>CM062816.1:1214252865-1215538944 GCA_031772625.1 Pinus tabuliformis
TTATTACCTCTGAAAGCATAAATGATATTGGGTCTTTCCATGAGAAATCAAATTTCCCATGTTTACCTTTATCCTCTCTCCTTGAATCCAATTTTAAAACTTTGTCCCCTAGGTAAAAATCTTCTGCCTTAGTCCTTTTATCAAAAGTATTCTTGATTGTTTCTTGCACAACTTGAGATATGATGTACACTTCTTCCCTGGTTTGTTGTAAGTGAATTGTTTTGTTGATTCTTCTTTGGATGTCATTTGGTTCAACCTGCAACTCTTGGAGCAGCTTCATCATTGGTGTTCCCAAGGAATATGGGAAAACAAAATCCATTCCAAAAACTAATTGATAAGGACTAGTACCAATGGATTTCTTTATGGTTAGCCTATCTGCCTATAAGGAATTTACAAGCTTCTTCTTCCATGTTTTCTTGTTATCCTCCAAATTTTTTTTGATAATATTTACCAGACTTTTCTTTGAGGACTTTGCCAGTCCATTTCCTTTAGGGTAATAAGCCGTGGAGTGGCCCAGGGTTATATGATACTTATTACAGAAATCAATCATTCTTCTAGATTTGAAAGCTGTTGCATTATCAGTGATGATTTTGGTTGGGCACCTGAATATAGATAGGATGTTGGCCTTAAGGAAGGTTATTATAACAATGTCAGTGGCTTGCCTTGATGGTATGGCTTCTATCAATTTAGTGAAATAATCTGTAGCAGTGAGGGTTCATCTGTGTTATGAAGAGGAAGATGGGTGGATTTCACCAATGAAGTCAAGACGCCATTGTTGAAAAGGTGCTTCATGTCAGGCCAGGCAGTAACTCTCCAAAGGCAGTAAAACTGATTCGTCTATTATTCCATAGGTAGGCTATTGTTATATACAATAGGAGTGATTTCTCAGTTCATCTCCCGATGACTGTTCACATTCCTAATTTATTTATTTATTTACAAATTCCCCCAATCATGAAGATTAGGTGTCAACATTCCCCCCCTTAATCTGAAGGTATGTTGGTGAGTCCAAGCATCATTCTGAATCATTCAAGCTTTTCCTTTCCAAGTGCTTTGGTGAAGATGTCTGCAATTTGCTCATTTGTGGAACAATGACGAAGATGGATTGTTTTGGCTTCAACATGATGTCGAATAAGATGATGTTTAGTATTGATATGCTTTGTTCGATCATGGAACTTTGGGTTCTTGGCCAACTTTATTGCACAGGTGTTATCAATCATGAGTGGAGTCGATTGTACTTGTTTTACCTGCAAATCTTCAAGAACTTTCCTGAGCCACACAATTTCTTTCGTTGCTTCAGCTGCTGCCACGTATTCTGCCTCTGTTGTGGAATCTGCTGGAACTGATTGTTTGCGTGATCTCCAGGAGACAGCTCCATATCCAAGACTCATAGCATATCCTAAAGTAGATACCCCAGTTTCTTTGTCTCCATCGAAGTCTGAATCAGAGTACCCAATCAAGCTAAATTCGTCCACCTGTGTATACTTGATTCCAAGCTCTTGAGTTCCCTTCAAGTACCTTAGAAATCTTTTTGTAGCAGACCAATGTCCCTCACAAGGCTTTTGCATGAACCTGGAGAGGATTCCAACAGTAAATGAAATGTCTGGTCTGGTAGTAGTGAGGTAGATGAGACTTCCTACAAGTTGTCTATACTTTGTTGCATCCTCAAATTCCTTTCCTTCAACAGATGTGAGCTTTAAGTTTTGTTCCATTGGAGTAGAAAGAGGATTGCACTCTGTCATGCCAAATCTGTTTAAAAAATATCCAATGTATTTCTTTTGAGAAATAAATATGGATTTTGGATGTTGGGTTACTTCAATGCCAAGATAATAATGAACATAGCCCAAATCAGTCATTTCAAAACATTTCCCCAATTCCTTCTTTATGGATGCATTGTAACTTTCATTGTTCCCAGTCATTGAAAGATCATCTACATATACCACAAGATATACAACTGTTTTTCCAACTTTCTTGACAAATAAAGTTGCATCATCAAGATCAAAATGATTGAAGTTGAGTTTCAGAAGATGCTCAGTTAGTTTTTCATACCAGGCTCGCGGTGCTTGATTGAGGCCATACAAGGACTTCACAAGTTTGCATACTTTTTGTTCATGTCCTTTCATAGCAAATTCTTCAGGCTGGGACATAAAAACATTTTCTTTTAGATCTCCATTCAAGAAGGCACTTTTTACATCCATTTGATGGACTTTCCAACCGTTCTGAGCTGCTAGTGCAAAGAGTGTCCGGATTGTTGTGGGGAAAAATGCCTATGCAGGACGATCCTATCCACCTAAGGTGTGACAGTGCCTTAGCAACAAACATATACAGCTATTCTGGTTTCTTCCTTTATGAAATGTGAAAGAGGGGAGATCGATAGACTTACCGTTGTCTTCCGTTTGTCCCTCGATCTAGATCCTCTTCTCTTTGGGTGTTCACAGCTACTTGCCTCCTCGCTTGCTCAAGAGAACAACTACTTGATTCCCACGAGATCACAAGAGAACAACTACCTGTGACAAGAGAACAACTACTTGCGACAAGAGAAGAACACAACACAAAGGCAGATATTCATATTCACAAATGATTCAGGATTAGAAGTAAATCAAATACACTAATGCAATCATACAAATACATCAGTATATAGGAAAAAACCAAGATAGCTTTATTGATTGATAACAAGGTTCAGGAAGAGATACAACCCAGAGGGCTCCAATCCAGCATCTCCTTCCCGGCAGAATGGAATTCCTTCTTCAGCTCCCTTCAAAGCATTAAGCACCCAATGTTTCTAGTCTCAAACCAACAACAATTCTTTGCCATAACAAAATTCCAGCCTCTAGATCCCATGGAGGAGAGATCTATATATAGTTATTTTGGAGAGAGGATGAGTCAACTTGAGATCTGACTAGTGTCCTCTCCCTCTCTCAGTTCTTGAGTCCACTTGGAGGTTCTTGCTTCCACTTGGAGATTTGGAACCTCTTACTCATCACCAGTCGAATTCCCTGAGGCAAGTGTCATTTTGGAAGCTTCCTGAGCATTGACACATTGAGGAATGAGCCTGCCACTTGTCCAAACTCACTCAGCGCAGGTAGCTAGTGTTGGAGTTGACATTCAACGCAGGTAGCCAGTGTAGCAGTTGACATTCAGCGCAGATGCTCAGTGGAGCAGTTGACATGATCCTGAATTGACTTGTTTTTGAGTGGTTTCAGGTGGAGAACTTCTGTGAATTGCTGTGGTTAGTTAGCCTTGTTCCTCTAGGGGTAGGAACAACATGTTTAGGGACTTTGGATCCCTTAGATTATGGAAATTTCATGCTCAATGCTGTAAGGCACAAAAATGTCTATAACAGTTGCCCCCTAAAGTATGAGGCCGTTTATCGGGTGAAATGCTTTATCCAGGAGGGTCCGAAGTTCATCCATTTGCTGGGAGGAGACCTGTAATAAGATACAATACAATACATTATGATTCATACTGCTTTCATGATCTAGCTTAGGCGGGCATTCCCATGCTCAGCTTTATAAATTCATTTTTGTACATAGAACAGACGATCGTCTGATGGTAGACTGATAATTTTGGCGAAATTATCATCCTTTGAGTAGGATGATCATCTGCTGCAATGATGTACATGTCAAATGTCTTTATCTTTCCTGAATATATATCGCAGCCCGGATGGATGAAACTAGATCTGGGGTCTTCAAACTCGTTCGATCTTCACTCTAAGTACAAGTCGATCCATGTGAGAATTGTGCTGAAGTCGAACATGGAAAGACATCGCTTGATTACTGGTCAATGATGTAAATCGTTAACAAGCGCGAGAGGAATCACCGATAATGATAATGACCCTCAAGGTACTGTAGCACAATTCACGTGGTGTGAATAAAGGACTTGGCGTCGAACACCACGCAAAATCTTCTGGTCGAAGGTCATTGATGTATACCTGTCGCCGGAAGTGAGAAACTTGCCATTGAGGCATGCAAGCTTCAAAGTACTGAAGGGGTTGTTCCTAGATCAACTTCTTGGATAATGAGTTGATGTCGACAAGAAGCGATCCGTCAAAGGAGGGCCTTGATGAATCCCACATTAGTGACATGGAACGGAGCTAATGATTTTAATGGAGGTGAAAATGATCTGTGACATATGATTCAGGGTGGCGGTCATGAATGGATGAAGGATAATGTATGGCAGTGGATGGGACCCGGTTGACTCTTTCTGAACGACTTCTCTTGAACATATGGCGACACTGATGCGATGGATCGGTAGCGTTACCCCAAATATGGATGGTATGGCGAGACCATGGTGATGTGACCGGTGAATGAGACAACCCAACCCGATTGTGGTACGGAGGAAAAGTGTCATGTTCAAGAGCGACCCGCTACCATCAAAGTTTTCTCGATTTTCTCCCAATTTTTCCCCAGTCATTGCTGACCAGTACCTCTTTATTTTTGTCAAGCTTGAGGAGGATAACATATGCTTGTTCTATAACCTGCCCTTCGGGCAAGCCTATCGCTATGTTTTAATGAGTCTAGCGATAGTGAAACTCGTTCTCGTCTAAAGACAAGTTTGTCGCTATTTAGTGGTTTAACGAGTCTAACGACAAGGATAACTCGGTCCTTTTCATTTTTAGAGAGTCTGAAAAGGTACGTAAAGTTAACTCCAAAAGTCCTTTTTCGTCATCTAATCCCTTAAGTCCGAAAAAGTATAAAACAATACAGAAGGGATGAGTTTTCGATAGTTTTAACGAGCCAAACAAAACAAGCGCTCGATCTTTTTGTGCAATAATCCCTCAGGCCCAAAAAGATTAAAATCTAGAGGAGGGATAGCACTTCCGGTCGCTTTAACGAGCTGGAAGGCCAAAACTCGGCAATCTTTTCATATTTTACGAGTCAGTTGAAAAGAGCTTAAAGAAGACTCGTCTTCTGAGGAACGAGTGATGAACAGGGTTAGCAGCTGATTCCAGGTATAGGTTGGAATTTTCCAATCACGGCAATGTCACAAGGATGGCTAGGTGAAATCACTCTTCACAGCTGTTCCTCAAAATGGGTAAACAATCAAATGGAGGTAAACGATCGGCCAAATGAAAAGTGGAGGTGACGGTGCAAACACGACCAAGGCTTTTATGGCTGATAAGGTTACGTACACAATGGTTATTTTACCGGTAATGGGTTCATTTTTTAAAGAGCTTGAATGCGCCAAAACACTGCTCAAGCTTATGTTTATTTTTTAACGAGCATGAATTCCGCGTTAAAACTGCTCGGATCTTGCGTTTATTTTTTAACCAGCATGAACTTTATGCTAAAACTGCTCGTTAAGTTTGCATGCCCCCAGCATAATAACGCAAATCGAGGTGCATGCCCCCCAAGCTTCATTGCATTCAACTCGGTGCTTGGAATGAAGGTTTACCTTCGAAAACATATTTCATTAAATTTGGAAGTAAATAGTGGATCTAGAATTTCAAAATAACCAAAAAGGTCAATTCTAATGATGTCCTTGTAATAAAATATTTCCAATTTTAATGAAATATGTGTTTTTGAGACTTGGAAAGGAGATTGTTTCATTTTTTAATGAGGTTGACACAGTAAAAGAACTATCCTCATGACTCCTTGTTTCATTTTTTAACGAGGTTGACACGAGATTAGAACCGTCCTCGGAGTCCAAATCCATTAGATGTAGAAGGTTTCATATTCCATTGTAGCTACTTCCGCCAGATTACTTGGAGGCGGTAGGGCAAAAGTACCCATTAAAGCAGGGTCTTTTAGGAGACCTACTCCGATATTTTGGAGCGAATGATTGCTTCCATGGATCAGTGGAATGCTTCCCGTAACTTGTGAACTGTTAGGGAGAAAAGTTTGTTGGTCGACGATTGTAATTCCTCCTTGGAAGGGAAATGCAATCTTCCTGAAGTAGGTCGACACAACTGCGGCCATGGCATAGATCCACGGTCTTCCTAGTAGGATGTTGTAATCAAGATTCCCATCGATGACTTCAACATCTATTTCTACTGTTTTCCCTCCTAGTTCAACTTTCAAGTTATTAAGGATACCGCACGGGGTATAGGTCCTTCCGTCGAATGCTTTTAATGTCGTCGAAGATTGAGACAAGGTTGGAGATCCCAAAGTTTTCCAGCAACTCATCGACATAATGCATGTAGATGCCCCCTCATCAATAATTGTTCGATGAACAGTTTTGTTGAGGGCTTTCACTTGAATAAGGAAAGCTAGTTGAGCTGGTAACTGAGGGTCATATCCTTTATGATCAAAGGCCACAAGATTGGAATCCATTGGGTCAATCCCACCTATTGCTGATAATAAAGCTTGCTCTTGGGAGAAGCAATTTTGCAGTACTTCAAGTGTCGACATAGCGGACGGCGATTGGGCCAAGTCCTCTATCTGTGCTATTTTCGCACAAGGATTAAATGTCGATTTGTGTACTACTCCCTTTTGCGACTTTATCATTGGCTCAGGAACGATGGGCGGCACAACTTTGGTCAAAGTCGTTGTCAAACTACTAGGTGGTTCATTAGCCTTGTTGTTCGACAGCTTTGGATTCCTATAATCTTTATTCCTCGTCAAAGCATCATTTTGCTGCTTTGATACAAACAACATAAGCACTTGGGATTGGGAAGCATTTTGATTAGCAACCAGATCGGTTCTCGGGCTTGGAAACGGATCAGTCAACACAACTGAGGTTTTCGAACTCTTAAAGAATCTTTTAAGCTCAGCTTTGTATGGACAATCTGTTGTCCAATGATCCTCATCTCATATATGACACCCCGTAGGGGGTTTCCTTTTTCTCCCTTTCTTTTTCTTCTTGCCCCCTAGTTGCTTCAGTTGTTTGCCCTTGTCGTCCGACACGGCACTTACTTCCGAGGCAAGAAGTTCCTCATTTGCATTTTGACCGGACATCTTACGGGCCTTTTTAGATATAGCCTTTGTCGATTTCATGTCTGTTGCGCCAATCACACCCTCGCCGGCATGAGAGTCACTGTTTGATTTAGGAGGAGGAGGAATTGAGAATTCTGGTCTAGGGGCATAAGGTATTTTGTCGTAGAGTGTGCCGGACTGAGTGTAAACCAAGTCCAGATATTGCGCACGAGCGATGACTTGCTCTTCTGTTACGACTCCCCCCTTTGCCACATCTTCTGTGATGGCAGGAAGTAATGACTTGATAAACCATTCAGCTAATAGCTGATCGGGAACGTACATTTTTACCATCCTATGATGACGTCGCCACTCATGTATATGATCAGATATGTGAGTGGCCGTTGTCTGTTTGAAGTTGGTTAGGAGTTCCGTTCCCATTTCATAACTTATGGGTAATTGAAAATGGGTTAAGAAAGTCGTGGCTAGGGTACTGAAGTTGTCGAATGAAGCTCTAGGCAATTCGATATACCATTTTGCTGCCGGACCAGTTAACGTCCTCTGAAAAAGGCGAAGCCTAATCGAATCATCGTTTAGGGTGTTTGATGAACACCACAGATGAAATGTCATCACATGATTCGACGGATCTTCACCCGGATTTCCATTAAATTTAGGAATATCTGACGGAAGTTTATGCGGAATCGCTGGCCACCAAGGGGCATAAGCAATTGGATCATTCGTCAGCCGGTTTAGATCTGGTAATTCTAGAGTTGCTACAAAGGGCAACTGTTGATTCAGGTTAGGCGAAGCATACCCAGGATAAGATGGAATCGCCTGAGCAGTGGGTCTTTGCATACCAGCATAATGCTGGCAACTTTGACAAGGTTGATGGGCATAACCACTATAATATGGTTGCCCATTACTTACAAAGACTTGTTGCTCAGGTCCTTGATATGATTGCTGGAATGGCGGTTGTTGAGATTGAACCATCCCTGGTTGTTGGACCATTTGTTGTTGTCCAATACTGGATGATTGACCAAGATGAGGAGTCATAGTACTTGTTTGACCCTGAGTCGCTCCGGATAAGGAGTCACTAACCGGAGGTTGTGATTGAGTTGTCGAGACAAGGGGCTGTTGTATGGCAACCTGAGAAACTTGGGGTTGACATGCAATAGGTAACGCTTGTACTTGCGACACAATCACCATACCAGGTATAGTGGCAACATTCGACACAGGGTGGACTGATTGCATTGAATATGCAACCCTTGGTTGCTGAGGCAGTATTGGTACCCATCCGCTGGATGTGATTCTAGTTTGACCTGAACTTTGTTGTAAACTCCCATATGGTTGTTCTCCAGGGGGGAACAATGAAAAGGCATATTGCCCTCCATATGGTGGCAATCCAGTACTTAAAGGGTAGATTGGCCTTTGAAGACACATTGGATCAATTTGTTGAGTTTCAACATAAGAAATACCAGATGATAATCCGGATGAAGAAATAGGAACTAACCATGTCGTCGAAACAGTCTCTGAGTGGACTCCAGCTTGTTTTTGACAATTTGCCGGGACAGATGGTATACCAGCGAACATCGTTGGAGTAGCAGCAGGAGGCTCTGTCGCTGCTGCGTCGGATGACACAGTCCTGGATGTCGACGGTTGTTCAGACATATTTAGTCTATCCAAAAGATTTTCTAGCGATTCTACAAGAACTTGCGTTGAAAAGAGACTAACTTCAAAGATCAACGAGGGAATGGTGATGATTATTCTGTTTAAAATAAATTTTAACGACGCTTAGACACAACTTGCTTTTTCACTTTTAAAGAGTCGAGAAAAAGCTAAAGATGACTCTAGTCTCCTTCGATGTTTTAACGAGCCCGAAGTGACAAATGCTCGGATGGACTTTTTCCGTTATAGAGTCTGAAAAAGGCCAAAAGGAACTGCTCTGGAGTTCTAGGCAGAGGGTGTGCCAAACATTTCGCAAAACCGCAGAATACTTTTTAAGGTACGGGCGGTCGATCTTCGTGAATGCTGTGTTCACTGCATTGCGATCAGTAGGGCGGCCGACACGGCTTCCTAAGGATAAAGGATATATGCCTATAGGGGTCTCCCAATATATACGCGACGGTACATGGGAGCACAATCCGTACTAGCGCTATCGTCCCTCAGGAGGAATCACCCACCTTCCACGAGATCGACAGTCACTAGGCTTAACGACGTCGGAACATGTCTCTAGCCTAGACCTCTATGTTGTGCGTTATGTTGCAAAGCGTTGTTAAGTTCATTCAATTTATTTTAGGTTGATCTTTTTAGAAGTTTGCCTTTCAAGGTTCACCACGAGATGTGTGGTACAATTCCTAAATGCAGTCTAAGATGATAAGCAAGCTTTATTATCTTTTCAACTTTGAAAATCCTAGCTACTAAGGGAAAAGAAAGACACTATCTTTTCTCAAAGAGCAATCAGCACACTCTAATGCACTCTTTCCTAAATCAATCATGCAAACTTATCAAAATGCAAATGCACAATGGAGGTGTTTGTTTTCCACTTTCTTAGTATAGATGCCTACAAAGAAAGCTTTTTGTACAACTTTGAATTTGCTTTTAAATGATCAATACAAACAAGTTCACTTTTTCGAAATCAGAGAAGATAGAAGAAATTACACTACTTAACGATTTTCGAAATAAAGACTTGTTTTGACACTTAAAAAGAGACAAATTCAAACCAATAAGAAAAAGTAAATGTATAATCAATCTGCAAACAGCCAATGAACTCTCTTCTAAGATCACAATCAATCAGATCTGAATCAAAGGCTACAGGATGACTACTTTACTCATGCAAAGGAAAACTGTGAATGACGCCACAAACACATAAAAACACTCACAATCTTTTTGTACAAAAGGAGGCGGAATCTAAGCAAAGAAAAGGAGTTATCTGACTGGTACCTATGCTGGTTAAAGGCTGCAAAAAACAGAGATCAAAACAGGGCAACAGACAGCAGAGAACCCCAGCTGCACAAGGCTAAACTGGTTCAGCGCAAGTCCAACACTGTGGGTTTGACATTTAGCGCAGGTAGCCTTCACGGGACCTGCGTTGAAATGCAAACTTCCTTCACAGTGTCTGCGCTGAAGGAGAAACTCTCGTTTCCCCTGGGTTCTGGGTCACAAAATGCTCAAAAATCAATTGTTTCAGGCCAAATCAGAAACGCAAGCAAGGTATAATCAAAGGGATGCTTTGAGAGGGTACTAAAGACTATCACAAAGGATCATCAAATCATTTGTGAGTCCATTGTTGAGATCATAGACAAAATCCAGTGAAGGATCAAGGCAGCAACAATCTACTTTGCAGAAGCAGTTCGATTGTTGCTGTTGAGTCTATGAAGCAAACAATGATGTAAACACAAATAAAATGACTAAAACAAATCTCCCCAGCGGAGTCACCAATTTTTTGTGGGGAAAAATGCCTATGCAGGACGATCCTATCCACCTAAGGTGTGACAGTGCCTTAGCAACAAACAGATACAGCTATTCTGGTTTCTTCCTTTATGAAATGTGAAAGAGGGGAGATCGATAGACTTACCGTTGTCTTCCGTTTGTCCCTTGATCTAGATCCTCTTCTCTTTGGGTGTTCACAGCTACTTGCCTCCTCGCTTGCTCAAGAGAACAGCTACTTGATTCCCACGAGATCACAAGAGAACAACTACCTGTGACAAGAGAACAACTACTTGTGACAAGAGAAGAACACAACACAAAGGCAGATATTCATATTCACAAATGATTCAGGATTAGAAGTAAATCAAATACACTAATGCAATCATGCAAATACACCAGTATATAGGAAGAAACCAAGATAGCTTTATTGATTGATAACAAGGTTCAGGAAGAGATACAACCCAGAGGGCTCCAATCCAGCATCTCCTTCCCGGCAGAATGGAATTCCTTCTTCAGCTCCCTTCAAAGCATTAAGCACCCAATGTTTCCAGTCTCAAACCAACAACAATTCTTTGCAATAACAAAATTCCAGCCTCTAGATCCCATGGAGGAGAGATCTATATATAGTTATTTTGGAGAGAGGATGAGTCAGTTTGAGATCTGACTAGTGTCCTCTCCCTCTCTCAGTTCTTGAGTCCACTTGGAGGTTCTTGCTTCCACTTGGAGATTTGGAACCTCTTACTCATAACCAGTCGAATTCCCTGAGGCAAGTGCCATTTTGGAAGCTTCCTGAGCATTGCCACATTGAGGAATGAGCCTGCCACTTGTCCAAACTCGCTCAGCGCAGGTATCTAGTGTTGGAGTTGACATTCAACGCAGGTAGCCAGTGTAGTAGTTGACATTCAGCGCAGATGCTCAGTGGAGCAGTTGACATGATCCTGAATTGACTTGTTTTTGAGTGGTTTCAGGTGGAGAACTTCTGTGAATTGCTGTGGTTAGTTAGCCTTGTTCCTCTAGGGGTAGGAACAACATGTTTAGGGACTTTGGATCCCTTAGATTATGGACATTTCATGCTCAATGCTGTAAGGCACAAAAATGTCTATAACACGGATGGTGGCCCATTTTGCTGTGGGGGCAAAAGTTTCCTCATAATCGACCCCTTCCTTCTGTTCAAAACCTTTTGCCACAAGCCTAGCTTTGTGCTTGTCAAGTGAGCCATCAACTTTGTACTTGTTCTTGTAGACCCACTTGCAGCCTATTGGTTTGGTTCTGAATGGAGGATCAACCAGCTTCCAAGTGCCATTTTTTATGAGGGCGTCATACTCCTTTTGCATCGCTTTTTTCCATTCATCATGAGAAGTAGCTTCTTTGAAGGAAGTTGGTTCAAAATCTGTAGACAAGTTCAATTCACAATCATAAGTAACATCCATATCAACAGGTGAATTAGAGTCATCAACATCACCTCCATTTTTTCGGTTTGAATTTCTGGTTCCTGTTTTTCCAATTTCATCAGGATGAACACTTTCAAGTGTCTTTGTCAGCCACTTCGAGGGACCTTTCTGAGATGGTCCAGGCTGATTTATTAATTGAGTTGGGACTAAATCAAGATTGAGTCTCCCAATTCTATCAATTACATCACTTAAAGCATCATCCGTTGTTGGAGTTTCATGCAGGGGAGATTGTTCTTCAGAAGAAGATTCCACATGTTGATCTAGTATAGGAATCCCCCCTTCAAGATGTGGAATCTTATTATCAAACTCTTGAAATGATTTCTTTTTTGCGAATCTATCCAAGCGATCAAGTTGTCGCTCAACAACATTGTCAGATTTGGATGATTCAAGAAAAATCACATCTCTAGATACAACAAACTTTTTATTTACTTCATCATAGAGGCGGTATGCTTTGGAGGTGTTTGAATACCCCAGGAAGATACACTTACGAATTCTAGCACTAAGTTTGTTTCTATGTACCTTTGGTATGAAAGCATAACAGGTGGAACTAAAGATCCTGAGATGTTTTACCGAAGGAACATGTCCATACCATAATTCATAAGGAGTCTTGTTTCTTATAGCATTAGATGGACATCTATTCTTTATATATGCAGCACATAGAACAACATCAGCCCAAAACATTATCTTTACATTTTTGAAGAAAAGCATGGATCGTACCATATTCAAGATTGTTCTATTCATTCTTTCAGCTACACCATTCTGTTGGGGATTATAAGGCACAGTTGTTTGATGTTTGATCCCATGTTGGCAAAGATAGTTTTAAAATTCATTTGATGTATATTATTTTCCATTATCAGAGCGAATAGATCCAATATGAGATTGTGCATCATTTTCAATCCATTTATGAAAATTCTTGAATGTTTGAAAGGCATTAGATTTGTTCTTCAATAAATAAACCCAACACATTCTGGTGTAATCATCAATAAATGTCATGATATATTTATTTCCATTTGCAGAAGGAACAGGCATTGGACCACATAAATCTGAATGAATGCATTCAAGCTTCCTATGTGCTCTTGAATGTGAATCATGAAAAGACTGTTTGCTATGCTTTCCTAGAATGCAAGCATCACATTGCTTATGTTTCCTAGGAATTGTAGGCAAACCAGCAACACCATTTTTCTTCAATAAGTGGAGACTATCATAGTTTAAATTTCCAAATCTAGCATGCCATAATAAACTTGATGGAAGTGTACCTTCTTCATGATGAGAAATATATGAGAAATGTTGTGTATGAGCAGAGGTTCCTTGCAGTTTGAGAAGTATTTCTTCTTCTATTCCCCTCATGACAAGTGAGTGGTCAGATGCTTTTCTTACCTCAAGCTTGCCATCAAACATATGAATGGAGTGACCTTGCTGGCGGATATGAACCAAGGACAACAAGTTTCTTTTGAGCTGTGGGAGATATAGAACATGATCCAGAAGAAAGTCTAGAAGACCAGGCAATTTAATCCTGATTGTGCCAAGCCCTAATGGCTTGATTTTTGACTGATCTGCAAAGTATACTGCTCCATCAACATTGTCAGTGAAATCTTCAAAAGAATCTTTTCTATGAGTCATGTGACAAGTTGCTCCTGAATCAAGCAACCAATCATTTTTCGAAGAAGCAAGTGAATCATTAAACAAATCTTCATTTAATCCAATGTTACATTGTGCCTCAATATAGTGAGTGGATTCAGGTGCTTTACCTTTGTCTGTATCATCAGTTTTACCTTTCTGCTGGTTTCTTTTCTGCTCAATTTTATCCCATGGTAGCTTGCATGTAGAAGAATCATGTGATCCATTTCATTTGCAACGAATGCAATGCAAATCTGCCTTTTCTCCTTGAGAATGTATGCCCCCCTGCCTCTGAAGTATCTTCCTCTTCCCCTTCGTCCACCTCTTCCTCTTGTAGAATCTTGAGAAGGATTATTTTCTTTATGAGCAAGGCACACAGTCTCTTCAGAAGATTCAGGGACTGTCTTCTTTCCAAAGGCTTTCTCTCTTTCAGTAAACTTTTTCACAAGAGAGTCAAAGGTTATATCTTTAAGATTTCCATTTGCTTGTAAAGACTCAAGATAATTGGAGTAAGTGGGATAGAGTGCCTTGAGAAAAGAAATAAGAGGGATATCCATCTTAACCTTAGTGGATTTGATATCATGCATTATAGATTTTACTTCAGATGCAAGAGCAAGAGGATCATCATTTTTCAGTTCAAGAGTGAACAACTTAATCATGAGCTGAACAACTTCAAGTGCAGAATGTGAGTCATAGAGTTCTTTCAACTTTTGTAAAGCTTCAAAGGCAGTTGAATATGATGAAATATGGCGACTTACTTCTTCATTTACAGATGTTGCGATTAATGCATAGGCTTTGTTGTTCTTGTTTTCCCAAATGACGAGCTCTTTGTCTGATGTAGGCTGCACTGGGTTATTGTCTCCTTCTCCGACACACACTCCTTTCCACAACTCATTGAAGATGAGGGTGTGTTTTATCATCCGGGACCATTCAAGATAGTTCTCCTTGCCAGTGAGAACTATTCCTACCATAGAGATGATTGAATGCATTCTGTAAAAAAATACTTCTGCTGATAAAAAAAAACTTATGCTGATAAAAAACTTCTGCTGATATACAGTGAAATTGCACTCAAAAAGGCATTCTCAAAGGATTTCAAATCTCTTCCTTACGCTACAACTTTATGCATTATATTTTCTTCAAATCCCTCTAATGTTAGATAAAAGCATCCAGAATAATACCAGTTGTTCATCCATACATTCACTCATATAATAACTTCAATACTTATAAGATTATATGAATACTTATTACAATGATGCAAACTCGGTTTCACCTTATAACTTTCTGGGACAAAATATAGACAATAATATTTGACTTTGAATCGTGATACCATAATAATAATAGTAGAAGGCTGAGGCCAAACCTACGCTCTAATTCTTCCACTTTCAGCCAAAGAACACCTAACCGGAGTATGGTATTACCCAGATGTGGATGAAGACCCACGTTGAAGAAGCGCCTTCCCACTAGGTAAGGTTGAGGGCCACAATTCTGCAACCAAACAACCTGTAGATAACAATCCACTGCCGGACTCTAAGGTAGAAATGGTAAAGACTTCATCAGTGTTGAACTGAGCATCCATATGTTCTAAGCTACTGAATGAAAGCCTTATCCGAGCAGGCTCCGCTGGGGAGCAGCATAGCGAATCAAAAAGTGGTGTATTTAAAACACAAGCATTATATGAAAAATGCAGCAGTGTATTAACACCGAAATGGAGGGAGGTGTATTTAAAAAACAAGCATTATATGAGAAACGCAGCAGTGTATTTGCCAAAGTAAGAAACACGACCACAATTTACAACGTGTTGTTCCAGTATCGTATAACCTTTGACTATATGCAGTGTGTATGCTAAAAGATGTTGCGAGGAAACGAACCTCTCACCTGACAAAAGAAACGGAACTGAATTATCTTCCGGGCAAAAAGATGCTGCGAGGAAACAATCTCTGACCTGACAGAAGAAACGGAACAAACACCTGAATGGAGTAAAATAATGTAACAACTGAGATATACCAAACAGCGCCTCTAGCTTCAATGCATAACATTCAATCCTTCATAATATTTCATGCAGATATGGAGGCCAGCAGCGTGGAGAGAGCAGCGTATGGAGGTAGCAACATAGAGAGAGAAACATATGGAGGCCAGTAGCGTGTGGACTTTATCAGAGGAGCATGGTAGGTTACAAAAATTGGCAGAAAATGCAGGAGAAACTGACAAATTTCTGAAGAAATGACAGAAGGGAGTTACAATGGCAGATAGAAGCCAAAAATGGTGTTGGCTCTGATACCATGTCAGGCCAGGTAGTAACTCTCCAAAGGCAGTAAAACTGATTCGTCTATTATTCCATAGGTAGGCTATTGTTATATACAATAGGAGTGATTGTTCAGTTCATCTCCTGATGACTGTTCACATTCCTAATTTATTTATTTATTTACAAATTCCGCCAATCATGAAGATTAGGTGTCAACACTTCAACAGAGATTGGTTTTAGGGGCAAGGGTAAAAGCTTTTTCTTTCCTTCAAAAATTTGACATTTACGACAGGAGGTTACAAATTTATTTACATCCGAAAACAAAGTAGGCAAATAGAAACCGGCTCTAAGAATCTTGTTAGTAGTGGTTTTCTAGTAAATATGTCCTCCACAGTCACCTGCATGAAACTCTTGTAACACCTTGTCAGATTCTTCTTTCAATAAACAGTTAAGAAGGATGCCTTCATGATTCCTGTAAAACAAAGCATTGTCAATTATGCAAAATTTTAAAGATTTCATTTTTAAAAATCTACTTTTGGTCCTGGATAATTCACGGGGAGCTTGTAAATTTTGTAAAACATATATGATGTCAACATACCATGGTGATTCAATAAAGGCCTGGTTGATTGGTGGAGTCACCATCTCCTCTCTATTATCCATTTATGTAGTAAAATTTATATCTAAGGCCTGACAGTTAGATTCAGCCATGAGCTTGGCTAAACCTTGGCCTTTGATTAACTTGTTTGGTTTGATTTCTAGGTCATATTGTAATATAGTAGCAATCCATTTCTCTCTCTTTCCATCTGGACCATCTTGAGTTATCATATCCTTGACCATTGAATTAGGGACATAGGCTATTATATGAGAATATAAAATGAAAACTCGAAAATATTTGATAGCTTTGACCAAAGAAAAGACTTGCATTTCCATTATATTATATTTTAAGGGGGCATCTCTCTGGGCTTTGCTAAAAAAAGCAATAGGTTGTTCATAACCCTGATCATTATTTTGCAGTAAAACTGCAACAATTGTATGTTCTGAAGGAAAGGAAAATAAAATGAAGTCCCTGTCAAATTTTGGATTGATCAAAATTGGTGTTTTGGTTAAGGCTAGCTTAATATCTTCAAAGATTTCTTGGCCTCAATGATCCATTTTATGGTTGAATATTTTTTCAACGTATCGTTTAATGATCTAATTAATTTTCCTAAGTTAGAAATAAATATCCAAAGAAAGTTGATTTTCCCTAAAAAGGCTTGTAATTCCCTAACGCTCCTAGGATGTTGTATCTGTAAGATGGCTTCAATTCTTGCAGGATATATCCGGATATCATCTTTAGAGATTATATGCCCTAATAACTTTCCCTCTTCTAGCCCAAATAAAGATTTTTTAAGATTCAAAGAAATTCCATACTTCCTACATTTGATGAAGACCTGCCTTAGATGATCTAAGTATTGTTTATCAGATTTTGAGAATATAGTGATGTCATGTAAGTATATTACTAGGAAGGCATGAATTTCCTTAGAAAAATCTATGTCCATGGCTCTCTGGAAAGTTGCCCCTACATTCTTTAATCTAAAAGGCATCTTCACATACATGAATTTGCCCCAAGGAGTAGTAAACGCAGTTTTAGCCTGGTCATCTGGGTGAACTAAAATTTGATTGTAACCATAAAACCCATCCACTAATGAGATTTTGGTTGACCCTACTACCCTTTTTAATATATGATCCATTTTAGGGAGAGGGTAATTGTTTTTGAGTGAAACTTTATTAAGGTTCCTGAGATCAACACAAATTCTGATCTCACTAGTTTTCTTCCTTGTTGGCACCAAATTTGAAACCCAATCAGATAATCTAATTGGTGCCATTAACTTAGCCTCATACATCCTTCAGATTTCCTTTTCAATACAAGGCAATAGGATGAGATTGATCCTCCTAAGCTTCTTCCTGAAAGGTTTATGGTTTTCTTTTACGGGGATAGTGTGTTGTATGATGCTGGTGTCATAGGACTTGAGGTCCTCATAAATCCAAGCAAAGACATCTTGGAATTCCTTTAATAGTTCAAGGTATTTCACTTTTTCGGTAGTAGGTAGGGACTTTTAAAGTTTGATCAATTTTGTATTTTCCTTAGTGTCTATATTACACTCCTCTATATTAGATTTTAAGAGTTCGATCTTTGGTTTTCTAGGGACATCATTTGAATCAAACAAGTCTTCCAAAGGGGTTAATCCTTTGGGAAAAAAGCTGTCTTTGAGATTAATGATTTCAGAGTCTTCGTTAATTATCTCATAAATTTCAACTTGTTTTATGTTTTCTCCATCAATTTTGTAAATTTAGTGGGATGGAATCTATCTATTGTTTCATCTTTTGTTTCATTAATTTCTATTTCATCTTTAAAATCAGGATCTAATGTTATGTTAGTATCTATACTACTATTTACAAATTCTTCCTCTGAGGTTAAAAAATTGTTTATCTATTGGTCATTAACAAATACTTGCCAATTTTTCAAGTTATTTGGGATAGCAGGTCTATGCCTGACCTCAGCAGTGTACTAATGGTTAGGCTGAAATGGTAACTTACAAGTGCTGGCAAGCATTGCTAAACTATGAGCCTGCATATTATGCTTCCTAGGAATTACAACAACGTTGGTTTCTACGAAAGTGTTTAGTATTTCTATAATGGTTCCTCTCTAACAACTTAATCTAGGGCCTTTGGTCATATATACAACTTTAATCTATTTTATAATTAATTCAGAGTCTCCCATGATAGAAACTCTTATAGCTCCTAGCTTTCTAACTAATTTAATACCTAAAAGAAGTGCTTCATACTCAACCATGTTGATAGTGCATTTGAAATTCAGTCTGTAAGATTGGCCCTCTGAGTGATCATTCTCCAGATTATATATCGACACTCCTGCTCCTGCTCCTAACTTAGTCACTGATCCACCAAATTCGAGGTGCCATAATATCTCATGTTCATAATTTTCACCCTCAGGGGGATGAAAATTTTCCTTGTTTGTTGCATTTTGATTATCTTGTTTATTGGAAAGCTCTTGAGTTTGGACAGTTTCTTTTTTAGCTATAACTACAATTTCTTTTGGTTCTAAAATAATACTGTTTCAAATGGTTTGTTGTGTTTGTTTAGCATTATAAAAAATAAAAGAATCAACGTCCGAATGAAGGGAGTAGATAGGAAAGTTTTGAGGTCTATCCCAGCTACTCACCACATATTTCATTAGGGTCTCTCTATACATCTTTTTAGCTTGCCCAAAAACTGAGATTGTAGCATATGACATGTCTAGTTGCAAAGATCCTTGGACTTCAGCTCCCCATGATATAGACAATAGCATGCCATATTTATGTGGGATGTTAGCTACCACTATATCCATTAGAATGGTCTTAGCAGGATTTTGTACTAAGGAAACACATAGGTCTTTGATTAACCCTAGACACTTTACTTGACTTGAGTCAAATGAAAATAAGTCCTTGTAAGGTCTAGTAATGTCTAAGTTTAATTTTTCCATAACTAATTTAGGCATTAAATTTTGTGAAGCTCCTAAATCTAACATTGAATTATGTAGGATTTTATCATGAATGCTAAGGCTAATATAAAATAGTGTTATTCCTCCTTCTAGTGGTTTTCCATTAACATCAGGACTAAATATAAGCTCAGGCTGATAATCAAACAAGTTGACAGAGTCTTCATTCTCAACAAAGTTTAAAGTTTTGTTTATTTGAGACTTATAGGTTTCAATTTTAATCAGCTCTGTTAAGGGAACTAAAATTTTTAGTTTAGCTACCTCTACTCCCAAATTGAAAGGTAAAGGGGCTTTTTCTATTTGAGTGATTGGAATTTTCATAGGAGGAGTTGGAGTATGTTGCTCATATTTTTTTGCTTTTAAGGTTTTTTTCTGCGGATTTTCTAATATGATGTTTGGAGATTCCTCCATTGTCTCCTTGGAGGGGATTGAAGTGGATGGTTGATCATCAGGAGGTTGGTCATGGGTTATATCTACAATGGTGGGACTAGGAGGGTTCTGATTTGGCCTAGGGAGGATTTGGAGATTTTTAGCAACTGGAGTTGTTTTGATTTTCTTGGGTTGATTTGGCACTTTTTTCTTGGTCTGGTCAAGAGTGTTGGTATTCTTTTGACTCCTCAAGTTGTATTGTTTATGTACCTCAAAAATGGCAGAATCGTATCCTTGCTTATAATCAAATGATTCTCCAGATTGGGTCTGCAATTGCTGCAACATATGAAGTTCCTGCTCATCTTGGGTCAAGAAGACAGTTTCCTCATCATCTAATCCCATCAAGTTAATGTGTGTGTCTTGTTCAAGGTCATATGGATGGGATGTTTCAGCATAGTTTTCTTGAAAGGGACACCTAATATTCTGATCAAGTCCATTCTTCCCAGTATTTTGATTCTGATTCTTTCTAAAGTTTGAATTTCTCACTGGAGGTGCCTCTTGATTATCCCATTGAGGCTTCCTCTCAATGTTCTCTATGCTATACATTAGTTTTTTCATACCCTTGGTTAGAAAATTTATTTTAAGGTCAGAGGGCGAGGCTTCATATTTTACAAGTCCTCTCCTTTCATTCCTAACCCTAGCTCTTTTTTCTGGCAAGTTGGCTTCTACACTAACTGCTTCACTCTGCATGTCTTCTAAAGTTGGAGGATTTCTATCTCGATGTTGGAAGGCCATATCAGTATCAAACCCATCAGGAAACCTTATCAGCGCTAAGTCAGGTGGGGGTCTATGATTGACTGGTATTACATTGTATATATTGTTAAATATGGTACAATAATCTTAGACTGTTTCATTTGGTCCTCTTCTGATGTTTTCATATTCTAAAAGGATCTGCAGAGGGTTCTTTTTCTCTTCCCATCTATTTAAAAATTGCTGATAAAATATATCTAAACTCTCTATGATATTAGCAGGTAACGATCTAAACCATTTCCTTACATCACCAGCTAGAGTCTAAGCAAAAAGTTTCATCTGAACATCTCCAATATCAATTTCATGCAATTCAAAGTAGTTTGTCATTTTATTTACATGATGTTGTGCTGTATAAGGTCCTATGCCATCGAATTGGACAATTTTGTTTTGGTAATCTTGTGGCATAGCACCAAGTGGGGCAAGTAACACAAGAGGAGCATATCTGTTTGTCATGGCTCGATGTTGGGCAGGGCTAAGAAGTGCGGTTGGGTTACTAGGAGATGACACAATAGTTGATGTAGAATTGGGAGTAATGGGTGATTGATAGGTAATGATAGGTTGGTAGGGAAGTGAATGTACAAATGAAGGTGAGGAATGAATTTCGGAGGTGGAAGGGAATAATGGTGAACTAAGGGTAGTTGAAAATAGGTCAAAAAGCTTAGGGATATTGGCATTAGTAAGGGATGACTGAGGGGAATTTACAATCTACTCAACAATTGATTGATTTGCCTTTTGGACTTCGAGATTTGTAATAAACTCTGGATCTAGAACTATGTCATCAAGTGCACTTTCAGACCTAGTTTTGAATAGGGAAAGGTCAAATGACTCATCAAAGGGGAGGTCTTCTAAAAACAACCACCCATCAAGGCGTGAATCTGCTTTGATTGAAGGTGTGGGACTTACTAAAATTTCTTTTCTTTCAGATCCTCTCGAAATCAGGTTGGGATTATCCACTACTGGGGCAGGGTTTGGATCTAGATCAGCCCTAGTATAGTAAGTTCTCCTTGAAGCTAGAGTTTCGAGCTTTTCTAGTTACTTTAATTTTGTGAAATTTTGTAAATAACTTTTAATAAACCCTTCAAGAGGCTTGAAATAAAGATTTGAAATTTTCTCAAAGGTTTATTAAGACTGAGGGTTTAAATCCCAAGTATGGTCGCCACTAAGCTATCACTCAGAAGTTTTCCTTAGAAGTTATCAAAAGAAGGAATCATCTGAGGTAGCCACAAACCAATCTTTTAGGCTTAGGTTTTAGCCAACCAAAGTCCAGAGAGGGCTCTCTCTTCATAATTTAACTTTGTTTTTTACGAGATTTTAGGCTAGTTCTTAGTGTTCATGGGGTTTGGATTTTGGATTGAAGGTTGGGTGGTGGAATTCTTAAAGCAGATGGATAAAGATAGGTCTTCAAGCTATTGGGCTATGGAGTCAATCAATGGATAGCATAACTGGACCAGATCATTAAAGGGAATGTTCACAGGGTAGGCTAGCAAAGAAAAATGCAAATCTTCAGGTCTAATGGATGAAATGATTCTAACCAAGGTGAAAGGGAAATTAAGAATCCTTGGACTGGGATCAGAATGAAGAACAGAGGCTGGTTATGAAAATAGGGCAATTAAGAATCCTTTGCTATAGACCAGAGGAGAAACTATGGAAGCTAGCGAGCAGTTAAGAATTCCCCAGCTAAGATCGTTTACAAGAAAACATTCAGAATGTAAAATAGTCAAGATAGAGTGCATCCAAGAAATTTCTTAAATATCATTCCTTGCCATATATTTAGATTTTAGAGAAACAAACAAGATTATGGAGAAACATAAGAAGAAACAATAGTAAACATGAGAGAATACTTATTTGAATTTTGCTTTACACAAGAATCTTGTAAAATATCTAATCTTTATTCCTTGATCCACCAAGCCAATCCAGTCATTGACACAATAGAACTTTGATTTCAGAGAAAAAGTCTATAGAAATGTCTTGTAATCCAACCAACATACTTCAAAATGTGAAGTATTTATACAAAAAATAATTACAAAATATCTCATAAAAATTTGAGATTTAATGTAGAGAATAAAATATCTTCATTCATGAAGATAGAGATAGATGTTAAACTACTTCATGCTGTCACTTTTATTGTGGTGTTGCTGGCCGTTTCTGTTGAATTTTGAGCCCTTTAAGATGGCTGATAGTTGTGGTATTTCTACACTAGAATCTTCTTTACTTTTTTCTCTTACTGATACTCTTTGACTTTGTTAGTCTTTGACCCTGCTAATCTGTATTTTACATGTTTCGCCTGGCTACCTTTAGATTTACTGTGGTAACTTTCTGATGTAAACCTTTTCATAGTAAATTTGTCATTTTCTCCCATAATTCTATCTCAGGAAATCTCATTTTCAACATTCTTATGTAAACTTCATCTCCCTCTGTGTATTTTGCAAAATTGGGTTTGGTGAGAAATAAATGTTTCACCTCATGTTCTAGGAAGAACATGTTTTCCAATGTATCATATGATACTTTCCCAGTTGGCAGGCTTTAATGCCTAGAGAGCTGGCTTGTTCCTTGGCCAACCTCCTGAGTCTATCACTATATTCCAATTGGGTCATGAGTTTATCATTGATGACCATAGGACTGGGAAGACCTTTGTCCCTCAAAATTTGAAATTTAGCCATAAACCTGTCAATGGCTACCTGCATGTTATGGCACTTTTCTTCTAAGTTGAGCATGAGATTTCTTTTGGAAAGAACCTTTTTAATCTCTAACATGGCTTCATTCCTATCCTCTATGCCAAGCTCATGGAGATCATATTTGTTCTTACTGTATAGGAGGTGGATGAGTCGATTTGCATCCTCAGGTTTATCTCTTGATTCTTCCCTTACTTTTTGGATGGCTTCGATGGCTACCTTCACCAATTCTGTCTGCTCAAATATGACTTGGATTGATGGGAAAATATCATTGACAGAGTCAATGATATTGGCCCAGAGAGCCTCTTTAGTCTGTCCTGGTGGCTTCTACAGTGTCAAGTCTTTCTCTAGGACTTTGATTTTCTCACCCATCCTTAGGGCTTTCTACGTTTCTTCTCTTTGTTGAATTTGGGCAAGTTTACAGTCAGTTTCTAAACTTGCCACTTTCTCCTTTAATATTTTGAGCTCTGTAGCTTGGATGGACATCACTTCCATATATTTTACTAGTTATACTATTTTCTCAGTTGATGTACCTGCTTCTATAGTGGACTCATTTGTAATTGGCAATGTTGTGGCAGGTGGAGCTGCAGGTGCCAATGATGTTGCCATTGTGGAAGGAACTACTGTTTTCACTGTGGAGATGATAGTTGTGGAAGTTGTGGCCAAGTCACTTTGCTTGGACTGAATCAAAGTGTCCAACTCCTTCTTTGATTCTTTAAGCTGATCATTTAGATTTAGGACTAGGTCCATAAGCTCTTCATGTCCCTCTTGCGCTTCTAGGACTTCCATTGTTTGAGGGTGATGCAATT
Source organism: Pinus tabuliformis (assembly GCA_031772625.1). Taxonomy (NCBI): domain Eukaryota; kingdom Viridiplantae; phylum Streptophyta; class Pinopsida; order Pinales; family Pinaceae; genus Pinus; species Pinus tabuliformis. The sequence continues at coordinate 1,214,276,645 of CM062816.1, forward strand.
GGGATATTTTGAGATGCTTCTTCCCTGTAACAATGTCATCATTCTTCTTTTTAATTAGCTGCTCTGTTGCTTTGACATCCTTGGGATCGTGTCCTAATTCTATCACTAAGTCTTATAGAGAGTTGATTCTTGTATCTTTAGCCTGTGAGGAGGCCTTCTCCAACTAAAACTGAGCTGACCTATTGTTTAAAGAGTTATGAAATTGGTGGGTTGTTATGGCTTTCCCTGTCATTGTAGCATAAATCATCTCACCCGTTTGCTTATGCAGCTCAATCTAGTTAATGGGATGAATATCCCTTGCCATTACTTCAAAGTCCACTCTTTTAAAATCTGTTCTTGTCCTTCGTTGCTAAGTGGTTGGCTTGATGAAGGTCATCTACATTTTCCCCTCTTTAACATCATAGGCTGACATAAGCCTTGTTTGATTGGTAGGGGTCACTTTCAGATATTGTTCCTAGGTTTGGGCTTTTAGCCTCTCATTTCTAGCCTTTATTTCTTTGTATCTCTCTTTGATGTCTTGTTCTTTATCTGCTGGCATTCTGAAACAGTATACCTCAACACTTTGCTGCCTTTCCAAAATCTGTATGTGTGATGTGGAAGGTTCTAGGGTGCCTCCAAATGGAGTGGCAAGCCTACTCCCATCTCTTTCTATGCTTGTAACCTCAACTGTCTCCTCTGTATATTTGTTACAGGGAAAAGTGTCTATTTAGAACTGCTCTATCCCACTAAGGTGTGACAGCTGCCTTAGAAACAAACAGAGAAAAACTACTTTTGTTTTTCCTTTATGAATTATAGATAGAGAGGAATAGAAATACCAACCTCTGTCTTGCGCTAATCCTTTGAATCGATCCCTCTCTTCTTTGATAGTCCCCAGCTACCTGCTCCCTTGCACGCCCAGCTTCACAAAGTACCTGTAAGATCACAGAAGCATAGCACTATACAAAGACATGGATCTATATTCATAAACAACTTAGGATCATATTTAAATTGACCATACAAATGTAACAAGCATCAATGATACAAAAGCATGGAAGAAAACTCAAATAGCTTTTATTGATAAACAAGAAAATATCCAGGAGGAGTTACAACCAGTTGTTCCGACCCAGCATCAACCTCCTAGAAAAGAAGCCCCTCTTTGCCTCAAACAAAGCTTAGATCACCCAACAATATGATGTTTGTCTCTAGAAACCAACATCAATTCCTTACAATATGCAAAATTCCAGCCTCTGGATCTTTGGGATGAGGGATCCATATATAGATCTCTGTAAGGAGGATGAGTCAGCTTGTGATTTGATTAGTGTCTTCTCTCTGTCAGTTCTTGCTTCCACTTGGAGACTGAGGGCCTCTTACTCATCCTTGGTCGAATTCAGTGAGGCAAGTGTCATAGGAGAAGATTCTGGAAGCTTCCATTGCCTCTCCACCTCGTGGAATGACACTGCCATTTGTCATTTCTCACCCATCGCACCCCACAGAAGGGAGTTTTGAAATGCAATGCACCCTCACAGTGCATTTGGGTGAGATGCAACGCACCTAGCCAGTGGAGCAGCTACAATGATCCTTTTTTGACCAATTTTGAGTATTTTTTCATGGAGAACTTCTGGGAGAAGCTGTAATCTGTTGACCTTGTTCCTTTAGGGGTTAGAACAACACTTTTAGGGACTTAGGAGTCCTTGGTTTATGGAAATTTCATGCTTGTGGTTGTAGGGCACAAAAATGTCTATAACAGTTGCCGCCTAAAGTATGAGGCCATTAACCTTTTGGTGTCGGGTGAAATGATTTATTATGAGGATCTGAAGTTCTTTCAATGCTGGGAGGAGACCTGTAATAAGATACAATACAATACATTATCTTCATAATATTTTCATGATCTAGCTGAGGCGGGCATTCCCATGCTCAACTTTATAAATTCATTTTCATGTACATAGGACACACAATCGTCTGAGTGTAGACTGATGATTCTGGTAGAGCCATCATCCTTTTCATAGGATGATTATCTGTGCTGCAATGATGTACATTTAATGTCTTTATTTCCCTGAATATATATCGCAACCCGGATGGATGAAACTAGATTCGGGGTCTTCAATCTCATCCGATCTTCACTCGAAGAAAAAGTTGATCCATGTGGGAAATGTTCTGAAGTCGAACATGGAAAGACATCACTTGATTACCAGTCAATGATGTAAACTGTTAACAAGCGCGAGAGGAATCACCGATAATGATAATGACCCTCAAGGTACTGCAGTACAATTCACGTGGTGTGAATAAAGGACTTGGCGTCGAACACCATGCAAAATCTTTCGGTCGAAGGTCATTGATGTATACCTATCGCCGGAAGTGAGAAACTTGCCATTGAGGCATGCAAGCTTCAAAGTACTGAATGGGGTGTTCCTAGATCAACTTCTTGGATAATGAGCTGATGTCGACAAGAAGTGATCAATCACAGGACGGCCTTATGAATCCCACATCAATGACACGGAACGGAGCAATTGATTTTAATGGAGGTGAAAACGATCTGGGGATATAAGGTTCAGGGTGGCGGTCATGAAAGAATGGAGTATAATGTATGGTAGTGGGTGAGACACAGGTGAATTCACTGAATGACTTCTCTTGAACATATCGGCGACATTGATGTGATGGATTGGTAGCATTAACCCCAAATGTGGATGGTATGGCATGACCATGGTGATGTGACTGGTGAATGAAACAACCCAACCCGACTCGGACATGGAGTGGAAGTGTCATGTTCAAGAGCGACTTGCTACCAACAAAGTTTCTTTGAGTTTTCTTCCCAATTTTTCCCCAATCATTGCTTACCAGTACCTCTTTATTATCAAGCTTGAGGAGGATAACATATGCTTGTTCTATAATTTTCCCTTCGGGTAAACCCATCGGTATGTTTTAACGAGCCTAGCGATAGTGAAACTCGTTCTCGTCTATAGACAAGTTTGTCACTATTAATATTTTTAACGAGTTTAACGACAAAGATAACTTGGTCCTTTTCAATTTTAGAGAGTCTGAAAAGGGACGTAAAGGTAACTCCAAAATTCCTTTTTCCTCATCTAATCCCTTAAGTCTGAAAAAGTATAAAACAATACATAAGGGATGAATTTTCGATAGTTTTAACGAGCCGAACAAAACAAGCGCTCGATCTTTTTGTGTAATAATCCCTCAGGTCCAAAAAGATTAAAATCTAGAGGAGGGATAGCACTTCATGTCCCTTTAACGAGCTGGAGAGGCCAATGGCTCGGAAATCTTTTCATATTTTACGAGTCAGTTGAAAAGAGCTTAAAGGAGACTCGTCTTTTGAGGAACAAGTGATAAAACGGGTAGTGGCTGATTCCAGGTAAGGTTTGGAATTTTCCAATCACGGTAGTGTCACAAGGATGGCTAGTGAAATCACTCTTCGCAGTTGTTCCTCAAAATGGGTAAACAATCAAATGGAGGTGAATGGTCGGCCAAATGAAAAAGTGGAGGTGATGGTGCAAACATGACCAAGGCTTTAACGGCTGAAGTACTACATTCACGATGGTTATTTACTGGGGAATAGTTCATTTTCTAATGAGCTTAAATGCAGGTGGAAACATTTGCTCATGTCTTATGTTTATTTTTTAACGAGCTTGAACTATGTGCTAAAACTGCTCGATGCGGGTTTATTTTTTAATGAGCTTGAACCTTGCGGTAACACTGCTCGATTAGATGGTCTTGTTTTGATTTTACCATAAATATCTTTGTCCTTTCAAAGATCATATTGTATTTTCAACTACTTCATCAAACTAGTCAGAAATGAACAATATATGCTTGAAAACAAGTTAGAACACTAATATTTTACTTTGAACTACGTAAAAAGTAATGAAAAGGTGTTTTACCTCTCATTTTACCATTTCATTTGAACTTGGTTTGTTGGAGCTTTGGAGGTGCTTTTCCCCCTCAATTTTCATCAGCTGATTTCGGGAGATTCTGTGAACGATTCTCGGCGCCGTCTGGACCAGGTAGGAGCTAAACCTGAGCTCTTTCAATTCATGGTTTCCATTCTGCATTTTGAGCTTGATTCCTGGCTTTTTTGAGCCCCTGGGGTTTGAAGAACTCATTCTGCCTTCAGCGCACCCTCTGTGTATCGAAAGCTGTGTTGAATGTTGGCCTGTCTAAAGGCTATTTGACATTCAATGCACCTAGAACACTGCTGCAGGTGCGTTGGGCGCAAAAAGGGAATTTGATGCACAATTTTTGATGGAAATTTTGCCTGTTTCTTACCAAAATCAGGATCTAACTCCTCTCTTGTTTGCTTTTCAGAGATCTTTGGAGTAAGATGACCATTACATGGCAAGAACGTGAGCATGAAGAAGAGGACATGCTTGCCCTACATGATCCGGTTACAGTGAACGCGCTGCGGAACTGTGGCTTGCTGAAGTTCTTCTGCATTTCTGGCATGAGACAACAGATCAACTTACTGCAGTATTTGCTCGATGCTTGGGATCCTACCAATCAGGTTTTCCAGATCAGGTGCAAATCTATCCCCTTGACTGTAGTAGGCATCTATTTCTTGACTGGCTTGTCGAGGCGAGGTGCCCCCATCTCTTTGTCAGGTTCGGCCCGAGGAGGCGACTCTGTGAGAGATTATGTTCACCGGTACTACAGAGAAGGATCTTAGCCGAGTAAAGATGGCAAGATCATCATTCGTGATGTCACTGACAGGTCCCTCAGGACTATTCTGTTTACTTTTGGTAGGATGGCCGGTGGTGCAGCTCTTCATGTAGCCAACCGATCTTACATGCAACATGCCTTGGAATGCCTCCAACCGAAGGTGTTCAACTGGTGCGACGCAATACTTCTTGTGATGAAAGAACAGTTGACCAAGATAAAGAGCGGGAGGTTGAAGAACTTTGGGTATGGTTCTATTTTGACCGCCTTTGCCTTGGAGAAGACACCACTGATGCAGCCGCAGCATATTGCACTCGATTTACCTTCTCCTACTGAACCACGTATGCAGAGATGGGTTGACCATATGTCTAGGCATGCTGGCTAGTCTCAAATTTCATTTTCTCATACCTTCTTCAGGTGGTTTGATCGTCAGGAGATGGTTTATTCTGAGTATCCATACAAAGGCATGGACTTCCGGGGTGATCCAGATTTAGTACTACCGGATGGCGAACAGTGGGGCGCCGTTGGTAAAATCTTTGACCATATTCCTGTTTAACTTTTTTTGTTTATAATGTCCTTGTGCTATCTAGACTTTAATCAAACTCATGTGTACATGCAGATGTTAGTCCTGTTCATCCAGTAGTTCGCCTGAGAGTACCAGCTGCTGTTCCAGTAGGAGAGGCCATCAAAAGGGCTATTCTTTGTGACCTCGATGTGGCCGAGACTCTCACAGCATTACAGGAGCCGGTTGAGGGCCTCACTCTTGGTATTCCGGATGTGAGGACTGACGAGCTACCTTTGCGGTTACAGCGGCATACTACTAGTGTGCCAAGACGATGGAATCGTCTCTTACGCATGATTGCACAGGCTGTGACTTGCTATCACGAGCATCATTAGACTAGGGTGCCCCCTAGCATTTTGAGTTTTTGGGTCATTTGACCGATTTTGTCTTGGTTACAGAACATTATGTGTAAACCATAAACAGTTATATATATTTTTGATTTTCGGAGTTTTACTTTGGTTAAGTTACATGATCCACATGCAAACAATGATGGTGTGTTTCTTTTTATAAATGTTGCAAATGTCTATCTAACACATAATTTGCTAATGAGTCAGCTAATGTGTTTAAGTTTATGGAAATATGTTGATATTGAATAAAATCAAATTGTCTTTCCAAAATCTTAACCCTTAGGAACATGCGATAAATAGTTGGGTTTCAGATGGAATATATACCATTGAGTTGTAGTATTACGAGCTGTGAGTCTAGCCTGACAATTAGTCGGCGTATACCATGTGTGATGGCATCAGAGAGAAGTTCTATCAACGCGCTATATTCAGCGATGTTATTTGTTGATCGACCAATACATACCCCTCTGAAACTTACTAACTCGTCGCTTGGATCAAAAATAGCCCAGGTTGCGGAGGATAGGTTCCACGAACTACGACTCGCTCCGTCGGCATATCCAACACATGACTCCAATAGGTTTGACATCTGCAATAAATGTAAAAAGTGGATTACTTGACCAAAATAAATACTTTAGCGAAAACAAAAACATAACAAAAGCATACTAGTTACCATTACACATAGTAACGCTTGAGGTACAACCCATTACGAGGTTGTGCCAGTGGGATTCCGTCATAATCCACTAACTCGTAGGCTCCTTTTGCTAACACTCGTTTAACAATATAGGGGCCCATCCATAAAGACTTAAATTTACCTGCTCCCAATTTATCGGATTCTTGGTTGTAAAGCAAGACCAAGTCACCTTCTGAGAAGACACGGGGTTTGACATTTTTGTCGAATTCCGCCTTCACTCGTTTCTTATGGGCTTCATTAGCCCAAGAGGCATCACGAAGGTTTTCATCCAATTGGATTAATTCCAAGAAACGAGCTTCTTCTTCTGAAGTTCGGGGAGGAGGTCAATTGCGAGTTTGAGGGACGAGATTTCACACTGGATTGGTAAGATTGCTTCCAGGCCATATACCAGTTGGAACGGTGTAAACCTGGTTGCATTCCTTACTGATGTTTGGTAAGCCCACAAAGCTGAGTACAGGATTAGGTGCCATTTTCTCTTGTGAACTCCAATCATCCTTTGCAGCATGCGCTTTAGGACCTTGTTGATTGCTTCAACTTGTCCGTTGGCTTGCGGATAATATGGAGTGGAGCTGTCGTGGGACAACCCTAGTTTGGCAGCTAACTCGACCATCATGTGATTGCTAAAATGCGATCCATGATCTGTGACTATAGCCTGTGGTACACCGAATCTGGCGACTACATGATTGAAAAAGAAGAGGGCAGCTGTTTCACCAGTATTATCTAATGCAGGCATCGCCTCCGCCCATTTGGTAAAATAGTCAACTACGACTATGATATACCCATGCCCCTCAGTCGAGGTGGGGTTACATGTCATGAAATCGATGCCCCATTTGGCGAATGGCCCAACAGTAACTATTGGCTGCAGAGGTGCGGGTGGTCTTTTGGTTTTGCTATCGAAAATTTGACAAGCATGGCAACTTTTGACTACGGTTATGCAATCTTTGAACATTGTTGGCCAGAAGTATCCTGCTCGTAAGATTTTTTGCACTGTAGCATAACCAGACTGATGCCCCCCACACGCGCCTGAATGACAATCATTCAGGACTTTTTCGGCCTCCTCATGGGTGAGGCACCTTCTCAGAACTGTATCGATACCATGGTGGTAAAGCGTATCACCGACGATCATGTAGTCTTTTGCTTGGTATCGAATATGTTTTTGTTCGGAGTGTGAGGTGTTTGGCCTGTATTTTTGGGTTTGGAGATAAATGATTATATCTCCATACCACCCATTTCTTGCAGATATCAGAAACAAATTTTCGTCCACGATTGTTTCTTCGGATGTGTCATCGTTGGACGACGATGGGAGATCGCATAATAATTCTGCGAATACTAGAGCTTTCTTCGACTTGGATTTTACAAATTCCAGATCAAACTCTTATAGGATTGCTATCCATTTTGAATACTTGCCCCCCAGCAACTGTCGTGACAATATATAAGTCATGGGGTTGCAATCTGACGGAATGGTAGTTTTCCGAAAGAGCACATAGTGTCGCAATCTCTGTATCGCTTGAACAACTGCGAGTGCTAGCTTTTGAACGTAAGAATATTTTCTTTCTGTATCATTTAAGTTTTTACTTAAATAATATATAGGATGTTCAATTCCATTGACTTCTTGAACTAAAACCATTGCGATGGTTGTATCTGCTGCAGGCAAATACAGGTTAAAATCTTTTTGATAATCAGGAGCATACATTAATGATGCTTTCATTAGGGATTCTTTTAAAGCATCAAAGGAAGCTTGCGCGACCTGATCCCAGACAAAGGGCACTTATTTTTTCAAAAGATGGGTATAACCTTTAGCAAGTTCGGCGTAATTTGGAATGAACCTCCTCAGAAAGTTTGCTTTCCCTTGGAGTTTCTGAATCTGAAGCAAATTCGAAGGTGGAGGCAAATTTATGATTGCCTGAACCTTACAAGGGTCGAGACAAATCTCGTCCTTCGAGACTACAAAGCCAAGTAAATGACCAGAACTGACGCAAAACACACATTTGTGTGGATTGAGTCATATCTTGTAGTGTCGGCAACGTAGAAATATCACTCTTAAATGCTGCGGATGATTAGTCCGCTTTTGCGAATGAGCCGGAAGGTCGTCAAGGTATGGTTGAACGATGTTCTTGATGTCATGGAAGGCATAATTCATTGCCCTCTGAAACGTCACCCCTGCGTTCTTCAACCCAAAGGGTAATTTTCGATATGAGAATGTGCCCCATGTACAAATAAATGCAGTCTTTGACTGGTCCTGTGGGCGGATATTTATTTGATTATACCCGGAGAATCCATCCATGAATGAAAAGATTTCGCATCCGACGCATTCATCAATTATCTCGTCGATGAAGGGTGTAGGGTAGTTGTCTTTAGGACAAGCTTGATTTACATCCCTATAATCGACGCACACTCTAATTGTTCCTTGTTTTTTCATAACAGGGACAATATTCGATACCCAATCAGTTACAGGAACTGGGTAGATGAAACCAGCATGGAGAAGTTTTTCAACTTCTGCCTTAATGGCAGTGGCTTTCTTGGGGTGCACCTGCCTTAGCCGTTGTCGTACTGGTTTGACATCTGGATACATCTTAATTTCGGGTTCAACGATACTCGAGTCAATACCTGGCATTTCACTGTATGACCAAGCAAAGACATCTCTGAATTCGCGAAAAAGAGCGTTATATATTTCCAGTTCTGAAGGAGAACAACATTTTCCAACATAAATATTCTCTACAACATCTGTTTTGGTCGAGATATTTATGGCAATTGTCTCTTCAATGTTGGACAAGTTTCGCTCGGAATCCACCGTGTTTACAGTATTTGATAGGAATTCAAAAACTGAAGGATGATAAAGGTCATCTTGATTATCTTCTCCACAATCCGGAAGAAGGGAACGATGGTGGGAATCATTCCATGGTGCCCCTTCAATTACCATATATTGGACAATTCCTTCATCGGTGACATGCAATCGCGACCAAGGATTTGAAGGGGTACCATATTCTCTAGACCTATCTATCCAAACGCTTGATGAGCGCTAATTTGGGTTTTCCCCCCATGCTAGGAACATTGATTGCTACAATATTTCCATTGGGCTTGGGGGCAAAACCACTGCATGATCCATGGTGATATCGTTTTCTGAGATCTTTTTAGAAGATATCATGTTGCAGGTTCCTATCGACGCTACTTCCGCCAGATTGATTGGAGGTGGAAGAGCGAAAGTTCCCATTAGTATAGGATCTTTTAGTAGGCCTACTCCAATATTCTGAAGCGAATGGGGGCTTCCATGGATCATAGGAATGCTTCCTGCAACTTGAGATCCATTGAGAGGAAGTTCTGTTGATCGACGATTGTAATCCCTCCTTGAAAGGGAAATGCAATCTTCCTAAAATAGGTCGACACAATAGCTGCCATGGCATATATCCATGGTCTTCCTAGTAGGATGTTGTAATCAAGATTCCCATCGATGACTTCAACATCTATTTCTACCGTTTTCCCTCCTAGTTCGACTTTCAGGTTACTTAGGATACCATATGGGGTATATGTCCTTCCGTCGAATGCTTTTAATGTCATCGAAGATCGCGACAAGGTTGGAGATCCTAAAGTTTTCCAGCAACTCATCGACATAACGCATGTAGATGCCCCCTCATCAATAATCGTTCGATGAATAGTTTTGTTGAGGGCTTTCACTTGAACAAGGAATGCTAGTTGAGCTGGTAATTGAGGATCATATCCTTTATGGTCGAAGGATACTAGATTGGAATCCTTTGGGTCTATCCCACCAATGGCTGATAATAAAGCCTGTCTTTGGGATGGGAAATTATGTAGTACTTCAAGAGTCAACAATGTAAACTATGAAACGGGAACTATAAACTCAAAACGGGAACTCTGGCCAAAAAACATCAAAAACAGTGCTAAAAATGAAAAGTGTTGATGCTGGAATAACACCTTTTTTTTTCTTGGGTAAATTTTCAACATGTTTTAAAAATGGCGGTGAAAACAAATTTTTTGAGCAAAAAATATCCAAAAAACACCCTCAAAACGAAAAGTGTTGATGCTGGGAGAACACTTTTTTTTTTCAACAGTAAAATTTCAACATTTAGAAATAATGGTGTAAAATATTTTATCATGAACCAAAAAAACATTAAATTTTAAAAAATAATGAAAACATATAAAAAAAAAAAAAAAAAAAATTAAAACAATGAAAAAACACAAAAAAAAAGTTAAAAAAAAATAACAAAACATAGATTAAAATATATACTAAAGGAAAATATAAAATAAAAATAAAAAAGGAAAAAAAAAAGTCAATCATAAAAATGTAAAAAAAACAAAATTAATGATAAGAATTAAAAAAAAAAAAAAAAAAAAAAAAACTATAAACAATTAAATAGTAAAAAAAATATTTAAAAAAATGGAGAGAAAAAAGAAAAAGATTTATCTTCTAAAACATAGGCCTTTACTTATAACTCTCAATTTTGTCATGCATAGAGTTCCCATAGAAAATAATACTTATAGCCAAAAGAACTTAATATTTGATAGAAATAAAAATGATCTCTTTCTAAATGAATTAAAAACTAATTTGCTTCCTTTATCTAATATAGACAACATAGAAGACCTCTATCATAATTTTACTACAACCCTCTCATATTCTATTAACAAGTTCTCAATTGAAGTTTCAAATAATAAAAGAAATAGCAAAACCAATCCATGGTATGACAAAGATTGTAAAAGTGCAAGGAGAGCAATTAAGGAAGCTCTTGATGAATCTCTTAAAATGGACTAGATAAAAATATACAAAGCCCTAGCTAAAAGGAAAAAGAGGAAGTACATTCATCAAAGACAGGAGAATCTCTTACACCTCTCTAAGGTAGCTCCTAAGAAATTTTGGAGGCAGATTCTAACTAGGAAGACTAAGGATAATAATAAAATTGCTCTTTGCGATTGGAATTCCTATCTTAAAAAGCTTTATGAATCTCCAAATGTCATGGATAATTTGGAAACCCTTCTCACAACGAAAGAAGTTTTCTCTTTAGAAGACATTAAGTTTGGGGTTAATCGCCTCGCTAATGGGAAAGCTAAGGACATTGAAGGTTACCAAGCGGAAATCTTAAAAATTGGAGGTCCTGTCCTCATCCCCCACATCCACAAGCTTTTCAATCAAGCAGTCAAGCAAGGGTTCCCTAAACCTTGGACTGAGAGCCTCATTATCCCTATTTTTAAAAGTGGGGATACAAATAACACCTCTAATTATCGAACAATTATGATCAGCCCTCTCTTAGCCAAGTTATATGGTAGTATTTTGGAAAAAAATTTAAGCATATGGCTTGAAAGTGAAGGTAAGCGGGCTAAAGGCCAAGCAGGTTTCAGAAGGCATCACTCAACAACAGACCACCTTGTTAGGATCATTGCGGAGGAATGTCGTAATGATAAATCCAATTTATTTTGTTGCTTTGTGGACTTTAGAAAGGCTTTCGATACGGTTCCTAGATCCAACCTTTGGAATAGATTAGAAGAGCTAAAGGTTCCTCTCGAGTTGAGAGCTGCCACTATAAGGTTATACGAGAATGTAATTGCCAAGCTAAAGAGCAATGAAGGGTGGTCGAAAGATATTAAGTGTAACATCGGAGTTAAACAAGGTTGCCCCCTCTCCCCTACCCTATTTGGTATTTACATCGATAAGCTCGAAGGCTATTTAGAGGAAGCAGGATGTGATGGCACGATCTTAGTTGGGATAGTCGTCATCCTTCTTCTTTATGCTGACGATATTGTTCTTTTGGCAAGGTGCCCATCTGATCTTAATAAGTAACTCAGGCTTCTTAAGGATTTTTGCTCTACCATGGGTATGACTGTTAACACTGACAAAACAAAAGTTATGATTATCAAATCCAAGAAGGACACTTACGCTAATTTTATGTATGACAATAATAACTTGGAGGAAGTGTATTTTTACAAGTACTTAGGAATTGATATTCATCACAAGCTCAACTGGAACCATAGCATTGAGAAAAGGATTAATGGGGGGTGGAAAGCTTACTATGGTCTTGAAAATAATTGTAAAATTGCAAACCTTGTAATGTGGGATAAAAAGAAGTTCCTCTTTGAAACTTTAGTCACTCATGTTATCTTATATGGCTGTGAGGTTTGGGGTTGCAGCATCTCCAGAGAATCATGGAGAAAGATTGAGCAAATCCAGAAGCGTTTTATAACTTATAACCTGAAAATTAAAAGTAATACACCCTATCCTATTCTCCTTATAGAAGCAGGTCTTTCCCCTATTGAGAGCCTAGCTATGCTTAGGTTTTTGTTGTACAAGCACAAAATCAGTAACATAAACGATCATAGACTTCCTAAGCTAGCTTTAAATTCTAGCCAAAACCACCTAAGGCTCAATCGAGGGTGGCATAAAGACACAAGGGCCCAGTTAAACTATTGGGAGATCAACGAAAATGATGCATTGCAAAACATAAATAACATTAAAGATATTGTTACTTCTAAGTTCAAAGAAAAAATGTGGTGTGAGAAAGACTTAGCGGCTAAAAGAAAATTAAGTTATTATAAGAAGGTCATCAACCCCACCCTAGAAGATCAAAATTATCTCTCTATTTTAACTAGCTCAAAGAAGAAAATTAATATAGCAAAGATTAGAACGAATTCTCATGAGCTCCATAGTGAAACAGGTCGTTGGGAAGTTCCTAAAACGCCATGGACGGAAAGGATCTGCCATATATGTAAGAGTAGGAACATCGAGGATGAAAACCACTTCCTCTTAGAGTGCCCCGCGTATAACCACATTAGATCTCAGTTTCACAATCTTTGTTACAATACTGACCTTCCTAGCCTTTTACAATGTCAAAATTATAGTGAGCTCGGGAGGCTTCTCTCCAAGCTTTTTGAGCATAGGAATAAAATCTTAAATCAAAATAGATAATTTGTTTCTTTAGGTCCGATAGACCATTATTTGGTCTCAGTGGACGTTAACCATCATCATCATCATCATAAAAAAAATTTGCCCAAAAAAAAATGGAAAAGAAAAAAAAAACATATAAAAAAAAATAAAATTAGGTAGGTGAAAATAGAAAAAAAAAAAAAAAAAATTAAGGAAAAACAAAATAACTAAAAATTAAAATTAAAAACCAACTAGATCTACAAAAATAGAAAATTAACAAAAAAAAATAAAAATTACTAAAATTAAGATTAAAATGTTGATTACTTAAAAAACAAATATAAAAATATATATAAAAGGTAAAAATAAAAAAATAAAAAAATGTTAAATTATATTATCTCACAAACCATAAAAAAATTTGGAAAACAAAAAAACAAAATTAAAAAAATAAAAATATATATATATATATATATATATATATATATATATATATATATATATATATAAAATAAGTAAGTAAAAATAGAGAAATTAAAAAAAAAAACATTAGCAAAACTGGAAAAAAAAAATTTAAAAAAATTAAAAAAAACTAGTTAAAAAAAAAAAATTAATGAAAAAAATTGAAAAACTACTAAAATTAATATTAAAAAAAAATTCAAATTAAAAAAAAAAAAAACAAAAAATTACGTAATTTTTATTAAAAAAATTATATATAATTATTTTTTATTAAACATACATATTTTATTTAAAAAAAAAAAATATTAAAATTTAATTTTTTTTTAAACAACTTTTTTTATTGTCAAGAAATCTTCGGCAAAATCACATAACCTTTTTTATTATTTAAAAAAAAAATATAATTTTTTTAAAACAATTTTTATTTTTATTTTTATTTTTTCCTTAAAAATACAAATTATTAAATCTACGTTTTATATTTAAAAAAATAAATAAATAAATAAAACTTACATTTAAAAAAAAAAATTTACATTTCTTTTTTTATTTAAAATAAAATTAATATTCTTTTTTAAACCATTCTATTTTTATTAAAAACAAATTATAACTTTTTTTTATTAATTATTAAAAATCATTTTTTTTATTAATTATATTTTTAAATAAAAAACAAAAAAAAATGTTTAAAAAAAGTTATAATTTTTTTAATAAAAAAAGAATTGTTTAAAAAAGAATATTAATTTTATTAATTTTTTTAAAAATAACAAAAGAAATGTAATTTATTTTTTTAAATGTAGGCTTTATTTATTTATTTTTTTAAATATAAAACGTAGATTTAATAATTTGTATTTTTAAGGAAAAAATAAAAATAAAAATAATTTTTTTTTTAAAAAAATTATAATTTTTTTTTTTTTAAATAATAAAAAAGGTTGTTTAAAAAAAAAAATTTATATATATATATATATATATATTTTAAAATAAAATATGTATGTTTAATAAAAAATAATTACACTTTTTTTTTTTAATAAAATTACGTATTTTTTTGTTTTTTTTCTTTATAATTTAAATTTATTTTTGTTTTTTTAATATTAATTTTACTATTTTTTCAATTTTTTTTTTTTTTTCTAAACTAGTTTTTTTTTTTTTTTTTTTTTTTTTTTTTTTTTTTTTCAGTTTTGCTAATTTTTTTTTTAATTTCTGTATTTTTACTTATTTTATATATATATATATATATATATATATATATATATAATTTAATTTTGTTTTTTTGTTTTCCAAATTCTTTTATGGTTTGTGAGATAATTTTTTTAACCCTTTTTTTTAATATTTATTTTATTAGTTTTTTTAATTTTTTTTTAGTTAATTTTCTATTTTTTTTTATAAACTAGTTTGTTTTTAAAAAAAAATTCCTAGTTTTTGCTAATGTTTTTTTTTTTTTTAATTTCTCAATTTTTATCGACTTAATTTTATATATATATATATAATTTTGTTTTTTTTTTCCAAAGTGTTTTATGGTTTATAAGATAAATTTTTTTAACACTTTTTTATTTATTTTTTTGTCTTTTTTTATATATAATTTTATATTTGTTTTTTAGAGACAATTATTTCATTTGGATTGAAAATTTAATTAACGATGTATAAATATGTAAAATATGGAAAATGCAAAATATTGTCCTTCTTTTTTAAATATGCAAATCAATAAAAACCTCACTACCAAAAAAAATAAAAATAAAAATAAAAACAAGAAAATATGAAGAAGAAGACCACTTCCAAAATTATTAAATTTACAAAATAATTATTTACATTACATACATTAGAAAAGTTAAAGTAAAAAAATAGGTCTTTTTAAAAAAGGGTCTGATGCAGAATAACCACTTTTTAAAATCAGCATGAAAATCACTACCATTCTAAAACACAATGTACATAAAAAAAATTAAAAAAAATTAAAGTGCCAAAAACTATGCTCTAAAAAAAACATGTGTGTTATGCATCACCACTTTTCAAAATCGGGTCACTTTTTTGCTATCTCTACAAAACATGTGTGTTCTACATCACCCCTTTTCAAAATCGGGTCACTTTTTTGCTATCTCTACAAAAAAGGTAACAGTATCAGTTCCCGTTTCAAAGTTTACATTGTTAGTCGACATAGCGGATGGCGATTAGGCCAAATCCTCCACTATATTATAATGTTGTGCTGCTCTAACGCGAGGATTAAACGTCGACTTGTGTACTACTCCCTTTGGCGGTTTTATCGTCAATTCAGGAATGGTGGGTGGCGCAACTTCTGTCGAAGTCGTTGTCGAACTACTAGGTTGATCTTTATCATTGTTGTTCGACAGCTGTGGATTCCCATAATCATTGCTCCTTGTCGATATCAAAGCATCATTTTTCTGTTTTGAAACCGACAACATTAGCACTTGAGACGGGGAAGCATTTCCACTTTAAACTGGATTTGTTCCTGGATTTGGAAACGGATCAGTTAACACTGCGGAGGCTTTCGAATTCTTGAAGAATTTCTTAAGCTCAGCCCTGTGTGGACAATTTGCGGTCCAATGATCCTCATTGCATATAAAGCATGAATTTTTTGGTTTCCTATCTCCAGGAGGGTTTGAAGAAGATTTTTAGGTGATGATTCCTCCTATTTCTTCTTCTTCCCTTTGCCTTTTTTCTCGCTCCCCGGTTGTTTGGTTTCTTTGCCTTTATCTGTCGATACGGCATTTACTTCTGAAGCAAGAAGTTCATCTTTTGCATTTTGACCTGAAATCTTATGGGCCTTTTTGGATGTAGCCTTTGTCGATTTTGTGTCTGTTGTGCAAATCACGCCATCGCCGGCATAAGAGTCATTGTTCGATTTAGGAGGAGGAGGAATTGAGAATTCCGGTCTAGGGGCATCAGGTATTTTATCATAGAGCGTGCTAGACTGAGTGTAAATTAAATCCAGATATTGTGCACGAGCGATAACTTTCTCTTCTGTTACGACTCCCCCCTTTGCCACATCTTCCGTGATGGAAGGCAGTAACGACTTGATAAACCATTCAGCTAAGAGCTGATCGGGGACATACGTTTTTACCATTCTACGACGATGTCGCCATTCATGTATATGATCAGATATGTGAGTGGCCGTCGTCTGTTTGAAATTGGTAAGAAGTTCTGTTCCCGTTTCGTACCTTATTGGTAATTGAAAATGGGTTAAAAAAGTTGTGGCTAAGGTACTGAAGTTGTCGAACGAATCTCTAGGCAATTCGATGTACCATTTTGCCGCCGGACCCGTTAACGTCCTCTGAAAGAGGGGAAGTCTTATGGAATCATCATTTAGGGTGTTTGATGGACACCATAGATGAAAGGTCATCATGTGATTTGATGGATATTCACCCAGATTTCCATTAAATTTAGGAATATCTGATGGAAGTTTATGCGGAATCGCTGGCCACCAAGGGGCGTAAGTAATTGGATTGTTGGTTAACCGGTTTAAATCAGGTAACTCCAAAGTTGCCACAAAGGGTAACTGTTGATTCAGGTTAGGCGAAGCATACCCAGGATAAGATGGGATTGCCTGAGCAGTTGGTCTTTGCATACCGGCATAATGCATTTGATGCTGGTATGTTTGGTAAGGTTGGTGGACATGACCATTGTAAAATGGTTGATTTTGACTGTTTTGAATGTACGGCTGTCCACTGTTAGCAAAAATTTGTTGCTCAGAACCTTGGTATACTTGTTGGAATTGCGGTTGTTGGTATTGCACCAGCCATGGTTGTGAAGCCATGTGCTGTTGCCCGATACTAACAGTTTGACCGATATGAGGGGTAATTGTACCAGTCTGAACCTATGTCGTTCCACTAGTCGGCGATTGTGGTTGAGTCACAGGGTCAAGGGGCTGTTGCATTACAACCTGAGAAACCTGAGGTTGGCATACAACAGGCAGTGCTTGAACTTGTGACACCGTCACAGTAGCTGGCGTAGTCGGGATATTCGACATAGGTACGCATTGTTGCATTGAGTATACAACTCTTGGTTGTTGAGGTAGTATAGGTACCCAACCGCTTGAGGTAATTCCAGTATAACCTGAATGTTGTTGTAAACTCCCGTATGGATATCCTCTCGGAGGGGATAATGAAAGGGTATACTCTCCCCCATACGGTGGTAATCCATAACTCAAGGGTATTGTTTGCCCTTGGGGACCGGACTACCCAAATTGACCTCCAAATGGATCAATTTGTTGAGACTCAACATAAGAGTTTCCGGATATTATTCCGGATGAACAAACAGGAACGAACCATACTGTCAAAATAGCCCCTGAGTGGGCTCCTTCTAGTGGCTGAGAGCTAGTCGGGAAAGATGGTATACTGGCGAACATTGTCGGAGTGATAGCAGAGAGTTTTGCAGTCGCTGTGTCAGACGACACAGTCCTAGATGTTGACGGTTGTTCAGACATTTGTAGTCTATCCAAAAGATTACCTAGCGATTCTACAGGAGCTTTCGTTGGTGGTAGACTAACTTCTGACGAAGAAGGATATAGAGTGATCCTGACTCCAAATTGCGTTGGAGTACTTGTTTGAGGATCTTCTACACTTTCTTCTATGGAAATCAGACCAGGTGGAAGGGGAAGACTGTCAGGTCCGTAAAATATTTCTGGTGCCGAAGAAGGTGTGAAATCGGCAGCGACAGATGTTTGAAGAGCAAGACTCTCCGAACCGGTTGTAGATGGAACTGGTTCAGTAACACAAGTGTTTACTCTCAGACTAGGATCAGTAAAGGCAGGGATTCCAGAAATTTTTGGAGTAACCGGAGTCTCTGATGTCATTGGAACACTTGTTCTAACTTTAATAGGAGATTTGGAACCGGTTAAACGAGTTCGCTTTGTCCGTACTGGCTTCGATTCCGGAGGCAAAGACGGTTGACTCGTAACCCTCTGCGAACGACGGGGTTTCAATTGACTTTCTTCCACGATTGCGGATTACTCGATCAACTGAAATAAAGGGGAAGTATGTTTCCGAATTAAATGAATTTTAGACGCTTTGACACAACTTGTTTTTTCAGTTTTTAAGAGTCGAGAAAAAACAAAAGATGACTCTAGTCGCCTTCGATTTTTAATGAGCCTGAAGTGACAAGTGCTCAGACGGACCTTTTCTGTTAAGGAGTATGAAAAGGAATGAAAGGGACTACTCTGGAAGTCTAGGTAGAGGGAGTACCAAACCAATCGCAAAACTGCAGAATACTTTTTATGGTACGGCAGTCAATCTTCCCGAATGTTGTGTTCAGTGCATTGCGATCGATAGGCCAGCAAACACGGCTTCCTATGGATAAAGGTTTTAAGCCTATAGGGGTCTCCCAAAATATACTCGATGGTACGTGGGAGCACAAGTCCGTACTGGCACTTATCGTCTCAAAGTGGAGGAATCACCCAACGATCAGTGAGAACAACAGTTACCAAGCTTTACGACGCCGGAATACGTCTCTAGCCTAGACCTCTAAATGTTGTGTGTTAAGTTCCAAAGCGTTGTTAGATTCATTGAATTTATTTTAAGTTGATCTTGCTTATGAAGTTTTCCTTTCGGGTTCACCACGAGATGTAGATGTAATTCCTAAAGTGCAATCTAAAGATGATAAACAAACTTTTTATCTCTTTTGTGCAATGAAAATCCTAGCTACTACGGAAAAGAAAGACAGAATCTTTTCACAAAGAGAAAAGAGCACACTGTAAATGCACTTTCCTAAATCAAGACAAACAGACTGTCTATATGCAAATGCACATGCATGTATTTTTTTTTGACTTTCTTAGTATATGGATTCTAAAAAGAAAGTTTATGTACAAATATGAATTTCTTTTCAAGCGACAAACATAAACAAGCTTCTTTTCGAAATAAAAAATAGAGATGATTACGACACCTTACGATTTTGAAATGAATACTTGTTTTTGACACTAGAAAATTACAAATTCAGACCAAAAGCAATAGTAACAGGATAATCGACCATCAACAACAATCAAACTTTCTCTTATGATCGAAATCGACACTTGCGATAGATTCAAATCAAAGGACGACAGTACGACTATGCTACTTTTGCAAAGGAAATCTGTAAATGACTCAACAAACACACAAAAACATCTACAGTTCTTTTGTACAAAGGAGGCGGAATAGCAGCAAGGAAAAGGGGTTTCAAACAGACATATACTAATCACAGGCAGCAAAATTCAGGAATAGAACTGGAAAGAATGATCCATAGAAACCACAACTGCACAGAGCTAGTCTGATCAGCGCACCTGCAACACAGGGAATCTGAAATGCAGCACAGGTTGTCCCTTTCGGAAGTGTGCTGAAATTCAGAATCTCTGAATAGTACCTGCGCTAGGCTAGAAACGAGACTCTATTCGGGTTCCGGGTCACAGTTTACAGTTCAGTTCTTGGTTTTTGGCGGAGTAGAAAGCAATCAATAATGCAACAATCAGGGGTAGATCTAAGGAGGATCTAAGAGCTATCACAAGGGCAATCAGATAGTTTATGAATCAGTTGTTTAAATCATAAACAGATCCAGCGGATGCATTGAAGTAGCAGTTATCTACTTTGCATTTGTTATGGCAAATGTAGTTCGAATTCTACTTATAAGTTTATGAAACAATCAACAAAGAATGATAAACAAACAAACTAATTATATCCTCAGCGGAGTCGCCATTTTGTTACAGGGAAAAGTGTCTATTTAGAACTGCTCTATCCCACTAAGGTGTGATAGCTGCCTTAGAAACAAATAGAAAAAAACTACTTTTGTTTTTCCTTTATGAATTATAGATAGAGAGGAATAGAAAAACCAACCTCTGTCTTGCGCTAATCCTTTGATTCGATCCCTCTCTTCTTTGATAGTCCCCAGCTACCTGCTCCCTTGCACGCCCAGCTTCACAAAGTACCTGTAAGATCACAGAAGCATAGCACTATACAAAGACATGGATCTATATTCATAAACAACTTAGGATCAGATTTAAGTTGACCATACAAATGTAACAAGCATCAATGATACAAAAGCATGGAGGAAAACTCAAATAGCTTTTATTGATAAACAAGAAAAGATCCAGCAGGAGTTACAACTAGTTGTTCCGACCCAGCATCAACCTCCCAGCAAAAAGCCCCTCTTCACCTCAAACAAAGCTTAGATCACCCAACAATCTGATATTTGTCTCTAGAAACCAACAACAATTCCTTACAATATGCAAAATTCTAGCCTTTGGATCTCTGGGATGAGGGATCCATATATAGATATCTGTAAAGAGGATGAGTCAGCTTGTGATTTGATTAGTGTCTTCTCTCTATCAGTTCTTGCTTCCACTAGGAGATTGAGGGCCTCTTACTCATCCTTGGTCGAATTCAGTGAGGCAAGTGTCACAGGAGAAGCTTCTGGAAGCTTCCATTGCCTCTCCACCTCGCGAAATGACACTGCCATTTGTCATTTCTCGCCCATCGCACCCCACAGAAGGGAGTTTTGAAATGCAACGCACCCTCACAGTGCATTTGGGTGAGATGCAACGCACCTAGCCAGTGGAGCAGCTACAATGATCCTGTTTTGACCAATTTTGAGTAGTTTTTCATGGAGAACTTCTGGGAGAAGCTGTAATCTGTTGAACTTGTTCCTTTAGGGGTTAGAAAAACACTTTTAGGGACTTAGGAGTCCTTGGTTTATGGACATTTCATGCTTGAGGTTGCAGGGCACAAAAATTTCTATAACAATATTCCTGTTCAGAGACAGGATTGAATCTTTGTCTCTGAGCCTGGCTTGTCTCTACATAGGCTTGTGATGTTGCTCTTCCTAAAGTACTGCCCCCTTCCCTATTTCTCTTGAGGTTTTTCTCCTCATTTAGAAGATTCTATAAAACTGGGGGGGTACTCATGGTGGTTCCTAGCCTATCTGATTTCTCTAGTATATCTGTTTGATCTGGTACTTTTGATTTTTCTTGTACTTGTGATTCTTCTTGTACCTGTGATTCTACTGGCACTTGCAGGAAAGAACCCTCATCAAGTTGTTTCTCTAGATCAATTAATGTGTTTTCAACAACAACTTCAATATTATCCCTATCCTCTAGAGTGTTTTCCACCCATTGCAATTGGCTGGCATACTTTTCTATTTCAGGGATGCGGTGATGAATATAGGGAGACATCTTGTTTTTATTCCTTCTATTGTTGATGAAATCCAAGGGATCATATCTCCATATGAAGCTCTATTTTAGATTTAATCTTTGAAAGATAGGTCTGCCTCCTTTCCAGCTTCTCTGTTATTACAAATAAAGGGACCTAATTGGTCTTTGATCCTGAGCTGGGCCTTCCTTTTACCTTTGACAAAGTGTACCTCATATGAATTTATTATCTACCTATAGTACTCCAGAGCAAATAACCTCATTGGGAGGTATTTAGGTAGTTTTTATGGGGCCAGCTCACAGCCATAAATCCTGATCTCAATGTGGTTTTGGTATAAGTACCAATCACCTACTTTGGATTGTTTTGAGAGTTGCAGGATCCTCTTTATATGTGAACTGGTTCTTGGAGGAGGGCTTCCTATCAGCATTGTCACAATGGGATGTACAAATTGGTCTATGAAGTCTATATATGAATATGGGGAGTCATATTTATGGATCAATGGAGTCCAAAAAATTACTGATCTAGGGTGACCTTTTGTTTCAAGCTTCTGGAGAGTAAAGGGGAACTTATCTACTTGGTAGTATAGGAAAAGGTGAGACAAAACATAGGAATACTTGAAGACTTGATCATTACTCATCCTAAGGAACTCATCATGCATCCTATCAGCTGTAAACTTGGCATAATCATAAATAACAATAGCAGGTTGTCCTGGAGTGTATATGGACATGAAAGCCAGGATGATTTCATCTATATACTCACTGGTGGTATAACCTAGGACACTAGATATCATTGCTACAATGTCCTAGTCAAATGGGGACAATATGGTATACACATATGGAGGGGGTTCTTTAGGGGTATACATTTCTTCTACAATGAAGGTTTGAATTATTTGGGCCAATCTTGCAAGGTTGAGCTTGTGAAATAATTCCAATAGATCTCTAATGGAGAGGGGAGTCAAGTTTTTCCCTGGTTGAAGTTGCAGCATCTCACTAATAGATTCAATAGTGATGGTGAAAAGTATGGTTTGGTTAGGGGATATCACTGCTATTTGACTGGGGATATACCTTTCATGGCAGTAATGGAAAATTTCTAGGAAAATGTGAACTTCAGGGAATTGGTATTTGGGCAAATTAGACTCCCAAAAACCAATTTTATCAACATGGTTCAGGTATTGGTCTATGTATCAGCAGTATAGTTTGAGAGGGGATTGATGGACAGAGGTGTCCTTTATCTGGAAATCCTTATCAGCCAAGGGGAGGTGGTATAGGTCTAGATGAGGAATGGAAATAGTTCTAACATCCATGGCAATTGGGGCAGCCATTCTCAGTTCTTGTGGATTTGAGAGTGGGGGAGTTGATTTTCAGTCCTTTAGGGCAATGGTGGTTTAGTACAGGGTAGGTTTGAGCTGCTAGAGTATCTTTAATTAATTTTTTTACCTTAACTAATAAAACTTAGCAACTAGTTCTAAAATTTACAGGGATTTCCAGTGAATTACGGCTTAAATACTTGGAATTAAGGAGAACTGGCTCTAAATGGGGAATTGACAACTGCGAACAATTGAAAAGGGTCTAAGTAGGCTGGAAAGAAAACTAGGTGCTCTGTGGCATCTTTAGGGTGCAATTGGACATAGGTTGACAGATTTGACGTTCGTAGGTGCGTGCATGAAGTCTTACAGTTGAAAAAATTTAAAAACAAATGATTTGGGCCTTTTTGGCATTATGCGCGAAAGTCAATTTTGGTGGGTATGGGTGAACAATAGTCATTTGTCATGTAGTAGGGTGAACAATAACTATCTTGGCATGTAGTGGGCTGGCGGTAAGTGGTTTCCATCATGCCCCTTTTAGGTGCTTGGTGGTATCGGGGGGAGGCTGCCCAATTCCATAAGTTGAATGACACATAGCATCGAGGGCCCAGTGGAAAACAACTCTTTTCAAGTGGGTATTGTTCGGATGTCGAGCCCGCCCGAAATGGATAAAGGACATCACATGTGGAGGGAAATGATCGTACGGTGATCGGGCGGGGGAGTTGCATGGAGGGTAGTGGGGGGGCTCGACGGGTAATTAAGTGCGGCGTTCTTTGATTTAATGAGGGATTAAGGTGGGGTTAAGGTGTCGGGGACATTAGCGATGAGTTTTAAACATGGGATAATCTAACTCAATCGCAAACTGATTAGTTAGTGGGTTTTTGGGGTTTTGGTATAAAATTATAGTTTATATAATTAAACGAGGGTATAGGGCTAGTTAATATTGCAGGAGTTAAATATATATAGGAAAAGGGTTTTTGTTTAGAATTTAATAAATAAGATTAGTAATTAATATAATGAGTAGAAAGGGGCACAATACCATAAGTATATGATATTTCATGTTTTAATGCTTTTCTGATAATAACATAAAAACTTAGGATATAGTGTTTTTGTGGTTTTTTAATATGAAAATGATTTATGTGGGGGAATAAATACTTTTCCTAGGTAAAAGTAATTTAACCTTAGGAAAAGAGTATTACTAGGGAAAATAAATGAACTGAAGGGGGGAATGAATTTTTATGAGGGGGTTTTAGTACTTATTGCCTATAAGTCATTGAGCCGAGGGTCTGGTCCCTCCAAAAGTTAGAGAAATGCTCTGAGCCTCTTTGACTTAGGGTTTTTAAGTACTTTAAACTTTATTGTGGGAAATTAGTTAAGTAAAAGGTGAAATGAATGAGGGTAGTTAATTAATTGACTTTGATATCCATCTGCATGCCTGAGTGCCCATTCACATTTAGAACTTTTATGATGAGAATAATAAATATGCTTTTGTCTAATCAATCATCATACTTCTGCAACCTTTCTTCTACTTATCCACCTACTCATCCTACCATTTTTACTTCTCTTTATTAGGGTGCATTTGAGCTAACAAACCCTTATCAATCATTTTTCTTTCTCTTTACAATAGTAAACTAACTAAATCTAACCTTATTACATTCAAGGGCTCAGATTAAATAGTTGAGCTCCTTTCAGTTACTCTACCTGTCTAATTATTTGCCAAGGTTACACTATTTGGCGAGATTTTTATTCTCTATCTATAGACATGAAATTGAAAACATGAAATAGCCAAGTTTAAACATTTTGACTATCATGAATTGTGGCAAAGATTACAAACTGCACGCAATCATGTATTATGTATAAAAGGTAAATAGTAGTGGCATTTTAGCTTGCTCACTTTCATGGTCTTTTTTCTTTTCTTGGGGTTCATATTTTTCATCTTTTTTTACCTTTTATTATTCTTTTTTGTCCTTTGATTCTTCTTTTAGGACATACCCTCTTTACTTTTTTTAATTTTTTTGAATATGGAAAACATTTGCATAAAGCAAAGGAATGTACATATTATAGGTTTAATCCCAATCATTTAAAAGTTATAACTCCTATTGGTACAGGAACCTGACAAGATTCTTGACCATGGTGCAAGAAGGAAGCAAAGACAATTTTTGCTAAAAAATGGGGTTTAGACAATGTCATGCATTTTGGACTTATGTATTCCTCTATAACATTTTATAAGATGGTCATTGTAGCATTCCAATAATAAGTTCACAAGGTTTTGGAGGTCGATATAGAAGCTTGGACAATGTATAACATACTCAAACACCATCTAGCCATTGGGGCTTATGTTTGAGAAATATTCATTGTCACATGTTTCTTTCAATTTGAGTGAATTTTTTGGATTCTTTTAGCACATTATTAGGGTATGTTGTATGTAGAGATGGTGATCTCATTTCTTCTACTAAAAATTTTGTTTTTTTCAACCTATTAGCTTTTACTAACATGCTTACGATTTGCTCCACATTAGGCCATATATACTGAGTGTTGGGTATATAAAACCTACCTTACTTTAAATGAATGTAACTTTGGTTAAATTAACTTAGAAAGAGGGACCACGATTGACTATTTCTAGTAGTTCCTCATCTAATGATTGAGGTTCATTTTATCAACCTACACTCTACCTATAAGTATCAATTATGCATTAGTGAAATACATTCATTTATTCCTTCATCATTATTATCTATATATCATTTGTAAATAAGGAACATGAATTTCTGATAAAATAACATTGCACCATGGGTTGAGAAATCTTTTGTTATTAATAAGATAAGTATTGTAGTGTTTATATGGTGTGTTTTCCTCTCAAATTGAGGTGTTCATTAATCATGGCTATATAATTGATTATATTTATGCTTACATTTGTTTATGAATTATAAGGGTATATTAATAATTTACCTTTGTGAATGGATATGAGTTGTTAAATTGGTTATATCGAGCTTGGAATAAACCATGTATGCATGACCATCATCCTGCCTGGTTCACCCGTTTCCTAGCTCGCTCAGTACAAAGATGATAGTGATGATGATGACGATGACAAAGATGATGATGAAGGGTAATAAGTTTTCTCAAATGGAAGGGTAATGATTTTTTTCATGATTTGGACTATGAAGTACATTATAATCCCACAACTGGTAAATATTAATAGATAATTTCATCTCCTTGACATTTGTATATGTTATAACTTTTTCATTTGATTATCGAATTATTTTTGGGAGTCGTATTGGAGTCTCAAATCCATCCCATATCATCAATGCATGCATCTACCATAACCATGTAAAATTTCAATGCATATGAGCACAAACTAAAATAAATTCAGCGTTGGCCCCATTCTCAAGTCATGGCTAATCATGGGTTTAGTTTACTTCTTTTGTGTAGGTTCACCTTGCAAATTCAGGCTGACCCACCAACTTGTCACATGGGAACCCTAGCTGAGTGGGCGCCCTGGAATATTTGGCATGTGACACCCCCATGGTTATCAGATTCCCTAGTGTGCCCAGCACGCAACACCCTCATAGGCGTCGGGTGCCTTACCGTGACCAGCACTTGATGCCCACATGGGTGCCTAGGCACCCTACTTTCATTCAGTCATCAATGGCAACCAAATATTATAATTTGTTAGTACTATTAACACTTGGAAATGTATTATTAGATGCAGGAGAGAAGTTCCTAAGGAAACCTTTTGAATCCAACTTATATATTGAACGCTAGCCCCTATAACGTAGAGAGGGCTCACTCTACTAGCCTAGTCACTAGATTTAGCAATTGACTATACTTCTACACAATGGCTAGTTCTTGAGTTGTGTGGTGTTGATGTGGGGTTTGGTTTGGCATGAGGGAGATATTCCATTGGGAAATGGAGTCAGCAATATATGGTTTATGTCAAATTACCAAAATACTGACTATTTTATCAAGATTGACAAATGAAAGGTGGATGGCACATCCTAGACATTTGTCATCGTTGCAGCTAAAAGAGGAAAATAGAAGAACAATACACTAGAGTATGACATATGAAATGAATCCTAAGGTATATTTAGAAGACATGGGTGAAAATATTTGAATCTATGAGAAAAAGCATAAAAAAAGATGAATTATGCAACATTTATTCTCATTCAAATATCATAAGGCATTTCATTCAAATGATATTACAAAGGAGGAAACACTGAAACGTATAGAAAATACAAGCTAGGAGATACCAACACATGAATATTTGTATCATTGATCAAAATCTATTGATCTTGGAAAAATGTAAATGAATAAAGCCTTCAACACACCAGCAACAACTATATTTTGATCAAAACCAACCCTTGGTCTCCCTTTTACATTTAATTTATAGAAATACTACATAGGTTTCATATCCACAATTTGTGGAAAGTATTAAATACAATAATATCCAAGATCCAAAAGAAATGGATATGAAAACCTCTTGACCCATATTTAGTAAACTGTTTGAAATAATAAATGAGATGGTTATATTTGATCCCCAAGTTGAGTTGATGAGGTGGTTCATCAATAGTTGTCTATGAATTTATTTTTACAAAAATGAATCTGGCGAATTCGTGAAAAATGGTGTCCAAAGATGAATTTGGATGTTCCAAACTGTGATATATATTTAAGAACTTAAAGATGTTTTTGTACATGAACTAATTTCCCACAAAAAAATCTTTCTTATTTGGAAAATTCATCTTCATTGTCTCGAAGACCGTGCCCAAAGTGGATGACTAAATCAAGAAATAATTAAATATTCAAATCCTAAAAAATAGGCTAAACGTATTCCTTAATATTCTTCAAACTATGATGTATGTGTAATATATGAAAGAGGGTTTTTGAAATCATCCTGTTCCCAACATAAATATTTTTTGGTGTTTTAAAATACCTTTTCAATTGTTTGGAAACTATGCTTGAAGATGGTCACTAAAACAGGGAAAAACATAGTGCTATCGTTTCTCCTTCTTGTTGACTATTTGACCAAAACCATGGGGATTTCATCTCCATGCTTAAAATCCACACAAATTTGTATAATACCATCATTCATCCCTAGAGTATGCTAGCTAGATTGTTAAAAAACTTCACGAAATATATTAGTTGAAATTAGGGATTTTACAACAAAATAAATTCCCCTGTTCTTAGCTCAAGGTACTGCCTCACCAAAAATGTAGATTTGTTTATCCTTCCATGGCTACAATAGCTGGAGAAATGAGTTCTAATTTATCCTGCCTTCTTATCTCCCTTCTGATAGCTTTTTCCACTATTTTATCATCATTTATGGTTTCTTTCCCCTTCCTGTCAACATTCTCTGTTTTCCTCTGTCTCTTTCTGCTCTTCGAAGCTTGCACAATCTCTTCCTATGCATCAATAATTATAGTATCCTTTATCCTAGGGTTCATTTTAGCCTTGAAATTTGGTTTAGCTTTTTCGTATGGGAAAGGTTTTTTTTAGTAAATGTTAGGCTCTGTTTCCATTTCTAACCCCCCCCCCCATTTTCCATTTTATTTTTATTTTCCTTTTTCATCTTTTTTTGTAGTATGCTTTGACTCCTCTTATTCCAACATTATATTTTTTTTGTCTTCTTGTTCTCCTCTCATAGACCCTAACCCCTGGTTCCTTTACAATGTTTTCAATATGCTCTTCAACACGGATATGACTAGGCCCCCCCTTTGTTTCCTTAGTTAGGGTTTTGAAATAAACCTCTTTACATTACCTGATCGACCCATATTTACAAAGACTCTAACACTAAAAATCTACCTACAGTTTTTAATTCTCCTAGCGAAATGTTGTAAACAATTTTAGTGCTTTCCTGTGCACTCTAATTAATTTTTTGGGTTTGATGGAAATTACCATTTTAGGGAAAACTAAGAAATTTAGGGTTTGAGTCTAAAATTAATTATTTGGCTTTATCATTCACCTAAATGTCACATCATGGATGGAACGGGGTAGGGATTTGTGAAAAAATGCTCAAGGACTTGAATTCATGGGGTTTGTTAGGATATTCCGACACATAGGATATAGTTAAGTTCAACTTGGTCTAGTATAGAGTTAGGTTAGAGTTAGGTAAAGTGTGTTTCTTTACCGTTGTACATTTTGTAACTTACAATCCGACGGTCACGATATGTAGTGATCCGACGGTTCACTCTCACCTCGGTATTACCGACACTTGATCCGTGGCTTGACACCCGATTGGTCCATGAGTTCTATTTAAAGCGCATGGAGGGTCATTGTTCGGGTAATCCGTGCATGAGAGAAGCTTATGTAAATTTTCATTCTTTGATTAATAAATTGCCTGTAGTACCCACGTTGGGACAGGCCGTGGACTGTTTCCCTCCTTGCACTCTGAGGGTTTTAACCACGTCAAAAATACTGGTGTATTGATTTGAGATCTGGTTGTGAGCGGTGTCCTTTTGGTATTCTTTCTGTGGAACTTACCCTGTAAATTCCTACATGGTATCAGAGCTATTTGAGGGCCGCGTCCATTGGTGATCCAAATCTGAAGCCGGTAGAACTGCATGCGGCTGTCGTTTCCTAGATCTGCTGTTTCTGACTGCTTTCGGGCCGAGAGGACTGCTCTGTTGCGTTCGGAGCATCTGTTCCAGTGAGGAACCCCTTTCGTTTCACGCGAAAAGGTTTCCGGTAGCCCTAGCTGCGTCATTTTTCAGATCGGGAGGTATACAGTGTTTTTTTTGCAGTTTACTGTTATTTTCTCTCTGCTTATTTCGGTCTCAGTTTATTTAGCCTTTTTTTTTAACCGGATCTATACCTTTCATTTCTGCGTATGCTCTTTGCCCTGCGACTCTGTGCGATCTGGGTAAATCAGAAACAGAAAGGAAGGATTTTTCTCATGCGTATGCTCTTTTCCCTGCACCTTAGTGTGATCTCGGAAAATCAGAAACATTGAGAAAAATATTTAGTTTTTCGGCTAAAGCTAACTTTGAGATTTTTTTTTAAAATTTCTAGTTTTTTGGCTAAAGCTAACTTCGAGCCGCAAGGTTCGTTTTTCTTTGCATATTCGTGTTGGGTTTTGTGTTTTGTGTTTTGTAGGGAAAAAGAGCTTTCTCAAGGCAAGCACGCAAACCGAGGCCCCTCTCTCTCTCTCTCTCTCTCTCTCTCTCTCTCTCTCTCTCTCTCTCAAATTTTTTGTATAGATCAATTGGTTCAAAGCTATTTTAAGAGAGTAGAGGTCTTGGGTTCAAGTCTCCATTTTGTGGGGGCGGATTTTTTTCATTCCCGCACATTCGCGCACTTTGCCGGCTACTTCAACAATTATTTTTCAAAAAGCCATAACTTCTTCATCCGGAAGCCTTTTTCAGAGCCGTTTTTTTTAAAACCGCCTATTTTTTCGAGATCTATCCATTGGAACACCTACTTTCAGCATCTTCAGCTTCAGTTTTTTTTTTTAAAAATGGAAAGCCCATGCCAAGTCATTCTTGACAGCACTAACTACTTCCAATGGGTAGCCTACATCGAAGATTTACTTAGAAGTAAAGGTCTCTTCAGAATAGCCACAGACCAAGAGAAGAAACCAAAAGATGAAGACAAGGCGGCAAAATGGGAAAATAGACAAGATCAAGCACGTGGTTTGATAGGGATGTCTATTTCTCCTGATCTTAGATTCCACATTGCGGAACTTGAGACTCCTCATGAAGCATTAGAAAAACTTGCTAAAGTTTTTGGGATTAAAAATGAAATTAGAGCCCATCAACTTGAAAATGAGCTGCTTACTTTGGATCCTAATAATTTTTCTTGCATTGAAGATTTCTTGTCCAAATTCAAGAACCTTAGATATCTCCTGGAAGGTGTTAAAGTTAAGAAAGACGATGGTAACCTTATTTATTCCATCCTTACTAAGTTGGGACCAGCCTACTCTGTATTTGTTTCCACTTTCCATTCTACAAGAGAAGCTTTCATTTGTCAAGGACAAGACTACAAGCCCCCTTCCTTTGACTCCTTTTGTGATTCCTTAATAAGAGAACAAGAAAAACTCTTACACCTTGGTCTTCTTAATCTTGGAAACTCTTCCACGAAAGCGTTAGCCGCCCAGCAGCAACCAAATTCAAAGAATCCTAAGAAGTCATATCCTCAAAAGAATGGTCCTAAACCATTTCAGCCTCAAAATGAAAGATCATTTCAGCAAAATGATAAGACCAATAAAAACAAATGGAAGAAGACTGATAGACATTGTAACTTTTGTAATCGAGATGGCCACTTAGAATCTAAATGCTTTAAGAAGATGGAAGCCTTGGAAGCCGCAATGAAGAAACATAACATCCATGTGGAGCCTACTTCAACTTCAACTTCCGGAATGGCACTTTCTGCATCTCATTGTCAATCATCTCAGTCTGGTTATGCATTAAATGTATCTTCTTCTTCTTCTCATTCTCATGAGTGGCTCATTGACTCTGGAGCCTCTTGTCACATGGCCAAAAACCAAGCCATGTTTTCTTCTTTAAATGATTGTAACACCAAATATATATATATTGGTGATGATAGATCTCTTAATGTTGTAGGGACTGGAACTGTTCATCTAGACAATGGTCAGTTTAATGATGTATTATGTGTTCCAACCTTATCCTGCAACCTTCTATCTGTCTATCAGATAACTCATTCAGGTGAAGGTAAAATTGTTGAATTTTCACCTCATGATGTTGTAATCAAGGATCTAAAAGATCCTAAACAGATTCTAGCTACTGGTCTTGCTGATGATTCCAAAAGGTTGTATAAGTTTCACAACTTTGGGTCATCCAATCTTCCCTCAGTATTTGTTGCTCATAATGATGAAGTGAGCAAACTTTGGCATGAGCGATTTGGTCACTTAAACTATCGCTCCCTTCAGCATCTATGTAAAGAAAATATGGTGACAGGTCTTCCTATGGTATCTTGCAGAGATGGTGTTTGTTCCGGATGTGTACTCGGAAAACATCATCGGGACAGTTTTGACAAACGTGCCTCTTGGCACGCCTCAGCCCCTTTACAGCTTGTGCACAGTGATTTATGTGGTCCTCTTCCTGTTGCTTCATTCTCTGGCTGCAAGTACTTCTTAACTTTCATTGATGATTTCTCCAGACGCACTTGGGTATACTTCTTAAAACTCAAGAGTGAAGTATTTACCACTTTTTTGGCCTTCAAAGCATTTGTTGAAAAACAATCTGGACATCAAATTCTTAAGCTAAGAACTGATAATGGTGGAGAATATGTTAAAAACAGATTCATCAACTTTTGCACCGAAAATGGAATTCAAATGCAACATACTGTTCCATACACTCCACAACAAAATGGTGTAGCTGAAAGGAAAAACCGCACCTTAAAGGAAATGGCTAATTGTATGCTGCAATCTAAAGGACTCAGTCTTAGTTTTTGGGCCGAAGCAATTAATTGTGCAAATTATATAATCAATCGCACTCCTACTAAGGTTCTAGAGAATATCACTCCAGAAGAAGCTTGGAGTTCCATTAAACCAGATGTAAGTCACTTTCGTGTGTTTGGAAGTGAAGCATGGGCCCATATTCCAGATGAAAAGCATAAAGCTTTAGAACCTAAAAGTGAGAAATGTACTTTTGTTGGATATTCTGAAGATGTAAAAGGTTATAGACTTATTCCATTTAAGTCCAAAAATGTTATCATTAGAAGAGATGTAAAATTTGATGAAAATAAATCGGCCTGCGAGCCTAGTCCGGCGGATGTGCCACCTCTTCCTATCTCTTCTATCTTTGAAAACATTTCTTCTTCAGATGATGAAAGCGAGGATGATAATCCTCCCCCACCTTCTCAGGATCCTCAACTTCCAAGATGGGTCCGTGCCACTCGGGATGCAGCAGGTGATCTTGCCGGTGATCCTACAGATCAGCGACGTACACGTTCTCAGTTTGAAAGAGCCTCTTCTTTACTGGCTCAAGCTCCAGTAAATCATGATCCTGACACTTTTGCAGAAGCTTCAGGCCATCCACATTGGGAAGCAGCTATGAATGAAGAATATCATTCATTGATGACAAATGATACATGGGATCTTGTTTCTCTACCAAAGGGACGCAAACTTGTTAGATGTAAATGGGTTTACAGAACCAAGTATGGACCAGATGGGAAAGTTGATAAACATAAAGCTCGTCTCGTTGCTAAGGGCTTTTCACAGGTTGAAGGCATTGACTACACTGAAACCTTTTCTCCTGTTGCCAAAATGAACTCCATCCGCCTTGTTCTTTCCCTTGCTGCCTCTTTAAAATGGGAAGTCCATCAGATGGATGTTAAATCTGCCTTCTTGCATGGGGACTTGCAGGAAGAAATCTATATGGAACAACCCATTGGCTTCATACAAACAGACTCCAGCCTTGTTTGTCGACTTAAGAAATCCCTTTATGGCCTCAAGCAAGCTCCTCGGGCTTGGTATGCCAAAATGGATAGCTTTCTTTTAGAATCTGGCTTTTCTAGGTGTCATTCTGACAATACTGTCTACACCAAGAAAGAGGGCAACTCTCTTATCATCCTTGTTCTTTATGTTGATGATCTTATTCTTACTGGTAGTGATCCCAACCTTATAAACCATGTGAAGTCCAGCCTTAAAAAGAAATTTGAAATGACAGACTTAGGACATTTACACTATTTTCTCGGTCTTCAAGTCTTGCAATCCCAAGAGGGTATTTTCCTTTCCCAGTCCAAGTATGCTTGTGATATTCTTCGTCATTTTCACATGGAAGACTGTAAGCCAGCCCCTTCTCCCTTTCAGTCTGGAGTCAAACTTTCAGTCTCTTGTACCTCTCCTGAAGTTGATGCTACCTTATACCGTCAACTTGTCGGAAAACTCCTGTATTTAACCCATACTCGTCCTGATCTTTCCTTTGCTGTTGGCCTTGTTGCGCGTTTTATGCAAAACCCCCGTGAAAGTCATTGGAAAGCAGCTAAAAGAATACTTCGTTATGTTCGAGGTACAGTACAGTTTGGGATTCATTACAGTGCCAAAGCAGCTCCTCTGTTAGTTGGTTTCACTGATTCTGATTGGGCTGGTGACCCTGATGATCGGAAGTCTACTGCCGGTTATGTCTTCACTCTTGGTTCAGGACCTATTACATGGGCTTGTAAGAAACAGGCTGCCATTTCTCTTTCGTCAGCAGAAGCAGAGTATCGTGGTGCCGTGGAAGCTAGTAAGGAAGCCTTGTGGCTTCGTCAGATCCTATCAGAGTTTGGCTTTGAGCAGCAGCATTCAACCACACTTTGGTGTGATAATCAAAGTGCCATTCAGCTATGCAAAGATCCAGTCCAGCATCAGCGCAGCAAACACATTGAACTACACATGCACTTCATCAGAAAGCTCATTCATGACCATGTTCTTGAAGTGCAATATTGTCCAACAGATGATCAGGTTGCAGACATCTTCACAAAGGCTCTCACAGAGGCGAAGTTCACTAAACTTCGATATATGCTTGGAGTTCAGGAAGTTGTCACTAAGGGGGGATAGGCTCTAGTGCCTCCTTCCTTCTCCTATTGTGTCATATTTGTAAATCCTTCAATCCTATCCCAAGTTGTTCTTAAGGGGGGATGTTAGGATATTCCGACACATAGGATATAGTTAAGTTCAACTTGGTCTAGTATAGAGTTAGGTTAGAGTTAGGTAAAGTGTGTTTCTTTACCGTTGTACATTTTGTAACTTACAATCCGACGGTCACGATATGTAGTGATCCGACGGTTCACTCTCACCTCGGTATTACCGACACTTGATCCGTGGCTTGACACCCGATTGGTCCATGAGTTCTATTTAAAGCGCACGGAGGGTCATTGTTCGGGTAATCCGTGCATGAGAGAAGCTTATGTAAATTTTCATTCTTTGATTAATAAATTGCCTGTAGTACCCACGTTGGGACAGGCCGTGGACTGTTTCCCTCCTTGCACTCTGAGGGTTTTAACCACGTCAAAAATACTGGTGTATTGATTTGAGATCTGGTTGTGAGCGGTGTCCTTTTGGTATTCTTTCTGTGGAACTTACCCTGTAAATTCCTACAGGGTTGGCAGCTCAAAAACCTATCTTTTAAAATTTGCGGTGAGGGCTATGAAAATATTTTGCAGCACTAGATGTGTGGTTATGGTAGGCTAATTTAATTGTGAAAAAATTAGGATAAGCTTAGGTTTAGGTGAAAAGACTTAATTAGACATGTCCCTAGAATTTTATAGAAATTTACACAAGAAATTTTACAGTCCCTTTACATAACCACGAATTTACATAATGAACTGATAAAAATAACCTTTGGACCTTTAGGGAAAGGTGCAAACCTGAGTTAATAGATTGCTCCAATGGGGATGATGTCTCCCCAGGAGGAATTGAAGAACACATAGACCCTATTCCCAATCCATTGGGCAGCTCCCAACTCAAATACTAATAACGCAACTTGCAATTGAAATCAAAATGTAACATGCAAACCATGACCTGTGATATAACCGAGTCTAATCCTTATTAAAAACACTAATTGGAAACTGAAATCCTAACTTATGAAAATATTCTCTAACTACAAAATTATTGAAGAACATCCTACTCTAATCTGCTAAAATCCTTCCCAATCAGGTGAAACGAAATTTCCAGTGCGGGCAGACAAGGAGATGGCCATTCATTGGAATTCTGCTTAGACCTTTCCGTAAGAAGACATAGAAATGTAAAGGATGGCAACTCAAAACGAAAATTGAATCCAAAAAAAACTCCACCTTGACTGATGACTGCAATATACTCACTAAATGATCATTGAAAACATGCAAATTCACCTCTTTTTGATGAGAAAACTCAA
Organism: Pinus tabuliformis; assembly: GCA_031772625.1. Taxonomy (NCBI): domain Eukaryota; kingdom Viridiplantae; phylum Streptophyta; class Pinopsida; order Pinales; family Pinaceae; genus Pinus; species Pinus tabuliformis. Next base: position 1,214,312,415 of record CM062816.1, read on the forward strand.
TAGAACAAACTTCATTTACAACTGTTAGTTGTTCTTGCTTTATACTCTAATTCTCAATGTAATTTTCAAAAAACATGGCAGTAGACTATTCATCATTCTCATCACACAAAGAATTTATACCATCTATAATAGGTTCAAAAATGGAAACCACATCATGTGCATTAAAAACACTCTCTTGTTGATCAAACAATTTTGATCTTGCCTCATTAACATTTAGTAGCTTTGTTTGAAGATTTCCATTTAGACTTTACGATGAATGAAGAGAAATAATTTATGTACATGATTCTCTTGTGAATTTGAGAAAACACCAATATGATCACTTCCACAATTTTGATTTTCAGAAATTTCATCATGGGACAAAAACTCAGCAAATGATTGATTTGAAGAAGAAACTGTTTGACTATCCTAATACTCTTGGTCACATAAAGGTTAAAAAACCTAATGCATAAATTCACCAATTTTAGGGGATGAAACATGATTCTCTACACCAAGAAGCTGATCTATTTCATTTTTAGTTAAGGGAGAAAGATCTAATTTGCTGAAAATTGTCTTGATTATCTTGACAACTAGTCTATATTGTTTTTTTTAGAAGAATATTTAAAAAGGATTTCTTGAATTTCTTCACCGATTAACTCCTTGTAACCATGCAAACTTTGAAATTGTTGAATGAAACTTTCAACATGCTCAAAATATTTTTCAACTAGAAACAAGGAAGGAGAGGATTCTTTATAATGCTCAAAAAATACTATATGAAATTCCTTTAAAGAATATAGACAAGCAGGTGGAAATTTTCCATACCATGACCTCACGTCTTCTTCTAGGGTAGCCATAAACATCTTCATGAGATAGTATTTAGGCAAGTAAACTCCTAACTTATGAATATGAAAATGAAATTTAACCAAATGTAAACTAGCATCATCCCTTCCTTGATCCTTAAACTTTGGCATGAAAATATCCCAACCTATGCGAGGAATACGATTAGGAAAACCTGGTATATGTCCATGGTATTGGGTAACTAGATCTACAATTTTGATTTATATTCTTCAGAAAATGGAGTCACCATTCATGCTTTGAGCTCTAGATCTTTTGACAATGGAGTTTCCAGGACAAAATTGAACAACCAATCTATTTTCTAACCTTCTATTTTCCCTCAAAAAGAAGATCTCCTTAATAAATTTTTTCTGGGGAAGATGTAACTTTCGTATCCCTAGCATGGTCACCACGATGTTAGCACTTAGAAATTTCTTCTTTGTTGCAGGAGAGAATTTTCTAAGGTAACCTTTTCAATCCAACTTATAGATTGAAGGCTAGCCCCTCTAATCCAGAGAGGGCTCTCTTTGATAGCCTAATGACTAGGTTTAGTAATTGACTGTACTTCTACACAGTGGCTAGACCTTCAGTTGTGTTGTGTTGATGTATAGTTTGGTTGGGAACGAGGGAGATAGTCCATTTTGAAATGGAGTCAACAAGCTAGGGTTTATGACAACTTATCAAAATACTAGTCATTTGATCAAGATTGACAAAGCAAAGGTAGATGGAACATTGTAGATATTTTTCATCCTTGCAGCTGTAAGAGGAAAATAGAAGAACAATCCACTACAGTAGGCCATATGAAATGAGTCTGAAAGTAGCTTTAGAAGATATGAGTGCAAATATTTGAATTTATGAGGCAAAATTAAAAATAGGGATGAATTATGCAACATTTATTCTCATTCAAATATCAGAAGACATTTAATTCAAATGATATTACAAAGGAGGAAACACTAAAGAATATAGAAAATACAGACTAAGAGATACTGACACATGAATATTTGTCACTGATAAAAATCTACTGATCTGGAAAAAATATAAATGAATGAAGCCTTCAACTCGCCAACAAAAAATACATTCTCTTAAAAAACCAACCCTTGGTCTTCCTTTTACATTTAATTTATAAAAATATTACATAGGTTTCAAATCCACAATTTGTGGAAAGTATTAATTACAATAATATTCAAGATCCAAAAGAAATGGATCTGAAAAACTCTTGACCTAGATTTAGTAAATTGTTTGAAATAATAAAGGATATGGTTAGGTCTGATCCCCAAGCCAAATTGATGAAGTGGCTCAAGAATATTTTTTTTATGATATTAATTTTAGAAAAAATAATCTGGCCAATTCTTGAAAAATAGGGTCCAAAAATGCATTTGGATATTTCAAACTATGATATATGTGTAAAAAATAAAAGAGTTTTTTTTTTAATCATCTGATTCCCCAAAAAAACCTCTTTCATATTTGGAAAATTCATCTTCATACTCCTAAAAACTGCACCCAAAGTGGATGACTAAAACAAGGAATAATTAAATATTTAAATCCTAAAAAATAGGTTGCAAATATTCCTTTGTGTCTTTCAAACCATGATGTCTAGGTAAAATATTAAAGATTTTTTTTGAAATCATCCCGTTCCCAACAATATCCTTTTTTATTTTTAAAAAATTCATTTTCAATTGTTCAGAAAATGTGATTGACGATGGTGACTAAAACATGGAAAAATAGAGTGCTGCCATTTCTCCTTCATGTTGACTATTTAACCAAAACCACGGGGATTTCTTCAACGTGCTTAAAATCCACAAAAATTTGTATAATATCATAATTCTGCCCTGGAGTATGCTGACTATACTTTCAAAAAACTTCATGAAATATATTAGTCAAAATTAGGGTTTTTACAACAATATAAATTCCTTGTTCTTAGCTCAAGGTAATGCTTCGCGAAAAATGTAGATTTGTTTATTCCTCCATGGATTTAGCAACTTGAACAAGGATTTCTAATTTATCCTAACTTATTTTCACCCTTTTGGTATCATTTTGTATGATTTTATCAACCTTTAGGGTTTCTTTCCCCTTTCTGTCAACATGCTCTATTTTCCTCTGTCTTTTTATGCTCTTTGAAGCTTTCACAATCTCTTCCTTTGCATCAATAATCACTATATCCTTTAGCCTAGGGTTCATTTCAATGGTGAAATTTAGTATTATCTTGTTTGTAGGGAAAATATGAGGGTTTTTGCAGGAAACCCTAGGCTATGTTTCCATTTTTCCTCCCCTGTTTTCCATTTTCTGTTTTCCCTTTTTGTTCCCCTTTTTCATGTTTTGTTGTTGTATGTTTTTCCTCCATTTCTTCCAGCAATAGCTTTTTTTGTCTTCTTGTTCTCCTCTCGTAGATCCTAACCTCTAGTTCCTTTACAAGGTTTTCAACATGCTCTTCAACAGGGATATGAATAGGCTCTCCCTTTGTTTCCTTAGCTAGCGTTTTGAGATAAACCTCTTCACATGACATAATCGTTCCATCTTTGCAAAGAGTCTAACACTACACACCCCTCTACATTATTGAATTCTCTTGGCAGGATGTTATAAACACTTTTAGATATTTCCTACGTATTGTAAACAAATTTATGGGTTTAATGGAAATTACCATTTTAGGGTAAAGTAGGCAACTTAGGGTTTGAGTTTAAACTTCCTTCTTGGGCTTTACTATGTAGCTAGTTGTGACATAATGGATGGAAAAGGGTAGGGATTTGTGAAAAAACACTCAAGCACTTGAAATGACGGGGCTAGCAGCTCAAAAATGTATCTTTTATATTCTTTAGTGAGTGCTACGAAAATATTTTGTAGTGCCATGCTATGAAAATATTTCGTAGCACTAGATGCAGGCTTTTGGTAGGCTAATTTCACTACAAAATACTTAGGGTAAGCTTAGGGTTATCTAAAAATAATTTATTAGACATGTCCCTAGGATTATATAGCAATTTACATAAGAAATTTTGTAGGCCCTTTACATATCCATGAATTAACATAATGAACTGATAAAAATAGCTTTTGGACCTCTAGGAAAAGGCGAAATCCTAATGCTAACAAGTACCATGTTGTATAATCAAACAATTATAAACCAAATTTTAACAACCAAACATTACTTTAGTCAATTTTCTAACGATCATTATGAGAACCCTTGGTGGGAACTCTGTTCATCAGAAGTGATCATCTGACCTTACTTCTTTTGTGCGAGCGCCCCTTTCCAAGTCATGTCGACCCATAAAACTCATGGGCACACCTACTAGGAAGGCGTCCTGGCGTGCCCAACTCGTGATGCCCCCTGGGGTGCCTAGGCATTCCTCCTTTGTATAGGTGCATCTAGAGAATGAACATTCACTCTGCTATGCAAATCAATCAACAAAAATCATTATCTCATCAATGACAACAAAATATTATCGTTTGTTAGTACATCCATGCTGCATAATCAATCAATTATAAATCAACTTTTAACACCTAAGAAATAATTTAGTCAATTTTCTAAAAATCATTATGAGACACCTTGGTGGGAACTCAATTCATGGGCATTAATGGGCTTCACATGCCTTCCTGACTGTTGTGTCACCTATTTCACCCATCAGCCAACATGTTGGATATGCCTACTTAGCGAACCATTAAAGTGAAAATGGGAAATTATGGTATAAATGTAAATGCCCTTCTTTTCATTTCAAGGATAAGATATTCTCTACTTAACAAGGCTAGCCACGTGAAGGTGGAAGCTCATATGGCCCCTCCCCTCACCCCCTCTAGCCCCCACATCACCCTCAATTCCCCATACCCAATATATCTTTTATAATATATTTGAAAGAAACACAGTAAAATCCAAACATAAAAGCTAGGAAAATAAAAATTTAAGGTGAACGAAAGAGAACAAACCAACTCAAAACATATAAATATATACCTCGTAGTTTTCAACATTTTGATATCATTAATATTATTCCTCATCCATCTCATCATCTATATCATCTAGTTCATAATTCATGAACAAATGATTCACCATATGAACATCAACATCATCATCATCATCGTCTGTATCACCATTAGGAACATGTTGTTCTACATTTGGTTCAACTTCTTCAAGTTCTTTGTTTGACATAATGTCAATATCATTAGTTCATCCAAATTAAAATTGTCTCGATTTACATATATATCTTGAACTTCTTCGACATATCCGTCTGAGAATGCATGAGCACCCTTCTCCTCTACATCATCTTCTTCTTTAATTTCATCTTCTCTCACTACATTATACTTTACGGGCCTTCCTCTGGGATGATATCTTACAACATATGACCAAACCACTTACTTGTAACATCTACATAAAATACCTATTCACATTGGCTTGGAAGAACATATCGCTTTGATCCTGGCTCATGATTCCTTGTATCAACCATGATAAATTTGTTATCCTTCTCAATAACAGTTCTACTAGGATCACGTTCATGGATTCATAGCATAAACCATTTGACATTGAAGAGAACTATTTTGAAGGATTGAATGTGACACTAAAGTATATCATGAAAATACTAATAGTATCGATTCTCAGAGAGTTCTGGATGTCTATCACCTATAGGTGAAACATTGATAACTTGAAATAACACAATTATTCCACTATCAAAAAATTTTCATCTTTTCAACCAACATTTTGATGCAAAATTTGCGACCATTGCACCAAATTGTGTTATGGTGTTTCAACTGCAATACATCAAACACATAAAAAAAATTCATTGTCAATTGAAATACATGCATATTTATACTTTTAAAAGTTAAAAATTAAGAAAAAACACACCATATGCATCAACATAATTGTAAAAAAACTAAGTAGTATGGGTGAATATGCTTGCCTGATAATATTTTAAACCATATGCTAAATCAATTTCCCTTTGTGCAAGATTCTCCACTATGTTGAGCTTCTTTGACAAATGGGGACACATCATACCATGATAACCTACCATTATTAGCTTGTTGACATCATTCAATCTATAGCTTGATCCAATATTTATTGTTCGCAATGTATAAATGTATTCCCTCCCACTCTTGACCGAATATATTAAAATAAAACAATTAACACATATAATTAATTACCATGTTATACCTTCATAATAATGGATTATGCAGGAAAACTCAAAATTAAATAAGTATGATATACATAAAAAAGAAGAAATCAAATGTGCTATAAATCTCCACTATCTACTTACATCTCACTTTTCTCATTCTACCTTTCTCCTATAGGTGCTCCCCTTCAAAATCATCCGCGAAGTTGACATTCAAAATTTAACCCAATACATTAATATTTTTTCCTATTTCATTACTATATTGGTGAATATAATCCATGGTTTGATATACCATAGAACCCTTAGGACACACTCTTTGTATGACCAAATCCTTCAGTGATTTAAAGTGCCTCTCAACCATCCACATTGATCTTGTGTGCACAGGTCCACACTTTTCAATCTCCTTGACTTGGTGTATGAGGTAGTGTTCTTGTGCATTGAAAAATGTCGGAGGTAGATACTTCTTTATTTAACACATTAGAGAAGGAATTTATTTTCTCAAATACTTTATATCTTCTTTATCGATTTATTTAGATCACAACCATCTACAAATAAAGCAAGAAAATCACAGGTTTCAGCAAAAAAATAATAATATAGCACATGATGAAAAGAAAAAAGCATGCAATGAAAAATATGTGACACAACAACTTATGGAAAAAATTACACTTTGCACATAAATCTCCACTTGCCTCATGTATTTGCCAAGATATATATAACTTGTTTGACATTTTTGTCAAAGTCTTCTAAGAGAGATAAAGGTAGAACATACTTTAACAAAAATAGTGATCGATCATTATTTTTTTCCAAATTAGTAGAAAAAATCACACTAATTAACAAGAAGTTTCACCAATGTATAAAATATATATACATGAAATTAATTAGCTTAATGAATGTATGCCAATCATGAGTTTTTACCCCACCTAATTTACCTTTCTTTGTTAGGATATTATTTATGTTCGAAGAAAATCGAGTTGGAAATTTAGTTTTTTCAATAACCTCTTTAACATGCTTGCTTTGTTCCTTTGTCAATAACCATGGAAGGGTGTTTATATTTTGTTCATCTCCATCACTATTTGAATGAATCAAACTTTGCAATGTATGGTCAGTCTCCTTAATGTAATTACAAATCCTGACAAATTTTCCTTTATCTTTCCTTCCAACTAAGATTCGCCATAAGGTCTCTATCACATTCTCCCTGATGTGAATTGTATAAAACAAATGAACAATTTATAGGTGTTCATAGTAGGGGAGTCTATTGAATTTATTTGGATAACTTTTCATTCCTTTTGGAAGTGCCCTATTATTAATTCCTTTACAACCTACAACATCAGTCATAGATAAAGATACTATAACAACAATACAACTTGTCACTTAGTACAGTGTAGAAAATGCCATAAAATGAGAAAATAATCCAAAAATATAATGTATATTGATACATAGAGAATTTGATCCATACCTTTAGAGACTCTATTATATTGCAACTTCTTGGGACAGGGTCCCCTGTGGTCAATTTTGTGGAAAAAGCCCAAATTTTGGGGCAAAAATCCCAAGTTTTGTGATGTAAAGTGTAAAGTCTCCACAAGTTATGGTTGTGGGGTACATAGATAATAAGTGCCATAAAGGGATTTTTCCTTCTTTTAAATTGCGTCGGCTTGTATAAACCTACCCATGGTCCACAGACCATGGGATTGTATAAAAAAGAGAGTCTTAGAGAGTCTAAGGCAATTCAATTAAGTTCATAGTTGATGTAATGGATCATTAGAAGTGAAGAGCGAAAAGGCTTAGAGCAGAAGAGAGGATTTGCAGTTGTGTGTGCAGAGACCTAGAGTACAGTCTACAGTTGTGTGGGCAAACCCCTGTAGCTAAGTGCACAAGGTAGTCTTGAGTCTGTAAGAAAATCTGAAGTATCACCAAAGAGATTATTCCAGAATTATTTGTGTTTTGTCCATTTACTTCTGTTATGAATGAATGTGTTTATGTTATGATGAATATTGGGTTTATAATTTAATACTATATTGATGTGCGATTTTGCATGGTTTACATTGTTATATGAATGCAAGTAATAATATATGTCTACATGAAGAATATCTTAATGAATGCTAAAGATATTAGACACTTAAGTCGATCTGGGTAATAACAGACTTAGGAGTAATTAGAGAGGCACGTAAGTGGTTGATTCTCCTGTTTAGGGTTTTCAAAAGACTGTCATGGACCTTCGTGAAGGTCTAGAGGTTGATAAGAGGAAGTTATATCGATAATCCTTAAGGGCTTACTGATCGGTGCAAAGGTAGATAAACGGTACAAAACGACATCATAACTGCCTTTGTGTGCGGAAACTTGGTTCCATCATCCCCCCATACTTCTTCAGGCCAGACTTTAGTCTGTGTTCCACGGATTGATGCCAAAAGGGCTAGTAGTGTAGGGATTAATTTGGCTAACATAACTCTGAACCTGAGCCAAGACCCCCTACGCCAAAAAATGGTTATGTTGTGGGGACGGGGATCTGCATAAAGATATGTGTGATGTCGCATCACTAGAATCCAATTAAGAAGGAAATTAAGGATTGGTTGGATAGAAAGATCCACAAATTTGCGGTGCAAGAGAAAAAGAATCCGCAAATGATGAAAGAACATTGGTTGGAAACGTATCTGTACATAGAGATACATGAAATTTTCTTTTTTTCCTTCCCGGTCGAATTATACGAGTGGATCGCTAAATTGGCAGACCACCAGGGAAGGTGGAGGCTTGACGATCCAATAGTTTGGACCCCAGAGTTAGTGCGAAGGTGGGAAGCCTCTTAAGATAAGATCACACACGCTATTGATCACTTGCTTGATCATATCCTCAGATAGTTGTGACATAGTTCAGGTCGATACCTCCGTTAGCTACAATGAAGTAGAGTGATTCTTCTTCAAATGACCACGAAGTGAGTATTTGAGATCTCTGAATACTTGGATTAAATGCTCTTGTGTGAAAAATGGGTTATGCAAGTACCTTGATGTTTGGAGCTACATGAAGTGGAAAGTTATTCAGGGATAGAAAGGGAACATGACCTGAATCTAGCTCGCTGGTTGAGCCTCCTCTGTGTGATGATGAAGAAGCAACACATGATTCTCTACAGAGCATTATCCAGTTAATAAGGTGAGGGTTCCCACAAATACCCCATCCACCACCACCACTTCCACCATTGTTTAATATGGCGAATTCAGTAAAAATTCCCATTTTGAAGGGCTTGGGGAGTGAGAACCCGGACTAGTTTTAGTTCATTACAAAGGCTATGTAGGAAGCCCAGGGAATTACAGATGATCAAATGAAGAAAGAAATGTTGGTTATTGCTTTACAGGAACATGCACTAATGTGGTACATTAATTACTGCACTGATAACCATATGAATGCATTGGAAGACATTCAGACTACATTGAATAAGGAATTTAGTAGGCCCAAATCTGAAGTGTAATTGATCGTTGGATACAAGGAGATCATGATGAAGCCTGGAGAGACACCCTAGGAGGTAGATTATAGGTTGAAGTGCAAGATTTGCAAAGCTAACATGAATCTTACGGATGGGCAGCATCGCAAATGGTTTGTGGCTTCACTCTTGCCTCATTTAAGGGTTGCTTTATCATAGCAAAATATTGGGACCCAGGCGGAGGCCTTGGAGATTGCGATGAGATTGCACAAGGCACCAATTCAAGATGCTTCTTTGGGAGTTCAATAGATTCATGTAGAGTTACAGAACCTTTGCTTGGAATTCCAAAGTCTGAAGAAGGATAGAGGGCTTGACCAGTGGTGCGCAAAGAAGTTCGGTGTTTGAAATCTAAGAGTCAGGGGCATGATAAAGATAATTACCTTGTCTTCGCAAATTATGTTGCAAGAGGAGGACTGATGCCTTTGAGGCTAGAATCTCAAGAAAGGGAAAGTACAAGACCCACACTATGGTGTGTTATCTGTCAGGTAGCTAGAAAACATGTTGTCAGATAATTTCCACTTGTTGTAGAAATTTGTACATACATCGCAATAGCTCTTCTGCAACTTCTGCAAATCAGTAGGTCACGAGGAGCACAATTACCTTAGTTACGAGTTAATGATGGACAAAACGTTTGCGTATCAAATGAAGATAGAAACTCAGCCTCTGGATCAAGGCGCTGGGGGGCTGTGAGGAGGATATCAGGGGTGCAGATGAGGCCAAGGTAGAGGAGGACCTATGAGAGGTTGAGGGCAAGTTATTTTATACAATTGTGGAGGGCCAGGGAACTACGCACGAGAATTCACGAATCCAGCGTGCTTGTCTTGCTGATACTACACTTAGTTTAACAACATGATAGAATATTGTCCTGGATTAATAGCTGAGATGCGCGAAAAGGGGACAGAACCTCAAAAACCTACCCAGAACCTACAGATGATGAGGGTTGAACCCCGTGAAGAGGATCCTAATGTGAATATTATGTTGTGAAGTGGAATGACGACTGGTGAAAATAAGGGAAAACAGTCAGAAGAAAGTGAATGGCTCCGCAAAGCTCTAGAAAAGGAGGTCATCTTTGATTTGGAGCATGCGAAGGAAACCTACATGGAAGTGAAGAAAAGTTTTGCTGAAGCTTCTACTTTAGGAAGTCAAGATAAGGAGTCTGAAGAAATGGACCCATCCATGATTACTACCTTTTTGGAGACCTGTATGAAGTTGCTACATGATAGCAAGGTCGTAAAAGGATTATAGGAGTTGATTAATAAATGTGCTAGTAATGCTCCCCATGGATCACGCGTGGTCAGGAAAATTGTTAAGCATAAGGCAAGAACAGGGCGCGAGATGAGGCTCACCACATAAATAGGAGAGTATGAAATGGACCAAGTTATTCTGGATCTTGGGTCAAATGCGAAGCTTTTGCTGAAACAAACATGGGAGAGAATGGGGAGACCTACGCTGCAGTGGTATCCTATTCAATTGAGGATGGCAAATGAGCAAAAGATTATCCCCATGGGAAGATTGGAGGGAGTGACAATAGATATTGAAGGCGCAAGTGCATTGGTGGATTTTGAAGTGATAGAGATTGTCGATGAGAACAATCCCTACCTCGAGATCCTTGGGATCGACTGGGCTATCAACATGAACGAACCCTGTAGAGGGACTGCGCTATACCGAACCGATCTGCGATTATGAACGTGACGATGATTTGGGCCAAATTTATAAGAAAATGGTGCAATATCAAGATTGGGTGAATCCAACAGCTGATGGACGTATTTCATGGGACCGTGAAAGTTCCTGCACATCAAATTCAAATGAGGAATTGCAACACTAGAAGAATTGATTGCACGAACTGCCTATGCTACGATGTAACATGATGACCAAATCGTTGCGATGCATATCATCAATGGTAATAAGGCTGCCTTATTATGATGGTTTAATTGATGTTGATAAAGTTTTGGATACATTTGAAAGGGAAGTGCCAGAGAAGCATCGCTTCCAAACCTTGGACTTGGCACTGCATGCTACACCTACAAGATGGTGGGGTACACATAAAGACAATTTCGATGGATGGCGTGGATACATAAGACTGATGAGGGTACAATTTGGTTGCCCAAAGTTACGATTGAGAGAGAAATATGATGGAAGGAGTGATCTGCACAATCACTTAAAAAAATGGATCGATGCTTATAGAGAAGAACCGAAATTGGAGTGGGTGCATTTGTTTTGTCACACCTTGGATGTAATACCAATGAATTAGTACTTGGAGACAGATCTTTGCCATGGCACATACAAATGGGATATTTGGAGATAGGGATTCTTGATGACATTCAGCTTCGAGGATGGATTTGAGTGCATTGATGAAGCACTATAGGAGGTCAAGGCAGCAATCTTTAGAATCCCGTAGGATCCCTTGGATTTGATTCAAACAAATTGGACCATCCAGTTGCGCCATGCACTATAGTGCTATAATGCGACTACTGAAGAAGAAGAAGAGGATCCAAGGAACATTAATATCCCAGAGATAGAAGGTCACTGTGAAGTTGAGGTGCTACAGATATAGAATCCAGATATCCCGTGCCATAAAAAATTTCGACAAGTAAACATTGGGACAGAGGCGGAGCTAAAGTTTGCAAAGATAGGGGACTACTGGGATGATGTTATAGTCGATAAGGTCACTGAGTTGCTCCACGAGTACTAGGATTTGTTCCATACAAAATTTTCAAACTTGAAAGGAATAATAAGCGATTTAGGAGTAATGAAGATAATGTAGAAACTAGACGCGAAGCCTGTGAAGCAGAGACCATATCACCTTATTCCTAAATATAAGGAAAGAGTCTGTTTGGAGTTGGATAAAATGTTGGCAATAGGAATCATTGAACTAGTGGAGGAGTCCAACTGGGTCAGTCCTATGGTAATCTAGGAAAAGAAGTAGAAGGATGAAATAAGGATCTAGGTAGATCTTAGGAAGTTGACTGATGCTTCTATGCATGGTCCTTTTCCAACTTCATTCACTGATGAAGTGTTGGATCATATAGGAGGACAGGAAGCATATTCATTCACTGATGGGTTCTTAGGTACCATCAAATAAATATGCCAAAAGATAGGAGTAAGGCGACCTTCGCAATCGAGTGGGGATGCTTCTAGTATACAATAATTCCTTTTGGACTAAAGAATGCGATGATAATATTTTTGCGCGTTGTCACTACGAAATTCAAAGAGTTCATTCACAAGTTTTTGGTGGTATAATTTGATGCTTGCACAATGTTTGGGCTAGTAAAGCGCCATTTAGCTAGCTTGCATTTGATGTTGGATACATGCCAGAGGTATCAGATTGCGCTAAACTTGAAGACATGTCTATTTTGTGTCCCTTTTGGAATCTTGCTAGGTCATGTAGTGAGCAGACAAGGATTAATGGTGGATCTAGCTAAGATCATGGTTATAATTAATTTGGAGGCGCCAAGAAGTGTTAAATAGTTGCGTGCAACACTGGGTTATATTGGTTATTATCGAAATTTCATCAAGGGTTATGCCCAAATTACCACACCGATGGAGAAACGGTTGAAAGAGGACACTACATTGTATTGGAATGAGGAATGTTAGCAGAGCCTAGACATGTTAAAAGAAAATATGGTCACCGTGTCGATCCTAGTCTTCCTAGATTTCAAGAAGGAATTTCATGTGCATGTGGATGCGTCATGTATTGGATTGGGAGCAGTACTAACACAAGTTATTGAAGGAGAACTGCATCACCTAATAGCATTTGCGAGTAGGAAGCTATCAAAGGCTAAAAAGAACTATTCAACGATGGAGCATGAAGGGTTGGTTATGGTGTATGCACTCTAGATGTTTAGGCACTACTTGTTAGGTGGACACTTTAGGATGTATACAAACCATTCTCCATTAAAGTACCTTGTCAACAAGCCTGTATTGGGGGGGGAGGGGGGGATATGCAGATGGCTGTTGTTGTTTCAGGAGTATGATTTCAAAGTCATTGTGATGCCAGGGATATTGAATGAAGGACTGGATCGTCTATCGCGCATTGAAACAGGTGAGGAGCCCACTAACTTGGAGGAAGGACATACTAACACACAACTCTCTGTGGTGTGCATGGAAGACAATCATTTTGTAGACATTATCCACTTCCTGAGTATGGGAACAACTCTAGAGGGATACACTAGTCAACATAAGAACGAATTGGTGGTGCGCGCAGTAAAATTTTCTGTTATTGCAGGTCACTTGTATAATATGGGAGAAGATGAGATATTGCAAAATTATGTGCCTGAGTTTGCAGCATCCTAGCTGAAGCTCATGGAGGGGTTACAGGAGGCCATTATACAGGAAAAGAAACAACACAGAATATTTTACACACTAGGTTATGATGGCCAACATTGCATAAGGATTCAAAAGCATGTTGCAGGGCGTGCGATGCATGTCAGTGGATGGGCGGGCCATCACAGAGGGATAAGCTACCTCGGAATCCAAAAATGTCATTGTAGCCATTTGAAAAGTGAGCAATTGATTTTGTAGGACTGATTCAGCCTCCAGGGAAGAAAACATGTGTGTTGTATATCATCATTGCAACTGAGTATTTGACCAGATGGGCAGAGGCACAACTTGTAAATGATTGTATAGGGGAAACAACAATGAAGTTCCTATTTGAATATGTGTGACCAGGTTTGGTGGCCAATAGATTTTGATGAGTGATTGCGGTACACACTTCCTTAATGAAATGATCAGCGTGTTGATGGAAGAGTTCAATGTTTATCATCAAAAAAGCATGTTGTATCATCCTCATGCTAATGGGATGGTGGAAGTGTTTAATAAGATATTGGAGAATGAACTACAAAGGTTTGCAATGCATAGAGGAATGATTGGGACATGTGCGTACCAACACTATTATGGGCCTATAGAACTACTTGTAAGAAGCTGACTCGATAGACACCTTTTCAACTAGTCTATGACATAGAAGTAGTGATACCAACGGAATACATTGTACCTAGTATATGCATAGTGGCGTTCATAGGTATGGTAGATCGTGAAGCCTTAGAAGAGAGGCCTGCATAGCCAACAAAGCTAGAGGAAGATAGTTTCTTAGTTGGATTCCATCAACAAGTTCAGAAGGAGCGTGAAAAGGAATGGCACGATTGACACATCAAACTGCGCACCTTCAAGGTAAACAATTTAGTTTTATTATATGACAACAAGTTTGAAAAATTTCCAGGAAAATTTTAGATGCATTGGTTGGGGCCATATGTGATCAAGGAGATTACTGATGGTGGAGGTGTTTAGCTTGTAAAATTGAATGGAGATCCATTTCCTGGAAAGGTAAATGGAAGCGATTGAAACCATACTACATTGGGGATTCGGCCAGATGACTATATGATGGCAGTAGAATCTTAGCGCTCTAGGCAGCTACAAGGAAGCACAGGACTATAAAATACATTGCTCAGGTTGTAGAGTTGCGTGATGCGGGGTCTGCACAGAATAGAAGGATGTCACAGTATTAGAAAATGCGTGAAGGGAGCTGCACTACAGGATGAGAGATCACGCAGTGTAGCCAGAAAGTGACAGTTACCGTCACTCTTTATGATTTGATAGTGAGAAAATGGCTAAGAGGAGCAGGGGGTAGCATTCAAGGCTGAATTTAAGAGCGATATCTTTGAAAATCTATTGCTAATCTAAAATTTATGAGCAGATTTTGGGGGGAATAGTCGAATTTGAATTCAAAATTTCCTATAAATTACAGATGTTCATCCAACGAGAGACACTTTGCATTCTGAGATTTTATGTGTCGTGCTTTCTAGTGTGCATGAACCATGCATTCTTTGAGGACTTGGTCACTAGTTTTGTATTTGAGAGGTTACCTGAGGAAACCTAGCAGCTCATTAACAACTTCATGTCTACACCAACTGAGACCGCTAGTGCTCGAGGGTCTATTTCCTCTAAGGGAGCTTCTTGTGAGGTTCTGAGTATGGAGGTCCCTGCAGCAATGCCTAAGTTTCTGAGGTCACCTAAGCCGAAGCCTACACTGAAAAGGGAGGTCCCTAAGCCGAAGAAAGATAAACAAAGGAAGACATTTCCATCGCATGAGTTACCCAGGAAGTATCCAGCTACATAGGCCCAGAGAAAATAAAAGCCAAACATGTAAGAAATGAGCAAAGTGGTAGAAATGGAAGACGATGAGGGTGCAAAAGACATCGATATTGAGGGGGTAGACCCTTTCTCGAAACTTCCAGAGTGCATCCCACTGCATCAGGGAATGGTGAAAAACCCAAAATATCAAGATGAGGGACAATTCCTTCCTCACACGCCCCTGCTGCCAGAAGCTATAACTTTTGAAGATCTGTGCTTGGTGCGTGTCCCACAGCTAAAGCTTTAGGATTGGAACTTAGGGAACATTAAGTGGTTTCCCCACATGGTTACTGATACTTTTATGAAAATGGTGTTCTACAATGATTCTAGTGTCACCGCACTAGAGCCAGTGGAGTGTATTGGCGGGGTGAACAAGGTAGGATTGTTGAATCTGCTCTAGGTGTCACATTACCACCATGCCCTAATAAATTTGATTGTTGTAAAGTAATTTCTATGCCTGATGCATGATGGGTGCCTATGGTTGGGTGAGACAACTCGTATAACTGACATATTGATCCATCAGATCACATTGTTAATGCATTCTAGACTAAATCCATCTAAGGCATTTGGCAGAAAGATGGGTGAGCGGGAACTCACTGAGAAGATGAAGGACAAGTTCAAACTTGTCAAAACGACGCACAAATATTCAATTTCCATCATTACAGACCACGCGGTGAATATGACCACCCAACTTTTGGCTATCAAGATAATGCGAAAGTGTCACATGGACGAGGTGCTGACACCAGTGGTTTTGCTAGTGTCCTAGTGCATGAAGGGCATACAGTTCAACTAGGCATGCTACCTGTGAAGTGAGATCGTATCAAACTGTAGGGAGGCACAAGACCACAACAAGACATTTCACTACTTGTGGCTTTTACTTTCAATCGTGCTGGTTGCATGGGATTTGCTAGAGGACAATCAAGTTCCTCCGCTTGAGACATATTTTCTAGAAGTGGCAAAATTTACGTCTTTATGGGCTACCAAGGACGCTGAGTGCATCCGCGAAAGTAAATTTTTTTGGGTATTGATGGAGATGAGCCTTCATATGGCAATAAAAAAAGTCGTGGTTGTCACCAACCATCTTTGATTAGCTATCTAAATACACATAGTTCAAAGCAGACTTCCACCATATCTACATCCAGGCGACCAAGGATCTAAACCAGAAATGGTATGATTTACCATAACTAGATACAGATGATGCCATCGTAGAGGTCCTCAAGCGATGGCCAGCAGACTAGCACAAAGCATTGGATTTGGCTGCTAGGACTAGAAATTCCACAAAAAAGAAGAAAAAGGAAGCAACCTGACTGAAGGTGCAACAATTGGTAGACAAGAGGAAGAAGGAGACCGGGGACAAGGCACACGTAGAAGTAGAGCACGTTGCCAAGGAGCAAGCAGAGCAGGATGAGCATGGCTCTAATAGGAGTCCGAAGTCTCCTTCATCCCAAACAAAGGATGATGAACAATTGGAACAGGGAGGCAAATATCTGGAGAGAACTCCTTTTCACGTAAAGTGACATAGGGAACAGGAAAAGGTGGGGAAACGAAAGAATACTAAAGCCTCCAAATCATTGCTAGATCCAATCACCTTAATAGAGGGTGACTTATATTGGAGACAAGGTAAGGGATACGATTGTGGAATTGCTGCAGTAGTTTAAGCAGCAGCAGAAGCAAACATTAAGTGCCATATAGATGGGTCTGCGTGAGCTGCAGATCTAAATAGATAGATTGTAGGCAAGTGTAGCATAGTGAAGCATGACATAAACTAGTTTGGCTCTGGGAACCACTCAAGCTACAGAGTTGGTTCAATCCTTAGATCTCTACGTAGTTGCACTACTGGATAGAGATCTGAGCACAAAGGCAAAATCTCACAAGGCTACTGTCAGTGCGCTAAGGAATGCTAGGCTCAACTTGGCTGCACTCCCATGTGAATTCCTTCACACCCTACAAGCAGGTGTGATTGAAGAGCTTCAAGCTCGAGAGCATCACGTGATGAGCATGATCAACGAAAAGAAAGTCAACAACGAACAAACATTCGTTGAGAAGAGAGCTGCGCTAGAAGCCTATACGAAGGTTCAGGAGAACAATGAGCACACCGCAATAGTAGTAGATGAAGCATGAAGAACCATTTTGGGACTGCATATCCTAGAAGAAGCACCGATCGAGGACAAAACTAGGAAATTGGATATAGGTGTGCATGGTGCAAAGACAGAGATGGCCAAGGTTTAGTTTGAGCTGAACCTTAAAATCACAGATCTTGAGTTGAAGACACAACCTTCAACTACACCATAGGTCAAAGAACAGTGCAAGGTAGTTGTAAAAGATGTAGTAGCAATAGTGGATGTCATGGTGGCGGATTGTACTATGCTCTTTGAATAGTTGATGGAGGTCGTTATGACCGCAGGAGGATCCTAACCTATAGAGGTTGAACACATAAGCCTAGGAATTGCAGCAACAATATGATGGCAAGAGCAACGACGTGCACCGTCGCTATATCATGGCAACTCGCTAAGATGCATGAGGCAAAGAAGTTGATCGAGAAAGTGCAGGTAGCACAACGGAAAGAGGTGGTCGTCAAGGCCATATTGGGACCTCAGTTGGATGAGGCATATGTTATCTATGTCGCCATTGAAGAGAAGCTTGCAGGCTGACAGAGGACACAGCAGAAGGTCAAAGAAGACAATGCAGGACCAGCGATCGAGCAGTTGGTCGAGTAGCTCAAGCAGGCAGCCACGCAGAGTGCGACCTAGGTAGTAGTATTGCAAGTTGAGATGGGAGGTCTCCATAGCAAGATATTCACACCAACAGAGTGACTCGAGGGTGAGTCACGATATTTGTGTTGGGGGCCTATTGGGACAGGGTCCCTTGTAGTCAATTTTGGGGCAAAAAGCCCAAGTTTTCTGATGTAAAGTGTAAAGTCTTCGTGAGTTATGGTCACCGAGCATGTAGATAATAAGTGTTGTAAAGGGATTTTCCCTTCTTTTATGTAAGTTGTGTCGGCTTGTATAGACCTACCCATGGTCGGGGGACAATGGGATTGTATAAAAAGGAGAGGTTTAGAGAGTCTAAGGCAGTTCAGTTAAGTTCATAGTTGATGTGATGGCTCTTGTTTAAGCCCCGAAAATCGGGTCGACAACAAGGGGGATACCCACCTGGTCTGGACCTTGGTTGGTAGCTCCTTATTCGTTTGGTATAGCGGGTCCGACTGGGGATAATGGGACCAGTTTCCCAATCTATAAGTGTGTGTGTAGAATTTGATGTTGTTGATATAACAGTTCCTATTTAAGATATTCTAATTCAAACTTTAATATATTTCTATGCTATTATAATCTAATAAATAGTAACATCTAAATCTATACTAACCCGGGATGTAATTTGTCTATTATGCAATCTAAAGAGATTTCAAATAACAAGTGGTAATAAAGATAATTCCGCGATTATAAGAAAGGAAATCAATAAAGATGAACCACTTTGCATAAAAAGTTAGACGAAACAGTTGTGAAAAACATATCGCATAATGAGCTATTCATACATTAAGCATAAATAAATAGCTATCACCTTACAAAAGTGCCAAATGATAACTCAAGAATTCATGCAATAATACATAAACAAGTAAAAATTGTATATCACTTTAACATATAAGCAGAAATGGTCAAGAGATAAAAGTACCATTTATGACTAGTCCTACTCATAAGCTTCAAGCGACAATGATTTATCTCTCCTTGCTCTAACATCCACTAAGAGTACAGAAGTGCAACATCAGTAGCAGATATCAAATGCAAACATCAACAAATCTTGATCCATTCATTCACCAAAACCTCCTCTGAGGGTGAAAAAGTGCATGTTCTGAGGACAAGTTTTTGATAAATTTCGGGACCCTTCTCTAAATGCATGAGAAGGGTTTAAATACTACTAACTAAATAACTTAATTACACAGTTTTAGGATGCGGTTTAAATGACCACCCTTTTTCTAAGAAAAACTATTTCTAAAAATTAAATCTAATATCTAACTATTTCTGGATTTTCTCCTTAATGTTGCAAGCATTCAGTATTTTCCTGGGTAGAGTTGGCTGCCTGTCTTCCGCTTTTGGTTGAGCTAAGCAAACAGAAATGGTAAGAGCCGGCACCATCTTTTCAGCAACATGGATGATATACTCGAGAGCCATCCTCTGGCTATATGGAATTACTGCGTATGCCTAGTAATAATCCAAGTTCAACTTGGTTAACCCTTGAATTGCTTCTTCCCTTTTCTCCAGCCTTTTGTTTCCAGTTTGTTCTTTACCATTGCTTCCTTACATTTTTCAGGCTTACAAGTGACTGAGCAGTTAGAGGCTTTCCTTCTTGCACAATTTTCTCAGCGATGCATGATTAGGCGCTAATTGCACATCGAAAACTGCCTCCGTTCCTTGATCCGGGTTTCTCTGATGCGTTTTTCGCCTTTAGCGCCTTTTTCTTCAACGGGTATAAGCTTCAAAATTTGTAAAAAAAAATACTGCTTTCGTGAGCTCCTGACCTTGAGCGTTAAACCACCTTTTGATATCAGCATCGTTCAATTACTCATTCAATCATGGCTGTAAATGAAAGATTTGTAATGGATGGCTCAGTAGGGTTCTGTGAATATTCAGCTCTGTTGCACACGGTATCCGTTTATGAGGGTGGATTTTCTCTGTCTTTGAACATTAGAGCGTTACCCTTTTTTTCCTCATAGCTTCTTGCACATTGCTTTGCGTAACTTCTGTTTTTCGTTCCTGCAGTTCACAAGTGAGGAAAGAGTAATGACAATAAAAATCGACAAGAAAGCTTTGAACTCTACGGATGTACAAAAACATGCCACCTGACGTGAACTGACTCTTCGAACAACAAAAACCATATTTTATTAACAACTGGCGTATAATTCATTAATTATCATTAAAGCGCATATCCAGTTCTTGGTTTATGGAAAAAATTTTCTTGAATATTGAGCCAGGGAAATTTGCGATGGGATGTTTTTGCGATTCGCATCGCAACATCTCGTTATCACAGTATCACATTACCGCAATTTCATCATGCTGTGCTATCGCAAGGTTGGATGATTGCGATATCGCAAGATCGCAGATCGCAGTATCGCAGTATCACGGAACGCAATATCGTTATAATCGTTATGTTTCTTTCCTGCAATTTTGCGATATGCGATATCGCATATCGGCGATTTTTTTTAAAGGTTTTCCAACGTGAGCGTTTCTTAATGCATGCGATGCGATGGAGTTCGCGTCGCAATCTCGCAGTTTATCATTTTTACTCACAAGGAAATGTCCTATCCTCCTTTGCGCGATGCGATGTTTCTTAAGGAGTAAAATACATGAGCCTTAATTGATTTTTTGAAATTTTTTCTAAGGGTCCCCTCTTACCTAGTGTTATTGCTAATATTAAATAAGGAGGGGGGGTGTTGGTGGCCACAACAATTGGCGATTGACTTGGAAGCACCAGTTATCAATGCTTTTCTATTAAATTTTCTAAACTTCCAAAACAGAAAATTTTTAAGAAAATTAAACTTTATTATGGAAAGATAAAGTACATTATGCTCTAAAATGTCAATGATATTTTGTTTCAACCATTTTCCACTTTGATTATTTGCTTCCTCAGGCTAGTCCTTGTATTTACATCAGTCATTACTTGGTCTTATAAAGATAAAACAAAGTCTCCTCTGTAAATCAGTTTTAAATATGCCCATTTGTCGTAGGTAGCACATCTACTGCCAGCAGGCGTTTATAGCCTCGACAGGGTTACCTGCTACCTAGCAATGATCCTGTATCCTACTTAAGGAAGCCTACAACTTTCAAAGAAAAATCCATATCCACACTTATTTCTTTGATTTTTTCTTTTTATTCTTAAAGAACAATGTCTTGGTTTGGTAGCCAAATTATGACACAGTCATTCACTTGATTTATAACTTTGCTGAACAAGCTGGCTCGTGATGAGACCCCTTGTCTTTTGATTGCAACAATCTTGAGTCATTGCCCTGTTGTGGTGTAGAGTATTGGCAATGTCAACAAGTTATAATATCTGTGATTATGATAAGCCGGCTTGTGATGAGACCTCTTATTCTTCAAGATAAAGTCTATCATTGGGTTGTTCCTCTGAAAGTTATGATTTCCTTAGCAGGGAGGAAGCCATTGTTTCCTTAAGATAGCTTTGGATGACAATAATAGAGTTTTTGGAAATAGTTATTCTACAGAGAATCTTTATTTTGTTATTGATACCTTTCATTGTACTGAGATAAAAGAATTTCTTCACTAAAGGTTGCTTTCATCAAACTTTTTTGAAGTTGAAACTAGTATCATATCTAGACTAGAGTCTTTAACTGTATCTATCAATAATAAAGATTAGTTTTCCAAAAGATTTGCTATTTATACAAGCGAAAAGTTCAAAATTTGAAAGAGAATTGGTGTCTTTTTCGTAAATGCCTAATGTAACCACTCACAACTGGTTTTATTATGAAAAAGAAAAATAACTATTCTACAAAAATAGAAGAATAATCTTCTATGGAAAATATTTGTTGAGAATTTGTCCATTAACAGGCAAAGGATCCCTCATTCCTGCTAAATCCTGTAACACAAACGTTGATGGAGCTATGACTTTTACAATTTGAAAAGGACCAAGCCACATTCTTTGAAATTTTGTATGTTTGCCCTTTTATTCATGAACCTTGTCCCACTTTAAAACTAAATCTCCCATCTGAAAATCTTTTATGGTCATTATGTTTGAATCAAAAGAGGATTTTGCTAGTGCTTGATGATGAGCATGCGTTTTCCTAGCCTGTTCTCATTTTTCTTCTAATTTAATTATTTCCATTTGTCTTAGCTGTAAGGAGGAAGTGGGTACTTCATCAATGTATTGAACTAAAGACAAATAGGGAATTTCTAAGTGTGTCGGAAGAACCACTTCTTTCCCATAAAATAAATTAATGGGAGATGTGCAGATAGAAGCTTTTTGCATTATTCGGTCTGCCCATAAAGCATATATCAAAGCCTTGTGCCAATTTTTATGATTTTGGTCAACTTTTCTTTTTATAATCCTGATTAGGTTTTAATTTGTGGACTCAGCTAACCCATTTCCTTGTGGGTAATAATTGGCCAAATATTTAAGTTTGAATCCTCTTTTAAGTGCGAATTCAGTCATTGCATTTCCAGAAAAGTATGATGCATTATCAAACATTAAAGCGGATGGAAATCCAAACCTGGTGATTATAAATTGATCTATGAACTCAATGATATTTTCATAATTAGTCGTCTTGAGCGGAACTGCTTCTACCCACTTAGTAAAATAATCTGTTGCTGTGAGGATGTATCTATGCTACTTAGAAAAGTGAGGAATGATATCATCTATTATGTCCAAGCCCCATTGACTGAAAGGTTGCTCGATGTTTACCAGCTGTAGTGGCAAGGATGACTTCTTTTGTCTTCCAGCAGTAGTTTGGCAGACTTGACATCTCCTCACGTAACTGTGTGAATCTTTAAACAACATGGGCCAGTAATATCCTACGCGCAATACTTTATGTGCAGTAGCATCTCCAGCATAGTGTCCGCCTGCTGGCCCATCGTGGAGTTCTTGCAAAACTTTTTTAGCTTCAGATTTCTCAAGACACCTAAGAAGAACATAGTCATAATTTATTCTAAAAAGAATAACATTTATGAGCTAATATTGTTTGGCTTTCAACCTTAAAGCTCTTTTCTTAGTATGATCTAGGTGTGAAGGAGCATACCCGTTCTTAAGATAATAAATGATATCAGTGTATAATGATTCTGCATCGTTTAGGCTTACCTCGCACATTTGTACCTCTTGAGATGGAATTTTAGAAATTTGCGATGCTCCAGCTAGCATTTTGCAGAAGCCTTGACCTCTTACAATGTTTGTTGGTTTGATCTGAATGTCATATTCCTATAAGGCAGTAACCAAATTGGCCCTTTTCTCACCCATATCCTTCTGTACTAGAAGGTTCCTTACCGCTGGAAACAGTACTATAATCTTAGTATGGGTTTTAAGTAAGAAAGGTTTGAAGTATTTGACCGCTTTGAAAACAGCATAAGCCTGTTTCTCCACGTTTGAATAATTTAGTTCAGCACCCTATAAATTTGAACTGAAAAACACAATTGGGGCTTCCGCTTTTTCTTGATTTGCTTGACTTAATATCGCAACATATGACTTATTTGAGGCAAATATGTATAAAATAAAAAACTCTGAAAAATTCAGAGTTGCTAACGATGGAGCATTAATAATAGCTTGTTTGATCAGGTTGAATGCTTCATGTTCATCTTGGCCCCATTTAAAATTTGAGTTGTTTTTAATCATGGTTTGCAAAGGAGACACGATTCATGAAAAATATGGAACGAATCTCTTTACAAAATTGATCTGACCAAGGAAGGATTGCATGGCTTTTTTATTATGAGGTAAGGATATTTCAGAAATTTCTTTGATTCTGTCGGGATGAATGTGAATAGCGGATTTTGACACTATGAATCCTAGAAGTTTCCCTTCACTTAGTGCGAAGAAAGATTTCTTTGGGTTAATTGAAATTCTATACCTTAAACACCTTTGAAAGATTTGTTTCAAGTCTCTCAGATGGTCACTTCGTTTCTTTGAATACACTGTTATATCATCCAACTAAATTACTACGGATTTATTGACTAAACCTTTGAATGCGATGTCCATGGCTCTCTGAAATGTGGCACCAGCATTAATCAAACCAAATGGCATCTTTCAATATGCGTATGTGCCCCATTTAGTTCTGAATCTGGTTTTCAATTGATCATCATGATGTACCAACACTTGATTGTATCCTGAAAATCCATCCAAGAAAGACATTAATTCTGAGCCCACCACTGCCTGCAGTATCTGTTCCATAGGTGGTAGAGGAAAATTATCTTTTTGACAGGCTTTGTTAAGGTTTTGAAAGTCAATGCAAATCCTAATATCTCCATTTTTCTTTCTAACAGGTACCATATTGGGGGACCCATTTGGAATGTCTGACGGGAAATATTATTATGGCTTTCAATAACTTATTGAGCTCAATTTTTATCTGATTTTCTAAATTGGGGTGGATCTTTCTCAACTTTTGTTGGACAGGTTTTTCATTATTGATCATGGGAATAGTATGTTGGATGATGGAAGTGTCGTGTGTTTTCAGCTCATCATAATTCCAAGCAAAAACATTTTTATATTGTCTCAAAAGACGAATATACACAAGTTTCTCTTCAGGGGCTAGGCCGAGGCCTAGATTAATGTTTTGTGGTTTAACATCGGTTCCTAGGTTTACTAATTCACAGTTCAAGGTTGAACTTTGGAGTTTTGAATTGGTAGACCTCTTAAACCGATCTTTCAAATCGTACAAGTCTTCTAACTTGACCACCAACTTAGGTATAACATTGTTAGTTCTATCTTGTTGCAATTGTTGATCATGCTAGTCTTCGTCAACTATTTGATTGGAGTAGGATCCTTCAGATGTGAGGAAATTTAAAATATCAGGATCGTCATTGAATACTCTCCAATTTGTGATGTTATCAGGAATGGATGGTTTAAAGATTAATTCTATTGAGAATCTATCTGGACTAAAATCTTCGGAAGGAATAAGCTTAGAAGCTACGTTAGCCAAAAGGTCTGCACTTGCGTTTTGGAGTCTAGGGATTGAACAGATATTAAATGCTATGAAATGCTTAGTCAGATCTTGAACTAAGGATTGATAATGTTTTAAATGACTTGATAAGCAATGTATAGTGTTACGTACCTGTTTAACCACAATCTCAGAGTCTCCAAAAAGTTGAAGGTACTTGACGTCTAACCCGATTGCTTTGTACAAGCCTTGGACCAAAGCCTCATATTCTGCTATATTGTTGGTGCAATCAAATTCAAGTCTGCATGTGAACATGATTTTATCTCCTTCTGGACTAATCAGAACACATCTTGCTCCTGCTCCTTCGTTAGATCTAGAACCATCAAAAAATAATTTCCAAAACAAAGATTTATTTACAGGTTTATCTAAAAAATTGATACATTTCGAACTATCAGTTCGAGAAAAATTTTCGACTTGGGACAGAACGAAGTGTTCTAAATAGGGTGACGCATGAGCATTGAAATTGCCGAGGAAAGAATCTACCGAGTAATTTCCAATAATGCTGCTATTATACACTAATGGTTCATTCTCCCCCTCTAGCTCCATTAATATGTACTTCTTATGTAACTCTCGTTCAACTTTTATTTGATTCGGTTTACCGTTGTAGGGCAGCCACATGTGCGACTAGTCGGTTGCGAAGTATCCATGAAGTTTTTCTGACCAATCCCTGCTAAGAATTAAGCCATAGAATTCAGGAATGTCAGCAACTAGAATGTCAATAACTTGACATACCTTTGGGTTGGATGACAACCTTATGGTTACTTGATTTAGTTTGCCGATCACTTCGACTTGAGATCGATCTAGCTGAACTATGCGCACAGTGGATTTCTGCGGTTGAACATTTAACTTGGCACATATGGATTTGGGTAAAATATTCGATGAAGCACCAGAATCTACCAAACAATTGTGCACATTTTTATTGAAGATTTCATAAGTAAGGAGAAACAGGGGAGTGTGAGATCTTTATCTTCCTCCAATTAGAGCGATGTCATTTGGATCAATCTTATTGATTGCGTTAGTTGGAGGTCTTCCCATGTTATGGGAAGCTTGAGAAAGTACAGGGGTAGGCAAAGGTGCAACTGGCATGGCATGTAATTCTTTCATCATTATCTTCTGTTTATGCTTTAACTTGATCAGTTCGTAAAGGGTGATGTTGGCCCTAGTCTTTTTCATGTCTTCTATAATATTGTACTCCATTTCATCCGACACTATCAGTGCTTTAGATGGAGTTGTTTCATCTGTTTGTACTGGGCTGGTTTGAGTCACTTTAGATGTTGTTTTCTTTGATGTGACTTTATCCTTTATTGCAGAGCTTGCACTCTTCGGCTTAGGGATAGTTTGGGGAGGATCAAGCTGATTTTTGCCTAGTGTGCTAATTGGGAATACTTCTTGATCTTCTTCTTGTGGGAGGACGAAATCCCACATTCCTTGTAATTCCACAACTTCTTTGTCATCAGTCTGCCCTTCATTGGAAATTTCCTCTTCCTCTTCCTCGGATTCAGCATTTGAAATGGCATTGGGTGGCTTTGAATCCATTAAAGGACCTCTTTTAAAAGCTCTATAGGGCTTTTTTGAAGACGTTTCTGCTACTTTCTTTTTTATGTCGACCATTTCATTGGACATGGTCTTTAGAACTTTCTGCAATCCTTCCAAATCAAGTGGATCTTTTGCTTGTTTCTTCTTGGAGTCTTCCTTGAAGGTGAATTTTTTGGATTTGCGTTCCTCTATCGCGGATTTCTTTTCTAGAGCTATTATTCGTTTCTCTACTGCTATTGCTTCTTTCATGTTATCGGCTAAGGTTTTTTTATTGGCCCTGTCCACGAAGATTGTTATGTTCGATGGTAAATCGGTGATATACCATTCACATCGTACTTCTTCACTGGGCTGGGAAGCAGTAGGAATTTTGTTGAAAATTTTGTTGAAACGTAAATTGAAATCCTTGATAGATTCTCTAGTTTCAGCTCTAAGGTTGGATAGGTCATTGATTAACGTTGTCGTAGACCTGTCATCACCAAACTTGGTTAGGAATTGCTCTTGGAAGATGTCCCAACTTGTGATGGATCCAGAGGGTAATGAAAAATACCATGACCTGGCTGTTCCTTGCAGAGTATAGGGAAAAAGCCGAACAACAGCATCTTCATTGGTAACGCATGAAGTTGTTTATGTGCTCTTTTGCTAGCATGCCTGCGTCGGGATTAAATTTAGGCAGCCATTTCTCAGGATGGGCCAGTATTTGACTCAAGGGTGCAGGCATTAAGACTTCCCCAGGGTTATTCCATGGAGACTGGGCCATTGTTGAACTTCTAACAGAGGAAAGTGCAGAAGATGATCCCAGTGGTTGGGAGGATGAGGATACTACGATTGTGGATGATTGAAGAGGGGTTGTGGGGGTCCCTGTGGACGGATGGACGATGATATGGAGTGGTGGAATGGATGGTTGACTTCATGGTGAAGAAGTTGAGATGGATGATGTTGATGAAAGAGTCTCGCTATCGGACCCTTTAGGTGATTTCCTCGCTCTTTTCCCGGTGGGAAGAGGTAATTCGGTTGGCTGAAGGCCAAACTTTTCACTCTTTAGCCTGATGAAGGGATGAGTAGGATTGTAATCCGAAGTCATGCTACCTTGAGATTTATCAGACCTTTAAGGAGAAATGGAAAATCGTTGAAGTTTGTGAATCAGGGATTCGACTTCAGGAAGTTCAACGGCAGATTGTTCTAAAATATCAGGGTGTGTAGCAGTGGTTGATACTCGAGCGACTTCTGACTCTGGATTTAAGTGTAATGGAGAAGTTGGGGGAGATGGTGAGGGCGATTTACTCTCGGAATGGTATTTAGATTTGGATTTACTTGCCATTCATAGTTCAGGCCCTCCTTCTAGCGCCAAATATGTTGAAGCCCCGAAAATTGGGTTGACAACAAGGGGGATTCCCGCCCAGTTCGGACCTTGGTTGGCAGCTCCTTATCCGTTTGGTATAGCGGTTCCAACTGGGGATAATGGGACCAGTTTCCCAATCTATAAGTGTGTGTGTGTAGAATTTGATGTTGCTGATCTAACAGTTCCTATTTAAGATATTCTAATTCAAACTTTAATATATTTCTATGCTATTATAATCTAATAAACAGTAACATCTAAATCTATACTAACCTGGGATGTAATTCTTCTATTATGCGATCTAAAGAGATTTCAAATAACAACTGGTAATAAAGATCATTTAGCAATTATAAGAAAGGAAATCAATAAAGATGAACCACTTCGCATAAAAAGTTAGACGAAACAGTTGTGAAAAACATATCGCATAATGAGCTATTCATACATTAAGCATAAATAAATAGCTATCACCATACAAAAGTGGCAAATGATAACTCAAGCATTCATGCAATAATACATAAACAAGTAAAAATTGTATATCACTTTAACATATAAGCAGAAATGGTCAAGAGATAAAAGTACCATTTATGACTAGTCCTACTCATAAGCTTCAAGTGACAATGATTTATCTCTCCTTGCTCTAACATCCACTAAGAGTATAGAAGTGCAACATCAACAGCAGATATCAAATGCAAACATCAAAAAATCTTGATCCATTCATTCACGAAAACCTCCTCTGAGGGTGCAAAAGTGCATGTTCTGAGGACAAGTTTTTGATAAATTTCTAGACCCTTCTCTAAATTCATGAGAAGGGTTTAAATACTACTAACTAAATAACTCAATTACACAGTTTCAGGATACGGTTTAAATGACCGCCCTTTTTCTAAGCAAAACTATTTCTAAAAATTAAATCTAATATCTAACTATTTCTGCATTTGCTCCTTAATGTTGCAAGCATTCAGTATTTACCTGGGTAGAGTCGGCTGATTGTCTTCTGCTTTTGGTTGAGCTAAGAAAACAGAAATGGTAAGAGATGGCACCATCTTTTCAGCAACATGGATGATATACTCGAGAGTCATCCTCTGGCTATATGGAATTACTGCATATGGCCATTAATAATCCAAGTTCAACTTGGTTAACCCTTGAATTACTTCTGCCCTTTTCTCTAGATTTTTGTTTCCAGTTTGTTCTTTACCATTGCTTCCTTACATTTATTGGGCTTACAAGTGATTGAGCAGTTAGAGGCTTTCCTTCTCGCACAATTTTCTCAGCGATGCGCGATTAGGCGTTAATCACGCATCAGAAACTATCTCCATTCCTTGATTCGTGCTTCTCTGATGTGTTTTTCGCCTTTAGCGTTGTTTTCTTCATCGAGTATAAGCTTCGAAATTTGTAAAAAAAATACTGCTTTCGTGAGCTCCTGACCTTGAGCGTTAAACCGCCTGTTGATATCAGCATCGTTCAGTTACTCATTCAATCGTGGCTGTAAATGAAAGATCTGTAATGGATGGCTCAACAGCGTTCTGTGAATATGCGGCTCTGTTGCACACGATATCCATTTATGAGGGCATCTTTTCTCTGTCTTTGAACATTGGAGCATTACCCTTTTTTTCCTCATAGCTTCCTGCACATTGCTTTGCGTAACTTCTGTTTTTCGTTCCTGCAGTTCACAAGTGAGGAAAGAGTATTGACAATAAAAATCGACAGGAAAGCTTTGAACTCTACGGATGTACAAAAACATGCCACCTAACGTGAACTGACTCTTTGAACAACACAAAACCATCTTTTATTAACAAGTGGCGTATAGTTCATTAATTATCATTAAAGCATGTATCCAGTTCTTGGTTTATGGAAAACGTTTTTTTTAATATTGAGCCAGGGAAATTTGCGATGGGATGTTTCTGCGATTTGCATCAAAGCATCGCGTTATAGTAGTATCACATTACCGCAATTTCATCATGTTGTGCTATCGCAAGGTTGGCTGATCGTGATATCGCAAGATCACGGATCGCAGTATCGCGGAACGCAATATCGTTATAATCATTATGTGTCTTTCCTGCAATTTTGCGATATCGCATATCGGCGATTTTTTTTTAAGGTTTTCCAACGTGAGCATTTCTTAATGCATGCGATGCGAAGGATTTCGCGTCGCAATCTTACATTTTATCATTTTTACTCATAAGGAAATGTCCTATCATCCTTTGCGCGATGTTATGTTTCTTAAGGAGTAAAATACATGAGCCTTAATTGATTTTTTGAAATTTTTTCTAAGGGTCCCCTCTTACCTAGTGTTATTGCTAATACTAAATAGGGGGGGCGGGGTGTTGGTGGCTACAACAGGTCCTTATAAGTGAAGAGAGAAGAGTCTTAGAGTAGAAGAGAGGCTCTGTAGTTGTGTGCGTAGAGGCCTAGAGTAGAGTCCACAACTATGTGTGCTGACCCCTGCAGCTGAGTGTGTAGGGTAGTCTTGTGTTTGTAAGCAAATCTGAAGTATCAATAAAGAGATTATTCCAGAAATATTTGTGTTTTGTCCATTTACTTATCTTATGAATGAATGCGTTTATGTTATGATGAATATTGTGTTGATAATTTAATACTGTATTGATGCACGATTCTGCATGGTTTACATTGTTATATGAATGCAAGTAATAATATATGTCTACACAAATAATATCTTAATGCATGCTAAAGATATTAGACACTTAAGTTGATCTGGGTAATAACAGAATTAGGAGTAATTATAGAGGCACGTAAGTGGTTGATTAGCCTGTTTAGGGTCTGCAAAAGATTGTCGTGAACCTTCAAGAAGGTCTAGAGGTTAATAAGAGGAAGCTATATCGATAAGCTTTAAGGGCTTATCGATCAGTGCAAAGGTAGGTAAAGGGTACAAAATGACATTATAATCGTCTCTGGGTGCAGAAACTTGGTTCCACCATCCCCCCATACTAATTCGGGTGAGACTTCAGTCCGCGCTCTACAGATTGATACCGAAAGGGCCAATAGTGTAGGGATTTGTTTGGCTAAATTAACTCTGAACCTGGGTCAGGACCCCGTAAGCCAACACAACTTCCATTAGCAAGGTGTCATTCTTCGTGGTCTTACTTCAATCTCTTCTTTCCCATTGAAAATATGTTTTTCAGTACTTTCCTACCTCTTAGAAAGCAAGTTCCTATAATAATTAAACTCCTCCTTTCCTAAGATTCTTGAATGATGAGATATAATATTAGGACCAAAAATTTGACAAGAAAATTTACCTTTCGTTTGAAGACCTACAAGAGATGGAATGTTTATTATATCACGTATTATAAGTATGTAGAATGAAGGTTGAACTATTTAAAAAACATACTTGAAATAAAATTCTCAAAATAAAACATTATTAAAGTGTAGGGAAATGTTATAACATACCACAAAAATTTGTTATCCATGGGGCATCATGAATTTTCCATACAACCATTGCATGGAACTCAAATTCCCTTTGTGCAACTACTGGTCTAGATATATCATACATAGTGACACTGTTCGATAACTCCACTAACTCATCGATAAGAGATTCGATATATACATTCATATCTGTTACCAGGAAATCTAGTGTCTATGCAGGGCTGCTAGTCCCACTAAGGCTGGTAGCTACCTTAGAAACAAACAAACTAAAACCACTTTCGTTTTCCTTTATGAGAAGTAAATAAGAGGGGAAAGAAGGAGACCAACCTCTGTCTTGCACTTGGTTCCTTGCTTGATTCCTCTCCCTTCTGATAGACCTTTGCCACTTGCTTCCTCGTTTACCCAGCTTCAAACAGTACCTGTAGAATCAAAGTAGCATAACACTATCCAAGAACAGAGATCTACTTTCATAAACAATATAGGACAAGATATATATTGACCACACAAATGCATATATCATCAATCATACAAGAATGTGGAGGAAAATTTGAATAGCTTTATTAATAATCAAGAATAGCAAAGAGGATTACAACCAATTGTTCTGACCCAATGTCATCCTCTCAACAAGAAAGCCCTTCTTCACCTCATGAAAAGCTTAGATCACCCAACACTATGATGTTACACCAAGAAACCACCAGCACTTCCTTACAAGATACAAAATTCCAGCCTCTTGGATCTCTGGGATGAGGGATCCATATATAGATGTTTGCAATGGGGGTGAGTCAGCTTTTGAGATTTGATTAGTGTCCTCTCTCTGATAGTTCTTGATTCCACTTGGAGATTTATTATCTCTTACTCATTCCTGGGCGAATGAAGAGAGGCAAGTGTCATAGGAGAAGTTTCTGGAAGATTCCATGATCCTCCACTTCACAGATTGACCCTGCCATTTGTCCACTCTCGCCCATCACACCCCATAGAAGGGCTTTTCAG
Organism: Pinus tabuliformis; assembly: GCA_031772625.1. Classification (NCBI taxonomy): domain Eukaryota; kingdom Viridiplantae; phylum Streptophyta; class Pinopsida; order Pinales; family Pinaceae; genus Pinus; species Pinus tabuliformis. The sequence continues at coordinate 1,214,344,790 of CM062816.1, forward strand.
TATGCATCGCACCTCTCGTGTGCATTTAGGTGGGATGCAATGCACTTTGACCATGGAGCAGGTGAGATGGTCCAGTTTTGACAAGTTCTGAGTAGTTTTTCATGGAGAACTTCTGGGAGATGATGTAATCAGCTGACCTTGTTCTTTTAGGGGTTGGAACAACACTTTTAGGGACTTAAGAGCCCTTTGTTTATGGACATTTATGATTGGGGTTGTAGTGCCCAAAAATGTCTATAATAGTTTCGCCCTAAAGCATGAGGTCGTTAATCTTTTGATGTCGGGTGAAATGCTTTATCATGAGGATCCGAAGTTTTTCCAAGCTGGAAGGTGACCTGTAATAAGATACAATACAATACATTATCTTCATAATATTTTTCATGATCTAGCTGAGGTGGGCATTCCCATGCTCAGCTTTATAAATTCGTTTTCATGTACATAAGACAAACAATTGTCTGGGTGCAGACTGATGATTCTGGTAGAGCCATCATCCCTTGGATTGGATGATTATTTGTGTAGTAATGATGTACATTTGATGTCTTTATTTTCCTGAATATATATCGCAGCCCAGATGGATGAAACTAGATCCACGGTCTTCAATCTCATTCGATCTTCACTCAAAGTACAAGTCAATCCATGTGAGAGATGTTCTGGAGTTGAACATGGAAAGACATCGCCTGATTACCAGCTAATGATGTAAGCTGTTAACAGGTGTGAGAGGAATCATCGATAATGATGATGACCCTCACGGTACTACAGTACAATTCACGTGGTGTGAATAAGGGACTTGTCATCGAACACCACGTAAAATCTTTCGGTCGAAGGCCATTGATGTAAACCTATTTCCGGAAGTGAGAAACTTGCCATTGAGGCATGGAAGCTTCAAAGTACTGAAAGGGGTGTTCCTAGATCGACTTCTTGGATAATGAACTGATGTCGACAAGAAGTGATCCGTCATAGGAGGGCCTTAGTGAATCCCACATCAATGACACGGAACAGAGCAAATGATTTTAATGGAGGTGAAAACGATCTGATGACATAAGGTTCAGGGTGGCAGTCATGAAAGAATGGAGCGTAAATCTATTGCAGTGGATGAGACATAGGCGAATTCTCTGAGTGACTTCTCTTGAACATATCGGCGACACTGACATGATGGATTAGTAGCGTTAACCCCAAATATGGATGGTGTGATGGACCAAAGGTGATGTGACCAGTGAACGGAACAACCCAACCCAACTCGGATGCGGAGTGAAAGTGTCATGTTCAAGAGCGACTTGCTACCAATAAAGTTTCTTCAAGTTTTCTTCCCAATTTTTCCCCAGTCATTGCTGACCAGTACCTCTTCATTTTTTTCAATCTTGATGAGCATAACATATGCTTGTTTTATAATTTCCCCTTCGGGCAAACCCATCGCTATGTTTTAACGAGCCTAGCGATAGTGAAACTCGTTCTTGTCTGTATGGACAAGTTTGTCGCTATTTGGTTTTAACAACTTTAACGACAAAGATAACTCAGTCCTTTTCAATTTTAGAGAGTCTAAAAAGGGACGTAAAGAAAACTCCAATAATCCTTTTTCGTCATATAATCCCTTGAGTCCGAAAAAGTATAAAACAATACAAAAGGGATGAATTTTCGGTACTTTTAACGAGCCGAAAAAAACAAGCGCTCGATCGTTTTGTGTAATAATCCCTCAAGTCCAAAAGGATTAAAATATAAAGGAGGGATAGCTCTTCTGGTCACTTTAATGAGCTGGAGAGGCCAATTACTCAGCAATCTTTTCATATTTTATGAGTCAGTTGAAAAGAGCTTAAAGGAGACTCATTTTTTGAGGAATGAGTGATAAATTTGGGTAGCAGCTAATTCCAAGTACGGTTTGGAATTTTCCAATCACGGTAGTGTCACAAGGATGGCTAACAGGATCACTCTTCGTAGCGGTTCCTCAAAAAGGGTAAACAATCAAATGGAGGTGAATGACCAGCCAATACAGAGTGGAGGTGATGATGAGAACACAACCAAGGCTTAAAAGGGTGATGATAATGCATTCACGATGGTTATTTACCGGAAATTGGTTCATTTTTTAATGAGCTTAAACTCTGGGGGGACATTTGCTCATTGCTTATGATTATTTTTTAACAAGCTTGAATTCCTCGTTAAAACTGCTCGATCTAGTCGTATAATAAGGATGTCTCATTTAAAAAATGGCATTCTTTCAAAGCTTTGCCCCACATCCTTTCTTTATGCAAGTTAGGAAACGACCAATCCTATGAGTTTAAAGGGTTAGAGGACCTACAAATTTTAAAAAATAAATGGTTGCTCTTTTCTTACATGCCAAAAGGTTTGCATGCCCCCAGGTATAGCGAAAAATTTCCATGTTACCAAAGATTGTTCTATCCATACTCAAGCAAAACACTTCCTTGACGATGTCTACCGAAATAAACAAAGGTGAGTGGCGGAATTGGCTCCACTCACATAACTTTGACAAAGGAATCTTATTCCAGTCTAATTTCATAAACTAGTCATATATACTTTGCAAAAACCTACCCTATACCCAAGGTTTCCTGTCGAAACAGATCAGGGTGCATGCCCCCTGGGTTTCAGTCATGCCCTCTGAATCACTCACGCTCATCAGGTGGAGGGACTGGGGATTGATGAGACATTCCTTTCATGAAAAGACCATTCAGGGATGATATTTGACTATTTGCTATGTGTGAACCGGGGAATGAAAGATGGTCTATGAGCTTGACCACTCTTCCTTCATGTGGAGAACACATTACTCTAAAGAGTGAGGAGACAATGGCTCCCATGCAATAATTATAGTCACGTCCAAGGAGTAGATTATAATCCAGGGGTCCTTGGACTACCATTACATTCATGTGAATGGTTTTCCTTCTCAATATTATCAGCACATTGGGAAGCATCCCTAATGGTCGACTGGTTCCTTTGTCAAAGCATGTTAGATTTCTCATTCCAAGCAAAAGCGGTGGCAAACCAAGCGCTTTCCAAGCAGTTGAGGAAAGGATACTCACAGAAGCCCCTTCATCTATTATGGTACCAGCCATGACCATTCTATATATTTGAGCAATGATTCGAAATGGCACGCTAGCCGGTAAGCGGGGTCTGCCCAGTAGATTCCAATCGAAGGAAACAACTAGGTTGCTTGGAGGTGGGACTGAATAGATGGCCGGATACGACTCTGACGAAATTCCTTCCTGTGGTAAAGGAACGGGTAGACTGCCCCCATTTTCATCGGAGTCTGTTCTTATGAAGAGAATTTGGATGGTGTCCTTCTTGTTCTCTCTGGTGACTGTATCATTTGAAGATGGATCCTCTGAAGGCAAGACCGGGTCAACTGATGCCTCGACCTTTTGAATTTCATTTGGTGTGGATTTCAGATGGTTTATATTCAATGATAGATGCTTTGGCCAAACACAACGACGTGTCAGCTGGATTTTCAACTAGTGACGGACTCGGAAAGAGCTTCTTATATCCAGGAGGAATCCGTAACGGTGAAACCAGACGGTCGTCCAAAACTCTTTTAGCCTCATCTAAGAAGGGACAATGGTGGACGGCGTGATCACCTTCACACAGTTTACAATGAAATTTACATTTTCCTTTTTGTCCAGGGGCTTGACTTTCACTAGTCGACGATGTATTCTCAACATGATCATCGGAGGTTAATGACACCGGCTTGTGCAAACGAGGATACCAGTCCCTTAGGATCTGAGGGATGCAAGGACAATCTCGATGATAGTAGTCTCCTTTGCAAATGACACATGGCGATTTAGGCCTGGACGATGCAGTGTGTGGATTTTCGCTAGACGATGCCTGGTCGCCCCTTTCTGCCTTTGGCTCCTTCTTCTTCTTCTCTTTCTTCTTCTTCTCCTTCTTCTTCTCAGTTACTTGACTTTTGGCTTTACCAGCTTTATCAAGTGAAGAGGAAGGAGGAGAGGGAGAACTGGACGAAGTAGAAGGTTGGGGGGTAACTTTGGTATCATTTAGTTGCTGACTTGATTGTTCAGGAATCACGGTGTTTTGAACGCCAGAGGTCGAGAAGAGCCATGCGGGCAAGCCGATTGTCAATCCTGGAAGCGACAATGTGGCCATATGGGGTGCACCAACATCTCCCCATGAGGAGAAAGGACTAGGATTTCCTCCAAGGGGAAATCCTTGGTTGGTGGACTCGAGTTTTCTCAACCTAAGACCAACATAGGAAAGGTGATGTTAATTTCTATTAAAATAAATTTTAGACGCTTTGACACAACTTGCTTTTTCAATTTTCAAGAGTCAAGAAAAAACAAAATATGACTCTAGTCGCCTTCGATTTTTAATGAGCTTGAAGTGACAAGTGCTCAGATGGACCTTTTCCTTTAAGGAGTCTGAAAAGGAACGAAAGAGACTGCTCTGGAAATCTAGACAGAGGGATTACCAAACCAATCGCAAATCTGCAGAATACTTTTTACGGTACGGCAGTCAATCTTCCCAAATGCTGTGTTCAGTGCATTGTGATCGATATGGTGGTAGACACGGCTTCCTATGGATAAAGGATAAAGCCTATTGTGGTCTCCCAATATCTACTTGACAGTACATGGGAGCACAAGTCTGTACTAGCACTTATCGTCTCAAAGTGGAGGAATCACCCAACCAGCAATGAAAACAAAAGTTACCAAGTTTTACGATGCCGGAATACATCTCTAGCCTAGACTTCTAAATGTTGTGCATTAGGTTCCAAAGTGTTTTTAGATTCATTAAATTTATTTTATAGTTGATCTTGCTTAAGAAATTTTCCTTTCAGGTTCATCGCATGATGTAGATATACAATTCCTAAAATGCAATGTAAGATGATAAACAATCATTTAATCTTCTTTTTGCAATGAAAATCATAGCTACTAAGAAAAGAGAGGTGATATTCTTTCAAAATAGAGAAGAGAGCACACACTATATGCACTGTCCTAAATCAAACCAACAAATAGTCTAAATGCAAATGCACACGCATGTATTTGTTTTCAGCCTTCTTAATGTGTGAATGATAAAAAGAAAGCTAAGCGCAAATCTGAATTATTTTCAAAGTGACTTTACTAACAAGTTTCTTTTCAAGACAAAATGAAGACAATGACGACACTTTGCAATTTGGAATTGAAAACTTGCTTTTGACACTTGAAAAACTACTAATTCAAATCAAATACAAGAGTAACAGTGTAATTGACTCTCAAGAACAACTGAATTCTCTTCTATGACTGAAAACGACACTTGCGACACTTCCAAATCAAGAGACGACAATTCAATCACGCTACTTCTTTGTAAAAGAGAACTGAAAATGGCTCAAAATACATAAAAATTTTTACAGTTCTTTGCACAATGGAGGCAGAATAATGGTAAGGAAGGGGGTTCCAACAAAGGTATACTGATTACAGACAGCAAAACTCCTGAATAAAGCCGAAAAGAGTGAACACAGAAACCAAAATCTAAGACCAGAAGAGGTCTTGTCTGATCAACGCACCTGTAACACAGGGAAAGTGAGATGCAGCGCACCTACTACACACAGGAAGTGCGATGCATCCAGATTCCAAAGAAGAGACAGTGCGATGGTCCAAAAAAGAGACTTCAATCGGGTTCCAAGTCACAGTTTGCAGCTCAGTTCAGGGATTTAGGCTGAGCAATTTGTAATCAGTAAATAAATCACAGGGGTAGATCTAAGGAGGTTACTAGAGCCACCATAAGGGAAATTAGAGAGCTTGTAAATCGATTGTTCAATTCATAAACAAAATCCGGAGATAGACTGAAGCAGCATTGATCTACTTTGCACTTGCATAGAAAATGCAGTTCGAAGGCTAGATGGCTTGACTTCAGGCTCCGTCTGTAAGTTTATAAAGAAAACAAATATAGACAAAAAAACAATCTATTCACTCCCCAGTGGAGTCGCCATTTTGTTACCGGGAAATCTAGTGTCTATGTAGAGCTGCTAGTCCCACTAAGGCTGGTAGCTACCTTAGAAACAAACAAACTAAAACCACTTTCATTTTCCTTTATGAGAAATAAATAAGAGGGGAAAGAAGGAGACCAACCTCTGTCTTGCACTTGGTTCCTTGCTTGATTCCTGTCCCTTCTGATAGACCTTTGCCACTTGCTTCCTCGTTTACCCAGCTTCAAAGAGTACTTGTAGAATCAAAGCAACATAAAACTATCCAAGAACAAAGAACTACTATCATAAACAATATAGGACCAGATATATATTGACCACGCAAATGCATATATCATCAATCATACAAGAATGTGGAGGAAAACTTGAATAGCTTTATTAATAATCAAGAATAGCAAAGAGGATTACAACCAATTGTTCTGACCGAGTGTCATCCTCTCAGCAAGAAAGCCCTTCTTCACCTCATGAAAAGCTTAGATCACCCAACACTATGATGTTACACCAAGAAACCAGCAACACTTCCTTACAAGATACAAAATTTCAGCCTCCTGGATCTCTGGGATGAGGGATCCATATATAGATGTTTGCAAGGGGGGTGAGTCAGCTTTTGAGATTTGATTAGTGTCCTCTCTCTGATAGTTCTTGATTCCACTTGGAGATTGATGATCTCTTACTCATCCCTGGGCGAATGCAGAGAGGCAAGTGTCATAGGAGAAGTTTCTGGAAGATTCCATGATCCTCCACCTCGCAGATTGACCCTACCATTTGTCCACTCTCACCCATCGCATCCCATAGAAGGGTTTTTCAGTATGCATCACACCTCCCATGTGCATTTAGGTGGGATGCAACTGTTATAGAAATTTTTGGGCACTGCAAATCCAATCATAAATGTCCATAAACCAAGGGCTCTTAAGTCCCTAAAGGTGTTGTTCCAACCTCTGAAAGAACAAGGTCAACTGATTACATCTTCTCCCAGAAGTTCTCCATGAAAAACTACTCAGAACTGGTCAAAACTGGACCATCTCACCTACTCCATGGTCAAAGTGCATTGCATCCCACCTAAATACACACAGGAGGTGAGATGCATCTTGAAAATCCCTTCTATGGGGTGCGATGGGTAAGAGTGGACAAATGGCAGGGTCAATCTGCAAGGTGGAGGATCATGGAATCTTCCAGAAACCTCTCCTGTGACACTTGCCTCTCTGCATTCGCCCAGGGATGAGTAAGAGATCATCAATCTCTAAGTGGAATCAAGAACTATCAGAGAGAGGAAACTAATCAAATCTCAAAAGCTGAATCACCCCCCTTGCAAACATCTATATATGGATCCCTCATCCCAGAGATCCAGAGGCTGGAACTTTGTATCTTGTAAGGAAGTGTTGCTGGTTTCTTGGTGCAACATCATAGTGTTGGGTTATCTAAGCTTTTCATGAGGTGAAGAAGGGATTTCTTACTGAGAGGATGATGCTGGGTCAGAACAATTGGTTGTAATCCTCTTTGCTATTCTTGATTATTAATAAAGCTATTCAAGTTTTCTTCAACATTCTTGTATGATTAATGATATATGCATTTGTGTGGTCAATATATATCTGGTCCTATATTGTTTATGATAATAGATCTATGTTCTTGGATAGTGTTATGCTGCTTTGATTCTACAGGTGCTTTTTGAAGCTCGGTAGACGAGGAAGCGAGTGGCAAAGATCTATCAGAAGGGAGAGGAATCAAGCAAGGAACCAAGCGCAAGACATAGGTTGGTCTCCTTTATTCCCCTCTTATCTATTTCTCATAAAGGAAAACGAAAGTAGTTTTAGTTTGTTTGTTTCTAAGGTAGCTACCAGCCTTAGTGGGACTAGCAGCTCTACATAGACACTATATTTCTCGATAACAAAATGGCGACTCAGCTAGGGAGCGAATAGATTGTTTGTTTATCTACATTTGTTTACTTTATAAACTTACAGATGGAGCCTGAAGTCAAGCTATCTAACCTTCGAACTGCATTTGCTATGCAAGTGCAAAGTAGATCAATGATGCTTCTGTCTATCTTCGGGGTTTTCTTATGAACTGAACAATCGATTTACAAGCTCTCTAATTGCCCTTTTGGTGGCTCTAGTAACCTCCTTAGATCTACCCCTGTGATTGATTTACTGATTTCCACTTGCTCGGCCTAAATCCCTAAACTTAGCTACAAACTGTGACCCGGAACCTAGTTGAAGTCTCATCCCTGGACCGTCACACTGCCTCTTCTTTGGATTCTGGATGCGTCACACTTCCCGAGTGTAGTAGGTGCGTTGCATCTCTTTTTCCCTGTGTTACAGGTGCGCTGATCAGACAAGGCCTCTTCTACTCTTAGATTTTTGTTTCTGTGTTCACTCTTTTCAACTCTATTTAGGAGTTTTGCTGCCTGTAGTCAGTATACCTCTGTTGAAACCCCCTTCCTTGCCATTATTCCGCCTCCATTGTGCAAATAACTGTAAATGTTTTTATGTATTTTGAGCCATTTTCAGTTCTCTTTTACAAAGAAGAAGCATAATTGAACTATCGTTTCTTGATTTGAAGGTGTTGCAAGTGTCATGTTCAGTCATAGAAGAGAATCTGATTGTTCTTGATAGTCGATTACACTGTTACTCTTGTATTTGACTTGAATTAGTAGTTTTTCAAGTTTCAAAAGCAAGTTTTCAATTCCAAATCGCGAAGTGTCGGCATTGTCCTCATTTTGTCTTGAAAAGAAACTTGCTAGTAATGTCGCTTTGAAAAATAATTCAGATTTTCACTTAGCTTTACTTTTATCATTCACACATTAAGAAGGATGAAAAGAAATACATGCATGTGCATTTGCATTTAGACTATTTTTTGGTTTGAATTAGGACAATGCATATAGTGTGTGCTCTCTGCTCTATGTTGAAAGAATATCATCTCTCTTTCCTTAGTAGCTAGGATTTTCATTGCAAAAAGAAGATTAAATGATTGTTTAACATCTTAGATTGCATTTTAGGAATTGTACATCTACATCACGCGGTGAACCTGAAAGGAAAATTTCTTAATCAAGATCAACTATAAAATAAATTTAATGAATCTAAAAACGCTTTGGAACCTAACGCACAACATGTAGAAGTCTAGGCTAGAGACGTATTTCGGCGTCGTAAAGCCTGGTAACTGTAGTTTTCGTTGATGGTTGGGTGATTCCTCCACTTTGAAACGATAAGTGCCAGTACGGACTTGTGCTCCCACATATCGTCGAGTATATATTGGGAGACTACAATAGGCTTTATCCTTTATCCATAGGAAGCCATGTCTGCCACCCTATCGATCGCAATGCACTGAACACAACATTCGGGAAGATTGACTGCCGTACCATAAAAAGTATTCTGCAGTTTTACGATTGGTTTGGTAATCCCTCTGTCTAGATTTCCAGAGCAGTCTCTTTCGTTCCTTTTCAGAATCCTTAAAGGAAAAGGTCCATCTAAGCACTTGTCACTTCAGGCTCATTAAAAATCGAAGGCGACTAGAGTCATCTTTTGTTTTTTCTCGACTCTTAAAAATTGAAAAAATAAGTTGTTTCAAAGCATCTAAAATTCATTTAATTCGGAAACATATTTCCCCTTTATTTTTAGTTGATCGAGTAATCCGCAATTGTGGAAGAAAGTCAATTGAAACCCCGTCGCTCATGCAGGCTTACGAGTCAACCATCTTTTTCTCCAGAATCGAAACTATTACGGACAAAGTGAACTCGTTTAATCGGATCCAAATCCCCTGGTAAAGTTAGAACAAGTGTTCCAACACCTTCGGAGACTCTGGTTACTCCAAACATTTTTGGTATCCCTGCCTTTACAAAAGAAGTTCAACAGCGAACAAAGGACAGTAGAATTGATCCTAGTGTGAAGGTAAACACTCTTATTACTGAACCAGCTCCATCTACAGTTGATTAGGAAGGTGTTATTCCCTGAACATCTATCGCTGCAGATTCTATACCTTCTTCGGCACCAGAAATATTTTACAGACCTGACGGTCTACCTCTTCCACCCAGTCTGATTGATATAGAAGATATTGTGTAGGGTCCTCCATCTAGTACTCCATCGCAATTTGGAGTTGGGATCACTCTATATCCTTCCTCATCAGAAATTAGTCTACCATCATTGGAAGCTCCTGTAGAATCGCTAGGCAATCTTTTGGATAGACTAGAAATGTCTGAACAACCGTCGACATCTAGGACTATGTCATCCGACACAATGTCGGTAGAACTTCCTGCTGTCACTCCAACAATGTTCTCCGGCATACCATCTATCCCAACTAGCTCTTAATCGCTAGAAGGGGGCCACTCAGGGGCTATTTCGAAAGTATGGTACGTTCTTGTTTTTTCATCCGAAATAGTATCCGGGAACTCTTATGTTGAGTCTCAGCAAATTGATCCTTCAGGCTGTCAATTTGGGCAGTCCGGTCCTCAAGGACAAATAATTCCTCTGAGTACTGGATTACTGCTGTATGGGGGCAATATACCCTTTCATTGTCTCCTCCGGGAGGAAAACCATACGAGAGTTCACAACAAAATTCAGGTTATGCTGGAATTACATCTAGTGGTTGGGTGCCAATACTTCCTCAACAACCAAGAGCTGTATATTCGATGCAACAATGTTTACCTATGTCAAATATACCAACTACGCCGGCTGTTGTGACGGTGTCGCAAATACAAGCGTTGCCTGTTGTATGCTGTGGAGCGATAAAAAGGTGTCTTGTGAACTCCTAATTACCTCACATTAATTATCAACCCAGGGACGACTTTTTATTTCAAGAGTGTACTCTGTTTGAGGCGGCTATTTACTTAAGAGTAATGTTTCGCAGTATAGTGCTTAAAACCCAAAAGTAAATGAATGCTTGAAACGAAATCTAATTGAAACAACAAGAAACTAAAATGTCTTAAACTAAATCATTCATTCAAATAACCATCAATCGAGGATACAGTTGCAATAACTCATTCCTCTAGAAATTGATGAAGGAAAAGGAATTAGAGTATGGATCATGGATCTGGGAGCATAATAGCGTCTGTTGTGTCTCACGACAGCCTTGATCCTCCTCCCACACTAAAACAATAAAGGCAAGTAAACAAATCAGCAGAAAGTAAAACGGAATGGCGAAATGGAAATGGGACAGCAATAAATGATGCAGCAGTAAAATGGAATAGCAATAGTCAAATGGAACAACAGCAATCAAATGGAACAACAAACTCCGATGTATGTACGCGTTCTATACTATTGTAGCGATCCGAGAGTAATGTATGATGTGACTATGTTTCTGAACAAAGTGATATTATCTTCAAGCCTCACAAATACTTATTTTATATGAATCCAATAATGATAACATTCATACCAATATCTTGCTGTAGAAATGGATGCAATTCGAATAGATTCAGTTTGTGTAATACAGAGACGTGAATTAAAGAACTTATTCAGATTCATATATTAATTAAGAAGCATAGTCTATCATATAAAAGATATATCGGATTACTGAAACAAGAGAAATAAGCGAACAACACAAATCACCGTATGATACAAAGGCAAGTGTCCTCCGGAGCCGGGCCCTTAGCTGCCGATGGTACACCGCCTTAGATTACTCCAGACACAGAGACGGAATGAACACCAAGTCTTTTATATTAATTGCATCCACAAAAGTATAACAAAGTCAGGTCTCAATGAGACTCAGCGATCAAAGTTTATTCCGAGAGTGTAAAATTACAAAAGCAAATCCCTCTCCTCTGATCTTTGGTTTCATTTAAATAGAGAAAGATCAGAGCATAGATAATTACAACATGATAAATTTGGTTTGATTCTAACCAGATGATCAACAAGAAAATATATTCCCTCTCATCTCTTCAACAAAAGCAAGACGAATTTGGGTTTACAGCTGAGATTTGGAGGGCGGCCGCAACTGCAAATCTGAGAAAATCGTGCTCAAAGATCCCTGCGTTTCTCCCTATACAAGCTGAATTTGGGCAAACTGTTCTTCATGAAGATAATTGGGCCCGTTCTGGACAAAACCCATGTTCCGGATTTTCCAAATTCGTCTTCATTTGCTCAGAATCTCAACCGCAAAAATGTCACTCTTTAAACCAGCGAATTTCTGAGTTGGCAGATTTAAAAATCAAATCTTCAATCTGGAAGTTACTTTGGAGGCTAAAAATGGTGAATAATGTTATAACCAACTTATTAGCACTATCATTGGTAAAATAATGCATAATAATCAATTTATTAGAAATAAAGGAGAATAAATAATATTTATTCATGAGAGCATAAATAATTAATAAAATGGATTTAAATGATAAATTATAATAAATAACATGATGAAGAATGGTAGAAATGGGTGAAATAAACGTTCACAAGTGACAATAATAATGGCATATTATCGACTCTACACACCCCCACACTCAATATATTGCATGTCCTCATGCAACGAAAACTGAATATATTGCATGTCTCATGCAACCCAAAGACAAAAACCCATGTGTTAACCAAGCAAAAAAAAAATATGTTCATCTCAGCTCATGAAATGGATAGAACAAATGAATTCTTTCTTAATTAATGAATATTCACTTTTGGTAATCTTGATGAAGGCATTGACATTCAATTATATGTATATATGAAGTTGCAACAAAATATGATATATGTAACAGCAAACTTCATGAACCATTTTCCCAAAAACTACAAACCGGATTTTGTTTGAAATGTTGCAAGTAGATTTGTAATATATGAAGGCTTCTATGATCCACAAATCAGATCGTTTTGATGCATGGATCATGAGATATAAACAAAATGGCTGTAGGTGAGAGTGCATGATTTCCGAAATTTTATGAACCAATTTATCTTGAATTTATCTAGGTATGTGGATTTTAATAGTATGTCTGTGTTTCCTAGAGATCACAAGAATTGAGTTCATAGGTTTTGAAAATATCAGGGAAATCAATTTCTATACTGAAATTGTATGCCTTAAAAGAAAATAGAAAACATCCATCATGCATAGCAATTCCTCCCCCTCTCTGAAAAATTAGCATGTCCTCATGCGATGCTAGAAAACAAAGAGAGGTGGTTGCTACCAGCTGTTGAATTGTACGCTTGGTGTAAAACAACATGAAATAAGGGAGGTGTTGAGAATGAATAAGAAGAGCAATGGATGATAAAGAATATGAATGACATGGTCATAAGAAAAAATGAAGGAACACTCCCCCATACTCGGAAATGATATGCTGCTGAAAAATGGGAAGTGGTAGAAATGAAGGATGGTAAATATGTTGGCATTATGATTCAAGTGTTGTCCTTGATGGCAACTCACTCAGTGGATGGTACAGGTGCTCAGAGGTTAGTACAGGTGATGGCAACTTAATCAGAAGACAGATCTCAGTACAGCATGCCAAGGAAGCTCATACACGCTGTTTCGTTAAGCCCAAGTCGCGTGTACACGCTAGTTCGATTCATAAAAAGCGCGTGTATGTGGAAAGGTTCCTTTGGTTCATGGTGGTTAGTCCTTGGAAGTTGTGCCTATGATTTCGGACCATTATGTCTCGACGGGCGTGTCGATCCCTAGTTTTAAAGTTGATGGTATTGTGTTACTATGGTTTTGGCTCTTGGTATTGAGAAAGGCCTAAGGCTATATAAGGAGAAGAAGATCATTAGGCAAAATCATCTTTTGACAAGGCATGAATATCTAAGAGAGAAAGAGATCTGATATGCAGGTTCTGAGTTGCATGATCTAAGCCAAGGAGAGATCACATCGGTTAATGGAAGACTAGATCTAAGGATAGATCGGGATCTAATGGTTTGAAATGCACTATCATGATATGGTTGATTATGCGTATTTCTAGATCTGCATATTGTCGCAATGTTACGTTCTGAGTCTAACTAATGTCTGGTACAGCTGCAAATTGAGAAAGTTTATTTTTTAGATCTGTACGCAGGTTGGCTTTGGTAAAAGAGCGTGTATACGCGGGTTCTGCTCATTAAAGTGGCGTATATCTTTTGAAGCTTGATTTGGGTTTACAATGGGGTCTGACTGTTATTGCAGAGTTCTGTAGTCTGCTCTGTGTTCTGGTAACTGGTGATTGACAGGGTTCAGTGGTTCAGTGATTCAAAGTTTGGTTGTTTTATGCTTCAATGATCTGTTGTGGAAATTGAATGAATTGTGGTCTTCAGATTGTAATGTTGTGCTTCAGGAATATCCAAGTCTGAAAATGTATGAAAAGTGATACCTGGAAGAAGGAAGATTGTAGGTCAGCACCTACGTACTAGTATCTTGGCTAGTACAAGAGCAAAGGGGGTTGGAGCTCCCTTCCAAGGAAGTTTGGAGAACGAGAGAAGGTTGAAGCCTTCTGCAGGTTGTAGCCTGCGTACTGGTATAAGGCTGCACCAGTACAAAAGATTGTAAACTGAAGTTTCATATTAAGAAAGATAGAGACAACTTGCAGCAGGTGGTTTTCACCCACATTGGGTTTCCACCTTATATCTTGGTGTTCATGTGTGTGGCTTTTTATCTGTTCTGTTATACTGCACATGTTTACTGTTAATATGATGAATAATGTCCTGATGCACTTAATTGAAGAATAAGCTAACTAAATTGTGAGTTTTCTGCTTCTTACGCTGTTTTACTTCGTCACAGTAGCGTGTACACGCTGGTTCACTTAACTGAAGTAGCGTATATGTTTCTGGGCATTTGAAAAGTTTGATTAATCTGATAATACTGATTCACCCCCCCTCTCAGTATTATTTCCAACAATTGGTATCAGAGCAGGTCCTTCAGAGAAGCTTGATCGCTTGAAGGAAGATCATTCATCATGAGCAACTACGAGAAAGAAGCATCAATCAGGCCACCAGTTTTTGATGGAACAAATTTCAATTATTGGAAGGTAAGAGTTACTGCATATCTTCAATCTCTTGGTACAGAAGTTTGGGACATTGTAGAAACAGGCTATGCTTTTCCTTCAGCTACTCCTACAGATCCAGCTGAGAAAAAGGCATATGAAACAAATGCAAAAGCAGTCAGTACTCTATTAGGAAGTATATCTCAAACAGAATTCATGAAGGTCATGCACTTCAAATCAGCAAAAGAAATATGGGACAAAATGATCACTAGCTATGAAGGAGATGAACAGGTAAAGCAAGCTAAACTTCAAACACTCAGGATTCAATATGAGACTCTCAAGATGTATAATGATGAAAGTGTGGCTAATTATTTTCTTCGGGTAGATGAGATTGTTAATTGTATGAAAAATTTGGGTGAAGAAATAAGAGAAACTATAGTAGTTCAAAAGATTCTAAGATCTTTATCCCCCAAGTTTGAATCTAAAGTATCTGCAATAGAAGAAAAAGAAAATCTCCGTGTTCTCACTATGTCTCAGCTACATGGAATTCTAACCGCTTATGAAATGAGAAAGGGAGGTCCATCTGACAGAAGGGAAGCTGCTTTTAAGGCATCAGGAAAAGAAGATTACTATGAAGCAAGCCATGTTCCAGAAGAAGAGGAAGAGGAATCAAATTTTGTCAAAAATCTTCAAAGGGGTTCTGGAAGGTTCAGAGGTAAGCTACCTTTCAAATGCTTTGCTTGTGGGAAAGTAGGTCATTATGCAGCAAAATGTCCTTATAAGGATAAAGGAAAAGAACCTGCTAGATGGAACAAGAAACAAAGTGCAAATAGGAAAAGCTATTACACCCATGAAGATAGTGATTGCTTATCAAACAGTGATGAAGATGAACAAGGTAATAAATATAAGCTGTTAATGGCATTTGAAGATGATGATTATGAGGATGCTATAGATGTGGATAATCTCTATAATGAAATCACTAGACTCAAGAGAGGCATAGAAGAAAAGAATGTGATCATTGATACTTTGCAATTTCAAATTGATGAAAAGGAAAAACATCTTGAAAAACTAGAAGGTGAAATTGTTGGTCTCAGAAAAGAAATTGAGAAAACAAAAGCTATTAATCTTAAATTTGTCAAAGGATCTGAAACTTTGGATGAGATTATCAGTGTGCAGCGGTCTCCTCTAAACAAGACAGGTTTGGGCTATAATGGAGAAACCTCTCAAGCATCCACCTCAAAAAGTTATCTTGATGCAGCAAGAGGAAATGAGCGGAAGAACAATGAAGATAATCAGGTAAAGCAGGGACGAGTTACAAACAGAAACTATCAGGGACAATCCTCCTTAAGGATGAACAAAAGCTACAACCAACCACAGGTAAAATCTTCTCAGTTTGGCTCAAGAATAGATGAAAATAAGAATTACAATCAGTTGGCTGGTAGATTCAATAACCGCAGAAGCTTCTTCAATGGACAATGCTTTTCTTGCCACAACTTTGGTCACAGAGCAGCTCAATGTGTTGCATATAAAACAATCATGACTAGGGAAGCTCAAAAACAAAGAAGTATGACAGGGATTACAAAAAGGACCTATAACAACTTTTCGGTGCTTGAAAATGAAGTTGAATGTTCTATTTGCAATAATTTTGGTCATAAAGACTCTGAATGCAGGAGCAGGTTTCAGGAGAAAAAGGAACAAGCCACAAGCACCAAAACATGGAGAATAAAGGAACCTCAAACAGAAAGATGTGGGATAGCATTTTATGCAGAAGGACAGGAAAATCTATGGTACATTGACAGTGGATGTTCGAAACATATGACAGGTGATAAAGAAAAACTTGAATCTTATTCTACTTTAGAAAAGGGAAAGAAAGTTTCTTTTGGAAATGATACTCCTGCAACTATAAAAGGAAAAGGTATTGCTCCTTTGAAAGAAAAGGTCAAGGCTGGAAATGTTTTGTATGTTGATGGATTGAAGCATAATCTTCTAAGTGTCAGCCAGATGTGTGATCAAAAAACAGAGGTTATTTTCAGATCGAATGGATGTCTTGTTCGTGATCTTGATACAGGTAAAACAGTTCTCAAAGGCAAAAGAACTCCAAATAATCTGTACATATTTGAAGAAGGACAACAACAATGCTATCTTAGCAAGGATGAAGAGCACTGGTTATGGCATCGAAGGTTGGGACATCTAAGCTTCTCACAAATAAGGAAAGCATGCAAATATCAGGCAGTTCGCGATCTTCCAGATATCAAAATTCCAGACAACACCATATGCAAATCTTGTCAGTTTGGAAAGCAGACCAGAACTAACTTTCCAGAGAAGGAAGGATCAGCTAGCTTGCCTCTTGAGCTAGTCCATACAGATGTATGTGGTCCATTTAGGAAAAGGACACCTCGAGGGGAAGAATATCTGATATTATTCATTGATGATTTCTCAAGGTTTGTTTGGTTAGGGCTTATGAAGCACAAAGATGAAGCATTCGAAAAATTCAAATCCTTCAAAGCATTGGCTGAAAATGAATCAGGACACAAAATCAAGTGCCTCAGATCTAACAGAGGTGGGGAGTTCACATCAAATGAATTTTTTGATTTCTGCGATGAACATGGGATAAGAAGAGAATTCTCTACAGCTAGAACTCCTCAGCAAAATGGGGTTGTGGAAAGAATGAACAGAACTATCCAACAAATGGCTCGTGCTATGCTCGATGAATCAGGTACTCCTGCAACCTTCTGGGGAGAAGCCGCACATGCTGCTGTTATCATTCTTAACAAAACAAATGTCCGAGTAAACAGCACTCAAACACCTCATGAGCTTTGGAGTGGTAAAACTCCTTCCGTGAAGCATTTCAAAATCTTTGGGAGCAAATGTTATATTAAGAATACTGATGAGCAACTTGGCAAACTTGAACCTAGAGCAGATGAGGGCATTCTTCTTGGTTATTCTCCACATAGCAAAGCATACAAGTGCTACAATAAAAGACTTGGCAGAATTGTTGACAGTATTGATATAGTGGTTGATGAGAAGGGATATATTCCTAGGCAAGTTCATCATGAAGAAGATGAAGGTTACTCTCAAAGGCGAAATGATGAAGAAGAAGAACCTCAAGAAGAAGAAGAATCTCAAGAAGAACCAGAGGAGCAGACAAGAATAGAAGAGAAGACTCCATCCAGATATGTCCAAAAGAATCATCCAGAAACTCAGATTGTGGGGCAGAAAGAAGCAGGAGTACAAACAACAAGGACACTTGCAGAAGCTTCAAGCTACTTGGCTCTACTCTCCTCCATTGAACCACAAAATGTGAAAGAAGCATGCAAAGATGAATGTTGGGTCAAAGCAATGGATGAAGAACTTGAGCAAATCGAAAGGAACAACACTTGGGAATTAGTTCCTAGACCAAAAGATAAGAATGTAATAGGAACAAAATGGGTCTTCAAGAATAAGTTAAATGAAAATGGAGAAGTAATTAGAAACAAGGCCAGACTTGTTTGTAAAGGGTATGCACAGCAAGAAGGAATAGACTTTGAAGAGACCTTTGCTCCTGTGGCAAGACTAGAGGCCATCCGAATGTTCCTTGCTCTCTCAAGCTTTCAAAACTTCAAGGTATTTCAAATGGACGTGAAATCAGCCTTCCTGAATGGAGACTTAGAAGAAGAAGTATATATTGAGCAGCCAGATGGGTTCATTCTTGGGAATGATCCAAACCTTGTATGCAGATTGAAAAAGGCTCTCTATGGGCTCAAACAAGCTCCAAGGGCTTGGTACTATCGGTTGGACAAATATCTTCACCAACAAGGCTTTTCAAAAGGATCAGCAGATAGCAATCTCTATATAAAAGTTGAAAATAACAAATTGCTAATTCTTGTTGTTTATGTAGATGATATTATTTTTGGCAACAATGAAGAGACTATGAGTCAAAACTTTGCCTTGGTTATGCAGAAAGAATTCGAAATGTCACTTCTTGGAGAATTGACATATTTTCTTGGATTGCAAATCCAACAAAATGAAGGAGGTATCTTCTTGTCTCAAACCAAATACCTCAAGCAGATCTTGAAGAAGTATGGCATGGAAGAGTCAAAACCAGTATGTACACCCATGGTTACAGGATGCAGCCTCAGTGCAAATGATGAATCAGCAGCAGTCCACCAACCCACTTATAGATCCATGATTGGGAGTTTGCTTTATTTGACAGGTACTCGACCAGATATTACACATGCAGTAGGAATGGTTGGAAGATTTCAAGCCAACCCAAAGGAAACTCATCTTCAGGCAGTCAAAAGAATCTTCAAATATCTTCAAGGGACCCAAAACTATGGCTTATGGTATCCTAGAAATACTGATCTCACTCTTCATGCTTACACAGATGCAGATTGGGCTGGAAGTGTGGATGATAGGAAAAGCACAAGTGGAGGTGCTTTCTTCATGGGTTCCAGATTAGTATCTTGGTTCAGCAAGAAACAAAGTTCGATTGCCTTATCTACAGCTGAAGCAGAATATGTGGCTGCAGCATCTTGTTGTACACAACTTCTTTGGATGATGCAGACCTTGCAGGACTTTCAAATCACTTGCACTCCACCTGTCTCTATCTTATGTGATAATACAAGTGCAATCAACATTTCAAAGAATCCAGTCATGCACTCAAAGACCAAGCACATACCAATCAAGTGCCATTTTCTTCGGGAACAAGTGCTTGAACAGAAGGTCAAGTTGGAGTATGTTCCTTCTAAGGAGCAAGTTGCTGATATTCTCACAAAACCACTGCCCAGGGAAACTTTTGAATATCTCAGACAAAAGCTGGGAGTAGTTAATGCTTCATCCTGTTGTTGAAATTTGTTTGTTCTACAGAAAAGTTGGTATACGCAGGTTACGGAAGGAATATGAGCGTATACACGCGGATTCATGGTGGGTAAGTCGCGTGTATGCTGGACGCTTGTTGCAGAAAGAATATCCGCGTACATACGCTGTTTTATACAGGATAAAACGCGTATATGAAGTTCTGAACAGCAAGGGAAAACTCTGAAGTTCTGAACAGCAATAGGAATGTCAGAATTATTCAGGCACAGTTTCAGGGAGTGCAACAGGCACAGGTTCAGGGGGAGCAGCTCAAAAGTCTCATAAAGCATTGTTGGCATTCAGATGTTTTTGGTTGTTGGTTTCAGGAGAAGGAGCTCAGAAAGAAATTCTAGTTGCTGATCTAACAAGATGTTTATCAGATGCTGCTGATGTCTTTCCTAAGTCTTGGTCTAGATCTGTTGTCTCTATGTCATGTATCTCTCTTGTCTCTTTTATGGTGTCAAGGTCATGTAACGGCCGTTGTTGGTTTCCCCACTATGCCTGGGATGAATGCTGTAATAGAATTGGTTGTTTCTGATATGTTATGGTTGTATGTATTGAGTCCTTTGGTGATAGAAAGGTCCCATATGGTGTATAAGTCTTGGTTCTTGTTGAAGAACATCTTTTGCAGATCTGGCCTACTGTCAGGGGGAGCACGAGTCAGCACAGCCAAGCAGAAGTATCAGCATGTCCTCAGGGGGAGCATAGCCCTTTGCCCTTGATGTCAAAGGGGGAGAGTAACTTGGTGTGGTGGTTGCCATCAAGTTCAAAGGGGGAGATTGTTGGCATTATGATTCAAGTGTTGTCCTTGATGGCAACTCACTCAGTGGATGGTACAGGTGCTCAGAGGTTAGTACAGGTGATGGCAACTTAATCAGAAGACAGATCTCAGTACAGCATGCCAAGGAAGCTCATACACGCTGTTTCGTTAAGCCCAAGTCGCGTGTACACGCTAGTTCGATTCATAAAAAGCGCGTGTATGTGGAAAGGTTCCTTTGGTTCATGGTGGTTAGTCCTTGGAAGTTGTGCCTATGATTTCGGACCATTATGTCTCGACGGGCGTGTCGATCCCTAGTTTTAAAGTTGATGGTATTGTGTTACTATGGTTTTGGCTCTTGGTATTGAGAAAGGCCTAAGGATATATAAGGAGAAGAAGATCATTAGGCAAAATCATCTTTTGACAAGGCATGAATATCTAAGAGAGAAAGAGATCTGATATGCAGGTTCTGAGTTGCATGATCTAAGCCAAGGAGAGATCACATCGGTTAATGGAAGACTAGATCTAAGGATAGATCGGGATCTAATGGTTTGAAATGCACTATCATGATATGGTTGATTATGCGTATTTCTAGATCTGCATATTGTCGCAATGTTACGTTCTGAGTCTAACTAATGTCTGGTACAGCTGCAAATTGAGAAAGTTTATTTTTTAGATCTGTACGCAGGTTGGCTTTGGTAAAAGAGCGTGTATACGCGGGTTCTGCTCATTAAAGTGGCGTATATCTTTTGAAGCTTGATTTGGGTTTACAGTGGGGTCTGACTGTTATTGCAGAGTTCTGTAGTCTGCTCTGTGTTCTGGTAACTGGTGATTGACAGGGTTCAGTGGTTCAGTGATTCAAAGTTTGGTTGTTTTATGCTTCAATGATCTGTTGTGGAAATTGAATGAATTGTGGTCTTCAGATTGTAATGTTGTGCTTCAGGAATATCCAAGTCTGAAAATGTATGAAAAGTGATACCTGGAAGAAGGAAGATTGTAGGTCAGCACCTACGTACTAGTATCTTGGCTAGTACAAGAGCAAAGGGGGTTGGAGCTCCCTTCCAAGGAAGTTTGGAGAACGAGAGAAGGTTGAAGCCTTCTGCAGGTTGTAGCCTGCGTACTGGTATAAGGCTGCACCAGTACAAAAGATTGTAAACTGAAGTTTCATATTAAGAAAGATAGAGACAACTTGCAGCAGGTGGTTTTCACCCACATTGGGTTTCCACCTTATATCTTGGTGTTCATGTGTGTGGCTTTTTATCTGTTCTGTTATACTGCACATGTTTACTGTTAATATGATGAATAATGTCCTGATGCACTTAATTGAAGAATAAGCTAACTAAATTGTGAGTTTTCTGCTTATACGCTGTTTTACTTCGTCACAGTAGCGTGTACACGCTGGTTCACTTAACTGAAGTAGCGTATATGTTTCTGGGCATTTGAAAAGTTTGATTAATCTGATAATACTGATTCACCCCCCCTCTCAGTATTATTTCCAACAAAATAATGATCAAAATGGATTTTCATTAGATTCTCCTAAATTTATAATAAATTAGAAAACTATGCAATTTTACCTCAAGTTTTACCTCCAAAAATGTGGAATGACATATAAATACTGGCAGTTGTTGAAGCTGATGTAGGCAGAGTTGGTGCTAAAAGTGATGCAAAAGGTAGAATCCAGGGAAGCACATCATGTCTGAAGAATTGTTCACGTTCATGAGCCTCTACTGTGAAGTGCAATAGTGTGGTCATGCTACGAATAGAATTCTGCCCATACTTGTTGTTCTCCTGTAAACAAAGCACTATTTTGCATACAATGTTCTTGAATCCATAGTGTTAGCTTTGAATAGCAACAAAGAAAATGCATGCAAAATTGCAATTAGAAAAACTTATGTATACATGCAATACTACTATGTTGTCAAATCAACAAGGTATGGCAAAGTGTAGTAATCATATCACATGCAATCCCATAATGCATACATTCCCCCCTCCAATTGGAAAATGGGTTCCATAACCATAAAGCATATGAGAGGGGTGGTGCGGACGGCAAGGCAATGGAATGAACAATATATCAGTAAGTAAAGCAGAGTACACTTATCAATGATAGGACGGTGAAAATTATGGTTATGTTGAGAGCAAAGTGTGTAAAGATAGTTATGAATAAGAGATAGGACGCTTTGGATTGATGATAGTTTATACAAAACGAAAAAGGACAACAATATGCTAAAAAGATGCTTTGCTGGTGGTATTCTAGCTGAAAATGATGTGATTGATCATAAAACAATTTCTCATGCATAAAGGTTCAAACAAGGAAAAAGTTAAGGAAATAGCTTCTCTGATAAAAAGAAAATAAGAAAATGGTATTATAATAATAATTGACGAAAAGATATAACTTCAATACCATAAGTAGAGCCGCTGCTGCCAGCAGGCGTCCATAGCCTCGACAGGGTTGCTTTTTAACCCATATGAGCCAGAATCCTCAATTTATAAATGGAGAGTTACAGTGCTGTTCTACAGAAGAGATCAGTGTGCTGGCGTGGTAACCAGATAACCACACTGCCATTCACTAGGATGTAGCAAGAGTGATCAGGCCGGCTCGTGATGAGACCTCCTGTTCCAAGGATAATTTGGCTATCCAATGGATCATAACCCTGGTGTGGTGGCCATAATGAGAATGTCACTTTGTTACAGCCTTATGAACATGGTAGGCTGGCTCGTAATGAGACCCCCTATCCTCGATCTGCGAACAAAATTTTGTTGTTATTACATATTTTTATGATAAAATGAGGGAGGCTCAGTACTCCTTAAGAGCAGGGATGGCGGAAGAAGTTGAAGATGTCAATAGAAAAAAATATACCCATAATCTCATTTATTACAGATAGAGAAGATTATAACCAGGGATGATGGAACCAGCATGGTATTAAGATGGTCAATCAATATCATGTTCAATAGAAAACAATGCAGTAAAGTAGTATATAAATAATTGTGTCCCTTCTGAAAAGAATCTATCATCAAGGAGCTGTCCTGTTAAAGATCATAACGTGAATGATAATACTTGCTTCAAAAGAATCCATAATTCTTGTCCTCATAAAAATAGTGTACTTCATGCCATGAAAGAGAATCAGGAGAATGTGGTTGAGCTGACTATGAATAATCCCACAAGAGAAAGGAAAGGGTTGCCCTCAAAAATATTCCCAAAGTGTTGCTATTTTGAATGAACAGCAAAAACACTCAAAAAGTGGTGTTCCGTGTAGGGAACATTAAAGAAAATGCACACCAAAAACACAAAAAACACAAAAATGCAAATGTCGTTCCTTTTGAAAGAGAAGAATCCATGCAAGCAAAAACTCGAACTGTTGTTCCTTTTGAAAAAGGAACAACAAAAACTCAAACTG
Organism: Pinus tabuliformis; assembly: GCA_031772625.1. Lineage (NCBI taxonomy): Eukaryota > Viridiplantae > Streptophyta > Pinopsida > Pinales > Pinaceae > Pinus > Pinus tabuliformis. Next base: position 1,214,368,528 of record CM062816.1, read on the forward strand.
CTGTTCCTTTTGAAAAAGGAACAGCAAAAAACTCAAACTGCTGTTCATTTTGAAAAAGGAACAGCAAAAAACTCAAACTGCTGTTCCTTTTGAAAAAGGAACAGCAAAAACACACCAAATGCTGTTCCTTTTGAAAAAGGAACAACAAAAAACACAAACTGCTGTTCCTTTTGAAAAAGGAATAGCAAAAAACTCAAACTGTTGTTCCTTTTGAAAAAGGAACAGCAAAAAAACTCAAGCTGCTGTTCCTTTTAAAAAAAGGAACAGCAAAAACTCAAACTGCTGTTCCTTTTGAAAAAGGAACAGCAAAAACACGCACTGTTGTTCCTTTTGAAAAAAGGAACAACAAAAACTCAAACTGTTGTTCCTTTTGAGAAAGGAACAGCAAAAACACGCACTGTTGTTCCTTTTGAAAAAAGGAACAGCAAAAACTCAAACTGTTGTTCCTTTTGATAAAGGAACAGCAAAAACACGCACTGCTGTTCCTTTTGAAAAAAGGAACAGCAAAAACTCAAACTGCTGTTCCTTTTGATAAAGGAACAGCAAAAACACACACTGTTGTTCAGCGAAAACTCAAACCGCTGTTCCTTTTGAAAAAGGAACAGCAAAAACATGCACTGTTGTTCCTTTTGAAAAAAGGAACAGCAAAAACTCAAACTGCTGTTCCTTTTGATAAAGGAACAGCAAAAACACGCACTGCTGTTCCTTTTGAAAAAAAGGAATAACAAAAACTCAAACTGTTGTTCCTTTTGAAAAGGGAACAACAAAAACTCAAACTGTTGTTCCTTTTGAAAAAGGAACAGCAAAAACACACACTGCTGTTCCTTTTGAAAAAAAGGAACAACAAAAACTCAAACTGGTGTTCCTTTTGAAAAAGGAACAGCAAACACTCAAACTGCTGTTCCTTTTGAAAAAAGGAACAACAAAAACTCAAACTGTTGTTCCTTTTGAAAAAGGAACAGCAAAAACTCGAACTGCTGTTCCTTTTGAAAAAGGAACAGCAAAAACACGAACTGCTGTTCCTTTTGAAAAAGGAACAGCAAACACTCAAACTGCTGTTCCTTTTGAAAAAAGGAACAACAAAAACTCAAACTGTTGTTCCTTTTGAAAAAGGAACAGCAAAAACTCGAACTGCTGTTCCTTTTGAAAAAGGAACAGCAAAAACACGAACTGCTGTTCCTTTTGAAAAAGGAACAACAAAAACACGAACTGCTGTTCCTTTTGAAAAAGGAACAGCAAAAACACACCAAATGCTGTTCCTTTTGAAAAAAAGAACAGTAAAAACACACCCAACGTGAAAGTAAAATGCAAACACGCAAAGAATGAGTTAGCTGTTCACGCATTGATGCTTTTGAATGAAGCAACACCTGAAACACAAAATATAAGAGAAATTAGAAAAGAAACAACATTTTATTTAAAAACAATATGTAAATTAAGTTACAACAGCTATGATATTATGTAAAAAAAATGATCTTTTTGAAAAATGTTTTGGCAGTAGTAACAAGACATGAATCTTGAAATTGGAATCAATTCTTCATTTGTTCTATTATGAATCCGTTGGGTAATGATTTGGATAAAATTCCTTTGTTTTATAAAAACTTCTTTGAAAAATCACTTGTCCATAAATTGACCTTCTTTATTTTCCCAGGACCTGCAAAAAACGAGTATCTACCTGCAATAAAGCATTAAATCATGAAGAAAGAGAGGTGTACGGGCTCCCTTAATCCAAGAATTATGCAAAAAACAACAAGTAGTTATTCTGTATAACAAATCCATAGAGAAAATAACAAAGTAAAATTTATTTGTTACCTGCGGGAGAGCAGTGGTCGACCATACTAACCAGCAGTGTTTTAATCACAACTTCTTTGTTTTTCGTCCAAATTGAGTGATTCCAAAGCCAAATGAGAGCTAAATCAAAGGTTTATCTCCAGTAGAAACAGGTTTTAAAAATTCAATCATATGATATGTCAAATTTGTTTAGAACAACCTGCATAATAGAGTCATTTTCGATTACCCAGCTTAGACCAACAATTGATATTTCAAGCATAACTTTTTCGTTTGATGTCGGATTCGAATGATTCAAATTGGAAATGAAAATATATTCATTTATTGATCTCCAATAGAAACATGTTTTGAAGACAAGAAGAATTGATAGGTCAAATACTTTAAGGAACAGCTGGAAAGACATAGTTTTAAGGGTGCTGATTTACGATAGACAGTTAGTATTTTGATCATAACTTCCCCATACGATATCGAAAATGATTGATTCCAATTTCATTGTAAACTAGATTCATAGGGGAACCTACCATAGAAACAGGTTTTAAAAATTCATTCATTTAGGCCTCCAAAAACTGACTGTCCCAACTCTGTTCCTGAGCTGCCCACTAGACATCCGGTCAATGTTTTGGCTCTAACTTTTTCGTTTCAAATCCAAATTGAGTGATTAAAATTGGATTGGAAAGTAGACATCAAGGGCTACTTAGGATTGAAACAGGTTTTAAAAATATGGTCATTTAGGCCTCCAAAAACTGACTGTCCCAACTCTGTTCATGAGCTGCCCGCTAGATAACCGGTCAATGTTTTGGTTCTAACTTTTTCGTTTCAAATCCAAATTGAGTGATTCAAATTGGGTTAGAAAGTAGAAATCAAGGGCTACCTAGGGTAGAAACAGGTTTTAAAAATATTCACTTTTGGTCCCTCAAAACATGACTGTCCCGACAGTTTTTCCAGAAAGTTCATCAAGCCCGCAAGCCAAAAAAATGAAATTCAAGCATTTTTTCAAATTGGTGATAAAAATGAAAATGAGTGTTTGTAGAACTTATTATTTCCATTATGATTCATCTACATACACAAATTATAAAAAAAATTATCACCGATGTTGATTTGCATAGCATGTTGCAACAAAAACCCTAGTTTTACAAAAAATAAAAAAATGTGCTTGTTTTATTTCGTTATTTATTTTATTTTCTCCACTATCCTACTCTTCTTTGAGAATTGATTATGTTTATGTATAAGAGTATTTCCAGTGGAACCATGTTAGAAATAAGGCCTCATGTATGCACATACCCAAATTCGAAAAATGCATATTGATAAAAATTAGGGTATGAGAAGCCAACTTCCCTTGAAAAGATGGAGTCAAAAATTGTTGAAGTGTGGAGCAATGTTGCAAACAAGTGATGGAGTGAAACCAATCTTCAATGTATGCATTACTTTGTTGATTTCTCATATCCATCAAATCATGAAGTCCTTGGTCTTTTAAAATAACTTGTTGATGCATCCTACAAGAAACCTCATTTTCTTCCATAGCTTCTACAATTTTTGCATTTGAAACATTCTGAATCTCATTGTAGGTTTTCTCTAATAACACATGTGAGATAGAATGGGTGGGAAGGGTGGGTAAATTTGCCAGCTCAATATTGTAAGCATGTTGTACTGGTTTATTATGGTGAGGGTGTGGAATTAGTTGAGCAGGAAAATGTGTATGGAATGGAGCATTTTGATGATGTGGCTGATTGGGTTGTGTGAATGGTTTTGATGGGCAAGCAAGGTGTTGTGAAAGAGCTGGTGGAGAATATGGAGAATGTGCTTGTGCTACAAGATGAGGGAGAGTAGTCATGCCATCATAAGATGAACCATGCCCAACTTGTAAACAAGATAGGTGGTTATATTGAAATTGACATGGTTGCCCTAACACATTAACATTCCATAATGGATTATGCAAGTATGACAATGGAGAAAAAATGTTTTGAACCATACCTATAGGCCTTGTTGCAGCTTTCCCATCTCTTTGATATGCCACTTCCATCCTAGATAAGGAAGAGTGAGTATCTATGAGATGCTCCTTTCGGTCATGAGGGCAAAACACTTCATCCAATTCTTGATTTTTATGAACCTGCAAAACATCCAATTTTTCATTTAGAGAGCTAATAAAATCAACTTTAAAATTTTCAAATAACACATTGATTTCAGCTCTTATGTCTCCTATTCTTGTAGCAGATTTGGAAAAGAAAGAAAAAACATCTCTAGGATTCTTACCAGCCTTGGAGATTCCTCTTGAATACCTTATGCACAACTCACAAACATCATCATATGATAACTGAAAAACATCACCTTTTCCTATCAGATTTAAAAGTTCTAAAAATTCATCTTTGATTCCTTTAAGAAGGAGTGTTTTTAAGATCTCTTTTTCCAAATGCTTATGCTTTGATTTTTGAAGGTTATAATGAAATCGATCTACATAGCCCTCCAAACTTTCTTCTTCCCCTTGTATCATATCGAAAATATCTTCATTGGCTTTGCAATAGTCTTGGTACTTCTTCAAGAATATGTTCTTCATGTCCTCCCATGATTGGATGCAATTCCCACCTAGGCTCATGAACCATCGGAGAGCTGCTCCTTTTAGAGTAAGAGGAAACACTTTCAATCTTTGATCATTAGTACAATAACCATATCCTCTACAAAGTATTTCAAACTCAAACATAAATGTATGTGGATCTTCATTTGCTAAACCATGAAAATTTGGTAAAGATGGGGGAATTATGTGCATTTGTGTCACTCCTAGATCTTTGATAGGAAATTCAAAAGTAGAAACGTGAGCCATTTCTTACCATAATAGAAGATGTTCTTCATGTGTTTCTTCGAGGCTCCTCCTTCAAATGTTCCTGTCAATTGGTTAGTGAAATGGGTGGTGCTTACATCACCACTTGCGTGAGATCATGTGATTTTTTAAAAAAAATTCTATCTTTTTCCTAGTTATTCACACAAAAATTCAAACATCTATTTCCACTCTAGGTTCTTTAACAGTCCTGCTGGAAAGCGGACGGGGGAGCAGGGCTTTTACATGCTCCGTACGCAGGTTCTTACCTTCCGTTTTTAAGATCCAACTCTTCCCTAGCAGGCTGTCATCAAATTCACACTACTCTTTAGAAATGGCTACACTCTCCCCGGCAACGGTGCCAAAATGTGGAGCGATAAAAAGGTGTCTTGTGAACTCCTAATTACCTCACATTAATTATCAACCCAGGGACGACTTTTTATTTCAAGAGTGTACTCTGTCTGAGGCGGCTATTTACTTAAGAGTAATGTTTCGCAGTATAGTGCTTAAAACCCAAAAGTAAATGAATGCTTGAAATGAAATCTAATTGAAACAGCAAGAAACTAAAATGTCTTAAACTAAATCATTCATTCAAATAACCATCAATCAAGGATACAGTTGCAATAACTCATTCCTCTAGAAATTGATGAAGGAAAAGGAATTAGAGTATGGATCATGGATCTGGGAGCATAATAGCGTCTGCTGTGTCTCACGACAGCCTTGATCCTCCTCCCACACTAAAAAAATAAAGGCAAGTAAACAAATCAGCAGAAAGTAAAACAGAATGGCGAAATGGAAATGGGACAGCAATAAATGATGCAGCAGTAAAATGGAATAGCAATAGTCAAATGGAACAACAGCAATCAAATGGAACAGCAAACTCCGATGTATGTACGCGTTCTATACTATTGTAGCGATCCGAGAGTAATGTATGATGTGACTATGTTTCTGAACAAAGTGATATTATCTTCAAGCCTCACAAATACTTATTTTATATGAATCCAATAATGATAACATTCATACCAATATCTTGCTGTAGAAATGGATGCAATTCGAATAGATTCAATTTGTGTAATACAGAGACGTGAATTAAAGAACTTATTCAGATTCAGATATTAATTAAGAAGCATAGTCTATCATATAAAAGATATATCGGATTACTGAAACAAGAGAAATAAGCAAACAACACAAATCACCGTATGATACAAAGGCAAGTGTCCTCCGGAGCCGGGCCCTTAGCTGCCGATGGTACACCGCCTTAGATTACTCCAGACGCAGAGACGGAATGAACACCAAGTCTTTTATATTAATTGCATCCACAAAAGTATAACAAAGTCAGGTCTCAATGAGACTCAGCGATCAAAGTTTATTCCGAGAGTGTAAAATTACAAAAGCAAATCCCCCTCCTCTGATCTTTGGTTTCATTTAAATAGAGAAAGATCAGAGCATAGATAATTACAACATGATAAATTTGGGTTGATTCTAACTAGATGATCAACAAGAAAATATATTCCCTCTCATCTCTTCAACAAAAGCAAGACGAATTTGGGTTTACAGCTGAGATTTGGAGGGCGGCCGCAACTGCAAATCTGAGAAAATCGTGCTCAAAGAACCCTGCGTTTCTCCCTGTACAAGCCGAATTTGGGCAAACTGTTCTTTAAGAAGATAATTGGGCCCGTTCTGGACAAAACCCATGTTCCAGATTTTCCAAATTCGTCTTCATTTGCTCAGAATCTCAACCGCAAAACTGTCACTCCTTAAACCAGCGAATTTCTGAGTTGGCAGATTTAAAAATAAAATCTTCAATCTGGAAGTTACTTTGGAGGCTAAAAATGGTGAATAATGTTATAACCAACTTATTAGCACTATCATTGGTAAAATAATGCATAATAATCAATTTATTAGAAATAAAGGAGAATAAATAATATTTATTCATGAGAGCATAAATAATTAATAAAATGGATTTAAATGATAAATTATAATAAATAACATGATGAAGAATGGTAGAAATGGGTGAAATAAACGTTCACAAGTGACAATAATAATAGCATATTATCGACTCTACATATGCCAACCTAAGGTTTCTCAGGTTATAATGCAACAGCCTCTTGTCCCTGCGACAACCACAATCGCCAACTAGTGGAATGACATAGGCCCAGACGGGTACAATTACCCCTCATCTTGGCTAAACGGTGAGTATCGGACAATAACACATGGCTTCACAACAATGGCTGGTGCAATACCAACAACCGCAATTCCAACAAGTATACCAAGGATCTGAGCAACAAATCTTCGCAAATAATGGGCAGCTGTATATTCAAAACGGTCAAAATCAACCATTCTACAATGGTTATGCCCATCAACCTTACCAAAGTTACTAGCATCAAATGCATTATGCTGGTATGCAAAGACCAACTGCTCAGGCAATTCCGTCTTATCCTGCGTATGCTTCGCCAAACCTAAATCAACAGTTACCCTTCGTGGCAACTTTAGAGTTACCAAATCTAAATCAGCTAACGAACGATCCAATTTCTTACGCCCCTTGGTGGCCAGCGATTCCACATAAACTTCCGTCAGATAATCCTAAATTTAATGGAAATCCGAGTGAAGACCCGTCGAATCATGTGATGACATTTCATCTGTGGTGTTCATCAAACACCCTAAATGATGATTCGATTAGGCTTCGCCTTTTTCAGAGGACGTTAACTGGTCCGACAGCAAAGTGGTATATCGAGTTACCCAGATCTTCATTTGACAACTTCAGTGCCCTAACCACAACCTTTTTAACCCATTTCAGTTACCGATAAGGTACGAAACGGGAACAACACTTCTTACCAATTTCAAGCAGAAAATGGCCACTCACATATCCGATCATATTCATGAGTGGCAACGTTGTCGTAGAATGGTAAAAATGTATGTTCCTAATCAGCTTTTAGTTGAATGGTTTATTAATTCATTATTACCTTCCATTACAGAAGATGTGGCAAAAGGACGAGTCGTCACTGAAGATAAAGTTATTGCTCATGTGCAATATTTAGACTTGATTTATACTCAGTCTGGCACGCTCTACAATAAAATCCCTAACGCTCCCAGACTGGAATTTTCCGTCCCTCCTCCTCCCAAATCAAACAATGACTCTCATGCTGGTGATGGCGTGATTGGTACGATAGACACGAAATCAACAAAGGCTACATCTAAAAAGGCCCATAAGATTTCTAGTCAAATGAAAAAGAATAACTTCTCGCCTCAGAAGTAAATGTCGTCTCGACTGATAAAGGCAAAGAAACCAAGCAACGAGGAGGCAAGAAGAAAAACAAAGGGAAGAAGAAGAAACAGGAGGAATCATCACCTGAAAATTCTTCTGCAAACCCTTCTGGAGATAGGAAACCAAAAATTCCATGCTTAATATGTGATGAGGATCATTGGACAAGAGATTGTCCATATAAAGATGAGCTTAGAAAATTTTTCAAGAATTCAAAAACCTCGGCGATATTGACTGATCCGTTTCCAAATCCAGGAACAAATCTGGTTGCTAGTGAAAATGCTTCCCCATCCCAACTGCTGATGTTGTTGGTTTCAAAAAAGAAAAATGATGCTTTGATATCAACAAGGAATAAAGATTACGGGAATCCACAGCTATCGAACAACAAGGATAAAGATCAACCTAGTAGTTCAACAACAACTTCGTCAGAAGTTGCACCACCCATCATTCTAGAGCTAACAATAAAACCGCCAAAGGGAGTAGTACACAAGTCGACATTTAATCTTCGTGCCAGAGAAGCAAAACATTATAATATAGTGGAAGATCTGGCCCAATCTCCATCCGTTATGTCGACACTTGAAGTACTACAAAATTTCCCATCCCAAAAGCAGGCTTTATTATCAGCTATAGGTGGGATAGACCCAAAGGATTCTAATCTTGTGTCCTTTAATCACAAAGGATATGATCCTCAGTTACCAGCTCAACTATCTTTCCTCATTTAGGTGAAATCCCTTAACAAAACTGTTCATAGAACAATTATTGATGAGGGGGCATCTACATGTATTATGTCAATTAGTTGCTGGAAACTTTAGGATCTCCAACCTTGTCACGATCTTCGACGACATTAAAAGCATTTGATGGATGAACATATACCCCATATGGTATTCTAAGTAACTTGCAAGTTGAAATAAGGGGGAAAACAATAGAAATAGATGTTGAAGTAATCGTCGGAAACCTCAATTACAACATCCTACTGGGAAGACCATGGATATATGCTATGGCTGTGATTGTGTCGACCTACTTTAGGAAGATTGCATTTCATTTTCAAGGAGGAATTACAATCATCGACCAACAAACATTTCTCCCCAATAGTTCCCAAGTTACGGGAAGCATCCCAATGATCCATGGAAGCCCCCATTCGCTTCAAAATATCGAAATAGGCCTACTAAAAGACCCTATATTAATTGGGACTTTTTCCCTACCACCTCCAATCAATCTGGCGGAAGTGGCAATGGTAGGAGCCTGAAATATGATATCTTCTATTCAAAAGATCTCAAAAAACGATATTAGCATGGATCATCTGCAGGTATTGCCTCCAAGCCAAATAGAAATATTGTAGCAATCAATGTTTTTGGCATGGGAGGCAAACCCAAATCAACACTCATCAAGCGTTTGGATAGATAGGTCTAAGGAATATGACACCCCTTTAGTTCCTTGGTCGCAAGTGCATCACACCAAAGAAGTAATTGTTCAGTCAATGATAATTGAAGGGGCACCATGGGAAGATTACCACCATCGTTCACGTCTTCTGGATTGTCAAGAAGATACTCCTGATGACCTTCATCATCCTTTAGTTTTTTATTTCCTATCAAATACTGTAAACACGGTGGATTCCGAGTGAAACTTGTCCAATATTGAAGATACTATCGCCATAAATATCTCGACCAAAATGGATGTTGTAGAGAATATTTATGTTGGCAAATGTTGTTCTCCTTTAGAACTGGAAATATATAACGCTCTTTTTCGCGAATTCAAAGATGTCTTTGCTTGGTCATATGATGAAATTCCAGGCATTGACTCGAGTATAGTTGAACACGAAATCAAGATGTATCCAGATGTCAAACCAGTACGACAACGGCTACGGCAGGTGCACCCCAAGAAAGCCGTTGCCATCAAGGCAGAGGTTGAGAAACTTCTCCATGCTGGTTTTATTTACCCGGTTCCTCTAACCGATTGGGTATCGAACATTGTTCCTGTGATGAAAAAACAAGGAACAATTAGAGTGTGCGTCGATTATAGGGATGTAAATCAAGCTTGTCCAAAAGATAACTACCCTACACCCTTTATTGACTAGATAATTGATGAATGCTCCGGATGTGAAATATTTTCATTTATGGATGGATTCTCCAGGTATAATCAAATAAATATCCGCCCACAGGACCAGTCAAAGACTGTATTTATTTGTCCATGGGACACATTTTCATATCGCAAATTACCCTTTGGTTTAAAGAACACGGGGGAAACATTTCAGAGGGCAATGAATTATGCCTTGCTGTTATGAAACCAGCTCAAGAAAAGATAGAAAAGATAGATCAACGCCTTAGAATTCAGCCTCTTCGAGGGGGAAACCTCCTTTACATTACATAAATGAACAATTCTTGGATGATTCAAATGAAAAAACCTCCTTTCTATATATAGGAGTCTAAGGAGTCACAATATAATCCAGCCGACCTAACAATAATAATATAAAGCTACAAAAATAACAATAGAGGGATTCTATGGGGCACAATAATAACAATATGGGGGCAATAGGGGCACAACAATATTAATAAGGGGTATAACTACAATAGTAATGGGGTAATCACTAGTATTATAGGGACCCAACATGCCCCTCTCCTTCAAGAAAGTGTTGTCCTCAATGCTTGAGTAGTTCTGGATACTTCTGCATAAAATTCTCATCCTCCCATGTGGAATCTTCAACGGATAAGTTCTTCCACTTGATAAGATACTCTGAAATTGAACGATTTCGTAGTTGTCGAGTTCTTGTTTCTGTGACTGCTTCCGGTTCCAATATAATTTTTCCTTCCTCGTCAAGTTCTGGTAATATTGTTTGAACTGGGAGCTTTTTGCCTATAACCTTCTTTAAACATGAAAACATGGAAAACTGGGTGCAATCGAGAAGCTGCAGGAAGCTCCAATTTGTATGCCATAGTACCAATCTTTTGCAACACCATGTATGGACCATAATACTTTGGTGATAATTTATTATCCTTCTTAGCTTGCTTGAGGGACATTTGTTTATATGGTTGTAGCCGTAGGAATACCCAATCACCTACATCAAAACTTCTTTCACTGCCATGTTGATCTGCCTGTTGTTTCATTCTATTATGTGCCAACACGAGGTTATCCTTTAAGATTTGGAGGACTTGTTGTTGATGTTCGATGTGATGTTCCATTGCCTGAACCTTAGAATTTTCTCTTAAATATGATGTGATGGATGGTGGTTGATACCCATAAAGTGCCATAAATGGGGTCATTTTTGTTGCTATATGGAAGGAAGTGTTATACCACCATTCAGCCAGAGGCAACCATTTGAACCATTGTGTCTGTTTATCAGATAAAAAGAAACGAAGATATCCTTCCAAACATTTTTTTACTATCTCAGTTTGTCCATCAGATTGAGAATAATAAGATGAGCTATGAGCTAACTAAGTACCAAGACAAGAAAATAATTATGTCCAAAAATTTCCAGTGAAAATGGGATCTCTATCACTTACAATAATCTTTGGGTTTCCATGTAGCTTTTGAATTGTTTCCATGAATGCAGTAGAAACTGTACTGGCTTTAAATGGATGTGATAATGCACAAAAGTGTGCATACTTGGTAAGTCTGTCAACTACCACCATGATGACACTCTTTCCCTCAGACTTGGGTAAACCTGTGATAAAATCCATTGAAACCTCCTCCTAATGTTGGCTTGGAATGGATAAAGGTTGTAATAGACCCGGTGTCTTAATTGTTTCAACTTTCTTTTGTTGGAAAACCAAACATTCCGCCACAAAATTTTGAATATCTGATTTAAGGCCATCCCAAAATAATTCTTTCTTAACCCTGTGGTAAGTTTTTAAAAATCCTGAGTGCCCTCCTAAGGGAGAAGTGTGCAATTCCATAAGAATCTTTTGTTTTAGCTGGGAATTCTTACAGAGGTATAAGTGATCCTTGTACCATAACGAATCATTTTGCAAGCTAAATGTATCAGACGTACTGGAATCTTGTTGTAACTTTCGAATAAGTGCCCACACTGCTTCGTCATTCTTCCATTCCTCCCTTGATTTTTTTATCCAATCTGGTTGGATAATAGAAATGGCGCACAACAATGCTTCCACATCCTCATCCTTTCTTGAGAGTGCATCTGCCACCACATTTTGCTTCCCTTTTTTGTAGATGATTTCAAAGTCATAACCCAACATCTTTGTGACCCACTTTTGTTGCTCTTCAGAGGATAATCTTTGTTCTAAAAAGTATTTAAGGCTATCATGATCCCTTTTTACCTTGAAGTGTCTTCCCATTAGGTAGGGTCGCCATTTCTTAAGTGCATGGAGTATTGCCAACATTTCCTTCTCATAAATAGCTTTGCTTAAAAACTTTCCCTTGATTGGAAAACTTTCAAAAGCAATGGGTCTTTCATCTTGCATTAGAACAACACCAATTCCATTTCCTGAAGCATCACATTCCACAATAAAGGTTTTCGTGAAGCTCGGTGTAGCTAAGACCGGTGCTTGGCACATTGCCTCTTTAAGATGTTCAAAGGCCTTTGTTGCTTCCGGAGTCCATGAAAATGCATCTTTCTTCAATAATGTTATTAGAGGTGCTGCTATTCTCCCATAATTCTTAACAAACTTGCGATAATACCCTGTCAACCCAAGAAATCCTCATAGATGCTTTATGGATGTGGGGATTTTCCATTCCTTAAAGGCTTTAATTTTGCTAGGGTCTATGTTAGCTCCTTCATGAGATACAATATGACCCAAATATTTCACCTCCTAGACTCCAAAGAAACATTTGGATCTTTTTTCATATAATTGTTTCTCCTTCAATAGTTGTAGCACCCTGTCAACATGTTCAACATGATCCTTCCAAGACTTGCTGTAGATTAGTATATCATCAAAAAATACTAACACAAATTTTCTAAGGAATGGTTTGAAAATTGAATTCATCAAACCTTGAAATGTTGAAGGTGCATTGGTAAGGCCAAAAGACATGACCAAAAATTCATAATTACCCTCATGAGTTCTAAATGCTGTTTTCGGAATGTCTTCAATCTTCATTCTAATTTGATGATATCCTGAACGAAGATCCAACTTGGTGAAGTAAATTGATCCATGCAATTCATCTAGTAATTCATCAATGACAGGAATGGGTAACTTATATTTAATAGTGAGCTTGTTGAGCTCCCTATAATCCGGACACATGCGCCATGATCCATTCTTCTTGTGCACCAATACTACTGGAGCAGAGAAAGAACTTTGACTCGATTGAATTATACCAGCCTCTAGCACTTCTGCAACCATACATTCAATTTCACTCTTTTGTACATAGGGATATTTGTACGGCCTGATGTTTGGAGGAACACTTCCTGGAATCATATGAATAGCATGATCATGATCACGCATAGGTGGGAGACCTTTGGCAGTCTCAAATACCTTAGAATGATTGTCCAGGACCTTTTTGAGATCTGGAGAAATAGATGATTCCGATGTGCAAACATCTAGCGAGCATAATTGTGAAATTACACCTCTTTGCTCATTTTTTAGAAGCTTTGTCATACCATTAGAGCTGATTATCTTACCTGGTTTCCCTGCAATACCCCTTAATTCAACTTCCTTTCCTTCCATAGAAAATTTCATGAAAAGTTCTTGAAAATTAAAAGCTATTGTACCCAGGGATTGTATCCATTGGACTCCTAGTACAACATCAGCACCTCCCATTGGAATGGAAAGCATTGGGCTAGTCAATACATATTCTCCCATGGATAGCTTGATATTATGGCACTTTCTAGAGAAATTTATTGTTCCTCCATTTGTAATCATCACTTGACACTCTGGTGCTGGATATAGGAAGCAATTCAATTCTTTTGCTACCTTACAAGGAATAAAAGTGTGGGTGCTTCCTGAATCAATCAAAACTATTACCTTTTTCTTCTTGATTTGTCCTTCTATATTGATGGTTTGAGGAGTGGTAATTCCCGCCAATGCATTACAAGATATGGTCGGATTTATTTGTTTTTCATCTAGGCTTTGTTCCTGGAGTATATCCTCTTCTTTTGACCTTTCTTGCTCCTTTTCTTCTTCCTCTTCACAATCTATGTAGAATAATTTCTTCTCAGCACACTTATGACCTTTAGTGTATTTTCTATCACAATTGTAACAAAGCCCTTTTGCTCTTTTTTCTTCCAATTGTTGTGGTGTCAACCTTATAGGTTGTGGAAGACTAGGGGCAACAACACTTCCGTCTTTAGTGGTATGCTTCCTGGTTGCCATAATTTTGCTTTCCATTTTTCTTGCTAGCTTGAATGCCTTCTCTAATGAATCAGGTTCCCAAAGGCGAACATCATGTTGGATATTATCCTTTAAAGAACCTATGAACACATCAATCCTATGCTCCTCTGGAATATCTTTTACCCTTATGTTCAATTTTTGGAACTCCTCAATGTGCTCCATTATTGAACCCTTTTGTTTGAGACTTATCAATTGGCTAAAAAAAGTGTTGCTTTTTGTATCCTCATAATGTTCTATCAATTCTTCCGTAAATATTTCCCAAGTGATAAATTTTTTACGAGAGCAAAGCCATTGATACCATATAAACTGATTTGGTTCCAAACATAAAGTTTCTATACGTACCTTTTGTGTGTTTTGCACATTATTGACATCGAAGAATTGCTCCATCTGTAATATCCATGTGGCAGGATCCTTGCCATCAAACTTCCTCATATCGATTTTTGGAATATGGTGAGTCTTCGATCCAACATTAGCATCTATGGAATCATGATTAAAATTTCTTTTATTCTCATCATGAGTTTCCTTTAATACCCTTTCACCCTTAGTGCCCATTTCCTGTAGCAACTTATTCATATTTATCTTCAATTCGTCCATGTCTGTCTTCAAATCTATCTTCAAATCATCCATCTTAGCTTCTACATCTTTCTTTAAACCATCCATCTTAGATTTTGTTCCTTTTTGTGTAAGGGACAATTGTTGCACTTGGTCTTGTAATCTTGATATATCATGTTGCATTTCTTCCTCTTCTTCATGAGTCATGCTAGAGCTTTCAGGTTCCTTACTAAGTATTTTCATTTTCTTACCTCGGGGCATCAGTTACCGATAATAATTCTCTACTATGCCCTTTGAATTCCTTCAAAATAAATTTTCAAACCAAGCTTAAGCAAAAATTTAAGAAAATCTACACACCATTTTTCACTTTGTAGGAGCTCGATATTGCCTCTGATGTATCTCTGTACTTTCCAATCATCTAGTTTTAAATTTGTGACCTGTAGTAGCCCTCTGTGTCCTCTTTCCAATGCCACAAGTCTGACCCAAATTGGATTCTCCAAGGAAGAGTTATGCGAAATCTCCCACAGTGACTTGATTATAGACTAGTTCAGTAGAGCGAACTTGTACGACGTGCCACGAGTCCCTGTTTCGACCCTTAGATCTGAAAAATGCATACAAGAAACTAAATTCTGTCATATTTCTATACCTTTTCACGAAATTTAAATCCAATCCCCAGAGAGAAAGTTATGAAGAGTTTCCTCGGGTCACCTGTTTGGAATGTAATTCAGGAGTTTGCAAAAATACCAACTTCCTCAGATCATATCTCCGCAAATATAGCACGAAAAGCTCTGAAATTCGGAGCTGAGGTTCAGTGCGATTTCTTCTCAAATGGGTTTTTTCTGCGACTTATGAAACATCACAAAAAAAATGTTATAGCAAAAATTCCACGATGACCTGTTTGGAGTAGCGAAACCCTAGAATCCAAAGCTCTGATACCAAATGTTATGAAACCAGCTCAAGAAAAGACAGAAAAGATAGATCAACGCCTTAGAATTCAACCTCTTCGAGGGGGAAACCTCCTTTACATTACATAAATGAAAAATTCTTGGATGATTCAAATGACAAAACCTCCTTTCTATATATAGGAGTCTAAGGAGTCACAATATAATCCAGCCGACCTAACAATAATAATATAAAGCCACAAAAATAACAATAGAGGGATTCTATGGGGCACAATAATAACAATATGGACGAAATAGGGGCACAACAATATTAATAAGGGGTATAACTACAATAGTAATGGGGTAATCACTAGTATTATAGGGACCCAACACTTCCATGACATCAAAAACATCGTTCAACCATATCTCGATGACCTTTCGACTCATTCGCGAAAGCAGACCGATCATCCGCAGCATTTGAGAGCGATATTTCTACGTTGCCGACACTACAAGATACTACTCAATCCATGCAAATGTGTGTTTTGTGTCAGTTCTGGTCGTTTGCTTGGATTTGTAGTCTCAAAGGACGGGATTCGTCTTGACCCATGTCAGGTTCAGGCGATCATAAATTTTCCTCCACCTTCAAATCTACTTCAAATTCAGAAACTCCAAGGGAAAGCAAACTTTCTGAGGATGTTCATTCCAAATTATGCCGAACTTGCTAAAGGTTATACACGTCTATTGAAAAAGGAAGTGCCCTTCGTCTGGGATCAGGTCGTGCAAGCTTCCTTTGATGCTTTAAAAGAATCCCTAATGAAAGCATCATTAATGTACGCTCCTGATTATCAAAAAGACTTTAACCTGTATCTGGCTGCAGCGGATACAACCATCGCAATGGTTTTAATTCAAGAAAACAACGGAATTGAACATCCAATATATTATTTGAGTAGGAACTTAAATGATACAGAAAGCATGTATTCCTATTTTGAAAAGCTGGCTCTCGCAGCCGTTCAAGCGATACAGAGATTTCGACACTATGTCCTGTTTCGAAAAACTACCATTCTGTCAGATTGCAACCCCATGACTTATATATTGTCGCGACAGTTGCTAGGGGGGAAATATTCAAAATGGATAGCAATTCTTCAAGAGTTTGATCTCGAATTTATAAAATCCAAATCAAAGAAATCCCTGGTTTTCACGGAATTACTATGCGATCTCCCATCATCGTCCAACGATGAAACATCCGAAGAAACCATCATGGATGAATCTTTGTTTTTGATATCTTCAAGCAATCCATGGTATGGAGATATAATCATCTATCTCAAACCCAAAAATATAGGTCTAATACCTCTCGCTCGGAACAAAAACATATTCGATACGAATCAAAAGACTACATGATTTTCGGTGATACACTTTACTATCGTGGTGTCGATATAGTTCTGAGGAGGTGCCTCACCCATGAGGAGGCCGAAAAAGTCCTAAATGATTGCCATTCAGGCGTGTGTGCGGGGCATCAATCTGGTTACGCTACAGTGCAAATGTTTTTACGAGCAGGATACTTCTGGCCAACAATGTTCAAAGATTGCATAACCGCAGTCAGAAGTTGCCATGCATGTCAAATTTTCGATAGCAAAACCAAAAAACCACTCGCACCTCTGCAACCGATAGTTGCTGTTGGGGCATTCACCAAATGGGGCATTGATTTCATGACATGTAACCCCACCTTGACTAGGGGGCATGAGTATATCATAGTCGCTGTAGACTATTTTACCAAATGGGTCGAGGCGATGCCTGCATTAGATAACACTGCTGAAACAACTGCACTTTTCTTTTTCAATCATGTAGTCGCCAAATTCGGTGTTCCACAGGTTATAGTCACAGATCATGGATCACATTTTCGCAATGACATGATTGTTGTGGGGAAAAATGCTTATGCAGGACGATCCTATCCACCTAAGGTGTGACAGTGCCTTAGCAACAAACAGAGACAACTATTCTAGTATTCTTCCTTTATGAATTAAGAATGAAGAGAGATAGATGGACTAACCGGTGTCTTCCGTTTGTCCCTCGATCCAGTTCCTCTTCTCTTTGGGAGTTCCCAGCTACTTGCCTTCTCGCTCGCCCAGCTTCAAGAGGTTTCTGCAAGATCACAAGAAGAGAACACTACACAAAGACATAGATTCATATTCATAACTAGTTCAGGATTAGAAATAAACTAAACATACTAATGCAATCATACATCAAAGATACACCAGTATATAGGAGAAACCAAGATAGCTTTATCGATGAATAACAAGGTTCAGGAAGAGATACAACCCAGAGGGCTCCAATCCAGCATCTCCTTCCCAGCAAATGAAATTCCTATCTTCACCTTCCCTCAAAGCATTAAGCACCCAATGATTCCAATCTCAAACCAACAACAATTCTTTGCAATAACAAGATTCCAGCCTCTAGATCTCATGGAGGAGAGATCGATATATAGATGTTTGGAGAGAGGATGAGTCAGCTTGAGATCTGACTAGTGTCCTCTCCCTCTGTCAGTTCTTGCTTCCACTTGGAGGTTCTTGCTTCTACTTGGAGATTGAGAACCTCTTACTCATCACTAGTCGAATTCACTGAGGCAAGTGTCATTGAGGAAGATTATGGAAGCTTCCAGGGTCTTGACACGTTGTTGAATGAACTTGCCATTTGTCAATTCCCGCTCAGCGCACCCTGGTAGTGCTTCTACCTATGTTGCAGTGCAGGTAGCCAGTGCAGACTTTGCATTTCAGTGCAGAAAACTAGTGGAGCCTCTGAATTGATCCTGAATTGACTTGTTTTTGAGCAGTTTCTGGTGGAGAACTTCTGTGAATTGCTGTGGTTTGTTAGCCTTGTTCCTCTAGGGGTAGGGACAACAGGTTTAGGGACTTTGGATCCCTTAGATTATGGACATTTCATGCTTATAGCTGCAAGGCACAAAAATGTCTATAACAGTTGCCCCCTAAAGTATGAGGCCGTTTATCGGGTGAAATGCTTTATTAGGAGGATCCGAAGTTCATTCATTGTGGGGAGGAGACCTGTAATACAATACAATACAATACATTATTTTTCATACTGCTTTCATGATCTAGCTGAGGCGGGCATTCCCATGCTCAGCTTTATAAATTCATTTTTTTGTACATAGAACAGACAATCGTCTGATGGTAGACTGATAATTTTGATGAAATTATCATCCTTTGGGTAGGATGATTATCTGCTGCAATGATGTACATGTCAATGTCTTTATCTTTCCTGAATATATATCGCAGCCCGGATGGATGAAACTAGATCCGGGGTCTTCAAACTCGTTCGATCTTCACTCTAAGTACAAGTCAATCCATGTGAGAAATGTTCTGAAGTCGAACATGGAAAGACATCGCTTGATTACCGGTCAATGAGGTAAACCGTTAACAAGCGCGAGAGGAATCACCGATAATGATAATGACCCTCAAGGTACTGCAGTACAATTCATGTGGTGTGAATAAAGGACTTGGCGTCGAACACCACGCAAAATCTTTCGGTCGAAGGTCATTGATGTATACCTGTCGCCGGAAGTGAGAAACTCGCCATTGAGGCATGCAAGCTTCAAAGTACTGAAGGGGTTGTTCCTAGATCAACTTCTTGGATAATGAGCTGATGTCGACAAGAAGCGATCCGTCAAAGGAGGGCCTTAATGAATCCCACATCAATGACACGGAACGGAGCTAATGATTTTGATGGAGGTGAAAACGATCTGATGACATATGATTCAGGGTGGCGGTCATGAAAGGATGAAGGATAATGTACGGCAGTGGATGGGACACGGTTGACTTTTCTGAACGACTTCTCTTGAACATATGGCGACACTTATGTGATGGATCGGTAGCATTACCCCAAATATGGATGGTATGGCGAGACCATGGTGATGTGACCAGTGAATGAAACAACCCAACCCGATTGTGGTACGGAGGAAAAGTGTCATGTTCAAGAGCGACTTGCTACCATCAAAGTTTTCTTCAGTTTCTCCCAATTTTTCCCCAGTCATTGCTGACCAGTACCTCTTTATTTTTGTCAAGCTTGAGGAGGATAACATATGCTTGTTCTATAACTTACCCTTCGGGCAAGCCCATCGCTATGTTTTAACGAGCCTAGCGATAGTGAAACTCGTTCTCGTCTAAAGACAGTTTTGTCGCTATTTAATTCTTTTAACGAGTCTAACGACAAAGATAACTCGGTCCTTTTCATTTTTAGAGAGTCTAAAAAGGTACATAAAGTTAACTCCAAAAGTCCATTTTCGTCATCTAATCCCTTAAGTCCGAAAAAGTATAAAAAAATACAGAAGGGATGAGTTTTCGATAGTTTTAACGAGCCGAACAAAACAAGCGCTCGATCTTTTTGTGCAATAATCCCTCACGTCCAAAAAGATTAAAATCTAGAGGAAGGATAGCACTTCCGGTCGCTTTAACGAGCTGGAAGGCCAAAACTCGGCAATCTTTTCATATTTTACGAGTCAGATGAAAAGAGCTTAAAGAGGACTTGTCTTTTGAGGAACGAGTGATAAAACGGGTTAGCAGCTGATTCCAGGTACGGGTTGGAATTTTCCAAACACGGCAGTGTCACAAGGATGGCTAGTGAAATCACTCTTCGCAGCTGTTCCCCAAAATGGGTAAACAATCATATGGAGGTGAATGATCGGCCAATGGAAAAGTGGAGGTGACGGTGCAAACACGACCAAGGCTTTAATGGCTGATGATATTACATTCGCTGTGGTTATTTACCAGGTAGTTCATTTTTTAACGAGCTTAAGCGCAGATTGAAACACTTGCTCGATCTTATGTTTATTTTTTAACGAGCATGAAATATGCGCTAAAACTGCTTGGATCTTGCATTTATTTTTTAACGAGCATGAACTGTGTGCTAAAACTGCTCGATTAATCCAGTCATATGATAAGAATGTCTCATTAAGATTCTATTTTTTATGGAGCTTCATCTCACAAAGCTTTGCCCCGGATCCTTTCGTTATGCAAGCTTGGAAACGACCAATCCTACGAGTTTAAAGGGTTAGACCTACAGGTTTAAAGGGAGGACCTAAAAATTTAAAAAATAAATAGTCGCCCCTTGCTTGCACTCCAAAAGGTTTGCATGCCCCCAGGCATAAAGTATGATTTCAAGGTTGCCCCTCAATTTGCAGACAAAACATTCGTTCTATCGGGAGAGGCCTACCTTTTTCAGGCTACCCAAAGATTGTTCTGTTATTCTTTCAACAAAACACTTCTTCGGCGATGTCTATCGAGATAAACAAAGGTGTGTGACGAGACCCACCCTCTCACATAACTTTGACAAGAGAATCTTATTCCATAACAACCCCTCTTCCAACCACGGACGGGGTACAGACTAGTCATATTTTCCCACGGAAACCTACCTTATACCCAAAGTTTTCCTGCCGAAGCAGACCAGGACGCATGCCCCCTGGGTTCCAGTCATATCCTCCCAGATTACTCGTGCTCATCAGGAGGACGGACCGTGGGTCGAGACATTTCTTGCGTGAAGAGACCATTTAGGGATGGTATATGACTATTTGCGATGCGTGATCCGGGAAATGAAAGCTGGTCCACGAGCTTGACCACTCTTCCTTCGTGCGGAAAACACATTACTCTAAAGAGTGAGGAGACTATAGCTCCCATGCAATATATATAGTCTCGTCCAAGGAGTAGGTTATAATCCAAGGGTCCTTGAACGACCATCACGTTCATTTGAACGGCCTTCCCTTTCAATGTTATAGGCACATTGGGGAGGATCCCTAAAGGTCGACTGGTTCCTTTATCAAAGCCTGTCAGATTTCTCATTTCAGGCAAAAGCGCTGGTGAACCAAGCGCTTTCCAAGCAATAGAGGAAAGGATACTCACAGATGCCCCCTCATCAATGATGGTGGTAGCCATTACCATTCTGTATATTTGAACGATAATCCTGAATGGTATGCTTGCTGGCAAACAGGGTCTGCCTAGTTGGTTCCAGTCGAACGAGACAACTAGGTTGCTTGGTGGTGGGACCGAATAGACGGCCGGGTATGACTTTGACGAAGTTCCTTCCTGCAATAAAGGAATGGGAAAATTGCCCCCTTGTTCATCGGAGTCTGTGTTGATGAAGAGAATTTGGACGGTGTCGTCTTTATTCTCCTCTGTGATGGTATCATTCGAGGATAGAGCCTCTGAAGGCAAAACCGGGTCAACTGCCGCCTCAACCTTTTGACTTTCTTCAGGTATGGATTCAGACGGTTCATCCTCAATGATAGGTGCTTTGGCTGACCACCTGAGCAGGCCAGCCGGGTTCTCAACTGGTGAAGGACTTGGCAGGAGTTTTTGATATCTAGGAGGAAGTTGCGCTCGTAAAATCGGGCGATCTTCCAAAACTCTTTTAGCCTCGTCTAAGAAGGGACAACGGTGGATGGCATGGTCACCTTCACACAATTTGCAGGGAAATCTAGCTTTCCCTCTCTGTCCTGTGACTTCACTTTCACTAGTTGACGGTGAGCTGTCAACATGGCTATCAGAGGTTGACGCCACCGAATTGTGCAAACGGGGAGACCAGTCCCTTAGTATCCGAGGGATGCAGGGACAATCTCTGTGGAAGTGGTCTCCCTTGCATATGACACATGGTGATTTAGGCCTAGTCAGTTATGTGTGTGGATTTTTGTCAAACGCCACTTGTTTGCCCCCAGTCACTTTTGGCTCCTTCTTTTTCTTCTCTTTCTTCTTCTTTTCCTTCTTCTCCTTAGGAACTTGGTTTTCTGTTTTACCAGTTGCGTCAAGCGAAGAGGAAGGAGGAGAAGGAGAATTAGATGAAGTAGAAGGCTGGTGGGTAACTCTGGTCTGGTCTAACTATTGATTCGACTGTTCAGGAATAGTGGTGTTCTGAACGACATTGGTTGAAAAGAGCCAGACCGGCAGGCCAATTGTCAGTCCTGGAAGCGACAATGTGGCCATATGGGGCGCACCAACATCTCCCCAAGAGGAGAAGGGACTAGGATTTCCACCAAGGGGAATTCCTTGGTTGGTGTGCTCCATTTTCTCAACCTAAAGATCAACGCAGGAATAGGGGTGATTGTTCCATTTAAAATAAATTTTAACGACGCTTTAGACACAACTTGCTTTTTCACTTTTAAAGAGTCGAGAAAAAGCTAAAGATGACTCTAGTCTCCTTCGATGTTTTAACGAGCCCGAAGTGACAAATGCTTGGATGGACTTTTTCCATTATAGAGTCTGAAAAAGGCCAAAAGGAACTGCTCTGGAGTTCTAGGTAGAGGGTGTGCCAAACTTTTCGCAAAACCGCATAATACTTTTTAAGGTACGGGCGGTCGATCTTCCTGAATGTTGTGTTCAGTGCATTGCGATCAGTAGGGCGGCCGACACAGCTTCCTAAGGATAAAGGTTTTATGCCTATAGGGCTCTCCCAATATATATGCGACGGTACGTGGGAGCACAATCCGTACTGGCGCTATCGTCCCTCAGGAGGAATCACCCACCATCAGCGAGATCGACAGTCACCAAGTTTTACGACGCCGGAACACGTCTCTAGCCTAGACCTCTATGTTGTGCGTTATGTTGCAAAGCGTTGTTAAGTTCATTCAATTTATTTTAGGTTGATCTTTTTAGAAGTTTGCCTTTTGAGGTTCACCACGAGATGTATGATACAATTCCTAAATGCAGTCTAAAGATGATAAGCAAGCTTTATATATTTTCAACTATGAAAATCCTAGCTACAAAGGGAAAAGAAAGACACCATCTTTTCTCAAAGAGCAATCAGCACACTCTAATGCACTTTTCCTAAATCAAACATGCAAATTATCAAGATGCAAATGCACAATGCAGTGTTTTTTTTCCGCTTTCTTAGTATTGATGCCTAAAAAAGAAAGCTTTTTGTACAACTTTGAATTTGCTTTTAAATGACAAACACAAACAAGTTTACTTTTTCGACATCAAAAAGGGTAGAAGAGATTACAACACTTAACGATTTTCGAGATGAATACTTGTTTTGGCACTTAAAAGAGACAAACTCAAACCAAAAGCAAAAATGAATGTATAACCAACTGCAAACAGCCAATGAACTCTCTCCTAAGATCACAATCAACATATATGAATCAAGGGCTACAGGATGACTATTTCACTCTTGCAAAGGAAAACTGTAAATGATGCCACAAACACATAAAAACACTCACAGTCTTTTTGTACAAAAGGAGGCGGAATTTAAGCAGAGAAAAGGAGTTATCAGAAAGGTACCTATGTTGGTTACAGGCTGCAAAAATCAGAGATCAAAACAAGGCAAAACAGAGCAGAGAACCCCAGCTGCCCAAGGCCTAACTGGATCAGCGCACCCTCAACAAAGAGGTTTTGACATTCAGCGCAGGTAGCCTTCACGGGACCTGCGTTGAAATGCAGAACCTCTTCACAGGGTTTGCGCTGAAGGAGAAACGAGAGTTTCTCACTGGGTTCTGGGTCACAGTTTGCTGATTAATCTACAGTTTCAGGCCAAATCAAAGCAACAAGCAAGGTACAATCAAAGGGATGCTTGTAGAAGGGCTAAGATCTATCACAAAGGATCATCAAATCATTTGTGAGTCCATTTTTCAGATCATAGACAAATCCAGTGATTGGATCAAAGCAACAGCTGTCTACTTTTCATCTGAGAATAGCAGATGCAGTTCGATTGTTGTTGTTGAGTCTATGAAGCAAACAATGATGGAAACACAAATAAAATGACTAAACAGATATCCCCAGTGGAGTCGCCAATTTGTTGTGGGGAAAAATGCCTATGCAGGATGATCCTATCCACCTAAGGTGTGACAGTGCCTTAGCAACAAACAGAGACAGCTATTCTAGTATTCTTCCTTTATGAATTAAGAATGAAGAGAGATAGATGGACTAACCGGTGTCTTCCGTTTGTACCTCGATCCAGTTCCTCTTCTCTTTGGGAGTTCCCAGCTACTTGCCTTCTCGCTCGCCCAACTTCAAGAGGTTTCTGCAAGATCACAAGAAGAGAACACTACACAAAGACATAGGTTCATATTCATAACTAGTTCAGGATTAGAAATAAACTAAACATACTAATGCAATCATACATCAAAGATACACCAGTATATAGGAGAAACCAAGATAGCTTTATTGATGAATAACAAGGTTCAGGAAGAGATACAACCCAGAAGGTTCCAATCCAGCATCTCCTTCCCAGCAAATGAAATTCCTATCTTCACCTTCCCTCAAAGCATTAAGCACCCAATGATTCCAATCTCAAACCAACAACAATTCTTTGCAATAACAAGATTCCAACCTCTAGATCTCATGGAGGAGAGATCCATATATAGATGTTTGGAGAGAGGATGAGTCAGCTTGAGATCTGACTAGTGTCCTCTCCCTCTGTCAGTTCTTGCTTCCACTTGGAGGTTCTTGCTTCCACTTGGAGATTGAGAACCTCTTACTCATCACTAGTCGAATTCACTGAGGCAAGTGTCATTGAGGAAGATTCTGGAAGCTTCCAGGGTCTTGACACCTTGTTGAATGAACTTGCCATTTTTCAATTCCCGCTCAGCGCAGCTTGGTAGTGCTTCTACCTACGTTGCAGTGCAGGTAGCCAATGCAGACTTTGCATTTCAGCGCAGACAGCTAGTGGAGCCTCTGAATTGATCCTGAATTGACTTGTTTTTGAGTAGTTTCTGGTGGAGAACTTCTGTGAATTGCTGTGGTTTGTTAGCCTTGTTCCTCTAGGGGTAGGAAAAATAGGTTTAGTGACTTTGGATCCCTTAGATTATGGACATTTCATGCTTATAGCTGTAAGGCACAAAAATGTCTATAACAATGATGGTCGAATTGGCTGCCAAATTAGGGTTGTCCCACGAAAGCTCTACTCCATATTACCCGCATGCCGATGGACAAGTTGAAGCAATCAACAAAGTCCTAAAGCGGATGCTGCAAAGGATGATTGTAGTCCACAAAAGGAGTTGGCACCTGACCCTGTACTCAACCTTGTGGGCATACCAAACATCAGTAAGAAATGCAACCGGGTTTACACATTTTCAACTGGTGTATGGCCTAGAAGCAATCTTACCATCTCAGTGTGAAATCTCGTCCCTCAAACTCGCAGTCGACCTTCTCCCTGGAACATCAGAAGAGGAGGCTCGTTTCTTGGAACTAATCCAATTGGATGAAACCTGTCATGATGCCACTTTGGCTAACGAAGCCCATAAGAAACGAGTCAAGGTGCAGTTTGACAAGAATGTCAAACCCCGTGTCTTCTCAGAAGGTGACTTGGTCTTACTTTACGACCAGGAGTCCGATAAATTGGGAGCAGGTAAGTTCAAGTCTTTGCAGATGGGCCCCTATATTGTTAAGCATGTATTAGCAAAAGGAGCCTACAAGTTAATGGATTACGACGGGATTCCACTGGCGCAACCCCGTAACGGATTATACCTTAAGCGTTACTACGCATGATTCAGTGTGGTAACCCATATGATTTTGTTACATTTTTGTTTTCGCTAAGAGTAATTGTTTTGGTCAAATAATCCACTTTTTACATTTGTCGCAGATGTCGAACCTATTGGAATATTTTGTTGGATATGCCGACGGGGCAAGTCGTATTTCGCAGAACCTATCTTCTGTGGCCTGGGCCATTTTTTATCCAAGCGGTGAGTTAGTAAGTTTCAGAGGGGTATGTATTGGTCGGTCAACAAATAACATCGCTGAATATAGCGCGTTGATAGAACTTCTCTCTGATGCCATCACACATGGCATAAGCCAACTTGTCGTCATGATAGACTCACAGCTCATCATACTACAACTCACTGGTATCTACTCCGTCCGAAATCCAGCTATCTATTGCATGTTCCTAAAGGTCAATATTTTGGAAAGACAATTTGATTTTATTCAATATCAGCATATTTCCAGAAACTTAAACACATTAAAGGATTCATTGGAAAATTATGTGTTAGATAGACATTTGTAACATTTATGAAAAGAAGCATTTCATTAGTATTTGCATCAGGATCATGTAGCTTAACCAAAATAAAACTCCGAAAATCAAAAATATATATATATATATATAACAGTTTATGCTTTACACATAATTTTCTGTAACCAAGACAAAATTGGTCAAATGACCCAAAATGCAAAACGCTAGGGGATACCCTAGTCTAATGATGCTGGTGATAACAAGTCATTGCTTGTGCAATCATGCGTAAAAGCCTAGTCCACCGACTCGGCACGCCGGTAGTATGTCGCTACAACCTCAGGGACAGCTCATCGGTCCTCATGTTCGAAATACCAAGAGTGAGGCCTTCGACCTAATCCCGTAATGCTGAAAGAGTCTTGACCACATCAAGGTCGTGAAGGATAGCCCTTCCCACACCCTCTCCTGCTGGAGCAGCAGCTGGCACTCTCAAGCGTACTACCGGCCGAACTGGTCGAACATCTGCATGAGCACATGAGTTTTGATTAGTCCTAATAGAAGAAAGCACAAGAACATTATAAAGAGAAACGATAAGCAGAGATATGGTTAGAGAATTTACCGATGACACCCCACTACTCGCCAGCAGGCAGTACCAAATCCGGATCACCCCGAAAATCCATACCAGCATATGGATACTTTGAAAAAACCATCTCCTGACAGTTGAACCACTCAAAAAAGGTATCAGAAAAGGAAACCTAGGACTAACCAACATGTCTGGCCATAAGGTCGACCCATCTCTGCATCCGTGGCTCAATCGGTGGAGGTAAACCAAGTGAAACATACTGCGGCAGCATCAGTGGGATCTTTTCCAAGGCGAAAGCTGTCAAGATAGAACTGTATCCAAAGTTCTTCAATATTCCATTTTTCACCTTGGTCAGTTGTACTTTCATCACAGAGATTACTGCATCACACCAGTTGAACACCTTTGGTTCAAGGCATTCCAAGGCGTACTGCATATAAGACCTGTTGGCCATGTGAAGAGCCGCACTACCAGCCAGTCTAGCAAAAGTAAACAGATTGGTCCTCAAGGACCTGTCAGTGACATCTCGGATAATGATCTTGCCATCCTTACTCGGCTGAGATCTCTCTCTGCAATACCTGCAAATGTAATCTCTCATAGATTCACCCCCACGGGCCGAACCTTATAATGAGATAGGGGAATCATGCCTCGATAAGCCAGTCAAAAAATAGATGTCCACGATAGTCAAGGGGATGGACTTGCCCCTAATATAGAACACCTGGGTGGTAGGATCCCATGCATCGAGAAAATATTGCAACAGGTTGATTTGTTGCCTCATGCAAGAGATGTGGAAAAACTTGAACAGGCCACAGTTCTGCAATGCATTTACCATAACCGGATCATGTAAAGCAAGCATGTCCTCTTCTTCATGCTCATGTTCTCGCCATGTAACAGGCATTTTGCTCCAATGAATCTCGAAAACAAACAAGAGAAGAGTCAAGATCCTGATTTGCTGAAAAATTTCCATGAAAAACTGTGCATAAATTGCCCTCTTTGCACCCATCGAACCCCTAGCAGTGTTCTTGGTGGGATGCATGCTGACTGGCCAATGGCCAAGCCAGCATGCATCACACCTTTCGATATATAAGAGCTGAAATGGAGCCAGGGTGAGTTTTTCAAACCCCAGAGGCTCAGAAAAACTGCAAAACATGCTCAGAATTCAAAAAGGAAAGGATGAAACTAAAGAGCTCAGGTTTAGCTCCTACATGGTCCAGATGGTGCCGAGAATCGTCCATAGAATCTCCCGGAATCAGCTAGTGAAAATCAAGGGGGAAAGCACCTCCAAAGCTCCAACAAACCAAATTTCAAATGAAATGGTAAAATGAGAGGTAAAAAGCACTTTTAAATTACTTTTCACATAATTCAAGTAAAATATTAGTGTCATAACTCATTTTTCAAACATGTCTTGTTTGTTTCTAACTAGTTTGATGAATCAATTGAGTAGGCAGTACAACCTTTGAAGGAACAAAGTTGTCAACGGTAAAACCAAAATAATCAATGACCATTATATCGAGCAGTTTTAACGCGGAATTCAAGCTCGTTAAAAAATAAACATAAGCAATGAGCAGTTTTAACGCGGAATTCAAGCTCGTTAAAAATAAACATAAGCAATGAGCAAATGTTCCCCCAGAGTTTAAGCTCATTAAAAAATGAACCAATTTCTGGTAAATAACCATCGTGAATGTATTATCATCAGCCTTTGAAGCCTTGGTCGTGTTCTCATCATCACCTCCACTTTGTTTTGGCTGATCATTCACCTCCATTTGATTGTTCACCCTTTTCTTAGGAACAACTGTGAAGAGTGATCTTGTTAGCCATCCTTGTGACACTACCGTGATTGGAAAATTCCAAAACTTACCTGGAATCAGCTGCTACCCAAATTTATCACTCGTTCCTAAAAAAACGAGTCTCCTTTAAGCTCTTTTCAACTGACTCGTAAAATATGAAAATATTTCCGAGAAATTGGCCTCTCCAGCTCGTTAAAGGGACCGGAAGTTCTATCCCTCCTTTAGATTTTAATCTTTTTGGACTTGAGCGATCATTACACAAAAAGATCGAGCGCTTGTTTTGTTCGGCTCGTTAAAAGTACCAAAAATTCATCCCTTTTGTATTGTTTTATACTTTTTTGGACTCAAGGGATTATGTGAAGAAAAAGGATTATTGGAGTTTTCTTTACGTCCCTTTTTTATACTCTCTAAAATCGAAAAGGACCGAGTTATTCTTGTCATTAAACTCGTTAAAACCGAACAGCGACAAACTTGTCCATACAGACAAGAATGAGTTTCACTATCACTAGGCTCGTTAAAACATAGCGATGGGTTTGCTGGAAGGGAAAATTATAGAACAAGCATATGTTATCCTCCTCAAGCTTGACAAAAATAAAGAGGTACTAGTCAGCAATGACTAGGGAAAAATTGGGAAGAAAACTTGAAAAAACTTTATTGGTAGCAAGTCGCTCTTGAACATGACACTTTCACTCTACATCCGAGCCGGGTTGGGTTGTTCTGTTCACTAGACATATCACCATGGGTCCTTCACACCATCCATATTTGGGGTTAATGCTACCAATCCATCATGTCAGTGTCGCTGATATGTTCAAGAGAAGCCGCTTAGAGAATTCACTTGTGTCTCACCCACTGCAATACATTTACGCTCCATTCGTTCACGACCGCCGCCCTAAACCTTATATCACGAGATCATTTTCACCTCCATTTAAATCATTTGCTCCATTCCGTGTCATTGATGTGGGATTCACTAAGGCCCTCCTATGCAGATCGCTTCTTGTCGACATCAGCTCATTATCCAAGAGGTCGATCTAGGAACAACCCTTTCAATACTTTGAATCTTGCATGCCTCAATGGCAAGTTTCTCACTTCCGGCGATAGGTTTACATCAATGGCCTTCGACCGAAAGATTTTGTGTGGTGTTCGACGCCAAGTCCCTTATTCACACCACATGAATTGTATTGCGGTACCTTGAGATTCATCATCATTATCGGTGATTCCTCTCGCACCTGTTAACAACTTACATCATTGGCTGGTAATGAGGCGATGTATTTCCATGTTCGACTCCAGAACATCTCTCACATGGATCGACTTGTACTTCGAGTGAAGATCGAACAATATTGAAGACCCCAGATGTAGCTTCATCCATCAGGGTTGCAATATATATTCAGGAAAATAAAGACATCAAATGTACATCATTACTGCACAGATAATCATCCAACCTAAGGGATGATGGCTCTACCAGAATCATCAGTCTACACTCAGACGATTGTCTGTCTTATGTACATGAAAATGAATTTATAAATATGAGCATGGGAATGCCCACCTCAGCTAGATCATGAAAATATTATGAAGATAATGTATTGTATTGTATCTTATTACAGGTCGCCTTCCAGCTCGAAAAAACTTCAGATCCTCATGATAAAGCATTTCACCCTACATCAATAGATTAACGACCTCATGCTTTAGGGGGCAACTGTTATAGACATTTTTGGGCACTGCAACCCCAGTCATAAATGTCCATAAACCAAGGGCTCTTAAGTCCCTAAAATTGTTGTTCCAACCTCTAAAAGAACAAGGTCAACTGATTACATCTTCTCCCAGAAGTTCTCCAGGAAAAACTACTCAAAACTGGTCAAAACTGGACCATCTCACCTGCTCCATGGTCAAAGTGCACTGCATCCCACCTAAATACACATGGGAGGTGCGATGCATCTTGAAAAGCCCTTCTATGGGGTGCGATGGGCGAGAGTGGACAAATGGCAGGGTCAATCTGCAAGGTGGAGGATCATGGAATCTTCCAGAAACTTCTCCTGTGATGCTTGCCTCTCTGCATTCGCCCAGGGATGAGTAAGAGATTATCAATCTCCAAGTGGAATCAAGAACTATCAGAGAGGGGACACTAATCAAATCTCAAAAGCTGACTCACCCCCTTTGCAAACATCTATATATGGATCCCTCATCCCAGAGATCCAGAGGCTGGAACTTTGTATCTTGTAAGGAAGTGCTGCTGGTTTCTTGGTGCAACATCATAGTGTTGGGTGATCTAAGCTTTTCATGAGGTGAAGAAGGGCTTTCTTGCTAAGAGGATGATGCTGGGTCAGAACAATTGGTTTTAATCCTCTTTTCTATTCTTGATTATTAATAAAGCTATTCAAGTTTTCCTCCACATTCTTGTATTATTGATGATATATGCATTTGTGTGGTCAATATATATCTGGTCCTATATTGTTTATGATAATAGATCTATGTTCTTGGATAGTGTTATGCTGCTTTGATTCTACAGGTGCTTTTTGAAGCTGGGTAGATGAGGAAGCGAGTGGCAAAGATCTATCAGAAGGGAGAGGAATCAAGCAAGGAACCAAGCGCAAGACAGAGGTTGGTCTCCTTTATTCCCCTCTTATCTGTTTCTCTTAAATGAAAACAAAAGTAGTTTTTTTTTTTTTCTAAGGTAGCTACCAGCCTTAGTGGGACTAGTAGCTTTGCATAGACACTAGATTTCTCGATAACAACAGCGCACTTTGACCATGGAGTAGGTGAGATGGTCCAGTTTTGACCAGTTCTGAGTAGTTTTTCATGGAGAACTTCTGGGAGATGATGTAATTAGCTGACCTTGTTCTTTTAGGGGTTGGAACAACACTTTTAGGGACTTAAGAGCCCTTGATTTATGGACATTTATGATTGGGGTTGCAGTGCCCAAAAATGTCTATAACAATATCTTTGACCTAATAGTTACCTAATTGATTGAATATACAATATGTTAGTGTCAATCTTTGCAGCCTTCCACTAGTGATCAAATATGGTCTTATAAAGTGTTCTTGGGGTGTCAAAGTCAAATTTTTGTCATTTCAGTGAATCTTGAAGTAAAAAATTGGTCACTGGGTATTAGGTCTAGGATTATTTTCACCCCTTCCAAAGTTTTCCAAGTATTGGTCCATGTCACCATTCAGCTGATTGTATCATCATTCAAAGAGTTGTCATCATTATTTCAGGTTCCAATGGGTCATTTCACAACTTGTTTGTGCTTCAGTTATGCTTAGGTAAGGCTCATTTCCCTCTCCTAGGGTTTTGAACGTAATTTTTCTTGGATGGTCAAATCATCAACAAAACTTGTATCATAATGCTCATAAACATTCCCCTATCTTTAATATACTTTCTTAAACACTTCCCATCACTGATATCCCTCAAATTCATCATTTTCCCACAAACACTAGCATATTGCTATAATTTGACACTTTTGTAGGTTAAGCCTATGCTTTTCCCTTTTGGTCCCCTTCCCCTCACTCAATCCTTGAAATTACACTTTCCACTACTTCCTAATATCCCTCCCTACTTCCCAAAAGTTTCTCAAGAGTTTAGAAGCCCCTTAACCCCTTCTCTTCCCTTCATTTCTACAAATCCCCTGTTCCACACATTGGGATAGGTTTTATTCAAATGATGTTTTTGAGCAAGAAAAGATAAAGTTGAAAACCCATGAATAAAAACCTCCTTCAGGTTTTACACAGGTCTCTTATTTTGGGAGAAATGTCCAAAACATCATTTGCCTTAGGAGAGTTGATGCACTTTTGGAGTGAACTTGGGAAAATCAAGTGTTCTTCTAGCTGGAGTAACCAAATGACTTTCTTGATGAGTAAAATGGTAACTAGAGATAGAGATATTTTCAATGAGCTATCATGAGCTCAATTTGGAGTTAAGTAAGACTTCCAAATGTTGACTGAAACAACACTCTACATTTTGGCAGCCTCATTCTACACATTTTGACCAATCTTCTGAGATTGGGTTTATGATAGGGAAAATTAGCTCCAAATTAAAAAATTCAAGATGTTATAGAAAGAAGACTTGCCAAGCTTTCGAACGAGCTATCTCAAACCCAATTTAGACATCGAGAAGGTAGTCAACAGTGGACTTGAAGTGGTGCTACTCTTTCAGAGCTTGGTACTGCGCTTTAAGGCCAGTGTTGCGCTTCTGGCAGAATTTGACAGTGTAAATTTACACTGGCATTGTGCTTCTAGGGTGGCATTGTGAATTTGTGTATTGGCAGTACGCTTTGTGCAGGAGAGCTGAAAACCCTCAAACTCTCAAGAAAACTGCAAATTTCTCTCTCCTTTCATCATTACAAGTAAGTTGACATCCATCACTTCAGTTTTGGTTTGCAAATCAAACTTATAAGCATCATTATCCATGTGTAATATTGTTAAAATTGGCAACCAGGGAAAAACTTCATGTGGGTCATCTTATTCATGGCTGATAATATTTTTGTTAGATTTATCTCATCGAGAAGTGTCGGATTGATATAAATATCATCCGATTTCGATAAGTATTCATGGAGATATGAATTTATTTTGATTATGGAATTATTATCAAGCCGATCTACAACTCATGTAGGCTCAGAAGCCCAAAAGTCACATCTATTCAAACACCAACATTGTGTATAAATATAAGAGGACTTTTTCTCGTTTACCCTCACTCTTCTCATCACATCTCCCTCTCTCTACTGCACAGAAATGAGTCTCTTCTCTACTGCGCAGAAATGGGTATCTCTCTCACACATGTGAAGCCGGAAGCTATTGAACCTGAAGCTGCAACTGCAGAAGGAAAGATTGACCTGCGTGGCCTAGAAGATCTCCTATTTGGAATTGCGTTGTAGGTTCATCTGAACCTCCTCTGAAAACCACAACTTTTGGTGGTGGAATGAAGTCAATCCAACGAATGGTTTGCAAGATATCGACTGCCCTAGTTTGAAGCTGGAAACTGCTGAAACTAAAGCTGCAACTGCAGAAGTAAAAATTGACCTGCGTGGCCTAGAAGATCTCCTCATATAAACTATGTTGTAGGTTCATCTGAACCTCCTCTGAAAGCCACAACTTTTGGTGGTGGAATGAAGTCAATCCGATGAACGGTTTGCAAGATATCGACTACCCTAGTTTGAAGTCGGAAACTACTGAAACTGAAGCTGCAACTGCATAAGTAAAGATTGACTTGCGTGGCCTAGAAAATCTCCTCATCTGAACTGTGTTGTAGGTTCATCTGAACCTCCTCTAGGAGCTGTAACTTTTGGTGGTGGAATGAAGTCAAACTGATGGTCGGTTTGTGAGATATCGTTTGCCCTAGTTTGATAATGAAGTTGCTAATGTTGATGCTGCTAACCTAGGGTTTGCTACTGCTGATATGAATCAAATTTATTGTACTATTTATCTCTACTGAATTATTGAAGATAAAAGAAGATTTGATCAAAGGATTTCCCCACACATTGTGGGGTTTGTCCCTAGCTAGCCGCCACATCTTGTCTCTTGTCTTGGCTTGTTTTTGTCGATCATTTAATGTTCTATCTGCACTTTACTTTATGTACATGTGATTGCTAATTTGCGGAATATAATGTTGGAAATAATACTGAGAGGGGGGGTGAATCAGTATTATCTAATTCTTTTTCAATATATTTATACTTTGAATTATTGTATGTCAGTACCATAAAATAATGAACATGAACAAGAAAAACAGATAGTCACACCAACGAACACCAGATATAAGGTGGAAACCCAATGTGGGTGAAAACCACCTACTACAATATGTCTCTATCTTCTTTCAATTAGAAATTCCTTTTACAATGATTTTGTACTGGTGCAGTCCTTTACCAGTACGCAGGCTGCAACCTGCAGAGAGCTACAACTCTCTCTCCTGGAAGGGAGTTACAACCCCCTACTTCTTTTCTTTCAAGGACCACTTTTCATAAATTTTCAAACTGGATCCATGAACATCAATCAATCATCAAGTATATCTGCATCAAACAATCTCCTTTTCCCAATTAGCATTGAATCAAGTAAACACTTCTCTGACAGCTGTACCCAGAACACAGTAACAGTAACCACACACCAAATTCTGAACCCAGAATACTACAACAATAGCCAGAGGCAGCTAGATCATAATTTAAAGATATACGCTACTTCAACAACCTGAAACCTGCGTGCAGATCTATAAAGGATAAATCCTTCTTTCAAATATTCAGACACTAATTTACCCAGATTGTCAGATTTATAGATCAAGCATGCGCCTCATATAACAGATCAAAATCATACAAAGATACTATTATTCAAGCATAAAGATTATGACCCATCAACAGAACTTATCCTTCTTTATGCGCTAAGGTTCCTCCTTCATTCAGATCCAGATCTACACCATAACCCAATCACAAATATTTCAGATCTAGCACTTATTAGATATTCAATTCATTCGATGATGCTTTGCCAAATGATCTCCTTCCTCTTTTATAGTCTTAGGCCTTCCACAATAACACGGTCCAAAACCATAGGATCAAAAAACTATTGGACTAATACCATGAACCAACCATGAAAGTGCGTGAGATCAACACTTTTGGATGCAATACCACGGACCAAAACCATAATAAACCAATACCACGAACCCAATACCTGGGATCAACACTTCTGACGAGGTACCATGGTGCAAAACCATAGGTTCAAATACCAAGGACTAACTACCATGGACCAAAGGTAAGTTCTCCAACATATACGCGCTTTTCCTTGCATGAAAGTGCGTGAACCTTTTCTCTACATGCAATACCACGGAACAAAACCATAATAAACCAATACCACGAACCCAATACTTGGGATCAACACTTCTGATGAGGTACCATGGTCCAAAACCATAGGTTCAAATACCAAAGGTAAGTTCTCCAACATATACGCGCTTTTCCTTGCATGAAAGTGCGTGAACTTTTTCTCTACATGAAATAAACTTTTCTCTGCATAAAAGTGCGTGAACTTTTCTCTACATGAAATAAACTTTTCTCTGCATAAAAGTGCGTGAACTTTTCTCTACATGAAATAAACTTTTCTCTGCATATAAGTGCGTGAACTTTTCTCTACATTATAATTTATTATCTGAGATGAGTGGGTTGCCATCAAGTACAACATATGTATCATAATGCCAACATATAATCAGAAAAAGAAGTAAATTGTTATAAGCATAGAACATACCATAACTTAACATGGTATCAGAGCTAAGGTGAAGAAAAAGCCCAAGCAAGAGCAAGAGCAATCACCAAAGAGAAGATTGGCAAGGATATCCGAAAAGAACTATGGGGTCCTCAACACTCTTTCCTGCTGAAGACAAGCTCCGTGAGAAAGATGACTATCACACATGGAAGATGTCTATCGATCTAACCCTAGAAGATCCAGGAGTGCTAGACCATGTAAGAGGCAATATTTTTAAGCCTCCATCAAATGCATCCGCTGTTGCATGGAACAAATGGAAAACCAAAGAAGTCAAAATAGAAGATCATCCAGGACTCTAATGACAAGGACTTGGTGGCCTACATCTCTGAACTGGACACCTCCAAGGAAATATATGATAGACTGGGAAATGGCACTCACGACTCTTGGAGGATTACCATCTGAATGGTACGTGTTCAGGACTACTCTTTTGAACTATAATGTAATTCCTGGTTTCGAGGAATTAATGGCTAGATGCATTCAAGAAGAAACAAGGGAAGAAGAGCAAGAAATGTCCATGCCTAAAGGTCCTCCTGCTGCCTTTTCTTCTCATGCTTAGAAAAGAAATAATTTCGGGACTAAATCAAAAGGAAAGGCTGGACCTAAGGGTGGAAGAAAATGACGATGTTACATCTGCAATAAAGCAGGTCACTATGCAAGGGAGTGCCCTGATACAAAGGACCCACAGCGGGACGATGATCAAAATCCCTTTGATGGAAAATCAAAGGAATGAAAAATTCAACAACAAAAGTAAGAGGAGAGTTGGGGATCGAGGAAGAGGAAAACCATTCAAGAAGGCTAGAAAGTCCAGGATGTATTAAATGCACCTGACCTAAAAAATAACCTAGTGTCCATCTCGGTAATGGAAGACAAAGGCTACAAGGTCGATGGAAGTCCGCTAGGTGTCATGTCTTGTGACACAACACTTCAGTCTAAACTTTGGCATTAGAGGTTTGCCCACCTTCATTACAAAGCTCTACCCCATGTAAGACAGATGGTAACAGGGATGCTCGAATTCCAAGTAGAGAAAGAAGGTGTATGTCTGGGATGTGCCAAAGGAAAGCTCAAAAGGGGACCATTCCCCTCAAGCCAAAGCAAGACCTCTGATATATTATAGTTGGTTCACTCAAGAATATCTGAGGCTGGCATTAAGAGGGAGACTACTACACCACGTACTCCTGAGAAGAATGGTGTGGTAGGAAGGAAGAACCGCACGATTGTGGAAGCTATCCGGGCCATGCTACATGATCAAAGACTTCCGAAGTTTCTATGGGCTAAAACTACAAACACTATCATATAGCATTGGGTTCCAAGGCTCTTGAAGAAAAGTTCACCGATAAGAAACCTGATGTTTCTCATTTTAGAATTTTTGGAAACCTTTTATATTTCCATGTGCTGAAAGAGAAAAGAAATAAATTGGGTGCATCTAGAAAGAAGGGAATTTTTGTGGGCTATGGTGAAAATACTAAAGGCTATAGAACCTATGTAGCCAGTCAAAGGGAAGTCGTAATTGGTCATGATGTCACCTTTGACGAAGATATGGCTCTCAGCAAGGTGAACAATCTTCCGACTTTGAGGAGCTCCCAAGAAGCCGACACCAGGGAACCAAAAGAAAAGGATGATTAATCAATTCCTGATGTAGAAGAACCCATGGATCTGATTGATCTTCCTCCACTTGAGCCTTCCTCTTCTAGGAAGATACCTTCATGGCTTAGGGGGCTACTTGATGATGCTGAAGGACATGCTGCACCCTGAGGAACCTTTCATGAAAGTAAGAAACCTAATAGGTATCAGGGATACCTGACCATCATGAGCACGATCATACAAATTATTCTCAAACGCCGTCAAGCATCAAGTATGGAAGGATGATATGACCAAAGATATAAGTCTATCATGAAGAATGATGTCTGGGAAGTAGTTCCCAGACCCCAGAACAAGACAGTTGTTACTTCCAAATTGCTTTACAAGATAAAGCATGCAGCAGATGGAAGTACGGAAAAGTATAAGGCTCGTTTTGTTGCTCGTGGTTTCTCCCAGAAGGAAGGTATAGACTATGATGTGATATTTGCACCTATTTCCAGATATACAACCATCCGCTCGATCATAGCCCTTGTTTCTTCACAAGGATGGAACCTATATCAGATGGATGTCAAGACTTCGTTCTTACACGACTCGATCAAAGAAGAGGTTTATGTGGAGCAACTAGAAAATTTGAAATTTATGATCGAAAATCTCATGTATGCAGGTTGAAGAAGGCTCTATATGGGCTTAAGCAAGCACCCTGAGCATGGTATGAGAGGATTGACATCTACTTGATGAACCTGGGATTCACTAGAAGTGAAGTCGATCCTAACCTTTACTTTAAGGTTGAAGATGACAAGCCTCTCATACTGGTGCTGTATGTGGATGACCTCTTTCTAACAGGTGCATAACCTCTCATTCACAAATGTAAGAGGGAGTTGGCTTCTGAATTTGAATTGAAGGACCAAGGACTTGAGGTATGGCAGAAGCCAAGGGAAATTTTCCTATCTCAAGGAAAATATGTGGTAAAGATATTGGAAAGATTTGGTATGATGGACTGCAAGCCTGTGACTACCTCGAGGATCTTAACTGTTAGAAGTTATATGGTAGTGATTTCGGACCAGATTTGGGAAATTCCTCTGAGTTTCAAAAACTCATTTGTGTTGATGTTCTTGGTGAACCTCTGTCCGAACATATGTTTTGCAGTTAGCACTGTGAGCTCATATTTGGTTGAGCCTCACTAAATTGATGCCAAGAATCTTCTCAGATGTCTTCATGGCACAATTACTAATGGATTGAGATACACTACCAGAAATATGAAACTGCATGATTATTCGAATGCTGATTAGGAAGGTAGTGTGGAGGATCACTGGAGCACTTTTTAGTGCTATTCCTCTTTGGATTCTTCTTCGATATAATGGATGAGCAGGAAGCAGAAGTTGGTTGCCATAAGAACCACTGAGACCATATACGTATCTACAAGTATGATCTCATATGAAGCTACTTGGTTGGGGAAGCTCTTTAGTGAGCTGTTTGAACACATACCACTATGATTCTCTGTAACAACCAGAGGTGGGATTCGATTATTGAGGAATCCCGTATTCGTCGATTGCTCCAGCAGATAGACATCATTTGGGATATGGTAAGATGATGAGCAAGGAGGTTCCATCACATTAAGATGATGTATAGGTCGATACACCTTGTCAAAGCCCCGAGGAAAGATCTAATCTATGATTTTCCCAAACGACTTGGAGTTGTCAAGAAACCCTTGTACAAAGGTCCTGTATGTCGCATACATTAAGCTCTAGGAGCTCTGAGGGCTTGCGGTTCTTACTGGAGAAACATACAACCACAAGGTGACTCACCCTCCCATGGTAGTGTGCATTGGAACAAGATGACTCGCTCTCTTGTGGGACAAGATGATTCACTCTCTTGTGGAATAGGATGATTCGCTCTCCTGTGTAGTAGGATTGATGTGTTCTCCTGTGAGGCCTGGATTGATCTGTTCTCCATGGCGATTGTAGCAGGATTGATGTGTTCTCCTGTGAGGCCTGGATTTATGTGTTCTCCACGGCGGCCTAGATTGATGTGTTCTCCATGGCGATTGTAGCAGGATTGATGTGTTCTCCTGTGAGGACAGGATTGATTAGTTCTCCTGTCGAGGCATCCTACCAATGTAGTCTGGGACTCATGGGAAGTACCTCTCATCTGATCAATGAGAAGGGAAATGAAGTTAGGGATTATAGTAGTACCGATGGATGCAGTGTCATATCTACCGTACTCCCTATGCTAGGATGACCTCCATTGATCTGGGATCAATGATATTGGTCTGGGACCAGTGGTAGGATTTGTACCATACTATGATACTGACTTCAAGTCAATTGAGACTGGTCTGGGACTAGTGGTACATACTATGAGGCTGACTTCGTGTTAGTGTAGTACTGGTCTAGGACCAGTGAGAGTGGCACATACTATGACGCTGACTTCAGATCGGTTGAGACTGGTATGGGACCAATGGTACACACTCTGAGACTACGATACTGGTCTGGGACCAGTGGTAGGAGTGGTACTTACTATGAAGCTGACTTCGGGTCAGCTGAGACTGGTCTGGGACTAGTGGTACGCACTTTGAGACTGACTTTGAGTCAGTGGAGGATGATACTGGTCTGTTGTGGGGAAAAATGCCTATTTAGGACGATCCTATCCACCTAAGGTGTGATAGCGCCTTAGCAACAAACGAATACAGCTATCATGATTTCTTCCTTTATGAAATATGAAAGAGAGGAGATTGGCAAACTTACCGTTATCTTCCAGTTGTCCCTCGAACTAGATCCTCTTCTCTTTGTGTGTCCACAGCTACTTGCCTCCTCGCTTGATCAAGAGAACAGCTTACTTGAATCCCACGAGATCACAAGAGAACAGCTACCTGTGACAAGAGAACAACTACTTGCAACAAGAGAAGGACACAATACAAAGGCAAATATCCATATTCATAAATGATTCAGGATTAGAGGTAAATCAAATATACTAATGCAATTACACAAAATACACCAGCATATAGGAAAGAATCAAGATAGCTTTATTGAAAGTAACAGGGTTCAGGAAGAGATACAACCCATAGGGCTCCAACCCAGCATCTCCTTCCCAGCAGAATGGAATTCCTTCTTTAGCTCCCTTCAAAGCATAACACACCCAATGTTTCTAGCCACAAACCAACAACAATTCTTTGCAAATACTAAATTCCAGCCTCTCTTGACCTCATGGAGAGAGATCTATATATAGGAGTTTTGGAGAGAGGATGAGTCAGCTTTAGGCTGGTATAAAACTGACTAGTGTCCTCTCCCACTTCAGTTCTTGAGTCCACTTGGAGGTTCTTGCTTCCACTTGGAGATTTGGAACCTCTTACTCATCACCAGTCGAATTCCCTGATCCAAGTGTCATTTTGGAAGCTTCCTGGGCATTGACACCTTGAGGAATGACTCTGCCACATGTCCAAACTCGCCCAGCACAGGTAGCCTTCTTTGCAGTTGACATTCAACGCAGGTAGACAATGGAGCAGTTGACATTCAGCGCAGATGCTCAGTTGAGCAGTTGACATGATCCAGAATTGACTTGTTTTGAGTGTTTTCAGGTGGAGAAATTTTGTGAATTGTTGTGGTTACTTGGCCTTGTTCCTCTAGGGGTAGGAACAACATGTTTAGGGACTTTGGATCCCTTTCTTATTGACATTTCATGCTCAGTGATGCAAGGCACAAAAATGTCTATAACAGTTGCCCCCTAAAGTATGAGGTCGTTTATCGGGTGAAATGCTTTATCCAGGAGGTTCCGAAGTTCATCCATTTGCTGGGAGGAGACCTGTAATAAAATACAATACAATACATTATGATTCATACTACTTTCATGATCTAGCTGAGGCGGGCATTCCCATGCTCAGCTTTATAAATTCATTTTTGTACATAGAACAAATGATCGTCTGATAGTAGACTGATAATTTTGGTGAAAATTATCATCCTTTGAGTAGGATGATCATCTGCTGCAATGATGTACATGTCAAATGTCTTTATTTTTCCTGAATATATATCGCAGCCCGGATGGATGAAACTAGATCCGGGGTCTTCAAACTCGTTCGATCTTCACTCTAAGTACAAGTCGATCCATGTGAGAATTGCGCTGAAGTCGAACATGGAAAGACATCGCTTGATTACCGGTCAATGATGTAAACCGTTAACAAGCGCGAGAGGAATCACCGATAATGAAAATGACCCTCAAGGTACTGCGGCACAATTCACGTGGTGTGAATAAAGGACTTGGCGTCGAACACCACACAAAATCTTCTGGTCGAAGGTCATTGATGTA
Source organism: Pinus tabuliformis (assembly GCA_031772625.1). NCBI lineage: Eukaryota > Viridiplantae > Streptophyta > Pinopsida > Pinales > Pinaceae > Pinus > Pinus tabuliformis. The sequence goes on from CM062816.1 coordinate 1,214,410,494, forward strand.
TACCTGTCGCCGGAAGTGAGAAACTTGCCATTGAGGCATGCAAGCTTCAAAGTATTGAAGGGGTTGTTCCTAGATCAACTCCTTGGATAATGAGCTGATGTCGACAAGGAGCGATCCGTCAAAGGAGGGCCTTAATGGATCCCACATCAGTGACACGGAACGGAGCTAATGATTTTAATGGAGGTGAAAACAATCTGTGACATATGATTCAGGGTGGCGGTCATGAATGGATGAAGGATAATGTATGGCAGTGGATGGGACCTGGTTGACTCTTTTTGAATGACTTCTCTTGAACATATGGCGACACTGATGCGATGGATTGGTAGCATTACCCCAAATAAGGATGGTATGGCAAGACCATGGTGATGTGACCGGTGAATGAAACAACCCAACCCGATTGTGGTACGGAAGAAAAGTGTCATGTTCAAGAGCGACCTGCTACCATCAAAGTTTTCTTGATCTTTCCCAATTTTTCCCCAGTCATTGCTGACCAGTACCTCTTTATTTTTGTCAAGCTTGAGGAGGATAACATATGCTTGTTCTATAACCTGCCCTTCGGGTAAGCCCATCGCTATGTTTTAACGAGCCTAGCGATAGTGAAACTCGTTCTCGTCTAAAGACAAGTTTGTCGCTATTTAATCATTTTAACGAGTCTAACGACAAGGATAACTCGATCCTTTTCATTTTTAGAGAGTCTGAAAAGGTACATAAAGTCAACTCCAAAATTCCTTTTTCGTCATCTAATCCCTTAAGTCCGAAAAAGTATAAAACAATATAGAAGGGATGAGTTTTCGATAACTTTAACGAGCCGAACAAAACAAGCGCTCGATCCTTTTGTGCAATAATCCCTCAGGTCCAAAAAGATTAAAATCTAGAGGAGGGATAGCTCTTCCTGTCCTTTAACGAGCTGGAAGGCCAAAACTCGGCAATCTTTTCATATTTTATGAGTCAGTTGAAAAGAGCTTAAAGAAGACTCGTCTTTTGAGGAACGAGTGATAAACAGGGATAGCAATTGATTCTAGGTACAGGTTGGAATTTTCCAATCACGGTAGTGTCACAAGGATGGCTAAGTGAAATCACTCTTCGCAGCTATTCCTCAAAATGGGTAAATAATCATATGGAGGTGAACGATCGGCCAAATGACAAGATGGAGGTGGCAGGTGCAAACACGACCAAGGTTTTTATGGCTGATAAATTTACGATCACAGCGGTTATTTACCGGGATAGGTTCATTTTTTAGTTAAAAATGAGCTTAAACTCTGGAGGAAAAATTGCTCACTGCTTTTATTTATTTTTTAACGAGCATGAAGACCGCGTTAAAACTGCTCAGATCTTGCGTTTATTTTTTAATGAGCATGAACTTTATGCTAAAACTGCTCGATTCGTGCGTTTATTTTTTAACGAGCATGAACTTTATGCTAAAACTGCTCGATTACCCAGTCTTTTGATAAGAGTGTCTCACGAAAGATCCCATTTTTTATCGAGCTTGCGCCTTACCAAAGCTATGCTCACTCTCCTTTCTTTATGCAAGTTAGGAAACGACTAATCCAAAAAACAGATAAATAACCGCTCTTTGCTTGCACTCCAAAAGGTTTGCATGCCCCCAGCTATAAAACAGAGTTTCAAGGTTACCTCTACTTACCCTCCACCAAAACATTTGTTTTAATCGAGAGAGGCTTACCTCTTTCAGGTTACCCAAAGATTGTCTCGTTAATCTTTCAAACAAAACACTTCCTCGGCAATGTCTACCGAAATAGACAAGGGTGAATGATTGTTGTCAAACACGTAACTTTGACAAAAGAATCCTATTCTAGAACAACCCCTCTTCCATCCACGGATGGGGTACGGACTAGTCATATTCTCCCACGGAAACCTACCCTATACCCAAAAGTTTCCCTGCCGAAGCAGGCCAGGATGCATGTCCCCTGGGTTCCAGTCATATCCTCCCGGATTACTCGCACTCATCAGGAGGACGGACCGTGGGTTGAGACACTTCTTGCATGAATAGACCATTTAGGGATGGCACATGACTATTTGCGATGTGTGATCCGGGAAAGTTGGTCCACGAGCTTGACCATTCTTCCTTCATGCGGAAAACAAATTACTCTAAAGAGTGAGGAGACTACAGCTCCCATGCAATATATATAGTCTCGTCCAAGGAGTAGGTTATAATCCAACGGTCCTTGAATGACCATCACGTTCATTTGACCGGTCTTCCTTTTCAATGTTATAGGCACATTGGGGAGGATCCCTAAAGGTCGACTGGTTCCTTTATCAAAACCTGATAGATTTCTCATCTCAGGTAAGAGTTCTGGTGAACCAAGCGCTCTCCAAGCAATAGAGGAAAGGATACTCACAGATGCCCCCTCATCAATGATAGTGCCAGCCATTACCATTCTGTATATTTGACAAATAATTCTGAATGGTACACTGGCTGGCAACCAGGGTCTGCCTAGTTGGTTCCAATCAAAGGACACAACCAGGTTGCTTGGTGGTGGGACCGAATATACGGCCGAATAGCGCTCTGATGAACTTCCTTCCTGCGACAAAGGAATGGTGGCATTGCCCCTTTGATCATCAGAGTCAGTGCTGATGAAGAGAACTTGGACGGTGTCGTCTTTATTCTCCTCTGTGATGGTGTCATTCGAAGATCGAGCCTCTGAAGGTAAAACTGGGTCAACTGCCGTATCAACCTTTTGACTTTCGTCAGGCATGGATCTAGACGGTTCTTCTTCAATGACAGGTGCTTCGGCTGACCATCTAAGTGGCTCAGCCGGATTCTCAACTAGTGAGGGACTTGGCAGGAGTCTTTGATATCCAGGAGGAAGATTCGCTCGTAAAATCGGGCGATCTTCCAGAACTCTTTTCGCCTCGTCTAAGAAGGGACAACGGTGGATGGCGTGATCACCTTCACACAGTCTGCAGGGAAATTTAACTTTCCCATTCTGTCCTGGAGCTTCACTCCCACTAGTTGACGGTGAGCAGTCGACATGGCTATCAGAGGTCGATGCTCCCGAATTGTGCAAACGGGGGGACCAGTCTCTTAGTATCCATGGGATACAGGGACAATCTCTATGGAAGTGGTCTCCCCTGCATATGATGCATGGCAATTTAGGCCTTACAAGTGCGGTGTGTGGATTTTTGTTAGATGACATTTGCTTGCCCCCAGTCGCCTTAGGCTCCTTCTTCTTCTTTTCTTTCTTCTTCTTCTCCTTCTTCTCCTTAGGAACCTGATTTTTTGATCGACCAGTTCCTTCAAGAGAAGAGGAAGGAGGGGAGGAAGATGAAGTGGAAGGCTGGGAGGCAACTCTTGTCTGATCTAACTGTTGACTCGACTGTTCAGGAGTGGTGGTATTCTGAATGACATTGGTCGAAAAGAGCCAAACTGGTAGGCCAATTGTCAATCCTGGAAGTGACAATGTGGCCATGTGGGGCGCACCAACATCTCCCCAAGAGGAGAAGGGACTAGGATTTCCACCTAAGGGAACTCCTTGGTTGGTGTGCTCCATCTTTTCAACCTAACGATCAACGCAGGATTAAAGGGTGATTGTTCCGTTTAAAATAAATTGTTAACGACGCTTTTAGACACAACTTGCTTTTTCAGTTTTAAAGAGTCGAGAAAAAGCTAAAGATGACTCTAGTCTCCTTCGATGTTTTAACGAGCCCGAAGTGACAAATGCTCGGATGGACTTTTTCTAGTTATAGAGTCTGAAAAATGCCAAAAGGAACTGCTCTGGAGATCTAGGCAGAGGGTGTGCCAAACCTTTCGCAAAACCACAGAATACGTTTTACGGTACGGGTGGTCGATCTTCGTGAATGTTGTGTTCCCTGCATTGCGATCAGTAGGGCGGCCGACACGGCTTCCTAAGGATAAAAGATATATGCCTATAGGGGTCTCCCAATATATACGCGACGGTACGTGGGAGCACAAATCTGTACTAGCGCTACCGTCTCTCAGGAGGAATCACCCACCTTCTTAGAGACCGACAGTCACTAGGCTTAACGGCGCCGGAACACGTCTCTAGCCTAGACCTCTATGTTGTGCGTTATGTTACAAAGCGTTGTTAGGTTCATTCAGTTTATTTTAGGTTGATCTTTTTAAAGTTTGCCTTTCAAGGTTCACCACGAGATGTATAATATAACTTCCTAAATGCAGTCTAAGATGATAAGCAAGCTTTACAATCTTTCAACTTTGAAAATCCTAGCTACTAAGGGAAAAGAGAGCGACTATCTTTTCTCAAAGAGCAATCAGCACACTCTAATGCACTTTCCCTAAATCCAACATGCAAACTTATCAAATGCAAGATGCACAATGCAGGTGTTTGTTTTCACTTTCTTAGTATAAATGCCTACAAAGAAAGATTTTTGCACAACTTTGAATTTGCTTTTACAATGATCAAAATAAACAAGTTCACTTTCTTCGAAATCAACAAGGGTAGAAGAGATTACAATCAATTTGCGATTTTCGAAATAAAGACTCGTTTTGATACTTTGAAAAGAACAAATTCAAACCAATAAGCAAAAGTAAAACTATAATCAATCTGAACAAACAGCCAATGAACTCTCTTCTAAGATCACTTTCAATCAGATCTGAATCAAAGGCTACAGAAAGACTACTTTACTCATGCAAAGGAAGACTGTAAATGACGCCACAAACACATAAAAACATTCACAATCTTTTTGTACAAAAATTGGGGCGGAATTCAGGCAAAGAAAAGGGTTATCAGACTAGCACCTATGCTGGTTAAAGGCTGCAAAAACAGAGATCAAAACAGGGCAAAAAAGGACAAAGAACCCCAGCTGCACAAGGCCACACTGGTTCAGCGCAGGTCCAACACTGTCAGTTTGACATTCAGCACAGGTAGCCCCTTCGGGACCTGCGTTGAAATGCAGACTGCCTTCACAGTGCCTACGCTGAAGAGAGAAACTCTCGTTTCTCTTGGTTTCTGGGTCACAAAATGCTCAAAAATCAACTGTTTCAGGCCAAATCAGAAACACAAGCAAGGTATAAACAGAGGGATGCTTTGATAAGGTACTAAAGACTATCACAAGGATCAATCAAATCATTTGTGGATCTAGTTTAAATCATAGACAAGTCCAACATACTGGATCAAAGCAGCAACTTTTACTTTTCATCCGAGAAAGATGCAGTTCAAGAGTTGCTGTCAAGTCTATGAAGTAAACAAATGACGGAAACACAAATGAAATGAATAAACAAGTTCTTCCCCAGCGGAGTCGCCAATTTGTTGTGGGGAAAAATGCCTATTTAGGACGATCCTATCCACCTAAGGTGTGACAACGCCTTAGCAACAAACGAATACAGCTATCATGATTTCTTCCTTTATGAAATATTAAAGAGAGGAGATCGGCAGACTTACCGTTATCTTCCGGTTTTCCCTCGAACTAGATCCTCTTCTCTTTGTGTGTCCACAGCTACTTGCCTCCTTGCTTGATCAAGAGAACAACTTACTTGAATCCCACGAGATCACAAGAGAACAACTACCTGTGACAAGAGAACAACTACTTGCAACAAGAGAAGGACACAATACAAAGGCAAATATCCATATTCATAAATGATTCAGGATTAGAGGTAAATCAAATATACTAATGCAATTACACAAAATACACCAGCATATAGGAAAGAATCAAGATAGCTTTATTGAAAGTAACAGGTTTCAGGAAGAGATACAACCCATAGGGCTCCAACCCAGCATCTCCTTCCCAGCAGAATGGAATTCCTTCTTTAGCTCCCTTCAAAGCATAACACACCCAATGTTTCTAGCCACAAACCAACAACAATTCTTTGCAAATACTAAATTCCAGCCTCTTTAGACCTCATGGAGAGAGATCTATATATAGGGATATTGGAGAGAGGATGAGTCAGCTTGAGACTGGTCTGAGATTGACTAGTGTCCTCTCCCACTTCAGTTCTTGAGTCCACTTGGAGGTTCTTGCTTCCACTTGGAGATTTGGAACCTCTTACTCATCACCAGTCGAATTCCCTGATCCAAGTGTCATTTTGGAAGCTTCCTGGGCATTGACACCTTGAGGAATGACTCTGCCACATGTCCAAACTCGCCCAGCGCAGGTAGCCTTCTTTGCAGTTGACATTCAACGCAGGTAGACAGTGGAGCAGTTGAAATTCAATGCAGATGCTCAGTTGAGCAGTTGACATGATCCAGAATTGCCTTGTTTTGAGTGTTTTCAGGTGGAGAACTTTTGTGAATTGCTGTGGTTACTTGGCCTTGTTCCTCTAGGGTAGGAACAACATGTTTAGGGACTTTGGATCCCTTGATTATTGACATTTCATGCTCAGTGATGCAAGGCACAAAAATGTCTATAACATGGTCTAGGGCTACTGGAGTTGTACTCACTATGACACTGACTTCGGGTTGGTTGAGACTGGTCTGGGACTAGTGGTACATACTTTGAGACTGACTTTGAGTCAGTATGATACATCCTCGATCATTTCTTCTTCTTCATAATTCGGACAAAAGCAGAGCAGAATAGAACAATGCAAGAGCAGAGCAAAACAGTAGCGATCAGTACAGGGCAGAACAAGACAAAGCAGAACATGCAGAATAGAGCAAAGTAGGGCAAGGGTCAGGCTGGACATGGAAGTGCATTTGATGGATGAATAGTAATGACCAATAGACAGATTGTAGATGAAGTTCTCCCTGGTTGAGAGGGAGTGTTAAAATTGGAAACCAGGGCAAAAATTCATGTGGGTCATATTATTCATGGCTGATAATATTTTTATTAGATTTCTCTTATTGAGAGGTGTAGGATTGATATAAATATCATCCGATTCCAATAAGTATTCATGGAGATATGAATTTATTTTGATTATGGAATTATTATCAAGCCGACCTATAACTCATTTAGGCTCAGAAGCCCAACAGTCGCATCTATTCAAACACCAACATTGTGTATAAATATAAGAGGACTTTTCCTCATTTACCCTCACTCTTCTCATCACATCTCTCTCTCTCTACTGCGCAAAAATGAGTCTCTTCTCTACTTCGTAGAAATGGGTCTCTCTCTCACACATGTGAAGCCGAAAGCTATTGAACCTAAAGCTGCAACTGCAGAAGGAAATATTGACCTGCGTGGCCTAGAATATCTCCTCTTTCAAACTGTGTTGTAGTCTCATCTGAACCTCCTCTGAAAACCGCAACTTTTGGTGGTGGAATGAAGTCAATCCGATGAACTGTTTGCAAGATATCGACTGCCCTAGTTTGAAGCCGGAAACTACTGAAACTGAAGCTGCAACTGCAGAAGTAAAGATTGACCTGCGTGGCCTAGAAGATCTCCTCATATGAACTGTGTTGTAGGTTCATCTGAACCTCCTCTGAAAGCTGCAACTTTTGGTGGTGGAATGAAGTCAATCTGACGAACAGTTTGCAAGATATCGACTGCCCTAGTTTGAAGCCAGAAACTGTTGAAACTGAAGCTGCAACTGTAGAAGTAAAGATCAAATTACGTCACCTAGAAAATATCCTCATGTGAAATACATTGTAGGTTAATCTGAACCTCCTCTAGAAGCTGCAACTTTTTGTGGTGGAATGAAGTCAATCCGACGGTCGGTTTGTGAGATATCATTTGCCCTAGTTTGATAATGAGGCTGCTAATGTTGATGGTGCTGATCTAGGGTTTGCTACTGCTGATATGAATCAAATTTATTGTACTATTTCTCTGTACTAAATTATTGAAGATAAAAGAAGATTTTATCAAAGGGTTTCCCCACACATTGTGGGGTTTGTCCCTGGCTAGCCGCCACATCTTGTGTCTCTTCTCTTGGCTTGTTTTCTGTCGATCGTTTAATGTTCTATCTACACTTTACTTTATGTACATGTGATTGCTAATCTGCGGAATATAATAAGAAAAAGAAGTAAATTGTTATAAGCATAGAACATACCATAACTTAACAAATATGAAACCCTAAAATATCCCTAATGATGCTTAAAACCCTAAATCCTCAATGTTCATCATATCACCTATCCCTACAGCTCTAAATTCCCCTATCCCTATTCCCCGATCACCTTATCCATTTTTCCCTTTACCCGTATTCCATATCATTCCCATTCCCTTTATCCCTCTTCCCCAAGAGAAAATTCTAAAGCAAATAAGCCCTCCCCCTAATTTCCTACTCCTACATTCATTTCCTAGTCACAAGGTCATCTCCCATCCCCTCACTCCTAAATCAATCTCACTCATTCCCTTCATACAACCTCAAACCCTAAAACAAATTCCTAAAACCCTCATAACCTCTTTAGCATTCTCACAAGCTCACTCATAAGCTCAGAACCTAATGAGCTCACCTCCCCTTCCCCTACTCCTATTCACCATAAATCATTCCTCAATTACCTTCTCTAGGGCTTCAAGGATTCAAAACTCAACCAACATGGATAGAGAGGACAAAGATTATGGGGATGAGGAAAACAGTGGCAGTGAAAGCTAGTCTAAGGTAGGATTTGAAAGGAAAAAAGGAGAAGGATAGGCTTAGGATGCTGGCTGAAGCTTCTTTGGCTCATCATAGCACTTGATTATGGTGCTTATCACCAATTTTGGGAAAATTTGGAGCAAATTTTGTCATTTGCAAATTTTGGAATTCAATACACAGAAGAACTGCCTAGAAGCACAGTACCATCGGCCTTGTGCTTTTCCTAGGGGCACCCAATGAAGAAATGGTTTGCATATTTGGATCCAGAGAAATGAGGACATGAACCCTATAATGTTTAAAATATTTTGGGGCATAACTGGTCCACAAAAAGGTCGAAAACATCCTAAAAATGACCTTTCTGCCACTTTTTGGACACACAAAAGCAGTCTTGGAAGAATCAAGTTTTGAGGGGTTACATAAGCTTAAAATTTAGAAATTCTAGGTGTTTTGGAAACTATACTTGAATTCCTTTCCAATGTGCTATCATGGGCGAAATGTGGATGCCCAGAAGGTCTCCAAAAGGGACCTGAAAGTGGTGTTGCGCTTCTGGCCAGTGGCATTGTGCTTTGGGCAGTTTTGCTCAGGATGACCATTTTTCCAGTTTTTTCACTATGATCATGGATTCTATCTCATGGAGGTTATTTCACCATTGTAAATGATGACTTAGCATGTAATTATGATAGGTAAATAGTAATAGAGGGTAGACTCATTGCTTTAGGAGTTAGTTTGAGCTCAAATGAATCAGTTTTTCACTTTTAGAGGCAAGTTGTTGAGATGCCTATATTCCTGTTTCTTGTTTAGTATCAGTTAGATTAGCTCCTTATCTTGGGGATTCGAACCATGAGGATGGGAGGAGGTTGAAACAATGTCTATATCTTCTTCTTCTTTCTCATTGTAAAGTGTTGGACTCAGCTGGATACTCAGACCTTGATTGTACACCTTTTGTAAGTAGTTTGGCAGGAGATTAATAAGAATTGCAGCTACTTTTATGGGATCCATGTGGTATGAGTTTTAGCACAATTTCTTCTTCTGTGATCATGTGTTAATATGTTTTATGTATTCCATTAATCATTTCATTGATTCTAGTTTAATTTTTTCAAGTTAATAGGTGGAATTCATTATATTAGTGCTCTGCCTTGGGAAACCATTCACCATTTCATGTTTTTTGTAGTCTAGGAAGGATTCATGGTTTTCACATGCCCTTATTAACTTCTCACTAGTCTAAAACATCTCATCCCATCAAACCCTTGATTGCTAAAGCCTATGCCTACCTTTCCCCATTGAACACCCTACAATTCTAAACTAGGTCGCTAGACCTAAATTTTTCAGCTCATCCTGATCCAGCAAAACCCTTTCAAAATCCAATCAAAACTTCGTGCTACTATACCTAGCCTAATATCCTTTACCTAATCCAGTCATCTTGACTGAGATCCTTATGAAGAGAGCCCTCTCCTGGCCTAGTAGGGCTATCTGCTTGGCTAAGCATGGTTTGTCGTTACCCTGGTATTGCCTTCCTTCAGCATGTGGTTCAATCCAGGTGATAACATAGTGGCGACCATACTGGGGACGTAGTTTTATGTTCCTAAGCAAAATGTATCAAGTTCATATCTAGATATGATTGTTGATGGTGGATAATGATCAGACATTGGAAGGCTAAAATCATTCACCTCACGACTCTAAATCAGTTTCGAGATTTGATCCAAGGACTCCACTGAAGGATGAACCTGACCAACAAAAACATGAAAGGACAATATGGAAAGATCAGGTATTCAAGTTGGAATTTCATCCAAGAAATTATGTTCTTTGTTATAAATTATTTCTTCTCTTTTCTCGATAATGTCAAGAAGGCTTTACAAAGTATATTGTATTTGAGACAATATCCTAGACCTGTATGTGATTCCTTCCCTTTGAAGATTTTGAATACAAAATATTCGCATGCCTTTGATCTCCATCAAGACCCTTCTTCTGAATCTTATGATGACTATCTTCAAACTGATGAGCCTCAAGAGATGAAGAATAATTCTACAACTTTTTTATATACTCCTATACCTTGTAAAATTCCGGATAGATACAAGCCTTTGATTTTACTTCTTATATCCCATGCTTTCCCTAAAAATCATTACCTATATCTACCAGGATTTGATGGTGAATGTGACAACATCACTGCTGAGAGATGTGTACTAAATTTTGAGTCTTTTATTGACCTTTTTTAAGTGGATGAAGAGGATGTCAGTATTAGGCTTTTTTCTCTTTCTTTGCAAGGCAAAGTCAAGAGCTAGTTCAAAACCTTGCCTGATGCAAGCATCTTAGATTTCTAGAACTTCGTCAAAGTTTTCCTAAACAAGTGGGTGGTCAAAAAGAACCTTTTCTTGATTCTAGAAGAGTATAACCAACTAACAAGACAACCAGGGGAGACAATACAACAATTTTTTGCCATATTTTACCAAGCTTATTGTTTGATGCCTATTACTATAAGACCTCCTCCTGATTCAACTCTCTTGCACTACCCAAATGCCTTTGATATGGAAATGGAGTTTCAGCTGAGAGAAAGGAACCTTGTAAAACTTGAAGAGATGCAAAATAGTGTAGTAGATGTAGAGGCTAATCTGCTAAATAGAAGGGAAAAGTTGAAGGAAGAAGAGATGAAGAACATAGATCTAGAGGAATCGAAATCTTTAGAGTTAAAGATCAACATTTTGGTAAGTGCCATGGAAGAGATGATGAAAAAGATCAGCACAAGGAATGAGTGTGATGTTCAAGACCATGGCTCATAGATTGAAGAAGAACGAGTGGCTTATCCAAAACATTTTTTTCTTATCCCAGTTGTCATAGATCTGATAATGGTTGTTTAATAGATCATCTTGGAGGAGAGAGATATGTTTATCTGACATGTATGCTTGATGATGTGTTTTATACTGATGATTTTCATAAGTTTGATCAGTATGATGATGATTATGTTCTCCAAATAGAAGCTAGTCTTGCAAACAAATCAACAGTTGGTTTGTGAAGGAGGAAGTTCACTTTCAGCAGCCCAAATACAATGATCAGCCATTGCATATTAGATATGGAAGTGAGGAGGAAAGTGCAGCAAATTTCGAAGCAAGTGAAGGATCTTTGCTTCTTTGTTTTACTTCGTTTTAGTTCATCAAAGACAACTTTACTGCAATAAAAAATAAATCGTCGATAAGTTTTGATCTGGACCATCTAGAGGGAAATGATATCCTTGTTCAAGACTTCCCATATCTAGATTTGCAGCCTCCGAATGCCATTGAATGTTAGGTTGCAGATGAAGAATCAAAAGCTGGAACATATGATTAAATGATGCAAGATGATTCTATACCATTATGTTTTGAATCATTTCTGTTTTTGAAGGAAATTTTGCATAGTATATGTTATCACCCCAAGAAACTCTCCTAGGTTGTATATCGGAGATGCTCGGGAACATTACAAACTCAAAAAAATGTTGGATAAATGGTGGATGAATGAAATAAATGCTGCATATTCAAGCGAGATAACCACTTCTATTATGATTGACCCCAGACATGGGTGAACACCCCCAGACTACAAGGCTCTTAACCACCAATTACTCACAGTTTGAGGATAAGGTGATAATGGAGAAGACTGACCACACCAGCAGATGCACAGGACCCTGTTATGGCCGGCTGCAACCAGTTAAAAGGTCTGTAAATCTAGTTTCTAATACACAGAAAGGATGAAAACTCTCTATGCATTAAACAATAGAAACCTTCATACATGTTCAATGATACATGCTAAATCCTAACACAGAGGTGGGATGATAGCCTTAACACACAGGAATGCGATTTGCGATAGCGATCACATCGCCTCGCATTGCAATGCAAGATCGCATCACAATATCGAAACACGGAAGACAAGGCCGGAGGCTTAACACACATGGCTGCGATTTGCTATATCGATCAGATCGCATCGCAATCTCGCAGTGGCAGAAGACAAGGGCGCAAAGAGGCGCGGGGGCTAATGTGCGATTGCGATCAGATTGCATCGCAAGGAAAAAATGGAGGCAGTGGGGTGAAAGGGAATAAGCGAGGTGAAGGAGAAGGAGGAGGAGGAGGGCCACCATTTTTCTTTAAGCACAAACACACCACCAGACCCGAGCTATACCTTCCAACGCTGAAGCTTGTAGCAGGGCTAACACTGGCTCCTTCTGGGGATGAGATCCTCCCTGTGAGGTCTCAAGAACTGCAGACCAATTCCTTCATACAAAATCATCTTGAAAAAAACTTGCCTAGTATCCATTGGGTATGGAGTCAACTAAGAATACAATAAAAACTGAACAAGAAACTATTTACAATCATAAAAGCCTCAAAAATTGGCCAACTAGTAGGCCAGCAAAAACTGTTTCTCCTGCTCTCAGCCTGGTTCATCATAAATCAGCAAGACAGGATTTATTTGATCCTCTACCTCCAACAATTTAGGACACTCGAGCTTGATTAGTAGATAGGGATCAAATTTCATTTCCCTTCTGCTTATTTTTCTCCTTGGATGTTCTTTATAGGAGCCTCTGTACACCTGCTGACTAATCATGGCTGTTGTGTACCTGTTCTTGTCTTCTGTGGCCTGCAACTTAAATATGAAAGATGCATCATTGTTTTCTTCTGTAGGGGACACAGAGCCAGTTTCTGCTCCTGAAGCTTTCTGTGAACAAGTTTCATCCAAGGAAGAATCCTGTAACTGTACACCCTCTTCCTCTGTCAACAGGCAAATTGCCCTTTAAACTTGTGTGGAGGTCGTCTGAGCTGGCATCAGAGTATCAAGATTGAGGTGATCAGTCTCAAGCTTGGGCATTGAGCTATTTCCTACCTCAGTTTTCATGGGGAAACTTAGAGGGCTTGTCACTTGAGCAAATAGAGGGACAAAAGATGATGGGGAGTTTTCCTCTCCCTCTTTAATCACTGGGCCGGGGAAAAAAGCAGGCTGGAAAATTTTCAGATCTTCACAACCATAAGAAGATGAGCTGGCTTCGGGCTCAGATTTGTGGAGGAGGTTGGGGCTACTTTCTTCTAGTTGCTACTAATGATAAGCTTGTTGTTCTACAGGCACAAAAAACTGACAAGCAGTGCCTCTTGATAATGCTTTCTCATAAGCAGCCCTAGTTAGGAAAGGAATGCCCTCTAAATGACGGACCTCCTCCTCGTCAAACAACTCTTCTTCTGAATGCTACTCATCTATTAACTTGGAAACTTCAAAGGCTAATGACTGAATCATCCTGGCCATTTCGTCAATCTATGATCTGAGGATGATGAGAACCCATCCCTTAGAAAGTTCCCAAACTCAGTATGCTCATATAGCAGATCTTCCTTATCCCCCCAGTGCTTTAAGAACACATCACCTAAGGTCTCAATGTCTGCTATGGACCTAGGGGCTAGTTCATTGAACCATTTTCTAGCTTCTCCCTCTAGGCTCTGGAAAAAAATCATCATCAACACATCATCTTCATTGATATCCTGTTCAACAACATAGCTGTAAAAAGACTCGAGGTGCTCTTCAGCTGATACTCCTTTTGCACTAGTAAACTTCGGTATGAATTCTTGAAAATCTCCTGCAGGCATGGCATGCAATGGGCAGGAAAGACCAAGGGTCCATACCTAGTAGCAACTATTTGTTCTATCTTTTTAAGCGCTTGCTGACTTGCCATGGCTGAGGTTTACGAAAGGGATACTAGTGGATTGAGTGGAATGAATCAATGAAAAGAATGATAGAAACCGAGGAATATGATGGACAGTATGGATGCTTCTTTCTACTGAGGTTCGAAAGGGAAATGAATGACTAAGGAGCTGAATGAATCTCTGAAAGTGACATTCACAAACAGAGATACATGGAACTTTACGGCTTACCTAATCCTGGTGCTCCTTTTTGCAATGTTTACTTCTTCTTAACGATCTTCTCAGGATCAGGCACTGGTCAACTACTGATTTATGAAGATTTGTTCGAGCATGTCTCACAAACTGAGCCAGAACTTTTATGTGGAGTCTCCAGAGGATGGCATTCCACCAATGGAGTCGCCAGACAGATGATTACAACCAAAATTTGTCTTCAAACCTTGTCTGTCATCAAAGCTTGAAGCTGTGTCGTTCTCCCAGGGAAGCTAAGCTTCGATTCTCCTCTCCCCGGCAACAACGCCAATTAATGTTATCACCCCAAGAAACTCTCCTAGGTTGTATATCGGAGATGCTCGGGAACATTACAAACTCAACAAAATGTTGGATAAATGGTGGATGAATGAAACAAATGTTGCATATTCAAGTGAGATAACCACTTCTACTATGATTGACCATAGACATGGGTGAACACCCCCAGACTACAAGGCTTTTAAGCACCAATTACTCACAGTTTGAGGATAAGGTGATAATGGAGAAGACTGACCACACCAGTAGATGCACAGGACCCTGTGATGGCCGGCTGCAACCAGTTAAAAGGTGCGCAAATCTAGTTTCTAATACACAGGCAGGATGACAGCTCTCTATGCATTAAACAACAGAAACCTTCATACATGTTCAATGATACATGCTAAATCCTAACACAGAGGTGGGATGATAGCCCCTCTGATGCTAAACATTCACAGCACATGAACAAATGCAAAACAGGCATAGCCTGGAACAAGAAGAAGAAGTGGAAAGTGAGCAATTGACAGCAAAAGAAGCTTGTATTAATTGGAAATGAAGACCAGATGCTGCAGGTTACAAAGTAGTTATAGTCTCCAGAAGTTGAACCTTACAACAGAGTCACCTTCATCTGAAACTCATCCCTAATTACATCATTTTTCTGGGTATATATGGTGTTTCATTACAAAATATCTCTACTAACCTATGCGTGGAGGGATCATAATGGATCACCAACCGCTCTAACTACTTGGCATGGGTCTCTGCTGCAACCTGACTGTGTCAGTGAACAAAATTGATCTTCTTTGATATTCTGTTGTCCTTCATGAGTAGGTGGAATGTTGCATGGAAGACATTCCATGACTGATAAATGCATTTAACTACTCGAGACATGTCCTTTTCGCTCTCAGCCATTCTGTTTGCTGAATGCGGTTGTTGAAAATGAAATGCACCAAGTACGGGCGAACCAGCCACTTTCTTCCTTCAGGAGCATGTAGTGATCGGGGTGAGAGGAATATACGGAAGAGGAGGGATATCAGCCGTTGGATCGCACAGATAGGTGGCAGATATGTCACAGCGGGAAAAATGGAAGAAACGGGAGCAAAAAACTGAGTCGTTGGATCTCAGGGGGGCAGATCCAACGGTCATCGGGCACAGAAGCTGCACGGGGTTTAAACATGTGGAAAACATGGCGAAGACCGTTGAATTACACAGATGAATGGTGGAGACTGATTTGTAGGAGAGTCAATGCATGACTGCGATCATATCGCATCGCAACGCAACATCGAATCGCAATATCGCATCGGCGGAAGTCAGGGGCATAGCCTTAACACACAGGGATGCGATTTGTGATAGCGATCACATCACATCGTATTGAAATGCAAGATCGCATCACAATATCGCAACGCAGAAGACAAGGGCGGAGGCTTAACACACATGGCTGCGATTTGTGATAGCGATCAGATTGCATCGCAATCTCGCAACGGCAGAAGACAAGGGCGCAAAGAGGCAGGGAGGGCTAATGTGCGATTGCGATTAGATCGCATCGCAAGGAAAAAACGGAGGCAACGGGGTGAAAGGGAATAAGCGAGGTGAAGGAGAAGGAGAAGGAGGAGGGCCACCAGCTTTCTTTAAGCACAAACACACCACTAGACCATCCAATGCTAAAGCTTGTAGCATGGCTAACAGTATATCTTCAATAAAGGATAAGCAGCTTGTAGAAAATCATGCAATCTCATTGGAAGCAATAGAAAATGGATTGAAACATTATTTTCAAGTTTTTCACGATCCAATAGCTGATGTGTTGGATGATTTATGTGGTCAAAGGCCTTCTCCATTAGCTAACTTTGAGCTTGAAAAAAGTATTAATACAAACTTGATTCGGCAACCAGTTTCTTTGTTATTTTCAGCAGGAGTCTCGTCACAAAGCTCAGATGAAAGTTTGCATTCATGGTATGAGAAGAAGAAAAATAATCCATTGGATGAGCTAAGTCTTAGTGCACATGAATTTTAACATCCTCATGCAGTATTTTTGGAGTTAGATAAAGAATCCATATTATTCAATATGGGAAAATTTGGATTTGTTTACAAGTTTTCATGGGAGTTTCATTTCAGTAGTTCTCTCTTCTTTATCATAAACAAGCACTTACGGAGAATTCAAACAGTAGCCAGAATGCTTACTTGGTTGCATTGGTTGTTTCATTTCACTTGATCAGGTGATGAATGGAACAGTTAGAGTAGGTTTTGAGCATATTTCCTAGTTTGTTAGTTGTGTTTTAGTATTGAGTCAATTTTTAGTTGAGTAAAAGTCAGTTTGTGTCTTTGAGTCATCAGTATTCAGCCATGTATTTCAGATTGAGTTTTTTTTTAACTCCATGCCCAATGGATAAGGCTACTTGATCTATGGTTTTCTTGGCACCTCCAAGGAGCTATCATCCCTAATGGAGCCAATTTTAGTGTCAGTCTTTGCAGCCTTCCACTAGTGATCAAATATGGTCTTATAAAGTGTTCTTAGGGTGTCAAAGTTAAATTTTTATCATTTCAATGAGTCTTCAAGTAAAAAATTGGTCATTGGGCATTAGGTCTAGGATTGTTTTCACTCCTTCCAAAGTTTTCCAAGTATTGGTCCATGTCACCATTCGGCTAAGTGTACCATTATTAAAAGAGTTGTCATCATTATTCCAGGTTCCAATGGGTCATTTTACACCTTGTTCGTGCTTCATTTGTGCTTAGGTAAGGCTCATTTCCCTCTCCTAGGGTTTTGAAGGTAATTTTTCTTGGATGGTCAAGTCATCAAAAAAACTTGTATCCTAATGCTCATACACCTTCCCCTGTCCTTAATATACTTTCTTAAACACTTATCGTCACTTATATCCCTCAAATTCATCATTTTTCCACAAACCCTAGCCAATTGCTACAATTTGAAACTTTTCTAGGTTAGGCCTATGTTTTACCCTTTTGGACCCCTTCCCCTCACTCAATCCTTGAAATTACACTTTCCCTTGCTTCCTAACATCCCTCCCTACTTCCAAAAAGTTTCTCAAGAATTTAGAAGCCCCTCATCCCCTTCATTTCCCTTCATTTATGCAAATCCCCTGTTCCACACATCGAGATAGGTTTTATTCAAATGATGTTTCTGGGCAAGAAAATATGAAGTTGACAAAAGTGAGAGAATTTTTTGTCCATAATATACCTAAGAAGAAAAACATCCTTTAGTTTTTACACAGGTCTCATAGTTTGGGAGAAATGTCCAAAACATCATTTGCCTTAGGAGTGTTGATGCACTTCTAGAGTGACCTTGGGAAAATCAAGCTTTCTCCTAGCTGGAGTGACCAAATGACTTACTTGATGAGTCAAATGATAACTAGACATAGAGATATTTTCAATGAGATATCATGAGCTCAATTTGGAGTTGAGGAAGACCTTAAAAAGTTGACTGAAGCAACACTCTGCATTTTGGTAGCCTCATTCAACACATTTTGACCAGTCTTTGGAGATTGGGCTTTTGACAAGGCCAATGAGCTCCAAATTGAAAAATTCAATATATTCTAAAAATTATACTCGGCAAGCTTTCCAACGAGCTATTCCTTGCCTAATTTAGTCATTAAGAACATAGTCAAAAGTGGACTTGAAGTGGCATTGCGTTTTTAGATCTTGCGGTGCACTTTGAGGCCGGCGCTGAGCTTCTGGTAGAATTTCACAGTGTAAATTTACATTGGTGCTGTGCTTCTAGGGTGGCACTGTACTTTGTGCAGGAGAGCTAAAAAACCCTCAAACTCTC
Organism: Pinus tabuliformis; assembly: GCA_031772625.1. Classification (NCBI taxonomy): domain Eukaryota; kingdom Viridiplantae; phylum Streptophyta; class Pinopsida; order Pinales; family Pinaceae; genus Pinus; species Pinus tabuliformis. The sequence continues at coordinate 1,214,428,855 of CM062816.1, forward strand.
AAGAAAACTACCAATTTCTCTCTCCTTCTGTCATTACAAGTAAGCTCGCATCCCTCATTTTAGTTTTGGTTTGCAAATAAAACTTATAAGCATCATTTTCCATGTTTAATATGAAACCCTAAAATATCCCTAATGATGCTTAAAACCCTAAATCGTCATTGTTCATCCTATCACCTATCCCTACTGCTCTAAATTCCCCTATCCCTATTCCCCTATCACCTTATCCCTTTTTCCCTTCACCCCCATTCCATATCATTCCCATTCCCTTTATCCCTCTTCCCCAAGAGTAAATTCTCAAGCAGACAAGCCCTCCCCCTCATTTCCTACTCCTACATTAATTTCTTAGTCACGAGGTCATCTCCCATCCCCTCACTCCTAAATCACTCTCACTCATTCCCTTCATACAACCTCAAACCCTAAAACAAATTCCTAAAACCCTCATAACCTCTTTAGCACTCTCACAAGCTCACTCATAAGCTTAGACCATAATGAGCTCACCTCCCCTTCCCCTACCCATATTCACCATAACGCATTCCTTAATTACCTTCTCTAGGGTTTCAAGGCTTCAAAACTGAACCAACATGGACACAGAGGACAAAGATTATGACGAGGAGGAAAACAATGGCAGTGAAAGCTAGGCTAAGGTGGGCTTTGAAAGGCAAAAAGGAGGAGGATAGGCTTAGGATGTTGGCTGAAGCTTCGTTGGCTCATCATAGCACTTGATGATGGTGCTTCTCACCAATTTTGGGCAAATTTGAAGCAAATTTTTTCATTTTCAAATTTTGGAATTTAATACATAGAAAAATTGCCCAGTGGCGCTACGCTTTTCCTAGGGGCACCCAATGAAGAAATGGTTTGCATTTATAGATTTAGGGCGATGAGGACATGAACCCTAGCAAGTTTCAAAGTTTTTGGGGCAGAACCAGTCCACTAAAAGGTTAAAAAGCACCCTAAAAATGACATCTCTCCCACTTTTTGGACACACAGAAGTAGTCTTGGTAGAATCAAGATTTGAGGGGTCAAATGAGCTTCAAACGCTAAAATTCTAGGTGTTTTGGAAGGTAGACTTGAAGAAATTTCTAATGAGCTATCATGGTCTCAATTTGGATGCCAGGAAGGCCTCCAAAGGGACTTGAAAATGGCATTGCACTTTGGGGAGTTTTTCTCAAGATAGTTGTTATACTAAAATTTGTCACCATGACTATTTGCAGTTAGTATGGCTCCATCAACTGTCATACTATCCTCCTTGGCAAGTCTCATACCTCTGCTCTCCATGTCAAACTCCAAGAAAGAGAGAAAGTATTTAAAAATCTTTATATCTCTGGGTACGCAGTTTCTCTTAGCCTTACCTGCATGTACGCACCCCAAGTTCACAATACCTACGTACTTGTACGCTCTGTCTGTAAAGGGGAGGGTGCGTACTCCTGTAAAGGTCAAAAGGCACATGTTTCACTCCAAAAACGTTACTTGTGGTAATTTCTATAGCATTCTAGAAGCTTGTTTGACGTGTATGGAGTGCCTCCAGATGGTTCATGTATCCCTATCAAAGAGGAACTTATCCCATCAAGAGGGGAGCTATCCCATCCAAAAGAGGGGCTTATCCCATTGATGGTGGACCTGAATAACTTCCTCTAGAGCACTATAAATACAGGCATTGGGCCAGAGGGATGGGAGGTTAAAAGCTGAACATTCCTAAGGGTAGATGCTGCTGGAATTAGGACTCCCTTGTAAAGCTTGAGAGGAGAGATTCCCATCCTTTCCTAGCCTTATTTGAGAGTGGGTGAGCTGATCAAAGTAAAGGAAAACTCTTGCTGGACCCTAGGAGGGACCTGCACAGCACCAAGGCTCAGGTTGTAATGGTTTTTTTTGTTTCCACTTAATGCAAATGAACTCATTTTTCTCAACAGATTGTTATTCTTGATTTGTTTCATATACTCCTTGGTCTGTATGATGGATATGTATTATTTTATGAGTTTATCAGGTGCTATTTAATATTTTGGCTTGTTAGTGAATGCAGGTTTCCAAGAGAAGGAGGAGCTCATCCGGATCGGCGAGGCTGGACTACTACAAAGCGTTGGACTAAAGGTATGTTAAAATCACCTGATTACTTGTATTCTAAATGCATGTTTAGAGAAAGGTAGTGTTTATTTGTCTTGTTTGTCACTAGAAAGACTTAGCTTCGAGGGAGGTCAGTTTTGTCCGCATTATCGACTCTTTCCGCATGATAGGATCCCCCACGTAACGGTTTTTAGGCTTAAATCCCACAATTTTTGGTAATGGTATTGTAAAGGCTCCACGAAGTGCATGGAGTGTGAGTTGTAATGAGTCAAGTCAAAGGGTTGTCTGCCCAAAAATAATGTAAGATAATAGAAAGTGAGTCAGCTTGCCCATGGTCCTCGGACCATGGAAATGTATAAATAGATCAAGGCTCTAAGTGTAGAAGTTAGTTTTTAGTAAGATTTGGTTCAGATCTTAAGTGTATGGGTTTTTGACAGTAATATCCGCTCTGAGTCTGTGAGTCTGAGTCATGGGTTGTTGTAGTAGAAGAGGCTCTGCATCTATGTGTGCAAAAGCCTAGTAGAGTCTGTAGCTGTGTGAACGGACCCTTGCTGATTGTGTGAACAGGGTAGCAAGTGGATTGTAACTAGAAAAAGCATTAATAAAGATAAGTTAGTTTTGGAATATCGCATATCTATTGCTCTATTTCTATTTATGCATCTGTTTACAGTTTATGATTGCACGCATGTCTATTTATGTTAAATGGTAAAGGAAAGAATTGGGCCTTGTTAATTTAATTCAAGATCTATAATACTAATAAGCACTATAAAGGGTAAATAACAGTTCCTCTCATCATCCAAGTCACACGAAGGTAGTTGCACTTAATAGGCAGTTGTGCGGAAGTAGCCCAGCGCATAGGATTGGTTCACGAAATTTCCAGACTTCATCAAGACATCCCTAGGGTGCAGAAACCTAGTTCCAGCACCCTCCCATAGTACCTCAGGTGAGACCTCAATCCACGCTCCGCGGACTATTGCTGAAAGGGCTGGTAGTTTCGAGGTTTGTTTGGTTAAAACACCTCTGAACCTGGGTTAGGGACCAATAAGCCAACATGGCATAAGGCAGTTTATCATCTATCTGGCCTAGAGATGCTCCTATGGATTTGTGTGAGGCATAAACATGTACATGAAAAGGAAGGGACCAATTTGGGCCTCAGAGAATTGGTGTAGTGGTCAACTTGTCCTTCAGGGTGTCTAAGGCCTCTTGAAAACTTTTTGACCATACAAACTCAGAGTCTTTGGACAACAACCCAAATAAAGGAGAAGCTAACTTGTTGAAGCATTTTATAAACCTCCAATAATATCTGGCTAAACCTAGGAAGCTTCTGACATCTCTTTGCTTTCGTGGAGGTGGGACCCTTTGGATGATAGTTATTTTGTTTGGGTTCAATTGCAGTCCTTGCTGGGATATTGAATGACCTAGCACAGTCCTTACAGTCATCAATAACTCAATTTTTTCGGGACTTAGAGATAGGTTCATTTCAATACATTTGTTCAACACCTTACCTAAGTTGGATAGAGCCTCCTGGAAATCACACCCATAAGGTGTAAAATCATCCATATAAATCTCTACTGCATCATGGACTAGCTCGACAAAGATACTTAGGACTGCTATCTAGAAAGTGGTAGGAGCATTGCATAGGCCAAAAGGAAGGACCCTATAGGCAAAAGTACCCCAAGGAAAAGTCAAGGTGGTTCTATCTTGGTCTTCTAGCATGATCTATATTTGATTGGACCCGCTGAATCCATCTAGGAAAGAGGAAACAATTTCCCTACCAAGCCATTTAGCACTTGGTCAATGAAAGGTAGAGGGAAATGGTCCTTCTTTGTGGATTTGTTTAACTCTCTGTAATCGACACAAATCCTCAACTTACCATTTTTATTTGGAGCCAACACCAAAGGAGAGACCCACTCACTATCTGAGATAGGATAAATAAATCATGTATCTAACAACTTTTGTAATTCTTCTTTGACTATATCCTTGAGAGTTGGATTCATCCTCCTTTAGGGTTGTTGGACTGGTTTAGAACCTTCTTTGATGTAAATGTGGTGAGTACACACCGAGGGGTTTACTCCCTTAATTTCTTTGTAACTCCAAGCAAAGGCATCTAGATGTTCCTTTAGCATGTTGCACAACTTTTTTTCTTGGTGAACAGAAAGAGATGGGTTGATTTTCAAAGTTCTCTTAGGGCCGAATTCTATGGTTTTGACACGGGTAGGGTTGGAATCAGCTATGCATAGATCAATTTGATGGTTGTTCTGGGTTTCCTTTACTACTTATTCTAAGGACAATGTGCTGGGATTTGGACTTTGGAGTATGTGTTCAATCAAATCATCTTCATCTGGTTGTCCCCCTCCCATGGTTGTTTCTAAGGTATAGAGTTGGGCGGAATAAATTTCATCTTCTTCCTCCTCTTCTAGCCATATAGGTAAGTCGTGTTCTAGAGATGGGTGAGCAAGAGGTATAGGACTAACTGCTTGGACATATGCCCATTTTTTAAGGTTATATTTCCAGCCTTTCAACTAACGTAGGCATCAGCAGTGGCTAACCAGGGCCTCCCAAGGATAAGAGGGAAACCAGTAAGCTTAGCCTTAGGCTGGAGAACTAGGAAATTTTTAGGGTGTTCCCAAGAGTCAATGGAGACCATCACATCCTCCATGATCCCCTCAGGGGTCACTGTGGAACGGTCTGTAAGTTGCAAGATGGTTGTGGTCTATCTCAATTAACTTTGGAGGTTAATCTTGAGCATGGTGTCCTTAATCATCACAATAATAGCAAAAATCAAGATCAATCAAAGTGTGTGGCAAAATGGTGCCATTATTGTGCACATCTACTATAGGGCTTCCAGGGTCCAAATACTTTGGACAGATTACCTGCCCCAACATTAAGTCGGATAGTTGTCCAATGACATTAATGGTAGGGGCATCTCTTTTTCACCTCCTTGGATGCTTGAAGCACTTCTCCATAATTAACTTGTTGTAAATAGGTACATCTTTTATAGCTTGGGGAATGCAATTTTGACACATAGATTTTTTTGTTCTCCCAGAAGTTCAGTCTCTTCTCGGGCAGGCTGGAGTGGTTGGGTTAATCTCTCAAGAAAGGTTGGTGGATTTACTTTAGGCATGCTTTCCTCTCTTTCTTCCTCAACCTCCCTAGGTAGAGGTAGAGTTTGGTTTTCCAGGATTACTCTCCGAGATCTCAAGTTTATTTCTTGAATCTCTACATCATAAATAGAATAGGATGTCTCTCCACTGTATACTTGACATGTTTGTCTGTTGTTCGGGTTCAGATTTGGTTGGGCAAGTATCTGGGGTTGTTTAGGTGGAGTAGGGTGTAAAATCTGTCGTTGAGCAGGTGGTGAAGGAAATAAGGTTGTTGCATGGTTGTATGGGGGCCTCCACCCCTGGGGTGGTGCATTCCACTAAGGCTGTTGTTGATCATATGGTTGAAATGACTCGCTGGTCAGCTGGGAATCATATTGAGGTGCAAAGGACCAAAGAGGAGGTGTAGACTAGGAAGGATGAGCAAGGGGTACCCAAGAGGTAATGGATGTGGTCTAGTTGGGGTTGTAATATGTATGGGATGACCCTTTCATGCCCTAATGGTATGGCCTAGGCCCATGAGGTCTCCTTTGATTTATGTAGCAAAGATGTTCGGTCACCCCTTCAACTCCTTGATATATATCATTGAGTCTAGGTAGAGAAGGCCACTTGTCTATGGAGTGGTTTTCTTCACAGACTAAGTAGATTTCAATCGAATTCAATTGACATTCATTCCTAGGGTGGATCCTTGTGCATCTAGGGTAGAAAATGGCTAAGGCTCTCTCTCCTTCCTCCTGTTTTCTCTTAATGTGCATAGTATCCATATGTAGAGTGAGGTTTTGCAACATCTTACTCTTGAAATCCTCCATCATGTTTCAAATTTCACCCTTGATGGATGTATTGGAAGAGGATGGACTGACCATAGGTTGACTACTCCTACCCTTTTTCCTAGATGCCCTAGAATGGTTTCTAAAGACAGACTTGATATCCTCATAGGGAAACTGATAGATATCCCCACCTACTAACAATTTTAGGGTATCTAGAAGATCTTCCCTTACCCCTCTAAGCAGGACTAGCTTCAGTGACTCAGGGTCAAGTGTGCACCTAGCCTTTTTGTATCTAAGCTCGAATATTTCTTCATAATCCTCTACGGATTCATCATGCCTTAAGGTCATCCTAAAAATTTCCTCTTTAATGTCTTTAGACTTGTAGTAGTATTGATACTTCTTGTTGAAGGCTTGCTGCATTTGAGCCCAAGTTCTGATGTTATCCCCAAGTAAACCCATGAACCAGTGCAATGCTGCATCCTTGAGAGTGGAAGGGAATAGTTTCAAATTATGCTCATCATTAGTGTAGTCATAGGTTCTGCATATGACAACAAACTCAAACAAGAAAGTGTTTGGATATTTTGAGGATAGGCCATGGAAATGAGGAAGAGAAGAGGGGCTTATATTCTTCATCGTAGTATCCCGATTGGTTTTGCTGATGGGGAAGGTACCCTCAACTCTTTCTATATTTCCTCTATCATTTCTATTATCAGCCATTGGGTCAGTAGGAATGGGTTCTTTTTCTTCTTCTCCAATAGGCTCTTCAAATATATTTGGTTGCTCACCTAAGGGTTCCTCCAATTCACAGCCACCGAAGAAGAGGGAAGGTTGGCTATTTGAAGCAGTGGGTGTATTTGGCAGAAATTTCCCTAAGTTATCCCTATTCCTACAAGGCATGAAAAAAATGTTTTTGTTTTGTTTTTGTGTTTTTTTCTTAAACTCCAAAAATGATTGCAGAATTGAAATTAGATACTAAATGAAAAATAACTGTCTGAATGAAACTAATTGCTTGAATGAAATCCTACTTGTAGAATGGAAAGGAAAGCAAAGAATGCATAATGTAAAAGAAAGAAAACTAAATTACTCTTGCAGAAATGAAACTAATAGAAGAATATCAAAAATAAGAAATGGAAGAAAGAAAGAAATAATCACATATTACTCAGACACCTCCCCGGCAACGGTGCCAAAAAGTGATGAGCACCAATATTACATCAAGAATGTGCAACTCCTGGGGCTACAAACTTTATGTTGTCAACCCTGCGTTCATACAAAATTGAAGGTGGCAGTGTTGTATAGACAAGTTAAAGTGATGGTTCTGCCCTTCATCACTGTTCATATAACAATAGACCACTAGGTTTTTTCAAGCCAGACTTCTATGGATTCAGAAGAAGCTTGATTACTAATGAGGGAAAGAGAAATCTACTCTAAGAGAAAGCTTGTCCACTCTAGTAAGGAAAAAGGATGAAATCAAATGCTAAAACACACCATTTTCCAACTACCTGTTGAGAGACTATGCTTCAAAAAGAATGCTAAGTTAACATGTATTCAATCCTACTATCTTAAGCATGTAAATTCAAAACATCAAACATTCTGCTACTTTGCATATAAATGGCTAAAATAAATCTATTTTTATTTTTGTATTTTTTATGGAAAAGTGAAAAATCTAATCTCTTTTGGTGATGTGGCAGGTGGCTTAGGGATGATGGTAAATGATTAGAAGGTTGGGGAGACCATTAAGTGACCATTTTTAGCTTCCTAGAGGCTTTTTGCTCAATTCGGCCTCAAAACAAGCCACTACAAGAAAACCTACAAGATGTCCTAAGAACCTATAGGATTCTATGTATTTCTACAGTATACAACCGAGAGAAAAATGATGGGTGTTGAAGGTGATGGAAGGCTTAGGGAAGGTGGGTGGAGGATGGAATGAGGCAAGGAAATACCTAGGATCACTTAGAACTCGAAACCAAAGTAGGAAGATGGTTGGATTTTCTCAACAAGCTTGGAGACGTTTCCTTGTAAAATGATGAAATTGGTGAGGGTCTTAGTGAAAGAAAGGAATGATCGTGGATGGATGAAGTTGGAAGGAGGTTGCTGACTATGAGATCTCTCTATACTTCTGAAACACTTTCACTGCATAAAACATTGACATTTACCCAAACATCATGTAAAAAAGAAGAATTTTAATGATCTAGGAAAACAGAGTTTGATGAGCTAGCTGTCTACTTCATGTATGAGGAAAAGTTTCAGAATAAGATGGAACCGTTGATGAAATATAATGTAATACTGAATATAGAAGTAATGATAACTAAATCCCACTCTTATAAACTTATCAAATATCGACTTCAGTACAGAAAACCCTAAATTCTATGAGAAAGTAGAATTCTCTCTTTTTGGGGTTGGATAGGAGTCCTTTCCTCAAATCATGATCCCTGAAGGAAGAGGTGAGGCCAAAACACCTATTGATAGCTTTTTGATGTTCCTTTATCTCTTCTAAACTACTGCTGAAGTAAAGCACAAATCGAAGAAAAATAATAAGCAAACTAATGAAATATACACTAGTTGTAATGAAATACTTCTAAAGACAATTCAACTATGAAATGAATATAACTATATAGATACAAGAAGAGGAGCCTTCGCTACTAGGGTTGGCCCCTAACCTAAGAGCTTCATCCCACTAAGTTAACTCAGTGCTAGATCAAGAAAATTATCATTCTCATTACCAAAATAGGAAATTACATAGCAATGTCTTCCACAAGTCTTGAACTCGAAAATGACTAATGTTTTTACATCCAAAATTTGAATCCTAATGAGGCTCTAGGCCTCTTTATCTATACAACTGAAGTCTCCAACAACTTCCTTAAATCTAGGTATGCTAGGCTCCCGAAATCGAGATAAACTAACTCTTTGGCTGTCACTTGCTCAATTTCCTTTTGATCTCTATGACTTCGTTGGTTGTACTCTGAGCTAGTGTGATTGATGGATGAATATTTGAATGAGGGAGGAGTTAAATGAGGAGGATTTACCTCCTACAATCTCTCTTCCTTGTCCCATTCAAGTTTTAGCCCTTAATCTTGCCAAAATTCCCTAATTTTCGCTCACAAACCTGCATTCAATGCACATTAATACACTAGGCATAATTTGTTGAAAATGGCAACAAGAAATGCTAAAAATAGAAGTGCTAAAAATAGCACTACTATAAATAGCAGTTTGGGTACCAGTGCTAGATTGAGCAACATGGAATGAAAAATGGAAGTGATAAAAATAGAATTGCTATTTTTAGCAGTTTAGGATGGATTCTAGTTTTAGTCAGTCCCTAGACTAAAATAGGAAGTAAAATTCAAATTTGAACTTAACAACTGTGTGAAAATAAATTAATTAATTCACCATGAGTTAGTTGTGAAAAATCAAATATGAAGTCTATGTGTGGACATGCAACAATTTCTCTATTAATTGAGGAATTTATCCATCAGTTAAAGAGATAAGGATGAGTTCTAATTTGAGTTGTAATTAGTTGGCTCTGTTAACTCAGTCAAGTCCAGTTAGATTCATTTAAACAGTTTGTTTAAATTAATGTGAGTTCAGTTAGTTAATGCATGCTTGCATATAACTATTGCACTTCAAATAATTTAATATTATCTCATGAATAACTCCTACATGTTAGTTCAAATAGAGACCCAGTTGAGATTAGAGGAGGGACATTATACTATCAGTTGGATGGATTTTTCCTATAAAGGAAACTCATCCATGGAGAAGGATTTATCTCCTTTAGGCTTGTGCAGTTGGATTAGAGGTTATTGAGTGTGTGAAGAGGCCAATTCACACAAGTGGTTGTACTGGACCCCAAGGAAAATTGCGCAAAAAAATAGGAGGCTCAGAGGGTAAAGGAGAAGGTTTGAGAGAGGCCTTTGACTGTCTATGAGTAGAAGAGGGATTGCAGAGAGAACAATATAGCTTGTGAGCTGATTCTTTTTGTAATCTAGACTATATTTCCACTTGTATGATAATATATAGTTGGGGCTTTAGGTTGACGCTTTCCCCGTGATATTTCTTCTATGTTATGTGTGATTTCATCTGATTCTCAGCTATATGTGTTCTCATTAATCATGCTCAAATTGATTAAACTTCCGCAAAGTGTTGTAGAAATAAATCTTGTATTGTGTTTTAGTATATTGCATAATATGCTGATCTACAGTGGGAATTTCTACTTGGTATTAGAGAAAAGGTGGTCAAGGCAAAGAACAGTATACAAGAAGGAGAAGTTCGAAGTTTGGTTTCTAAATATAGAAATCAAGTTCTTATCACATATTTATTTCACCTATGGTGTTCAGTGATTTAAGACTCAACTATTCCCTTGATGGCAGCTTGAATTATATAGCCTGGAAGGATTGCATGGAGGTAGTATTAGAGGATAACGATCTAAGGACTTCATTGATCAAGATGTCCCCAAGCCGACTAATGCTACTCAACTGGCAAAATAAAAGAAATGTGTGGCTAGAGCAAGGAGAATCCTCCTAGAAGGCGTTCGAGACCAAATTGTCTCAAGCCTCGATGGGATGGAGGCACCATTTTCAATGTGGCAAACATTGAAAGATCTATATTAGAATAGCAGCGATGAAAGGAAGCTGTTGTTAAAGGACAAGCTTCTAAAGATCAAGTGTGAAAGGGGTGAGACGATCTCTACGTATTTGAACAAGCTCACCACATGTAGGGATGAGCTTGGTAGTGTAGGGATTGTGACAACTGATGATGACATGGTGAGTCTTGCACTCCTCAGTCTTCCTAAGAGCTGGCATAGCTACCAGGACTTGGTTAATGGAAGAGAGAAACTACTAGATTGGGAACGACTTTGGTCGGATCTGATTCAGGAGGAGATAAGAAGAAGCACCAAAGATGGTTTTGCATCCATGGAGGATGAAGAAAACTATGTGTTAGTGAGTAAGAAGAAGAAGGGGAAGGAGAAGGATTCTCTTTCCCAATCCAATTCTTCCCAAGGTGGAAAGATGTTTGACAAATTGAAAGTGTGATGCTTTCGTTGTCATGAGGTGGGCCATTTTGCTACAAATTGTCCACTGAGAAAATCCAAGAAGGGATCCATGGAAGGATCAGAAGGTGAGGCACTAGACTCATAGTTCTAGTTGGATTTCACATTGTTCACATGCATGGTTTCATCCATGGTGGGAAGTGGTTGGTTTGTTGACAGTGGAGCTTCTTTCCACATGACCGGCAACAAGTGTTTGTTCAGTGCTTTGGAGGAGAAACATCTCTAGATACTCATAGCAATGGGTAATGATGAAAAGTATAGTGTCTTAGGTGTAGGCACGATTGTTTTCCAGAGGGAGCATGGAGCTCGCATTACCTTGATTGATGTCAAGTATGTACCAACACTGAAGAGAAATTTGGTTTTGATCATGATGCTGGAAGAGAAAGGCTATGGTGTAGTCTTCAGTAAGGGAAGGGCTTTCCTTAGACACATCATGACTATACAGGTGAAGCAGATCAGTTCATGGGTCAAGAACCTGTATGCCCTTGAGGTTCAAGATGCATGAAAAGCCTTGAGGAGTAAGGCAACTGATGGAGACTTGGTGGTTGAGAGGAAGAGTACATTACCTCTCAACATGTAGTGCCAGAAGAAGTCTCAGATGATTGTGGAGGAGCCACAATTGGTGAAGCAGCTTCAAGAGGTTGTGGAGTAGCTACAACTAGAGAAGTTGAGAGGAGATCGAGTAGAGACATCTACTCATGCAGAGACCTCTAGTAGGGGGACATTTTGAGCCAAGTGGGTAGAGGGATCACATTCATCCATACCTCCAGGTAGGAGGTGGGGTGATGTGGAGTGATTGTCCTAAGAAGGCTGGAACAGGGACAGGATCCTTGAGGTACCCAACCTCTTTGATTCCACTTTACTATAGGAGCCCCGATGAGGAGTAGCAAGACTGGTTGAGTGGGTAGAGACTGTTATCGGGAAAAATAGTGTCCATTCAGAGTTTCTAGTCCCACTAAGATGGGTAGTTATCTTAGAAACAAACATATTAAAGTTACTTGTGTTTTCCTTTATGAGAGATAGATGAGAGAGAAGCAGAGAGCACCAACCTCAGTCTTTTGCTAGTCTCCTTGCTTGTTTCCTCTCTCCTTTGATAGAGATTTCGCCACTCCTTTCTCACTTGTCCCACTTCAAAGAACACATGTAGAGTCAAGGCAGAAATATACCATCAAAGCATAGAGATTTATAACCATAAATAATGTAGGATCAGATGTACATTAACCATATAAATGCATACACAAACAAGATTTAGAGATATACAAACATATGGAGGAAAACTCAAATAGCTTTATTGATAAAAGTAGTAGAAGAGAGGATTACAACCAAGCTGTCTTATCTAGCATCATCCTCCCAGCGTGAAAGCCCTCTTCACCTCATAAAAAGCAATATCACCCAACAATGTCTTCAAAGAGAAACCAACAACACTTCCTTGTAAATTACAAAATTCCAGCCTCTTGGATCTCTTGGATGAGGGATCCATATATAGATGTTTACAAGAGAGTGAGTCAGCTTCTGGGATTTTGACTAGTGTCATTTTAGATCTCTTACTCATCCCTAAGCGAATTCAAAGAGGCAAGTGTCATATGAGCAGTTTCTATAAGATTCTCTGGGTTTCCACCTAGAAAACTGTTTCTGCCATTTGTCTGCTCTCGCTCATTACACCCTACAGAAGGGATTTCCAATATGCATCACACCCCCCATGTGTAATAGGTGAGATGCATCACACCCTATGCATGGAGTAGTTTGTATGGTCCTTTTTTGACCAGTTCTGAGTAGTTTTTCATGGAGAACTTCTGGGAGATGATGTAATCAGCTGACCTTTTTCCTTTAGGGGATGAAACAACACTTTTAGGGGTTTAGAAGCCCTTGGTTTATGGACATATATTATTGCGGTTTCAATGCCCAAATATGTCTATAACATAGACAGATGCGGATGGAGCTTTAGAGGGAGCTACAGTGCAGGAGTCCCAGGACTATGTAGAGTTAGCAGGTTGTAACAACGCGAGAGGCACAGGAGTGTTGCACCAGTGCAGGATGGCACAAAGAGGTGTGAAATAGTGTGATATGCACGAAGTGTTGCAGCAACTCAGAGGTCAGAGAGGGATAACTTGTCAGTAGCAGGTAGAGCTTCAGCATCAGATTATGTTTCTAGCCCAACAGAGAGGTCAGTGGGGAGTTTTTTTTTTGTTTCTAGAGTTGTTGGAGCAACCACACTTGGTAGAAGTGTTGCATGCAGAACATTCCAAAGGTACAGGATTGGGTTCAATTTGAAGGCTTTCTTGTTGAGAGGGAGTGTTCAAAATGGCAACAAGAAATGCTAAAAATAGAAGTGCTAAAAATAGCACTACTATAAATAGCAGTTTGGGTATCAGTGTTGGATTGAGAAACAGGCAATGAAAAATGGAAGGCTAAAAATAGAATTGCTATTTTTAGCAATTCAGGATGGATTCCAATTTTAGTTAGTCCCTGGACTAAAATAGGAAGTAAATTTTGAATTTGAACTTAATAGTTGTTTGAAAATAAATTAATTAATTCACCATGAGTTAATTAGTTGTGAAAAATCAAACATAAAGTCTATGTGTGGACATGAAACAATTTCTCTATTAATTGAGGAATTTATCCATGAGTTGAAGAGACAAGGATGAGTTCTAATTTGAGTTGTAATTAGTTGGCTTAGTTAACTGAGTCAAGTCCAGTTAGATTGATTTAAATAGTTTGTTTAAATTAATGTGAGTTCAGTTAGTTAATGCATGCTTGCATATAACTATTTCACTTTGGATAGCTGAATATTCTCTCATGAATAACTCCTGCATGTCGGTTGAGACAGAGACCCAGTTGAGATTAGAGGAGGGACAGTGTACTATCATTTGGATGTATTTTTCCTATAAAGGAAACTCATCCATGGAGAAGGATTTATCTCCTTCAGGATTGCATAGTTGGATCAGAGGTTAGTGAGTGTGTGAAGAGGCCAATTCACACGAGTGGATGCACTGGGCCCCAAGGAAAATTGCGCAAATAAATACGAGGCTTGGACAACAGAGGAGAAGGTTTCAAAGAGGCCTTTGACTGTCTATGAGCAGCAGAGGGATTGCAAAGAGAACAGGATAGCTTGTGAGCTGATTCTTTTTGTAATCTGGACTATATTTCCACTTGTATGATAATACAGAGTTGGGGTTTTAGGCTAAGGCTTTCCCTGTTATATTTCTTCTATGTTATGTTTGATTTCTTCTCATTCTCAGTTATATGTGTTCTCATTGATCATGCTCAAATTGATTAAGCTTCCGCAAAGTGTTGTAGAAGTAGCTCTTGTATTGTGTTTTAGTATATTGCATAATCTATTGATATACAGTGGGAATTTCTACATAATTTCTCACTTTGACTCTTCTCATTAAACAAAATATAATCAAAATATGTAATAAATTGTGAGAAGGCTTGGTTTGACTAAGCTAGGAGGTGAATTAAGGTACATCTAGTTACCCAATGATGAGGCTCATGAATACACATGCTTCATGAAGTTATCCTTCACTAAGTTTGGGAAATTAGCGTAATTCGCTAGGTCTGAGTCCTCCATCTTCAATAATGGGACGCACACAAGTGTCAGATCTTTAAAAGGCACCTGCTCAGGTAGTATGGGTGTGGAGATGGTAAATATGTCCAAGTCTGGGTCTTTAGTAGTATTCACCTTTCCATTCCGTGGAGGGATATACTAAGGGATCTTTGTGATGCACTCTGATCCTTTGACATCAACATCTTTTGTTCCTTGGCCTTCTTCCACCTCCAGGTCTACAACCTTCTATTTTCCTTTTGCTGGTTACTTGTCTTTCTTCTATGTTGGTGGCGTGGTATGCTTCCCTGGGGAAGCACATACATGCACCGACCTTTTATTTTTTTCTTGTGCCACATGTTTCTTTTCTTTTGCCATGGATTATTTCAGTCGTAGTGACCTCAGTGCTATGGGAAATGCATGCGTAACTTCAACACTAGAGATTTCAGGTCCCGGGGCATCGAATATAGCAGCTTATAAACTCACATCTTCAGCGGGGTTGATGGAAATCATCCTCTCCATAAACAACTCACAGGCTTCAAGAGACATGTCTATGTGGGTGGATGATTCCTCCCAAAATGCTTGTCTCATCGAAAGACAACAAATTCCAACAAAAAATGTAAGGGTGAAAAGTGTTCTCTATTGGATCGACACGTGTAATTTATAAGGGTTTTTGAATTAGAATTCGAATGTTTCCCCCCAAATTCTAACAATTAATGTTGTTTTGGTGGCGGATCTTCAAAGACATTGACCTTAAATTCCACTAGCCCACTCCTCGTAACCATCTTTTGACTATCAAGTCATGAACTATGACTTCAACGGTCACTTTTCTACTGTGTTGCATGACATCTCCCCCCATGGCAGAGCTCCCTGCACATGGCACTTTTTGTGGCAGATTCACCATTTTTCATGCAGCCCACCTACTGCATAGTCCTTCGAAGATGGCAGTGTATTTTATAGTCCTGTGCTCCCTTACAACTACCCAAAGAACTAAGACACTCCTTCTCCCATGTAGTCATTGCACATGATCCCCTAATATAGCTTCAATTGGCTTCCATTCACTCTACCTGGAAAAGGTTCTCCATTTAGCTTCGTAAGTTGAATTGCGACTCCATTTGTAATTTCTTTGATAATATATGGCCCTAGCCAATGCATCTGAAATTTCCTCAGAAACTTAGTGAATTTACTAGCATATAACAAGACTAGATCATTTACCTTGAACGTGTGAAGCTTGATGTGTCGATGGTGACATGCTTTTTCACGTTCCTTCTATACTTGTTGATGAAATCCAATAAAAAAGCTATCCTCTTCGAGCTCCATCAGTTACACGATCCATTTCTCTAAGGCCCCACGATCCACCATATTCGTCAATGCTGCTATGCAGAGACTAGGAAAAATATATTCCATCGGCATTACATATTCTACGCCATATACCAATCTAAAAGGTGTCTACCCTGTCGTCTTTTTACAAGTAGTCCTATAAGCCCATAGCATTGCAAGTACATGCACATCCCAGTCATTCTGCTACACATTGAAAATCTTTGTCAGCACATTCTCTAAAATCTTATTAAAGGCCTCAGTTGTTCCATTAGCTTGTGGATGATACAAAGTGATCTTCTGATGGTAGACTTGGAATTATTCCGTTAACACACTGATCATCTTATTTATGAAGTGTGTACCTCGATCATTCATCAACACCTTTGAGTAGCCAAATTTGGTTAAGACGTACTCAAACAAAAACTTCATTGTTGTAGCCCATGTACAATCCTTAACTGGTTGTTCCTCTTCCCATATGGTTATATATTTTGTCACGGTGATGATATAACGTGCACCATTTTTCTTCCCTGGAGGCTGAATTGGCCCAATGAAATCAATCACCCATTTTTCAAAAGGCTACAAATATACTTGAGGATTCAGTGGCAACTCATCCTTCCACGATGGTCTACCAATTCTTTGACATGCATCACATGCCCTACAATACACCTTGGAATCTTTATGCAACGATGGCCACCATAGACCAGCATGCAAAATCTTTTGTGTAGTCGCCTTTCTTGCATAATGTCCTCTTACAGCCACCCCATGAGATTCAGTGAGGATGATATCTCTCTAAAAATCTAGCACAGATCATCGCAATATCGGGTCTACACCCATCTTATACAGGTGCCTCGCAATCATTGAGAAGTTTGCAACATGCACTACTAGTTCCTTCTTTTTATGACTTGTGTTAGGTTCCTATACCAATAGGAGTCATAATTTTGAATGAATAAGGTTAAGCCTTGCAATATTGTACATACCTTTGCTTTCTGCAAATTTTTTCCATATTAAAAATTAAAAAATGTAAAGAGGGTATGTCCGAAAAGAAATATCAAAGGACAAAAAGAATAAGAGAATGTCAAAAAATGAAAATATATGAACCCCAAAAACAAAAAGAGGCCATGAAAGTGTGCAAGTCTAAATGCCACTACTATTTAATTTTATGCATAATAATGATTATGTGCAGGTTGTTGTTCATGCCACAATCCATGGTAATCAAACTATTTAATCTTGGTTATTTAATGCTTTGAATTTTATGTTTATAATTAGAGAATAAAATATGACCAAACAGTTTAATATTGGCAGATCATTAGATAGGTAGAGAAAATAAAAGGAGCTCATCAATTTAATTTGAGCCCTTGGAAGACATAAGGTTAGAAGTAGATAGTTTGTTTTATAAAAGAAAAGGTAGGACAAGGGTTTGCTAGCCTAAATGCACCCAAATAAATGAAGAAAAAATGTTAGGGTAAGTAAATGGGTAAGTAGAAGAAAGGTTGTTGAAGTATAAAGTTGATTAGATCAAAACACATGCATCATGCTTAGACACATATTTCTATATGTATGATCAATTATGGAAGCAAAAAAAAAGGTTTTCAAGTTAATATTATTAACTCCCCCTCATTCATTTTTCCCCTTACTTACTAATTCCCTATCCACAAGTAAGTTATAGCACCTAAATCCTTCAAGTCAAAGAGGATCACAACATTTCTCTAACTTTTGGTGGGATAGGACCCTCGGCGTAATGACTTATGGACATTAGGTGTTAGAATCCCCATAATAAAATTCATTTCCCTACATTACCCTAATAAAACCCCTTTTCCTAGGATAAACTTCATTTGCCTAGGAAAAGTAAAAAGCTCCCATGTTAAATTCTATTTCATTCAAAAAACCCACAAAAATGTTTTATCGTAAGTATCAAATGTATGAGAATAAAATGTGCAAATTTTACATTATGCTAAGGGTATGTTCACTCCACTCATTTCATATTAATTTTTTAACTTAATTATATAAATCCCCAATAAAACTTTTCCTATATATTAATTAAAACCCTTATATAAATATCCAAACCCTTAGTTTAATTATAAACTATACCATTTACCCCATATCCTGACGAATAGATAAATCCCATCATTAAACCCCGCTCGATTGATTAAACCCATGATTAAGTCTTAATTAATCACAAACCATCGAAGATTAAAGCCCTAGGCCCCCCCAAAGCCCATGCTCTTATCACCCGCGCACCTCCCTCGCCTGACTACCATTCGATCACCATCTCCCTCATCCAACAGTCCATAGCCATATCAGCTGCACCCAACGACTGACCTTTACTTGCCCGATAAGGTGGTTTTCCCCAGCCCCCCAACTGCTATGTGTCGATCGATGGAGTAGGTCAAGTGACCTCTTCAAAATACCACTCCCTCCACAAAAGCGGTGCCATGGCATGGGAAACCACTTCCTCGCTCAACCTGATAAACCACCTACTCTTCATTCATAAAACTAACCACCAAAAAGTGACCATTGCTTAATAAAAAGCTCGAGAAGCCCCTTTCTATCTTTTTTCACTCAAGCTCTTTTGAAAACATCTGCAAACCAGTGGGACACCTGTAAAACGGGAAACTACCAATTAACCCCATTTCAGCCCTCAAAGAAGCTACAGAGACCACCTTTAAAGCTCTTAGAGCCCTTTCAACATTCCATCGTCATCCAGAACACCAGTTTGAAGTCAATTCACCTAATCTCCATGTATTTGTGATCAAATTAACAGACACCCTTTCAAAATTTGAAGACATTCACTCTTAAAGTGCTTTAATTAAGTAAAATTAATTGAAAAATACTTTCAAGTTAACACCACATACCCAAGGCCTTCTCAAAGTTTCCAAATTTCCTTCCAATCCTATGATACAACCCCACACTGCCAAATTAAAATCCACAAGAATTGAATTATGGTTGCCCCTGTCGCCATGGATGTCAGACCTATCACTACTCTTCGTTTGGACCTAGACCACCTCCCCATGATAGACAAGGATTTTCAAATCAAAGATACCAATGCATATGAGGTCCTGCTCAAACTTCATTGTTTGAGTAAAGACAGATACCTCATCCATTCAGATGACATTGTCCTTTGGGACTCTAATTTTCCCAAATACCAATTTCTCCTAGTGCATATTTTTCTTGAAATTGTCCATATGTGCCACACCTGTTATATTCCTAGCCAAAGGGCTATAATGTCCCCTGACCAAAAGGTTTTGTTCACAATCACAGCTAAATAAATAAATGAGATGTTACAAGTCCAACCAGGTCCAAACCTAACCCCACTCTCAATTGGATATTTTTTAGACCAGTACACCAAGTTGAGTCCATCAAAACTAGCCCAATTGTTTCAAACTTTCATTGCAGAAGAGAAACAAATTCCCAAAGATGCCCCTCCATATGTTTCTGCCATTTTCTCTGTAAGAGGCAAGCATATTGTCACTATTATATCATGTATTTTAGGCTGCACCACTGATGAATTTGTTGATGAGCTCATCCTAGCCTTCGTGTCAATTTTCACCCCAGGAAAGCCTCTTGCTAATATATACAATTATGCCCAGTTCATAGCTGAAAGGATGCATGAAAAATTTACTAGAATGCATAATGAGATAGTATTCAAATACTCATCTGTCCTATATCATATGTTTTTGTATTATCGGTCTAAAAAAATTTCCTTCACCCTCCAGATGCTTGATACTAAGGGCCAGCCCAGGTCTATCATATTTTGGACACCATTGTTCTACAAGTATTCCTCACCATACACCTATACAGACTTCATTGACTATTTTGTCCATCCAGTCATGACTATGCTGATAGGAATTTCTCCACCCAGAATAAGCCAAGATATCAAAAGGGTTCTCTAGTTGTCCAAGCAAAGTAAAGTGGGATATTGGTAGTTTTACCAAAACCACACAGAAATAAGAATCTATGGGTGCCAGCTTGCCCCATAGAAACTCCCCAAATACCTCCCCATGAGGTTATTTTCTCTAGATTATTATAAGTAAATAATGAACTTTGATGAAGTAAATTTTGTCTCAGCCAAGAAAAGAACACAGTTCAGAGTCAAAAACCAGTTAGGACCTTTCATTTGCAATTCTAGAGAAGCAGGGAAGGAAACAGATTTGATTCTGCAACAAATGAAATTCGAA
The DNA here is from genome assembly GCA_031772625.1 of Pinus tabuliformis. Taxonomy (NCBI): domain Eukaryota; kingdom Viridiplantae; phylum Streptophyta; class Pinopsida; order Pinales; family Pinaceae; genus Pinus; species Pinus tabuliformis. The sequence continues at coordinate 1,214,448,858 of CM062816.1, forward strand.
AATAGTTTTATGTGGAGATATGACCCTCAAGGGTTTATGAACAGACTTAGAAAAAAGGTCAAATTGGGGCCTTACATTCATCACCCCATACCAGAGATAGAAAGATATGCCAATCAATATAAGTGTTTGGAAAACACTCTTGTAGACAAGGATAGTACAAAGGTAGATATTGAAAATACCTTGATTGATCTAGAGAGACATGTTGATGGAAACTCATTCCTAAGGTACCACAACAAGAAGCAACCATGAGTACCCCTATAGTTTTTCAAACTCCTCAGAATGAGGAAAGGAATCCCAAGAGGAACAGGGAGGGAGCCTCCAATTCAGGCATGGACACATCGAATGTGCATTATGAAGGTAGCCAGAGAAAAAGGAAAAGACTCAATCTAGTTTCAGAACAGGAAGACACAAAAGGCTAAGAAGAAGTGACTAATACTGAGTTTGACATGAGTATGGGAACAGATCCATCTGGAGAAACATAGGAGCCATCTACTTCAAAAACTCAAATGTTGGAAAGGCGGCTTAGTGTAGAATTCTCCTCATTTAGTAGGTCTACTGATAAAGACAATGACATTAAAGATAAGTATAAAGAAATTAAAATGAGAAATGAGAAACTGAAGGCACAGTCTTATGCTTAGTATCTCAAGCTTACACCTACAAACCAAAGTAGATTGATGTTAGCTTTTGACATCAAGGAGGGAAAGATGCAAATGTCCTTTGTAAAACCAATTGTACAACAGCTTAAGACATCAACAGATTATAAAAATATTGATTTTGAGGTATTGGCAAGGGATATTCATCCCATTGACCAAATTGAATTTCACAAATAGGCTGGAGAAATGATTTACTCCACCTTTACAGGTAAAGCCATAGCTAGCCATCAATTGCAGAATTCTTTGACCAATATCTCAGTTCAATATTAGTTAGAGAAGGCATCCTCACATCCCAAGTATTCCATAATCAAGTCTTTGGAAGACTTAGTGATTGAATTGGGACATGATCCTAAAGACATCAAAGCTACTAAGCAAGTAATTAAGAAAAAGAATGATGACATTGCAACACTTAGAAAGCAATTGAAGATACCTCAATTGTAGCATCCCCAAACACAAGAAGTCTTGGAAAACCAAACCAGACACGAAGAATTGATGGACTTAGTCCTAAAATTAAATTATCAGTTAAGGAAAACAGAGAAGGAATTGGAAACTTTAATTCAATTGAAGCAAAGTGATATTGCCACTACATCTGTAAATTTCATCCCAACAATCTCAACAGTTGTCCCTTCTACATTGGCAGCCTCATTCACTCCCATAGTAACAAGTACATCATATGAAGAAGAAAAATTGGTTAGAGCTATGGAGGAAATGTCCATACAGGCTACAGAAATGAATAAGTTGAAAGAAAAGGTGACAATCTTGGAAACTGATTGCAAGCTTGCCAAAATCATGCACAAGGAATAAGTGCAAAAGGATGCTAGAATGACTGAAAGCATAAAAGCCATGGAGAAGGACCTAACGCTAAAAGAACATCTTTTGGAAGCTAAGGAACTGCTATGGGCCAATATCATTGACTCTGTCAATGATATTTGGCCATTTATTCAGGTAATTGTTTAGCAGATAGATCTAATAAAGATGGCTACAGAAGCCATACAAAAGGTGAAAGAAGAATTAACAGAGATGCCCGAAGATGCCACCAAGATCATCCAATTCCTTAACAATAAAAAGAAATATGAGCTTCAGGAATTGGAAATTGAAGATAGAACCAAAATTTGGAAGTGAGAGAAATCCTTTCCAAGAGAAACTTAATGCTAAAATTGGAGGAAAAGTGCCAAAATATGCAGGTAGCTATTGATAGATTTATGAATAAGTTTCAAATTTTGAGAGAGAAAGGGTTACCCTGTCCCTTAGTAATAAATGACAAGCTCATGACACAGCAGGATTACAACAACAAAATCAGAGAGTTAGCAAAAGAACATGCTAGTACATCATCAGTCAAGGCATTGGCAACAGGCAAAGTACTTTATCAGACATTTGAAAACTTGTTTTACCTCTAGCATGAGGTAAAACACTTGTTTGACAATAAGCCTACTTTTTCCAAGTACAATGAGGGAGATGAAATACACAGAAGGATGTTGAAGATCGAATTACCTAATGCTGAGACATGGGAGGAGTTGGTTGATTTATTGTGAGAAATATGTAGTGAAAAGGTTAGTGTACAGTAAAAGTAAAATAGCCAGGTAAAAATACGAAGACATATCAGTAGAGTCAAAGAGTATCAGATGAAAGCCAAAGTAAATGAATATACTAGCATGAAAGATTAATCAGCAAGGTAGCACAAAGGGCTAAAATCAAACCATAAAGGCTAGCAGTACCAAAATAAATGGGACAACATAAAATCAATTCAATAGTTGTCCCTATCTTCTTGCAAGAAGATATTTTTATTTCTTAGATTAAATATCAAGTTAGATTCAGATATTTTGTAATAATTTTTGTATAAATACTTCACAATTTGAAGTATGTAGTGTGGATTCTTAGACATTTCTATAGAATTTTGATCAAAAAGACTGTAAAGCTACTGTATCATTGACTGAGTCTGCAAGCTAGATTGATGAATAAAGACAAGATATTTCACAAGATTCATGTGTTGAGTGAAGTGCAGACAAGTATTTCCATATGTTATCGTTATCTTTCTTTAAGCTTTTCCACAATCTTTAATGTATTTCTGAATCTGAAAGCTATAACTGAAACAATATCTTAGAATTTGCTTAATTACACTGTGTTTTAATAGTTATGCATATAAATGTTTTCAACTGATATCTAAGTTAAGGAATTCTTAATTGCTCCTTAGTTTAGGTTGTTTCTTGCTAATCCAGATCAAAGGATTCTTAAATGCCATTTGTTCTCAATTACCTTCTATTCCTCATTTATATCTTAGTCTGAGAACCCTTAATTGCTCTCTCAGCTTGATTAAAACCATTTCACCCTCCTATTCCAAAGGCTTGAACTTTACTCTGCTAGTTTTCCCTTTGAACATTCCCTTTAGTGAGTTGATCCAGTTCTGCTACCCTTCTGTTGATTCCATAGCCCAATGGTCTGAAGAGATCATTCTATCCATTTGTTTCAAGGATCCCACCATCCAATCTTAATACAAATAAAAAACCCACAGAACATTCATAACTAGCTTGAAATCCAAGCAAACAAAGCTAAATCATATAGAAAGAGCCCTCTCTAAGCCTAGGTTAGCTAGAGCCTATGCTCCAAAGTTGGTTTGTGGTTACCTCGGTCATTTTCTTTGTTCTAATAACTTATAGAGAAATTTCTGAGTGATAACAACTTGTATATCCCTTTGGTGCCATCCCCATAGTAAAAACGTGGTTAATATCTAGAAAATGATTATCTGCTATGTGCACCATGAAGATATACCCATCTGGCAACCCTTCCTACAAATTTCTAGACTCCTCTTTGGTTTTGATTTGTGATAGATGATTAGGTCCTACATTTAACCTCCTTGGCTTCGCAATTACCTCAAATTCATACTCCTGGAATAGTAGTAGCCATCTGCAGATCTTCCCCCACAAAACAGGCTTATTCACTAGGTATTTCAAGGCAGAATGATCTGTTTACATTTTGAAATGTCTGCCCAACATATAGTGCCTGAACTTTTGAAGTGCATACACCATAAGCAACCCTTCACACTCCATTGTTGAGTAATTCTTCTTGGCCTTTGATAATTTCTTACTCTCAAAGGCTATAGGATGGTCCATTTCTCCCTTATCGAACCTGTGTTAGTACTGCACCCAACGCAATGCATGAGGCATCAACATGTACATGAAATTACTTTTTCTAATCAGGGAAGAGAAAGATCGTTGCAGTGACCATCTCCTCTTTCAATACATCCAAACTAAAGTCACATTCTTCATCCCAACAGAATATAACATCCTTCTTTAGCAGTTTCTCAATGGGCATGGTAATCTGAGCATAAGACATGATGAACTTCCTATAATACCCAGTATGTCCCAGCGTCACACGTAACTGCTTAATGCTCGTTAGGGCGTCAAAATTTACTATCATTGCAATATTTGCAGGGTCCACCATCAATCCTTGTTTGCATACCACATGACCCAACAAAATCCCAAAGGGAACATAGAATAAGCACTTCTTCAGATTCAACACGATCTGGTACCTGTGACACGTATCTAGTAACAAGTACAAACTTGCTACATGGTGCTTCACTAACCCAAACACTATCCATTCATCAAAGTATACTTCCAAGAACTTATGAATGAATTCCTTGAACGCTATTATAACTACGCGAGAGAATATTTCACATGCATTCTTCAGTACAACGACATTGCAGTATACTAGAAATAACCCCATTCCATAGTGAAGGTTGTTTTTCTCCTATCCTCTGGCGCGATCTTGATTTGATGGTACCTAGAAAATCCATCAGTGAATGACTAGGCCTCCTTCCCTCCAACGTTGTCTAGTACTTCATCCATAAGCGACGTCAGGAATGGGTCATGGACACATGCATCATTAAGCTTCTTTAGATCTATGCAAATCCTTATTTCACACTTCTATTTCTTCTCATGAACGACCATTGGGCTTACCCAATCAGATTCCTCGTCAGGTTCTATGATTCCTGCCTCCAACATCTTATCCAAATCCTAACGAACATTTTCCTTGTATTTTGGATTAAGATGATATGGCCTCTACATAATAGGCTTCATGTTTGGCTTCAAAGTAATCTGCATAATGCCCAAGTCACCTATTATTCCCTTCAGGTCCAAAAACTTGTTAGGAAAAAGATCCTGGTATTCGTGGAGTAACTCAGTGAATTTATACACAGTAGCATCGTCCCAATAATCTCTAATATTTGCAAACTTCGGTTCGACTTCAGTCCCAATGTTTACTTGCTTGGTTTTCAACAGTGCGGTGATGTCTGCGTTGTCTATTTGCAAGCCCTCAACTTCGCAATGTCCCTCGTCCTATGGAATATTAATATTTCCTAGATCATCATCCTCCTATTCAGCAGTCACATTATAACATTCCAATGCATGGCATAGCTGGGTGCTCCAGTTTGGTTAAACCCATTCCAAAGGTTCTTGTGGTGTCTAAAGATAACCGCCTTCATTTCTTGCAGCGATTCATCAATGCTCACGAAGGAATCCTCAAAGCTGAAGGTCAATAAGAATCCTTCTCTTAATATATCCCGCTCCTTGGTGCCATGGTGGAGCTTTGTTTCCAAATACCATTTCATAGGGATTGTGTCCAAAGTATGGAAAAATAAATGTACCGGTTCTGGCTGTGGCTTCATTCCATTTCGCTAAGTTTTCATGCGGATCATATTTTCCATCATATTTCTCAGCCAATTTAGTGTTAGGGAGCCCAAACAATATCCTCATCATCCTTTTGTAGTCTCATCATCCATCAAAATTATCCTTGTGTGTACCCTACCATTGTGCGGGCATAGCACGCAGTCCCAAATCTAATGCTTGGAAGTGGTGCTAATCAGGGACTTCACGCTCAAATGCATCCAAAAATTTATCCACATCAGTTAAAATATCATAATAAGGTAAGTTCCTTACCTTTGATGAAACGAAGCAAAACAATTTGTTCATCATGTTGCAGCGTAGTGTAGATACTTCATGCAAACGATTCTGCCAGTGCTCCAACTCTACATCTGAATCAGAGGTACAAGAACTCTCTCAGTCCCATGAAATCCATCCATATGCCATTGGATTGATCCAATATTGGTCTCACATTGTTATCTTGTAGATATGATTAGCTCATCCTCACTCTCTTCATAGTCGCATACAGGTTCAGTGTAGCGCGCTCCTTCTGCAGGGTCCAAGGACACTACAACTCGAAGAAATTTCCATTCAAAGGACATTTTCCTCTTCTTAAAGTTGATGACTCCATTCATGTTAATGGCTTAGTCAATTCCCAGGAGCGAGGGGTATGGATTGTTGTCATCAACGATCTCTATCACTTCAAATTCAACCATCATGCTCACACTTTCAATATCAATAGTTACTCCAAATAATCATCCCATAGGGATGATCTTCTGCTGGTTCACCATTCTGATATGGATTGGAGACCACTACAACACATGTATCCCCATTTTTTCCCAGTTTGTTTAGGAAAATCATTTGCATCACATCCTAGATCCAAAATTACCTGGTCCATCTCATAGTCTCCTATCTGCGTGGTGAGCCTCATCTCACACCCTATTCTCGCCTTATGTTTACTAATTTTTCTAACCACATGGTGTCCATCAAGGACGTTCTCTTTGCTGACACACTTGTTTATTAACTCTTGCAGGCCTTTCATAGCTTTGCTATCATGTAATATTTTCATGCAGGTCTCCAAGGAAGTGCTAAGGGCAAAGGGCTCAACCTCTATAGGTGCATTGGTGTCTTGCATCTTGTCCTAACTTCATCAAGTGGATGCCTCAACAAAGCTTTTCTTGGCCTCCATAAATGTTTCCTTCACGCACTCCAAATCAAAACCAACTTCCTTTTCTAGGGCCCTGTGGACCTATCCATCCTCTTCAAGTTGCTTTCCCTTATCATCGTCAGTCATTATTCCACTCCTTAGCACTATATTCACATTATAATCTTCTTCTTGGGGCTTAGATATCATCATTTGTAAGTTCTGTGTAGGTTGTTGAGGTTGTGCCTTATTTTCTAGCATCTTAGCTATCAACACAGGCCATTCTTCTATACCGTGGTCAAACTGGCTATAGTATTGACATGACGAGCGTGTTTGATTCTGACTCTCCCACACTGTGGTGAAGTAAAATTATAAGTGTGGACATGAACGAATTTCTCTAGCCCAATAATGGGTCTAGCCACAATAGATACATTCTATGGAAGATTTCCTTAGGTTATAATCAATCAAGAGGGTCTACCTCTTGGTTGCTTATCCTGCTTGATGATGTCCTCCCTTGCTCGCTCCAACAATCTCTCACTTCCTTCTTCAAGCTCTTGAGACAAGTAAACAACAACAACACACAAACATAATAATAGACAAATTTCAATTCAACCTACTTAATGAGTCAATAAGCATCAAGACATGAATATGTAATATTACAAAACATGTATGAAATCAATCTATAGTTGCATATATTAATATCAAAGAGAGATCACAACCATTCGCCTTGACGTCGTAGTCTTCCTCTGACAAGACCAGGTTCCCACACACTTCTACTAGCATTCCATGATGGGTTCAAACAACAATAGTTTAAAGGCTCTTCCCTTTAGACTTCACACTAAACCAGACACACTTCTCTCTCACACAACTAGATGGTTACAATTAGTAATAGCTTGCTTGTCTAATCAAAATAGTATACTCACACTCAACCAACACTCTAACTGTGAATAGCTTGTGCTTGGGAAGAAGGGAGGTTTATATAAGAAATATTGATGGTAGATGGATTCTCTTCTCATGGGAGAAGGACTTATCTCTTGAGGTAGTTCCATCAATATAGGGGAAAGGAGCCCAAACTGTCATCCTCGACCCCATCCAGCAAAACCATTTACACATCTCAGTCGCACAGATCGGCATGGGGAATAGTGCTAATCTCTGCACATCGGCATGGGGGAGCCAAAGGTCATTACCGCCGGCCTTGTAAACTCAGAAAAATAGAAGTTTTAGGGGAAATGGTGCAAAAGGGAAATGATCTACTCATGAAGAGGGACATAATGGGAGTTTCTTCTTGAAGGAAAAGCATCTGAGGTTCACTATAGAGGTCCTCTAGGATCAAGGAACAGGGAGTACAGGGACAATGACAAAATGTTGTGTAACAAATGCCCCCTAAAGCATGAAGGCTGAATCAGAGTGAGGGATGAAATTCTTTATAAATGAGTGTGGGGAACCGGTCTATCATCAGAAAGCTTGTAAGCAAGTATAGATACATATACATAAACTGAGACCTCTGTCAAATGAGACATGAATCATGGCATGGATGCAGCCACCTAGAGAATGATCATGTAAATGGATCTAGGTATGGGTGCAACCATTCATCAAAGAGGATCATAACAAAACCAAGGTATGGTCGCAGCCATCCAATAATGAGAAGGATCGCATGTGATGACTCATGGTCTGGTCGTAGCTAACCATCTGATAGAGACATGCATATCATCATAACCATGTCACATCAATTCACAACCTAGACTTTTGTGATCTAAGTCTAGGGTCTTTCGCTCCAACACGACCCGATCAAAGTACAGATCCTAGCATGCGAATAGATGTGTTGACATAAAGCATGCTAGAAAGTCACTTTATTACCAGTCAATGATGTAAACTATTAACAAGAGCAAGGGAAACCACCAATAATGACAATGGCCCTCAAGGTACTATCAACACAATTCACAAAATGTGAATATAGGAACTAAAGTCAAACATCCATGAAATCACTCGATCGAAAGCCAATGATGTGAACTTGTCATCAAGTACGGAAAACTTGCCATTAGGGCATGCAAGCTCTAAGGTACTAGAAGGGAGTCTCTTAGTCAACTTCTTGGATAATGAGTCGAAGTTAATGGAAAGTGACCATGTCAAAGGAGGGACATAATGAATCCCACATCATCGGCATGAGACGAGAGGATGCAAAATGATTTTGGATGATACAGATAATCAAAGGTAAGTGTAATTGTAGAAGGACAACTCTTGAACATATCGGCGACACAACAGGAAGTTTGGTAGCTTTTGGATCCATGGGATCAGTGGTCATAATGACATGGAAGAGATCAAATGGAAGGCAAAAATGAATGGCCCAAACCTAGGAAGGTGAACGATGTAAAGGAGGATGTCCCAACCCGACACGAAGCAAAGAGTGTCATGTTCAAGAGTAAGTTGCTGATATGGCTTGATATATTTCCAAATTTCCCCCCACCATTTCTACCGAGTACCCCAGTTAGTTTTTAATCGCAAGTTTTGAAGGGGATAGCATATGCTTGCACTGTAAGTTCATCCTTTGGATGAATCCAACCTAGTAAGTTTAATGAGCCCTAGGAAGGAGAAGCTGATGTTCGTCATGGTGACGAATCCGATGCCATTTAATAGTTTAACGAGTCTGACAAAGGTATAACTCTATATCTTTTTCATGTTTAGAGAGTTTGAAAAAGACACATAAAAGAAACCCCACATGGTCCCTTTTCATATATTTGTATCTCTCGAGCCTGAAAAGGTAGAAAACAATACTTGAGAGAACCGCTTGACCATTTCATTCAAGGAGTAACTTTTTCGTAAATAGTGCTTCCTAGCCCGAAAAATGGATAAACTTATACTAAGTGCATGATGTTCTGCATATGTTAATGAGTTTGAAACAACAAGGGCTCGACCATCTTTTCACTTTTAAAGGGTCGGAAAAGTGCTGAAAGCAGACCCCCCATTTTTATTCTCTTTAACGAGTCAAAAAGGGAGAAATACTCAGCAATATTTTCATATGAGTTTAACGAGTTGAGAAAAGAGCTGAAATGTGACTCATCTTGGAGGAACGAGTGGTATAAAGGGTAGAAATTGGTTTCGGTTATGGGGGGACTACTCAAAACACTGAAAGGTCAAGAGGCTGGCTAATAAAACCACTCATCATTGTGGTCTCTCAGGAAAGGAAAAACAACCAAGTGAAAGAATATGATCGGCCAAAGAGATGGTGGTGATGGAATAAAACAACCAAGGCTCATCTAGTAGAGTTTAGTTGATAAAAATGGCAATCACGAGATTTAAATTGGGTATGGGTTCATTTTTACACAAGCTTGAACCACGAAGAACTCTGCTTGGATTTTGTTTCTTGTTTACACAAGCTTGAAATGAAAAACTATGCTTTCTATAAGTTTTCATGCCCCCGGCATAATGACTCAATCGAGATACATGCCCCACAAGCTTCATTTCAGTCAACTAGGTGGATGGAATGAAGGTTCACTTTCGAGATCTTTGAAATACTCGACTGGGATTTTACGAGAGTGTAATCAAAGACTCGATTTGGAAAAGGTAGGTGCTTAAATTTTTAATGAGATTGACACAATAAAAGAACTATCTTCAAGACCCTTTGTTTCATTTTTTAACGAGCTTGACACAAGACAAGGAACTATGTTCAAGACCCTTGTTTCATTTTTTAACAAGGTTGATATAGGAAGAAATTATCCTTAGACTCCTTGATTCATTTTTTAATTAGCTTGACACAAGACAAGGAACTATGCTCACACCCTTTGTTTCATTTTTTAACGAGGTTGACACAAGACCAGAAACTATCCTCATGGCCCTTGTTTCATTTTTTAACAAGGTTGATACAATAAAAGACTATTCTCGGGACTCCTTGATTCATTTTTTAATGAGCTTGACATAAGACAAGGAACTATGCTCATATTCCTTGTCTCATTTTTTAATGAGGTTGATACAAGAAGAAATTATCCTCAGACTCCTTGATTCATTTTTTTAATGAGCTTGACACAAGACAAGGAACTATGCTCAAGACCCTTGTTTCATTTTTTAATGAGCTTGACACAAGACAAAGAACTAGGCTCAAGGTCGTTGATCATGGACCATAAAACATGGCTCCCAAGAGGTCTTCACTAGATGGAAGAACTACACTCTAGGAGGAATACATATCATTTGGTACCAAAGATAGATCGGGTTCGAATGCCCCCAGTACATAATGTACTATACCATTTGTGTGATCATCAGCAGATGGGGAGACATAACATGTAGCCACATAATTAACCTATGGAGGGGAAGGTACTTCTTGGAAACAAGAGCTGATAGGGGAAGATGGTTACAAAGGAGGCGCCTAGTGACCAATGAATGATAGCTGATCAATAATTACAATTCTCCCTTCGTACGGAAAACAAACCACATAGAAAAGTGAAGAAACAAGAGTTGCCATGACATAAACATAGTTGTGTCCAAGGAGAAGATTGAAATCTAACGGACCTTGGACCACCATCACATCTATATAGATGGTCTTCCCTTCCAAAGTAATAGGGAACTTTGGAAGGACCCCCAAGGTTTGGTTGGTTCCTCCGTTGAAAGCCAATAGATTCTGAGTGACAGGCACAAGTTGTGGGGAGCCCAAAGCTTTCCAAGTAGTATAAGGCATGATGCTAACAGACGTGCCTTCATCTAATATAGTGCTAGGTACTACCATATTATAGCCTTGTACTATGATCTAGAAAGGAACATAATATGGGAGGCAAAAAGCAGTTAATGGAACCCAATCAAAAGAGACGACAGAACTACTTGGTGGGGGTATCGTATGACTTCCCCCATGATTTGCAAGAGAAGGAGAAGGACTCTCTTGAACAATTGGGACAGGAGGGTCACTCTTTGATTCAAGAGAATCTGAGGAGATAAGAAGAACATGAGTAGTATGATCACTACACTCTTTGGGAACAGAGTGAACAATTGAAGACGGAGCCAAGTTGACACTCCTCTCGACCAATGATTGGTTGGGAAAAGACACAAGAGAGTCATGCTCAGGAAGAGCAGGATGGGCAAGAGATGAATCTAAGTCAATATCTTTACCAGCTAGGTGAGGGTTAGAAGAAAGCCTCTGATAGCCAATAGGAAGTTGGGGTTGAGGAGTTGCAAGGTTTCCCAATGTAGACTTTTGTAGAATTTTTCCTACAAATAAGCTAGCTTTGATACCATGTAGAACTTTTTCTACAAATCAGATAGTTCTGATACCATGTAGAAATTTCCCATCTATAGATCAACCTAGTAATGCAATCTACTAAAGAAAAACACTTGATCTACTTCTACAAACAATTTAGCGAAAGCTTAATCAACCATGGGCAACATCAATAAGAACACATATAACTGATAAGAAGGAATCAATCACACATAACACAGAACAATTTACCCGCGGAAAGCACGTGCCTAAAACCCCATCTCTGTATTATCATACATGTGGAAATATATTCTGGATTACACAAAGCCGTAGCTCAGAAGCTATCCAACTCTCAGTACAATCCCTCTGCTACTCATAGACAAACAAAGGCTTCTCACAAACCTTCTCCTCTACCCTCCAAGCCTCCTATTTCCTTGTTCAGTTTCCTTCGGGTCCAGTGTTGGCACCTGTGTAAATTGGCCTCTTTACACACACTAACCTCTGATCTAACTGCACAAACTTGAAGGAGATAAATCCTCATCATGGATGAGCTTCCTTTATAGGAAAAATATTCATCCAACTGATAGTACACTATCCCTTCTCTGATCTCAACTGGGTCTCTATATGAACTGCCATGCATCAGTTATCCATGAGTGAATACTGAGTTATCTAAAAATAATAGTTGTCACATGCATGCAAGCATCAACAAACTATATCTCATTAATTTAACAACTTGTTAAATTAATTTAATTGGACTTGACTAAGTTAAACTAAGTCAACTGATCCTCCCATTATAGAACTCATCCTTAATTCCTCAACCAGTGGAGCAAATCAAGGACACATTCCCTAATTAGTGGAGAAATAATTTGATGTTCTCACAAGGACTTCAAGTTTTCTTTTCCTTAACTAATTAACTCATGGAGAATTAATTAATTAATATTCAAATTTCTGGCAAGACCAAATTAGAATTTTACTTCCTATTTTAGACCAAGGATTGCTTAAAAATAGGAATCCACACTGCACTACTAAAAATAGAACGTCTATTTTTAGCACTTCCATTTTTCATTCCCTATTGCCCAATCCAGCACTAATGCCCAAACTGCTATTTTTAGCACTTCTATTTTTAGCAATTTCTTGTTGCCAATTTTCAACACTCCCTCTCAACAAGAAAGGCTTCCTCTCGAACCTGATCCTGTACCTCTGGAATGTTCTACATGCAACACATCTACCAAGTGTGGTTGCTCCAGCAACTCTCAGAATAAAAAAACTCCCAACTAACCTCTCTGTTCGGCTAGAAACATACTCTGACGCTGAAGCTCTACATGCTACTGACAAGTGCTCCCTCTCTGACCTCTACGCTACTGCAACATCTCCATGCATCCCACACCATTTCACCCTTCTCTGTTCTACCCTACATTGTGCAACAAACTTGTGCCTCTCGCATTGCTGTAGACTGCATGCTCTGCGTTGTCTTGGGATTCCCTACACTGTAGCTATCTCTGCCACTCCATCCACATCTGTCTCTACCCAATCAGTTAGTTCCTGTTACTCCATATCGGGGCTCCTGTAGTAAGGTCTCATCCAAGAGGTTAGGTACCTCAAGGATCCTGCCCCTCCTCCTTGGGATGATCACTCCACATCACCCCACCTCCTACCTAGAGGTATGGCTGCATGTGATCCCTCATCCCACTTGGATTAAATTTTCCCCCCACTGGAGGTCTCTACATGAGTATATGTCTCTACTCGATATCCTCTCACATTCTCTAGTTGTGGCTTCTCCACAACCTCCTGAAGCTGCTGCACCAATCATGGTTCCTCCACAATCGTCTGAGACTTCTTCTGGCACTGCATGTTGAGAGGTAATATACTCTCCCTCTCAACCACCAAGTCTCCATCAGTTGCCTTACTGCTCAAGGCTTTGCATGCATCTTGAACCTCAAGAGCATATAGGTTCTTGATTTTTGAACTAATCTGCTTCAACTGTCTAGTGATGATGTGTATAAGGAAAACCTTTCCCTTACTAAAGATTATGTCATAGCCTTTGTCTTCCAACATCGCGATCGACACCAAGATTCTCTTCAATCCTGGTACATACTTGACATCGGTCAAGGTAAGTCGAGCTCCATGCTCCCTCTGAAAAATAAACATGCCTACACCTGAGACACTATACTTCTCATCATTACCCATCGCTATGATTATCTGGAGATCTTTCTCCTCCAAAGTACTGAACAAACTCTTGTTGTCGATCATGTGGAAAGAAGCTCCACTATCAAGAAACCAACCACTTCTCACCATGGATGAAACCATGCATGCGAAGAGTGTGAAATCCAACTCAAACTGTGAAGCAAGTGTCTCACCCTCAGATCCTTCCTCGGATCCCTTCTTGGATTTCTTCTGTGGACAATTTGCAGCATAATGGCCCACCTCATGACAACGAAAGCATCACACTTTCGATTTGTCAACCTTCTTCCCACTATTGGAAGAAATAGATTCAAAAATAGAAGCCTTCTCCTTCCCCTTCTTCACCTTACTCGCTAAGGCACAGTTCTCCTCATCCTGCATGGATGAAGAATCGTCTCTGGTGCTCCATCTGATGCCCTCCTGCATCAAATCCGACCATAGTCATTCCCAATCTGGCAGTTTCTCCCTTCCATTAACCGAGTCCTGGTAGCTATGCCAGCTCTAGGAAGGCCAAGGAGTGCTATACTCACAATATCATCATCAACTTTCATGACCCCTACACTTGCAAGCTCATCCCTGCATGTGATGAGCTTGGTCAGATACATAGAGATCATCTCATCCTTTTTACACTTGATCTTTTGAATTTTGTCCTTCAGTGCCAGCTTCCTCTGATCACTACTATTGTGATATAAATCTTTCAATGTTCTCCACATTGCAAACGAAATATCCTTCCCATGGAGGTTCGAGACAATGTGATCTTGCACTCCCTCCAAGAGAATTCTCCTAGCTCTAGCCACACAATTCTTGAGTAGCATTATTAAGCTTAGGGACTTCTTGATCAATGAATTCCTTAAGGCCGTTATCTTCCAATACTGATGCCATGCGATCCTTCCAAGCTATATAGCTTGAGTTACCATCAAGGGCATAATCAAGCCTCAAACCATAAAACACCATTGGTGAAATAGATGTGATAAAAACTTGAGAGCTATATCCCGAATAATAAACTTTGAATTCCTTCTTGTATATTGTTCTTCCTTGATCACTTGCGCTCTGATACCATGTAGAAATTTCCCACCTGTAGATCAACCTCATAATGCAATGTACTAAAGAAAAAAACTTGATCTATTTCTACAAAAAATTTAGCGGAAACTTAATCAACCATGAGCAACATCAATAAGAACACATATAACTAATAAGAAGGAATCAATCACACATAACACAGAAGAATTTACCCGGGAAAAGCACATGCCTAAAACCCCATCTCTGTATTATCATACAAGTGGAAATATAGTTTGGATTACACAAAGCCTTAGCTCGGAAGCTATCCAGCTCTCAGTTCAATCCCTCTGCAGCTCATAGATAGTCAAAGGCTTCTCACAAACCTTCTCCTCTACCCTCCAAGCCTCCTATTTCCTTGTGCAGTTTCCTTGGGGTCCAATGCTGCCACTTGTGTGAATTGGTCTCTTCACACACTCACTAATCTCTGATCTATCTGCACAAAATTGGAGATAAATCCTCATCATGGATGAGCTTCCTTTATAGGAAAAATATTCATCCAACTAATAGTACATTGTCCCTTCTCTGATCTCAACTGGGTCTCTATCTGCACTGCCATGCATCAATTATCCATGAGTGAATACTTAGTTATCTGAAAATAATAGCTGTCACATCCATCCAAGCATCAACAAACTATATCTCATTAATTTAACAACTTGTTGAATTAATCTAACTAGACTTGACTAAGTTAAAATAATTCAACTGATCCTCCCATATAGAACTCATCCTTAATTCCTCAATCAGTGGAGAAAATCAAGGACACATTCCCCAATTAGTGGAGAAATAATTTCATGTTCTCACAAAGACTTAAAGTTTTCTTTTCCTTAACTAATTAACTCATGGAGAATTAATTAATTAATATTCAAACTGCTGGTAAGACCAAATTCGAATTTTACTTCCTATTTTAGACCAGTGACTGCCTAAAAATAGGAATCCACACTACACTGCTAAAAATATAACTTTTATTTTTAGCACTTCTATTTTTAGCAATTTCTTGTTGCCAATTTTCAACATCCAAAACTTTGGAAGCTTTATCCATAAGAGGACAAAGGTGAAGAAGATGTTGTCCTTCACATAACCTACAGGGGAATCTAATCTTCCCTTTCTTCTTGCCATTGCTAGCCGAGGATGCAACATCGACATGATATCCAGAGGTCGATGGGGATGGTCGATCTAGATTTTGAGACCATACCTCTAAGACTATGGGAATACTAGGACAGTCTTAAAGGAGATGGTCAACCTTACACAGCTTGCAAAGGAATTTTACCTTCTGCAAAGGATCAGATGGTTTGTCTAGGGAAGTGCTTTTAGCGCAATAGCTACACAGTTGGCCTCTTGCTTATATGAATTCTTCTTCTTCTTCTTCTTCTTCTTCTTAGCCTCCTATTTACTGGATTTCAAACTTTCACCAAGCGAAGTAGAAGAGGAGGGTGAAGAAATGGAGGAAGAAGGAAAGGGGTCATCCTTAGAATCATGGTGACATGATTTGAATGAAGGAGATGGCGGGGCATGAGTTGGGACACTTGGGACCACCAAAGTTGAAAATAGCCAGACAGTTAAACCAACGGTTAACCTGGGGAGTGACAACATTGCCACATAAGGAGCACCAGCATTTCCAAAAGAAGGAAAAGGACTAGGATTCCCATCTGAGGGGAACCCTTGAATGGTAGACTCTGAGAATGTTTCCATTGGAGTTGAATTTTAAAGAAATACTAAGGAAGATAACTTGAACTAGGAATATTTCATGGGTAGTTAATTTTTAGACAATGAACCAAAACTTTTCCTTTTCATATTTAAAGAGTCGAGAAAAGGACGAAAGGTGACTCTATCACTTTCGATTGGAAATGAGTTCGAAAGGACAAGCGCTCAAATGACCTTTTAATTTTAATGAGCCAAAAATATCAAATGAATGCTCTGGATGATCTAGGTTAAAGGATTACCAGGCAACTGTCAACTACAGAATACCTCCCAGCGAACCGAGAAGTATGGGCAGGAAATCTCCCCGAATGTTGTGCTTAGTGTATCACGTTTACAAGGTGGCCAACTCGGCCTCCTATGGATAAAGTATTTCAGCCTAGAGGGGTCTCCCATTATATAATTAATGGAATGGGGAGCAGAAATCTGTACTAGCGTTGTCTAATGCTAAAGCGAACAATGGCTGCTAGGTTTAAAGATGCGAGAACACGTCTCTAGCCTAGACCACTGAATGTGAGAATTAAGTTTCAATGCTTCCTTAGGTTAATTCAATAAATTTTAATGGTTGATCTTGAATTAGGTTTCAATTAGAAGGCCCTACCACTATCATATGGAAAAACGCCTACATGCAGCTATATGAGAAAAGAGATCTTTATCTTCGATGAAAGTTATCACTAATTCAGAGATAGAGAACACAAAATTAATGAAAAAATTGAAGAATGAAATCTTTCACTAATAAATATCCTAAATGCACTTAATCTTCTTATCAACAAAAGAATTTTCATTTCATCTCCATGCCTATGATGATGCAATTCTAGCTTCTCAATAACGCTACCAATGCAATATTTTCGCTTAAGTAAACTAGAATGATGTTCTTGTTTTCATTAAATGCAAAATGCATATTTCACATAAAGCACTTTACATGAAAGTTTTCACAATTCCTAATAAAAAGGCATCAATCAAATCCAAAGCATGATAAATGAAACTAAAAGTAACTTCTTCCCTGAATCGAACAAACCAAACACATAAATGCTTCAATCGAGAAACCAAGAAATCTAATTTATGTTTGGAATGAGAAAAGAGACACTCGAAATAAGAGAACAAACAAGACTCTTTGACTCATTCAATTGAGGATGAAGCAAGCAAAGCATCCTAATCACTTCTGGTGGAGAAGAGAGCTTGAGGGTCAAGACACACTAGCACTGGAATGGGAGAAATTTTGATTTCTCTTCTTAACTCTGAGACTAGCGCGACTGCTTAACTGACAACTAGCATTGATAGGCATGACTGGCACAACTGACCAGTACTACAAATAGCATTGATGGCTTTATAGCGTGACTACCTAAGTGATAACTAGTGTTGATCAAGGGATTCAAAGAAAAAATAAAAAAGAACTTCATACAGGGCCAGACTTAACACATAAGAGGGTGGGCTAAACCAAACAAGCACATAAACCAAGCTAAATGAAACTTTCTAGTTAGGGATAAAATGTTCCAAAAGGCTCACGGGGTCAAGAACATAAGAGGAGAAGACACTAGCCAAGATTGGGGTTAAGCCCTAATCTTCACTTACAGACATTAGTGAGACTGACTAACTAACAACAAGTGCCAAAGGCTGGTCGACAAGATTATTCCTCAACAATTCACGTTGGTTGGTGCGACTATCAATGGATTAAGCACGCTGGTCAAGGTAACTAAGGAAAAATAAAAAAGAATCAAAACAGGGACCAGATCTGCTACTATGAAATTTAGACTTAGGCCAGTAAGCAGGAGAAAAGAAACAGAACTGAAGGGAAAACATGAAAGTAGAAAAGTTCTCATGAAATCCAAAACAAACAAAAGATGGGATCTCGCCAGTGGAGTTGCCAATTTGTGGTGAAGTAAAATTATAAGTGTGAACATGAACAAATTCCTCTAGCCTCATAATGGGTCTAGCCACAAAATATACATTCTATGAAAGATTTCCTTAGGTTAGAATCAATCAAGAGAGCCTACCTCTTGGTCGCTTATCCTGCTTGATGATGTCCTCGCTTTCTTGCTCCAACAATCTCTCGCTTCCTTCTTCAAGCTCTTGGAACAAGTAAACAACAACGTCACACAAACATAATAATAGACAAATTGCAATTCAACCTACTTAATGAGTCAAAAAGCATCAAGACACGAAAATTTAATATTACAAAACATGTAGGAAATGAATTGATAGTTGCAATATTAATATCAAAGAGAGATTACAACCATTTTTCTTGACGTTGGAGTCTTCCTCTGACAAGATCAAGTTCCCACACACTTATGCTAGCATTCCATGATGGCCTCAAACAAAAATAGTTTAAAGGTTCTTCCCTTTAGACTTCACTCCAAACAAAAAACACTTCTCCCTCACACAACTAGATCACTACAACCAATAATAGCTTGCTTGTCTAATCAAAATAGTATACCCACACTCAGCCAACACTCTAACTGTGACTAGATTGTGCTTGGGAAGAAGGAAGGTTTATATAGGAAATATGGATGGGAGATGGATCCTCTTCTCATGGGAGAAGGACTTATCTCTTGAGGTAGTTCCATAATTATAGGGGAAAGGAGCCCAAACTGTCATCCTTGACCCCATCTGGCCAAACCGTTTACCAGACTTCCTTTACGAAGCTTTTAGAGTTGGAAGCATCGGCTCCTAATTTTAAAAACTTTCCATAACAAGACCGGTGCAACTAGAACACAGCTTAGTCACATCGATCGACGTGAGGAATAGTGCTAATATCTACACATCAATGGGGGAGAAACAAAGGTCATTAGTGCCAGCCTTTTAAACTAGGAAAAACAGAAGTTTTAGGGGAAATGGTGCAAAAGGGAAATGATCTGCTCATGAAGAGGGACATAATGGGAGTTTATTCATGAATGTTATAGACATTTTTGTGCTTCGCAGCATGGAGCATGAAATGTCAATAATTACAGGGATCCTCAGTCCCTAAACATGTTGTTCTTACCCCTAGAGGAAAAAGGTCAGCAAACCACAGCACTTCCTATTAGTTCTCCACCTGAAAACACTCAAAAACAGGCTATTTTTGGATCATGTCAGCTGCTCCACTGAGCATCTGCGCTGAATGTCAACTGCTCCTCCTTGTACCTGCGCTGAAAGTCAAAACCAATGAAGGCTACCTGCGCTGGGCGAGATTGGCCAAGTGGCACAGTCATTCTGCAAGGTGTCAACTGCCCAGGAAGCTTCCAAACTGACACTTGGTTCAAGGAATTCGCCCTATGATGAGTAAGAGGTACTTGATCTCCATGTGGAAGCAAGGATCTCCAAGTGGACTCAAGAACTGAAGTTTAACTGAAGAGGGAGAGGACACAAGGCAGCTTTAGGTCAGTCTCAAGCTGACTCATCCTTTCTCCAAATCTCCTATATATAGAGCTCTTCTATGAGGTCTAGAGAGGCTGGAATTTTGTGCAAAGCAAGGAAGTGCTGTTGGTTTACAGTTAGAGCTATTGGGTGATTGCTTTTATAGAGGGGAAGAGGAGATTTCTTGCTGCTGGGGAGGTGCTGCTGGATTGGAGCCATTTATGGTTGTAACCTTCTCAGAACCTTTTTCTTCTATCAATAAAGCTTTGATGTTCTCCTATATACTTGTATTGCAATGATGTATTGTTTTTATTTGTATATTTGATTCATTCTAATCCATGCATCAGTTATGAGTACATGTTTCTTGTAGTTTCCCTCTCTTGTTTTTGCAGGATCTTTGTGTAACTGGGCCGGCAAAAGGAGCAAGGAGCTGGGAACAAGAGGCAAAGAGAGAAGACAGGATCGACAAAAGCGAAAGACATCGGTTGGTCAATCTTTTCTTCCTTCTCTGTACTTTCATAAAGGAAAAATATCAAAGCTTTACTTTCAGTTGTTGCTAAGGAACTATCACCCTTAGAGTAGGGATAGGGTCATTCCGAGTCGGATACTTTTCCCCACAACGAACTGGCGACTCCGCTGGGGAATCTAGTATCTTGTTGGTTTATTGTGTTTCTTGCTATTCATCTCATAAACAAAGAGAGCACCAAATCGAACTGCAATTGAGTCCTTCAATTGCAAAGTAGAGGGCAGCTGCTCTGGCTCAATTTCTGAGCAAGTTTATGATTTGAAGAAGCTGATCCACAAGGACTCTTGTGCTCTTTGTGATAGCTTTTCATCCTCTTGATCATCCCTTAGCTTGTACTTGACCTATAGCTTTTTATTTCAGCAAAAACAGTGAATTTTTGAGCTTTTTATGACCCGGAAACCCTTGTAAACGCAACTCTCGTGTCTCAGTGCAGGCTGTCCAAAGGCAGTCTGCATTTCAGCGCAGGTACTCCCTTCGGGAACTGCGCTGAAAGTCAGTCTGACAGACCAGAGCCTGCGCTGGACCAGTTAGCCAGTGTCTTGCTGAGGTTTCCTACTGAGTCTTGGCCCTGTTTTCACTGTTGTTTTGCTGCTGATTGCTTGTCATTTGTACTTGCTGTAAACCAACTTTCCTTGACATTATTCCGCCTCAGTTGTGTGATGAAACTGTGATTGTTCTTTCAGTATTTCTTGTTTCAGTTACAGTTTCCCATTGTGAAAAGCAAACCAGTATAGCTGTGGCCTCTTAGATCCTGAACTGTAAAAGTGTCTTTGTGATCTTAAGAGCTAGTTTTATTACTGTTCATGGCTGTTTGAGTTTGTTTGTTTTTCATTTTGTGGTTTGAATCTATACATTTCCAGTGTCTAAACAAGTCGATCTTAAGGTGTCTTTTGATTTTGGACAAGATTGTTTACTTTCGCTTGAAATTAGATTCAAAGTTATACAACAGTTTCCTTTTTGTCTTACATCAACATTAAGGATAAAGAAAAGAAATATCTGCATTGTGCATGTGCATTATTGACAATTTGCATGTTGATTTAGGAAAAAGTGCATTTAGTGTGTGTTCTATGATCTGTGTGAAAAGTTGATGTCTTTCTTTTCCCTCAGTAGATTAAGGTTTTCAAAGTTGAAAGATTGAAAAGTTTTGCTTCTCATCTTAGATTGCATTTAGGAAGTTGTATATATACATCTCGTGGTGATCCTTAAAGGCAAACTGCTAAGCAAGATCAACATTAAAATGAATTGAATTTACATAACAACGCATTGAAAAATAACGCAAACACATAGAGGTCTAAGCTAGAGACGTGTTCCGGCGTCGTTAAACGTGATATCTTAGCGTTGAGTGGTTGGGTGATTCCTCCACGGTGAAGCGATAAGTATCAATACGGACTTGTGCTCCCACGTACCGTCGAGTATATTGGGAGACCCCTATAGGAATAAAGCCTTTATCCTTAGGAAGCCGTGTCGGCCGCCCTACTGATCGCGATGCAGTGAACACAGCATTCACGAAGATTGACCACCCGTACCGTAAAACGTATTCTGTGGTTTCGCGAAAGGTTTGGCACACCCTCTGCCTAGATCTCCAGAGCAGTTTCTTTTGGCCTTTTTCAAACTCTATAACTGAAAAAGTCCAACCGAGCATTTGTCACTTCGGGCTCGTTAATACATCGAAGGCGACTAGAGTCATCTTTAGCTTTTTCTCGACTCTTAAAACATGAAAAAGCAAAGTTGTGTCTAATAAAGCGTCGTTATAAAATTCATTTTAAACGGAACATAATCACCTCTCATTCCCGCGTTGATCTGTAAGTTGAGAACATGGAACGCCCCAACCAAGGAAGTCCACAAGATGGAAGTCCTAGTCCTTTCTCCTCTTGGGGAGAAGTTGGTGTGCCCCATATGGCCACATTGTCGCTTCCAGGACTGACAATAGGCCTGCCAGTTTGGCTGTTCTCAACCAATGTAGTTCAGGCCACCATGGTTCCTGATCAATCGAGTCAACAGTTAGATCAGTCTAGAGTTGCCCACCAGCCTTCTACTTCCAAAAGTTCTTCCTCCGATCCTTCGTCTTCGCAAGGTAGAGCCGGCAAAAGTCAGCCTCCCAAGGAGAAGAAGGAAAAGAAGAAGAAGGAGCCTAAGGCGACTGGGGGCAAGCAAAAGACATCTGACAAAAACCCACCCACTGCACAGACCGGGCCTAAATCGCCATGTGTCATATGTAGAGGAGACCATTTCCACAGAGATTGTCCCTGTATTCCCCGGATACTAAGGGACTGGTCCCCTCGTCTGCACAATTCGGGGGCATCAACCTCTGACAATCAGGTTGATTGCTTTCCGTCAACCAGCGAAAGTGAAGGATCAAGACAAAAAGGGGGAGTAAGATTCCCCTGTAAGTTGTGTGAAGGCAGTCATGCCATCCACCGTTGTCCCTTCTTAGACGAAGCGAAGAGAGTTTTGGAAGATCATCCGGTTTCACCGGTAAAACTTCCTCCTGGATACAAAAAACTCGTGCCAAGTCCTTCGTTGGTTGAAAATACAGCTGGCCCGCTCAAGTGGTCGGCTGAAGCGTCAGTCACTGAAAATGAACCTACTGAATCCAGACCGGACGAAAGTCCAAAGGTCGATACGGCAGTTGACCCGGTTCTACCTTCAGAAGTTTCATCTTCAAATGACACCGTCGCCAAAGAGTCATCTTCATGCGACACCCTCACTGAAGAGAATAAGGATGACACCATCCGGGTTCTTTTCATTAGCACCGACTCTGATGAGCGTCAGGGCAATGCGCCCATTCCTTTATCGCAGGAAGGAACATCATCAGGGTCATACCCGGCCGTATATTCGGTCCCACCACCAAGCAACCTAGTTGTATCCTTTGATTGGAATCAACTAGGCAGACCCCGGTTACCAGCCAGTATACCATTCAGAATCATTGTCCAGATCTATAGAATGATTATGGCTGGTACTATCATTGATGAAGGGGCGTCTGTGAGTATCCTTTCCTCTGTTGCTTGGAAAGCACTGGGTTCCCCGGCGCTTTTACCTGAGTTAAGAAATCTCTCAGGTTTTGATAAAGGAACCAGTCGACCATTAGGAATCCTCCCCAATGTGTCTGTTACATTGAAAGGGAAGACCGTTAATTTGAACGTGATGGTCGTCCAAGGACCCTTGGATTATAACCTACTCCTTGGACGTGACTATATTTATTGCATGGGAGCGATAGTCTCCTCACTCTTTAGAGTAATGTGTTTTCCACACGAAGGGAGGGTGGTCAAGCTCGTAGACCAACTTTCATTTCCGGGATCTCGCATCGCAAATAGTCAAATACCAATCCTAAATGGTCTGTTCACTCAAGATATGCCTCCACCCCCAGTCCTCCTTCCCGATGAGTGCGAGTGATTCGAAAAAAAAAGACTGGAACCCAGGGGGCATGCACCCTGGTCTGCTTCGGGCAGAAGAAACCCTGGGTATAAGGTAGAATTTCCGCAGAAGAATATGACTAGTCCGTACCCCGTCCGTGGATGGAAGAGGGGTTGTTCTGGAATAGTATTCTTTTGTTAAAGTTATGTGTTTGGCAAAAGAGTCATTCACCTTTGTCTAAAGAGGTGGGCAATGCCCAAGTAGGAATTCCCTTATTGCGACAAGCAGTAACCATCTTTGGGGAAAAGCAAGCCTCACCCATTAAAACAAATGTTTTGAAGGATAAGTAGGGGCAGCCTCCAAAGAAAGAGATTCTATTGTTGTGACATAGGGTAACCATCTTTGAGTAACCTAATGATAGACATCGCCGAAGAAAGAGATTGATTTGCGGCAGCAAATAGAACCCTCTTCGGATAATAAGAAAGAGGCAAGCCTCCCTCAATAATACCAATGTTTTGTCTTTGAGTAGTGTTCTTCTCTTGTCACGAATAGCTGTTCGTTAAAAGTTGGGCCGACGGGAAGACTGAGTACCGCGTAAGACCCCTTAAAATAACGAGAAGACTAGTATTGTTAACATTAGATTGGCAAGATGACAAGTAACTGTGAACACCCAAAGAAAAGCAGAGGTAGGGGAAAGGAGGGGCAGCCTCGAAATTCTATCCTATACCTGGGGGCATGCAAACCTTCTGGAATGCAAGCTAGGGGCGGTTATTTATCTGGTTTTAAGATTAACCGTTTTCCGAACTTACATAAAGGAAGGATGAGTTGGAGCATAGCTGTGGTAAGGCGCAAGCTCTATAAAAAATGGATCCTTAGAGGAGGCGTTCTTATTTTTATGACTGGTATATCGAGCAGTTTTAGCACATGGTTCATGCTCGTTAAAAAAAAAATAAACGCAAGATCCGAGCAGTTTTAACGCGGTCTTCATGCTCGTTAAAAAATAAATAAAAGCAGTGAGCAATGTTCCCTCCAGAGTTTAAGCTCATTTTTATCTAAAAAAAGAACCTATCCCGGTAAATAACCTTCTGAGATCGTAAATTCATCAGCCATAAAAGCCTTGGTCATGTTTGTGCACCGTCACCTCCACCGTCATTTGGCCGATCATTCACTTCCATTTGTGTGTTTACCCATTTTGAGGAACATCTGCGAAGAGTGATTTCACCTAGCCATCCTTGTGACACTGCCGTGATTGGAAAATTCCAATTTGTACCTGGAATCAGTTGCTATCCCTGTTTATCACTCGTTCCTCAAAAGACGAGTCATCTTTGAGCTCTTTTCTGACTCGTAAAATATGAAAAGTTTGCCGAGTTCTGGCCTTCCAGCTCGTTAAAGGGACCGGAAGAGCTATCCCTCTTTTAGACTTTAATCTTTTTGGACCTGAGGGATTATTACACAAAAAGATCGAGCGCTTGTCTTGTTCGGCTCGTTAAAAGTACCGAACACCCATCCCTTCTGTATTGTTTTATACTTTTTCGGACTTAGGGGATTAGATGACGAAAAAGGAATTATGGAGTTAACTTTCTGTACCTTTTCAGACTCTCTAAAAATGAAAAGGACCGAGTTTTCCTTGTCGTTAGACTCGTTAAAATGATTAAATAGCGACAAACTTGTCTTTAGACGAGAACGAGTTTCCCTATCGCTAAGCTCGTTAAATCATAGCGATGGGCTTGCCCGAAGGGTAGGTTATAGAACAAGCATATGTTATCCTCCTCAAGCTTGACAAAAATAAAGAGGTACTGGTCAGAAATGACTGGGGAAAAATTGGGAGAACATCAAAGCTTAATGGTAGCAAGTCGCTCTTGAACATGACACTTTTCTTCCGTACCACATCGGGTTGGGTTGTTTCATTCACCGGTCTCATCACCATGGTCTTCGCCAAACCATCCACATTTTGGGGTAATGCTACCGATCCATTGCATCAGTGTCGTTATATGTTCAAGAGAGGTCATTCTGAAAGTGTCAACCGTGTCCCATCCACTGCCATACATTATCCTTCATCCATTCATGATCGCCACCCTGAATCATATGTCACAGTTTGTTTTCACCTCCACTAAAATCATTAGCTCCGTTCCGTGTCATTGATGTGGGATTCATTAAGGCCCTCCTTTGACGGATCGCTTCTTGTCGACTTCGGCTCATTATCCAAGAAGTTGATCTAGGAACAACCCCATCAGTACTTTGAAGCTTGCATGCCTCAATGGCAAGTTTCTCACTTCCGGCGACAGGTATACATCAATGACCTTCGACCAGAAGATTTTGCGTGGCGTTCGACGCCAAGTCCTTTATTCACGCCACGTGAATTGTACTGCAGTACCTTGAGGGTCATTATCATTATCGGTGATTCCTCTCGCGCTTGTTAACGGTTTTCATCATTGACCGGTAATCAAGCGATGTCTTTCCATGTTCGACTTCAGTGAAATTCTCACATGGATCGACTTGTACTTAGAGTGAAGATCGAACGAGTTTGAAGACCCCGGATCTAGTTTCATCCATCCGGGCTGCGATACATATTCAGGAAATATAAAAACATTTGTCATGTACATCATTGCAGCAGATGATCATCCTACTCAAAGGATGGAATTATCAGTCTACCATCAGACGATCGTCTGTTCTATGTACCAAAATGTATTTATAAAGCTGAGCATGGGAATGCCCGCCTCAGCTAGATCATGAAAACAGAATGAAAAATAATGTATTGTATTGTATTGTATTACAGGGCACCTCTCAGCACTTGAATGAACTTCGGACCCTCTGGATAAAGCATTTCACCCGATAAACGGCCTCATACTTTAGGGGGCAACTGTTATAGACATTTTTGTGCCTCGCAGCATGGAGCATGAAATGTCAATAATTACAGGGATCCTCAGTCCCTAAACATGTTGTTCTTACCCCTAGAGGAACAAGGTCAGCAAACCACAGCACTTCCTATCAGTTCTCCACCTGAAAACACTCAAAAACAGGCTATTTTTGGATCATGTCAGCTGCTCCACTGAGCATCTGCGCTGAATGTCAACTGCTCCTCCTTGTACCTGCGCTGAAAGTCAAAACCAATGAAGGCTACCTGCGCTGGGCGAGATTGGCCAAGTGGCACAGTCATTCTGCAAGGTGTCAACTGCCCAGGAAGCTTCCAAACTGACACTTGGTTCAAGGAATTCGCCCTATGATGAGTAAGAGGTACTTGATCTCCATGTGGAAGCAAGGATCTCCAAGTGGACTCAAGAACTGAAGTTTAACTGAAGAGGGAGAGGACACAAGGCAGCTTTAGGTCAGTCTCAAGCTGACTCATCCTTTCTCCAAATCTCCTATATATAGAGCTCTTCTATGAGGTCTAGAGAGGCTGGAATTTTGTGCAAAGCAAGGAAGTGCTGTTGGTTTACAGTTAGAGCTATTGGGTGATTGCTTTTATAGAGGGGAAGAGGAGATTTCTTGCTGCTGGGGAGGTGCTGCTGGATTGGAGCCATTTATGGTTGTAACCTTCTCAGAACCTTTTTCTTCTATCAATAAAGCTTTGATGTTCTCCTATATACTTGTATTGCAATGATGTATTGTTTTTATCTGTATATTTGATTCATTCTAATCCATGCATCAGTTATGAGTACATGTTTCTTGTAGTTTCCCTCTCTTGTTTTTGCAGGATCTTTGTGTAACTGGGCCGGCAAAAGGAGCAAGGAGCTGGGAACAAGAGGCAAAGAGAGAAGACAGGATCGACAAAAGCAAAAGACATCGGTTGGTCAATCTTTTCTTCCTTCTCTGTACTTTCATAAAGGAAAAATATCAAAGCTTTACTTTCAGTTGTTGCTAAGGAACTATCACCCTTAGAGTAGGGATAGGGTCATTCCGAGTCGGATACTTTTCCCCACAACAATGAAGGCAAAGCATGTGGGGTTCACTGTAGAGGTCTTCTAGGATCATGGAATGGGGAGTACAGGGACAGTGATAAAATGTTGTGTAACACACACGTAGTGCCCTGGCGTTCCACAGTTCTATCAAATAACCTGTCTGTGACCTCTGCTAGGTCCTCCTCTTCTATGGCCCCGTCCTCTTCCTTGATACCGTCCATGTGCTTCTCTTGCACCCTGATCTGGAGGCCAAGTTTTTGCTTGCATCCGATACATAGGTGTTCTTTCCATCATTAGTTGATAGCTGCAACAGTGGCGCTCATCATATCCCACGAAGTTACAGAAGTCACATAACAACTGTTATGGTGTCTGAATGAACTTTTGAAGCAAATGACAACTATATGTTGCATGTTTTCCAGCAACCTGACAAATAGCACACGATAGCACATCCCCCATGCTCGGTCCTATTAGGGCTTCTGACTTTAGGGGAATTGGTCCCCCTCCTGTAATATAATTCGCAAAGACAGTGAAGTGGTCTTTATCATGTCCTTGGTTCTTACACTTCAGACACCAGACTCCTACGTGCACCTCTAGTTCTGTCTCCTTCTCTTTCTTCAATCTCTGCAATTCCAAGAAGAGGCTTTGTAATTGGCAGTGAATCTGTTATACCCACAAGGTCACATCCTAAATGGGCATTGCATGCAATCTCATCATAATTTCCAAGGATTTTGTCTAAGTTCCTATCTTCTGTTGTGACAAAGAAATTCTTAGGTGTGGTAGAAGTGAAGCTATAAACCATTTGCGATGTTGTCCATCTATGAGCTGCATGTTAGCTTCTCAAATTACACATTTCAACCTTTGATCTAACTCCCAAGGCATCTCATCAACCCTCATCATGATTTCCTTAAACCCAACTACCAACTATGAGTTACACTTAGGCTTACTAAACTCTTTGTTTAAAGCAGCTTTAGTATCTGCTAGTGAAGCCAGAGGATTATCAGAAAATTACTTAATATACAAAGTTAGCACGTGATCCTATAGAGCAGTAACCAATTGTGCCTTCTTTATATTGTCATCTATAATCTATTGTGTTGTCCACATAGCATCCGCAACAAACGAAAATTGATATGTATCCTTACTCCCTATCCCTTTAAAGATCGGCAACTTCATCGTGTTTGCCATGGCGAATGGTGGTGGTGGAGGTGGAGTGGATGGATGTTTTATTCAATGAAACCCCTGCACGATTAATTGAACAACACTTCATCGCGGATTCTGTTCTGCCCCATCGTCGTCACACACAAGGGGTCTAATCAGAGGACTACACTTCGGTCCTGATCCTTCATGGTTTCTAAAAATTCGTCCACTTTGAATAGATCCAAACATCAAGGCAATGGCATCACCCATTTATCACACAACAACATTTTAATCCAGGTATTCAAAGATCTTAAATACTTACTACACGATCCTTTGAAAAACCTTCTCCCCACCTCCCTATAGCTGACTGAGGTATCAACTGCAAATTTTGTAACAAATCCTCGTATAATTTTATCAAGCTAGTGATCGATAGGCCACGTGATTTTGTTTTCAAAGGCTTCTAATCATCGTACCAGTTTTGGAGTCCACACTATTGGACAATCAAGATTCCACCTCCCTTGACTGTTTACCAACTTAGCTAACCACTCATATAATTCAATTGGGAGGGTGCAGAAGAAAATTTTGTGTATCGCCTTATACAAATACCTATCCAACCACTACTCCTTTGTCAGGCGTAGATTCCTACTTTCCTAGGCCGCAAATTCCAACTTCTTTCTTCGTCAGGTTCCAGTGATGCGACATCACACATCTCCTTCAAGCAGATCCCAGTCCTGGCAACAAAACCATTTGTTCGCTTAAGGGATCCTAACCCAGGTTCAGAGTTAGTTAGGGCAATGCAAGAACCAAGTTTTTGCATCCTTTTACCCTCTACCTCTTTCTCCTTCAATTGACTCTTCATAACCTCTCTAAATATCCTTGCTTCCTCAAGTTGTGTCTTTAGGCCAAAAATTTCTTCCTTATTCTCATGTTCTCTCTCATCACATATTTGCAAGAGTTTCTTCAAATATTTGTTTTCATTCTTCAATCTTTTTATTTCAGTCAACACTATGTCAATCTTGGCTTGTTCTTCAACTCTCTTTTCTTCATGGAAATAAGGTCCATTCACACTAGTAGAAACCTTGTTTGACTGAACCATTTATTTTTTACAGACATCTTTCTTCTTTCTCTTTCTCTTCTCTTTTTCCATAATGCAGCTACTAGTGTCTCCTTCATGCATGAGTTGAAATCTATCCTAGATTTCTTTTACAAAATTTAAGTCTATTATTGTATCAAGATATTTATTATGAATATTTTTATACATAACACATTTTTCCTTAGCATTCCACTATTGCTATTGAATAGAGGGAGAGTCTTTGTAGTGACCATCACAAACAAGCTTCCATACACCAGGTCCATAAGCTATTAGTTTTTTTTAACCTTATCTCTCCATTCATGAAAGTTTGTTGCACTCAACACAGGTACAATTTGATAAGCAATGACTCAACCAAATCTACCTTCAATTTGTTAGGCTTATACCGAAGGAAAATTCTATAATAATAATTAATGAAAACTTGACTACACTGAGAGGGAGGGGTGAACCAATTTAGTATATTCATGGACAACAAAATTCTTTTAATTAATTACATTAACTGAAATGTTACATGAGCAACTTAGCAAATAATGACAAGTAGATTGAATATGCACATAGGAAGTAATAAGAAAACCAAAACATCACATCGAGACATAATAACAACAAATATTTACACCACATATATGTCGAAACTGATAAAGGGATAAAAGCATGATTTTGTTATTGTTTTTATGCAAAAGCAAGCTCCTACTCATTATTACATGTGATTTTATGTAGGCTCCAACCTAGAGGAGGCTACTACCTCAATTTCCTGCAAGATGCAACATGCAAGGAAGCTCCAACTCCCATATGTTTTCTGTAGGCTACAACCCATGGGAGGCTGCTACCTCAACCAAATCCAATTGGATATTTATCAAGCCACAACTTAAAAGGACACTATAACCCCCTGATGTAAATAAGAAACAACATTGTGATAGTTTACCTGGTCATAAATTTTGGATATCTCCATATTCATTTTTTCTCGTTCTTCCCTTCAAATCAGCTTCACATAAGCTCAAATGTTCCAGGTAACTAATTCATAATACCTCAATCAACTCTCCCACATTCTCCCACTCTCTAACTTCTCTTTTGGTTCCAAAAAAATCTTTTATAAAGATAATTTGTTGGCTATTTATATTCTGCATAAGAATATGAAGTGAACAAGCTTGACTCTTTTCCTTCCACTCATTCATTTCCAAGCTCTTCATATTTTGAATATTATAAAATAAATAAGTGCTCCACCACATATTATTTCAGCAAACTATAATGATTAAGTTCATCAATATCAACATAGTTCCAAAATCAACATTATACCACCACAACACATGCAAGCATTCTCCAATGTAAACAATATGCACACAACATATGAAAATAATGCAAGCATATGTATGCAACATTCACTCTCCAAAGCCATCTATATGCTCAAATTCATATTTTCTTCAAGTCATTTCCTCAACCTCCTTGAGCCTTTTCTTGTTTTTTTGTCATGGAATATTTCTTTTATTGTCATGGAGTCTTTCCTTTGTTGTCATGGAGTCTTTCCTATGCATCACAATAATTAATCTTAACAACAAATTAGTGTCACCATAAATTATTCATTAAACAATCTCTGCAACATTATCCAAGAATCAATCCATGAACATTCCATCAAGAAAATCATAAAGCCATCGACATGCAAACATTAATGTTCTACCAAACCATTAACGTATTTGCTTCTCCTTTGTCCTATTGTCAACAAGCATGCCAATTATTTTGGTCTTGTGCTGCTCCTTTGCTTGTTTTTCTTGGGCTTCACCTTTCCTTGATGCTCTTGTGCTACTCTTTTGCTTGTTTCTTCTTTGTTTGTCATGTGATGCTCCTTTTCTTGTCGCTCTTGTGTTGCTCCTTTTATTTGTTACTCCATGCTTCTCCTTACATTGTTGCTTCTCATTTCTTCTTGCATTGTTGCTTCTCCTTTTCCATTAGTGACAATAATTCCAACACTCTTGTTGCTTATGATGTGTTTTCATCCACACACAATGTTAGTTACATCATAATATAGATAAATGATATGATATTATACCCATGACCTTAATGTTAGAAAATTATATATTGTAGAGCAATGATACACATAAAATATTGCAGAAACATAAACATAGAAAACACATAAAACAAGAGAGACACATATATACATGGTTCACCCAGTTTGGGCTATGTCCACATAGAAACAACCAACCATTCCTTTTATATTATCCAACAAAGTGAAGAGATACAACCTACAACAGATCCATTGTAATTTCCTCTTTTCTCTCACATCGCTTCCTCTCTCTTTTTCGCTCAAAATACACATACACAGTCACAATATAATTTCCTCATATAATCTGAGGGTTGCCTTCTATGGAAGCAAAACCCTAAATTAACATAACTTCTACCATCATATCATTCGCCTAATGAACGACCTATATTGACTACGAAATTACAATATTTTACAAGGAAATTTTACATCTATTTTTAGCTTCGGGGGCGCTTCCCCCAAACCCCCGCCAGGGGGGCGGCTCATAAAATTGTCATCGCTCCCCCATGGACCCATCTGATGGTGATTAAACAGGTGGGTTACTTCCCTATTACAAACTGTGGTCTAACACAACAATACCTGTGAATAAATATGATACTCAAGCTCCACACCCAACACTTACTCTTGTAGAGTTGCTATAGTAAGACTAGTTGTAACCAACAATCCATGTTAGCACACCATTATCAGTCAATTAACAAGTCATCAACACTCATGTACTTTCATACATTGTCAAAAAACACATCTATCATACAAGTTATTGTCTCATCAAATCCATGGAAACATATCAATTGTGAGCACCATGCTAGATAGTTAATTCATAGAGTAAGAATATCAATCATGCATGCAATCGATCGATTATATATGAACTTTTAACACCTAAACATTAGCTTTAATAATTTTGTAAAAATAAATATGAGACTACCTTGCAAGGGTATTACTGTTACTTACCCAAGATAGAACCCATCCAACCCAAGTGTTGAACCTACATGCTCTTACACCACTTTTTAACACACCCCCTCCTAATCCCCACCAAACACAGATGAGAAGGAGGTGGTTACTTTGCTAACCCAATATCCAATTTCCACTATGGAGATGGGGTTGAAATCTTTTGATATTTTCAAATAGCTTAAGGCCTCAACTAAACATCACTATTGCATTTGTCTTGTGAAGACAATTCCAATGATATAAAATTTTACTTCAATCCGACCTCTGGATCAGGAGATATGATCATTTGAATTTCTAACGAATTAGAAGGAGCAATGTCATGAACCTTTCTATATGTCACCCACATGGCTACCATATCCAACCTGTCGATGCCACCCAACAATGGCATACTAGCTATCAACTGATTCATGGTATAGGCTTAGTAATTCATGCTTATATTTATATTTATATAAACTCTTCCTATACCACCAACCACATGTTATTTTATACATATATATATATATATATATATATATATATATATATATATATATATATATATATATATATATATATATATATATACATATATATATACATATATAGATATATATATATATATATATATACATATATATATACATACATACATATATATATATATATATACATACATATATATATATACATACATACATACATATATACATACATACATATATATATATATATATATATATATATATATATATATATATATATATATATCTATATATATACATACATATATATATATATATATATATATATATTGAAATATTGTCATATGTTGACAATCCTTTCTTATTTGTGCTTGTTACCTTGGCCTTTAACACTTTTCACCTTCACAATTTGCTCTAAGGAAGACCTTCTAGGCTAGTGTATAAGATGGTCTACCCTAAAGCCAATAAAAAACTTGTCAGGATCACGTGTATGCCACCGCATCTAGTCTTGCATCATCCTATGCCATTTAAATGTTCTTTGATATTGAACTTTTAGGGACCAACCCCAAGCTTATATGTCCTGGTGGGTCCACAACTCTGGACCAAAAATTCTCCCATTTTTCAGCTCTATCTGCCTTGCTCCTACCATGGTAGCCTGATGTTGAGTCATCCTGGCTCGCTCATGAACACTATGCCTTGTTACCTTCAGGAGACAAACTCAAGGAGAGATATATTTATGTCGATTGTCGCATTATTCCACATCTAAGCGGGTCCCACTTACCACTTCTTAACATTGTGATAAGCCCCTTTGCATGGGAGTCAATTACTCAGTCAACGAATTCATTACCTCCAAATCATCCCAGCCTACTCCAAACAATTGACCTTTCACCACTACTTTGTTCCTCGTTAGTGCTGGAGTCCTCTTACACAACCTCTTGTAAGATTTCAAGGCATAACCTTCATGCTTACATTACCTGAAGTGCTTGCCCAGCCATCGATAACTCTCATTCAGTATCAGTTGTTCATTATGTTGGCCTTGTCCTTAGTTATGCATTATGGTAGTATGCGCTAGTAACTTGGCTTTTGAGTTGACCACCACACAACCCGATAAACTCATCCAGGATCATGGGTAAGGTTAAAAGGATGAGGATATGATATAAGGTCCTTCTCATTCTCTGCATTATGTTCCATTTGTGAAACGATTCAACCATGTCTCGGCTATGGTGGTTTTGAAAATGTTTGGAGTTGTGCTAGAGCCCAACCTTAGCCATTAAAAGTCTATGAAGCATGCACTAGTGCTATGCCTCCTGAGCTTACTACAAGAATACCATCCTTGGATACTTTACATAAGAAATATTAGATACTATCTAGGGACTTGTCCATCCAAGCTAGGTGATTACCTATTCAGGTTAGGGAGTTGTTCTTTAAGGCTAAGGACCTCTCCATTTAGTCTCTTAGAGGTTTGTGGTCCCTTAGTTCCTGAATATTTTGCAAGGATTAGATTGATCTCAAATCAGAGATATTTTGGCCTCTTTCAAGGGAAAAACAAGTTTAGAAAGCTTTAAAAAGTAACCATAAATCATACAATGCCAGGAATACCAAAAGGAGATCAAAATTCCACAAGCAAACATAAAATCATCCTTTTCAATTTGATTACAAACATAAGCCATATATACAAGAACATAATCAACAATATTACAAGCCTACAAGCATTTCATTCTTAAGGATGGGATTTCTAGGCATGAACCCCACAAATGGTCATTAGATAATAATTGTTATAGTCCTAAGTCCACCTAGTGAGCATCCAATGCTCATACAACACACAACAATATTACCCAGTGCTTACTACATCCACACAGGTGGTTATATATAAGTGTTTCCTATATAAAGAAAAATGATACAACATCACAGCAACAATGCACACATGCATTATAATTCACCATTCCTATGTTGTGAACCATGATCCATTCTTATAATAAAAGAATGAATTGTTACAACTCAATATGATCTCAATAACATGGAAATGAAGTTACAATCACTTATCTTAGGTTAATACTAGAGTTGGCAACTCAGATGGGGACAACAACCTCCACCCAACCATAGATAGGTGAATCCAAGCCTTACTCACAACAGTCACCCCCATGTCATATTCTAAAGCTTCAGGTGGGGTGCTTTTGAGTGTTTTTAGCCAATCAACACAATTAAGACAGGATGTCACAAGGCCCTTGCTACCTTCATCCACCAACTAAGCTCATTAGAACTCAAAATATTAAGGCATGCATATAGTCATGCCAACATTTGATAATAAAAATAACTCCAGCTCATTTTCAGTAGAAGATTCCACTATAAAGAAGTTTCATTAGTTGCTAAGTTTTTAATGGGTAAGGAAATCACTTATCTAGGTGGTTCCTCAGTGATTCAAGAACTAGAGATTCATCCCCGAGGAAACTCCTAGCTTTCTTTCATCCCTCACAAAAACCTGATTGTTTCTTCCCAAATCTAAAAATTTCATCAATCTAGAAATTTCAAATGGTTTTTTTATCTATACAAGAAAGTGTTACTCTCTAATCAATTCACCTTGCAAGTTTCACTCAAAAGGTTACTCAACTATTTCTCCTTTTCTAGGATTCAAATCAATACAAGAGACCACTTGATCTCACTTTTAGCTCTATGTTCTCACATAGTAATTCTGAACATTGTTTTCATTGTTTCCTTTTCCTTCCCCCAATAAAACATATTAAACACCTTTGTTTTCCCCACAAGTCATGAAACAATTATGACTTAACAATGCAACCCATGCTTCTCTTAAATATTGTCCTTTTCTTTGCTTTTTTTTTTGAGGTGAAGGACACTTCAACCAGTCCTTCCTCTTTTATTTAAATTCAATACACATTCAACACATTTAATTTCATACAACTAACCATGATTTATATTTATATAAAAACCATTTCCTCAAGCAACACCCATCCTTAAGCAAAGGAATATGTGTCCATTTCTTAGCCATTTTAAAATAATTACAATTATTTACAAGAGAAAAAATGTCAACTAGGGGATATCATAGACTCTCATGTTGAATGAAATAAAATTTCATTCCCAGCTTCTTTCATCAACCTCTCCAAAAAACTGATTTCCTCATCAAATTTATCAGCAGTACATCTGAGCGTTTTTATTCATCTTCTCAATCCTTCCTTTAACTATCCTCAGAAACTAAATTTTCCCTATTGACTACAACAATAGTCTCTTATGACTTTTCCCTCATAGTTGCACCTATCCACTGTATATGACTTCCATCCTGATTGTCCTTACAAGAAAATTTTATCTTTATGTTTCTTGTAACAAAACTTTGATTCTTTTTTTCATTTATACTTATGATATACTTCAATGATTTTCCTTCCCCTTCAATACGTACAACACCTATACACAAATTGTTATTTTTTAAAACGTAAGGCTTTCTAGCCTCCCTTCCTATTGTTGTCATCAAATATTCATGCTGATATGAATTTTCCAAGTTCTTCATTAGCTCATCCAAAATTTGATTTCCCTCTTCCTCATACTTAGTCGTTCTGTGTTCTTCTTCCCTTAACCAAAATCTCATCATGTGCCTCATATTCTTGCTAGTTTTCTTGCACATAATTCCTTAACAAGCCATTTAACCTACTTCTTAATTTTCCATAAGTGTCTTTGGTCCTTTGCACATTCCTGTAGTATATCCATTAGTATATTAAATTGTACCTTCATCTCAGATTTTTCTCACAGTTGTACTTAGGATGTACCTAAGATCCCCTTATTCAAATTTTGGGTGGACCTAAGACATAATGACACCAAGAAAATGATATCATTTTTATTAGATATTGGAGTAGACAATATTGTCAAGATTATTTTGAATACTTTAGCTCCTCAACATTTTCCTTTTTTCTACTCAAACAAGTATCTTTATTTCTATGTACAAAGCTTCTAGAATTCCAGTCTTCCTTCAAACATGATTGAGTTACTCCTTTGTTTCCTAATATTTACAAAAATGTTCTTTAACTCAACAAAAGTTATTTCAAAAATTTGTGGACTCACTACATTTTTACATCCACAAAATCTCAACATATCAAGGCTTACAAACTTGAATCTTTACTTACAACTTTCGCCTTATATAACACCTTTGACTTTACATGCATGTGTCATAGATAATAATTTAATATATTTAAACTTTCAAAGACTTGTGTAACTCTTGTGCATCAACTTGCAAAAGAACATAACATTATATACCAATTTAAAACTTCATTTATCAATTGTGCTAATCTTGGTCTTTCTTTTATGCGGGATCATGTTTTTTTAGGTGAAGTAAAACCTTACTTGAAATTTTATGCTCATGAATGCTTCATTTTAGTGTTAGGTCCCTATAATACTATTGTATGCCACTTATTGTTATTTTTGTTCCCATGTAGCCCCCATATTGTTATTTTTGTGCTCCATATAAGCCCTCTATTGTTATTTTTGTTCTGTTACATTATTGTTGTTATGTAGGCTTTGATTATATCGTGACCTCTTATAATCCTATACATACAACAAGGTATTGTGATTTGTACCATCTAAGAATTGTTCATCTATGTAAATTGAAGGAGGTTCCCCCTCGAAGAGGATAATTTCTAAATTGTTGATTTAGCTTTTCTGTGAGTTGGATGCATAACATTTGGTATCAAAGCTTTGGATTCTAGGGTTTTGTTTCTTCAAATAGGTCATCCTGGAGTTTTCGTTATAACCTTTTTTATACAAATCTTCAGAGCTAAAATTTTGACCATGTGGAGCTGAAACATTGCTAAACATCGTGTAAAATGTTCAAGGCTTGGTTTGCTATATTTTCGGAGATATGACCTGAGAAATTAAGGTTTTTTCAGGGTCCAGAATTCAATATCAAACAGGATACCTAGGGAAAATCATCATAACTTTAATTTCAGGAATCAGATCTGAATGTTGTAAAATGTGGCAGAAATTGCACAAAATTTAGTTTTTTTTTTAAATATCAATTTCAGGTCTAAATGTTTAAACAGTGACACGTGGCATCTCGTATAGCTTTGATCTATTGAACCAGTCCATAATTAGGTCATCAGGGGAGATTTGGCATAACTCTTTCTTGAAGAATTCAATCTTGATCAGACTTGTCGGGTTGGAAAGAAGACTCATAGAGATACCATAGGAATAAATTTTAAAACTCAGAGATCTGAAATTGCATAGTTACAACTGTTTCAAGATTGAGCTCCTGAAAGTAATAAAAAGATGTGTATTTTGTTTTAAAAATTATATAATGTTTGTTTAAAAATCAGTTTGAAATGATTTCAAGGGAATATTGAAGCATAGATATCAGTATTTGGTTCTAAAATTCCTCCTAAGAAAAATAAATCTACACCCATTAAGCCCTCAGAAATCTTTACTGTGATGCATGAAGAGGAAGAATTTCATCATGATATATCAAAATTACGGGACCAAGTGCAACAAATTTCAGTGTCACAAAAAGAAACCGAAGATGAACTAAAAGGTGACATGGATGGTTTAAAATGTGACATTAATGGTTTAAAAGTAGACATGGAAGGTTTAAAGGAAGGTTTGACAAAGTTTTTGCAAGAAAGGCTTCCCAATGGTGACAAGGTAATCTGTGAAAATCATGATGATGACAAAAGGAATATGAATTATGATTTTAGAGACTCCAATGTGGGCTTTAAGAACTACCACATTCAAAAGATATATATGAGAATTTTTTGGAAATGATCCAGTAACATGGATACTATAGTTGGAGCAATATTTTGATCCACATGATGTGCAACCTTCACAAAAGGTACGTATTGCATCTTTATATATAGAACCCAATCAATTTGTATGGTATAGCTCGCTTTGTTCTCGTAAAACACTTGTCACCTAGTCAATTTTTATGGAGGAAATGATAGGACATTATGAATATACAAAGAGAAACACCTTATTTAGCCAATTGATAAATCTCAAATAAAAGGGTTCAATTTTGGAGCACATTTAAGACTTCCAAAAACTGAATATTAGGGTAACCGATATTCCAGAGGAGCATAGGATTGTTGTCTTCATAGAGACTTCAAAAGATAACACCACCATGAGGTTCACCTTTTAGAACCTGATTCATTGGAGAAGGCATTCAGGGTGGAAAGAAAAGTTGAAAGAAAATTTATGGAAAAAAGGAAGTCTACCACTCACAACTACAAATATGGAAGTGTTGTTTCTCCTATTCTTCCACAACCTACAAGGTTGACACCAAAAAAATTGGAGGAAAAAAGAGAAAAAGGGATTTTTTAAAATTGTGATAGAAAATACACTAATGGTCATAAGCATGTTGAGAAGAAATTATTATACATATATTGTGAAGAGGAGGAAGAAAAATAACAAGCAACGTCAAAAGAGGAGTATACACACCAAGAACCAACCCCAGAGAAAGAATAAATGAATGCAACCATATATTGTAATGCATTTGTAGGAATTACTACTCCTCAAACTCTCAAGCTAGAAGGATATATCAAGAAGAATAAGGTAATAGTGCTAATTTATTCAGGTAGTACCCATAATTTTATTCATTGTGAGATAGCCAAGGAATTGAATTTGTTTCTATATCCAGCACCAAAGTGTCAAGTGATGGTTTCAAATGGAGGAACTATAAATTTCTCTGGAATGTGCCATAATACAAATCTAATGATGGGAGAATATGTATTTAATATTCCAATTATTTCTGTTCCAATGGTTGGTGTTGATGTTGTACTAGGATTGCAATGGTTACAATCTTTAGGGACGATAGCTTTCAATTTGAAAGAACGTTTCATGAAATTTTATTGGCAAGGAAAGGATGTTGAATTAAAGGATATCGTAGGGAAATGATGAAATATAATCAAATCTAATGGAATGACAAATATTCTGAAGAAAGAACAATGGGGCATTATTGCACAATTATGCTCACTAGGGGTTCAAACATTGAAATCATCTATTCATCCAGATCTTCAAAAACTCTTGGAAAATCATTCCAATGTGTTTAATACCCCCAAAGGCCACCCACATATTCATGATCATGATCATGCGATTCACTTGATTCCAATAAGTGTTCCTCCAAACATCAGGTCTTACAGATATCCTTATGCCCAAAAGAGTGAAATTGAACATATGGTTGCAAAACTATTAGAGGCTGGTATAATTCAACCTAATCAAAGTTATTTCTCTACTCCAGTAGTATTGGTGCATAATAAGGATGGATCATGGCATGTGTGTATGGATTATAGGGAGATAAACAAGCTCGCTATTAAAGGTAAATTTTCCATTCCTGTTATTGATGAATTGTTAGATGAATTACATGGAGAAATTTACTTCACTAAGATGGATCTTCATTCAGTATATCGTCAAATTAGAATGAAGACCAAAGACATTATGAAAACAATATTCATAACTCATGAGGGTGATTAGGAATTTTTGGTCATTACTTTTGGCCTTAATAATGCACCTTCCACATTTCGAGGTTTGAGGATTTCCATTTTGAAACGCTTCCTTAGAAAATGTGTGTTAGTATTTTTTGATGATATACTAATCTACAACAAGTCTTGTAAGGGTCATGTTCAACATGTTGACATGGTGCTCAAAATATTGGAGGAGAGAAAAAATTATATGAAAAAACCTCCAAATGTTTCTCTGGAGTACAGGAGGCAGAATAGTTGGCTAATATTGTATCTCATGAGGGTGTTAAGGTAGATAATAGCAAAATTAAATTCACTAAGG
This sequence comes from Pinus tabuliformis, assembly GCA_031772625.1. Lineage (NCBI taxonomy): Eukaryota > Viridiplantae > Streptophyta > Pinopsida > Pinales > Pinaceae > Pinus > Pinus tabuliformis. The sequence goes on from CM062816.1 coordinate 1,214,489,935, forward strand.
AATGCAAAATCCCCACAAACATAGAGCATATTCAAGGATTTCTTTGGTTGAGAGGGTATTATCATAAGTTTTCTAATAATTATGGGAGAGTAGCAGCACCTCTAAAATTATTATTGAAAAAATATGCATTTTGTTGGACTATAGAAGCAATGAAGGCCTTTGAACATATTAAAGAGGCAATGTGCCAAGCACTGGTCTTAGGTACGAAAGACTTCATTTTTTTTTTTTATTGTGTAATGTGTTATCACTTAGGTTGTTCCCTAAAGTTGTAAGAAAGGGAATACGGTTGAGGTAACCACAGACCAATCTTTTAGATATAGATTCTAGCCAATCTGCATCCATAGAGGGCTCTCTCTTTATGATTTAGCTATGTTTGAGGTATATTAGGCTAGTTATGAAGTGCAAGGGTCTTGTTTAGAGCTTGGTTGGAAGGATGGGGTTTCAATAGAAAAGTGAGGCAAAACTGAAGAGTTTCAGTCCATTGGGCATGATGGAGTCAAAGGAGGATAGCTTTCTGGATTAGATTTTTTCACCAAGGATGGTATCACAGAGCAAGGTAATCAAACATGGAACAATTCATAGGCTGGAGTAAGGCGGAATGGAGTCAATGGGTGAAGGGCAATTAGGAATCCTTCATCATGTTGACAAAGGGAGAATGGCTGAGTATTGTTAAGGAGCAGTTAAGAATTCCTTAGATAATATTCAAGATGATAGAACCAGGGGAAACAAGAGCTACCAAGAATTCACTGTTTATGCTAATTTTGAGGAAAATATTAATAATAATAAAGACTGAACACAGAGTGGAAACAAGCAAATTCTGAGTTATTATTTTTTCTCTATTATTTAGATCATGAAACATAGATGATATAGTAAACACAGAAACTCTAAAACATAAGTTAGAAGGGACTTATTGATCCATAAAACGATTCAAGAATTCTACAACATGGTCTTTAGTGTCAAGTCTTCATCCAGTGAGCTAGACAAATGGTTCCAACAACCTTTTTATTTCCAAAAATTGTTCAGTATTACAGTCAAAACTATGAACATCCACCATCAACCAACCCCAAATACTTCGTTTGGGTGGGTATTTATACAAAAATTTCAAGATATCATACAAAATATTTAATATAAATAATATCTATTGATAATTAATGTCTCTTTTACATAGATAGAGACAGAAAGTCTCGGAAACAGGGAGATAATAAATAGATGCAATAAATTCATGGTGTGCTGGTTGTTCTATCTTTATAAGATGTACTGGAGGTAGGTGCTACAAGTCGGTTCCCAACTGTCTTCTATTGATCCTTTGTGATGGTTATTCTACATTGGCTAGGCTTTCCTTAACCCTGACGTGATGCGCTTTGATCCGTAGGACCGTGACTCATTTATGTCCTCCTAATTATAGTAGATGGTTCAAAATTTTTCATTGACCAAAGATAATTTACAGGATCCCTAACATGCTTTGCCACCACTCTAGTCCTAGTATTTTATGTCTCTACAACTTCCTTAAAGTCTCGTCAGTCTCTGTGTACCTGAAGAAGTTACGAGGGATGGTGAACACATGCTTCACATCATGCTCTATGTAGAATATATTTTCCAGGCTGTCATAAAGGGACTGGCCAGATGGAAATGCCCTCTCTCCTGAAGTGCTTGAAGATGCATTAGCCTGATTAGCAGCATATGTATTTAATTTATGTACATAGTCCTTGTGCTTCATCAAATGATCATTATTTCCCAAAGGACTTGGCAAACCTTTTTGATGCAGGACTATAAATTTTTCTGTGAAAGAATCGATCTCCACCTGCATGTCTTGGCATCTTCTGTCCAAGTTTTGCATTAGAGTTGTCATGGTTAGAACTCTCTTGATGTCTAGAATGGTACCTATTCCGTCTCTAATATCCAGTGCTTCCAGTTCTTCACTGGTCTTGGTATTCAAAAAATGTATTAGCCTGTTAGCTTGCTCAGGCATCTGTCCCAATAAGGCTCTTGTTTTCTGAATTTCCACTTGGGCCACTTTTATCAGGTCTATTTGCTCATGAAGGGTTTGAATAGATCTCACACATCACTAAGGGATTGAGTGATGTTGGTCCACAAAATTCCTCTAATTTCTGCTAGAGGCTTATCCAAAGAGAGATCCTTCTCTAAGGCTCTTACCTTGTTTTCCAATGCTTTGACTTCCCTTGTTTTTTCTGCCACATTTATCTTGGATTTATCATAGCTTTGTTCAACCTTTACGAATTTTTCTTTGACTTGTTTTAACTCAGATACTTGGAGTTTCAACTCCTCCATGGCCTTTATTAATTGCTCTGTAGTCATAGCTGTACTGCTCCCTGGTGCTATTGTTGTTGCTGAGGTACCTATGGTGATTTCTGCTATTGATGCCGGGACAGTGGGAGGCACTACTGTTATAACTATGGGAGGGGTGGCTGTGACTGTTGGAGCTACTTCAGGTGGCTGGGAGGTTTACTCTCCCTGCTTTTCTTGTAGTGCTTTCTCCAATGCCTCCTCTGTCTCACTCAATCTCTCATTCAGCCTCATGAGCAGGTCCATCATGTCCTCTTCGGACTTCTGTTGTACAACACTTGCTGTCTGTGGATGCATAAAAGGAGGAATTTTGAGCTTTTTTCTAAGGGCAACAATGTCCTCTTCCTTTTTCTTCATTAGTGCTTTTATGCCTTTGGCATTTTTGGGATCATGTCCCAGTTCAATTATGATATCCTCCAAGGATTTGATCCTATTGTCCTTTGCTAAAGAAGAAGCTTTCTCTAAATCTAGCTGAGCAGAGGTATTATTTAAGGAATTTTGCAATTTATGAGCCAACATTGCTTTATCAGCTAGTGTGGAATACACCATTTCTCGAGTCTGTTTATGCAACTCAATCTGGTCTATTGGGTGAATGTCTTTGGCCAAGACTTCAAGATTTGTCCTGATGTAGTCAGCTGCTGACAGTGGTTGTTGCACCTTGGGCTTGAAATAGCTCATGATCATTTTGCCCTCCTTAATTTCATATGTTGACATTAATCTTTGTTGTTTTTTGGGGGCCATCTTAAGATATTGGTTATAAATTTGCAACCTCAGTGGATGTTCTTTTGATATCAGAGGTCTGCTTACTTGGTGGCCTAGTGGATGAAACTTCCACACTATGCTGCCTCTCTAGCTCCTGCTTGTGTGAGTTGGTTGATGTGTCTATCACTGGGGAGGCCTGTGGGCTGGTTTCCCTCTCACCTCTTATACTTTCTATTGTTTCTTCAATGATTTCCTCTTTAGACAAAGGATTTAGTCTTTGCCTTTCTGCACCTGGCTATTCTACGGGTTCACTGATGGGTGTGGCCTCTTCGCTGTCTCTTTTCTTGCCCTTTTCCTCATTTAGAGGAGTCTGTAACACTGGTATCTTTGGTGCTTTAGTTTGTACCAAAGGAATTTTCCCCTGCTAATCAGTCATTGCTTGCTGCTCCGTGCCTGCCACTTCCTTGCCTTTAGAAGACCCTGTACTTGGTGCACTGGTTTCCTATACATGTTGCTGTGAAGTTCCAGCAGAGGATGTACCCACTCCGGTTTGGTGAGGCAGCTTGAAAGATACCTGTCCAACAGAGTCCGGGTCAAGGGTCTTTTCAAGATCTTTCATAGCTTGTTCCATCACTTCTTGTTGAGTAAATTCTTCTATCAATGTACCCTCTACCCACTCATCCTGATTAGAAAATTGCTCTATTTCAGGGATCCTAAAATGTTTATAGGCTGATAGCCTATTTTTTACTTTTTTGTCACTTATAAAGCTATTTGGGTCATATGGTACCCACCTGAAGCTTTTCTTCAATTTAAGTTCTTCCCCCAATATCCTATCAGCATCTTCCCATGCCTCCCTCTTGTTAATGATAAATGGGCCTAAATTGTTTCTTATTCTCAGCTAAGACTTTTTCTTTAAATAGCAAAAGTGGGTTAAATCTGCATTGATAAGTTGCTACTCTAGTGCAAATAGTCTCATAGGCACATATTTGGGCAGCTTATAAGGGCACAGTTCATAGCCATATATCCTAATTTAAGTGTGATTTTGGTAGAGGTACCAGTCACCTATTTTGTAGTTTTTGGAGAGCTGTAAAATCTTCTTTATATCCCTAAAGATCCTAGGAGGAGGAGCTCCTATCAATAAAGTGGAGGCTAGATGTATAAACCAGTCAATGAATTCACAATAGGTATAAGGGGATTTAGAAACATTGTGAAAGACTGAGGTCCAAAAGATCACAGACCTCCTCTCTCCTTTGGAATCCAATTTTCTGATAGGAAATGAAAAGTTGTCTGTCTGATAATATAGCAGCAGGTGATATATGAATGAAGTGTACTTGAATACTCCTTCTCTTTCCATATTTATGAATTGCTCATTGATTTTATTGGCAATGAAAGAGGCATAATCATATTTGACGGCAGGGGGCTGTCCTGGAGTAAGCATTGACAACATAACAAAGATGGTCTCATCAACAAATTCATTGGTTTTGAATCCCAATATAAAGGATATCATGTCAAGAATAAGCTTGCCAGTTTTAGTAAACCAGGCATGTACATAGGGAGCTGGGCCTTGAGGCTAGCAATCTGGCTTCATAAATAACTTAGCAATCTAGGATTTTTCTACATTGGACAATTGAGAGCTTTGCTCAAGCAAAAATCTCATGGAAAGAGGAGCAAGAGGCTGAGTTGGATGGAAGTGTAACATCTCATTGATAGATTCAGTAGTTATGTAGAAAAGAACAGTTTGTGATGGAGTCATAACTTCTTTACTGATAGGGTCATAGTTTGCACAACAATGGTGGATAAGATCTGGGAACACATTAACCGAGGGAAGGTAATATCTGGGGAAATTAGATTCCCATATTCCAAGGATATCAGAGTTACTCAGATGAGTATTTCTAATTCTGCAAAATGCCTGTAGATGGTTCATATCACCCGACAACTCTTTAATTTGAAAATCTCTGTCAACCAAGGGAAACCAATCCTAGTCTTTCTGAGATGCATTGAGGGGTGCGACATTGAGGGCCACAGGGGCTTCCATGTTCAGTTCTCTGTGTTTTTAAATGGGAGGTGAAGTTTTTATGGGAAAAATGGGCAAAAGAGCGGTTCTGGATGTCTTGGGATGGCAATTATGGACTGCTTCAGTTTGAATTTGGCTCTTATAGGTATAATGTATAGAGGAACACCAAAAATACAGGTTCGAGAGGTGAGATGGGGTAAATACCTATATTTTGGAGGCGAACAGGGCAATTGTAGGTTGACCGACGAGTTGCAGAGCAGGATACTGGAATTTTCTTGGTCAGGTGGTGGACTGGACTCTTCTGCGATTGCTTGGACGTAGTTTGCATGCAATAGTTTCACGGAAAGGACGAATGAAAATGGGCGAAAATGACATTTTCACGAGTTTTTAACAAAAATTGGCATCGCAGGGACTTTTGGTGCTTTTTGGTCGGATGACGTCATCGGGATGTGATGTTTTGTCATGAAGCGGGGGTACAGATGCTGATGTGGGGGTGACATGGTGATGACGTTAGCGGGCGGGGTCAGCGGGAGGGCGGTAAGGGGTATCGGCCCGCACCGCTTATGAGCTAAGGCGGTTTTAGGCGGAGGGGCCGCGAGCATGGTGGGAGGGCATCGCGTGTCCCTGGTATAGCGGTAATACCGCTGGCTCCCCAAGCGGTAAACATCGACGATGGAGGGCCATGCAATATGATCGTGCACCGTCGGATGCGTGGGCCCAGATCCAACGGCTGGCGCTTAATGGAGCTAGAAGAGGGTTATGGCGTGGGGCACCCACATAAAAAATCAAATATTTTAATGCGGTTGGGGCTTGATATGGTTGGTGGTGGGGTGATTTGTTAATCAATTAACATGGGGTTAATTGATTTCGAACAATGTGCGGGGGATGGTTATTATATGGTTCCTGATGAACCTATAATCCCTGTTTAAACAGAAATATGGCCGTAATCGACCGGGGGGTGGGACTATTACACATTGGGGGTTTTATTGTATAGATATATTAATACAGGGAAGGGGAATTTTTATGGGATTTACATAATAATGTTAGCAGTTAATAGGGGTTTATGAAAAATAGGCACTATGTTATAATGTTTGATAACTTAGGTTGAGGAAATAGAAGGATTTTTACGCAAGAAATGTGGATTCTTTGCCTAAAGCAAGAATGTTATTTTACTCAGGTTTTTTTATGAAATGGGGTGGAGTGATTTGGGAGTATTTGAGTAGATCTCAACATCCTTGGGGGAGGTTAGTGGGTGATTTTGGGAGAAGTGTGAAAGGAAGTTAGACATGCCTCACTTGATTTGTCACCAAACAGTTGCCATAGTACTTATGATATCAATAAGATGAACCTCTTTGAGAGAGAAAATTAATCATAAGCCTGCTTCTGCAACACCAAAACTACCTACCCAGCCTATTATACCTAACATTTTTCTTCTTCTTCCATGGGTGCACTTGTACTAGAAAACACTTACAAATTTTCTTTTCTTTTCATGGGAATCCTATCTAAGTCTGCCCTTATTTCTTCCAAGGGCTCAGATTTAACTGTTGAGCTCCTTTGCTTCTCTACCTATCTATTTATCTGCCAATATTGAACAGTTTGAACAGATTTTATTCTCTATCTCTAAAACAGGAAATTCAAACATGAACTGGCCAAGATAAAGCTGTTTGGCCATTCATTAACTATGGCAAGAGTCAACCAACTGAACATAATGAGATTCTTTTGCAAAAATAGAATAGTAGTGGCATTTGGATTTGCACACTTTCCTGGTCTTTTTTTTTGGGGGGTTCATTTCTTTCATTTTTCTTTTGACCATTTCATTCTTTTTACCCTTTGATCTTTCTTTTAGGGTATACCCTATTTTCATTTTTTAATTTTTTGATCTTTTCAAAATATGGAAACCTTTGCAATAGGGAAAGGATGAACATATTAGGGATTTTAACCAGTCAATCATGAAATATGACACCTATTGGTATAGGAGCATAACAGAATGTGATTATTCAAGAATTGGAATTGGTGTTATTTTAATGCAAGAAGGAAGACCCATTTCTTTTGAAAGTCGTCCAATCAAAGGAAATTATTTACACAAACCTATTTATGAGAAGGAAATGTTGGCAATACTATATGCACTTTAGAAATTGCAACCTTACCTAATGGGAGGACACTTCAAGTTAAAAACAGATCATGATAGTCTTAAATACTTTGAAATCATCTACAAAAAGGGGAAGAAAATTTTTGTTACAAATGCAAGCAGAGTGGATAGCAGAAGCTAGGGATGAATGGAAGAATGATGAAGAGGTTTGGTCACTCATTCAAAATTTGCAGCAAGATCCCAATAGATATAATACATTTAGCTGGAAAAATGATTCATTGCATTACAAAGATAACTTATATCTTCATAATAATTCCCAACTGAAACAAAAGATTCTTTTGGAATTTCACACCTCTCCCTTAGGAGGGCACACAGGATTTTTAAAAGCTTACCATCGGGTCAAGAAGGAATTTTTTGGGATGGCCTTCAATCTGATATACAAATTTTTTTGGAAGAATGTTTGGTTTTCCAACAAAATAAAATTGAGAAAACTAAGACCCTGGGTTTGTTACAATCTTTAGCCATTCCAAGTTAGCGTTGGGAGGAGGTCTCAATGGATTTTATCACAGATTTACCCAAGTCTGAAGGAAAAATATCATCATTGTGGTAGTTAATAGACTTACCAACTATGCATAATTTTGTTCATTATGTAATCTTTTTAAAGCCTGTATAATTGCTACTGCATTTTTGGAAACAATTTAAAAGATTCATGGAAACCCAAAGATTATAGTAAGTGACAGAGATCCCATTTTCACTTGAAATTTTTTGACTAATTATTTTCTTGCCTTGGTACGCAAATAGGTGATAGCTCATATTATCATCCTCATTTTGATGGGAAAACTAAGATAGTGAACAAATGTTTGGAAGGATATCTTCATTTCTTTGTATCTGATAAACAAACACAATGGGTTAAGTGGTTACCTCTAACGGTGGTATAACACTTCCTTCCATATTACAGAAAAAATAACCCCATTTATTGCACTTTTTGGATATCATCCACCATCTATCACATCATATTTAGGAGAAAATTATATGGTTCAAGCAATGGAAGATCACATTGATCATCAACAACAAGTTCTCCAAATATTAAAAGGTATCTTCACTCTAGCGCAGAATTGAATGAAACAACTTGCATATCACCATTGCAATGAAAAAAGTTTTGATGTAGGTGACTGGCTATTTTTATAGCTACAACCATACAAGAAAAGGCCTCTCAAGAAATATAAGAAGGATAATAAATTATCATCCAAGTACTACAGTCCTTTCAAGCTGTTGCAAAATATTGGTACTATGGAATACAAATTGGAGCTTCCTGTAGCTTCCCCAGTACACCTAGTTTTCCAAGTTTCATGCTTAAAGAAGGTTATCAATGATAATCTTCCAGTTCAAATAGTGTTTCTAGAACTTGGGGATGAAGGAAAAATCATATTTGAGCCACAAGAAATCATGGAGAAAAGAACCTGAAAACTACAAAACCCATCAATTTTAGAGTATCTCATTAAGTAGAAGATCTTACCCACTGAAGATTCTACATGGGCGGATGAGAATTTTAGATAGAAACATCCATAACTACTCAAGCACTGAGGACAACACTTTTTTTAAGGAGAACCATGTTAGGTCCCTATAATACTAGTGTATCCCCCTTATTGTTATTGTTGTGCCCATGTAGCCCCATATTGTTATTGTTGTTCTCGATAGAAGCCCACTATTTTTATTGTTACACCTTACAGTGTTATTGTTATGTAGGCTCATATTATATTGTGACCCCTTAGACTCTTATATATACAAAGGAGGTCTTTTCATTTGTATCAACTAAGAATTTTTCATTTATGTAATGTAAAGGAGGTTCCCCCTTGAAGACGATAATTCTTAAGTCGTTGATATATCTTCTTCTTTTCTTTTTTTTTCAGTGGGTTGCATAACATCGAGCTAGGTTGTAAACCAATCTTGCAACATTTCTCCCCTTCAAAGTGAACCTTTGTTGTGCTAGTGTATGAAAAGCTACAATGGGAAGATCAATTATGGTTGGAGAAAATTTTAGGTGACATGCTCCCCTAACTCATACAACGCATCTAATAAACCAATGATGTTAGGTCCCTATAATACTAGTGTATCCCCCTTATTATTACTGTTGTGCCCATGTAGCCCCCATATTGTTAATTTTTTGTCCCATAGAAGCCCATTATTTTTATTGTTGTGCCATTACATTATTATTGTTATGTAGGCTTTGACTATATTGTGACCCCTTAGACCACTATATATACAAAGGAGGTATTTTCATTAGTATCATCAAGGAATTTTTAATTTATGTAATGTAAAGGAGGTTTCCCCCTCGAAGATGATATGTTTTAATTTGTTAATCTATCTTTTTGTGAGTTGGTTGCATAACATTTGGTTTCAGAGCTTTTGATTTTAGAGTTTCACTTCTTCAAATAGGTCATCTTGGAATTTTCATTATAACTTGTTTTCCACAAGGCTTAAAAGCTAAAATGTTTACCACGTGGAGCCAAATGCTCGATAGACTTCATGTAAAAATTTAAGAATTTGGTTCACTACATTTTCAGAGATATGTTATGAGGAATTTAGGGTTTTTGTAGGCTCCAGAATTCTATCTCAAACATGTGACCTAGCGAGAATTGTCATAACTTTTGTTTTAGGCATCATATTTGAATTTTTTAAAATGTGGAGGAAAACACATGGACTATAGATTTAATGTATAGATTTTAGGGCTGAAGGTTGAAAAAGTGACATGTGGCATCCCGTGCAACTTCACTCTATTGAACCAGTCCATAATTAGGTCATTATGGTGTTATAGGTCTATTTGGGTACATCATTCTTGACATTCAGATCAGTACAATTAGCGCTCATCAAACCCTAATTCAATTTTTACATGCCCTAGACAAGTCATCTCATTGAATGCTTCCATCCATGAAAGTTTCCTAACCTCATATCCTGCTAAAATTCCTCCTTGGGACACCAGCATAGCCTTGGTCAGGGGTACCTGCACTATAGAGAAAGCATGCCCATTCAAGCCTACACTGCAGTGCACCTAGGCCCTCTTTGTCCTATGCTGGGTGAGAATGAGAGAAGTTCACACTGGATTTTGGGAATATTCATTGATTCTAGATTAGTCTAGAAGGATCCCATTTCTTATCTCATCCTATGAGCTCAAATTTGGATAGGCTATGGATCAATTAACCTTCTATCCTCTCATTCCTTGCTCCATGGAAACTAACTCCAATTTTGGAAGGCCATTCAATACCCTCATTTATGGCAAAACCACCTCCATTTCCCTATAAAGTGAGCACTCATCATAGTGATCAGGGGGCTAGAATCTGAAGATTGTAAGAAAATACCGTTGGTTTGGTATTTGAGTTCTTATCAAGTAATGTTATGCTGCTAGATTGGTGTGATTTTTGTATGATGAGGTTTGGACTCAAGCTAGATGAGTGGCACATGATCAAAATGTATTGGGTGAAACTCTTCCTTCTACATTAATAAAGTTCTTTATTCCTTTTCTCATATTCGTTTTCATATCTATGATGATTATGTGTTTCAATGTTTTCAATTCCATTGGTTTATAATAGATAGATCATGTATGCTTTGATCGTTGTTGTTTCTGTTTCTATCGACACAAGTACCTATTGAGTGGATTTAGTTCAAGTGGGAGCAATGGAGGCAATTCAAAGGGGATTGAGGAAGTGAAAGACTATAGGAAAAGGTTAAACTACTTCCTTTCTATTGTTCTAAGTGTAGCTACCCACTTAGGGAAAATGTGTTTATCCGTAGATGAAAATTCCATATAACAAATTGGTGACCATAATGGGGAATGAATGTCATTCTTGGTAGCTTACCCTCATCATATTACATCCTAGTAGACTTTTCTTGATTTCATTGATATTATTTCAATCATTTTGAAGTGTTTTTGGTCAAAAAGTGTGCTTCAATGCCTCTTGATTTGACTCTTTGGCACCAGCGTAGTGTTGGTCTTGACACAATGCATTATAGAGAAGCCTTAGCTTAGAGACAATGCACTACATCACACTGTCTCTCACTCTAGCCTGCGCTGATCCCTCTTAAGCTAAACAACCCACCTTTGGCTTAATTTTTCCAAAGTTGCTTCTGTTTTTTTTGTTGAAAGATCATGTTTTCTATGGTTCTGAAAACAATTTGTATTTCTTCTCCTATCCCTACTTTGGCCTTGATTGTTTCGTGTTTCTTAAATTATTTCTTTATCATTATCAATTCATTGTCAAAGTTAGCTTATAATAGATTAGTCTTTTCTGAAAAAGAAGTGTCGTAAACTCTTCATTTATTTGAAAAAAAATTGTCGTAAAGTCTTCGTTTCTTGCAAAAAGTATTGATTGATTGTTTGTGCATTTATTTTCCTTTTTTTCATATAAACATTAAGGGAAATGAAAAGAGAAACTTGCATCATGCATTTAGAGGTTTGTTTGTGCTTGTAGGAATAGTATACAGAAAGTTGCATTAGATGTGATCTATGCTCTTTGCTTAAAGATTTTGATTTCCCTATCCCTTGTAGTTAAGGTTTTCATTGTTCAAATAAAATGAAAAGAATTCTTCTCATCATAGTTGCATTCTAGGAATTTCAAAGACATCATGGAGTGAACTTGAAAGACAAACTCTTAAACAAGATCAACTTAATATCTCAATTAACGTAAGGGAGCATTGTAACTTAACACATAACATTTAGAGGTTATAGGCTAGAGACGTGTTCCAGCATCGTAAAACATAGCAACATAAGTTAATTGTCTATGATACATTTCGAGTGTGATACCTCATTCCACATACGTAAGTATATTGTAGCTCATCCACATACCTTCAGGTATATAGGGCAATGTTATAGTACGAAAAGTATAAAGGAATGCTCTCACTATGTGGTTTCGCATTAGACAATGCTAACATGGATTGGGCCTCCATGTACTTTCGGGTATATATGGGAGGACTACATTATGTTGCTATCGATCCTTAGGTAATCGTGTCAGCCACCTTGTACACTGTGATATACCAAACGCAACATTCTGGGAGATTGCCTGCACGTATGTTAAGTCCTTGGTTTACTGAGGCAGTATATTGTAGTTAACAATTACTTGGTAATCCTTTTACCTAGATTTACCTCTTCTTGTTTATTTGTTTTTTTAATAAAATCAATCAACTGTCTTGGAGGAGCATCAACCTCTACACCGCCATTTGCAGAGGATAGCCAGTAGACCACCTTTACCCCGTGAAGCTACACCTAGTTGGCAAAAGTGGTCTCGTTTAACTAAGTCCAGTACATCACAAACTTCTAGTTCTTCATTTGAATTACCAGAGTCACCTATACTGGTAAGTACTGTGACCCCAGTTACTCCTACAATTAATGGTACATTTTCTACTGAAGTGGAACCTTTACAATTACCTGAGGACACTAAAAGTGAACTTAGTGAAACGGTAACTGAAGTTGTCCAACAAGAAGTTGATCCTCAACCAAAATTTGTTCAACAAGAAATTACTTCTAAACTTGAATCTGTTCAACCAGAAGTTGATCCTAAACCTATCATAGTTCAACCAGAAGCTACTTTTGAATCAGAATTTGTTCAAGAAAATCAACCTGAACTTATTTTTCTTTTACCAAAACACTTGGATCTTGAATTTGAACAATCATAAGTTATTCCTGTACCAGAAGATGATTGACTCGTTTATCCTTAGACATCTATAACTATTGAGACTTCCCCTTTACCATAGAGTCAAACACCAAAAATGTATTATCGACTTGATGGTGAAATCATTCCACCTAGTTTGATTGTTATTGAAGAGGAATTTGAAGAAGAAACACCCAGAACTCCAACTCATTTTGGACTCGGACTTTATCTTTATCCTCGTACTCATTTTACTACTCCTTTTGATCCTATTTACTTTCAAACTCCCATTGGTTCATTACGACATTTATTGGGTCATTTGACTATGGTTGAATCAACATCCCAGACTGTACCATCTGTTACAGCTGCGGCAGAATCTACTGTCACTACTTCTTCGATGTTTACCACAACACATGAGTCACATATGTATGGTGTTATATCCATCCCACCAAGTTACCAATCGTTATCTATAACTCATTCAAGTGTTGCTTCTAGTCCATGGTTTTCACCCATGTCGTTCACAGGAATTTTACCTGGTTCTTCACTTACGGATACTGAACAATTTGATTCATCAAGTCAATATCAAGTTGGTCCATATGGTTACCGTCCAATGTATCCACTTTACACTAGATTACCTCCATATGGAGAACAATAAATGCCTAATCTGCTTATCCTATATTTTCTGGGGGGAAATCATATGGCAGTATATCATCGTCTTTAGGTCAGCTCGGAATGACTGTTTCTTAGTGACAATGTACAATGCTCGTTCCACCAAGGCTTGTGTATCCATCACAACTAATGAAATCTCCTTCATCTATACCTACTATGCATGCCGTTACGACTTTACCATAGTCACAAGCTCAGTTAATTGTATCTCAACCTTTGCAAGCTTCTCCTTCAACCTCTGACCCTCAAGTTTCAGGTCTACATACTTAGTCTTCTCAAGCCATTTTACAACAACTATTTGTGCCTAGAATCCAACAACCTTAGGCCAGTTTACCATTTACTAGAATGACTCAAACTTAGACTGGTCTAATTTATTCACAACCTGGTCAAACTTACATTGGTGGGCAGCAACTGTTACATCAACAACCATGGAAGCCACAATATCAACAACATCAGTTCCAACAATACCAAACTTATCATGGACTTTTTCAACAAGCCTATGTTGGGTTTGGTGAACAACAAGTTTACCAAGGTCCTGGTAAACAAGCCTATACTAGGTTTGGACAACAACAAATTTATCCTGGTGCCCAACAACCACCTTGTACTGGATTTTCTCAACAAACTTACCCCTATCAAGGTTTTCAACATCATATTCCTTATGTTGTTATGCAAACTCCTATTGCCTAGGAAATTCCATCTTACCATGGTTATGTTCAACCCGACCTAAATTGACAGTTGCCTTTTATCGCAACACTTGAATTACTGGATTTAAATCGGCTTAACAATGATCCAATTCTTTATGCACCTTGGTGGCTGGTGATTCCTCACAAATTTCCTTAATATTCCTAAATTCAATGGAAACCATGGAGAATATCCATCTAACCACGTTATAAATTTTCATTTATGGTGTTCATCCAACTCCCTAAATGATGATTCAGTTAGACTGTCTTTTCCAGCGAATGCTTACTCATCCAGCTGAAAAGTGGTACATTGAATTACCACGAGCTTCATTTGACAACTTCACATCCTTAGCCACAACATTTCTAACCCACTTCCAGTTACCCATCAGATATGAAACTAGAACAAAACTGTTGACCAACTTTAAACTCACTACTGCTACTCACATTTTTTATCATATCCATGAGTGGCATCATTGTTGTCGAATGGTCAAAACTTTTGTTCTTGATCAACTTCTAGTTGAGTGGTTTATCAAATCCTTGTTGCCATCTATCACTAAGGATGTGGCTAAAGGAGGACTTGTCACTGAAGAGCAATTAATTACTCGTACCCAATACTTAGACTTGATTTACACCTAGTCTAGCATGCTCTATGACAAAATCCCAAATGCACCCAGAGCAGCTTTTACTGTTCCACCACCTCCATCTGGTAAGGAATCTCATGCCAGTGACGGTGTGATTGGTTCTTCAAGCACACAAATAGCAGGTAGACAATCTATTCAAACACTTGCTATTGCCAATAAAACTTCTAATGCATTTGATAATACTCTTTCTTTTGAAATAAATGTCGTGTCATCTGACAAAGGTAAAAATGAAAAGAAACCTAGAAGTATGAAGAAGGGGAAAGCTAAGAAGAAACAAAATCCTCCTCCTCAAGAGAAATCATCTGATTCCTCTTCTTCAGCTAGGAAACCTCATTACCCATGTTTAATCTGTAATGAGGAGCACTTTACGCGAGATTGCCCTCACCACTCTGAAGTCTAAAAATTCTTAAGGGTTCTAGTGCATCCGTTGTGTTGATAGACCCTTTTCTAAATCTAGAGACTCATTTGGTTGTGACAGATCATGCTTCCACTTCAAAAGTGCTTATTCTATCCACCACTAAGCCTAAACTAATGTTTTGGTGACTACAGGAAGTAAATATTATGGTAATCCATCATCGTCGTCGAATAACCAGGCTACAGATCAACCCAATTCTTCGACTTCGACTTCGTCTGATTCCATTCCACCACCCATTGTACTAGAGTTAAGAATTAAACCACCTAAGGGAGTTGTACATAAATGTACATTCAACCCTCGAGCTCAAGCATCGTAAAATTATAACATAGTAAAAGATTTGGCTCAGTCACCTTTTGTTATGTTGACGCTTGAGGTGCTTCAAAATTGTCCCTCCCAAAAGCAGGCTTTATTGTCAACAATTGCTAGAATTGATCCAACAGATTCCAATCTTGTGGTTTTTAATCATGCAGGTTATACGCCACAGTTACCAGCACAATTAACATTTTTGATCCAAGTAAAAGCTTTGAATAAACTCGTTCACCGAACCATTGTTGACAAGGGTGCATCTAATTGTATCATGTCAATGAATTGCTAGAAAACTCTTGGTTCATCACCTTTGTCACGATCACCTACAACATTAAAATCTTTTGATGGTCACACTTATACACCTTGTGGAATTTTAAGTAACCTGCGACTAAAACTAGGGGGAAAAATTGTACCTGTTGAAGTTGAGATCGTTGATGGACCCGTTTACTACAAAATTTTACTAGGAAGACCGGGGATTTATGCTATTGTTGCTGTGGTTTCGACATACTTTCCTATGATCGCTTTCCCTCATAAAGGCAGAATCACAATAACTGATCAACTCGGATTCTTCTCCTCTAGTTCAAAAGCTACTGGAAGCATTCCTTTAGTTCACAAACCTCTGATATATCTTCAGAACATTGGAGTAGGTCTCTTCAAAGATTCTTCCCTAATGGGTACCTTTTCGCTATCGTCACCATAAAAAATGGCAAAAGTTGCAAAAGTTGAGACTTGTAACATGATCTTCCACTTCATCTAATTCATGGAAGATTACCAATAATTCTGAAATCGATATGCATAACGAAAGAATGCCACTAAACCCCATTGAGCTTGCATAGAAATCAATCTTTTTGGCTTGTGCGGAAAATCCAAATCCACTATCACCAATTGTATGGGTTGATCATTAATTAGAATATGGTACTTCCTCTGATCCTTTTTTACGTACATTTTCTACTGATGAAGGAATGATCCAATCAATGATGACAGAATAAGAACCATGGGCAAATTATCATCATCAATCCCATCTTCCAGATCACATAGACGATGTTTCAAATGAACTAAATCGCCCTTCAATTTTTGATTTCCTTTTGAATTTTGTATTTATAGACACAGTAGATTCTGAAATAAACTTATCAAATATCGAAGAAACCATTTCTATCGATATTTTGACCAAACCTAGAAGTGTAGAAAACATCCATGTTGGAAAATCTTGTTCTCCATTGAAACTTGAAACTTACTGTGCTCTTTTCCATGAATTCCACGATATATTTTCCTGGTCATACGAGGAAATTCTAGGTATTGGTTCTAGTATAGTTGAACTTGAGATTAAAATGTATCTTGATGTCAAACCAGTATGACAGTGTCTACGTCTTGTTCATCCAAATAAGGTTGTTGCCGTAAAAGCAGAGATTGAAAAACTTTCGCATGTTGGTTTCATATACCCCATTCCTCTTACCAATTGGGTTTCCAATCTTGTTCCTATCATGAATAAACAAGGTAGAATATGAGTGTGTGTTGATTATAAGGATGTTAATAATGCTTGTCCAAGAGAAAACTATCCCACTCCCTTTATCGACCAGATAATTGATGATTATGCCAGATGTGAAATGGATGGCTTTTTTGGCTATAATCAGATTAATATCTGCCCAAAAGACCAATATAAAACTGCTTTTATCTGTCCCTAGGGAACTTTCGCATATAGGAAACTCCCTTTTGGTTTGAATAACCCTAGCACAACTTTTTAGAGGGCAATGAACTATGCCTTGCATGACATCAAACACATTGTTCAACCCTATCTAGATCATTTACCTACTCATTCATGGAAACGAGTTGATCACCCGCAACATTTGATAGCTATATTTTTACAGTACTGACACTATAAAATTCATAGAAGTGTGTTTTGTGTTGGTTTTTGTAATTTTCTTGGTTTTGTAGTGTCTAAAGAAGGAATTCAACTCGACCCTTTAAAGGTTAAGGCAATTCTTGATCTACCTCCACCTTCCAATTTACTACAGTTACAAAGACTCCTAGGGAAGGCTAAATTTCTAAGGAGATTCATTCCCAACTATGCTGAAATAGTTAAAGGATTCAATCGTCTTTTGAAAAATGGGATTCCCTTCCATTGGGACTAGGTTGCACAAGCTTCTTTTGATGCTCTCAAAGATACCCTGATCCAAGTGTCATTAATGTATGCCCCTAATTATCAAAACGACTATTTCCTATATCTCGCCATTGCAGATACAAACATTGCTATGGTTTTAGTCCAATAAGAAGATGGGATTGAACATTTGATCTATTATTGAGCTGCAATCTCAATGATACAGAAGTTAAGTACTCTTATGTCGAAAATCTAGCTTTGGCTACTGTTCAAGTTGTACAAATATTTCACCACTATATCCTGCTCTAAAAGACCACTGTCATTTCGGATTGCAACCCAATGACATAAATTTTGTCACGTCAATTATTGGGGGGTGAATATTTGAAATGGATCGTCATTTTGCAGGAATTTGATTTGGAGTTCATCAAATCCAAGTCAAATAAATATCTAGTTTTTGCCAAGCTTCTTTGCGACCTTCCCTCTACCGATATCGATTCAACAACGGAACCATCAATTCTGGATGAGTATCTATTTATGATGTCATCTAGCCCTTGGTATGGAGATATACTGATATATCTCCAAACCCAAATTTTTCGGCCCAATACCTCTCGCTTGCAACAACAACTTATTTGATATCAAGCCAAAGATTATCTGATCATTGGTGAGACCCTTTACTGTCACGGTATTGATACGATTTTATGAAGGTGCCTCACACATGAGGAAACCAAGAAAGTTTTGAATGATTTCCATTCTGGTGCTTGTGGTGGACATTTATCTGGTTATGATACAGCATAGAAGATTCTCCGTGCTGGTTACTTCTGGCCAACCATATTTAACGATTGCATTATCGTTGTCATAAGTTGTCATGCATGTGAGATTTTTTACCGTAAAAGTTGATTACTACCTACACCAGTGCATCCTATCATCATTGTTGGACCACTTGCAAATGGGGCATTAATTTCATGACATTCAACCCTACCTTGGTCGGGGGGCATGGGTATATTATTGTCACCATGGACTATTTTACGAAATGGGCTGAGGCCATGCCTACATTAAACAACAGTGGTGAGATGACTGCTCCTTTTTTCATCAACCATGTGGTTGCATGGTTTGGTGTACCACAAACTATAGTTATAGATCATGGTTCACATTTTCACAACCATATGATGGTTGAATTGACTGCCAAGTTAGGACTTTCACATGATAGTTCTACTCCTTATTATCTACATGCTAATGGACAAGTTGAAGCCATCAACGAAATCATTAAGTGAATTATTCAATGAATGATAGGAGTTCATAAATGAAACTGGCATTTGATCCTGTACTCAGCTTTGTGGGCTTACCAAACCTCGCTGAGGAATACAACTGGATTCAAACCTTTTCAATTCATGTATGGTCTTAAGGCAACCTTGCCCATACAATGTGAAATATCATCATTAAAACTCGTAATTGACATGTTACCCGACACTTCTGATGAAGAAGCACATTTCTTAGAACTCATCCATCTAGATGAAACATGTCGTGAAGCCGCATTGGCCAACGAAGCACATAAGAAATGAATAAAGGCGCAATATGACTGAAATGTCAAGCCTTACATTTTCTCAGAAGGAGACCTAATCTTACTTTATCATGAGGAATATGATAAATTAGGAGCAGGAAAATTTGAACCATTATGGATGGGCCTCTATATTGTCAATCGTTTTTTGGCAAAAGGTGCTTATGAGTTAGTTGATTATGATGGAATTCCATTGTCGCATCCCCGAAACGGGTTGTATTTGAAATGTTACTATGCTTGATTTTGCGTAGTAAAAAAACACTATATATATGCTTTGATTGTGTGTGTGTGTGTAATAATGTTACTTTTAGAGTTTTTATGTGGTTAAGTAATCCACTTTGCATTTGTAACAGATGTCGAAATCTTTGGAACCATTTGTTGCTTATGCCGATGGTGCTATTCATAGTACGTAGAACCTATCTTCTACATCATGGGCCATATTCGCTCCAAGTGGCGAGTTAGTGAGTTTTCAAGGGATTTGTATCAGTAGTTCTATGAACAATATTGTTGAGTATAGCGTATTGATAAAACTCCTCTTTGATGCCATTTCTCTTGGCATTCGTCGAATCATCATTAGGATGGACTCACAACTTGTCTTACTACAATTTACAAATGTTTATACCATCTGAAATCCAACTATTTATCATATGTTCCTTAGAGTTCGTCTCTTGGAAAGACATTTTGATTTACATGAAATATCAACACATTTCCAGGAACTTTAACACATTGATTGATTCTTTACCAAACTATGTGTTAAAAATACATGTATGACACATATAAAAAGTAAATTTTCAATTCATATCAATAGTTGAATAGGATTGCACATAACCATATAAAAACACTGAAAGTAAAATAGATAGATGTTTAAAGTTTTTACAAAATTTGTGTCCAAGACATGTTGGTCATCTAACCTCAAAACTAAAAATGCATATAGAAAAACATCCCAAGTAGACCTAATGATGATCATGATAACAGGTTACGGCCTAAGCTATCATGAAAAATAGCCTCATCGGTAACTCCTCAATCTGGACATCCTAAATACTGAGGATTAACCACTCTATATGATCTTGTAACTTTGCTAGTGTCTCGGTAAAATCCAAATCCTGGAGAACTGTTATTCTGACATTTCTCCGCATTGGTTCACCTGCCTCCTATTGATGAACCATTAGTCGAACAATACCAACATCTACATGCATGAGAATATTTTAGTTTAGTCTTGGAAACATCAAAAACACAAAAACATGTAAAAACTTAAAAAATTAAAAACACATGGTCAAAACAATTTACCTATAGCACCCCATTAAGCACTCACTGGTAACCTCAAATATGGATCTCCATGAAAATCCATATCTGCATATGCATGCTCCTCGATGACAATGTGTTGTTGACTGAGCCAACTGAATAATGCAAGAGAAAATGAGATTGATGATTGACCAACATGTTGAGCCATCAACTCAATCCATCTCTGCATATGTGGATCTCTAGGACCAATCAAACTCAGTCACACATGCTGAGGTTGCATCAATGGAATTCTCTCTATGGTAAAGGTGATCAAGATCGAACCATAGCTAAAATTATTGACCTTACTGCTCTTTACTTTGGTCAGTTACTCTTTCATCAAAGAGAGCACTGCCTCACACTAGTTGAATATAGTTGGCTCAAGGTACTCAAGAGCAAATTGCATGTATGATCTATTCGCCAGATGAAGTGTCCCACTACCTACCAACTTTGTGATAGCGAAAAGGATTGTTCGCAAGGGAAAATCACAAACATCCATGATGTTTGTCTTCCCATTTTTGCTAGGTTGTGTACCTGGCTGATAGAACTATCGAATGTAGTCCCTCACTGATTCACCCCCATGGGCAAAACCTGAAAGAGATATGGGGGCACCACGTCTTGAAAATCCTGTAAGGAAGTAAACATCATCGATCAATATAGGGAGCACTTTGCCCCCTATGTGAAAATCTTGATCCACTAGATCCCATGAATGGACTAAGAACTGCAATAGTTCTAATTGTTGCCTCATCCTGAACAACCTGAAGTAATTAAATAACCCACAGTCTTTGAGGGCCTCAACAGTACCCGAATCATTTAGGGCAACCATATCCTGTTCTTCATGTTCTCTTTCATGTCAAGTAATAGCCATTCTGATCTGATCAAACTCTGAAATCAAACCATAGGCTTAGTTAGGATCCATTTCATGCAAAAAATTGAAGAGTTTTTGTGTAAAACAAGAGTAACAAATTTCTAAATTGTGCCTAGCGCAACCATAGGCTTGAGACAATGCGCTGAAGAGTAGGTACCCTTCTGCTTGACTACATTATAGCGCAGTTTTCGATGTGTTAGGTTGCGCTGATCCCAGGGTGAGGTATATTTTCCCTAGGGACCCCAAAACCATAAAAAAATTGCCTAAAACTACAAATTAATGAAGTTAAATGGAAGAGAAAAGGTAGCTCTCCTACCTGGTCCTAATGGCGTGAAGAATGATCCATAAAATGTCCCATAATTAGCTGTTGAAGTTCAAGGTAAAAACATGTTTAGAGCACAAAACTGAATGGTAAATATAAAAGTGTGAAAATGACTTGGTAAATTCTTGTTTTATGGTTATTTCATGTTAATTAAATGAATAAACTATAGTTTTTACCTCTTTCTACCAATGAAATAGGTATGTTTAATCTGTTTGGTGGTTCTTTGAGCAGATTTACTGCTGATACAGTGAATTTGATGTGCACAATCATGAATTATACTTTTCACCACAGAGCATACTTTTATCTCTTTTTTGACCTCTCTTAAATATCAAAAAAGGAACCCCCCTAGAGTCCTCTTTTTAAGCTCTTTTCAAACTCTCGAAATATGAAAATATTGCCAAGCGCTTGTCCTTTTCAGCTCGTAAACAGATTGGAAATGACATATACTCAGTATAAGTTTAACCCTTTTCCTTAGTGAGATAGATTACATACGAAAAAGGAATACATTGATCGAACATGGTCAATAAGTTCTCTCTTGTATTATTTTATGCTTTTTGGACTTGAGAGACAAATTTATGAAAAATAACTTGTGGAGTTTTCTTTTTGTCTCTTTTAAAACTCTCTAAACATGAAAGGGACCGAGTTCTCATTGTCATGAAACTCGTTAGAACATCAAATAGTGACGAACTTGTCCATCATGACAAGACCGACTTTCACCTTCACTAGGCTCGTTAAAGTATCACATCATAATGGATTCACCCGAAGGGTGGAATTATACAATAAGCATATGTTATCCTCCTCAATTTTGTTAAAGAATAAAGAGGTACTGGTCAACAATGACTGGGGAAATGGGAAAAAGGATAAATCACTTTATGGCAGCAAGTCGCTCTTGAACATGACACTTTCACTTCATCTCTATGACTATTTGGGTTGGGTTATCTGCTTGATGGTTATCATATCTATGGTCTATCACACCATCCATAACTTTGGTTTTGGGTCAATGATGCCAATTCATTCAATGTCACCGACATGTTCAAGAGAAGTCACTCAGTAAAGTTCATCCTTTGCAATACTCATAAACCTTCATTTTCATGATCACCATTCCTCAACCTTGTGTCGTCAGTTACACTTCGTCTCCAAAATCATTACACTCTTTTTGTGTCGTTGACAGGGGATACATCAAGGCCCTCTTGTGATGAGTTGCTTCTTGTCGACATCAACACATTATCTAGGAAGTTGACCTAGAAACACCCTTCCAGTACCTTGGGGCTTGCATACATCAATGGCAAGTTTATCGCTTCCAGCGACAGGTTGTTATCATTGGCATTCGACCTAAATAATTTGTATGGTGTTCAACATCAAAACATCTATTCAAACCATGCATAATGTATTGTAGTACCTTCAGAATCATTATCATTATCGGTGATCTCTTTCATGTCTGTTAACAACTTACATCATTGGCTGGTAATAAGACAGTGTCTTCCCATGTTCGACTTCAGATCACATATTCACATGGTTAGCCTCATACTTGAGCGAACAATTGGACGAGATAGAAGATCCTGGATCTAGTTTCATCCATCTGGGCTACGATTTTAGGGGAGTACTAAATCATCTGTATGATGATTTTACACAGATGGTTATCCTATCAAGGATCTTTATCTGTAGACAGCTATTTGATTTATGTACATGTAATGAAAATTTTATATGCTGAGTATGGGTATGCCTTCCCTTAGCAATTCATGAAAATTTCAAAATATCATGATATTACGTATTGTAATCGATGCAGGTCACTGTTCGCTTTAGATCCTCCCCGTCACATCGTAAAGCATATCTTGACATTATCATTTTCTACTTCATGCTTTAGGTGGAAACTATTATAGGTCTATTTGGGCACATCACTCCTGACATTCATATCAGTACAATTAGGGCTCATCAAACCCTGATTCAGTTGTTACATGCCCTAGACAAGTCATCTCATTGAATGTTTCCATCCATGAAAGTTTTCTAGCCTAAGACCCTACTGAAATGCCTCCTTGGGACACCATCACAGCCTTGGTTAGGGGTAACTATGCTGCAGAGTAGGCAGGCCCATTCAGGCCTACACTGTAGTGCACTTAGGCCCTCTTTGGCCTACGCTGGGTGAGAACGAGCGAAATTCACATTGGATTCTAGGAATATTCCTTGATTGTAGATCATTCTAGAAGGATCCCATCTCTTATCTCATCCTATGAGCTTGAATTTGGATAGGTTGTGGATCAATTAACCTCCTATCCTCTCATCCCTTGCTCCATGGAAGCTAACTCCAGTTTTGGAAGGCCATTCAATACCCTCATTTATGGAAAAACCACCTCCATTTCCCTATAACTTGAACACTCACCATAGTGATCAAGGTGCTAGAATCTGAAGATTGTAAGGAAATACTGTTAGTTTGAGATTTGAGTTCATATCAAGTAATGTTATGCTACTGGATTGGTGTTCTTTTGGTGTGATGAGGGTTGGACTGAAGCTGGATGAGTGGTACATGATCGAACTGTATTGGGTGAAACTCTTCCTTCTACATTAATAAAATTCTTTATTCCTTTTCTCATATTCTTCTTCATATTTATGATTATTATGTATTTCAATGTTTTTGATTCCATTGGTTTATAGTAGATAGATCATGTATGCTTTGATTGTTGTTGTTTCTATTTCTGTTGACATAAGTACCTATTGAGTAGATTTAGTTCAAGCGGGAGTGACGAAGGCAATTCAAGGGGGATCAAGGAAGCGAAAGACTACAAGTAAGTTCCTTCATCTCATCTATCTACTACAGGAAAAGGTTAAAATACTTCTTTTTGTTGTTCTAAGTGTAGCTACCCACTTTAGTAAAATGTGTTTATCCGTAGATTCAAATTCCATATAACATGTGGGATATTTGGCATAACACTTTGTTGAAGAACCCATTCGCAATCAAAATTGTGGGGATGGAAATAGTACTCATAGATATACCATAGGATAATATTTCAAAACATGGAGATCTGAAATTGCAGAGTTACAATAATTTCAAGATCAAGCTCCTAAAAGAAAGAAAAATGTATGTATATTAAAAAAACAAAAATTGCTTAACTTTTGTTTGAAAAGTCAGTTTGAAGTGATTCCAAGGGAATATTGAAGCATAGATATTAGTATTGGGTCCTAAAATTCCTCCCAAGAAAAATAATTCTCCACCCATTAAACCCTCAGAAAACTCTACTATGATGCATGAAGAGGAAGAATTGTAGCATGATATAGCAAAATTACGGGACCAAGTGCAACAAATTTCGCTCTCACAAAGAGAAACAAAAGAGGACATGGATGGATTAAAAGGAAACGTTGATGGTTTAAAAATATAAATAAAAGGTGATGTGAATGGTTTAGAAGCAGACATGGAAGCAATGATGAATGCCAAGATGGAAGGATTGGAAAAGTTGTTGCAAGAAATACTTCCAGGTGGTTACAAGGTAATCCATAAAATTCATGATGAGGTAAAAATGAATATGAATTATGATTTTAAAGACTCTAATGTGGGGTTTAGGAACCACCAATTTCCAAAGATAGACATGAGGAAGTTTTATGGCAAGGATAGAGCAACATGGATACTGTAGATGGAGCAATATTTTGATCTACAAGATGTGCAACTCTCACAAAATGTACATATTGCATCTTTATCTTTAGAACCTAATCAGTTTGTATGGTATATATGTCTTTGTTCACGTAAACCACTTTTCATCTGGTCAATTTTTATGGAGGAAATGATAACACATTATGAAGATACAAAGAGAAACACCTTCTTTAGCAAATTGATAAATATAAAACAAAAGGGTTCAATGGCGGAGCACATTGAAGACTTCCAAAAATTAAATATTAGGGTAATCGACATTCTAGAGGAGAATAGGTTTGATTCTTCATAGTGAATTTAAAATATAACATCCAACACGAGGTTCACCTTTAGGAACCTGATTCATTTGAGAAGGCATTTAGGGTAGCGAGAAATGTTAAATATTTTTTATGGTAACAAGGAAGTCTACCACTCACAACTATAAACATGGAAGGGTTAGTCTTCCACAACCTACAACGTTGACACCACAACAATTGGAGGAAAAAAGAGCAAAATAAATTTGTTAGAGTTGTAATAGAAAATATAGTAAAGCTCATAATAAGTGTGTTGAGAAGATATTATTCTACATATATTGTGAAGAGGGGGAAGAAATGCAACAAGAAACATCAAAATAGGAGGATATACACCAAGAACCAACCCTAGAGAAAGAAGAAATGAATCCCGCCATATCCTGTAATGCATTGGCATGAATTACCACTCCTCAAACTCTCAAGGTAGAAGGATATATCAACAAGAAAAAAGTAACAGTGTTGATTGATTCAAGTAGTACCCATAATTTTATTCATTGTAAGATAGCTTGGGAATTCAATTGCTTCCTATATCCAGCACTAGAGTGTCAAGTGATGGTTTGAAATGGAGGAACTATAAATTTATTTGGAAATTGTCATAATATCAATCTAACCATGATGGAATATGTATTGAATAGTCCAATGCTTTCCGTTCCAATGGGCGGTGTTGATGTTGTACTAGGAGTCCAATGGTTATAATCTTTGGGGACGATAGCTTTAAATTTTCAAGAAATTTTCTTTATTTTTTTTTGGGAAGGAAAGGAAGTTGAATAAAGGGGTATCTCATGGAAACCAGTAAATATAATAAGCTCTAATGACATGTAAAATATTTTGAAGAAATAACAAAGGGGTGTAATTGCATAATTATGCTCACTAGGGGTTCAAACATCGAAATCATCTATTTCACAAGATCTCCAAAAAGTCTTGGACAATCATTCTAAGGTGTTCAGACTCCTAAAGGCTTCCCTCCTATTCATGATCATGATCACGTGATTCACATGATTCCAGGAAGTGTTCCTCCAAGCATAAGCCCTTACAGACATCCATATTCCCAAAAGAGTGAAATTAAACATATGGTTGTAGAAATGCTAGAGAATGGTATAATTCAACCTAGTCAAAGTTATTTCTCTGCTCCAGTAGTACTGGTGCACAAAAGGTATGAATCATAGCATATGTGTCCATATTATAGGGAGTTCAACAAGCTCACTATTAAAGATAAATTTCCCATTCCTTTCATTAATGAATTGTTAGATGAATTACATGGAGCAATTTAATTCACAAAGTTGGATCTTCGTTTAGGATATCATCAAATTTGAATGAATATTGAAGACATTCTAAAAACAACATTCAAATATCATGAGTTTCATCTTGAATTTTTGGTCATGCCTTTTGGCCTTACTAATGCACCTTCCACATTTCAAGGTTTGATGAATTCCATTTTTAAACCCTTCCTTAGAAAATTTGTGTTAGTATTTTTTGATGATATACTAATGTATAGAAAGTCTTGGAAGGATCATGTTCAACATGTTGGCAAGGTGCTCAAATTATTCAAGGAGAAGGAATTATATGAAAAAATCTCCAAATGTTTCTTTGGAGTAAAGAAGGTGGAATATTTGGGTCATATTGTATCTCATGAGGGTGTTAAGGTAGACCCTAACAAAATTAAATCCATTAAGGAATGGAAAATGTCCACAACCATAAAGCATCTTCAAGGATTTCTCAAGTTGACAGGGTATTATCGCAAGTTTTTAAAGAATTATGGGAGAGTATCGACACCTCTAACATCATTACTCAAGAAAGATGCATTTTGTTGGACTCTAGAAATAATGAAGTCCTTTGAACATATTAAAGAGGCAATGTGCCAAGCATGGGTCTTAGTTATGCCAGACTTGAAAAAAACGTTCATAGTGGAGTGTGTTGTTTTAATGCAAGAAGGAAGACCCATTTCTTTTTAAATCCATTCAATAAAAGGAAAGTACTTACGAAAACCTATTTATGAGAACGAAATATTGACAATACTAGATTCACTAAAGCAATGACAAACTTACCTAACAGGAGGACGCTTCAAGGTAAAAACAAATAATGATATTATTAAATACTTTTTGGAACAAACATTATCTTCAGAAGAGAAACAAAAATGGGTGACAAAGATGTTGGGTTATGACTTCGAAATCATCTACAAAAAAGGAAAGAAAAATGTTGTTGCAGATGCACTCTCAAGAAATGATGAGGATGTGGAAGCATTTCTTTGTTCCATTTCTATTATTCAATATAACTGGAAAACTAAAGCAAGGGATGACTGGAAGAATGATCAAGAGATGTGGTCACTCATTCAAAAGTTGCAGCAAGATCCCAATACATCTGATACACTTAGCTAGAAAAATGATTCATTATGGTACAAATATCGCTTATATCTTTGTAAAAATTCCCAATTCAAATAAAATATTCTTTTGGAATTGCACACCTCTCCCTTAGGAGGGCACTCAATATTTTTAAAAACTTACCATAGGGTTAAGAAGGAATTTTTTTGGGATGGCCTTAAAATTGATATTTAGAATTTTGTGGTAGAATGTTTGGTTTTCCAACAAAATAAAGTTGAAATAATTAAGACCCCAGTTCTATTACAACCTTGATACATTCCAAGTCAATGTTGGGAGGAGGTCTCAATGTATTTTATCACAATTTTACCCAATTCTAAAGGAAAGAGTGTCATTGTGGTGGCAGTTGATGGAATTACCCATTATGCATGCTTTTGTGCATTATCTCATCCTCTTAAAGTCAGTAAAGTTGCTACTACATTTATGGAAACAATTCAAAATCTTCATGGAAATCCAAATATTATAGTAAGTGACAAATATCCCATTTTCATGGGAGATTTTTGGACAAAATTATTTTCTTCTCTTAGTACTCAATCAGCTCATAACTCATCTTATCATCCTCAATATGATGGGAAAACTACGATAGTGAACAAATGTTTGGAAGGATATCTTCATTTCTTTGTATCTAATAAACAAACACAATGGATCAAGTGGTTACCTCTAGATGAATGGAAACATAACACTTCCTTCCATACTGTAGCAAAAATGACCCCATTTACGGAACTTAATGGATATCATCCACCATCCATCACATCATCTTTAAGAGAAAATTCTAAGGTTCAAGCAGTGGAATATCACATCAAGAATCAACAACAACTTCTCCAACTCTTAAAGGATAACCTCACTTTGGCACAAAATCAAATGAAACAACAGGCAAATCAACATCACAATGAAATAATTTTTGATGTAGATGACTGGGTATTTTCATGGATACAACCTTACAAACAAATGTCTCTCAAAAAAGCTAATAAGAATAATAAATTATCACCCAAGTATTATTTTCCTCACAAGGTGTTGAAAATATTAGTACTACGACATACAAATTGGAGCTTCCTTCATCTTCCCAAGTATACCTAGTTTTCCATGTTTCATGCTTAAAGAAGGTTATATATGATAACCTTCCAATTCAAACAGTGTTTCCATAACTTTATGAAGAAGGTAAAATTATATTTGACCATGAAGAAGTCACAAAAACATGAACCCAACAGTTACGGAATCGATTAATTTCAGAGTATCTCATTAAGTGGAAGAAATTACTCACTGAAGATTCCACATGGGAGGATGGGAATTTTATACAAAAACATCTATAACTACTCAAGAATTTAGGATAACACTTTTTTGAACGAGTGAGACATGTTTGATCCCTATAATATTACTGTATCCCCCTTATTATTATTGTTGTGCCCCATAAAATCCCTATATTATTATTGTTGTGCCCTTACATTACTATTGTTATGTAGGCTCTGATTATATTGTGACCCCTTTGACCCCTATATGTACAAAGGAGGCCTTGTCATTTGTATCGTCAAAGAATTTTTCATTTTTGTAATGTAAAGGAGGTTTCCCCCTCGAAGTGGGTATTTTTTTAATTGTTGATCTATCTTTTTGTGAGTTTGTTGCATAAAAAATGATCTAACTAGTTGGGCCAACTAACCAGCATAATGAACTCAAGGTTAGACTTGATAAGCGATCTTACAATCCATTGCCAATGGAATGTTCTACTGAATGGATCATTCTACGACCTCATTAATGAAATGAATAAGTGAAGAATATGAAGGAAACAAAGTGGCCAATGAGTATTGAGGCATGGAGTGAAATTACATTGTATGGTTTGGACAATCACTATTTTGGTGGAAAATCTTGGGCCCCACTCCTTGCACATCTGTAATGTCTTTAACTCCTGCTCTTGCATGATCCAACACGTAATTTGTAAAACCATACAAATTTTGACACCTTCTTAACTATAATTTCTATTCTTGAAATTTTTTTATAGCATCACAAACACTATAATTTTATGAAAACATAGCTCCAAAACTGTAATATGCAACATCAAATACAAAAATGTTTTATTAGTAGCATAATGACATAATTTTGTACATTTCAGTTCAAACTATAATTACTGGTTTCATGCTCCACAACCTCCGTGTATACTCTTGCATCTGTTCTATAGTGTTTCAAGCATATTTCATCCTTCAACCTTCACGTAACATGATATCTCCAATTGTGCGACAACATCCCCATTCACATAGTCAACAAAAGAAATTTGCAACACCACATAGCATCCACGCTCCTCAACACATATAAGGGATTTCATTTGGAAAATAAAATAGATACATATGAATATGATATATTCATTCAATAAAAGAAAAAGACCATAAATTTACTACAATATCACTATATTTCTAAATTGGTTTTCTCCCATTCTAACACCAATTGACATATCTACATGTCTCTCAAGTGAGATCATGTCTTATATTTGCAACCTCCATACTCACTACCATAATTTTGTATCCAGGGTATTCCGTAAGGATACCATCGTGGTGTTTACTTTTGAAAAAACTTCAATTCAACACTTTCTTCAACACGAAAAATCCTCACACCATGCTATGTTTCTTCACACAATAGTTTTATGCATCATTCACGAGGTAGTCGAGTCCATGTTATTCAAAACATGGATGCAAGCCTTGACTGCAATATGCCACACACTATGGTTCACCTTGAATCCATGCATAGGCCCACACATAACTTCACAATAGGGCTTTGTCAACATCGCAATGGTTCTCCACGCTTTCACAAAAAAAACTCTTATCTGATCTTTGATACCAAAAATGATGTCGATAGTTCGACATATCTTCTTGGTTCCTCTATATTCAACCGATATCACCACCTCTAATTACACACAATTACATCATTAACAAAAAAAATGGAGCACACACAAAATTCATAATCTCCATTAACATAAAAATTATGCACAAATGACCCAGATTCACCATATTGGAATTCCCTACCCCTAGACACTCGCTAACACACTCTAAAATTTCTTATAGGCTTACATACATTTATACAAGTACATATAAATAAGAATTGAATTCAAATCCTAAAATAACTCCTAAAATCTCTTTAGATCCCAAAAATCCTCCTAATATCTCTAACAACTCATTGATTCTTTCTAATTGTCACATGACTCATCTATGTGGAGAATATCTACATTATTTTTCTCCATCTCCTAAAAAAACTTTTCCTTAAACAATCTATAGATGTCAATGAGGAAATTATCTCATCATTCTTAACTAAATATCTAAAATAAAATCCCTATTTCATTAATAGTATTAATTATTATCCTTTATTTACAAATATTTGACTAATTAAATTAAGATAACCCACTCCCTTTAATAAATATGGAAAGACCTCCTAGGTCTTATTGTCATGTAAAATGTTCTTGCAACATGAGGTTTCGACAAATTTATTTATAATCAAGACCTTTCTTGATTAAAAGTGACCTTTGGATATTGAGAATATGATATCACATTTCAGTTTCTTTTAAAAACTTTTAACTTAGGTTTAGTTGAGCATTCACTTTCTCTAGTTACCTTCTCAAGGAAATAACTTTAGCTTCTATTTCTTCACAGTGCGTTTCCTTTTCTTTTAGTTGAATTATTAGTATTTATTTTATTCTTTTTATATCTTCTAGTTCAATTTTTAGGAGAGTGAATGATATTATATCACAACCATCATTCTCGCACTTTTGCAATTGTTCTTCCAATGTACTTACAAGTTATCCTTCAATATCTACCTCCCCTTCAAGCTATTCTTCTGAATCTAGGTTTTCTATTTAATCATTTTATTCAGTACCTTGATCATTGACAACTATGAAAAGGACTTATCTTCTTTGATCATTACACACACATTCATCACTTTCATTAGATGAGTCACCATTCTCTTTTGAATATAAACTCTTTATTTTTATATTTTTTTTCATTTTATGCATCTAAGATCTAGCTTTATTATTATAACTCATTTTTTCATCACCATAATTTAATTTATCATAGTTACACCTAGATGCATAAATTTCTATTCTACTGCACTCACAGAATTTGAATGGAAACTTACCTTTGCATTTTGTAATTCGTATTTTCAACTTTCTCACAAATTGATATTCTTCCTCATATGATTCATAGTTGGAAACATCATGGATATTTTGATTGATTATCTCATTTAATACTTTCAATTTTGCCTCCTTTGAACCTAACTTCTACTTCTATGTTGTCATTTTATGTGTAGTTGGGATTCCATGAAGAGTATCCATACTTAGCTTTTGAAGGTAAATTATCCCTTCAATGGTTGAGAATTTTAAATTAAATATTGAGGGAAGATATCTCAATTATTTGCACACAATTGTTGATTCCTCAACTAGTTCATCAAGTCCTCTTATAGCGTTAACAATCTCATCTATGTGAAGAAAGAAGGATGGAACAATTTCATCTTCATCCATCTTCAAACTTTCAAACTACCCTTTATGACTTTTAACTTCTTCTCTTTTCAAGCTTTACATAAACATCTTTTGTAGATTTGTAGTGCATCACCTTGATAAACTTTGTATGTTTTAGACCACTAATTATGGAATTCTTTTCTTTTGTATTATTAGATTATTTATCTTTACCATCTTCTCAGTTAGAATTGTTGGAGTTTGATAACCATTTTCAACAGATTACCAAATGCTAGTGCCTAGAGACATAATATAGGTTCTCTTCCCTACCTTCCAAAAGGCATAGTTTGTGCCATCAAATACAGGATATTTTCTTGTGGGGTTGTGTTATATTCTTTCCATGATTAGCCTCCCTAGTTAACCGGGGGGTTAGTGGGGGCTTGGAGCTCTACCTTCATTGCATCGATTATGCAACAGGGGGGTCATAGGAGGGGTGGGAACCCCCCTATCTAGGAAGTTTGAGGGGGGCGGGTAGCACCCCGAGGAAAAATTTTTTGGACCCTTTATTAGGTGGGGTGAACCTACCTATGGTTTTGTGCATGGTTTTCACAAATGGTTTTAGGCGCGATGGTTTTCAGTCCATGGTATTGGATGCTTTAGCATGTATATATGTGTATTGTAACATTGAAAGGAACATTATGAAAAATCAATCTGGTAGTCCTGGTTTTGCAATCCGGGGGAAAATCTATGTGTATATGTGTTTTATGTGTTATTATCTCGTATTGTTTATTTTCTGTGTTTTAGAATTCGTATGTAGGTAATTTATGTATGGGCTTAAAACCTACATTTGGTATCAGAGTTGTTTTGACTTCAAGGGGACACCTCTGTTGCTGAGGGGTTTCGCTCGGGCATCTGGTAGACCATTTTTAGTGGGAAATCTATGGGATCAATTCTGGTGGGGAAAGAAGATGGCAAACAGTAGAAAGATAGAGATTGAGAAATTTAATGGTCAGAGTTTTGAGTTATGGAAACTCAAGATGGAGGAACTGTTGGTAGAAAAAGATCATTGGATCGTGGTAGATCCAGATACTAAACCAATGGGAGTGTCTGATGAAGAATGGAAGAAGTTGCATGGGAAGGCAAAGAGCATAATATGATTGTGTGTCCCAGATTCAGTATTGCTAAATGTATTAGGGGAAGCTACAGCTAAGGATTTGTGGGTAAATTTAGGGACATTGTACCAATCTAAGTCTCTAGTGAATAAAATGTTCCTACGGAAAAATTTGTATAACCTGAGGATGAAAGATGGAGACTTGGTGACAGATCATCTGAATGCATTTAATATTGTGGTAATTTAGTTATTATTTGTTGATATTAAAATTTTAGATAATGATAAGAGCATCAATTTGTTGCGTTGTCTACTAGATTCATGGGATACTATGGTTATTGCAATAGGTAGCAATGCAAATGCCTTTCAATTTGATGAAATAGTCTCATCCTTGCTGATGGAGGAGATGAGACAGAAAAATATGGAGAGCCAGAATGGTGATGCCTTGTCTATACGAGGATAGTCCCAGAATAGAAATAAAAATAAGTCATCGAGTAGGAGATCTAAATCTCTAAGAAAACCTATAAAGGCGGTGTGCTGGAAATGCGGAAAGGAAGGGCACTACAAAAGGGATTGTAAATCTAAATCTCCCGAGAAAGGAAAGGGATCTGATGATGCTCCTTCTGCAGAGGCGAAACCACCCCATATCAAGGTGGGGATGTATACTTGGCTTCTTCAGGTACACATGTATATCATGAGACATGGTTGATTGACTCAGGTGCATCCTTTCACTTCAATCCCCATAGAGAGTGGTTCTGCAAGTATGAGAAATATGATGGTGGTGATGTATTCTTCTGGTATGATAGGAAGGTTAGAATCGTTGGTCATGGAAAAGTAAAGTTGAAGTTGCAAGGTGGAAGGGTTAGAAAACTTCTGGGTGTTCTGCATATTCCTGTGCTGGCTAGAAATATGATTTCTGTAAGCAAGTTGGATGATGCACGTGTAAAAACAATGTTCAAGAAATATACTTGCAAGATGGTTTGGGGAGCACTGATATTGATGTGGGGAGTTCGGATTGGAACTCTATACAATCTTTATTGATGGGTGCAACAGTTCTGTGGTTCTTGAAAGTGGAGCAGAAAATCTAGTGGTATCTGGAGAAAAGACCATGCTATGGCATCAAAGGCATGGACATATTGGAGAGAAGGGCCTTCGAATAATTCATGGTAAAGGTATGGTAGAAGATATGACCAATAGATCTCTAGATTTTGATTTCTGTGAAAATTTTATATATGGGAAGTAGAATCAAGTGAGTTTCCCCTCTGGTGGTAAGAGGGCGAAACAGATATTAGAGCTTGCACATAGTGATGTGTTTGGACCTGTGAAGGTTCCATCACTGGATAAGTCTGTGTACTATGTATCATTTATATATGACTTCTCAAGGAATACATGGATATATTTCCTCAAGAAGAGATCTGAAGTCTTTGACAGGTTTAAAGAATTTAAGGCTCTAGTGGAAAACTAGACAGAGAAGAAGATAAAGGTGATGGGGATAGATAATGGTGAAGAACTTTGCAGCAAAGAATTTTTAGAATTCTGTAAGAAGTGTGGTATATAACAATAGATGACTACTCCATACAAACCTAAGCAAAATGGAGTTTCAGAAAGAATGAACAAGACATTAATGGGAAGGGAAAGAAGCATGCTTAGTGGTGCCAGGTTAGGACAAGAATTCTGGGCAGAGGCGGTGGAGACAACATGTTACCTGGTCAACAGATCACCTTCATCAGCGTTGGAGGATAAGACTCCACAAGAGGTATGGACTGGTAAGACACTCTCCCTTTCACATCTGAGGGTATTTGGATGTGATTCATATGTACACGTTCCAAGGGAGAAAAGAACAATGTTGGATATTAAATTTGAAAAGTGCATCTTTATTAGGTATAAGGATGGTTTAAAGGGTTATAAGCTTTGGAACCAAGTAACAAGGAAGGTTTTGTACAGCTGAGATGTGGTGTTCAGAGAGGTGAAAAGTGTTATTAAACATGAAGTCCCATCAAAGGAACCTGAGAAGATAGAGTTTGAGCTAAAGGAGGAAGAATCAAACTCTACAGCAAAAGAGGAATCAGAAGATGAACAACCACAAACTCCAATTGTGAGAAGATCAGTTCGAGAAAGAAGGCAGCCAAAAAGGTATAGTCCATATGCTTTTTGTTCAAATTTTTCTTTATCTATTACTGATCATGATCCTATAACTATGAAGGAAGCAATAGATTCAGAGGATGGAAAACTCTGAAAAGAGGCCATGGTTGATGAAATGCAATCTTTACACAAAAATGAGGCTTGGGATCTGGTGGAGTTGCCAGTTGGAAGGAAACCCATTGGCAGAAAATGGGTGTTCAAGATGAAGAAAAATGCAAAAGGAAAGGTGGAGAAATACAAAGCTCAATTGGTAGTAAAAGGTTATTCCCAGGTGCCGAGAATTGATTTTGGTGATATTTTATCTCCTGTTGCTAAGGTAGCTTCTATTAGATTATTTTTATCTGCTATTGCTACTTTTTATTTTGAGGTAGAACAAATGGATGTGAATACAAAATTTCTCCACGGGGATCTGGAAAAGGAGATCTACATGAAGCAACTTAAAGGCTTTGCAGTGAAGGGTAAGAAATAACTGGTATGAAAGTTAAATAAGTCTTTGTATGGGCTTAAACAGTCACCCAAGATGTGGTATCAAAAATTCGATACATTTATACAGGGACTTATCTTCACCAGAAGCAAAGTAGATCATTATGTGTATTTTAAGTTAATTGGTGACCGTGTTATTTATTTGGTCTTATATGTGGATGACATGTTGCTGGTTGGAAATGACAAAGAAATTATCCAAGATTTGAAGAACCAATTGTCCTCCAAATTCGACATGAAAGATCTTGGTGTTGCAAACTATATTTTGGGCATGGAAATTAAAAGAGATCGGGCAAAGAGGAAGCTCTGGTTAAACCAAAGGAAGTATGTCAAGACAATATTGCAGAGGCTTAATATGCAGGAGAGTAAACTAGTGAAGGTTCCTATTCATATAGGTGTAAATTTATCTGTTGAACAGTGTCCCAAGACACAAGAAGAGGAAGAGGACATGTCGCGTGTTCCATATGCAAGTGTAGTTGGTAGCCTAATGTATGCGATGGTCTGTACTAGACCATACATTGCACATGCAGTGGGAGTATTGAGTAGGTTTATGTCAAAACCATGGAAGGAGAATTAGACAGAAGTAAAGCAGGTTTTCAGGTATTTGCGTGCCACTAGTGATTATGGTTTCTGCTAGCAAGGAAGACTAGGATTGGACAGAGTTTTGGATATTCATGGATTTGTTGATGTAGACTGGGTTGGAGATATAGATCAGAGAAGATATACAAGTGGGCATGTGTTTAACCTATTTGGAGGTGCAGTCAGTTAGATGCGTAAGAAACAATCTGTGGTGGCACTATCAACTATAGAGGCAGAATACATGGCAGCCACTCATGCAAGCAAGGAAGCAGTTTGGTTACAGAGATAGTGTTCAAGTATGGGGTTAGTATAGGGAGCTATAAGGATAGTCTATGACAGCCAAAGTGAAATTTTCTTGGAAACAAACCCTGCTTACCATTCAGATACAAATCAAATTGATGTTTAGTATCACTTTGTGAGGGATTTGATAGAAGAAAAAAAGGTGTTGTTGGTGAAGGTGGACACTTTGAAGAATACTGCAGATGCATTGATAAAATCTATGAGCTCTGAGAAGTTCTCTTGGTGTAGAGAAACAATGGGTGTTTCATGGTTGGATAAATGACTAAGCTCTCTTGTGGCCCCCTATGGAAAGAAAAACGATAAGTGGGAGAATGTTGGGTTGTGTTATATTCTTTCCACGACTAGCCTCCCTAGTCAACTAGGGGGGTTAGTGGGGGAGTAGAGCCCCCCCTTCATTGTGCCAATTATGCAGCGGGCGTGTCACAGGGGGGCGGAATCCCCCCCTGTTTAGGGGGTTTGAGGGAGGTGGGTAGCCCCCCTCCATGGGGTCCAGGGCAGCAGCCCAGGGAATTTTTTTTTGAACCCTATAGTAGGTGGGGAAAACCTACCTATGGTTTTGTGCATGGTTTTCGCACATGGTTTTGGGCGTGATGATTTTTGGCCCATGGTATCAGATTCTTCGGCATGTATATATATGTATTGTAACATTCAAAGGAATATAATGAAAAATAAATCTGGTAGTCCCACTTTTGGAATCCAAGGGAAAATATTTGTGTATATGTGTTTTATTTTTTATGCTCTCTGGTGGGCTCCAGTATTGTAGCAATAATGCTACAACCCCTGGAGCTTCCTTCTCTAATTTTATCAACCCGGTAGTTCGTAACAAACTTGGAAGCGACGGTGCTGTATACACAAGTACTAACTCTTGTCGCAGCTGTCACTTGGTCAGCTGGCACAAGTCCGCTAGGGCTCAAGCCAACTTCTATGAGCTCTCAGAAGAAACTTTTTAACCGATGAAAAAAAGCTATCTCAAAGGAAATTAACCTACTATAGGAAGGAACTGAAAGCCAACAAGAATCAAAAACCCTAGCAAACCCTAATTCTACCAACTAGTCCTACTGATGCAAAGGTGGGAATGCAAACTACTGAAAGAGATGCCATTACTTCTAGGAAGGTGAGATGCATGTGTCTAGACTACTTTGATCTGAAGAAAACATATTTTTGTATTTTTGTTCAAGTTGTTGGAATTATTATGCGTGTGCTTCTAACTGGGTCTTGACTGTGCAGGGATAGATCAAGGGGAGGAATGCTTGGAAGAGGTTAGGAAGGCTCAGAGAGGGTCTAAGGAATCCCTAACATCCTTTCAGAGAAGTTCACAAAGTTTAGATGCCTAGCAACCGTGTTTATGAGTTTCTACAGGAAGTCTGCAGGGGTTCTACAGGATGTTCAGGATTTCTACAGGAAGTTCAGTAATTCCTACAGGATGTTCTACAATCGGATTTTTGGGTGATGGATGAGTGGAAGAGGCTGCATGGATGGATAGGGAGGTAGGAGGGGGGTTTGTAATGACTTAGGGACAGAGAGATGAGATGAAGAGGGGGTGTGCAAAGCTGGTTGGTCTAAAGGAGGGTAGAGGGAATGGAAGGCCGAAAAGGTAGAATAACGTGGGTAATAGAAGAGTTGGGAGGCAAGTGGTCTAACTGGGAGATGAGTAGATGGCCTAGGCATGGCTTAGAAGGATAATGGAGTGAGGATGTAGCACTGCACAGTATAAACGAAACAAATCATCCACGTCCTCCACATAACCGAAATTTCATCAACCTATCCTAACTATTTTAATAAAACCAAAGAACAACAACGTTATTTCTAAGGAAAATCATGTATGGTACTGAAGCAAAGAATCATTCCACAAGATCTGAACGCATGGACAACTATTACAGCGAAAACATTGTATCAAAGATTGCATGAACATGTAAAACACTGTTTTTGGCGAGTGGCACAGTCTGCAATTCCAGTGCCTAAACATAGGTGAAAGTGAGTGTGCAGTCAACCCTTTTTGGAACTCTTATTAACTCCAATCTCCTTACTCTATTCTAAACTACTGAAGAAACTCTGTTCATAAAACTAACCTACTTAACCACACCAAGAAATTCAACTCAGCAAACTGCTTTTCCGAATGCATGTAAAGGAAAAGAAATACAATGTTGAAAGAAAGGTAACAATACAAAGGAAGGAGGCCATAGGCTCTCAGGTTGGGCCCAACCCCGAGAGCTATGGCTCCTTTAAGAACTCAGAACTGAACTCAAATCTGCCTGCTTTTCATTAAAAGATAACAATCATAAGTCAAATAACATGCCACTAATGGCTTACAAAAGAGCAAAACAGAGCTATCAACTCATAGTTCAGAATATGCAACAAGGTTTCAAAAATCCTCTTCGAAGGCTATAGCCCTATCATTTATACATCTTGAGGCCCCAAGCTGGCCTCCTAAATCAGTGGGGCTTGGCTGACCAAACTAAGAGTGATATGCTGCTTCCTCAAAATCTGTTTGGATGCCTTCTAACTTGGTGGTGGTGACTGTTGGAGCTCGGAGTTGGGGGCGAAGATCACGAGGAAGGACATTCAATGCTGTGGACAACCTTCCTACAAAATCTCAATCCCATCTTGGCTATCTCCTAGCCCACATTTGCGTGGTTTTGCTCCATTAATTATCAAAAAACCTGAAATAAACGCGTGTTAGCCACC
The DNA here is from genome assembly GCA_031772625.1 of Pinus tabuliformis. Classification (NCBI taxonomy): domain Eukaryota; kingdom Viridiplantae; phylum Streptophyta; class Pinopsida; order Pinales; family Pinaceae; genus Pinus; species Pinus tabuliformis. The sequence continues at coordinate 1,214,529,531 of CM062816.1, forward strand.
TAGGAATAGTGACTTCCCTTATTCGTACAAATGACATAAATATACTAAGAAAATTATGCATAAGTTATGAAAAATGAAGGGTTGAGCAAGGGTAGTTAGGCCAAATGAGCCCAAAATGTTACCAAATTTGGGGCTCATCACTCTGACATTGTTTATTTTCTGTGTTTTTAGAATTCGTATGCAGGTAATTTCTGTATAGGGTTAAAACCTACATTTCTTGAGGAGGAGCCATTGTGGCTAGCCATGATTATTTTTTATCTATTTTTGAGCAGTTAAATTTCTCTAATGGATCCTTTATCTAATACAAATTGTTGGATTATGATTATATTGGTTGGGGTTGGGGGGGGGGGGTTGAATTATTATAATGGAAAATATTAACAATTTGAATACTTTAAATAACACTAATAGTACAGGAACCACATGAGAACATTATGTGTACTTGGAAATACTTAAAGGGAGAATACCACAAATATTATCATAGGCACCAACTAGAAGGAGACACCTATCTCCTATTTTTACAAGCACCTATCTCCTATCTCCTTTGATGTGTTTTTTCCTTGTTCCTCTCAACTCTTCACTTTTCTCTCTACTCTCTATTTCTACACACAACTCCATCTCTAGTTTTCTCAACACTCCACACTTCTCTCCACACTATACTTTATAACTCATTCGATTATTTTATCCACTATAGTACTAATATACTACTATAATTAGTCCCTTATCCCTTAACTCATTCAACAATATATTTTGATCACTATATCTCACTTTTCTTGATATGCTATAGTTCTCTCTATATGATTGGTTTTAGTTATCCTCTCTTGAGTACTCACACTCTTCACGTATGCATAGTTTCAAGAGTAGTAACACTTTTTAAAATCACTATTTATAATTTATAACCTCAATTACCATGGGTATTGACCTTTGGTATCATGGGTTGGTTGAGTCACTCAACTCATTGTCCTTATGTGTTCTCAATAGTTCCTTAACTCCCTCAATTCTCACTCATATCTTTTCAACTCAAATACCATAATTCATATTTGTAATGGCACCAAAGTTTTTTACGTCACATTTATGGCTCCCTTTCATCCAAAATTTTAGCATTCATGCACTACACGTATGATGTATATGCCCATGTTCATGACCATGATTCTAACATATTGGGGTTATCAATTACTGGAATTTGTTTTTCGTTACATCTATTGGTGTAGTGATGAATAGACCACAAAGGAAATTAGTTAACCCCTTGTGACCAAGGCTCCTAACCATATCCTTATGTTAACGATGCTAGATCCGCCAACATGTTAAGGGATCTCCCTGGTAAGAAGTCCCAACTAGACCTTCGACCATTTGGAGTAGGACTCCTAGCAATGGGTAGTAAAGTAGTGCCTTGACTGTGGTAATTCGTAGAGCTAAGTATGATAGCGTTGGTTAGAAGCAAGTTTGTGACCTTGCAGCGAGTCAAGCGAGATGCATAGGGGTTCTAACACGTGGAGGGAAAAGAAAGTGTGTTCCTTAGAATTCCGTAATAGTACGCAACTTGAAATGAACACGTGAGTGAAATGACATCACAAGCTGGAAAAAAGAATAGTCCATGTTGGGTGTGGGATCCCCTAAGGCATGTTTTGGGGCTTAAAGCCCAAGTTTTGACTAATTCCATTATAAAGACTCCGCAATTTGTGGGCATGGAGCGTGAAAATGGTAAATGAGTTAGAGGGTTTTCTACCCACACTTTTGTAATGTAATGTCAGTTTGAGAGATCTACCCGTGGTTCATGGACCATGGGATTGTATAAATAGAGCAAGGCTCTAAGTGTAAAAGATATGAATGATGATGGGAGGAAATCAATCCATGAAGCATTGAGTCGAGGTGTAGAGTCATGTCATTGGGTCATAGAGTAGGAGAAGGCTCTACAGCTGAGTGCGCAGAGGCCTAGTAGTCCTCGGTTGAGTGTGTGGACCCTTGCAGGTGAGTGCATAAGGTAGGGTGAGTGCGTAACTGTTGGCAGCATTAATAAAGAGAATTTTTACCATATTTCTGTGTATCTTTTCCTGTTTTATGCATTGAAGTATAATGGGTATGAATTGCAAGTTTAATGTCTATTTACTGTGCAAACTTATATGAATGTGTTGAGTAAGTGAATATAATATAAGGTATATGTTTATGCGAAGATAACTAACTATTATAAGAAGATAAGTGAGATCCATGGTGTGACTTGGGGAAATAGTGCAGATTGTTGCTCTAGTAGCGTGAAATCCCCATGGTCCCTAGTTAGGGTTGCACGAAGCCAAATATAACCAGGGCACAAAGGCATCGTAGGTCGGGAATGTGTGCGAAGTAACCTACACAAAAGTATTCACAGTTGGACTACATCATCCCCTCAGACATCTTAAGGGTGTGGAAACTTGGTTCCAGCATCCCCTCATACTGATTTGGGTGAGACGTCAATCCTCACTCCGTGGAATATTGCCGAAAGGGCCAGTAGTATAGGGATTTGTTTGCTAATTAACTCTGAACCTGGGTCAAGCCCCTGCAAGCCAGAAAATGGTTCTATTGTTGGGACCGGGATCTACATAGAGATGTCTAATGTCGTATCATTGAAATCAAACTAAGAAATAAATTGAAGGTTGTCTGGGCAGAAGAATTCATGATTTCGCGGCGTAGGAGAACAGGAATCTGCAACTATCAAAAGAAGAGTGGTTAGACTGCTACCTGTACACAAAGATCCCTAGAATTTTCTTCACCTCTTTCCCTACTAAATTGTACGAGTGGATTGCGAAGTTAGCAGATAACCAAGGAAGGTGCAAGCTTGACAGTCCTATTATGTGGACCCTATAGTTGGTGCATAGATTGGAAACATCAAAGTATAAGATCACATATGTTGTTGATCACTAGCTTGACCGTATTATAGGAGGATTCATTACTGAGTTCGTAGTAGATATTTCAGTAAGCTATAGCGAGGCAGAGCGACGCTTTCTCAAGGGACCACGAGGTAAGTACGTTAAGTCTCTAAACACTTGGATTAAAATGCTACTATGCGAAAAGTGGATTATGTTAATACGTTGATGTTTAGGACTTTGCGAAGTGGGAGAATTTACAGAAACGAAGGTAGTGCAGAACTAGAAACTAGCCCCTTGATTTCACCTCCGTGAGGGGATGAGGAAGAGCTCGCAAAAGTATCACCAAGAAGTGTTATCAATTTGATAAGGCAGAGGATTCTGCACATACCACCCCCACCCACACCACCACCAGTTTCACCGCCTTCACCCCCATCTTCACCCATACCACCTCCGCCACCACCACGAGTCAACATGGCAAGCGTGAAAAAGTTTCCAGTGTTCAAGGGAGTAGAAAATGAAGATCTGGACCAGTTTTGGTTTGTGATAAAAGCTATATGGGAAGCAAAGGGAGTTACTAATGACAATATAAAGAAAGTGACATTGGTCAACGCTCTACAGGATCGCATGCTGACCTAGTATATTAGGCATTCTAATGAAAATACGAATGTGGGGATTGCGGATATCCAAATTGCGCTGAACAAAGAATTTAGCAGGCTGAAGTCAAAGGCATAGTTGATCATTGGGTTCAAGGAGATCACAATGCTACCAGGTGAGACCACGTGGGAATTATTTCAGAGATTGAAGTGTATGATTCACGAAGCTAATATGACTTTGACGAATGGACAACACTGCAAATGGTTTGTAGCATCGCTAACGCTGCATTTGAGGAACACGCTATTACAACAAAGGTTAACAACTCAGGTAGAGGCCTTGGAGATCATGATGAGGCTACATGAGACCTCGATACAAGATCCTAACTTGGGAGTTCAGTAGATCCATGCGCAGTTGAAAAACTTATGCCTTGAGATGCAGAGTCTAAAATAGGACAGGACAACTCGCCCGGAAGTGTGCAACGAGGTATGGTGTGTTAAATGGAAGTGTCAGGGTCATGACAAGGACCATTGTCCAGTGTTTTCGAATTACCTCGTGGGAGGAGGACCGATGCCATTAAGGCCAGAGGCACAAGCAGGACCTAGCGCGACACCTGCTTTGTGGTGCATGATTTGTCAAATAGGAGGAAAGCATGCTATGGACAACTTCCATTTGTTACAGAAGTACATACAGAATTTGCAACAGTTGTTCTATAATTTTTTATATCGGTTGGACACGATGGGTGCACCTATAGAAGCAATGAGCTGATGATGTATAGGACTCCCACCTACAGAGTTCAGGCCGAAACGCGACCGCTTGACTAGAATGCAGGAGTGGCGAGAACCAGATTTCAGGGGCATGAATGAGGCCAAGGTGGAGGAGGTCACAGACAACTGATATCTTAGGATTGTGGGGGGCCATGACATTATGCCCATGATTGTACGAATCTGACACATCCATTATTTCTGTATTGTACCTTGTTTGATAATGAGACAGAGGATTGTCCCACACTGATAGCGAGGTTGCACGACAAGGGAGTGCTCCAACCTCCCCCAACTCAAAACCTGCAAATGATGAGGTTTGAGCCATGTGAGGAAGACCCTAACGTGAATATTGTGCTCCAAAGTGGAATTACGATATGGGATGATAAAGGAAAGTAGCCTAAAGATAGTACTTTAGTTCACAAGGCTCCGAAGAAGGAACCAAAGTTTGATTTGGAGCGCATTAAGGAAACCTTCATGGAAGCTAGGAAGAGCTTCGTTGATGCCTCCACTTGAGGAAGGAAAGACAGACCAGAGCGAAAAATGGACCCATTAATGCTCATAACATTCCTAGAAACATGCATGAAGCTACTGCATGATAGAAAGGTTGTAAAGGGATTGCAGGAACTCATAAATAGATGCATTAGGACTACACCAGGAGAACCCTGCATAGTCCGGAAGATTGGAAAGCATGCAACGAGGATGGGAAGAGAAATGAGATTGATCCTGCAGACTGGAGAATACGAGATGGACCAAGTGATTCTAGATTTAGGATCAGATGCCAACATTCTGCCGAAGAAGACATGGGAGCACATGGGAAGGCCTATGCTGCAATGGTCTCCTATCCAACTGCGAATGGCGAACCAGCAAAGGATAATACCTATGGGGAGATTGTAGGGAATCGTCATGGATATTGAAGGAGAATGTGGGATAGCATACTTTGAAGTGATAGAGATTGTGGATGACAACAATCACTACCTCGTGCTATTACGAATAGATTGGGCCACTGACATGAACGGGGTGATAAATCTGAGGAATCACAAGATGATTTTTGAGAAAAAGTCTCTGCGTGTAGTCGTTCATTTGGACCCTGCAGAAGGATCATGCTACACGGAGCCAGTGCAGGACTATGAAAGCGATGATGACTTAGACTACATCTACAAGATAACCACGCAGGAGCAAGACAGGATAAATCCGATCACGGATGGATGAATTTAATTCGAGCACGAAAGCTCCTGTACATCAGATTTTGATGAGGAAATAGAGCGATGACAGAAATGGTTGCACGAAGTGACCACGCTGAACTATAATATGATGATAAGATCATTACGTTGCGTATTGAGAGGTAAGGTATCTACCTACTTATGATGGGTTAAGTGAGGTAGATGATTTCTTGAACATACTTGAAAGAGAGGTGTCGAAACAACAACATTTCTAGACTTTGAAATGAGTACTACGTGCTATGATCGTGAGGTGGTGGGGCACACACCAAGGAAGCTTTGAGGACTGACATGAATGCAAGAGAATGATGCGCATGCACTTTGGGAAGCCTCAGATGTGTCTAAAAGACAAGTATGATGGACGGGATGACCCGCGCACACGCCTCCCAAAATGGACAAAGGTTTGTGGGGAAGAGCCGCAATCTGAGTGGGTGCACTTGTTTTGTCATACCCTAGATATTATACCCATGAACTAGTATATAGAGACAAAGCTCTGCCATGGGATGTGGTAGAAACTAGATTGAACCTCAAGCTGAAGGAAGGCAATGCCAGGGTAACCACAAACCATGCTTAGCTAAACAGCTAGCCTTACTAGGCTAGGAGAGGGCTCTCTTTGTAAGGATCTCAGGCAAGATGACTGGATCAAGAAAATGATATTAGGCTAGGTATAGTATCACAAGGTTTGATTTGATTTTGAAGGCTTTTGCTAGATCAGGAGGAGCCAAACAGTTAGGGCAAGGAAATTGGGTCAAAATTGTATAGTGTTTGATGGGGCAAGGTAGGCACAAGGCTCAGCACTGTAGGGTTTGATGGGTGAGGTGATTTCAAGATAGGTGAGGAGCTAGAAAGAGCATGTAAGCAACATGGATTCCTCCTAAATTGAAAAAAACATAGATTCTGAATATTTTCCCAAAATAGAGCATAAATATTATGGGTTCTACCTATCAACTTGAAAACATCCACTTAAAAGCAATGAAATGATTGATGAAGTACAATTTTTTTTTACATATGATCACAATAGAGGAAACTGAACTAAACATCATACCACATGGATCCCAAGGAAATAGTTGAAACTTTTCATTAATCTCCTACTAGAAACTAATACAAAATGATGTCTACTTAAAGCCTAAGCATCCCACTGAGTCCAACCCTTTACAATGAGAAAGAACAAGAAGATATAGTCCTAAATTCAACCTCCTACCATCCTCAGGGGTGGAATCCCTAAGATGAGGAACTAATCCATCAAAATCTAAACAAGAAACTGGAATCTAGGCAACCTGAACAACTTGCCTCTAAAAGGGAGGAAACTGATTCATTTGACTTCAAGAGAACTTTTGATCCAATGAATCTAGCCTCTGGAAACTAGTATTCATCATATTTACATTCGTAGTCACCATTTACATTAGTAGAAACATCATCCATGAGAGAAAACCCAAAAATTACAATCATGGCACAATAAAGTGCAAATTGAGCAGAAAATTGTCCTATGCACAGCGCCCAAGCTCTATGCACAACAATTTTTGTAGGGCCATTTTAGAGGCCTTTTCTGTGTCCAAATTGGGCCCAAAATATCTTTCTAGAAATCTCTTCAATTCTACTTTCCATAACATCTTGAATTTTTGCATTTGGAGTTGATTTGACCCCTCAAAAACTAATTCTCCTCAGACTGCTTTTGTGGCTCAAAAAGAGGGTAGAAATGTCATTTTTTGGCTGTTTTTTGACCTTTTGGTTGACCAATTTCACTCCAAAATATTAGGAAATTAACAAGGTGCATATACTCATCATTGGGAATCACAACATGCTGACCATTTCCTCATTGGATGCCCATAGGAAAATCACAGCGCCAGAGCCAAAATTTTTGTGTCAAAAACTGCTAAATTCTTCAAAAATGCAAAAATTCTCAAAAATTGCTCAAAATTGCTCAAAATTTGTGGGAAAACACTACCATCAAGTGTCTAGGTCAGCCAGGGAAGCTTCATCAAGCAACCTAATTCTATCACCCTCCTTTTTTCCTTTGAGTGCTTGTTTTGGCGTTGTCTTCATTTGCTTCACTCTTATGTTACAAATCTTGTTACGGGTCTTTTTCTCTGCCCCTTTTCATCATCCATCTCTCCATAATCTCCATAAGACTCATCAAGCTAAGACTTGGCCTTCTTAGCCTCCCTCTTTGCTTTGATGTACTTGGTTTGCATCAATTCCTGCTTGACCTCTAACTACTTGTTCTCTTGCTCATAAAAGGAGATGATATATTTGGCCCTTTGTAAACCGGTCTCAAGCTTCCTAATTTTGGCATCCTTTGCTTTCAAGTTAGGCTGAGTGATTTTATCTTTCTCCTCATAATCTTTATCCTCTTTATCCATGTTTTTGAGTTTGAAGCTTTATAAACCCTAGAGAAGGTAATCAGGAAGTGGTAGTTATGGTGAATAGGGATAGGGGAAGGGGAGAGGAATTTGTCTGATGTACGATGAGATATGTATGATGTGAGAGTGAGAAGGAGGGGGTATTTTTTAATAGGGACGATTTAGTACATATGGGTTTAAGGATTTTGCTTTGGTGAATTAGGGTATAGGGGATAGGCGTAGGGATTTTTTTAAGGGATTAGGGTATAGGGGATAGGTGCAGGGATTTAACAATAGAATGTGGGAATAAGGGATATGGTAAGTAGGGAGGGTTTTTAGACAACCTATGGTTTGAAAATTTAAATAGAAAACAAACTTCAAAATCATGAAATGAGTGTTGGGAGGATGGTTCAAGGAGTGTACTTACTTGCTTAGAGGTTCTAGGTAGAAAAAGAGCGATTTAGATGGTTGATAGGGTGGTCTTGATGTTTGCTACCCCTATGCACAACACCTTATACAGGTGTGCAACACTCCGATTGTATGCGCAGCGCCATGCAAAAATGCACTGGCAAATAGGTTCTATGTGCAACGCTCTGTCTGTAAGTGCAACACTCCCTCCTCTATGCACAATGCTTTTTGCAGGACACTTTTGGAGGCTTTCCCAGTGTCCAAATTGAGCTCATGATAGAATGTTAGAAATTTCTTTCTCATGGATACACAATGGACCTATCAGGAACTAAAAATGATCAATTATAGCCCTTGAAAAGTTAATTCTCCCAAGACTAGTCAAAAAGTGTAGAATGAGGGTGAAAAAATGAAGTGTTACCTTGAAGGAAACTTTTGGAGGTCTTCCTCAAGTCCAAATTGAGTGCATGATATCTCATTGGATATATATGTTTGTATAGTTAACATTTGACTCATCATGAAAGTCATTTGCAGAATCCAGATAGAAGAAAAAGTGATTTTTCCAAAGTCACTCTAGACGTGCAACAACTCTATTGTAGCAATTGTATTTTTGACATTTTTCTAAAACCATGACACCTGTGTAAAAAGTGAAGGAGGTTTTTCATCCTTGGACTGTTATGGACAAGAAATCAATCAGTTTTTCCAAATGCATCACTGTTTGGTCTAAAACATAGTTTGAATAAAAATCAGCCCTATGTATAGCAAATGATTTTTCCCTTGGAATGACTTCTTGAAAAATGATGGAGACATGATGTGTATGAGTTGGAATGGCCTCATACTTGCTGAAATGACCTCTCTTATGCCTCATATACTCAAATGTCTCTGATTCCATAGGCAACCCTAGCTCAATGGGTGAGGAAATTAGGGTTTAGTGCTTGCGGAAAATGATGATTTGGACACCCTTGGGAAAAGACAACTCCCTTTGGCATGCACTTAACCCTTTGAAAATTTACCCTTTCACTTGACTATTTCCTTTGAAAATTTGATATTTTGATGGTATGACATCTTTGGAACACTGAGTTAACAGCTTGGGATGGTGAAATTATTACATTTGAAAGACATAAAATTACATAATGAAATAAGCATTTCTCTTTACAAATCATCTTCACATGGTGAAGGGATGTTATTTGATCACCATTTACTTGTTAGTATTATGCAATGTAATGGAACCTTGGAAACACTAATGATCTAATTAAACCTTGAAAAATCCTAAAAGACCTAATGAGACCTTGAAGGACATAATTTCAAGACGACATAATGACCTCATGACTAATAGAAATGGCATGATAAAAATAATATTTATGGATGATCTACAATCAACGAGATATGAAGTATGACAACAAGTAATCACATTTAGGGAAGAGTGATGTTTTTGGACTAGGACTAGCATCAGTGACTAATTTTTTTTCATGAACTAGTGGAATGATAAAAAAACCCTATGTGGGACACCTAAAATGAATATGAAAAGAGAAATTTTGATCACTGATGGCAATATGAAAATACTGACTCTAACATTGGCTCCATTGGGGATGGTAGCTCCTTAGAGGTGCCAAGAACATCATAGAGCAAGTAGCCTTATTCATTGGGCATGGAGTAAAAAAATCTCAATCTGAAATGCATGACTGAATACTAATGACTCAAAGACACAAACTGACTTTTACTCAACTGAAAATTGACTCAATACTAAAACACAATTGACAAACTAAAAAATATGCTCAAAATAGAGCTTATTCAATAAAACCTACTCTAACTGTTTGAATTCTCCCCAAGTGCTTGTTTATGAACAAGAAGAGTGGATCAAAGTATGAATTATAACATTCAAATGAATGTGTCAAAGTCGAACATGCTAGAAAACCACCTGATTACTGTCCAATGATGTGGACCATTAACAAGAACGAGATAAACCACTGGTAATGAGAATAGTTCTCAAGCTATGATAGTAAAATCTGTGAATGTGAAAATGAAGTTGAAGTCAAATGTTCGTGGAATCATCTGATCGAAGGCCACTGATGAAAACCTATCGTCAAATGAAAATAACTTGCCATTAAGGCATGAAAGCTCTAAGGTACTGAAAGGGAGTCTCTAAGTCCCCTTCCTGGATAATAAGTTGAAGTCGATAGAAAGAAACCCTTCGAAGGAGGTCCATAATGTTCCCCCATCATCAACAAAAAACAAGGAATAAAGTGAAATTAATGAATAGGATCCAAGACTGTAGCAAAAGGTCAGACAATGTATAGGTAATGAGCTGCAGATAAGACTTATCTTGAACATTGGTGACCTGACTTCAGAGCGTGGAACAATTTGACTCAAGATAAGACCAAAATTCATGATGACGAAATGGAATAGGCATATGAGAGGAAAAATGGATCACCCACACTCGTAACGACAAGTGACTGACTGAGGATATCCAAACCAGACACGAGAAATAGATGAGCGTCTTGTTCAAAAGAGACATGCTTCCTATACAAGGGATGTTTCACTTTCATTTTCCCCCACTATTTCTAGTGAATACCCTAATTATTTCTAATCACAAGCTTGAAGGGGATATCATATGCTTGTCATATAAGTTCATTCTTTGAATGAATCCTTCCTAGTAAGTTTTACAAGTCCTAGGAAGGAGAAACTTGGTCTTGTCATGGTGACAATTCTTTCATCGTAAATATTTTTAACGAGTATAATAAAAGGATAACTCAGTATCATTTTCAAATTTAGAGAGTTTTAAAAAGAGACAAAAAATAAAACTCCATCATGTCACTTTTTTTTAATTTGTCCCTCAAACCTAAAAAGGTAGAAAACAATATTCGAGAGAACATTCTAACCATGTTGACCAAGGTGTACCATTTTTGTAAATAGTCAATCACAGCTTGAAAATGGGTAAACATATACTGAGATGACGTAAATTCATTTAACTTAATGAGTTCGAAAAGACAAGTACTCGACATCTGTTCATATTTTGAGAGTCGGAAAAGAGCTTAAATATGAATCTAGGAGGGTTCTTTTTTTGTTTATTTTTAACGAGTCCGAGAAAGGGATTAAAAAAACTTGTTGAATGAGTAAAAAATAATCACTGAATCCACTAAAAAGGACCTGTAACTGCACAAAGACAACCACACATCAGTAATATCGAGAAAAATAATGAAATATTGGCAACAGATGACTTTAAAACTTATAAATAGACAAAAAGTAAAAAAAAAAAAATTACCATTTCACTTGGAGTAACTTGGAGAGTGCATTTTGCCCCACTTTCTTTGATTTTTCAAGTGAGTAGTGTGGGAGATCCAAGGCATCATTTCACGAATCGTTAGTTGTAGGTAAGAGCCCTGCCTTTTCTCTTGAATTTCATTGTGTTTTCATGCTTTTCCAATGGGTTTTTTTTTTCCAGAAGGGCGATTTCAATTTTTTTATAGCGGGGGCAATCATCACGGGTTTTCTCATTGGACTCATGATGGTCTCACCTGAGCCCAAAAGGCTCTCACACTAGCATCACGGGTTTAATAAAAATAGGCATGATGGCCGTAGGGCAGAAAATTTGAAGAAAAACTTCCCCTTAGTGCGAAATTTTTTATTTTTATCTGTTGAAAGGAATCTAATGAATGTTTAATGGTTTTTTTGGAGGATATTTCGATAACATGGTCACTGAATGGAAGGAAAGAGGCCATGAGGCAGAAGATCACTAGGCTTCCCAATATCCAGAATGTGTGAATTCCTTGACGAACTATGGGCTACCAAAATTCTTCTAAACCACACGACTTACAGCCCAAAATGAGCTGCTACATTATCTGATCAGTTTATGGGGTGTTGATCGAGAAATATTCATTATTGGAGACCAAGAAATAGACCTGGAAGTAGTGGACATATACTTCATTACTAGACTATCTAAAAGAGGGGAAAGGGTTCAACTCTTAGGATCTCATTCTCGAGGTGAGAGTACCAATGCCCTAATTAGGAGACATTGCCCGAGTTTAGAGACAAGAGTGAGTTGGAAGTTGAAAATATTTTCTGTCAACAACCTTCTCCTGAGGATGATTCTACACACCGTAGCTAGTATAGCCAATTCGCAAGCTTTACACAAGATTTCAAAATATCAATTCCAATAGATGGTAGACTGCCTTAATCCACCAATATTCAACTGGTTAGATGGGTTGTTGGATAATATGAAGAGGAAACTGACCAAAGGTAAGCGAGGAAACCTAAATTAGTTCCGCTTCGATTTGATTTTGGTCACCTTATTTTTGGAGCGAGTGCCCCTATTTTGGTATTAGTGGAGAAAGGTGCCAAATCATGCTCCACAAGATCCAAGGTTTGTCAGATGGAATGAACTCATGCCTTGTGAAGGAGGGTGCCATCAAATGCATTTCCCTCTGTATTCTTTTAGTTTGTTGCATCACCAAATGATCATTTAGGATGAATATACCTTTGCAAGCACAAATTTAAGATGGGATCTAGATCTACCTCTACCACTGTGCGAACAGTGTACTGATGCAGGTAAAACTTGTATTTTGGATTTTTCAAGTTTTATGAGTTTTTCTATTAAAGTTTACCTGAGATTTAAGTTATGATAAATGTGCATATGTTGGATGAGAAAAGCCTCTTGACATGTCGCTAATAGCATGATGAGTAACACATCGGATAGAAGATGCTCCATATGAGGAAGGAGAAGATCCCATGGTGGAGATGGAATGCAATCTAGAAGTGATCACCAAAGGGATTCCAGAATATGCGACTATAGATAACGTGCCACTACTATACTAGAGGCATATAGTAGGATTATCTGCAAGACTGTGTCAGTTATTAGGCTGAGTGATTAGAGCGGTCCTGTATTTTCATGAGCATCATGTGGGTGAATAGCCTTTCTAGTTGTTTTTGCACTGTTGCAAGCTTTGAAAGCCATGTCTCTCAGAACAATTTATTTTTGGAGATTTTTATGCAAAAAATTTGACATATATATATATATATATATATATATATATATATATATATATATATATATATATATATATATATATATATATATATATATATATATATATGCATATATATGCATATATATATGCATGTTTTATTTTATACTTATGTGTCGAACATGTACCATGATGATATGATTAGTTTTATAAATTACGCAAATACCTATCAAGAACATAAATTGCTAATGCATCTATTAATGTATTCAATTTACGTGGAATGTGTTGATATGTGACAAAAAAAATTATTTCCAGTAATCTAACATGTAGATACATACGTAGAATTTGTGGATTTCTTACTAAGTATTGATTATTCGATTGTAACACAACGATTTGTGAATCTAATTTAACAACTCAATTCCTAATGGCAAGAGAAACTGCTTCAGATAATAGTTCAATCACTGCACTATATTCGAAAATGTTATTAGTTGTATGTCCCAGGAAAATATCTTGTAAATTGATCAACTCACCATCAGGGGCAAAGAATTCCCAAGCTGTCGAAAACAAGTTCCATGTGCTCTGACAAGCACCATTAGCAAAACCAACATAATGTTATGATGACATCTACAAACCGAGTGGAACACAAGGGAAGCATAAAAACATTTCTCCAAAGAAAACAATATCACTAATAAATTAGAACCTCACACCAATGAATTCACACACTAATGTAGAAAAGTGATTACATGGAACTCACTCATAATAGTTTTTTAGACACAACCAATTGTGGGGTTGTGACAATGCATTACCTTCGTAGACAACTAGCTCATAAGAACATTTTTGCAAGACACATTTTACAATATATGCCACATGCCACATAGGTTCGAACTTCCCATCTCCCAGCTTATCGTTGGCTTGATCATATAGGAGGACCAAGTCACCTTCAGTAAAAATGCATGGAGAAACAATTTGATCAAAATGGTCTTTAACTCATTTTTTTGTGCTTCAATCACCATTGTAGCAATATGACAGTTCTCTGTTGAAAAGTGTGCAACAAGAAATGCTTGTTGAAAATGCAACAAGATGATGGAGCTTAGTGAAAAGAGTCACCTTCACTAAGTGGGCCTGCAGGCAAATTATGGCGCAAGTTCTATTTTTTATCACAGTGTGGATGATCATAGTGTGGGTGACCACAGTGTGAGTGATCACAGTGTGAGTGATCACAGTGTGGGTGACCACAGTGTGGGTGATCACCGTGTGAGTGATCAAAGTCTATTTTTAGACTAGCTGTCAAAAATAGAAAAGTCAAATATTATTGTCTCATAATAATATTTGGACTATAAACTTGATCTTATTCTCTTGGAGAACTTCAGGATGAGCTACGCATGTGGTACATGTAGATACCAGAGGGAAATACGTGGTTACCTATGGGATGACCAATATTTGCATGCAGGACTTCAGTTAGAACTAAAGTGACTTGAGTTTACTGGAGGTGTAGTTGATGGAGTTGTGTTCAGTTTAACTTTGTTAAACTGGTTGTATTTAGTCTAACTGATCAATAGACTAGAGATGAGTTGGGTGAATTAGTTATTAATTAATTCACAAGTTATTAACTCATAATGAAACTATAGAATACATCAGTTAACTCAGTTGCATGTTAGTGCATGTTCAGTTCAGCAGGGACAGGTGTTAGAGGATCAGATTGCTATCAGTTGTGACTATAGTTGTGCATGATGATTTGCACAATCAGAGGGATTGAGTATGCCAATGAATTGGCCAATATCAAGAATTGTAGCTTGTGCTCACGTCCAACAGAGTGTGAGTGATTATTTGCAGGTCAAATACGAGTTTGGTAAGCCATTCTCATCAGTTCTTGAGCAGGTATTGAGCTGTGGAGGCAGGCAAGCAATGGAATATATTTGGAGATCAGATATGAGCTGTATTGTGTGTAACAGGTGGAGCTGGTACTGGATTGCTTGTGATAAGCATTGTACTTTGTAATGTTACATGATTCAATCACTATAATATATAGATAGTTTGGGTTTTTAGAGAGATGCTTTCCCCGGGAAAATACTGTGTTGATATGTGTGATTGATGCTTCTATGTGTGCCTGTGAATGTTTCTGCTTCTGTAAATTGATGATCAACGTAGAGGAGGTTATGTATTATGCATGTTCCACTTATAAGTGTATAATAAGGATAATCTCTGTGAATATGTGTCATATTATTCAAAATTTCTACAGTCTCATCAAGCCTCTCAAGATAATGTAACTTATCCTCTTCATGCAAGGTATCAGGAAGTAGTTCGATAGCTAATTTCAATGAAGGGATTTCACACTCGATCGGGAGTGGCACCTCTAAACCAAAACCAACTAGAATGGAGTGAAACTAGTGGTTGTATTAGCTGTAGTCCTTTAAGCCAAAAGAGCAGAGAATATCATGAGATGCCAATCCTTTTTATGCTTCCCAATGGTTCATTGAAGCATAGTAATAAAAAACTTGGTTAATTGCTTCAACTTGCTGATTGTCCTATCGATAGTAAGGAGTTGAGGTATAATGGCAAAGACCCAATTGAGCAGTTAAATCTTCCATCATGTACTAATGAAAATGTGATTTGTGATTAGTGGAAATGGCTTGAGGGGTACCAAAACGGGCTATGACATGGTTAAAGAGGAACTGAGCAGTAGTGATACCATCAG
Organism: Pinus tabuliformis; assembly: GCA_031772625.1. Classification (NCBI taxonomy): domain Eukaryota; kingdom Viridiplantae; phylum Streptophyta; class Pinopsida; order Pinales; family Pinaceae; genus Pinus; species Pinus tabuliformis. The sequence goes on from CM062816.1 coordinate 1,214,545,340, forward strand.
CATTATATGTTGACATTACCTCAACCCATTTAGTGAACTAGTCAACAACGACGATGATATAGCCATGCACCCCGGTCGAGCAAGGGTTACATGCCATGAAATCTATGCCCCATTTAGAAAATAGGTCAATTGTAGAGACTAGGTATAATGGTTCTCGCGGGGCTCACTGTTTGTTGTTATAAATTTGATATTCATGGCACTTCTGAATGGCCAGAATACAATCCTTGAAAATTGAAGGCTAGAAATAACGATGTGAAGGATTTTCTAAGCAGTGGCATAGCATGACATGTGACCACCACATGCCCCACAGTGGTAGTCATTCAATACTTTTTTAGTCTCTTCAAGTGTTAGACATCTGTGAAGAACAAAGTCAACATCGACACGGTATAATGTATCCCCAATAATCCAATAAGGTTGATAGTGATGTTGGGTGCGACGTCGGTTAGATTGCGACAAATCATATTGAAAGGTTTGGGTCTGAATATAACCAATGATATCTCCATGCCATGGGTCGAGAGTGCTGATGAGAAATAAAGTTTCATCAGGAATCTACTCAGTAAAATCGGTGGAAGTTTTTGCAGAAGGAAGGGTGCCAATCAATTTGGAAAAAATGAGTGACTTCTTTGATTTGATGGCATTAAACTCCAAATCAAACTCTTACAGGATAACAATCAATTTAGAGTATTTACCCTGAAGCAATTTACGAGTCAAAATATAAGTCATGGGGTTGCAATTAGAAATCACTGAGGTCGTCCGTAGAAGAATGTAATGATGAAATCATTGAATAACATGCGTTGTTGCCAAGGCAATTTTATCGGCATGAGCATATCGAGTTTCAGTATCAATGAGATTTCGACTAAAATAATAAACCACCTATTCATTACCATCGTCATCATCCTGGATGAATACCATAGAAATGGTATTGTCGACTGCGGCCAAGTAGAAAAAATAATCGCGCCAATAGTCAGGGGATGTAATAGAGGAGCACTGATGAGTGTGTTCTTTAGGGCATCAAAGGATTGTTGGGAAATTTTATCCCAAATGAATGGGATTCTCTTTCTATGAAAGTTGGTAAATCCCTTGGCGTGTTCATCATAGTTAGGGACAAAGTGATGAAGAAAATTAGCCTTTCCTTGCAAAATTTTCAATTCATGCAGTGACGTAGGAGGGGGTAAATTTACAATACCCTCAACTTTCAGAGGATCTATTCGGATACCTTCTTGGGACACAATAAAACCTAAAAGTTGACCAGATTCTACACAGAAAACACACTTAAGTGGATTAAGATGAATATTATAGTGTCAACAATGCAAAAAAATGGCACGTAGCCGGTATGGATGGTCACGATGCTTATCAGAATGAGCAGGTAATTCATTAAGATAAGGTTGAACAATGTGTCTAATATCATGAAAAGTGTTGGCATTATAATGCATGTGTTGTACTTAAGCGCAACCCACTTGTAGCAGAACAACTCACTTGTATATGGTAACTAGATGAATCTATAGAAGAGATATCAGATGTAACAGAATGCATGGAAGTTGCATTTACAGGTGTGACAAAATGCAGGAATCAGTTCAGAAGTAATGTACAATGGCAACTCTCTCAGATGACAGTTCACAATGCAGCAGGTTAACAACAAAGAATTATAGATCAGGCTATAGAGAATGAAGAAAGAGAGGTATACACAAGTTCACTTGACCAAGCTGTGTATACACGCAAGTTCACTGAATAGAAGTAGCGTATATGTACACACGCACTTTCACAGAAGGAAAAGTGCATATATCTTGGAAAACTAAGTTTTTGGTTTGAGGTATTTGGTCCATGGTATTTTTATCCATGGTATTGGTCTAAGGTATTTGGTCTGAGGTATTGACCCTAGGTATTTGGTCCAAGGTATTAGTCCTAAGTGGTTTTGGTCCATGGTATTGAGAAAGCCAAAAACTATAAAATGAGGAGAAGATCATTAGACTAAGTGTGCAAGTATTGAATATCTAATAAAGTGTGAGATCTAGTATGCAGGTAATCGGCTTATGGTGCTTTGTTTAATCTGAACCAAGGATGAACCTTAGTGGTTGATGAGGGATAAGATCTAATGATGGATTGGGATCTTAAGGCTTGAAATGAATTATCATTATATGGTTTGATCATGTATAGTCTAGATTTGAATACTGACGCATGTGTTGTTCTATAAATGTTATGATCTGGCTACGACTGAAGTCTGGAACAGCTGCAAAATTATGATTAATATTTACAAACATATAAGGTTGGCTTTGATAAAAGTGCATATACATGCTAGTTCAACACATCTAAGTAGCATATACATTATGTTATATGATATTTGAAGTTATAGTTGGATCTGGTTGTTGTTGTAGAATTCTGGGTTTTGCTTTGTGTTCTGGTCACTGTAGTTTAATGACAGTATACTGAATTTTCAGATTGATTGATTGTGATTTGTTTCAGTGACAATGGGCTTTCAGTGGTTCATTTGTGGGTGATTCATATATTTATGATTTAGTTTCAATGATTGGTTAATGTGGATGTATTTGATGGTTTTAGTGCAGTGGTGATTGATTTTTGAGCTTCAATGTTGATAATGGGTCCAATATGAAAATTTGATGAAATGAGGCCTTCATGTGTATTGTTGTGTACTAGGAGCATCCAGTCTGAAAATTTATGAAACGTGGTCCCTGGAGGAAGAAAGAAGGTCGTAGCCTTCTGTATGTCAGCACCTATGTACTAGTAAACATATCAGCTAGTACAAGAGCTAGGGGTTGTAGCTCCCTTCTAGTAGTAGCTAGAGAACGAGAGAAGGTTGTAACATTTTGCAGGTAGAAGCCTACGTACTAGTATCAATCTGCACTAGTACAATGTTGTAAACAGATTTTCTTATTATTAAAAGAAGACATAGATGACAGTAGCAGGTGGTTTTCACCCACATTGGGTTTCCACCTTAAATCTTGGTGTTCACGTGTGTTGCTTATGTGTGATGGTTCATTATGTTATTAACTACACATGGTTACTGTTTAATGTTTACTAAAGTACTGATGCACAGATTAAAGATCAACATATGATGAATTAACTGAATTATAAGTTTGTTGGATATTCATTGGTTTCCTTAAACACAGATGCGTGTACATGCAGGTTACCTTCATTGAAGTAGCATATATAAAATTGAGTATGAAAAGAAAAATATTATTGACTTGACTAATATTGATTCACCCCTCGCCTCTCAGTATTATTTCCAACAAAAAGCATATGACATTGTTCTTTGAAAGGTAGCACCATCATTTTTTAAGCCGAAAGGGAGCTTCTTATAGCAAAAATTCCCCCATGGACAGATGAAGGTCATCTTGTGTTGATCAGTAGGTAATATATTGATCTGGTTATAACCAGAAAAACCATCCATAGAGAGAAAATCTCACTCCCGTCACACTTGTTGAAGATTTGATCAATAAACAGAGTGGGATAGTTATCTTTTGGGCATGTGCAATTGATTTCACAGTAATCAAAACAAACTCAGATCATGCCCTACTTTTTAGTAACAGGTACACCATTAGAAACCCAATCTGTCAATGGGATAGGGTAGATAAAACCGGCTTTTAGAATTTTTTCAACTTCTGCCTTAATAGCACCAGCCTTCCTAAGATGCATGGGTCAGAGTTGTTAGTGAACGGGCTTCACATAAAGTTACATGGTTATTTCATGCACCACAATATCTATATTAATACAAGGAATTTCCTCATATGACCAAGTGAAGACATCGCGAAACTATTTGAAAAGATCGGTGTAAACCCTGATCTCATCAAGAGAACAAGAAACCTTAATGTGGATGTTCTCAACAATTCTATGTTTAATGGAAATTTCGAGTGGAGTGGTTGAAGTAATATTTCCCATATTACCTTCAGACAATACTTCATGCACAAAAACAGGTGTTTGAAGTGGATGCATTAGGTTATGAGAAACGAATGCTTCAAGACATGAAATAATCTCAATTAGGCTTGGAAGAAATGAGGAATGATGACGAATATCGTTCCAAGGAGTTTCATCAAGAGACATAATGTCAATAATACTCTCGTCGACGGGGAATATCTCGTTCAAAGGCTCTGGGGAATCCCAAGAACCAAACTAATGAGATTGTGAATAGGTATCCAAATTCATACTAAGAATAACATGTCTTTCTGAAGCAGCTGATGAAGCTAAGACAATTTCATTATAAGCTTGTTCCAAAGGGATTAACGACATAGTGTCACCAAATGAATCAATTTCATCTGAGGTAGGTAATATAAATTATCAACAGCCTTACACAACCTAAATACCACTCCAACTATCTTATGTTCCATACATTTCACAAGCACTGCAAAATCCACCCTATATTCCACAAGAAGGTCCCCATGTGTAGCCTGCTCAATATATTATTCCTGGTGCATATGGTCAAATACCATTTGGAACTTACTAATACCCATAGGGAATCCCTTAAGGAACTATCCAACAACTGTTACAACAACACGGGTAACCTTTGCAGTAGTATCAACAGCCTTTGCAATAGTGTTATAGACATTTTTGGGCACTACAACCCCAAGCATGAAATGTCCATAAACCAAGGGCTCATAAGTCCCTAAAAGTGTTCTTCTAACCCCTAAAGGAACAAGGTCAACAGATTACAACTTCTCCCAGAGGTTCTCCATAAAAAACTGCTCAGAATTGGTCAAAACAGGATCATTTCAGCTGCTCCATTGGCCAAGTGTGTTGCATCTCACCTAAGTACACTGTGTGGGTGCGTTGAATTTCAAAAAGCCCTTCTATGGGGTGCGATGGGTGAGAAATGACAAATGGCAGTGTCATTCTGCGAGGTGGAGAGGCAATGGAAGCTTCCAGAAACTTCTCCTGTGACACTTGCCTCTCTGAATTTGACCAAGGATGAGTAAGAGATCATCAATCTCCAAGTGGAAGCAAGAACTATCAGAGGGAAGACACTAATCAAATCATAAGCTAACTCATCTCCATTATAGATATCTATATATGGATCCCTCATCCCAGAGATCCAGAGGCTGGAATTTTGCATATTGTAAGGAATTGTTGTTGGTTTCTTGAGACAAACATCAGATTGTTGGGTGATCTAAGCTTTGTATGAGGTGAAGAGGGGCTTCGTTGCTGGGAGGTTGATGTTGGGTTAGAACAACTGGTTGTAACTCCTCTTGGCTCTTTCTTGTTTATCAATAAAAGCTATTCAAGTTTTCCTCCATACTCTTGTGTCATTGATGTTTGCTGCATTTGTATGGTCAATTTACATCTGATCCTAGATTGTTTATGATTATAGATCCATGTCTTTGTATAATTTTATGCTACTGTGATCTTATAGGTACTTTGTGAAGCTGGGCATGCAAGGGAACAAGTAGCGAAAGACTATCAAGGAAGAGAGGAATCAAATCAGGAGATTAGCATAAGACAAAGGTTGGTCTTTTTGTTCCTCTCTATCTATAATTCATAAAGGAAAAATGAAAGTAGCTTTACTCTGTTTGTTTCTAAGGAAGCTGTCACACCTTAGTGGGATAAGCAGTTCTGAGTAGACACTTTTCCCTATAACAAATAGCAAACACAATTTGTTCAACAAACCAACCAACACTTGTATCTGCAAGGCCAACCCCTATAGTACCAAGGTCAAACCTTTCAAACACAAGGATAAACCCTGCAATAGTAGAGCCAATCACTTCATATCTAGGGTCAGTAGATGCCGCAACCTTACAATCCATATGCTACACATAATTTTTATCCTCCTTATGGTTATCAATAGCCTAGGGTAGGTCAATATCAACCCTACCCTAGAAAGAATCCACCTTATGGTCAGGGTACCCCTCAGTGGGGGAAAAATCAAACCCCCTATGGTCAAACTCCTCTGCTTTTGGGGAAGAATCCTTACCAACAAGGTTGGAACCTGAAAGGCCTTATATGCATTTTAATCCACAATTTCCATTTTTAGCTACATTGGAACTAACCGATGTATCGAGGATTACTAATGATCCCATTCTTCATTTGCCTTACTGGCCTCCAATTCCTACTAAAATTCCTATCGATTTCCCGAAGTTCGAAGGAATACCTAAAGAGGACCGTCAAGCCCATTTGATGACGTATCACGTATGATGTTCTTCCAATTCTTACATTAGTGATTATATTCATCTCTGCCTCTTTCAATGAACCTTGACAGGTGATACCACAAAGTGGTATGTCGAGTTGCCTCGAGGTACCTATCTAGACTTTAATTCTTCGGCTATGGCCTTCCTCACCCACTTCCAGCTATTATTTCATTATGAAACTAGTACTCATTTTCTTACCTCTCTAAAGCAAGATATTGTGACCCATATTTCTGATTACACCCATGAATGGAGACGTCGGTGTTGCCTCATCAAATTTGAAATTCCTGATGAGTTGTTAACTAAATGGTTCACCAAATCATTCTTAAAAAAAAATGCTAAAGATATAGTGATGGGTGCATGTGTTACTGAGGACCAAGATATTTCCTATGCCCAATATTTGAACTTAGTTTATTCCCGATCCGACATGCTATATGATTTTTTTCCTTATGCTTTGTTACACAGTATTTATCACACCTCTTGAACTTCCCCGTGACATACCCCAAAGTGCCTAAAAGCTAGAAATCATTCAGTGCACTCATCCTCAGATGTATCTCAGATCCTCCCTAAAACACTGATTGAAAAATGCCTTTAGCATCCCCTAAAGAAAAGAGTTCTAAAACCCTAATTTTAGGATCATCGCTCCCTTGAAATTGGTAGCCTATGCTTGTCGCTATCTGCACTTCACTAGCCTCATGCTACTAGTGAAATTTTTCCTTGGATACCTGCAATGATCGATAAAAGGTAATTTTTCACAATGAGGACAAGAATCTTCATGATCTAGAGGCTTCCAGAACAATGAGATGGAGGTTGTTCGGTATGGATGAGGTCGATTTCTCTCAACTTGGCCCTTTGGTCTTATCCCTATGATCTACCTCCTTGAGATGAGGGCCTTCTCCTATCTTTGGAGATATCCTAACTCCCTTTCAGTGCCTATATATTCATGTTTTCCCATTCCCAAATCGTTGGTTTTGGCTATTTGCACCCTTATGTTGAGATAGTGCCTATATGCTACTCATTTTGCTTGGAGAAGGAGTGCTTGGAGAGCTTTCGCTTGGACTTAGATATTCACTCAAGGATATATTATTGACATCAAGGCTTAGTTATATTCTTCCTCCTTTATTCTATTAATATATACAACTGCTAGTTCACTTTCCATAAATGTGTGTGTTAATGCATCATTTATCTTAATGGTCCTTGATCTGTTAAGTAGATTACTTTCGATTATGTTATTTGTATTTGTATTGTTTGTTGTGTCTTTGATATCTTGTGTAGGCATCCAAACATTGTGAGTAGTAGGACTGAGGCTGAGGTAAAAGTGATTCGATGTCTTCAATAAAGGAGGGCATTACAGCATTAGAACTAGGTAGGCCAACATCAAAAGAGGAAGATGGCCTACCTCGTTCTGATGTTGTAATGCCCTCCTTTGTTGAAGACCTTGAATCACTTGTACCTCGAGCTCAATCCTACTGTCACACGGAATAACTCGATCTTGCGGACAAGATAGACCTTCCTAGAATCTAAAGAAGACCTAATGATAAGCAAACCAACCAGACACTATCTTTCTCTAAATATGCTTTAATAAACAATAGCAAACAAGTGTTTTTAGTGCCTAAATTAGGTCCAATGCAAGCTTGTGGATGCCCTCACTCCTTTGATCCAAATGAGCTCCTTTTTGCGAATCTACAAACACAAACAAGGCAAACAAATTAAATAGCACCTGAAAATCCAATTGCATAAAACATATTTAACATGAAAGTCAAGGAGTCCATGGAACAAATAACATAAGATACTTGTTAAGAAAAATGAGTTTGATTATATTAATTCAAAAGAAGAAGAACCTTACAACCTTTGCCTTAACGCTGTACAAGCTCCTCCCAGGGTCCAGCAAGAAGTCTCCTCAACTTTGACAACTTTCACTCACTCCCCAATGAAGCCAAAAAGATGTGTGATCTCTCCTCTTAAGCTCAACTAGGAAGTCTTGATTTCACCAGCATTTACCCTCAAAAATGTTCAGCTTCTAACCTCCTTAGGAACTAGCCCAATGCCTGTATTTATAGTGCAATGGAGGGAGGTTACTAGGTCCTCCTTCAAAGGGATAGCTCCTCTCATCAAGGGATTAGCTCCTTCTCTTTTGGGATGCATGAACCACCTCAGAGAAAACAATCCACGTCAAAATTCCTTCTAGAAACCTCTAGAATTAACCCAAATTGAGTTTTTTAAGATAAAACTTGCGCCTTTTGACTTTCACAGGGGTCCGCACCTACACCATTAGGGACAGAGCAGGCAGGTCCACAGCTTTTGTACACAGAAGGTGCGGGACCGCAGGTGACCATGAGAGAAAGTGCGGAACCAGAGTTACATTGATTTTTAATGTCTTTCTCTCATTTAAAAAGCATGATTTGAAGAGCTGAGGTCTGAGACTTGCTTAGGAGGACAGTACAGGTGGTGATAGACCCATACTGACTGCAAATAATCATGGTGACGATATTTTTGTGTAACAGATTGCCCCCTAAAGTGCGAAGTCTGTAGTAGATGAGGATTTCTTATCATTTAGGAAGAGTGAAGTACTTTATCATTTCAAGGATCATCTTGTGGAGAACCCAGTTGGAACCTGTAATAACATTCAATGCAAAATATATATATGAGATCATATCATTGCTAAGGTAGGCATTCCCATACTCAGATAAAAACTGACTAGAAAGTAACTACTGCTCTGATACAGGAATGATCTTGTAAAACATCATAATTATAGACTCATGTGAACACAATATGGACGCAGCCATTTGTTTATGAATAGTCCATTATATAATGAATACAAAATTCCCTGTAGCCTGGATTGTGGAAACTAGATCCAGGGTCTTCATTTCTACTTCCCGAAATAGTACGATTCTATCCATGCGAATGAATGTGTTGATGTCGAACATGGTAGAAACCACTTGATTACCAGTCAATGATGTAAACTGTTAACAATTGTGAGAGAAACCACCAGTGATGTCAATGGCTCTCAAAGTACCCAGTACAATCCATGAGATGCGAATAAATGTGTTGATTTCGAACATGTCATGGAATCCTTTGATTGAAAGTAAATGATGTAAACTGTCGTCAAAGGCGAGAAACCTACCATTGAGGCATGTAGATATCAAGGTACTGACGATTTCTAGATCATCTTTCTAGATAATGAGCTGATGTCGATAGAAAGCGATCCGTCATAGGCAAGCCCACAACACGAAATCATAGATCAATTTGAAGAAATTTAGTTGCAAGGACTGACTCAGGGATGGTCAAGATGGATGACAGATATTTTGAAAATGAATGGCTTATTGGTAGTGACCTCTTGAGCACATAACGACACGACAGATGGTTTGGTGACAATTGATCCAAAGTTAATACCCAGAAACCGGCTGAAGAATTTCAATGTGGTTTGATCAACTGTTAGGCAAAGGATTTCCCAACCCAGGTGAATGAAAGTGTCGTGTTCAAGAGTGGTTACAAAGTATGACAAACAGGCTCATTTTTCTCTCTTTTCCCCCACCATTTCTGGCAAGTACCTCTTTATTTTTGACAAGCTTGAGGAGGATAACATTTGCTTGATTATAAGCTCATCCTTTGGATGAGTCCAACTTAGTTTAGATTTGAACCCTAAGAAGGAGTGGTTCGTTCCTGTTTGTAATTGAATAGGTCCTTTACTGTGAAATTTTGACGAGTCCAGTATAGGAGAAACTCGGCGTTTTTCAATTTTAGAGAGTCTGAAAAAACTTAAGAAGACTCCAGGGTTGACCTTTTTCGTAAATTTGTGTCTCCCAAGCCCGAAAAAGTATAAAATAATACTTGAGAGAACTGCTTGATCTTTTACGACCAAGGAGTACTTTTCGTCATTAGTGCCTTTGACCCGAAAAAGTAAAAAAGCGATCAATGACACGTCATTTTATAACAAATATCGAATTTGAAACGACAAAAATCCGACAATCTTTTCATGTTTTTACGGTCGGAAAAGAGCTGTAAGTGGACCGTCTTCTAATTTCGTTTTAACGAGTCTAAAAAAAACACTCAGCAATCTTTTCATGTTTTAGGAGTCAGAAAAGAGCTTAAAGATGACTCTACATGTTTTTCGTCGAAAATGATAGATTTCACCTGAATAATCCTTTATTCTGCACAAAAACACAAACATTACTCATACCTGTTTGAAATGGATAAAAACATCGCAAAATACCTTTTCAAAGTGAGACATAAAACAAATTTGCAATTTATTTACTCAAAAAACTTATAAAAAGGGCCTTTGTCAATTCATTTTTCCCGTTCGAGTTTGGGTGAGGAAATAGTGCTTTTGCTCAGAAAACTTCTCGGGAAATCCAACCGTCGGAATCGAGCGTAGTCTTCTCCAGGTAATCCACATCATCCCACTTTTCATTCTTAACCATTTATTTTTTTGTTTTAGTCTTTTGTTTTCATTTTTGGGAGGGTTTTTAGGCGCAAAACCCGCGCGAGGGGGCCCGCATGTTTACCATTGCGGGCCTGCGGACCCCGACTTTTTCTCCATCAGGAAAAAGCTCGGGGTCCGCACCTTCCGTGTAGACAAAGTGCAGTCCCACGCACTGTGTCTAACCTGGAGGGTGCGTACCCCACCGCAAGGATTTTGAACCCAAAAATTCTCAAAAATGGACCACACAAAATATTTTCTAGCATTTTAATTTGTCTTTATACTTGATGCAGAGAGTACATCATGCTAGATTGGCGTGAACAAGAGCATGAGGACGTGGATGTTGCTGCATGGAATCATCAGCCTTAACTTGATGCTTTGAGGGTGTGCGGATTGTACAAATACTGGTCCATTCCTGGCATGAGGGCTCAGGTGGATTTCTTACAGTGGCTAGTTGACAGATGGAGCATACAGGACCAGTGCTTATTCATTTCATTGGTGGCCACCAGCTTGAAAACGAGCCGACGGACATATATTTCTTGATTGGTTTGCCTAAGAGAGGCGAAGACTTGACTCTGTTTGGGGCTAGGCCAGGTGGCCAGTCTGTCGATAGCCTCACGCTAGAGTACTGCAACAGCCAGGCTAGAGACAAAGGGATAGACATAAAGACCATATCCCATCCTGAGCTCATGGTGATTGCGTTCACTGTCACCAGACTTTGCGGAGTTGCCGCATTACATATTGCCACCAGATCCCAGATGCGTATGGTAGTTGATTGCTTTCGAGGCACCATCTTCAACTGGTGCGATGCCGTGTTGGCCAATCTGAAAGGCCAACTGACCAGGGCCAAAAACAGACAACTAAAGACCTTTGGTTATGGGGCTTTGGTTGTGAGTTTTGGCCTAGAGAGGGTTCCTATGCTGATCCCACAGCACCTTACTATTGGAGTTGGGCTTCCTCGAGAGCCCAAACTAATGCGATGGGTCGCAGTCATGGCCCGTCACCCGGACGAGAGGACAGAGGTTGCTCGCTTCAAACCTGAGTATTTCCAATGGTTGGAAAACTAGGTATTTTCCATTCAGGACTTTCCTTACGCTGGGATAGATTTTCGTGGTGACCCAGACATGGTTCTTCCACTAGGAGAGCAGTGGGATGAGTCAGGTAAAATCCTTTTCAACATTTTTTCTATTTTAATTTTTTTTTGTTATTTTTCCATCGTCTCAAAACTGATAGTAAAAATTTAAAATGTAGATGTGGGTCCACAGTGACCAGCCGCTCTACGACCTTTCGAGGGGAGGCAACCAGTTGCACCCGCGCTAGCCCCACAGGATGAATCAACAGAGGTTTTGGCCGAGTTGGAGGGTCATCTTGAGCGCTTGATAGGAGATATTCCTGAGACCACTATAGACGACATTCCTCGTCGACTTCAGTGCTATGTGATTGGAGTCCCGGGACCCTTTAGGAGGTTCCTTTGCAAGGTGGCCCGTGCAGTGGTTTCTTATAGAGATCATCACCAGTGATAGGATGATCGCCTATTGTGGGCACATGTGACATTTTTGTTTTTTGTACTTATCATTTTTGCCGATCATAAGGTGTTTTTCAACCTATGATCGAAGACGATGTATTTTTTGACACACTCCTATATATATATATATATATATATATATATATATAGATATATCACTATTACCGGCTTATCTTGTAAATCATGTTATGGAATGGTTTTAAATTTACATGTATGATTATTGCAAATGTCTATTTAACATTCGAGAAGAAATTGCATCTGCTAATGTATTTAAAGATCTCGGAATATGCTGATATTCAATGTAATCAAATTCACGTTCCAAGAGACGCACTCTCAAAAATAATCTTAATAACACTGGATTTCTAATGGCATACACTCTATTAAGCTGTAATACAACGAGTTCAGAATCTAACCTCACTATCAAACTCCGAATCCCAAATGAAATAGATTCAGATAATAACTCAATCACTGCACTATACTCGGCAATTTTTTTCGTTGTTTGACCGAGGCTTACCCCATGCATAGATACTAACTCGTCAGAGGCCGAATAGATAACCCAAGCTGCGGAAGAGATGTTCTATGTATTACGACAAGCACCATCAGCGAAACCAATGTATGTTTGGAGAGGCATCGACATCTGCAATATCAAGAGTAAAACCAAGATAAGAAGGAATAATGACGAAAAAACACTCTCTAAACTAAGCACACTGTTTAAACTAAAACACACCAGCTAGAAAGAGAAACTATCCTAACTAAATCTCCATACCCATTCTTTTAAGCATAATACCTCTTCAAGTAAAGGACATTTCTGGGTTTACCCAAAGAGTCCCCATCAAAGTCTACCAATTCATAAGCCCCTTTGGCTAGCTTTCGCTTGACAACATAGGGACCATGCCACATAGGAACAAATTTTCCAACACCTAATTTATCATTAGCTTGATCATACACTAAGACTAGATCTCCTTCCGAAAAATTTCGAGGGGTCACATTTCGATCATACTGAGCTTTCATTCATTTTGCGTGAGTCTCGATTGCCAATGCAACATCACGTTGATTCTCATCTAATTGAGCCAAGTATAACAAATGCTTTTCCTCTTCGGAAGTGGCTGGAAGCAATTCGATGGCCATTTGCAGTGACGAGATTTCGCATTCAATGGGTAACATGGCTTCCAAACCATAGACTAGTTGGAAAGGAGTGAACCCTGTTGATGTTTTTACTGAATTTCGGTATGCCCAAAGCACTGAAAATAGCATGTTGTGCCAATTCAACCGATGAATCCCAATTATTCGTCGGATCATGATAACTAAAACTTTGTTGATGGATTCAACCAGACCATTCGCTTGTGGATAATAAGGGGTTGAACTATCGTGACGTAAACCAAGCTGGCCTGTAAGTTCGGTCATCATAACGTTTCGAAAATGATGCCCATGATCAGTGATTATCGCTTGTGGGACACCAAACCTAGCAATTATATGATTGAACATGAAAATTGCAGCTGTCTTGCCGTCTGCCTCGAATGTAGGCATTGCCACGGCCCACTTAGTAAAATAATCTACCGCAAGGATGATATACGCATGCCCCCCGGCCGAGTGAGGGTTACATGTAATAAAATCGATGCCCCATTTGGCAAAAGGACCAACGAAAATTATAGGGTGGAGAGGAGCAGGTGGAGCGTGCATCTTACGATAAAAAATCTGGCAGTTGTGGCATTTTCGGACTGCCGTAATACAATCTTTAAATAAAGATGGCTAGAAGTAGCCAGCGCACAATATCTTTTGGGCTGTGGAAAACACAGACATATGACCACCACACGCTACAGAGTGATAGTCATTTAGAACCCTTTCAGCTTCCTCGTGAGTTAAGCAACGTCAAAAAACAGAGTCCGTTCCACGGCGATAAAGAGTATCTCCAATAATTCTGAATTGTTGGGACTGGAATCGAATTTTCCAACGTTCTGACCTTGAAATTTCTGGCTGAAAGGATTGGGTTTGGAGATAAACGATGATATCCCCATACCATGGATCTAAAGTGCTTATTCCAAACAAGGATTCGTCCGCAATGGGCTCCTCCGCCACAGTTTCTGTGTGAGCACGCGGGAAGTCACACATTAACTCCGCAAAAACTAAAGATTTCTTAGACTTAGATTTCTCAAATTCCAAGTTGAACTCTTGCAGGATAATGATCCATTTAGAGTACTTGCCCCTAGTAATTTCTTGGTCAAAATGTAGATCATAGGGTTGCAATCCGAAATTACGGTAGTTTTACGTAGTAGAATGTAGTGACGAAAACGTTGGATAGCTTGAACGGCTGCCAATGCCAATTTCTCCACATGTGAGTATTTTAACTCAGTGGGATTTAAGGTTCGACTGAGGTAATATATCACATGTTCCGTTTCGAATTCATCTTCCTAAACTAAGACCATTCCAATGGTGGAATGAGAGGCAGCGAGATACAAGAAGTAATCCTAGTTGTAATTGGGAGGATGCAACAACGATGCATGGGTCAATGCGTGCTTGAGTGCATCAAAAGATTTCTGAGCTATCTCATCCAAATAGAATGAAGTGTTATGCTTCAACAACCGGGTAAAACCCTTTGTAACCTCGGCGTAGTTAGGAATGAATCGTCGTAAAAAGTTTGCTTTCCCCTGCAAACTTTGGAGTTGGCGAAGACTCGAAGGAGGAGGCAATTTGATGATAGCTTCGACCTTTGAGGGATCAACGCGAATGCCGGCCTTCGAAACTACAAACCCCAGCAATCGACCTGTTTCTATACAGAAGACACATTTGTGTGGGTTCAACCGAATACGATAATGCCTACATCTCATAAAGATTGCTCGTAAATGGACGAGGTGATAAGCTTGATGTAAGGAATGAGCAGGCAAATCATCGAGATATGGTTGCACAATGTGCTTGATGTCATGAAATGCATAAGACATCGCCCTTTGAAAAGTTTCTTCGGCATTCTTAAGCCCAAAAGGTAATTTGAAATAAGAAAATGTCCCCCATGGACAAATGAAAGCCGTTTTTGTTTGATCGGCAGGTAGAATATTGATTTGATTGTATCCGGAAAAACCGTCCATAAAGGAAAATATTTCACTGTCGGCACAGTCATCAATGATTTGATCGATATAGGGGGTTGGGTAATTGTCCTTTGGACAGGCTCGATTAATGTCCCTATAGTCGATGCATATTTTTATTGTTCCCTGCTTTTTGTTATCCGGAACAATATTCGATACCCAATCCGTTAACGGGATCGGATAAATGAAACCTCCTTTCAACAATTTTTCAACTTCTGCTTTAATTGTAGCAGCTTTTCGTGGGTGAATCTGACGCAAACGTTGCCAGATGGGTTTAGCGTCCGGGTAAGTCTTGATCTCATGAACAACAATCGCGGGATTAATTCTTGGCATTTCCTCATAGGACCAGGCAAACACGTCGCGGAATTCTTGAAACAGGGCCTTATATAATTGAATTTCGTCATCTGTACACGAGGCACCTATATGAATGTTCTCAACAATTCCAGACTTAACCGAAATGTCAATAGGAATAGTTCAAGAGATGTTTCCCAAATTTAACTCTCAATCGGGATGTGTCATGGGATTCTGAGGTTCCTTGACATATTCAGTTGTAAAAATTGATGAGAAATCATTTTCAAAACGATCATCCTCAGGTAAAAACGAAGATCTGTGATGGAGATCTTCCCATGGTAAATCATCTACACATAGGATTTCACGAATTTTCTCATTAGAGTGAACAAGTTCAGAAAGGGTAGTTAAATCCGAGGTTGTTGTGAAAAGTGATTCCTCACGGACCACATTCATTAAGTCATTTTTGGTTGAACACAGGTCGGCAAAAGACTGCACGGCTTCATAGGCAATTTCATATGGACTCAAAGGCATGAAATTACCAAATGAGTCTATCTCAGATTCAGAAGGAATGATCCAAGGATCATTATAAATAATGGTTTCTGATGTAATCATATGAATAGTTGCAAATGAGGATGATGCGTTGATCGGAGGAAAAGGAAAAGTTCCCAGTAAATTGGCATCTTTAACTAATCCTACTCCAACATCCTTATATGGGATAGTCGTTTTACCAACATGCTGAATACTTTCTGAAGAGGCTGGGTCGGATGAAAAGTAAGCCAACTGGTCTATTGTTACGATCTTTCCATTGTGTGGAAACTTTATTACTCGAAAGACTGATGAAACGACCGTGGTCATAGCGTAAGACCAACTTCTACCCAAGAGAAGGTTGTAATCTAGAGGGGCATCAACCACCTCCACATCTAGACTAACGGGTTTTCCTTCAACCCCTATAGGAAAATCCTAGAGAATGCCAAAATGATGAAACCCACGGCCATCAAAGGCCTTTAGAATCGTTGGGGATTGATTTAGCGAAGGAGAACCAAGCGATCTCCAACAGTGTATCGACATAATACACGTTGAGGCTCCCTCATCAATTACAGTCCGATGAATAGGCCTGTTTTTGACTATCACTGGAATCTAGAAATCCATTTGATGAGGCAAACGCGGTGTACTATTTTCTAGATCGAAAATTATTAGGTTCGGGTCCTGAACATCAACAGCTGCTATAGCCGACAAAAATAATTTACGTTGTGTTGGGCATGATTGCAGCACTTCCAAAGCCAACATTGCTGAGGGTGAAACAGCTAAATCCTCAACAATGTTATAATTCTGAGCCGCTCTCGCATGTGGATTGAAAGCTGACTTTCGAAGTATACCCTTGGCGGGCGGTTTGATTACCAAGTCTGGATTAGGTTTCTCGATCTATAGTGGATCGGAACCGGGAGCTGAGGTTGATGGATTAGAATGATAAGATTCTGCTTCTTTACCATCAACATGACTCTTACTACCATAATCTTGCGATCAAGTCGCAATCCTAACATGGGACATCATCAATATGGGTTCTTCATTGGCACTCGAGGATGAACCTATCATCTTACTGTCTTGAGCCGGAAAAGGATCCTTCAAAACAGCAGGAGTTTGGGAACCCTTGACAATTTTCGCAACCTCTGCACGATGAGGGCAGTCTCTTGTAAAATGTTCATCATCACAAATGAATCAAGGATAACGAGGTTTGCGCTTTTCATCATGGGATTCCGCCTTTTCAGGTTTCTCGTTTGAACTTTTGTCCGTTTTATTCTTCTTCTTTCCTTTCTTCTTCCCACCAGATTTTGATTTGGTTGTAGATGACTCTACAACGTGAATATCAGCGGAAATCTCTGCAGAAGAATCTCTTGTCGGGGAGTCAGGCAAGGTTATGATAGGGGAAGAATTCTTGGAAGACTTCTTCTTACTTTTAGTGTTAACCGTGCCAATCATACCATCAGCGGCATGAGATCCCGAAGGAGCTGCAACGATTTGATTTTGCTTGGGAAGATCGAGGACTTTTTTGTGTAACATACCTGACTGAGTATAGACCAAGTCAAGGTACTGTGCTTGAGCAATTACTTGCTCCTCAGTAACAACGCTAGCTTTAGCAACATCTTCAGTGATCTTTGGCAACAAAGATTTTACAAACCACTAAGCCAAGATTTGATCCGGAATAAATACCTTCACTAAACGACGTTGACGTCTCCACTCATGAATATGATCTGAAATGTAAGTGGATGTCGATTGTTTCAGTGAAGTTAACAATTCTGTGCCATTGTCATATCGGACTGGCAAATGAAAATGAGTTAAAAAAGAGGTAGCTAACTGACTAAAATTATAAAAAGTGCCTCGCGGTAGCTCAATGTACCACTTGGCCGCGAGACCAATTAGAGTGTGCTGGAAAAGTCTAAGATGGATTGAATCATCTGTGATTGAGTTAGACGCACACCAGAGGTGGTAAGTCATCACATGGTTCGATGGGTCCTCTCCTGATTTACCTTAGAACTTGGGAATGTCACTGGGCAACTTATTCGGCATTGGCGGCCAAAATGGAAGATAATTAATGGGATCGTTCATTAGGCGTGATAAGTCAGGTAAGTCCAAAGTTGCGATAAACGGTAACTGCCGGTTAGGATCCCTAAAACTCTAGGTCATGAGACTAGCCCCAGGAGGAGGATATCCAAGATAACTAGGAATGGGAATCACGTTCGGGATATTGTATCCTCCCGGAAAACCAGGATTAACCGGACCGTACTGGGGTTGTTGAGGTTGTTGATAAGTGTACCCAGGATATGGTTGATACTGATAAACTGGCTGCTAGACAGCAGGACCGAATTGGTGTTGTCCCTGGTACGGTTGATAGGTGAATTGTGGTTGACTTGTGACAACCGTACTTAAACCAGGTTGTCCTACAGGCATCTAAACCGAAGTTTGAATCGTAGATCCAGACGGTGGTAAAGATGTCTGAGGAGTAGATATAGGAACAATAGAAACCGGAGCTGTCGATACTCCAGAAGTAGGTGGGGTAGATTGAACAGATGTTGCGGCAGTTGTAGCAGTCATTTGAGGTGGAATACGAGGTGTACTGGGCCCAGGCTGAGAAACTACCGAAGGTACAGAAGTTTGAATGTTAGACTAGACTGGTTGCTGGGGTGTACCAGAAACTAAGGGTTGTCCAGTTTGAGATAACAACTGTACACTTGGCTGCAACACCTGTTGGGTTTGTGATGGATCCCACACTATATTCATTCTGGGGTACTGACCCATAACTGGTTGAGAATATTGAGGACCATAATCGGGTTGAGGGTAGGATTGATAATTGAAAGGTACATTTCTTGTTCCCTGAACATACGTTTGACCTTGGGGTGGTTGGAAACCTTGGTTCAAGTATTGACCTTGGGGTTGATACCCTTGAGGCACATACTGATACTAGGGTTGACCTTGAGGTATAAATTGATACTGGGTTGACCTTGGGGTACATATTGAGTCTAGGGTTGACCTTGAGGAACGTACTGTCCCGTAGGTATGTACTGTCCTTGAGGTTGCCCCCCAGATGCAAATTGTGTACCTTGAGGTTACCCCACAGGCGGTAACTGGCCCCCTTGAGGTTGAGGATTGGGAATAGAACCTGACATCATAAGAATGTCTTCTACACTCAACGGCTTTGTACCATTGCTTCCAGTTAATAACCCTTGCTCAATGGGTTGAGGAGATGCTCCCAAAAAAGTACCAGAAAGAGACTGATACCCAGAGGGAACAGATGGACTGTCGTACAAAAAGGATTCGAGCAATTGACTAAACATGGATGACTGTCCTGACATATTTACAGGAGTATAAAAACCTCTAGGTGTTCAGTGATAAGGAGCACGAGGTGGTGAAAAACTTAACCCTGAGTTTTCTAAATAATTAGTCAAAGAAAGATACCAAGAACTGCTCCTAGGTGGACTGTAAAAAATTGATTCACGCTCCCTTAGTTCAATAACAGGTTGATTTTTAGGGATAGGGATGCCTACTTCTTCTTCCGGAGCAAGTTCTTCAATAGCAATAAGTCCAGAAGGAAGATCTTGAGTGATTACTCTTTCTACCCTAGGTGAACCACGACCACTAAAAGTTGGAGAAACAAACCCCGATGTCGGAGTAGCAGCAAATTCACTTTCAGGCTCAAGTATTTTGGGTTCTTCACCTATATCACTAGTAGATGAAAAGCTACCAGCAATTTCGGAGACAGACACTGACTGTGGATTATACTCTACTACTGGCATTTGAAAATCAGGATGTACTATCAAAGAAGATTCTCCTTCCTCAGGTGACCCAACTCTACTGTCTCTAGGAGTTACGAGGACTTTCAAGCCTTCAAGCTGGCTTGGTACTTCCTTAGGAGGTTGGCCCCGAAGTCTACGGGACTTCCTCAGTAACTCAGCCACGTTTACAATCTCAGGAGACTGGCCCCGAAGTCTACGGGACTGTCTTGGTAATTCAGCCACAGTTAAAGACTTTTAACTAATTCACACGCAAACAAAGTAAAATCTCAATAAAAAGCACCTAAGGTCTCTAAAGAACCAAACAAATTTGAATCACACGCCTAAAGAATCTAGGAGATCAAACACACACAAACAGTAACTTTCCGGACCGAAAACACTAGTTGGTGATGAAATCCAACGTCACAGAGTTTAGTACAGAAATGGTGGTTGGAACAGTTACCCCAGCAACCTGCTTAATGAATAGACTGGAACAAGTTCCTCCACTTAACCGTCTCGAGTGAAGTGAACCCCCCAGAAAATCCAAGTGAGTCTAGCCGACGTCTGCTCCAGGTACAGTGGGATCTTCCCACCACTGTCACCTCAGGAAGAGTCCTAAAGAATATGACCACTAAGGTTACCAACTGAGACAAATACACCTGGGGGAACAGTCTACGATCTGATACGCACGCAAGGGCAGAGTAGCAAGCTCAATCCCCTTGAAGGCTCCTTGACATAATCCAAGGTTTACCAACAAGTGACCCCAGGCTCCTCGACAATGGTTAATCCGAGGTTTACCATTTTTAATACGTGAATATCTGGCGTCGTTCCTAATGAGGAAGGATTGATTCCCACACTGGTTCGGACACGATCTCGTGCTTCTCCTTTAAGAGGAGCTTTCCCAGAGCATAAATGCAATAATTGGATTTCTTCCCTACCACAAGATACAGCTACATGTTTGTTTTTACTGCCTTGGAGAGTTAATTACTCTCCTACTCCAAGACACTAGCCTAAGCTAAGTTGGTGTATCAGAGCCCTAGAAATAAAAAAGTTACTAGGTGAATTTTACTTTAAGCGTTAATTTTAGTGGTTTTTGTTTAAGTCCAAAGGTGCGGAGATGAAACTCGTGGTATGAAGACTCAACTCAAAATCACTAAAAATACACCTAAGATGATCTAAACAATCTTTTTCTCTTCGATGAACTTCTAAACTATGAAAGAGTTTGAGAATGCAAAATACTTTGTAAACACAAATCTTTCTCAATTAAACAAATTAAAAGAAGATCTTTTCCTTTCCAAAGCACTCAAAACAGGACAACTAATTATTTCACAAAAATTTCCCTTTTCGTTTCAAAGCACTCAAACACTACAAAAACAAACTTTTTTCAAAAGAGATTTTTTTTATATTTTGTAATAAAACACTCAAAACTAATGAAAATGACTAACTTTGAGATCTACAAATTATGAAAACCTATTTGAAGTCAAAGCCTACTAAAAGTCTTTTTTAAGGATGTTTTACTCAGCTAGATGCAAGCTAAGGACTAATTTATGCAGAATCACAAATCAGTCAAGAACAACCAATTTTGTTTTCTTTTTGAAAATGAAAATCCAAACTTTCAAATACAAGTTTTTTGAAGTTTTGTAAAGAGAAAACTCAAAGTGGATTCCTCAAACAAGGGGAGATTTCATCAATGGTCAGACTCATAAGAAGGCTGGTAGACACTAAGGTGATATGAAGTCCCTACAGCCTCTAAGCTCAGAGCCACTACACAACCAAAATGAAAAACAAACCCAACAAGCAAAACTCCTAGGAATTTCACCTAAAACCCTAACACTAATGAAATCAATCCAAGGAAAGCTTTTGACAAGTTATATGCAGGTCTGGGCAGTGGATAACAATTTCTAAAGACAAATTAAGCTAACTAACAGATGAAATCTTAGGGTTTTCAAAATTTTGATATGGTCCGCAGGCCCACAGTTGGCACAGGTGCGGTCCCGCTCTGTGCTAAAAGCCAAGCTGCGGGTAAGTACGAACTGTGTCAAACGGCTAGGGTGCGGTCCTCTCCCAAAGCTATGAAAAATGAAAAATAACCCTGGATCTACAAACTCTACACAATTTTACACACAACAAGCCAAAAACAGAAACAAAAATAGAGTTTCTCAGGTCAATGTAACAACAAGGAAAACAATCAAGTCCCCAGTATGGTCACCATTTTGTCACATGGAATAAGTCGATCTTGCGGACAAGATAGACCTTCCTAGAATCTAAATAAGACCTAATGACAAGCAAACCAACCAGACACTATATTTCTTTAAATATGCTTTAATAAACAATAGCAAACAACTGTTTTTAGGGCCTACCTTAGGTCCAACGCAAGCTTGTGGATGCCCTCGCTCCTTTGATCCAAATGAGCTCCTTTTCGCGAATCTGCAAACACAAACAACGCAAACAAATTAAATAGCACCTGAAAAGCCAATTGAATAAAACATATTTAACATGAAAGTCAAGGAGTCCATGAAACAAATAACATAAGATACTTGTTGAGAAAAATGAGTTTGATTGTATTAATTCAAAAGAAGAAGAACCTTACAACCTTTGCCTTGACGCTATACAAGCTCCTCCCAGGGTCCAGCAAGAAGTATCCTCTACTTTGACAAGTTTCACTCACTCCCCAATGAAGCCAAAAAGATGTGTGATCTCTCCTCTTAAGCTCAACTAGGAAGTCTTGATTTCACCAGCATTTACCCTCAAAAGTGTTCAGCTTCTAACCTCCTTAGCAACCAGCCCAATGCCTATATTTATAGTGCAATGGAGGGAGGTTACTAGGTCCTCCTTCAAAGGGATAGCTCCTCTCATCAAGGGATTAGCTCCTTCTCTTTTGGGATGCATGAACCACCTCAGAGCGAACAATCCACGTCAAAATTCTTTCTAGAAACCTCTAGAATTAACCCAAAGTGAGTTTTTTAAGATAAAACTTATGCCTTTTGACTTTCACAGGGGTCCGCACCTACACTGTTAGGGATAGAGCGGGCAGGTCCGCAGCTTTTGTACACAGAAGGTGTGGGACCGCAGGTGACCATGAGAGAAAGTGCGGAACCAGAGTTACATTGATTTTTAATGTCTTTCTCTCATTTCCAAAGCATAATTTGAAGAGCTGAGGTCTGAGACTTGCTTAGGAGGATAGTACAAGTGGTGATAGACCCATACTGACTGCAAATAATCATGGTGACGATATTTTTGTGTAACAGATTAGTTTCGATCTGTTAAGTAGATTACTTTCGATTATGTTATTTGTATTTGTATTGTTTGTTGTGTCTTTGATATCTTGTGTAGGCATCCAAACATTGTGAGCAGTAGGACTGAGCTTGAGGCACAAGTGATTCGATGTCTTCAATAAAGGAGGGCATTACAACATTAGAATGAGGTAGGCCAACATCGAAAGAGGAAGATGGCCTACCTCGTTCTAATGTTGTAATGCCCTCCTTTGTTGAAGACCTTCAATCACTTGTACCTCGAGCTCAATCCTACTACTCATAGTGTTTGATTGCTTGCACAAGAGATAAAATACACAATAAACCATATGAATACAAATAGAATAATCGAAATTAATCCAATTAACCGATCAAGGAGTATTAGGATAAATAATGCATTAACATACACATTTATCGAAAGTGAACGAGAAGTTTTATATGTTAATAGAATAAAGGAGGAAGCATACAATCAATACTTTATGTCAATAAGATCTCCTTCAGTGAATATCCAAGTCGAAGCTCAAGCTCTCCAATCACTCCTTCTCCAAGACAAATTATTAGCATATATGTATTGTCTCACAATAAGGGTGCAAATAGCCAAAAACAACCTTTCGGGAATGGGAAAAGATGAATATATAGGTAGGGAAAGGGGTTTAGGATCTCTCCAAATATAGGATAAGGACCTCATCTCAAGCAGTTAGCTTATAGGGATAAGACCAAAGGAAAAAGTTGAGATAACTTGACCTTATCCACGTTGAACAACCTCCATCTCATCATTCTGGAAGCCTCTATATCACAAAGTTTCTTTTCCTCATTGGGAAAAGTTTCCTTTTAGGGATCATTGCAAGTATTCAAGCTAAAAGCACTAGGTTAGTGAAGTGAAGCTAGCAACCAGCATGGGTTGCCAATGTCACAAGAGCGATGATCCTCAAATTAGGGTTTTAGCGATCTTTTTTTCAGGGGAATCTTAAGGCAATTTTCAATCAGTGTTTTAGCAAGGATCTGAGCTACATATTAGTATGAGTCAACTGCATTAATTACAGGTTTTGGGCACTTCGAGGTATGTCATAGGGAAGTGCGGGAGGTGTGACAAAATACTATGTAACACTCCAAACACCATTTTTTCCCTAAGCATGCTTTTCTTTGGCAACGGAGAAATTATTTTTGGCAGTGCCACTAGTGGCTTTGTCTTCTCTGCTCCACTTGATCCCTAGAGGTAGGGTTGTTACTCTGCTAATTATTTTGAGGCTGAGAGAGATATACATCCCCCTCACCACAATGGTGGCACTATCCTATGTTTGTGAATTCACAGCCATGGAAAATTCAAAGGTGAGGTCATCATCATACCCCTTCAATAACTTGAAGAATCCTAGCCACTAATGTCTTCTAAAAATTTCTACCACAGGAGGGTGTAGGTGGATTCTCTTAGTATCTAAGGGCTCCCGCTTGTTAAATCCTCCTCCCCCCCCCCGCCATATCTTCTTTATGTTTTTAATTAGGTGAGGGAGAGATGCTTCTTAAGTGGTAGCAGTGAGTTAAACATTCCTTGTTAATAACAATTGGCTATGTTTCTATCACTATATTTCTCAAAGATACATTTTAATTGCACAATTAGATTTCTAGTGTCTATATAATTGAGTAGATTTTTCATGCAATTCGATGGATGGATGAGGGATATGGTGATACTTACTTCTTGTCAAGTAGTATGGGCTGAACATGGTAATTTGGAAATCAAATCGAACCTCTGTGTCCCTTTTCTACTTCCTCAACCTTCCTGTAGCAGTCTCTTGGCCCTCCTGTAGTAGTTGCAGGCTTGCCTATAGATCCTTCCTATTGCAATTGTTGAATGGGGTTCAAAACTCCTTCACGGCACACCAATATTTTCCTCTCCCTAACATTTTTTGAAATGAGAAATTATGCAAAAGAGCTTGAACCCAAGTACATAATATGCCATTTTTGGTTTAGACTTGGAGCATTGTGGTGACCTAGCAGACTCATGGGGTTTCCTCTTTTGGACCATTGTACCCATTATGAGTAATTATTTCTCCTTCACTTGTTATCACTACCCATTATTTGTGATCCCCACTCACTTGATGTAACACCTCCACATTGCATGAGTGCTTACCATTACTTTTAGTTAACTAGCTAAGGGTGGCCAAGTTAACTTGCCACTTCCATCTTATTAAAACATCCCCTCTCAACATTGATACATTTTCATTATTCACACATAGGGAGGAGGTAAGAGTTTCCATACTGGTGCCTACCTCATGATCGAGCTATTGTAGGGATTTTCATGTTGGACCTAGATGACATCATTGACATCAAGGGAGTTGAATTGTTGGCTTATTTCCCGTGTCTTTCTTCATTTATCCTCACGATACTTGACTGTTATGTTTGCTATGTGTGCAGGTCCCTCGTTGATGTTCAAGTTGTTGTTGCTAGTGGAAAGTACTCATGGGATTGATATGACTTATTCAGAGTGGTCTCATAAGGTTCCATCACCCCCTCCTGATGAGAAAAAAAAAATCAGTGATTTTTGTGATGTGTGCACATGCTACTACAGGAGGAGGTTTTCTTCCTATAGCAGTCCTTACCTCTTCGTATGGGGTCTTTAATCTGCATGGGGGTGATGATGGAAGGTGTAAAAAGTCCCGAGGAAAATTCTAGGATCATGAGGGAGTAGTATACACTTGTAGAAATGAATATAATGGCTTTTGTGTTTTTTTCAAAAAATTGTAAAAGGGTAGGACAATGTGGAGGAAGTGAGTGAATTGTTTTCAGAAATGAGATGGATGAGTGATATATGGATGATGGACCATGATGTGGGAACCTCCTTCATCATTTTCAAGGTCATAGGGTCCTTGTTGGGCTCTCTTTTTCCTTGGATCTCCCTCCTGTAGATTTTTAGAACCCTCTTGTATGACCACATGACCTTCCTGTAGCACCACATGACCTTCCTATAGAAATTACAGGTCCTTCATGTAGTAGTCCAGAGGGGAGGTGAAACTTGAATTTTAGGCTAATGGGATGGTGGAGACAGGTGATCACATGAGTGGAGATTATGGATAGGAAGTGGATGGATGGAATAATGAAAGAAATATTGAGAATGTTGGCCTTGTATTCATGGAAGCTACCATTGTATATAATCCTCCAAAATGAAGAAAAGTTTCGCAGACATGGTGTTGGGATAGGGTCCCCTGGGTCAGTTTTGGGGGAAAAAGCCCAAGTTTTGATGTAAAAATATGTAAAGTCTCCACAAATTGTGGATTTGGAGCATGGAGTTAGTTAAGAGTAAAAAAGTGTTGGCTTGATAGGCCCTGACCCAAGTTCAGCGTTAAGCAGCCAAGCAAATCCCTACACTACTAGCCCTTTCGACATCAATCTGTGGAGCGCGGAGTTAGTTAAGAGTAAAAAGGTGTTGACTTGATGGGCCCTGAGCTAGGTTCAATGTTAAGAAGCCAAGCAAATCCCTACACTATTGTCCCTTATGTCATCAATCCATGGAGCGCAGACTGAAGTCTCACCCGAAGCAGTATCAGGGGATGTACGAACCAAGTTTCTGCACCCTGATATGGTTGTGATGTCGGTTATTTTCCCTAACCTTCCTTCATGCAGATCGATAAGACCTTTAGGGCTTATCAAAGTACTTCTCTTATTCGTCCTTAAAACCTCCACAAATGTTGTCGATTGTCCTTTGCGGACCCTGAATAGATAGATCAGGCACTTATGCGCCTCTGTAATTACTCCTACTTCTGTATCTACTCATATTAGCTTAATTATTGGTTACATTAACATGCATTATGGTTATCTTCATCTAAATACATATCCCTACCTACGTTCATATGACAAAGTAAAATACATAGATTCACGCATCAACATAGCATTACATCATACTCCAGTATTCAACATAACATAATCACAACATTCATAATAGAACAAATGTAACACATACACAGATAATTGCAAAATATTCCTCATTATTGGTAATCTAGATTCCTAGTACAGACTCTGACTACCCTGCACACAAAGCTGCAGGGGTCCGCACACTAAGGTGCGGACTTCTACCCTAGGCCTTTGCGCACTCAGCTGCATAGCCCCTTCTTACACTAAAACTCTTTGCTCTTAGCTCTCATAGACCCATAGATAAAACATAACAAGACTCAACTTCACTCCACTGAACTGCCTTAGACTCTTCTAAGACTCCCTTTTTATACAATCCCATGGTCCGCGAACCATGGGTAGATCTCTAAAGATGACATGACTTATACGAAAGAAGGGTGGAAAAACCCTTAATAACTCTTTGCAACTTCACACTTCGTGGCCACAAAATACAGAGACTTTACATTCTTTACACAAAACATGGGCTTTTAACCCCAAAACTGACCCCAGGGGACTTGTTCCCAACAGGCCCCCAACACAAATCTAGTGAATCACCATCGATTCACTCTACTGGCATGGAGATCCTATCTTGAAGACCTCCCAGCTCCACTTGTACCACTGTGACTTCGATGGTTCACTGTGTTGCCACCTGCTTCATCTTCTCGACCAGTTGCTCTATCACTAGCCCTGCGCCATCTACCTTTACCTTCTGTTGAATTTCCTATAGACTAGCCAATTTTCCTTCAATAGTGGTGGTGAGCACATATGATTCCTCTAGCCAAGGCTTCAATCAAACCTTCAATAGTGCTTCCCTGTGTTGTGCTACGTCCACCTGCTCTTTTAGTGCCTTTGCTTCCTACATCTTTGCTAATGTTTGGGTAATGGCAATGGTGCATGCCATCTCTTTAACTTTTTCATATCTCTACTACAGCTCCCGCACCTCTATTTCCAGCCTCTGCACATTGGGATCCTCCTCTAAGCTGGTGACTACCTCGAGCGACTGCTCAAAGAGCGCAATTCAATCCTTTACTGCGCTATCTATTGCTGTAACGACATCCCTAATAGCTGCCTTATGCTGCTTTCTAACTTTAGGTGAAGTCGAATGTTGGGCCTTCAACACAAGTTTTGCAGTCTTAAGGTTCAGTTCAAACTAAAACTTTACCAATTTTTCCCTCACTTGGTGCACTCTGGCAGCGAGCTTCTAAATTCACATATCCACTGGCTCATCTTCGGGAATGTCTAGTATCAAGACAAACTTTCATGCTTCAGCCACTACCTTGGTTATCGGCTCATTCTTTTTTTTTTATGGCCTTAAATAGATCAATAGTAGGGTTATTTTGTGTAGCCATCTAAACATTATTCACCCTCTGCTCACTGATAACATGTAGCGTGTTCTGTTCATGTGCTCAAAGTTCTGCTATCACACCATCCTGCAAAGTGTGAAGGGATTCACTTGGAAGCATGAACAAATTGAGTCCAACCCCATTGAGGGCACTAATAGTGGCCTTTTCTGATTCAGATTCTATAGTCAATGCTTTGTCTGGCAGCGCTATTTCCTAGGGATTCAGTGTGCACACCATCCCTACTGCTTCTAAGGTGCCAAGCGCCAAACCAGTTGATGTCGCACTGCTCCATCCCACACTGGTCTGTACCTGTGACACCTGGATCTACAACTTGTGCAAACCTATCTGAATGGCACCCAACTCCTATTTTTGTTGCTGCTCAAATTATTGCAGCAGTTCCACGGTCGCATCCATCACTGCATCACCAATGTTGTTTAAATCACCTTCAGTCAAGGTGATTGGGTCGAGGAAAGTCTTGTTGTCCTTGGAATTCTTCACTAGCCCTACCTTCTCTGGTTCCATGGTGTGCTTAATCCGGAACGGAGTAGTCTCTAGGTTTGCCCCTCCCTTCTCTTATTGTTGTTCGTCCTCCTCTGTCTCTGTGGAAGGTGACTTTTCGCTCCTGTCAGAGTTGTGCTTCTCCTCTTCTTCCTATCCTCTTGTTTGCTTCGTGAAAACACCCTCCACCTTTGTTTTATCCTTCGCCTCCTTCTTCCTTTTCTTGGCTAATTGTTCCATCTTCAACCTAGCTTTTTCCATTTTTCTCTTCGCTGGAAAATTTCTAGACCCAGCTGTCTGCCCCAAAACTGACTCTTGGGGGAACCTGTTCCCAATAGGCCCCCAACACAAACATCATGACCTATTGTCAAGTCACTCTGTGGGTGTGAAGATCTTGGCACGAAGACCCCCCAGCTCAACCTATATGACTGCTATCTCGGCGGTGCACTGCATGACAGCCTACTTTATCTCTTCGACCAACTTCTCTGTCACTGGCCCTGCTCTATCAGCTAGAAGCTTCTCCTGAGTCTCCTGTGGACTAGCCATCTTGCCTTCAATGGAGGTTGTGATCAAGTAGGCCTCGTCTAGCCAAGGCTTCAACCGCGCCTTTAGCACTGCCTTTTTGTGCTGAGCTGCATCTACCTGTTCCTTCAATGCGTTTGCCTCCTACATCTTCGTGAGTCTCTATGTGATGGAGACAATATGCACTGTCCCTTTTACCTCACTGTAGTGCTACTACAACTCTCGCGCCTCTATTTCCAACCTCTACACAGTAGGGTATTCTTTTAGGCTAGTTTGTACCTTGAACAACTGTTCGAATTTAGTCCTCTACCAAAATTTCCAAAGAATTGGAGATGATTCATTGGGAGTTCATATTAACCAAAGGACCAAAAAAAGTCAATGACATGAGTTTCTGATTTAACTTCCAATCAGTTCATTGTGCACTCCACCACAACAATTTATACTGCTTCTATTGCCTCTATTACAACAGTCGTGCACTGCTCCTTGACTTCCAGTGGAGTCGAAGGCTTAACTAGATTGCTTTCATTTCTTACTTTTTGCACTCTCCTCGATCGGGGTAGGCCTTGGTTTAGGTGACCATGGCAACTTGAGGAATTGAGATGATATCTCTACAACCTCCAAAGCAGCTCCCTCTACTTCCATAGCAACCTCTGGCACAACTGCTTCTATTGTCACTGCTTCCCCAATATCTACATTTTTTTGTCAGTGTCGGCATGACGTTATTCAACAGTTCTTGTGTCTCGTTTGGCAATTTCTCAAATTCTAAACTCACTATTATAGCTTCAAAGAATTCATGGTTCATATGCACTTGAGAGCTCAACAACTCAATGCTCAAAATGCCAAGGGTTCTTTGTTGGGCAGCCACATGTAATTGATAGGGCATTTTGAATTCAAATCGAACCATTCCCCACAAAATCAGTTCATTAATTCTAGATTGGCGAAATATTTTTAAGGATATCACCCATAAATTTCATCTGAAATGTCACCCCCCTGCTCCATTTGACAATTTTTTCATCATCAAATCATGAACAGTGACTTTAACGGTCACTTTCTGGCTGACCTGCATAGTCTTTTCCTGGGTAGTGTAGCTTTCTGTGCGCTTGTGTGGCCTCTTTGACATCTCCTCATTCCGCACAGTTTCCTCATCACGCAGTTCCCCAACCTGGGCAATGCAGTTTATAGTCCTGTGCTTCCTTTCAGTTGCCTAGAGCGCTAAGACTATGATATTGTGATATAGTCACCTAACCAGATCACCAGTGTATTGCTTCAATCTGCTACCATTCACCTTTCCTATGAAGGGATCCCCAATTATCTTAACCAACTGAATTGCTCCACCATCGGTAATATCTTTGATGACATAGGGCCCCAGCTAGTGCATCCTAAATTTCCCTAGAAATTTATCAAACTTGTTGTCATTTAACAAAACTATATCATTTACCTTGAAGGTGCATAGTTTAATATGCCGATCATGCCATGCCTTTTCGCGCTCCTTTTGAACTTGTTGATGAAATCCAGCTAGAAAT
The DNA here is from genome assembly GCA_031772625.1 of Pinus tabuliformis. Taxonomy (NCBI): domain Eukaryota; kingdom Viridiplantae; phylum Streptophyta; class Pinopsida; order Pinales; family Pinaceae; genus Pinus; species Pinus tabuliformis. Next base: position 1,214,576,062 of record CM062816.1, read on the forward strand.
CGATCCTCCTCAACCTCTACTAGCTACGTGAGCCTATATTCCAAGGCTCTGTGGTTAGTCATTCCTATGGGTTTGGCTATGCGTAGACTAGGTACAATGTATTCCATTGGCATCATAGCTTCTACGCCATACATGAGTCCGAAATGCATTTTACGAGTCAAGTTTTTGCAATTTGTTTTGTAGGCCCATAGCACTGTTGGTACGTGCACATCCCAGTCACTTCTTTGAGCATTATATACCTCTTTCAGTGCATTCTCTAGTATCTTATTGAAGGCTTCTACTGTCCCATTAGCTTGTGGGTGACAAGGCGTGCTCTTCTGATCTTTTGTTAATGCGTTGATTGTTTCATTAAGAAAGTGCGTATCATGATCACTCATCAAGATCTTTGAACAACCAAATCTTTTTAATATGTATTCAAAAATAAATTTTGTTGTTGTTGCGCCTGTACAATCCTTCACAAGTTGCGCCTCCACCCACCTGGTCAAATACTCAGTCACAGTGATGATGTACCACACACCTGTCTTCTTTTTTGGAGGCTGAATTGGGCCCACAAAGTCAATTTCCCAATTCTCGAATGGTTGTAACATCACATGCAGCATCAAAGTTAGTTCATCCCTCTATGATGGCTTTCCAGTCCTCTGACATGCGTCATAGGCCCTACAATATGCTTTTGCATCCTTATGTAGAGTTGGCCACCACAATCCATCACGCATAACCTTCTGTGCTGTTGCTTTTCCTGCATAATGTTTATTGGAAATAATACTAAAGGGGGGTGAATCTGTATTATCAGATCAATAATTTTATTTCCAAAATAGATTTATATATGCTACTTCAGTGAAGTGAACTAGCGTGTACACACAACTGTGCTTAAAGAAACTAGTGTATATGCAGAGAACTTGTGATTTAAACAATCTATCATGTGATGAGCTTAAACCAGTATATCAGAGATTTATTAGACAGTGAAAAAAAAGCAGAATAAAGCATCACACATAAGAAACACACATGAACACCAAGATTTAAGGTGGAAACCCAATGTGGGTAAAACCTACCTATGGTTGTCGTCGTTGTCTTCCTTTAATAATAAGAAAATCTATTTACAATCTTGTACTGGTGCAAACTCATACGAGTATGTAGGCGTCTACTTGCAGAAGGTTACAACCTTCTCTCATTTTCTAGCTTCTACTGGAAGGGAGCTACAACCCCCTAGCTCTTGCACTAGCCAATATGTTTACTAGTACGTAGGTGCCGGCCTACAGAAATCTCCACTCTTCCACTAGGGACCACGTTTCATGAATTTTCAGATTGGATACTCCTGGATCACAACATCACAAACTAAAGGCCATGTTTCATCAAATTTTCACACTGGACCCATCAAAGCCTTTTAAACATAAACTGTATCAACCAATATTCAGTTAATATGAACAATTAGATCACTGACACCAAAACTCTGTGCTGAACCCATAACCCTGCATCATCATCCAGAAACAGTTGTAACCTCAAAAATCATGAATTAGAGTGTATACGCTACTTTGGTTGAACCCAACCTGCATGTATACGCTCCTTCCTTTAACCTAACCTACGTATATCTCTAAATATACTAAATCATACACTTTTGAACCACAGATTGTACCAATCAGTGACATTCTCAAGATCTACTATCATATTACTGAGTTCAAAACATATAACAACAAGGATCACCCTTCCCTCTTAATCAATCAATCAAACAGATTCAATTTCCTTATACAATAGTTCTACATTTAGATTAAGAGGACTTCATTGATAGACAACAGTAAAACAATATAATTTGATAAGATAGATGAGTTAGATCTGAACATAAGCTTTTATTTTTGTATATGCTACTTGGAAGAGTCTAACTTGCGTGTACACACGCTTTGGCTGAGACGAACCAACATACAGATCTGCAAATTTTGACTTAGAACTTTCCTGCACTTCCAGACTTTAGACAAACCTAGATCATGGTAGATAAAAAATAGAACAGGCACAAAACATCATATTTGGTCACAACCAATATCACATCATTCAAGAATATGTCATTTCAAGTCTCATGATTCCTAATCCATTGTTGAACTCAAGGTGCACATGAATATTTCAAATCCAATCCCAAACATAACCCTGCAACATAATAGATACTTCAGATAGAAGTATTCCTTAGAATATCATTGCTTGCACACCTTGGCCTAATGATCTTCTCCTCCTTATATACTCCTAGACCTTTCTCAATACCTTGGACCGAAACTACTTAGGACCAATACCTTGGACCCAATACCTAGGGTAAATACACTAGACCAAATGCCTCGGACCAATTACCTTGGACCATAAACTTGGTTTTCCAACATGTACATGCTTTTTCTCCTGTGAAAGTGTGTGTATATGTTATATGCTACTTCTGTTCTGTTAAACCGAGTGTATATGTGCCTTGGACAATGTGAACCAACGTATACCTCTCTTTCCTTATTCTTTGGAGTCTGATTTGTAAGCTTTTGCTATTGACCTGCTGCACTGTGAACTTTCATCTGTGTGAGTTTCCATCAAGGACAATACCTGTAGAATAATGCCAACAATCTCCCCCTTTGGACTTAGTGGCAATAACAACACGAAGACACTCTCCCCCTTTGACATTAAGGGCAAAGGGCGGACCAAGATATTCTCTTCCCTATGTTGTTCATGCTCCCCCTGAGTACATGCTAAATTCTCTAATTGAGCTCCCCTTTGTAGATGGTGAGATGCACTGAAACCGTCCATGCTCCCCCTGAGAACAAGAAGAGTATGCAAAAATATTCTCCAAAAGAATAACATGACTTTATAACTCAACTATGTGAGTATGCCCTTCCTATCACTAATGATGGATACATACATCCATCTCCCAACCAAGTGGGGATATACCAAATTGGACTCATCCACCCAAGAAAACCACCCAACCAAGTGGGGATATACCAATTGTTTATACATGATAGAAATATAATTACATCATCCATCCCATGCAAAGTGGGGATACAAATTACATCATTTGTCCAATAGGACTCATTCAAATGTATGAGAAGACATATCACACCTTAGACTTTTACATGGCCTTAAGCAACAAAAAGTATAAATATTTGAAGCCATAGCTGGACTCAACAATCATAATGCCAACAATGTAGAATGCGAGTGAAGGCTAATGCTCCCCCTAAACCTGTGCTACCTGTGCATTGTTAACAAGTCAATGATCAAGGCATCTTTGTTAGTTAGAGAAAAATTAACGAATAGAGAATATCAATAGAAGTAATCATCAACATCAGACAGAGAACCCATATCAGAGCCTGCCTCACTATTTTTTCTTTTTTGAAAAACATATACGCTCCTTGACCCACAAAAAATCATGTTTGTATGTGACTATACTTTATGAAACATGTGTATAACAACCTTTCTCTGAAAAATTAGATTTAACAACAAGATCATGCAGCAACTACTCCCATCTTTTTTCTGAGATATTCAAATGTTTCTCTGGGCATTGGTTTAGTGAATATATCAGGAACCTGTTCTTTGGAGGGAACATACTCCAATTTGACCTTTTGTTCAAGCACTTGTTCACCTAGAAAATGGTATTTGATGGGTATGTTCTTGGTCTTGGAGTGCATGATTGGATTCTTTGAAATACTGATGGCACTTGTATTATCAGATATGGGTGGAGTATATGTGGTCTGAATGTCTTGCAAGGTTTGCATCATCCAAAGTAGTTGTGTGTAGCAAGATGTAGCAGCCACATATTCTGCTTCAACTATGGATAAAGAAATTGAACTTTGTTTCTTGTTGAACCAAGACACTGACCTAGAACCCATATAGAATGCAACACCACTAGTGCATTTTTTTCATCAACACTTCCTACCCAATCTACATCTATATATGCATGAAGAGTAAGATCCGCATCTCTAGGATACCATAAACCAAAGTCCTGAGTTCCTTGAAGATATTTGAAAATTATTTTGATTGCTTGAAGGTGTCATTCCTTTGGATTTGCTTGGAATCTTCCAACTATTCCTACTGCATGCATGATGACAAGTCGGGTACCTATTAGATAAAGTAGACTGCCAATCATGGATCTATAAGTTGGTTGATGTACTGTTGCTGATTCATCATTTGAGCTGAGACTGCATCCTATTACCACTGGGGTACATACAGGTTTATAATCTTCCATTCCGTACCTTTTCAAGATCCATTTGAGATATTTGGTTTGTGAAAGAAAAATACCATCTTTATTTTTTTGAACTTGTAGACCAAGAAAATAGGTAAGTTCACCAAGCAAGGACATTTCAAATTTTTGCTGCATTACTGAAGCAAAATTATGACTCATGGATTCCTCATTTCTACCAAAACTGATATCATCAACATAAACAATAATAATTAGCAATTTATCAGTTTCAATCTTTGTATATAGATTGCTATTTTTTGAACCTTTTTTAAAACCTTGTTGGGGTAGATATTTGTTAAGGCAGTAATACCAGGCCCTTGGAGCCTATTTCAGACCATAGAGGGCCTTTTTGAGTGTGCATACAAGTTTTACATCATTTCCAAGAATGAATCCTTCTGGCTGTTCAATATAAAATTCTTCTTCGAAATCTCCATTTAGGAAGGTTGATTTTACATCCATTTGGTATACTTTGAATTTTTGAAAGCTAGAAAGAACAAGAAACATCCTTATGGCTTCAAGTCTGGCAACATGTGCAAAAGTTTCTTCAAAATCTATACCTTCTTATTGAGCATACCCTTTACAAACAAGTCTGGCCTTGTTTCTAATGACTTCTCCATTTTCATTCAACTTGTTTTTGAATATCCATTTAGTTCCTATAATTTTTTTATCATGAGGTCTAGGAACTAATTCCCAAGTATCATTTTTTTTTAATTTTCTCAAGTTGTTCATCTAGGGCCTTGACCCAAAATTCATATTTGCATGATTCTTTTACATTTTGAGGTTCGGTGGAGGATAGCAATGCTAGATAGCTTGAGGTCCCTATAATAGTTCTTCTTGTCTATACACTTGCCTCTTTTTCCCCTAAAATTTGAGTTTCTGGATGATTTTTCTGAACATACCTAGATGAAGTCTTTTCTTCTACCATTATTTCTTCTTTTGGTGCTTCATTGGTTTCTTCTTCAATATAATTTTGATTTAATGTGAAAAAATAATCCCCATCTTCTTCATTGTCATAATCTTCTGTTGATTCTATCTGTTTTGGATTTTTGCATGCTTCATCAACTACAACATCAATGCTTTCAACAATTTTTCCAAGTCTTTTATTATAACATTTATATCCTTTAGTTATGGAAGAATAACCAAGAAGAATACCTTCATCTGCTCTGGGTTCAAACTTACCAAGTTTTTCATAAGTCCTTTTGATATAACATTTTACTTCGAAAAAATTTAAGGTATTTTACAGTAGGAGTCTTACCATACCAAAGTTCATGTGGAGTTTGAGTGTTATTTACCCCAACATTTGCTTGGTTGAGAATAGTTACGACAATGAATGCAGCTTCACCCCAGAAGGTTGCAGGAGTTCCAGATTCAACTAGCATAGCTAGAGCCATTTTTTGAACTGTTCTATTCATTATTTCTACCACACCATTTTGCTGAGGAGTCCTTGCGGTGGAGAATTGCCTTTTTATTCCATGTTGTTCACAAAAGTCAAAGAATTCATTCGAGGTAAATTCCCCTTCTCGATTAGATTTGAGGAATTTGATTTTTTGATTTGATTCATTTTAAACCAAAGCTTTGAAGGCTTGGAACTTTTCAAGAGCTTCATCTTTATGCTTTAGAAGACCTATCCAACACATTCTAGAAACATCATCACTGAACAAAATAAAGTATTCTTCTCCATGAGGTGACTTTTTCCTTGATGGTCCACATAAATCAGTATGGACAAGTTCAAGAGGCTTACTAGCTGAGTCTTCCTTTTCCATGAAGTGAACTCTGGCTTTCTTGCCAATTTGACATCATTTGCATATTGTATTTTATGGGATGTTGATATCTCGAAGGTCATGAACAACCTTGAATCTGCATGCTTTTCTTGTTTGAGAAAAACATAGATGCCCCAATCTTCTATGCCACAGCTAGTTTTCATCATTTTTTCTTAGATAGCACTATTGTTGTCCTCCCCTGAGTATGTATAAGTTGTTTGGAGTTCTTGTACCTTTGATCGTGGTCTCTCCTTGTTGGGTCCCTATAAGACTAGTGATTACCCCATTACTATTGTAGTTATACCCCCTATTTATATTGTTGTGCCCCTATTACCCCCATATTGTTATTTCTGTGCCCCATAGAATCCCTCTATTGTTATTTTTGTGGCTTTATATTATTATTGTTAGGTCGGCTGGATTATATTGTGACTCCTTAGACTCCTATATATAGAAAGGAGGTTTTGTCATTTGTATCATCCAAGAATTGTTCATTTATGTAATGTAAAGGAGGTTTCCCCCTCGAAGAGGCTGAATTCTAAGGCGTGGATTTATCTTCTCTATCTTTTCTTGAGCTGGTTTCATAACATTTGGTATCAGAGCTTTGGATTCTAGGGTTTCGCTGCTCCAAACAGGTCATCGTGGAATTGTCACTATAACTTTTTTACTGTGACGTTTCAGAAGTCGCAAAAAAAACCCATTTGAGAAGAATTGGCGCTGAACCTTGGGTCCGAATTTCAGAGCTTTTCGCGCAATATTTTCAGAGATATGATCTGAGGAAGTTGGCCTTTTTGCAGACTCCTGAATTACATTCAAAACAGGTGACCTGGGAAAAATCGTCATAACTCTCTCTCTGAGGATCGGATTGAAATTTCGTAAATAGGTACAGAAAGAGGACGGACTTTAATTTCTTGTATGTGTGGTTTAGATTCAAAGGTTGAAACAGTGACTCGTGGCACGTCCTACAAGTTTGCTCTACGGAACCAGTCTAAAAGCAAGTCACTGTGGGAGATTTCACATAACTCTTCCTTGGAGAATCAAATTTGGCTCAGACTTGTGGCATTGAAAAGAGGACACAGAAGGCTACTGCAGGTAGCAATTTTAGAATTGGATGATCCGAAATTACAGACATACATCAAATTCAATATCAGGCTTCTATAAAGTGAAAAAAGGTGTGTAGTTTTTTTTTAATTTTTGTGTAAGCTTGGTTTAATGGAATTCAAAGGGCATAGTAAAACATTATTATCGGTAACTGATGCCCCGAGGAAAGAAAATGCAAACACCTAGTAAGGAACCTGAAAGCTCTAGCATGACTCATGAAGAAGAGGAAGAAATGCTACATGATATATCAAAATTACAAGAACAAGTGCAACAAATGTCACGCTCACAAAAGCTAACAGAAGCTAAGATAAGTGGCATGGAATCTAAGATAAATGGCGTGGAATCTAAGTAAATGGCGTGGAATCTAAGATAAAGGGCATGGAAGCTAAGATGGATGGCATGGAAGCTAAGGTGAATGGAATGGACGCTAAAATTGATGGCATGGATGATAAGATGGATGAATTGAAGAAGTTGCTACAAGAAAGGGTCACTAATGGTGAAAAGGTAGTAAAGGAAACTCATGATGAGAATAAAAGAAATGTTAATCATGATTCCATAGACTCTAATGTTGGATCGAAGACTCACCATGTTCCAAAAATCGATATGAGGAAGTTTGATGGCAAGGATCCCGCCACATGGATATTACAGATGGAGCAATTCTTCGATCTCAATAATGTGCAAAACACACAAAAGGTACGTATGGCAACTTTATATTTGGAACCAAATCAGTTTGTATGGTATCAATGGCTTTGTTCTCGTAAACAATTTATCACTTGGGCAATTTTTACGGAAGAATTGATAGCACATTATGAGGATACAAAAAGCAACACTTTTTTTAGCCAATTGATAAGTCTTAAACAAAAGGGTTCAATAATGGAGCACATTGTGGAGTTCCAAAAATTGAACATAAGGGTAAAAGATATTCCAGAGGAGCATAGGATTGATGTGTTCATAGGGTCTTTAAAGGATAATATCCAACATGATGTGCACCTTTGGGAACCTGATTCATTAGAGAAGGCATTCAGGTTAGCAAGAAAAATGGAAAGCAAAATTATGGCAACTAGGAAGCATACCGTTAACAACTATAAAGACGGAAGTATTGTTGCCCATAGTCTTCCACAACCTACAAGGTTGACACCACAACAATTGGAAGAAAAAAGAGCAAAAGGGCTTTGTTACAATTGTGATAGCAAATACACAAAAGGTCATAAGTGTGCTGAGAAGAAATTATTCTACATAGATTGTGAAGAGGAAGAAGAAAAGGAGCAAGAAAGGTCAAAAGAAGAGGATATATTCCAGGAACAAAGCCTAGATGAAGAACAAATAAATCCGACCATATCTTGTAATGCATTGCTGGGAATTACCACTCCTCAAACCATCAAGATAGAAGGACAAATCAAGAAGAAAAAGGTAATAGTGTTGATTGATTCAGGAAGCACCCACAATTTTATTCATTGTAGGGTAGCAAAAGAATTTAATTGCTTCCTATATCCAGCACCAGAGTGTCAAGTGATGATTGCAAATGGAGGAACAATAAATTGTTCTGGAAAGTGCCATAATATCAAGCTATCCATGGGAGAATATGTATTGACTAGCCCAATGCTTTCCATTCCAATGGGAGGTGCTGATGTTGTACTAGGAGTCCAATGGCTACAATCCTTGGGTACAATAGCTTTTAATTTTCAAGAACGTTTCATGAAATTTTCTGTGGAAGGAAAGGAAGTTGAATTAAGGGGTATTGCAGGGAAACCAGGAAAGATAATCGGCTCTAATGGCATGACAAAGCTTCTAAAAAAGGAGCAAAGAGGTGTAATTGCACAATTATGTTCGCTAGATGTTTCCACATTGGAATCATCTATTTCTCCAGATCTCCAAAAAGTCCTGGAAAATCATTCCAAGGTATTTGAGACTCCCAAAGGTCTCCCACCTATGCGTGATCATGATCATGCTATTCATCTGATTCCAGGAAGTGTTCCTCCAAACATCAGGCCGTACAGATATCCATATGTCCAAAAAAGTGAAATTGAACGTATGGTTGCAGAAATGCTAGAGGCTGGTATAATTCAACCGAGTCAAAGTTCTTTCTCAGCTCCAGTAGTATTGGTGCACAAGAAGGATGGATCATGGCGCATGTGTCAAGATTATAGGGAGCTCAACAAGCTCACTATTAAAGATAAGTTCCCCATTCCTGTTATTGATGAATTACTGGATGAATTGCATGGATCAATTTACTTCACCAAGTTGGATCTTCGTTCGGGATATCATCAAATTAGAATGAAGATTGAAGACATTCTGAAAACAGCATTTAGAACTCATGAGGGTCATTATGAATTTTTGGTCATGCCTTTTGGCCTTACCAATGCACCTTCAACATTTCAAGGTTTGATGAATTCAATTTTCAAACCATTCCTTAGAAAATTTGTGTTAGTATTTTTTGATGATATACTAATCTACAGCAAGTCTTGGAAGGATCATGTTGAACATGTTGACAGGGTGTTACAACTATTGGAGGAGAAACAATTATATGCAAAAAGATCCAAATGTTTCTTTGGAGTCCAGGAGGTGGAATATTTGGGTCATATTGTATCTCATGAAGGAGTTAAGGTAGACCCTAGCAAAATTAAAGCCATTAAGGAATGGAAAATCCTCACATCCATAAAGCATCTGCGAGGATTTCTTGGGTTGACAGGGTATTATCGCAAGTTTGTTAAGAATTATGGGAGAATAGCAGCACCTCTAACAACATTATTGAAGAAAGATTCATTTTCATGGACTTCGGAAGCAACAAAGGCCTTTGAACATCTTAAAGAGGCAATGTGCCAAGCACCGGTCTTAGCTACGCCGAACTTCACAAAAACCTTTATTGTGGAATGTGATGCTTCAGGAAATGGAATTGGTGTTGTTCTAATGCAAGATGAAAGACCCATTGCTTTTGAAAGTCGTCCAATCAAGGGAAAGTTTTTAAACAAAGCTATTTATGAGAAGGAAATGTTGGCAATACTCCATGCACTTAAGAAATGGCGACCCTACCTAATGGGAAGACACTTCAAGGTAAAAATGGATCATGATAGCCTTAAATACTTTTTAGAACAAAGATTATCCTCTGAAGAGCAACAAAAGTGGGTCACAAAGATGTTGGGTTATGACTTTGAAATCATCTACAAAAAAGGGAAGCAAAATGTGGTGGCAGATGCACTCTTAAGAAAGATGAGGATGTGGAAGCATTGTTGTGTGCCATTTCTATTATCCAACCAGATTGGATAAACGAAGCAAGGGAGGAATGGAAGAACGACGAAGAAGTGTGGGCACTTATTCAAAAGCTACAACAAGATTCCAGTACTTCTGATACATTTAGCTGGCAAAATGATTCGTTATGGTACAAAGATCGCTTATACCTCTGTAAGAATTCCCAGCTAAAACAAAAGATTCTTATGGAATTGCACACTTCTCCCTTAGGAGGGCACTCAGGATTTTTAAAAACTTACCACAGGGTTAAGAAGGAATTTTTTTGGGATGGCCTTAAATCATATATTCAAAAGTTTGTGGCGGAATGTTTGGTTTGCCAGCAAAATAAAGTTGAAACAATTAAGACACCAGGTCTATTACAACCTTTATCCATTCCAAGCCAACGTTGGGAGGAGGTTTCAATGGATTTTATCACAGGTTTACCCAAGTCTGAGGGAAAGAGTGTCATCATGGTGGTAGTTGACAGACTTACCAAGTATGCACACTTTTGTGCATTATCACATCCATTTAAAGCCAGTACAGTTTCTACTGCATTTATGGAAACAGTTCAAAAGCTACATGGAAACCCAAAGATTATTGTAAGTGACAGAGATCCCATTTTCACTGGAAATTTTTGGACAGAATTATTTTCTTGTCTTGGTACTCAGTTAGCTCATAGCTCATCTTATCATCCTCAATCTGATGGGAAAACTGAGATAGTAAACAAATGTTTGGAAGGATATCTTCGTTGCTTTGTATCTGATAAACAGACACAATGGGTCAAATGGTTGCCTCTAGCTGAATGGTGGTATAACACTTCCTTCCATACAGCAACAAAAATGACCCCATCTATGGCACTTTATGGGTATCAACCACCATCCATCACATCATATTTAAGAGAAAATTCTAAGGTTCAGGCAGTGGAACATCACATCAAACATCAACAACAAGTCCTCCAACTCTTAAAGGATAACCTCGTGTTGGCACAAAATAGAATGAAACAACAGGCAGATCAACATTGCAGTGAAAGAAGTTTTGATGTAGGTGATTGGGTATTCCTACAGCTACAACCATATAAGCAAATGTCCCTAAAGAAAGCTAACAAGGATAATAAATTATCACCAAAGTATTATGGTCCGTACAAGGTGTTGGAAAATATTGGTACTATGGCATACAAATTGGAGCTTCCTGCAGCTTCTTGATTGCACCCAGTTTTCCATGTTTCATGTTTAAAGAAGGTTATAGGTGACAAGCTCCCAATTCAAACAATATTGCCAGAACTTGATGAGGAAGGAAAAATTATATTGGAATCGGAAGCAATCACAGAAACAAGAACTCGACAGCTACGAAATCGATCAATTTCAGAGTATCTTATCAAGTGGAAGAACTTATCCGCTGAAGATTCCACATGGGAGGATGAGAATTTTATGCAGAAGTATCCAGAACTGCTCAAGCGTTGAGGACAACACTTTTTTGAAGGAGAGGGGAATGTTGGGTCCCTATAATACTAGTGATTACCCCATTACTATTGTAGTTATACCCCCTATTTATATTGTTGTGCCCCTATTACCCCCATATTGTTATTTATGTGCCCCATAGAATCCCTCTATTGTTATTTTTGTGGCTTTATATTATTATTGTTAGGTCGGCTGGATTATATTGTGACTCCTTAGACTCCTATATATAGAAAGGAGGTTTTGTCATTTGTATCATCCAAGAATTGTTCATTTATGTAATGTAAAGGAGGTTGCCCCCTCGAAGAGGCTGAATTCTAAGGCGTGGATTTATCTTTTCTATCTTTTCTTGAGCTAGTTTCATAACACTCCTATATCAAGCTAATGAAAAAAACACATGTTTGATTGAAACACCACTTCATTTCCTTGATCACACATTTTCCTGAAACTCAATAGGTTATGATTTAAACCATCTGCATACATAACATTTCTAGGTTTAACCTTTTCTTTCAAGAAAAAAAATCCTTTACCTTTTATGACAGCAAGGAGTGTCATTTCCAAATGAGACATTCTTTTCCTTTTCTAAGGCATTATATGAGTGAAGTTTTTCTTTTTCACTTGTCATGTCTTTTGAGCATCCACTATCGATGTACCACTGATTTTCTTGTCCTTATACATACAAGGCTATACCACATATTTCTGTTTGAGATTCTTTCCTTCTCCATATCTTGTGATTTAATGGAGTTTTCTCCTTTTGATATGTTTGCTGAAATTTTCTCCTGCATTCAGATTCTTCATGACCAAAGTTGTTACCAATTGAGCATTCTATTTCATTTTCAAGAAGAGAAAAGTTATTATAGGAACTTTTCTTGATCCCTATTACATTCCTTTGATTTCGTGCTTCTACAGTCATGATGGTTTTGTAAGAAACACATTAAGCAACTTTGTGTCCAAAATTATGACATGAAAATCATTTCCCATTAAAGAAGTTCCTGCGACTATTGAATCTATTGACTTGGTGATTGTAGTTTCTATTGATATTCATCTTTGGAGAAAATTGAGTATGATTTACCTGAGGATTGTTGTGGCTTCTTTTCATCCTTGGAGTAAATTGAGTATGATTTACCTGGTGATCTGCTTTATGCCTTTGCTGACGATTGTCATACTGCTCACTGGTGTTTGCTGCATCAAGATAGCTTTTGGTGAACATTAATGGATTCTGTGATTGAGATGCTTCTTCAGCATATCCAATACCTTTCTTTATCAGAGGAGAACACTGAATTTTGATAATTTCATTTAAAGTTTCTGATCCTTTAGCAAATCTAAGATTGATAGATTTTTTTTTCTCAAGATCCTTTCTTAGACCCACAATTTCACATTCAAGTTTTTCATTGTGTTTTTCCTTTTTAGCAAGTTGGTATGTCAAGGTATCTATAATCATAGTCTTTTCTTATAAACAGATTTTGAGTTTAGATATTTCTTCATGAAGGTGTTCCTCTTCTAAAGCATCGCAAAAATTATCATCATGATAAGCCATGAGAAGTCTGTAATCTTGTCTAGTTTCATCTTCATTACTATTAGATAAACCATCACTATCTTCATGAGTATACTAACTCCTTTTATTCGCAACATGTTTTTTATTCCCTTTTGTATATTCCTTTCCTTTTTGAAATTTATCTTTATGAGGACATCTGGCAGCATAATGACTGACTCTACCACAAGAAAAGAATTTGAAGGGTAACTTACCTCTAAACCTTCCACAACCCTGTTGAAGCTTTTTGACAAAGTTTACCTCATCTTATTCTTCTGAAATATGTCCGGATTCAATGTGTTCTTCCTTTCCTTTTGTTGAATCTTGGAATGTGACTTCTCTCATATCTGATGCTCCTCCTTTTCTCATCTCAAAGGTAGTTAAGATTCCGTGAAGCTGCGTCATAGTGATATTTTGCAGATCCTGTTTTTCTTCTATGGCAGACACTTTGGATTAAAATTTAGTAGACAAGGATCTTAAAACTTTCTCGACTAAGGTAACTTCCTTAATTTCTTCATCCCTATTCTTCATATAATTGACTACCTCATATGTACGTAGGAAGTAACTAGATATGATTTCATCACTATGCATCTTAAGAGTTTCATACAAAATTTTGAGAGTTTGAAGCTTAGCACATTTTACCTGAGAGTATCCTTCGTAGCTCATAATGATTTTGTCCCATATTTCTTTGGCTAATTTGAGCTGCATGACTTTGACAAAATCTGATTGTGACAGAATTCCCAATAAAGTATTAACATCTTTGGCATTGGTTTCACATATTTTTACCTGTCGTATTTGTAGGAATTGTTGTTGGAAATGTATTTCCTCCTTCCACAATTTCCAAGACATCCATTCCAAGTGATTGTAGATAGGTTGTGGTTCTTATTTTTCAATAAACAAAGTTGCTTCCATCAAAGATTAGCAGTTTGATGGATCCCATGCTTTCTTGATTATTCATGTTGATGGATATCCCTTCAAGCGATCAAGCTTCTTCTCATGGACATGCTCTGATACCAATTGTTGGAAATAATACTAAGAGGGGGGTGAATCAGTATTATTAGATCAACAATTTTATTTCCCAAATAGATTTATATACACTACTTCAGTGAAGTGAACTAGCATGTACATGTGATTGTGCTTAAAGAAACCAACATATATGCAGAGAACTTGTGATTTAGATAGTTTATCATGTTACGAGCTTAAACCAATATATCAGAGATTTATTAGACAGTGTAGAAAAAGAAGAATAATGCATCACACATAAGAAACACACATCAACACCAAGATTTAAGGTGGAAACCCATTGTGGGTAAAAACCACCTCTTATGGTTGTCTCTGCCTTCTTTTCATAATAAGAAAATATGTTTACAATCTTGTACTGGTGCAGACTCATACCAGTACGTAGGCTTCTACTTGCAGAAGGTTACAACCTTCTCTCTTTTTCCAGCTTCTACTGGAAGGGAGATACAACCCCCTAGCTCTTGTACTAGCCAATATGTTTACCAGTATGTAGGTGCCAGCCTATAGAAAACTCCACTCTTCCACCAGGGACCACGTCTCATGAATTTTTAGACTGGATACTCTTGGATCAAAACACAACAGACTGAAGGCCACGTTTCATTAATTTTTCACACTGGACCCATGAAAGCCTTTTAAACTTAAACTGTATCAACCAATATTCAGTTAATCTAAAAAATTAGATCACTGACACCAGAACTCTATGCTGAACCTAGAACCCTACATCATCATCCAGAACCAGTTGTAACCTCAAAAATCATGCATTAGAGTGTATACACTACTTTGGTTGAACCCAACTTGCATGTATACGTTCCTTCCTTTAACCTAACCTGCGTACATATCTAAAGATATTGAATCATACACTTTTGAACCATGGACTGTACCAATCAGTGACATTTTGAAGATCTAATGTCATATTATTGAGTTTAAAATAGATAGAAGCAAGGATCAACCTTCCTTCTTAATCAATCAATCAATCAGATTCAATTTCCTTATACAATAGTTCTATGTTTAGATCTAAGAGGACTTCATTGATAGACAACAGTAAAACAACAAAACTTGATCAGATAGATGAGTCAAATCTGAACATAATATTTTCTTTTTGTATATGCTACTTGGAAGAGTTGAACCTGCATGTACAAGTGCTTTTGCTAAGACGAACCTGTGTACAGGTCTACAAATTTGACTCAAAACTTTGCTGCAATTCCAGACTTCAGACAAACCCAAATCATGGTAGATAACAAATAGAACAGGCACAAAACATCATATATGGTCACACCCAATATTGGATCATTCAATAATAAGTCATTTCAAGTCTCATGATTCCTGATCCAATGTTGAACTCAAGGTGCACATCAATATTTTAGATCCAGTCCCAAACATAACCTTGCAACATAATATATACTTCAGATAGAAGTATTCCTTAGAATCTCATTGCTTGCACACCTTGGCCTAATGATCTACTCCTCCTTATATACTCTTAGGCCTTTCTCAATACCTTGGACAAAAACCACTTAGGACCAATACCTTGGACCCAATACCTACAGTCAATACCTTGGAAAAAATGCCTTGGACCAATTACCTTGGACCAAAATACCTTGGATCAAATACCTTGGACCAAAAACTTGGTTTTCCAACATGTACGCGCCTTTTCTTTTGTGAAAGTGCATGTATACATTATACACTACTTTTGTTTTGTTAAACCACGTGTATATGCACCTTGGACAAAGTGAACCAGCATATACCTCTCTTTCTTCATTATTTAGAGTCTGGTCTATAATCCTTTGTTGTTGACCTACTGCATTGTGAACTTTCATCTGAGTGAGTTGCCATCAAGGACAATACCAGTAGCATAATGCCAAAAATTTCCTCCTGCAGCTCCTCTGTGAGGTCGATGCTACTTTGCTGAAAGTCAGGTACATAACTTCGCAATATGTCATCTAACCAGATTTTGTACAAGTTTCTTGCAATGAAGGAGAAGTCTGCTTCTCACACTACTGACTCCTTCTTCTGATGGCTTGTATACCTTTCTGGAGTAGGCCTTGTTGTCAGGAAATGTATGATATCCTGAAAGTGACTGTCTGCAAGGTGCACTGCAAAGAGTTGTGTGTCAAGGAGTCCTTCTTCCAAATTAGTTGGCTCCTCTCCTGTTTCGATGCGCGACAGATGATCTGGTCCTGCGTTCAATCGGTCAGGCTTCATAATAACTTCAAAATCATACTCCTTGAACAACAACAACCATCTGTAGATCTTCCCCACTAACACAGGCTTATTGACCAGGTATTTCAACCCAGAATGATTTGTAAACATCTTAAAATTTCCACCCAACAAATAGTGCCTGAATGTTTGGAGCACGTATACCATGGCTAGTCCTTCACACTCTGTAGTGGAATAGTTCTTCTCATCCTTAGATAGATTCCTGCTCGTGAATGTTATAGGATGTTCCAATTCCCCATCGCCCGCCTATGTAAGCATGGCCCCCAGCGCAATACATGAGGCATCCACGTGTACATGAAATTCCTTCTTCCAGTCCGGTAAGACTAGGATTGGCGCAGTGATGATTTTCTCTTTCAACCGATCCAAGCTCTTCTGGTATTCATCACTCCAATAGAACATATCATCCTTTTTCAATAATTTCTCCATGGGCGTGGTGATCTGGGTATAACTCTTGATGAACTTCCTATAGTATCCGATATGCCCTAGGGTTGTGCATAGCTATTTCACATTCCTTGGTGCCTCCAAGTTGGTTATCACTACAATCTTCGCGGTGTCTACCATCAATCCCTGTCTGCATACCACATGCCCCAACAGGATAACGAAACGGACAAAAAACAAACACTTCTTTAAATTGAGCACGATCTGGTATCTCCAACATGTATCTAACATTAAGAGCAGACTTTTCACATGACACTTGACCAATCCAAACATAGTCAAATCGTCAAAGTATACCTCTAGAAACTTACGAATGAAGTCTTTGAATGCCGCAATGACTACATGTGAAATGATTGTTGGTGCATTCTTTAGCCCACAAGGCATTACAATGTACTAAAAACATCCCCACTTAGTCAAGAAGGTTGTCTTGCTTCTATCCTCAGGCATGATTTCGATATGATGTTACGTAGAGAACCCATCAGTGAAAGAGTATGCTTCTTATCCACCTACATTATCCAGGACCTCGTTCATGAATAGGGTCGAGAAGGGATCATTCAGCTTCTGGAAATCCACACATATCCTTATTTATTCTTTTTGTTTCTTTTCCTAAACCACTATCGGGCTTACCCAATCGGATTCTTCCATTGGTTCAATAACTCCTTTTGGGAGCATCTTATCTAACTTAGTGCGAACCCTTTACTTATACTTAGGATTAAGGCAGTAGGGTCTTTGTTTTACAGGCTTCGTGTCTGGTTTCAGGGTGATCTTCGTGACACCTAGGTCTCCTATTATCCCTTTCAAATCAGAAAAATCCTTGGGGAACAAATCCTGATATTCGCGGAGGAGCTTAGCGACCTTGTCTACTATCATATCATCCCAATAGTCCCTAATACTTGCAAATTTTGGTTCTGCCTTTGTGCCAATGTTGACCTGCTTGGTTTTTAGTGACGTAGTTATGTCAAGATCCTCTATCTACAGACCTTCAACCTCACGGTGAACTTCAGTTTCCAAAATATTAATTTTTTAGGGATTGTCATCTTCTTCTTCAATGGTCATGTTATAGCATTCTAGTGCATGGCTTGGTTGGGTAGTCCATTTAGGTTGGTTTAGGTCCAAAGTATCTCGCGGTATCCTAAATATCGTTTCTTTAACCTCTTGTAGTGCCACATCAATACAGTAAAATCCATCCTTGAAGCTAAACATCATTAAGAATCCCTTGCTCAAGATGTCCCACTCTTCAGTGCCATGGAAAATCTCAATTTCAAAGTACCAATTCATTGGTATAATGCCCAAGGTATGACAAAAAATATGCACCCATTCAGGCTGGGGCTCTGCTCCATAAGCCTTATTCCATTTAGCCAGGTGATCATGCAGGTCATCCCTTCCATCATACTTATCTATCATCTGCACTTTTGGCTTCCCAAAACATACTCTCATCATCCTCCTATAGTCACACCAATCACCAAAACTATACTAGTGCATACCTCACCATCTTGTAGGCGTAGCACGCAGTACCCAGTCCAAGGCCTAGAAGTGATGTTTCTCTGGCACTTCTCTTTCAAATGAATCCAAAAAGAAATCAACATCATTTGGTCCATCATAATGAGGTAGATCCCTGACTTTCGATGACACATAATGCAACGACTTGGTCATCATATTACAACAGAGCTTAGATACTTCATGTAGCTAGTTTTGCCAATGCTCCAATTCTTCATCTAAATATTACGTACAAGACCTTTCATGATCCCATGCAATATGTCCATCTGCTGTTAGATTCACCCAATCCTGGTCTCACACTATTATCTTGTAAATTTGGTCCATATCATCATCACTTTCGTGATCTCGGACTGGTTCTGTACAGTGCGGTCCCTCCACAGGATCCAGCGGAACCACTACGAGGAGCAACTTATTTTCAAATATCATCTTCCGCTTCTTCAGGATGATAACCCCATTCATGTCAGTGGCCTAATCAATTTCAAGGAGTGTAAGGTAGGGATTGCTATCATCCATGATTTGTATTACCTCAAACTCCGCGAGTGCGATTGTGCCCTTGATGTCAATTGTGACCCCTTGTAGCCTCCCCATTGGGATAATTTTCTATTGATTCGCCATTCTTAGCTGTATCAGAGACCACTAGAGCGCCGGTCTCCCCATTCTTTCCCAAGTCTGTTTTGGAAAAACATTTGCATCGGACCACACATCAAAGATAACTTGTTCCATCTCGTATTCCCCTATCTACGCAGTGAGTCTCATTTCCTGCCCAGTCCTTGCCTTCTACTTTCCAAGCTTCCTAACCACACATGTTTCACCAGTAGCATCATCCTTACCAGTGCACCAATTAATTAGTTTTGGAGGCCCTTCACAACCTTACTATCACGAAGCATGTTCATGCAGGTCTCCAAGAATGGGGTAATCTTGGATGGGTCCGTTTCTTCAACTCATTTCTCCTGACTTCCTAAGGTAGGGACCTCAACGAAGCTTTTATTTTCTTCCATAAATGTTTCTTTTGCGCACTCCAGATCAAACCCAGACTCCTTTTCTACTAATTTACAGACCCATTCGCCTTATGCAGGATTCTTGCCTATATCCTCCCTCGTTGTAGTTCTGCTTCGCAACATAATGTTTACCTTAGGGTATTCCTCATGGGGTTCATCCCTCATCATCTGGACATTCTGCGTCAGTTGCGGAGGCTGTGCCTCCTTTTCATGAATCTTAGCCAATAATATTGGGCAATCCTTAGTCGCATGGTCAAACTGAGTACAGTAGCGGCATGACAATCATGTCAGATTTAGACAGTCCCTCACATATTGTCCTAGGCATCTGCAATTGTAACAAATCAATTTCCCTCCTCCACCTCGACCTCGGCTGCGCCCCTGATACTCACATTGCATTCCCCCAATGCCTTGGTCTGGAGGCCACGTTCCTGCCTACACCTTGTATGCAAGTTTCCTATCCATCATCAATTCGTAACTTTGACAATTGCACTCATCATGGCCTACTAATTGACAGAAATTGCAGAATAGTTGTTGCGGTGTTTGTACAAATTTTTATAGCAAATGGCAATTATTAGTTGTATGTTTCCGTACTACATCTAACATATAGCACACCATAGCACAGACCCTTCACTTGGCCCTGCCGTGGCTGCTGGTCATAGAGGCATTGGTCCTCTTGCTGCAAGATAGTTTGCCAAGACTAGGCATTGATCCTTGTCATGCCCGTTGTTATCACAAAATCAAGCACTGAAAGGCTGCTGATCAGTTAGACTCTGTGTAACTATTTCAAACCAGACTTTTGACTAAGGCTTAGCCTCCTTAGCCTGAGAGGGCTCTCTCAAAGGGGTTATTGATTTTAAATATTGATGAGATGGCTAACTCTTGCAAAGTAAATTTAACATATAAATTGGCTGGACAGACCTTACAAAGATTTCCATTGGGCTCATGGAGACAATCATCATTTCAGCAAACTATAAAACCACTCATTCATAGAAGTCAGGGCATGTAATGTTTAAACACTCAAGACACCTCTCAAATAAACCTCAACTTACAAATACACACAGGAAATCAGAGCAGCAGAGTGAATTCTGAGTGATTGTGTATCTATAAAGCTGTAAAACATAAAGGATAAAACAAAACCACATATATCTTGAGCATCTGAAACAATGTATGAATCTTGAGAAGAAAAAGCAGTCATTTGTATTACTGAAAACAAGTTCTTACATAAGCCAAAATAAACTTTGTTTCTCAAAAACATCCAACCCTCATTACATCAAAGTTTGATCTATATATAGAGATACACCCCTAACTAATTTGAGCTTCCTCCTCCAGCATGAGGGGAGCTCGATGACTGCTACTAATTACCCCTATCTACCATTTAACTAACTCATTAAATACATTAAGTGCTGAGATGTAATTACAAAGAGTCCTAACTAAACTAAAACTCTGATTCTATTCTCCTTGTAGCATGATTCTTTCTTGATCCTTGACACCTGTCTCCTTTCATTTTGGCCGAGATAGCTGAGAGAAGGATGCAATGAACAAGCTAGCTTTGGATACTGAATGCGCTGGTGGTTCATTAATCATAAGGATAAAACCCCTGTTTTTCTGGTCCTTGTCTCCCACCATTCTTCAAAAATTAAGTAGCATGTTCCCAGCTCTTTAATACCCCAAAAATAACGAGCATCACCATATTCCCAAATGTGCTAGAAGCTTTGTTGATTGAACAGGTGTATAAGCCAACATTCTTCGTATGCATCTCCTTCCGAAACCCTAACAACCGGTAATAAAGCCAACATTCTTCGTATGTATCAAAGCTTTAACTTAAGACAAAATATTTCACCTTTACAAAAAGGCACACCTGGCATATATTGAATGGTTGTAGCAGCTTCCTTTGATCCCTTTCATATCACTGAGGTGTTCCCTTTGCAAATTTCTGATTCTTCTTTCAAACTGTTTGCCTGCGTTTTAAAAACAACACCTACAGCAGTTTCGCAATTTCGTAGCGCGCTACGAAACTGCGAAACTGTTTTAAACAATTTCCATTTCCCTTGAGATTTTTACTGCTCTGCCACCTGATTGCAAAACTCCTTTTTACCTTGGATATGTATAGCAGGGTCTACATGCCTTCAAAATAAGGAACTAAGTAAAATTTTACAAAACTTAGAACATGACCTTTCTCACCATCAATAAGCAGCCAGTTAACCTAGCTGTGCTTTTAAATCTGCAACCTCTCTCCTTAAAGCTTTGTTTTCAGCTCTTAAATGCATGTTCATTTTTCTGATGAGTTTAACTTGTTTGAGAGCTGGAACTGTCCATGTATATACATCTGCCACTGAATCCACTTGACCCACTAGGTTTTTACTACCTTTTAACACAGCTCTTCGATAGTTGGCATACCTGACTGCAAGCTCCCTAGTGACATTCTTTGCTTTGGCAATTTCATCTTTTGCTGTCTCCATCCGGCCCTTTATAGCTATAATATTTCCCCCTTGGGAAATAATGACTGTTCTGTTCTTGCCTTTTTGTTTGATTTGTTTCGCCTCCTCTGTTCTAGACAGCTCTTCAACTACCTCTGTTCTGGGCATTTTCAAAACTTTCTCTCCTTTATGCAGCTTCTCAGCTTCCCTTACTTGTTTCCTTGTAACCGACCTTCGTGGTTTGAAAATAAATTCCTCACCAGGTTCATCAAACCTTAGTTTCTTTGAAGCTTTGGACTTTTTAGTGTTCTCTGGTGATGATTGAGTCAAATCAATGTGCATTGGTTCAGTATGCACTGGTTCAACCTGCTCAAACTCAATTGCCTCAAGCAAATCACTCAAACTGGCCTTAGATATTGGACTTTCCTCAACAGCTACTGATTTGCCCTTCTCTTTGCTTAATTGACTCCTTGTCTTAACTCTTGATACTTTTTCAGACCCACTTGATTCAGGTACATCTTTCTTGCGCTTGACCTCTTCTTTTGATGATGGCTGAGGTGGCTCTTTAATAACCAAGGGCTTCACTGATTTTTTCAATTTAAACTTGGTCTTCTTTTTATCCTTTACCTCCTTTCTAAGCTCAGCTATTGTGGGTTCCTCAACTGATTCTTCTCTTTCTCTAACCGGCTGTGGAGTAAGGCCTGTTTTACTCTGGAAACCAGCCATAAAGATGAAAGAGTTCCAATCCCTACCAATTTTCTGAAGACCATCCAGCACTAATAGTTTCACTAAACCATGGTGAAATAATGATGTCTCACAGTCATCCTTTCTTAATTGCACTTTATCACACATTTTGCTGAGACTACGAAACAGGTAAAATGGAATATCTATGGATGCTTTACCAGTAAAATGCAACAACAACTTAAAGTGATAGGAGTAAACCTTGTTATATCTACCCTCATAGGTTAAATACTTTTGAATACATGTAAGAAGAAGAGCATAGTGCTCCTTAACATAACTTCTAGGCACTGCCTTTGTTAAATCCTCATTCACATATGCCTCTTTAAGAAATTCTTTGCAGGGGTTCAAATCAAATTTAAAGTTCTTAAACCACTCCTGCCCCCCTCTTGGAATCTCAGTTACATTAGCAATTGCCTCTGGAGATACTTGAAATTCTAACATAGATACTTTAGAATTTAAACCTGTAAAGTTCAAGGCAAACTCCTTTGTTACCTGAGCATGGCCACCCTGCAGCTTCTCACAGAAATTCCAACAGCCAGCATCCTTGAAAGCTTTCCTGACACCTTCGTCTCTCAATGCAAGGTCCAATCCTTCAGGCTCTGTTCTCTGACATCTTCCAGACCTATGCTCCTTCCTCTCCATTCCGCTTTCGAAATTTTTGCACAGAGAATGACCCCCAGCCTCAGCTCAAATGGAAAATTCAATTTTTTAGAACGCAGGCTCGCTTGAAAAAGAAACTCGGGCTCATTGGAACTCGAATAACTTATCACACCAGCTGGCCACTTTATGCATCATTTACAAACATCATAAAACATCCATGCATGATAAAACTGTTAGAATGATTTTTATGTGCATGCCTATGAATCTATTGGTGGAGTGATGGCTCATAAGTGTTTGGGAGGTACGCCAACTGACAATAACCAGACGAAGACAATGACTCATCCCCAGACGTGAACCTTTAGGAATCTGCGCTGCAAAATGCCCGAAACTGCGATTTCGTAGCGCAGATAGTTATAAATTAGCAAAATGCGCTGCAAAATGGCTGGATGCTGATGCACTGTGAAAAGGCTAAAACATAATTGCGCTACAAAATCAACCAATAAGACTGCGCTGCGAAAATACTGAAAGGACCAGTGACATGTACAAGATAAGACATGGCTTATGCAATCATGATGGAGGATGACCAATAGTATTAGATAATGATTCACATCAAGACCCTTTAGAAACATGACCCCTAAGTAAGAAACATAGGACAAAACCCATTTGACACCAATTTTTGACAGTGAACTTTGGACAAAAATTATATACATGTGACTGTAGTTCTAGGTGATAACACCCGTGACCCTTGCATTTTATGCACCAAACTTCTTCGCGCACCTCTGGTTGAGCTATTCTGTCTTTCTTCAGACTTTTAATTTCGAGACAAAGGTTTTGCAACTGCACATGAATCTGTTGAACCCCCAAATTCAGATCTTGCATCGGTGTTTCATGCAGTCTCATTGCAATCTCCAAGGGTTATTCTGGAGTCATAATCTTCTATTGTGATAGTGCAACCCTTAGGTGAGGTAGGATCAAAGCCACGAACCAGTAACGGTGCTTCCCAACCGTTAAATTCATATTAGCTTCATGGATTTTACACTTCAATCTATGATCCAACTCCCAAGGGGTCACACTTGGTTTCATCACGATTTCCTTGAATCCCACAATCGACTACACTTCAAACTTAGGCCTACTGAATTCTTTATTCAATGCAGCATGGATTTCTCGCAACATAGCTGCCTGGTTATCATTAGAGTACTTTATGCACTAGGTTAGTGCGCAATCCTGCAAAGCACTGACCAATGTCGCCTTCTTCATGTGATCATTTGTGATGCCCTGAGCTTCACATACAACCTTTATGATGAACCAAAATTGGTCCGGGTCCTCATTCCCTATGCCCTTGAATACAGGTAGTTTGTAGAGTTCGCCATATTGAACAGTGGAGGTGGTGGTGGTGTGCGTGATGGGGTGACCGGTGGAGGTGAGGATGGAGGCAGTGTAGATGGATGGGATGAGGGTGGAGGCGGTGTAGATATTCGTGGGAACCCTTGTCCTATCAACTGACTAGTGCTCAGAGGAGAAGTCTGTGGTGCTCCTTCATTGTCACTCAAAGGAGGTCCGATCAATGGACTATACTCAAGACCTTTTCTTCCTCCATCAAAAGGCTTTCTACTTCGCGTAGCTCCAAACATTAAGGTAACTGCATAACCCATTGTTCACACATGAGCATATTAATCCAAGTATTTCGCAATTTTAAATAATTACCTCGTGGTTCTTTAGAGAAGCGGTGCTCTGCTTCGCTGTAACTGACAAAGGTATTAACCATGAACTTTGTAACAAATCCTCCTATGATGCAGTCAAGCCAATGGTTGATAGCATGCATGATATTATATTTAGAAGCTTCCAACCTCCTTACTAGCTCTGGTGTCCAAAAAGTTGGATTCTCAAGCCTCCACCTTCCTTGGTCATCTGCCAACTTTGTGATCCATTCATATAACTAAAGTGGGAAGAAACATAAGAATATTTCATGTATTTCTGTGTACAGGTATCTTTCCAACCACTGTTCTTTCGTCAATCATGGATTCTTGTTTTCTTGCACTATGAATTCATGGATCTTTCTATCCAGCAAGGTTTCGATTTCCTTCTTAGTTGGATTCCAATGATACGACATCACCCATATAGTTATGAAGATCTCGGTCCTAGCAACGAAACCATTTGTTGGCTTGATGGTTCCTGACCCAGGTTCAGTGTTAATAAACCAAGAAAATCCCCACATTACTGGCCCTTTTTGCATTAGCCCGTGGAGCATGGATCGAAGTATCACTCAAAGTAGTATGGGGAGATGCAGGAACCAAGTTTTTGCACCCTGAGATGGTCCTGATGTTGATCTACACTTCCTGATCCTACCTTCATGTAGATCGATAAGCCTTTAGGGCTTGTCAATGTTCCTTCTCTTTTTTCCTTGAGTACCTCTGCAAAGGCACCTAAATGATCTTCGCGTAGCCCTAACCAGAGGTTCAAGAACTTACGTGCTTCAGTGGCTATGTTACTGTATAAGTTTCCAAGTTATCTTAAGTGTTACCTACTCTAACATGCATTTACATGTATCTTCACGTAAACCTATATTCTTGCTTGTGTTCAATTAACAGATATAATCAAATACATTCGCACATCAAATAAGCATTATAATGTAAACCCAGATCATAATACAATATAATTAGATGCATTAAACATAGACAAAATACACAGTGGTTTGCAGAATACTTCTATTTATTGATATCTCAAGTTCAGTACAGACTCTATCCACCCTGCACACACAGCTGTAGGGTTCCACGAACTCAGCTACAAACTTCAACCCTAGGACTCTGCACACTCACCTGCAAAGCCTCTACCTATGCTAAGATGCAAGAACACTTAGAACTTCTTACCCACAAACTCTTCCCCTCTTCTCTGCCTTAGACTCTTCTAAGAATCCCTTTTTATGCAATCCCATGGTCCACAAACCATGGGTAGATCTTTATAGCTGACATGAGACTTTACAAAACAAGGGCAGAAAACCCTTTATGAATCTTGACATCTTCACACTCTGTGACCACAAAATGTAGAGACTTTCAATCTTTATTACAAAATTTGGGCTTTCTGCCCCAAAAAATGGGCTTTTAGACCCAAAAATAACTCTTGGGGAACCCATTCTCAATAGCTCTAATTCAATTAGCTTGCCCTTATCCTCCATGATGGGCCTTTCCTTCTGTAGGTGCTTTCTAGGTGATGTGCGCACCAGCTGAGGTGCTTTCTGCTTATCTTTCTTTGTTTTTGGACCCTCTTTGGTTAGCATAGGCATCGACTTAAGAAACCTCGTTGATTTAAGCACTTCTATCAGTAATTTGACACTTGAAACCTCTGGGATAGCTCCCTCAGCTACCATTGCTGCTTCTGGTGCAGTTCCCTCATCTACCATTGCTTCTCCAGCAATCACGGTTACTGCGGGCACCAACATGATACTAGACAACAACTCCCACATCTCCTTTAGAAACTTCTCAAATGCTAAACTTGCTATCAAAGCATCAAAGTACTCATGGTTCATGCATGCCTGAGAGATAAACACCTCAATTCTCAAAATGTCAAGTGTTTTTCGTTGGGCAACCACCTATAATTTATAGGCATTTTGAAATTCAAATCTGACATTCCCTCCAATATTCATTCATAAATGTTGGATTAGTGGAATATTTTCACAGATCTTACCCTTAAATTCTAACGTAAATGTTGCCCCCCCCTTTATTTATCCATTTCCCACTGTCAAGTCATGAACAGTGACCGTAACATTCACTTTCCAGCTACCCTACGTGGTCCCTTCTTGGATAGTGCAGCTCCTTCCACGTTTCCGCTAACACTGTGACATTCCTCCATTCTTTACTCTTTGATTAAACATCCTGATTGCTCTATCCCTTGTAGTTAAGGTTTTCATTGTTAAAAATAAAATCAAAGAATGTTTCTCATCATAGTTCCATTCTAGGAATTTCAAGGACATCACACGATGAACCTGAAAGACAAACTCTGAATCAATATCAACTTAAAATTTATCTCAATTAACCTAATGGAGCATTGTCACCTAACGAATAACATTTAGAGGTTCTAGGCTAGAGACGTGTTCACATTAGACAGCGCTAACACGAATTGGGCCTTCACGTACTTTTGGGTATATATGGGAGGACTACATTAGGTTTCTATCAATCCGTAGGTGACCGAGTCGGCTTACTTGTACATTGTGATACACCAAGCACAGCATTCAGGGAGATTTCCTGCACGTATGTTAAGTCCTTGGTTTACCGAGGCAGTATATTGTAGTTCACAGTTGCTTGGTAATCCTTTTGCCTAGATTACCCTCTTTTTGTTTATTTCATTTTGTAATAAAATCAACCAACAATTATGGAGGAACATCGACCCTTACCATGTCGTTCACGAAGGACAGCGAGTAAATTGCCTTTACCTCCTGAAGCTACACCTAGCTGGCAAAAGCGGTCTCATTTTTCTAAATCCAGTACATCACAAACTTCTGGTTCTTCATCTGAATTACCAGAGTCACCTATATCGGTAAGTACTGTGACCACAATTACTCCTACAATTACTAGTACATTTGTTACTGAAGTGGAATCTCCATAATTACCTGAGGACACTAAAAGTGAACTTAGTGAAATGGTAACCCAAGTTTCCCAACAAGAAGTTGATTCTCAACCTAAATTTTTTCAACAAGAAATTACTTCTGAACTTAAATCTATTCAATAAGAAGTTGATCTTGAACCTATCATAATTCAATCGGAAGTTAGTTCTGGACCAAAAGTTGTTTAAGAAGCTTAACCTGAACCTATTGTTATTTTACTAGAACACTTGGATCTTGAAGTTGAACAATCAGAAGTTGTTACCATATTGGAAGATGATCGACCGATTTATCCTCAGACTTATGTAACTATTGAGACTTCCCCTTTACCGCAAGAACAAATACCAGAAATCTATTACAGACATGACGGTGAAATCCTTCCACCTGGTTTTATTTCGATTGAAGAGGAACCTGAGGAAGAAACACCTAGAACTCTAGTTCGATTTGGAAGTGGAATTTATCTTTATCCTCATACTCCTCATTTTACTACTCGTTTTGATCCTGATTATTTTCAGACTCCTGTTGATTCGTTAGGAAATTTATTAGGACATTTGACTATGGTAGAATCAACATCCCAAACTGTACCATCTGTTACAGCTACGGCAGAATCTTCTGTTGCTAGTTCTTTGATGTTCACCACAACACCTGAGTCACAAATGTATGGTGTTCTGTCCATCCCACCGGGTTACAAATATTTATCTAGAACTCACTCAAGTGTCGCTTCTAGGCCATGGTCTTCACCCATGTCCTCAACGGGAATTTTACCTGGTTCTTCATTTATGGATACTAAATAACTTGATCCATCAAGTCAATATCAAGCTGGTTCATTTGGTTACCATCCAATGTATTTGCTTTACATTTTATTACCCCCATATGTAGAACAATATGCACAATCTCCTTATCCTCCATTTCTAGGGGGGAAACCATATGGAAGTATGTTGTCATCTTTAGGTCAGCATGGAATGACAGTTTGTCAGTGGAAGCCAACAATGCCCGTTCAACCAAGGCTTTTGTATCCATCACAACCAATGTAATATGTCTCATCCATACCTACTACACCTATCATTACAACTTTACAACAGTCGCAAGCTCAGTTAGTTGTATCTAAACCTTTGTAAGTTGGTCCTTCAACCTATGACCCACAAGTTTTAGGTTTACAGATTCAGTCTTCTCAAGTCATTTTACAACAATTGTTTGTTCTTAGAATTCAACAACCTCAAGCTAGTTTACCATTTACTGGAATGGCTCAGACTTACACTGGTTTAGTTTATTCACAACCTAATCAAGCTTACATTGGTGGGAAACAATCATTAAATCAACAACCATGGCATCCATAGTATCAACAATAGCAATTCCAGCAATACCAAACTTATCCTGGACTTGGTGAACAAGCCTATGCTAGTTTTTTTCAACAACAAATTTACCTAGGTCCTGGTAAGCAAGCCTATGTTGGGTTTGGACAATAACAAATTTATCCTAGTGCTCAACAGCCACCTTATACAAGATTTTCTCAAAAAACATACCCCTATCAAGGTTACCATTAGCACATGACTTATGCTGGTATGAAAAGGCCTATTTCCCAGGCATTTCCATCTTGCCTTGGCTATGCTCATCCTGACCTCAATAGACAGTTTCCTTTTTTGCAACACTTGAATTACTGGATCTAAATTGGCTTACCAATGATCAATTCTTTATGCACCTTGGTGGCTAGTTATTCCCCATAAATTGCCTTCTGATATTCTAAAATTCAATGGAAACCCTAGATAAGACCCATCTAACCATGTTATGACTTTTCATTTATGGTGTTCGTCAAACTCCATGAATGATGATTCAGTTATACTACGTCTTTTCCAGTTAACAGTTATTGGTCCGGCTGCAAAGTGGTATATTGAGTTACCACGAGCTTCATTTGATAACTTTACATACTTAGCTACCAAATTTTTAACCCACTTCCAGTTACCCATACGATATGAAACTGGAACAGAACTATTAACCAATTTTAAACAGACTATTGCTACTCACATCTCTGATCATATTCATGAGTGGCGTTGTCATTGTCGAATGGTCAAAACTTATGTTCCTAATCATCTTTTAGCTGAGTGGTTTATAAAATCATTGTTGCCATCTATCACTGAGGATGTGGCTAAAGGAGGAGTTGTCATTGAAGAGCAAGTAATTTCTTGTGCTCAATATTTAGACATGATATACACCCAGTCTGGCATGCTCTATGACAAAATTCCCAATGCACCTAGACCAACTTTTATTGTTCCTCCACCCCCATCGAGTAAGGACTCTCATGTCGGTGATGGTGTGACTGGTTCTTTTGGCACACAAATAACAGGTAGATTATCTGGTCAAACATTTGCTATTTCCAATAAAACTTCTACTACATCTGATAATACTCCTACTTCCGAAATAAATTTCATGCCATCTGACAAAGGCAAGAATGAAAAGAAATGTGGAAGCAAAGGGGAAAGCTAAAAGGAAGAAAAACCCTCCCCCTTAAGAGAAATCATCTGATTCCTCTTCTCCAACTAGGAAGCCTCGTTATCCATGTTTGATCTGTAATAAGGATCATTTTACGTGAGACTCTCCTCACCACTCTGAAGTCTCTAAACTTATTAAGACTTCTAGTGCATTCATGATGTTGACAGATCCTTTTCCGAATCCAGAGACTCATTTGATTGCTACAAATCATGCTTCCACTTCACAAGTACTTATGCTATCCACCTCTAAGCCTAAAATTGATGTTTTGGTGTCTACACAAAGTAAATATTATGGCAATCCATCATCATTGTCGAATAACCAGGCTTTAGATCAACCAAATCCTTTGACTTCAACTTCATCTGATCCTATTCCACCACCTATTGCACCAGAGTTAACAATAAAACCACCTAAAGGAGTGGTACATAAGTCTACATTCAACCCTTGAACTCGAGCAGTGCAAAACTATAACATAATAGAAGATTTGGCTGAGTCACCTTCTGCTATGTCGACGCTTGAGGTGCTTCAAAACTGTCCCTCCCAAAAGCAGGCTTTATTTTCAGTAATTGGTGGAATTGATCCAATGGATTCCAATGTTATGGTTTTTAACCATGTGGGATATACACCACAATTACCAGCTCAATTAGCTTTCCTGATCCAAGTAAAGGCTTTGAATAAACTTGTTCACCGAACCATCTTTGACGAGGGTGCTTCTACTTGTATCATGTCGATGAGTTGCTAGAGAACACTTGGCTCCCCACCTTTGTCATGGTAATCTACAACTTTAAAATCTTTTGATGGTCGCACATATACACCTTGTGGAATTTTGAGTAACCTACATATAGAAATAGGGGAGAAAACTTTAACTGTCGAAGTTGAGGTCATTGATGGACCCCTTGACTACAACATTTTCCTAGTAAGACCTCGGATTTATGCTATGGTTGTGGTAGTTTTGAAATAATTCAGTATGGTCTCTTTCCCTCATAAAGGCAGAATCACAGTAATTGATAAACTTGGCTTCTTTGCCTCTAGTTCACAAGCTACTGGAAACATTTTTTTAGTTTATGTACCCCCTATATCTCTTCAGAACATTGGAGTAGGTCTCTTCAAAGATCCTTCCCTAATGGGTACTTTTTCACTACCATCACCATCACAAATGGTAGAAGTGGCAAAAGTTGAGACTTGCAACATGATATCTTCCACTTCATATGATACATGGAAGATTTTAAATAATTCCAGAGATGATGTTCATAATGAATCCATGCCACTAATTCCCATTGAGCTTGCATAACAATCAATCTTTTTGGCTTGTGCAGCAAACCCAAATCCATTATCACCAATTGTATGGGTTGATCATTCGTTAGAGTATGGTACTTCCTCTGGTCCTTTTTCATGTACATTTTCTACAGATGAAAGAATCATCCAATCCATGATTACAGAAGAAGAACCATGGGAATATTATCATCATCGATACCACCCTCCATATCACATAGAAGATGTTTCAAATGAACCAAATCACTTTTCAATTGTTGATTTCCTTTCGAATTCTGTAATTATAGACACAGTTGATTCCGAATGAATTAACTTGTGAAATATCAAAGAAACCATTTCTATCAACATTTTGACCAAACCTGGAATTGTAGAGAAAATCCATGCTGGAAAATCTTGTTCTCCATCCGAACTTGAAATTTACCGTGCTATTTTTTGTGAATTCCTTGATATATTTGTCTAGTCATATGAGGAAATGTCAGGTAATGATTCTAGTATAGTTGAACATGAAATAAAAATGTATCCTGATGTCAAACTAGTACAACAATGCCTCCATCCTGTTATCCAAAGAAGGTTGTTGCCATAAAAGCAGAAATTGAAAAACTTTTGCATGTTGGTTTCATTTACCCTATTCCTGTTTCCGATTGGGTTTCCAATCTTGTTCCTATCATGAAGAAACAAGGAAAAATACGAGTGTGTCTTGATTATATGGATGTTAATAACACTCGTCCAAAAGACAACTATCCCACTCCCTTTATTGACCAGATAATTGATGGCCGTGTCGGATGTGAAATATTCTCATTTATGGATGGCTTTTCTAGTTATAATCATATGAATATTTGCCTAGAAGACCAATATAAAATTGTTTTTATTTGTCCCTGGGGCACATTCACGTATAGGAAACTCCCTTTTGGTTTCAAGAACAATGGGGAAACTTTTCAAAGGGTAATGGATTATGCCTTCCATGACATCAAACACATTGTTCAACCCTATCTAGATGATTTACCTGCTCATTCACGGAAATGGGTTGATCATCCGCAACATCTGAGAGCTATATTTTTACAGTGCCGACACTACAAAATTCAACTCAATCCATATAAATGTGTGATTTGTGTTGGTTCTACTCATTTTCTTAGTTTCGTAGTGTCTAAAGAAGGAATTCGACTCGACCCTTTGAAGGTTAAGGAAATTCTTGATTTTCCTCCACCTTCCAATTAACTGCAGTTACAAAAACTCCAAGGGAAAGCTAACTTTATAAGGAGGTTCATTCCCAATTATGCTAAAATGGCTACAAGTTTTATTCGTCTCTTGAAAAATGGGATACCCTTCCATTGGGACCAGGTTGTGCAAGCTTCCTTTTATGCTCTCAAAGATACCCTGATTCGAGCATCATTAAGGTATGCCCCTAACTATCAAAATGATTATTTCTTGTATCTTGCCACTACAGATACAACCATTGCTATGGTTTTAGTCCAAGAAGAAGATGAGACTAAAAATCTGATCTATTATTTGAGTCGCAATCTCAATGATATGGAAGTTAAGCATTCTTATGTTGAAAGTTAGCTTTGGCTACTATTCAAGCTATACAGAGATTTCGCCACTACATCCTACTCTGAAAGACCACTGTCATTTCATATTGCAACCCTATGACATACATTCTTTCACGTCAATTGGTCAGGCGGAAATACTCGAAATGGATTGTCATTTTGCAGGAGTTTGATTTGGAATTCATCAAATCCAATTCAAAGAAATATCTAGTCTTCGCTGAGATTCTTTGCAACCTTCCCTCTACCGATATGGATTCAACAACAGAACCATCAATTTTGGATAATTCTTTGTTTCTAATTTCATCATCTAACCCATGGTATGGGGATATACTGATCTATCTCTAGACCCAAACTTTCCAGCCTGACACCTCTCGCTCAAAACAACGATGTATTTGTCACCAAGCCAAATATTATATGATCATTGGTGACACCCTTTACCGTCCTGGTATCGATACAATTTTATGGAGGTGCCTCACACATGACGAAGCCGACAAAGTTTTGAATGATTGCCATTCTGGTTCTTGTGGTGGACATTTATCTGGTTATGCTACTACACAGAAGATTCTCTGTGTTGGTTACTTCTAGCTAACTATATTCAATGATTGCATTATTGCTATCAGAAGTTGTCATGCATGCCATATTTTTTTACTGCAAAAAAAGATTACCACCTGTGCCACTACATCCTATCATCATTGTTGGACCATTTGCAAAATGGGGCATTGACTTTATGACATGTAACCCTACCTCGGTCGAGGGGTATGGGTATATAATTGTCGCCATGGACTATTTTACAAAATGTGCCAAGGCCATGCCTACATTAAACAACAGTGGTAATATGGCTGCTATTTTTTTCTTCAACCATGTGGCTGCATGGTTTGGTGTACCACAAGCTATAGTTACAGATCATGGGTCACATTTTCGCAACCATATGATGACCGAATTGACTGCCAAGTTAGGACTTTCACATGATAGTTCTGCTCCTTATTATTCACAAGCTAATGGAAAAGTTGAGGCTATCAACAAAATCATTAAGCGAATGCTCGAACGTATGATATGAGTTCATAAGTGAAACTAGAATTTAATCTTGTAGTCGTCCTTGTGGGCTTACTGAACCTCGGTGAGAAATGGAACTGGATTCATACATTTTCAATTGGTGTATGGTCTAGAGGAAATCTTGCCTGTATAATGTAAAATTTCGTCATTAAAACTCACGATTGACCTGTTACCTGACACTTTTGAAGAAGAAGCACGTTGCTTCGAGCTCATCCATCTAGATGAAACTTTCCTTGAAGCCGCATTGGCTAAAGAAGCACATAAGAAATGAATAAAGGCACAATATGACCAAAATGTCAAGCCTCACATTTTCTCAGGAGGAGACTTGGTCTTGCTTTATGATCAGGAAGTTCATAAACATGGAGAAAGGAAATTTGAACCATTATGGATGGGCCCCTATATTGTTAAGTGTGTTTTTGCAAAAGGTGCTTATGATTTAGTTGATTATGATGGAATTCCATTGTCGCAATCCCATAACGGGTTGTATTTGAAACGTTACTATGTCTGATTTTGCTTAGTAATAAGAACTGTATATATACTTTGATTGCGTGTGTGTGTGTGTTACAGTGTGACTTTTAGAGTTTTTATGTGGTTAAGTAATCCTCTATGCATTTGTTATAGATGTCAGAATCTTTGGAACCATTTGTTGGTTATGTCGATGGTGCTAGTTGTAGTACATAGAACCTATCTTATACAGCATGGGCCCTATTAGCTCCAAGTGGCGAGTTGATGAGTTTTCAAGGGATTTGTATTGGTTTTTCTATGAACAATATCATTGATTATACCACGTTGATCGAACTCTTCTCTAATGCCATTTCGCTTGGCACTCACCGAATCATCATTAGGCTTAACTCACAACTTGTCGTACTGCAACTAACAAATGTTTACACCATCCAGAATTCAACGATTTATTGTATGTTCCTTAGAGTTCATCTATTGGAAATACATTTTGATTATATGCAACATCAACACATTTCTAGGAACTTTAACACATTAACTTATTCATTAGCTTATGTGTGTTAAACATACATTTGCGACACGTAAAAGTATATTTTTCAATTCATATCAATAGTTGAATAGGATCACAGATAACCATATATAAAAACACCAAAAGTAAAAATAGATAGATGTTTTAAAAGTTTTTACAAAATTTGTGTCCAAGACATGTTGGTCATATGACCTTGAAACTCAAGATTCATAAAGAAAAACATCCTAATTAGACCTAATGATGCTCATGATAAGGGATCAGAGCTTGAGCTATCATGCACAATAGCCTCACCCAAAGGCTAGGTACACCAATAGTATGGCGTTGCAGCCTCATCAGTAACTCCTCGAGCCGAATATCTAGAATACTGAGAGTTAACCTCTCTACATGATCCTGCAACTCTACTAGTGTCTCTGTCAAATCCAAATCATGGAGGATTTCTCTCCTGACATTTCTCCGTGCCGGTTCACCCGCCTCCCATTGATGGCCCATAGGTTGAATAGTATCAACATCTACATGCATGAGTATATTTTTAGTTTGGTCTTGGAAAAATTAAAAACACAAAAACATGTAGAAACTTAAAAATTAAAAACATTTTGGTCAAAACAATTTAACTATAGCACCCCATTGGGCACCCACTAGTAACCTCAAATCTGGATCTCCATGAAAGTCCATCCCCGAATATGGATGCACCTCGATAACAAGGTGTTGTCAACTGAGCCAACTAAATAATGCATGAGGAAATGAGATTGATG
Organism: Pinus tabuliformis; assembly: GCA_031772625.1. NCBI lineage: Eukaryota > Viridiplantae > Streptophyta > Pinopsida > Pinales > Pinaceae > Pinus > Pinus tabuliformis. The sequence continues at coordinate 1,214,611,928 of CM062816.1, forward strand.
ATTGACCAGCATGTCAAGCCATCAACTCAACCCATCTCTGCATTTGTGGATCTCTCGGACCAGTCAAACTCAGTTCCACATACTGAGGTTGGATCAATGGAATTCTCTCTAAGGTAAAGGTAGTCAAGATCGAAGCATAGCTCAAATTCTTTGTCTTACGACTCTTTACCTTGGTTAGCTACTCTTTAATCGAAGAGAGAACTGCCTCACACCAGTTGAATGTAGTTGGCTCAAGGCACTCAAGTGTAAACTGCATATATGATCTATTCGCCAGATGAAGTGTCACACTACTTGCCAACTTTGTGATAGTGAAAATAATTGTTTGCAAAGGAAAACCACAAACATCCCTGATGTTGATCATCCCATCCTTGCTAGGCTATGTACCTAGATGATAGAACTATCTAATGTAGTCCCTCAATGACTCAACCTGGCGGGTGCAACCTGAAAGAGATATGGGGGAACCACATCTCGACAACCCTGTAAGGAAGTAAACATCATCTAACAATATAGGAAGCACTTTTCCTCCTATGTGAAAATCCTAATCTATTGGATCCCATGAATGAACTAGGAACTACAATAGTTCTAGTTGTTGGCTTATCCCAGACAACCTAAAGTATTTGAGTAACCCACAGTCTCTAAGGGCCTTAACTGTACCCAGTTCATTTAGGGAAGCCATATCCTCTTCTTCATGCTCCCTTTCTTGCCAGGTAATAGTCATTCTGATTTGATCAAATCCTACAACCAAACCATAAGCTTTGTAGGATCCATTTCATGCAAAAAAATTGAACAATTTTTGGGTAAAACAGGAAAAACAAATTCATTAGCTGCATCTAGCGTGGCCTAGGCCTTGAGACAGTGTGCTACAGAGTAGGTACCCTTCTGTTTGGGTGCACTAAAATGCAGTTTTCAATGTGATAGGCTGCACTAATCCCATGGTGAAGTATATTTACACTGGGGACCCCAAAAACCTTAAAAAATTGGCTGAAACTATAAAAGAATGAACTTAAAGGGAAGAGAAAAGGCATATCTCCTACCTGGTGCTGACGGCATGAAAAATGATCCACAAAATCTATCGCAATCAGCTGCTGAAGTTTGAGGTAAATAACTGATTCAGAGCACAAAACTAAATGGTAAATATCAAATGGTGAAAATGACTTGGTAAATTCTTGTTTTATGGTTATTTCATGTCATTTAATGAATAAAATATAGTTTTTAACCCATTTTTACCAATGAAATAGGTATGTTTAATCTTTTTGGTGTTTCTTTGAATAGATTTACAGTTTATACAATGAATTTGACATGCACAATCGTGAATTTTACTTTTGACCATAGAGCATACTTTTATCTCTTTCTCGAGCTCTATTAAACATCAAAAAAGGAACCCCCTGGAGTCCTCTTTAATCTCTTTTCAAACTCTCTAACTATGAAAATATTTATAAGTGATTGTACTTTTCAGCTCATTAATGGATTGGAAACAACATATACTCACTATAAGTTTAACCCTTTTCCGAACTGAAATAGATTATTTACGAAAAAGGAATACGTTGGTCGAACATGGTCAACATGTTCTCTCTTGTATTATTCTATGCTTTTTCAGACTTGAGAGTCAAACTTACGAAAAAGAACTTGTGGAGTTTTCTTTTTCTCCCTTTTCAAACTCTCTAAACATGAAAAGGACCGAGTTATCATTGTCGTAAACTCATTAAAGCATCGAATAACGACAAACTTGTCCATCATGACAAGATCGAGTTTCACCTTCGCAAGGCTCTTAAAACATCACATAGCGATGGATTCAACCGAGGGGTGGAATTATACTACAAGCATATGCTATCCTCCTCAAGCTTCTTAAGAAATAAAGAGGTATTGGTCAACAATGATTTGGGAAAATGAGAAAAGAGATAAATCACTTTATGGTAGAAAGTTTCTCTTGAACATGACACTTTCACTTCATCTCCGTGACTATTTGGGTTGGGTTATTTGCTTGATGGTTATCATACCTATGGTCTATCACACCATCCATCACTTTGGTCTTGGGTAAATGCTACCAATTCATTCACTGCCATTGATATGTTCAAGAGAAGTCACTCAATAAAACTCATCCTTTGCAATACCCATAAACCTTCATTTTCATGACCGCCATTCTTGAAATTTGTGTCATCAGTCACATTCTATCTCCAAAATCATTACACTCATTTCGTGTCGTTTATGTGGGATACATCAAGACCCTTCTGCGATGAGTCACTTCTTGCCGACGTTAGTGCATTATCCAAGAAGTTGACTTAGAAACACCCTTTCAGCACCTTGGGGCTTGCATACATCAATGGCATGTTTATCACTTCCAGCGATAGCTTGACATCACTGGCCTTCAACCGAAAGACTTTGTATGGTGTTTGACATCAAAAAATCTATTCCCACCATGCAGAATGTACTGCGGTACCTTGAGAATCATTATCATTATCGGTGATCTCTCTCACACCTGTTAGCAACTTACATCATTGGCTGGTAATCAGATGGTGTCTTCCCATGTTCGAATTCAGATCACATATTCACATGGTTAGACTCATACTTGAGTGAATAATTAGGCGAGACAGAAGATCCCGAATCTAATTTCATCCATCCAGGCTACGATTTTAGGAGAGTACTAAATAATTTGTACCTTGGATTTACACTGATGGTCATCCTATCATGGGTCTATATATGTAGACAACTATCTATGTACATGTAATGAAAAGTTTATATGTTGAGTATGGGTATTCCTTCCCTCAGCAATTCATGAAACAATCCAAAATATCATGATGTTATGTATTGTAATCAATGTCGGTCATCATCCGCTTCAGTTCCTCTCCATCACATCGTAAATCATATCACTCGACATTATCATTTTTGACTTCATGCTTTAGGGGGCAACTGTTACAGGTCTATTTGGGTAGATCACTCCTAACATTCAAATCAATACTTTTAGGGCTCATCAAACCCTAATTCAGTTGTTACATGCCCTAGACAAGTCAACTCATTAAATACCTCCTTCTTTGAAAGTTTCCTGGCCTAAAGCCTTCCTGAAATACCTCCTTGGGACACCAATGTAGCCCAAGACTTGAGACAATGCACTGCAAAGCAGGCGAGCCCACTGTGGCCTGCACTGCAGTGCACATAGGCCCTCTTTAGCCTGTGCTGGGCGAGATTAATGAAATTTGCATAGGGTTCTGGGAATATTCCTTCATTCTAGATGATTCTAGAAGGTTCCCATCTCTTATCTCCTACTATGAGCTTGAAATTGGATAGGCTAAGGATCCATTAACCTCCTATCCTCTCATTCCATGCTCCATGGACAATAAATCCAAGTTTGGAAGGCCATTCAACACCCTCATTTTCGACAAAACCACCTCCATTTCCTATAAATTGAGCACTCATCATAGTGATCAAGGGGGCTAGAATCTGAAGTTTGTAAGGAAATTCTATTGGTTTGAGGATTGAGTTTATGTTAAGCAATGTTATGCTACTGGAGTGTTGTGCTTTTGATGTAGCGAGGGTTGGAGTGAAGATGGAGGAGTGGCACAGGATCAAACTATATTGGGTGATACTCTCATTAATAAAGAGCTTATTCCTTTTCTCATATGATTGTTCATATATGTGATCACTACGTGTTTCAATGCATTCGATTCCATTGTTTTATAGTTGATAGATCATGTATGCTTTGATCACTTCTTGTTTCTGTTTCTCTTGATGCAGGTACCTTTTGAGCAGATTTAGTTCAAGTGGGAGCAATAGGAGAAATTCAAAAGATATTAAGGAAGCAAAAGACTACAAGTAAGTTCCTCCATCTCATCTATCTTCTATAAGAAAAGGTTAAACTACTTTCTTTCTGTTGTTCTAGGTGTAGTCACCCACCTAGGGAAAATGAGTTTATCCGTAGATGCAAATTCCATATAACACATGGTCAAAATGGGTACAATAGCAGCATGACAGCTGATTCAAATTCGGGCAGTCTCGCACGTAGTGTCCTGGTCCCCCACAATTGTAACAAATAATCTGCCCTTGACCTCTACCAGGTCCTCCTCCACCTTGGCCTCGGTCATGCCACTGATACTCGCCTCACGCTCCTCTAGCACCTTTGTCCAAAGACTGTGTTTCTACCTGCACCACATATGCAATTGTCTTTTCCATCATGAATTCATAACTTCGATAATTACGCTCATCATGACCCACAGATTGACAAAAGTTACAGAAGAGCTGTTGTGGTGTCTGTACTAATTTCTATAGCAAATGGAAATTGTTTGTTGCACATTTCCTAGCTACCTGATAGATAGCACACTGTATCATGGGCCTTGTACTTGGCCTTGCTACAACTTCTAGCCTCAGAGGCATTGGTCCCTCTGATGTAACATAATTTGTGAAAACAGGGCAGTGATTTTTGTCATGTTGTTGGCTTTTGCACTTTAGGCACCACACTTCTTCGTGCAACTCTGGACGAGTTGGTCTGTCTTTCTTTAGACTTTGCATTTTGAGGCAAAGGTTCTATAACTGCGTGTGAGTTTGCTAAACCCCCATATTGGCATCCTGCATTAGTGTCTCATGCAATCTCATCCCGATTTCCAGAGTTTCCTCCTGGGTCCCGATCTTCTGCTGTGATAGTGCAACACTTAGATGAGGTAGGAACGAGGCTACAAACCATTCGTGGTGCTGCCCATAAATCAAATTCATGTTGGCTTCATGGATCATAAACTTCAATATTTAATCCAAATCCCATGGCATCTCTCCAGGCTTCGTCATAATCTCCTTGAATCCCACAACTAATTGCGCCTCAGACTTAGGTCTACTAGATTCCTTCTTCAGCGCAGTCTGGATATCTGCCAACGTGGACGTCGGATTATCAGTGTAGTATTTAATGTACCAAGTTAGTATAAGGTGTTACAAAGCACTAAACAATGTTTCTTTCTTCATTTGATCATCTGTGATACCCTAAGATTCCAACACAGCCTTCGAGACGAACCAAAACTGGTCCAGATCTTCATTTCCTACAGCCTTAAACACAAATAGCTTTAAAAAGTTCACCATGTTGAACGGTGGTGGTGATGGCGGCGGTGTGGGTAAGGGGGTAAGCGATGGAGGTGAGGCTGGCAGTGTAGGTATTTGTAGGAATCCCTTTCTTATCAATTAAATAGTGCCCAATGAAGAAGCCCCTGCTACTCCTTCATCGTCACTCAGAGGAGGCTCAATTAATAGGCTATATTCAAGGCCTTTTCTTCCTCTATCCCTAAACATCCTTTCACGTTATATAGCCCCAAATATCAAGGTAACTTCATAACCCACTTTTCACACAAGAGCATCTTAATCCAAGTATTTAATGATTTCAAATACTTACCTCGCTTCCCTTTGAAGAAGCGGTGCTCTTCTTCGCTGTAACTGACCGAAGTATCAACCATGAACTCTGTCACAAACCCTCCTATGCTACGGTCAATCTAGTGATCGACAACACACATGATATCATCTTTAGAGGATTCCAATTTCCATACTAACTCCGGGGTCCAAACAATAGGACCGTTAAGCCTCCACCTTCCTTGGTCGTCTGCCAACTTTGTGATCCACTCATATAATTCAATCGAGAATGAATAGAAGAATATTTCATGTATCTCTTTGTATAGATATATGTCCAACCACTGTTCTTTCGTCAATCACAGATTCTTTTTTTCTTGCACCGCAAATTCATGAATCCTTCTAACCAACCAGCTTTCAATCTCCTTCTTAGTTGGATTCCAATGATGTGACATCACACATCTCATTATGCAGATCCCAGTCCTGGCAACGAAAACATTTTTTTGGCTTGATGGGCCCTGACCTAGGTTCAACGTTAAGCAACCAAGCAAATCCCTACATTATTGGCCCTTTCAACATTAATCTATGGAGTGTGCACTAAAGTCTCACTGAAGCAGTATGGGGGGATGCAGGAACCAAGTTTTTGCACCCTGAGATGGTTGTGATGTCGGTTATTTTCCCTAGCTTTCCTTCACACAAATTGATAAGCCCTTTAGGGCTTATCAAAGTACTTCTCTTATTTGTCCTTGAAACCTCCGCGAAAGTCCCCAATCATCCTTCGCAGAACCTAAATAGATAGATCATGGACTTATGTGCCTTTGTAATTACTCCTACTTCTGTATCTACCAAGATTCGCTTAACTATTGGTTACTTTAACATGCATTATGGTTATCTTCACATAAATAGATATCCTTACTTGCGTTCATATGACATAGTAAAATACATAGATTCGCGCATCAACATAGAATTAATTCATACTCTAGTATTCAACATAACATAATCGCAACATTCATAACATAAGTAAAATAATTCATACACAACAAATTTCACAATATTCCTCTTTATTGATAATCCAAATTCTGAGTATAGACTCTGACTACCCTGCGCACATAGCTGTAGGGGTCCATGCACTCAGCTGTGGACTTCTACCATAGGCCTCTGTGCACACAACTGCAGAGCCTCTTCCTACGCTAAGACTCTTCACTCTTAGCTCTCATAGACACATACATAAAACATAACAAGACTAAAATTGACTCCATTGAACTTCCTTAGACTCTTCTAGGACTCCCTTTTTATACAATCCCATGCTTCACAGACCATGGGTAGATATCTAAAGCTGACATGACTTATAAAAAAGAAGGGCAGAAAAAACCTTCATAACTCTTTGCAACTTCACACTCCACAGCCCCAAAATGCAGAGACTTTACATTCTTTACAAAAAATGTTGGATTTTAGCCCCAAAACTGACCCTAGGGGACCTGTTCCCAATGAAAAGTTTTTTACCCTCATTCATGTAAACTTGAGTTGGTTTTTGAAGATCTACCCATGGTTCGTGGACCATGGGATTGTATAAATAGGTGTGTCTTAGAAGAGTCTAAGGCATATCTATCTTTTTGTTGATGGGTACGACGGAAGGAGTCTAAATAGTTAATGCACGAAAGTAAGAGGAAAGCCTCTGTAGGTGAGTGCATAGAGGCCTAGAGTAGTGTCCACAACTGAGTGTGTGGACCCCTGCAGTTGAGTGTGCAGTGAAGTATTGAGCATGTAAATCTATATTGAAGATCAATAAAGAATATTGTTGCAAAAATTCCTGTGTTTTATCTCTTTACTTCTGTTATGTATGATTGTGAGATATGATGTGATGAAATGATATCTTTATAAAATAATGATCTATTGATGCACGAATTTACTTTATCCATGTTACTATTTGAATGCAATTAATGTTAAGTGATTACCCGAAGATCACAACACTTTCTATTAAAGTTATCAAACACTTAGGCAAATCTGAGTAAATCCTGACTTAAGGGTAATCTATGGTGAGTGTAAGTAGCTAATTTTCCTTTTCAAGGTCTGCAAAAACCAATCGTAAACCTTCGCAAACGTCTGTAGGCTAATTGAGGGAAGATACAGTTCTAAGCCTTAACGGCTTAGAGACATGTGTGAAGGTAGATATAGGTCATAAAAAGACATCACACTGACCTCTGGATGTAGAAAATTGGTTCCAGCATCCCCCCATACTACTTCGGGTGAAACTTCATTCCGCGCGACACAAATTGATGCTAAAAGGGCTAGTAGTGTAGGGATTTGTTTGGCACAACTAACTCTCAACCTGGGTCAGGACCCCCTAAGACAACACATGGTATAAATCCTTTTCTTGTGTTTTTTTGTTTTTTCTTCTATTTTCTTGAGAGACAAAGCTGCCTCACAGATGTTTTTCAACCTATATGCTTGCCCTAAGTTCCTCAACGGAGGTTTTAACTTAAGTATCTTTATTATTTTTTCTCTTTTTTTTTCTCCTAGGTTACCTTAAAAAGGTTTTCAACCCAAGAGTTGGCCTTAGATGCCTCATAAAGGTTTTCATCTAGGAATTCTTCTTTTTCTTTATTTTCATTAAAAATATCTAAAAGTGTTGTGGACTGGAAACTATGACACTCCCAATCACATTTACGTCTTTGCTGATTGTACTGATGAATTTTTCCTTATACATAAGTTTCCTATATAACTTCAGCCTGTAACCATTAAAAAGTAAGGTGATACTTTCTTCATCAATGGTAATGATTTGAAAATCTCCATTGTCATGACATTTTTCTGTTAGGTATGGGCATAAACATCTTGTCATCATTTTTCCTTTAAAATCTTTGAACCTGGAATCATATAATAAGGCCCAATCCCCTTCTTGAAAATTCTTCTCCTTGATATGATTATCATACCAAACCTTCCTTTGTAATTGCATCACTTCAGTGTGGAGGAGGGCCTGCATTTTGAACTCGTCCAAGCCATTCAAATGGAGCATACTTTCTTGCGATGCTTTGGTTATATCTAAGTCCAATTGGGCTACCATTCTCAAAATGTTATATTAAAGCTCAATAAAAAGCATAAATTTCTTCCCATAAACCAAATCATATTGAGTGAACCCAGTAGTTGTCTTCCAAGTGGTGTTATAGGCCTAAGTGGCCTCCATTAATCTGACTACCCAATATCTCCTACTACTCACAAACTTGGTGAGGATACTCTCCAATGGCCTATTTGTAACCTCTACTTGCCTGTTTTCTTGGGGGTGATAGCCTGTAGATGTTTTGTGTTTGATAGTATGCTTCCTCAGGAGATTCTCAATCAAATGTGATTTGAATTTAGCCCCCTAATTGGTGTCTGTCTCCCTTGAATACCAAAACTTGTAGAAAATATTTTCCCTTAAACACTCAGCCACTTTCTCATCTATTGCTGCTTTGAAAAGCTTTGTCTAAGCCCACTTTGTCAAGTGATCAATGCACACAATGATATACTTTTTCTACCCTGATGGTGGATCAATTGACCCAATGAAATCCATGCCCCACTTACCAAATGGATCTAAGGCCACTTGAGTTTGAAGAGGAATTTCATCCCTAGGTGTGGGTCTCCCCATCGTATGGCACTGATCATATCTGTTGGTATACATTCTCGCATCTTAAAGGAGAGTGGGCCAATAGTAGCCAGCTTGTAAAGCTTTGAAAGTTTTTTCCTTTGCATAAAAATGACCCCCACAGGGCCCATCATGGTAGGCTAAGAGGATGTCAAAGACCTCCTCTTTCCTGTCACATCTCCTTAAAATGTGATCTAGTTGCAAATTAAAAATATTGTCCCCAATCCAAGTGATAGAGACACTTTTCCTTGCAATTTTACTCTTCTCCCTAAATGACAAATTTGGAGGAAATCTCCTAACAACTAGGTAGTTGTCCACGTCAGCAAACTAGGGAGAGACAATTGAGATAAAAAATGTGTGCTCATATGGAAGCTTATCATCGACCATCCCTTCATCACCTACAGGAAAAGTAAGTCTAGACAAAAAAATATGTATCTACATTTTCTTTTCCTGGCTTGTCAATGATAGTCAAATCAAACTGTGGTAACAATAACAACCATATAATGATTCTATATTTGCAATCAGCCTTATTAATCAAATATTTGATAGTTGCATGATCATTATGCACAAAATTTTGGTATCCAATGATGTAGTGCCTAAGTTTTTTAAAGGAATTTACAACAGCTAAAAGCTCTTTCTCAGTTACAGTGTAGCTCAATTCAACCATAGACAAATTTTTACTAATGAAATAAATGGCATAGGGTAACTTATCATCTATTTTCCCTAAGGCTACCCCCACATATTTTTCTGATGTATTAGTATGGATATGGAAAAGCATAGCCCAATTGGGACCCCTAAGTATGTGTGCAGTGGTAAATTTCTCTTTTAATATCTCGTGGGCCTCTTGGCAACTACTTGTCAACCAAAATTCTAAGTCCTTGGCTAGAAATCCAAACAATGGTGAACCCAGTTTAATAAAATACTTGATAAACCTCCTATAATATCCAACTAAGCCCATGAAAATCCTAACATCCCTCTACTTTTGAGGGGTAGGAACCCTTTTGATGATGGTGATATTGTTTTGGTCCACTTATATCCCTTCTTGAGATATTGAATAGCCACGGAAAGTCCTTGCATTCATTAAGAATTCAAACTTCTCATGAGTTAGTGAGAGGTTCATTTCAATGAATTTTTTGTGGAATTTACTCATATTAGAGAGAGCCTCCAAGAAGTCACACCCATGAGGAGTGAAATCATCCATGTAGATCTCCATAGAATCATGAACAAGTTCAGTAAGGATGCTCAGAACTGCCCTTTGGAAAGTGGCACAACCATTGCAAGACTCAATGGGATGACCCTATAATAAAACTTACCCAAAGGATATGTGAATGTAGTGTTGTCTTAGTCCTTAGGTCTGACCTAGATCTAATTGTAACTGCTAAACCATAAAAGAAAGGGAATAACTTATTCACTGCAAGACCATCTAAAACTTGGTCAATCAAAGGCAAAGGGAAATGGTCTTTCTTTGTGGCTTTGTTCATTTCTCTACAATCCACATAGATCCTCCACTTCCCATTCTTCTTTGGGACTAAGTCTAGAGGGGACATCCACTCACTATCTGAGACAGGCTTTATGAACCTTGCATCCATCAAATTTTTAACTCTTCCTTTACTATGTATTTGAGGGTTGGGTTGATTCTCCTCTGAGGTTGGCGCACACGTTTGCATTCCTCCTTGATGTAGATGTGATGGATACAAACTAAGGGATGTGGTGAGCCCTAGTATTGCACCAAGAGTATTGCAACCTCCAAAGTCTCTTCAACTATACTTTATCAACCCAAGGTTCCATACAAACTTAGAGGTCACAATGTCGTATACACAATAGATGCATCATTATACTTTGCCACCCTCAACTGGGTCATTTGATCATTAGGGTTCTTGACCATTCTTCTACTAAACTAAAAGGAGTCTAACTATTGAAAGCATAATGTAAAGGCTAGTCCTAGTTCAGGGAAAATAAATGCTTTTCAACTCATAAACCGAAAGCTACCAACTTGTAAATTCTATGAAAGGACACAAACTTATGCTAGGTTGCAGAAAGGAAATTGAACTCAATCATCTAGCCATCAGGGTTTCTTGAAAACATAAGATTATTCTATCATTTCATAATTCAAAAATGCATGCATTGGCTATCTAAATCATACTACATAAAGTTCTGATTGCTAAATTCAGAAATGAAAGAACTAATGCTATCTAATCTTGTAGGAAGGAAAAGGAATGAAAGGACTAGTCTAGGTGGCACTTCTGGTCATGAAGTCCAAGCTGAGGGGTGAAAATACTCCTAAACTAGGCTAGGATATCATTGCAGGTCAAAAGAGGGTCAAAATAGGTTGCTATAGGTTAGCTACATGATGTTACTACATGATGTCCTATACTACTATAGGATGTCTTGAAATGCTACAAGAAGTTGGTTGAGAGGGTTTGGAGGGTAAGAATACTGAGATGAAGTGTTGGAAGGGTGTTTGAAAGTTGTGGAAAGTGTGGGGAAGGTGATCATCACCCTTAGCCAAGCCCAATACCTCAAGAAGGCTAGATTTGGGCTAAGATGGCTTGCTTGTGATGACCTAAAAAATAGAGGTTTAGAACATGGGTTGCCATGCATCAACAAAATGTGGAGAAGACCTAAATGGAGTTGGTGAAAATGGTCCTTTCCTGCAGATAAACAACCATGCAATAACACTTGCACTCATTCCTCTTTTCATTTTCATATTATTACATGTCAATGTGGAAAAGATGAATTGAATTTTGAAAAGATTATCTAATGTTAATTTTTGGTATGTTCTATGCTAGATCAATTTATTTAAATTTTCACAGTTAGCAATCACATCAGCATTACGATAAACTGCCGATAGAACATAAATATAAAACGCAGAAGACAAGCCAAGGCAAGAGGACACAAGATGTGGCGCGAGCCAGGGACAAACCCCACAATGTGTGGGGAAACCCTTTGATCAAATCTTCTTTTATCTTCAAAGTTCAGCAGAGAAAGAGAGAGAGAGATAGTACAATTACAACAGAAGTCAACACTTTGACTTGTCTAGATCTAAGCATAGATCATCTCCTATAACGACGAGATCAGTTGAAGACATTCTGCTTCAACTGATACCTATCATTGCGCTGCATCTCGTCCTCTAGTCGCACTACTGCATATTGCCCCATCCTGCTATCCAAGTCCATGATCTTTCTCAGACTAATGTGCATCATTATCATGCTGCTGCCCCTGCTAATGTATCATTGGGCTGCCCATGCACATGATTTCATAGTTCTGCCCATCATGCTGCTTCCCATGCTTCATGTATTCGTTGCACAACCCATCTACAGTATATCAAGTTGCTGCCCAAGACTGCATTATATATATGTGCCCAGATCATACAACTTTATTGTCCAGATCATAGATGTTGCTCATAGATATACTGAGATCATCATTTTTCACTGCTTTGATGAGAGGTAAGATTATGATCCTGTCTCTTACCTTCGATGAGACTGACACTCTTTGCAAAGTGATCACTATCACTGCATATATGAACATCATCTAATACTTCAAGTTACCGCTGTACAAGATGTATGTCACCGAGATCTTCTTTATCCAACCAAAAACAAAATCTGTTGTTATCATAGCACATCGAGACTGCTACAAGTAGGCCGAGGGTCATGTAGACTACCAACGTGAAGATAGATGTGCCCAGATCACATACATTCTTCTCTGCTACACAGGTATGTTGAGTCTGCGGCTATGCTTGAGTGCAGTTATGACTGCATATAAATATCTCTGTATTCTATGTATAAATGTCTTTATGAACAAAGTATAAAGGCAACCATGACTGCGTATGATTACAGTGTTTAGGGCCACGTAGCTGTAGTTTAGAGTTGCATAATGGTGACACCTTCACACTGCGTTTGGCAGCTATAGGTCTCCTTTTAACTGTGGCCAGATCTCCTTGACATTATAATGACTGCAGCTTCTTCCATGCTTGAGTGTTGTTATGTCTGCGGCTCTTTTATGACAACGGAGCAGATTAGGGCATCACACTGATGGTGAATGAATGTCTTCAAGATTCAATACTACATGAGTGATGTTACTGAAGAGCAAAGGAGATCAAATCATTGAGCCATAAATCGAACGCCATTTATAATGTGTATACTTATTATTAATCAACACATAGTAATGTGCCATGGATGTAGTGTCGGTGTGATGCCCTTAATGCAATGACCTGATGCCCAGAGATCTATGTAATCTGAGACTGTAGTTGTTACAGACGTATAAGATCAATCTGAGACTTAACTTTTGTGGAATATAGAGAGGAACCTTCCGAAAAGTCTCAGTTCCACCTTGGAACATAAGAGGGAGAGCATACAAAGCGAGATCATTAATAGACAATATATAGATGCAGAAGGATTGACACCATACATTGCAGAGACTATATATCACAAAGTCGAGACCAGGGATAATATAAAGATGTTATATGAGATCATGACGTTATGTTATATGAGATCATAGCATTATAATGATTATCCAAGTGCCAATTATACCTATTCGAGATCATGTTCAGATCAGGTATGCAAGAGGAGTCCCGTGGATTGAGCAAGCGAGTCTTGTGGAGTAAAAGTCCTGTAGACAGAGCGTAGTAGTCCTTCGAGAGAGTCCACGATAAATCCATTTAGATATGAGACACCCTAACCCATACGAAACATAATCTTGATGTCTCGTACCTTAACCCTTGCAAACAATTACCCAAATCTCAGAACCGAAAAAGAGCCATGCGGATTGCTTCCATGCCAACGTTCAACATTCATCGTTGTGCGTATAAGAGTTGTGTTGTCAGATTCATTATAGATTAGGGCCTGTGTGCCTCGTATCCAACTCTGTCTGCTGCTCATCCTCATATGCCTGCGGCTTCCTGCGGTTAGGGCATCAACCTTGGGCAAATGTATCTTTTGGTTCTCTCCTTCCAAAAACCCAGACATGGAGAGGAGATCACCTCAAGAATACATGTCCCAAAATGACTTCGAATCCTCACCAATTTATACTAAAAATGTAGAGGTTGAATAGACACGTCGGTTGGGCTTCTAGAGCCTACATAAGTGCTGGTTGGCTTGATAATAATTACATAAACAAAATAAATTCATATCTCCATAAATACTTATCGGAATCGGATGATCTTTGAATAAATCCTACACCTCTCGACGAGAGGGATCCAATAAAAATATCAGTTGCCATAAATAAGTTGACCCACATGGAGTTTGGCCCTAGTTGCCAATTTAACATCTAAATACTGCAAAGAACTTGATATATGAACTGAACTACCTTCTAAACTAGAACAATCATGATAAGAAAAATAAAAATTGCAAAACTTTCCAAGAAATCATAAACAATTATCTAACTAATGTTAAAGCTTGATCTATGTAATGAATAGGAAATGAAAATTTATTTTTGGGCTATGAGAGTGGGGTCCCCGAATCATGATCCCATGAGGGAGATGAGATAGGGGTCACTGTCACAATATTTTTAATGTATTTTTCTCTACTAAATTGCAACAACCAATTTACCCTCTAAGCTACTGGAAACATGAATAAGCAACAACTTAATCAATATTCTAAGGTAAAAGAAACATGAATAAACTATAGAAATTAGTCAACAACTAAACTAAGAATATAGATACAAGAGAGGGACATTTTCTCCTAGGTTTGTACCCTAACCCAATAGCATCATCCCTTTGAGTCAAATCAGTGTTGGATCAAACAAAATTTCTCATTATCGTTCAAAAAGTGTCAAATACATCATAAAAATAACATTCAAATGTGCTTTAGCTTAATGGCCTCTTGGATACAATAAAACTTCAAATCCTAATGAGTCCCTTAGCTTGCTTATTTATAAAAAAATGGAGCCACCAGCATCTCCCTAGAAGATATGGATATTTGAGTCCCTAACTCAAGAATAGGTGAATCTAACTCTTCCTTGACTTGCACTCTATCGACTACCAATGAACTTGACCTACTTGGCTTCCAATGACACTAAGTTGATGTGATAGCATAGGGGATCTTTGACTGATTGGAGGAGTTAAGTAGGTGGACCATATCCTATAATTTCTCTTGCTTGTTTACTCTGACTTCCTACACTCAAATCAGCTAAAAATTGCTCCAATTCTTGCGTTTAACACACAATAGGCCACATGACATAGTAACATATCTTTACTCCTCACACTAAGCATAATATAAAAAAAATTGTAGATAAATGTGAGAAAAATATAATTTAATAAGATGGAGGATGGCATTGTGACCCATATAATATACCTATTGATGAGCCTCATCAAGATGCACCCCCTTCATTTCTTTATAGTTCCAAGCAAAGGAATCTAAGTGTGCTTTCAACATCTTGCATAATTTTTCTTCCTATTTTGCCGAGAGAGAGGGGTTAATCTTCAAGGTTCTAGATGGGCCAAATTCTACAAATTTGACATGTGTAGGACTTGTGTCAACTTTACGTAACTCATTTCAAGGACTGCTCTCATATTATTTTATTAGCTCATCAAGAGGCATGGTATTGGTGGGTTGATTCTAAAGGATATGGTCAATGAGATCATCTTGATCAGGTTGCCACCCTCCAATAACAACATCTAGTCTACAGATTAGGTAGGATGTTGAATGATACACTTCTTCTTCTTCCCCCTCTTCTAGCCAAAATGGTAAGTCATTCTCAATGGATGATTTGAGAAGGAGGATACAATACCAATTGTTTAGAAAAATGTCCATTCTTAATGGTCATGTTCCCAACCCTACAACTCATGTAAGCATCAGTAGTGGCTAACCATGGCCATCCCAAGATGAGAGGATATCCATTGAACTTGACTTTGGGTTAGAGAACAAAGAAGTCGGTATGATACTCCCAGGAGTCAATGGAGACCATGACATCCTCAACAACTCCCTCTGGAGCTACTATGGATCTATGTGAAAGTTTCAACATTATAGTGGTGTTTCTCAAATCTCATTGGATGTTTAGATCTAGCATGGTTTCTTTAGCCATAATATTGATGGTAGCCCCTATATCAATTAGAGTATGAGTAACAATGATGCCATCAATGTGCACGTCCACTACTTGACTTCTAGGGTCTAGATATTTTGGACAAATTACTCTCCTTAGCATCAAATATGATAATCGACCAATAACATTGATGGTGGGGGTGTCTCTTTTCCTTCTCACATGATTTTTGAAAAATTTCTCCTTCATAAGCTTATTAGATGGGAATATCCTTAATATATTGGAGAAGGGGTATTTTAACATGCAAATTCTTCAATTCTCCCATAAGTTCAATCTCTTATGGGGTGTGCTAGCTAGGGTGGATCAATCTCTTAGAAAAAGGGGGTGGATTTAATTGAGTGGTACTCTCTTCATTTTCCTCTTTAAGTTCCTCAGATGGAGATGGTGGATGGTTATCTTGAAGCACTCTTGCAGACCTAAGGTTGATCTCTTGGATCTCCACATCATAGGTAGGTTAAGATGTCTCTCCACTATAGACCTGTTGTTCCTTCTTTTCGTTCAGGTTTGGATTCAGTTGACCAGGAATCTAAGGTTGCTTGGGTGGAGCAGGATGAACGAGTTGTGGTTGAGGTTTAGGTGGAGGTAGTAAAGAACAAGTTTAGTTGAGTTGAGGCCTCCACCGTTGTGATGGGTTGTTCCATTGAGGAGGTTGGGGAGCTTATGGCTGAAATGGTTGATTGACAAGTTGAGGAGGATATTGAAGAGCATAAGACTAAGAAGGAGGTATCGTCCATGATGGATGAGTGGAAGAGTACACAGGAGGCAAGGGTGCATTCTAGTTGGGATGGTAATAAGAGTAAGATACACCTTGCATGCCCTACTAGTATGGTTGAGGTCCTTGAGGCCTACTTGGATTTATAAAGCATAGTTTCTCAGCCCTACCTTATGCCCCTTGCTATATGTACATTTGTACTGATATATTCAATAAAATATGTGATATGCTAAAACATAAGACAAGAATCTACTCTACTCTTCAATGGAAACAAAATTTTATTGATGGAAAAAATAAGAAGAAATGGAAGAATATCAATCACATATAACACAATATTTATCTGGGAAAGTAAATTCTCAAAACCCTAACTATCTATATTTCTTTAACTAGATGATATGAGAATAAAATACAATACTTGTTCAACCCAAAAAATTCCTTCACAAGTACAATCTATCTCTCTACTTCACAGGCCAACTCAAGGCAACACTTAACCAAGTCTACTGCCTTCCAAGCCCCTACTTCCTTGCGCAATTCCTGAGAGAATTATCCCATATTTAACTAGGAAATTCTCCACCCATGACTGCGCAATCCATCCATAGGCACTCAACTGATTGGATGCACAATCTTTACAACTCAGAAAATTATACAACTGATAGTACATTGTCCCTGAAATTTAATTTCAACTGGGTCTTCCTCTAAACTGACATTCATGAGTTATTTATGAGTGAATATTCAGTTAACTAGTCTGGAATTTAAGATGAAATAGTGCCTATCCCCACTACTAGACCTCCTACTAGTTCCTCCAACAGTTTGAACTAGTTTAACTGACATTAACTCAGTTAGACCGAGTTAATTAATTACAACTCAAAAGAACTCAACCTAAGCCCATAAAATTTATGGATTACTCTACGTGACTGTAGATATACATCCAAATGGAATTTCCCAAGCCATCTAAGTCAAATTAATTTAGTTAACTATTACGAGTTTCTATGAGAACATAATTTCATTTTAATTCCTAATTTAATTCAAGGGAAAATTAAATTAGGATTTCTTGTTTCTATTTTTAACACTCTCTCTCGACAAGAAAGGGATTATTTTCTACAAGAAAGGGAATTTTCATCTTAACAAATCCTTTATCAAAATATTTGCATCTGGCTACTCTCTAGGAATGTACTGCAATAACGTAATTCTCATGTACACACAATCTCAAATATGATGATATTGGATATCAATATGCTTGGATTGATCATGAAAAATTGGATTCTTAGAGAGTTTGATAGAACTCTAATTGTCACAGTAAATCACTTTTGGATCCATCTGTTGGTCAAACAAAATGGCAACAATCTTCCTCAACCATATAGCCTCATAAATTGTTTGACTAGAAACCATGTATTATGCTTCTATTGAACTAAGTGCAATTTATCTTTATTTCCTATTGTACCAAGAAATAATTGTTGACCTAATATTGAAGATCCCACCTGATTTTCTCTTCACTCCCTCTATTCGTTTGTACCAAAGACCATACTAAGTAGTTCCTGTGAGGTATCTCAACATATGTTTGGCTACCTTCCAATACAACATGGTCAGCTTAACCATTGTTTGACTAAGATGGTTACTTGCATAACACTGTAAATGTGTTAGAAAACCTACACAGATGAATCTAGCTAGTAAAGGTTGAAAACACATCTTTGCAAAGAAAAAAAACTAAAAGAATAAAAATAACAAAAAAGAATGATTGATTCAAAAAATAGGTTACAATGCTCATGATATAGCATTACTGGGTGAAGATCCCAAGTTAATGCACCATAGTGGTGATCAATGAGAGGACTCAACACCTACAACAAGTTTTGAAGAGAACTAGCCAGTTGTCGAGTGAAAGGAGGAGCAAATCAGGGAGTAAATCATGCAGAAGAACTAGCTAGTTGTGGAGTGAAAGGAGGAGAAAATCAGGGAGTAAATCATGTAGAAGAACTAGCCAGTTGTGGAGCGAAAGGAGGAGCAAGTCAGGGAGTAAATCATGCAGATAGGATCATGCATGTAGTCCCATGCTCTAACTAAGTGTCCGCATGTGCCAGTAATGAAGGTCCTAGGTGTGTAGTGCCTCCAACACTCCCCCTGAACACCACTATGGGGAAAAATATAAAATGGGCCCTGGCAACTAAGACCAAAGGTCACCCAAAATATAGTGCAACTTCTACTAAAATTGAGGAAAGAGGTAAAACCTCGTGAGAAAACCCTACCCTCAAAATACAATGTAATCAAAAGAAAATATGAAGAAAAGACGGTTGCTAAGCAACTGTGTCCTTCACTCCAAGACGATCGCGCAAAGAGTGAAACATATGCTCAGTGAATGTCTTGGTGAAGATGTC
Source organism: Pinus tabuliformis (assembly GCA_031772625.1). Classification (NCBI taxonomy): domain Eukaryota; kingdom Viridiplantae; phylum Streptophyta; class Pinopsida; order Pinales; family Pinaceae; genus Pinus; species Pinus tabuliformis. Next base: position 1,214,630,976 of record CM062816.1, read on the forward strand.
TGCAGTCTATTCTACTGAAGGAAAAAATTTCAAATCAATGACCTGATGATGTACTAAGTCTCTAATGTAGTGCATATGGATCTCTATGTGATTCGTACGCTGCCGTTGTACTAGATCCTTGCAAAATTTGAGATTGCTCTAGTTGTCACACCAGATGACAGTGGGTTGGTGAAACTGGATGCCCAACTTAGTGAGGAAGTGCTATAGCCATAGATCCTGAATGGTGATGTTGACTACTCCTCTGTACTCAGCCTCAGCTGAAGAGAGAGCAATAGCAGCCTGCTTCTTGCTCGACCAACGGATAGGGCTAGACCCTAGACTGAGTGAATATCCAGAGGTGGACTTGCGATCAATGTTGTCATCCACCCAATCAGAATATGTGAAGCCAAGGAGATTCAATGCAGTGCCTACTACATAGTGAATCTCGAAGGTGATGGTGCCCTACACCTATGGGAGGATGCGCTTGGCAGCATTCCAGTGTAGCTCATGTGGCTTCTACATGTATCTGGAAACTGCACCTACTACATATGAGAGATCTGGTCTAGAGTGGATGAGGTATACTAAGCTCCCCACTAGCTGTCGATAGAGAGTACTCTCAACTAATGGAGTGTCACCTCCATCCTCAAGGTGAACCCTAGACAGAAAAGGAGCCAGTGCTGGCTTGCAGTCAGTCATGTGAAATCTCTTGAGGAGATCCCGTGCATACTTAGCCTAAGAGAGTTTGATGCCTGTGGCATCCTTGCTAATCTCAAGACCAAGAAAGAAGTGTCATGGACCTATGTCTGTCATCATGAACCTATCATGCAAGGCCCTCTTGACTACAGCAATGGCTGAAGCTGAGCTATTGGTGATTAGGAGATCATCCAGATGCAAAACTAAGATAAGAAGAGAATTATGTGTCATGATCATGTAAACATTTGGATCATACTTACATCTTTCAAAGTTTTTTGATAAGAGAAAAGAATCCATCTTCACATACCAAGCTCTTGGGGCCTGCTTAAGGCCGTAGAGAGACTTCTTCAATCTGCAGACCAAAGCAGAATCCTGAATGAAACCATGTGGCTACTCCATGTAGATCTCCTCAGATAGGTCTCCCTAAAGAAAGGCATTCTTCACATCCATCTAATGTACTTCCCACCCCTGGGAAGCCACAATGGCAAGTGCAAGGCATATGGAATCCATCTTTGCTACTGGAGAAAAGGTCTCATGATAATCAATACCATGCACTTGCTGGAAGGATTTGGCTACTAGCTCGCCTTTCTGTCTAGTGATTTTCCCATCTACAACACTCTTGGTCATGTAGACCCATTTGCATCAGACAAGCTTCCTTCCTGAAGGAAGGGGGACCAGATCCCAGGCTTGGTTCTCGAGGAGGGAGTTATACTCCTCCTCCATGGTGGACTCCCAAGAGGGATGCCCAATAGCCTTAGCATAAGACTACAGATCAAAATACTAAACCAAATGACAATTCTGGGATGGTGCTGGTTCAGTGGCAGTGAGAACAAGAGGAGGCTCAATAAACTCTGAGCTAGTCCTTTGCGGATTAGAATTATCCCCCACAAGACCATTTCCAGCAGTTGGGTGGTCTTGTGCATATATCTTGCTTAAGCTCCCTATTCTTTGATTTATGACAGGGGAAGTTGATTCACTGCTGGAAGCCCGATCTAGGCTTGGATGTGGATCATCATATGCATGCACTAGATTTGTATCTAAAGACTTTGTCTCTACATATGAATTCTCTACCTCGGCATCTGCATGCTTTGTGTCTGCATTTGAGTGTATTGAGTCATCATCTCGGACATGAGGTAGATGAAAGGTGTCTGCATGCGGCAATTGAGGTGCATGCGAGAGAATTTCATCAAATTTGACACTTTGCTTAATGATGAGCTTGTTCGTAGAGGAAATCAGGAGTTGGTATCTGTTCACAACATTAGGGTATCCAACAAATGTGCCCTCAATGCTCTGTGGATCAAGAGATTTCCTCTTTTCAGAGAGGATCCTGGCCCATGCTTGGGAGCCAAAAACACGAAAGTGGGTGACCTCCGGTTTAGTGCCGCTCCAACCCTCAAAGGGGGTCTGATCCTTGAAAAACCTATGAGGAGATCTATTCTGGATGTAGTTAGCACAATTAAGTGCTTCATCCCATAGCTTATGAGATAGTGACTTAGCATGCAACATGCAGGAAGCCATCTCTTTGAGAGTTCGGTTCTTTCTCTTAGCAACTCTGTTCTGCTGTGGAGTGTATGAAACTGTGTGTTGCAACTATATGCTGGACTCAAGGAAAAGGTTTTGAAGTGTTGTGTTAACATATTCCCCCCCATTTTTTGTACGAAGGGATTTGATCTTTCTCTCTGACTGTGTCTCAACTAGTGCTTTGAAATCTTCAAAGTGTACAAAAACTTCAGATTTGGCCCTGAGAAGATACACCCAAGTATACCATGAGAAATCATCAATAAATGTATGGACATACCTTGCTTTGTTGATGGAAGGATGAAGAAAAGACCCCATGATATCACTATGGATCAGATATAGAGGAGAGGATGCTCCGTGAGTCTTGCCGATGTCAAACTTTTCTCTAAGGTGTTTTCCAAGGACACACCCTTCACAAACTCCTTTGGAGAAACTAATATTTGGCAAGCTTCCACCATCTCATGCTTGCTTAGCTGCTACATATACCTGTAATTTAAGTGACCAAACCTCTCATGCCAAAGCCTACTACTATCATTAGCATGTGTAAGCAATAAGGAGGATTCAGATTCAATAAATTCAGAAAATGTATATAGTCTAGCTCCATTGTTTACCTCACTAGTTGCAATTTCGAAGCTACTATGTAGGCCATATATGTTCAGTACATCTAGAGTGAATTCCACTCTCTTTCTAGTGCTGGAATGAGTATGAGTGATCTGATAAATTGAAAGCATGTTTATCGAAAGTTTTGGAACATAAAGCAGATCTTCAAAGCTTCCATGTAAAAGTTCCACTCTACCTTTTCCAGTGACCTCAATAGGTGAGTCATCTCCCATGAGGATGGGAGGTCCTTTGCATGCATCCAAAGAGGAATATACTTCCTTTGCAATAGCCATATGATGTGATGCACCGGAATCTTCCATGCATCAAGGGAAGAGTTAATTTCAACTAAAGCATGAAAATTGTTACCTTTCCCGTGTGGCAGTTCCTCAATTTTCTTCTTGGCGCCCTAAGGGATGTGGTCCCGAAGGTTGTGCTTCTTAAGGATTTGTGCCATTTGCTCAATTTTTTTCTTCATGCAGGAGGATTCTGGATGGAATCCTCGGTGACAGTAGGTTCATTTGTCTCCTTTCTTCCCTTTCTCATTTCTGGAGCCAGAGGAGTCATTGAAGGGCTTGCTGTACCTTTCCTTGTTTGGATGGGAATGTGCTTTTCCCATGAATTTTTGTTGCTAATTTTTCTGATTTGAATCAGATCTATGATTTTTATTGTGGCTGCCATCATTCACAGAAAGTGCATGTACTTTTGGAGGTTTGATTTTCCCCATGCCAATGAGTTTATCTTGCTCAAAAGTGAGGGACTCCATGAACTCTTTGAGAGAAGGCATAGTGTAGGATTTACCTGTTGCGAGTCTTACTGAATGAAATGTAGACAAAAAGATGGAATATTCTATTCTGAGCTTTGACATAATAGAGAGAACTTGGCGACTCTCCTCCTTGGATTTGTCAATTCCACAACCCTTGAGTTGCAACAATAGATCATTATATTTGGTGAAGAAGTCTTGAATTCTGTCATACTTCCATGGATCCAATGAGAGCAACTCCACTTCGAGAAAAATTCCTTTCATCTCATCCTGTTTCCTGTAGATTTCTTCAACCTTTTTCCAAATCTCATTGGGAGTATTGCAGTAAGATAGATGAAACTGCAACTTTGGGGAGATGCACATGCATATGGATCCATGGGCCTCATCCATGTGGTTGAGGCACTTGGATTTATCTATGGATGAAGTGGGTTCCACTTATGCAATGATGGTAATCCTGTACAACCCTTTTGGATGAAGGTATCGAGCCATTTGGTCCTTCCATTCGCGATAGTTGTACGGTGTTAGGATCAATGCTTTGGGAAACTCCACTTTTATGTCGATCTTCGATCTCCAAGCTGTAATACCTGCAAAATAAAGTACTGGTGCACCTTTCATCTAGAAACATATGGGCTCTGTTACAATTTAAATGTGTTAGAAAACCTTCACAAATGAATCTAGCTAATAAAGGTTGAACACACAGCTTTGCATAGCAAAAAAACTTAAAGAATCGAAAGAACAAAAAAGAATGATTGATTCAGAAAATATGTTACAATGCTCATGATATAGCACTACTGGGTGAAGATCCCAAGGTAATGTTCCATAGTGGTGATCAATGAGAGGACTCAACACCTACAACAAGTTTCGAAGAGAACTAGCCAGTTGCAGAGTGAAAGGAGGGGAAAATCAGGGAGTAAATCATGCAGAAGAACTAGCCAGTTGTGGAGTGAAAGGAGGAGCAAATTTGGGACTAAATTATGCAGAAGAACTAGCTAGTTGGGGAGTGAAAGGAGGATAAAATTAGGGAGTAAATCATGCTGAAAGGATCTTCCATGTAGTCCCATGCTCTAACTAAGTGTCTGCATGTGCCAATAATGAAGGTCCTAGGTGTGTAGTACCTCCAACAAGCACATGCTTGGTCATGTGTTCACCAAATACATGAGTGAAGCTACAAGCTACCTGTAAATATTAGCATCCACTACTTCATCGAAAGTAGCATTCTCCTTTCTCCAGTTATCTAATAGAGGAGTCTCCATGGGTTTGCTACTCTCCATGTGGAACTTCTTGAGTATCTCGTTGGAATACTTTCCCTGAGAGACAAATAGTTCCTCATCATTTTGAATTCTCTTACAAGATCCTATTTTTAAGACTTGATCAGCTTATCATAACTTGTCAAAATAAAATCATCAACATATAAAACAATAATCAACAACTTACCTTCACCCAAAATATGCTAAATTTTCACATATGCTTCACTTTTTATGAAGCCCAAACTGGTGAAATAGCTATCAATCCCCATGTACCAAGCACATGGTTCTTGATTTAGTCCATACAACATTTGCTTGAGTTGACACACATGTGACTCTCTATTGAAGGTCTCAAATCCTTCATGCTACTCAATAAACACCCCTTCCTCAATCATGACATTGAGGAATTTTATATTTACATCCATCTGATGTATATTCCATTCCATTTGTGCTAACGGTGCTAGAATGGATCTGATTGATGATTATCTTGCAATAGGAACACAATTTTCTTCATAATCAATCCCCTCCACCTGAGAAAAACCTTTGGCCACAAATTTTTCCTTTTTTTCTCCACACTAACATCCACTTCTTTCTTTACCTTGTAAATCCATCTAGAAATCACCACTGACTTGTCTACTGGACATGGGACCACATCCCAAACACTATTCCTGACAATAGAGTCATAGTCATCAACCATGTCATCAACCCAAACTGGTTGTTGCACTACTTCCTCAAAAGCGGATTATTCAATCTCCACACATCTTCTCATTAGAGACATGTAGGTAGTGTACTTCTCCGGTGACCTCCTCTGCCTGTGCTGTGATATGGGTGCTCCAACATTCTATCTAGCATCATGTAATAACTTGTCAGCCTCTCTCATGTGCTTTCTCCCATCTCTATAAGACTATGTGATGGGCCTCTAAATTAGACATAAATTAAGGCCCATATGACCATTCTTCAGAACATTAAACCTCTATTTTTCCATTATATAATGTATTTTTAACTTTAATACATTCATTAGGAACGTTTATGGATTATTGCATATGTGTGCCTAATATTATTTATTTTTGTGGAATATTGTGAGAATATTGCGAAAATTAAGAAGATTTAGAGGAGGAGATAATTTAGGGACTTTCCCCATACTACAAGAGGATCAATATTAAATAATAAATCAAAAAGATATTCTGAAATAATTGCATAGATTCTAGAGCTCCAATGATTTGAGAAAACCTAGGGATGTGTTCCCTGTCATTTAATGTAGATTCCTAGTATTGGGAACGAGATCAAATAATTAAGGGATTTTGAAAGGCAATGATTCCTCCTTGCATGGGGAATTCTTACTAATCATTTTTAATAAGTACCAAGTCAAATTTCTCTCTAGGGGTTGATTTTTGTTAGTATTCTTGTGGAGAGAACTCCTATTTTTGCAGCTCCATTGTCATTTCTTACACGAATGTAATTGTATTGATGGAAATAATGAAAATTGGTGCCATGTTCAACTTATAAATATTTGTGTCCTTCATAGGAACCTAATTTTCCTTGGGATTGGCCATCCCAGGAGCCTCAGAGCCCTTTTGTATCATTTACTTTTCTTCTTTTCACTTCTTATTCACATGCATCTCTTGTTCTTGTCTTTTTTCTATTTCTACATTTAGTATTAATGATTTCTTGTTGTAGGATTGGGTTAAATGGTTGAATTAAGTTATTTTTAAGGATCATAAGAATAATTTTATCATTGGAAAATCTTTGGAAGGTCATAGTAATCATTAATTTACCTCGATTAGTTTGCTTATTCCCAAATCTAGATTTCTGGAAGTCCTTTGTGGCAAATAACAATAAATTTATGCTATTTTTTGGATCATGATAATGAGATTCAATTGAGTTGAATCCGCTTGCATTATATCACAAAAAATTTCTACTGAATAATAAAAATTACCCCATTGCATTTTCATTTGATTAGGTTATGCATTTGATAAATTTACTAGCTCATTAGTTCTTGAATTTCTAGATTTTAGACTAGTAATTTTTTGTTATTTTTTAGCATGGGTTAACATAGGTCTTTTTGAGTGATTCAACTTGGAAAGGAGACCTAAGAAATCCTAGTCAATAAAAAAAATTCCCATCCAATTTGGATTTTATTTTCTTGGTCATTCCGTGAATTATAGGTTCGTGTAGTAAATCTGCAGTTTCCTGTAGTAACTACATGATCTCCTGTAGCAACCTTCCAACATGCATATACATGCCTAGATTTGCTCAAGAAGCTTGGTTATTGTACCTTATTGTTAAATCAAGACCCTTAGGCTCTAAATAAATTATTAGGGAAGACTAAAGACCACTTATGACTTGTCTCTTTACCTATGAAAAACATTTTAGCAATTTGGGTTGATGGACAGATTTATGAAATGGATAATACAATGATGATTTCCACATCCAATGGCCTCTGTTAATGGACCTAAAATATTTGAAATGTAATGATTGAAATTTAATTCATGATATTTAATTTATGCTATTATAATAAGTTTATTTCCTTGTATTTTATTTCTTGCAATAGGTTAAGGTTTCCATTTCAAGCATTTCATTTTCTGCAATTAGTTTAGGATCTTATTTTATTACATTCACTCCATTACATCATGACATCAAAGGAATGACACATTGTATGTTGAAAATATAGTTTTGATACCTATTATGTTTGTATGAACCCCAAGTTTATAATTAAAGTTGGTAGCCTTGGGAGTTGCAACATTCTTGTTGCATTACCGAGGCTCATCACTCTGCATGAGTGGGTGTCTCCACTCCCTACTCCTATGTATGTGGCTACTTCACATCATATTCAGGTTCCTCCTTAGGAGCTAAAATTTCCTCAACCACAAGTAGCTAAATATACCTATCAATGGAACATCTCATGGCCTCTCTTCATCGAATTTTACATCTCCGCAAACCATTGTAATCTTGTTGGTCATAATGTACACTCGATAATTGTGAGGTGTATAAGTGTACCCTAAAAATATACCCAACTCTACTATTGGATCAAGCTTCTTCTGTGCATCTTTGGTTACATGGAAGTAGAATGAAGAACCAAAAATACTGAAGTGTGCCACTTTTGGTTTCTTCCCTAAAAAATCCTCTTCCAGTGAACTCATCCTGAGAATTCAATGAGCGATTATATTCTACAAATAAATAGTTGTGTTGCATACTTCATCCCACAAGTATAGTGGTAAGCCCTAGTCATGCCACATCACCCGTTCCACTCCTACAATTCTTATGTTCTTCTTTTCAACCACCCCATTATGTTGTGGGTTATGAGGTGCTATAAACTCCCGTCGAAAGCCTTCTGATGCACAGAATTTTTTGAACACATTCAACACGTACTATCCATGGTTATCACTCCTAAGAGCTTTAACTTTCCCACTAGTATATTTATCGACCAACGCTTTCATTGGGCACAACCCAACTTGGCCTAGATTCTTCCAAAGACTCTACATTTTGTAGGGTGGAGCGCGAATTGGACCACATAGTGGAGCATTTTTTAATATATCATGTGGTGTCTTAAGGGCTTCACGGTGGGTTGAAGCCCCTCCTTTTTGTAAAAGCACATAATTTTGTAAGGGATCAATGGTTTTGGACCATAGTTTCTTGTTTTAGGGAGTCCACGGTATTTGGATGATGTAACTCTACAATGTAATAGTATATATAGGGTAAAATAATAATAAGAGAATCATCGAATTTATCCAACTCAATGTTATGGGAAAATTATTGTGATCTGTAATTTGGTAGAGGAGGTGAGGCTCTGTAGCTGAGTGAACAAACAACCTGCGGTTTAGTGTGCAGGCCAAGAACTATCTCTTGTTCAAACATTTATTACATTAATTAATATTTCTTGTGAACGTATCCCTACACTGGGGTGAACCATGGTAAATTGGTGTTTTGATGTGTATATTTTCTCATTATTTGTTGTCCAGTAGAAATTATTACAGTTTCATTTTACTTCAGCATAGTGATGGTTTATATGGCATGTTTAAGTGATTAATATAATGTGGTGAAGTGATTTATAAGTCCTAATAATAAGATAACATAATAATACCAAATCTCCTAGTCCCTCAAGGCTACAAAAACCTGGTTTTTCATCCTCCCATAATCACTTCAAGGGAGACTTCGATCTTCTCGTAGTTCATTGCCAAAAGGGCCAGTGATTGATGGTTTTCTGGTGCACAATATAGATTGAACCTGGGTCAACCCAAACCAAACCAACAAATGGTTCCATTTCTAAGATCGGGATCTGTTTGAAGGATATGTGATGTGGTACCCATCAAAGAGTGGATAGACCTAAAAGAGCGAGACTTTCCTGATCAAGAAAACATAAACCCTCTTCTGACATTGGGAGCTTGGTTATAGAAGTATATTTTTATAGACCAATACGAAATTTTCCTCACTTCATTTCTTGCTGAGTGGTACAAGTGGAAATCAAAGATGACTGAAAAGAAAAACTGCTTTAAGGGTGAAGGACTTATGGTGTGGACACTTGTACTAATACAACGAATCAAGAGAACTGACAATAGGATTTGAAGGGTTGTTGATTTTTGGATTGATAGCATCTTAGGAGGATTCATTACTGAGTTCACCACAGACTCTACCATGTCCTACAACGAAGACAAATGATGATTAATCAAAGGACCACGAGGTAAGTTTTAAAAACCTTTGAAACTTTGGATTAGGATGCTTCTGTGTGAAAACAAAATTTTATGAATGAAATCAGATTTCTAGTTTACTTATGCTTGGAAGAAGAGAGAATAAATATGAGTAAGAGATCAGAGTAACAGAAAGTGGAAAGAGATATAGAGTAGATACCAGAAATATATCTTGTGGACAAGACCTGAAGACCTTTGTAGAGACTGATTATTGTCCCCTTTTAAGTGTCTCTCAAATTGAAAGATAAGAAAGCCACCATGATAACCCCTACATAACTTGATAGTATTCACCCTCCCAACCTGAGAGTTCACAAAAGCCAGAATCCAGTAATAGCCAGTGTGTTTTTGGCTTTCCCCCTCCCCTTCCCTTGCCCCTACCCATCCTACCCCCCATCTCCCTCCCCTTACTCCTCCCACTCCATGTCCCTGTTATAGACATTTTTGTGCCTTACAACATTGAGCATGAAATGTCCATAATCTAAGGGATCCAAAGTCCCTAAACATGTTGTTCCTACCCCTAGAGGAACAAGGCTAACTAACCACAGCAATTCACAGAAGTTCTCCACCTGAAACCACTCAAAAACAAGTCAATTCAGGATCATGTCAACTGCTCCACTGAGCATCTGCGCTGAATGTCAACTGCTACACTGGCTACCTGCGTTGAATGTCAACTCCAACACTAGCTACCTACATTGAGCGAGTTTGGACAAGTGGCAGGCTCATTCCTCAATGTGTCAATGCTCTGGAAGCTTCCAAAATGACACTTGCCTCAGGGAATTCGACTGGTGATGAGTAAGAGGCTCCAAATCTCCAAGTGGAAGCAAGAACCTCCAAGTGGACTCAAGAACTGAGAGAGGGAGAGGACACTAGTCAGATCTCAAGCTGACTCATCCTCTCTCCAAAATAACTATCTATAGATCTCTCCTCCATGAGATCTAGAGGCTGGAATTTTGTTATTGCAAAGAATTGTTGTTGGTTTGAGACTGGAAACATTGGGTGCTTAATGCTTTGAAGGGAGTTGAAGAAGGAATTCCATTTTGCTGGGAAGGAGATGGTGGATTGGAGCCCTCTGGGTTGTATCTCTTCCTGAACCTTGTTATCAATCAATAAAGCTATCTTGGTTCTTTCCTATATGTTGGTGTATTTTGTATGATTGCATTAGTGTATTTGATTTACTTCTAATCCTGAATCATTTATGAATATGAATATTTGCCTTTGTGTTGTGTTCTTCTCTTGTCGCAAGTTCTCTTGTCACAGGTAGCTGTTCTCTTGTGATCTCGTGGGAATCAAGTAGTTGTTCTCTTGAGCAAGCGAGGAGGCAAGTAGCTGTGAACACCCAAAGAGAAGAGGATCTAGATCGAGGGACAAACAGAAGACAACGGTAAGTCTATCGATCTCCCCTCTTTCACATTTCATAAAGGAAGAAACCAGAATAGCTGTATCTGTTTGTTGCTAAGGCACTATCACACCTTAGGTGGATAGGATCGTCCTGCATAAGCATTTTTCCCCACAAAAAATTGGCAACTCCGCTGGAGAGATTGCTTTAGTCATTTTATTTGTGTTTACATCATTGTTTGTTTCATAGACTCAACAGCAACAATCGAACTGCTTCTGCAAAGTAGACTGTTGCTGCCTTGATCCTTCACTGGATTCTGTCTATGATCTGAACAATGGACTCACAAATGACTTTATGATCCTTTGTGATAGTCTTTAGTACCCTCTCAAAGCATCCCTCTGATTATACCTTGCTTGTGTTTCTGATTTGGCCTGAAACAGTTGATTTTTGAGCATTTTATGACCCAGAACCCAGGGGAAACGAGAGTTTCTCCTTCAGCGCAGACATTGTGAAGGCAGTTTGCATTTCAACGTAGGTCCTGTGAAGGCTACCTGCGCTGAATGTCAAACCCACAGTGTTGGACTTGCGCTGAACCAGTTTAGCCTTGTGCAACTGGGGTTCTCTACTATCTGTTGCCCTGTTTTGATCTCTGTTTTTGCAGCCTTTAACCAGCATAGGTACCAGTCTGATAACTCCTTTTCTTTGCTTAGATTTCACCTCCTTTTGTACAAAAAGACTGTGAGTGTTTTTATGTGTTTTTTACGTCATTTACAGTTTTCCTTTGCATGAGTGAAATAATCATCCTGTAGCCCTTGATTCAGATCTGATTGACTGTGATCTTAGGAGAGAGTACATTGGCTGTTTACAGTTGATTATCATTTAATTTTGCTTATTGGTTTGAGTTTGTCTCTTTTAAGTGTCGAAACAAGTATTCATTTCGAAAGTCGCAAAGTGATTGTAATCTCTTCTACCCTTGTTGTTTTCGAAAAAGTAAACTTGTTTGTATCTGTCATTTAAAAGAAAATTCAAAGTTGTACAAAAAAATTTCTTTGTAGGCATCTATACTAAGAAAGTGGAAAACAAACACCTGCATTGTGCATTTGCATTTTGATAAGTTTGCATGATTGATTTAGGAAAGAGTGCATTAGAGTGTGCTGATTGCTCTTTGAGAAAAGATAGTGTCTTTCTTTTCCCTTGGTAGCTAGGATTTTCAAAGTTGAAAAGATAATAAAGCTTGCTTATCATCTTAGACTGCATTTAGGAATTGTACCATACATCTCATGGTGATCCTGAAAGGCAAACTTCTAAAAAATATCAACTTAAAATAAACTGAATGAACCTAACAACGCTTTGCAACATAACGCACAACATAGAGGTCTAGGCTAGAGACGTGTTCTGGCGTCGTTAATCCTAGTGACTGTCGATCTCGTGGAAGGTGGGTGATTCCTCCTGAGGGACGATAGCGCTAGTACGGATTGTGCTCCCACGTACCGTCGTATATATATTGGGAGACCCCTATAGGCATATATCCTTTATCCTTAGGAAGCTGTGTCGGCCGCCCTACTGATCGCAATGCAGTGAACACAACATTCACGAAGATCGACCGCCCGTACCTTAAAAAGTATTCTGCGGTTTTGCGAAAAGTTTGGCACACCCTCTGCCTAGATCTCCAGAGCAGTTTCTTTTGGCCTTTTTCAGACTCTATAACAGAAAAAGTCCATCCGAGCATTTGTCACTTCGGGCTCGTTAAAACATCGAAGGAGACTAGAGTCATCTTTAGCTTTTTCTCGACTCTCTAAAAGTGAAAAAGCAAGTTGTGTCTAAAGCGTCTAATAAAATTCATTCAATTCGAAAACACACTTTCCCCTTTTTGTATTTTAGTTGATCGAGTAATCCGCAATCGTGGAAGAAAGTCAATTGAAACCCCGTCGTTCGGGGAGGCTTGCGAGTCAACCGTCTTTGTCTCCGGAATCGAAAACAGTACGGACAAAGCAAACTCGCTTAACCGGTTCGAAATCTCCTATCAAGGTTAGAACAAGTGTTCTGACAACATCTGAGATTCCGGTTACTCCAAACATTTCTGGAAACCCTGCCTCTATTGAAGAAGTTCAACAGCCATAGAGGGACAGTAATACTGATCCTAGTCTGAGAACAAATACTTGTGTTACTGAACTAGTTCCATCTGTAACCGGTCCAGAGAGTTTTGTTCCTCAAACAACTGTCGTTGTCGAAACAACCCCTTCTTCGGCACCAGAAATATTTTACGGACCTGACGGTCTTCCTCTTCCACCTGGTTTAATTGCGATAGAGGAAATTGTAGAGGATCCGCAAGCAAGTACTCCAACCCATTTTGGAGTAGGGGTCACTCTTTTTCCTTCTACATCAGAAGTTAGTCCATCACTAGTGGAAGTTCCTGTAGAATCGTTAGGCAATTTATTGGATAGACTCAAAATGTCTGAGCAACCGTCAACATCTAGGACTATGTCAAATGACACAACGATAACAGAACTCCCTGCTGTCACTTCGACGATGTTTACCGGTGTACCATCTGTGCCAACTAGCTTGCAAATGCTAGAAGGAGTCCACCCAGGGACTATTTCGACAGTGTGGTCTGTTCCAGTTTGTTCCTCCGGGATAATACCCGGTAACTCTTATGTTGAAACTAGACAGATTGATCCCTATGGAGGTTAATTTGGGCCATCCAGTCCCCAAGGGAAAACAATCCCCTTGAGTTCCGGATTGCTACCGTATGGGGGGCAGTATGCCCTTTCATTACCCCCTCCGGGAGGATATCCATACGGCAGTTCTCAACAGTATTCAGGTTATACTAGAGTTACGACAAGTGGTTGGGTACCTATGCTGACCCAACAGCCAAGAGTTGTGTATTCTATGCAACAATGTGTACCTGTGTCGAACATCCCTACAACGCCAGCTATTGTAACAGTGTCACAAGTTCAAACGATGCCTGTTGTATGTCAACCTCCGATTTCTCAGGTTGTAATGCAACAACCCCCTGACCCTGTGACACAACCACAATCGCCAACTGGTGGGGCGACACAGGTCCAAACGGGTACAATTACCCCACATCTTGGTCCTACGGTTAGTATAGCGCAGCAGAACATGGCTTCACAACCGTGGCTGGTGCAATACCAACAACCACAATTCCAGCAAGTGTACCAAGGTTCTGAGCAGCAGATCTTTGCGAACAGTGGACAACCGTATATTCAAAACGGTCAAAACCAACCGCTTTACAGTGGTCAAGTCCACCAACCGTATCATTCATACCAACATCAATTACATTATGCTGGTATGCAAAGGCCTACCGCTCAGGCGATTCCATCGTATCCTGGGTACGCCTCACCTAACCTGAATCAACAGTTACCATTCGTGGCAACTTTAGAATTACCGGATTTACACCGATTAACGAACGATCCACATGCTTACGCCCCCTAGTGGCCAGCGATTCCTCACAAGCTTCCATCGGACATTCCTAAATTCAATGGAAATCTAGGCGAAGATCCGTCAAATCATGTGATGACTTTTCATCTGTGGTGTTCGTCGAACACCCTGAACGATGATTCGATAAGGCTTCGCCTTTTTCAGAGGACATTGACAGGTCCAGCAGCTAAATGGTATATTGAATTACCTAGAGCCTCTTTCGACAATTTCAGTTCCCTAGCCACGACTTTCTTAACCCATTTTCAATTACCAATAAGGTATGAAACTGGAACAGAAATCTTGACCAACTTCAAGCAGACGACAGCCACACATATATCCGATCATATACATGAGTGGCGTCGTCGTCGCAGGATGGTGAAGACTTACGTTCCCGATCAGCTATTAGCTGAATGGTTTATAAAGTCGTTACTTCCCGCCATAACGGAAGATGTGGCAAAAGGAGGAGTCGTAACAGAGGAGCAAGTTATTGCTCGTGCACAGTATCTAGACTTAGTATATACTCAGTCTGGCACGCTCTACGACAAAATACCTGACGCCCCTAGACCGGAATTTTCAATTCCTCCTCCTCCTAAATCAAATAGTGACTCTCATGCCGGCGACGGTGTGATTGGCACAACAAACGCAAAGTCGACAAAGGCTTCATCTAAGAAAGCCCGTAAGACTTCGGATCAAAATGCAAATCAAGAAATTCTTGCTTCGGAAGTAAATGTCGTATCAGCAGATAAAGGCAAAGAACCCAATCAACCAGGGAGCAAGAAGAAGCAAAACAAAGGGAAGAAGAAGAAACAGGGTGAGTCATCCCCTGAGTCTTCAAGCCCTCACAAGAAAGGGAAACCAAAAAGTCCATGTTTTATATGTGATGAGGATCATTGGACACAAAATTGTCCATACAAATCTGAGCTCAAAAAGTTCTTTAAAAGTTCACACACCTCAGCCGTGTTAACTGATCCATTTCCAATCAAGGTCAAAATCTGGTTGATAGTGGAAAGGCTTCCCCGTCGCAAGCACTTATGTTGTCGGTTTCAAAACAGCAAAATGATGCTTTGATTTCGACAAAGAATAAAGATTACGGGAATCCTCCGCTGTCGAACGACAAAGGTAAAGATCAACCAAGTAGTTCGACAACAACTTCGACAGAAGTTGTACCACCCATCATTCCTGAATTAACAATAAAACCGCCAAAGGGAGTAGTACACAAGTCGACGTTTAATCCTCGCGCTAGGGCGGCGTAGCATTATAACATAGTGGAAGATTTGGCCCAATCGCCATCCGCTATGTCGACTCTTGAGGTACTACAAAATTGCCCATCCCAAAGGCAGGCTTTGTTATCGGCTATTGGTGGGGTTGATCCTAAGGATTCCAATCTTGTATCCTTTGACCACAAAGGATACGATCCTCAGTTACCAGCTCAACTAGCTTTCCTTATTCAAGTGAAAGCCCTCAACAAAACTGTTCACCGAACAATTATTGATGAGGGGGCATCTACCTGTATCATGTCGATGAGTTGCTGGAAAACTCTCGGATCTCCAACACTATCGCGATCTTCGACGACACTAAAAGCATTCGACGGAAGGACGTACACCCCGTACGGCATCGTAAATAACTTGAAGGTTGAACTAGCAGGAAAAACAGTGGAAATTGATGTTGAGGTCATCGATGGGAATATTGACTATAACATCCTACTGGGAAGACCATGGATATATGCCATGGCGGCTGTAGTGTCGACTTATTTTAGGAAGATCGCCTTCCCTTTTCAAGGAGGGATTACGGTCGTCGAACAATAGAACTTCCTCCCTAATGGTTCACAAGTTACAGGAAGCATTCCCATGATCCATGAGAGCAACCATTCACTTCAAGATATCGGAGTAGGCCTACTGAAAGACCCCACAATGATGGGAACTTTCGCGCTTCCACCTCCTATATACATAGGAAATATAGCATTAGTAGCAACCTGCAACATGATATCTTCCACGAAGGTCGCAAAAGACGATGTCGACATGGATCATGCAATGGTTTTGCCCCCAAGCCCTATAGAAATATTGTAGCAATCAATGTTTCGGGCATGGGAGGCGAACCCAAATCAACGCTCGTCAAGCGTTTGGGTAGATAGGTCTAGAGAATATGGTACCCCATTAGATCCTTGGTCGAAAGTGCATGGGACTGACGAAGGAATCTTACAATCAATGTTGATTGAGGGGGCACCATGGAATGATCACCACCATCGTTCCCTTCTTCCAGAATATGAAGAAGATACTCAAAATGACCTTTATCACCCTTCAGTTTTTGAATTCCTATCAAATACTGTAAATACGGTGGATTCAGAACGAAACTTATCCAATATTGAAGAGACTATAGCCATAAATATCTCGACTAAAACAAATGTTGTAGAGAATATTTATGTCGGCAAAGGTTGTTCCCCTTCAGAACTGGAAATATATAATGCTCTTTTTCACGAATTTAGAGATGTCTTTGCTTGGTCATATGATGAAATGCCAGGCATTGACTCGAGTATCGTTGAACATGAAATTAAAATGTATCCTGATGTCAAACCAGTAAGACAACGGCTTCGGCAGGTGCACCCCAAGAAAGCCGCTGCCATTAAGGCGGAAGTTGAAAAGCTTCTCCATGATGGTTTCATCTACCCAGTTCCTCTAACCGATTGGGTATCAAATATTGTCCCTGTTATGAAGAAACAAGGGATGATTAGAGTGTGTGTCGACTATAGGGATGTAAACCAAGCTTGTCCGAAGGAAAACTACCCTACACCCTTCATCGACCAAATAATTGATGAATGCGCCCGATGTGAAATCTTTTCATTTATGGATGGATTTTCCGGGTATAATCAAATAAATATCCGCCCACAGGACCAGTCAAAGACTGCATTTATTTGTCCGTGGGGCACATTCGCTTATCGAAAATTACCCTTTGGTTTAAAGAACGCAGGGGCGACATTTCAGAGGGCAATGAATTATGCCTTCCATGACATCAAGAACATCGTTCAACCATATCTCGACGACCTTCCGGCTCATTCGCGAAAGCGGACTGATCATCCGCAGCATTTAAGGGCGATATTTCTACGTTGCCGACACTACAAGATAAGACTCAATCCGTACAAATTTGTGTTTTGCGTCGGTTCTGGTCGTTTACTTGGCTTTGTAGTCTCTAAGGATGAAATTCGTCTCGATCCTTGCAAGGTTCAGGCAATCATTAATTTGCCTCCACCTTCAAATTTGCTTCAGATTCAGAAACTCCAAGGGAAAGCAAACTTTCTGAGGAGGTTCATTCCAAATTACGCAGAACTTGCTAAAGGTTATACTCGTCTTTTGAAAAAGGATGTACCTTTTGTTTGGGATCAGGTGGCGCAAGCTTCTTTTGATGCTCTGAAAGATTCTCTAGTAAGAGCATCATTAATGTATGCCCCAGACTATCAAAGAGATTTTAACCTGTATCTAGCTGCAGCGGATACAACCATTGCGATGGTTTTAGTTCAAGAAGTCGATGGAATTGAACATCCTATATATTATTTAAGTAAAAACTTGAATGATACAGAAAGTAAATATTCTTATGTGGAAAAACTAGCGCTTGCAGCTGTTCAAGCGATTCAAAGATTTCGACATTATGTCCTCTTTCGGAAAACTATCATTTTATCAGATTGCAACCCCATGACTTATATACTGTCGCGACAGATGCTGGGGGGCAAATATTCAAAATGGATAGCGATCCTTCAAGAGTTTGATCTGGAATTTGTAAAATCCAAATCAAAGAAAGCTCTAGTTTTCGCAGAATTATTGTGCGATCTCCCATCGTCATCCAACGATGAAACCTCCGAAGAATCAATCGTGGACGAGAATTTGTTTCTGATATCTACAAGCAATTAGTGGTATGGAGATATCATAATTTATCTCCAAACCCAAAAGTTCAGGCCTAACACCTCTCACTCAAAACAGAAACGTATACGATACCAAGCTAAAGACTACATGATCGTCGGTGATACGCTTTACCGTCGTGGTATTGATACAGTTCTGAGGAGGTGCCTTACCCATAAGGAGACCGACAAAGCCCTGAATGAGTGTCATTCAGGTGCGTGTGGGGGGCATCAGTCTGGATATGCAACAGAACAAAAAATCTTACAAGCAGGATACTTCTGCCCAACCATGTTCAAAGATTGCATAATCGCAGTCAGAAGTTGCCATGCTTGTCAAATTTTTGATAGCAAAACCAGAAGACCGCCCGCACCTTTACAACCAATAATTGCTGTTGGGCCTTTCGCCAAATGGGGCATTGATTTCATGCAATGTAACCCCACCTCGACCGGGGGGCATGGGTATATTATAGTCGTTGTTGACTATTTTACCAAATGGGCCGAGGCGATGCCTACATTAGATAACACTGGTGAAACAGCTGCCCTTTTCTTTTTCAATCATGTAGTCGCCAGGTTCGGCGTACCACAGGCTATAGTTACAGATCATGGGTCGCATTTTCGCAATCACATGATGGTCGAATTAGCTGCCAAACTAGGGCTATCTCACGACAGCTCTACCCCGTATTATCCGCAAGCCAACGGACAAGTTGAAGCAATCAACAAGGTCCTGAAGCGTATGTTGCAAAGGATGATCGGGGTTCACAAAAGAAGGTGGCACCTAATCCTGTACTCAGCCTTGTGGGCTTACCGAACATCGGTAAAGAACGCGACCGGGTTCACACCTTTTCAACTGGTGTATGGCCTGGAAGCAGTCTTGCCAATCCAGTGTGAAATTTCGTCGCTTAAACTCGCAATTGATCTCCTCCCCGGAACTTCAGAAGAAGAGGCTCGCTTCTTGGAATTAATCCAATTGGATGAAACCCGTCGTGATGCCACTTTGGCTAACGAAGCCCATAAGAAACGAGTCAAGGCGCAGTTCGACAGAAAAGTCAAACCCTGTGTCTTCTCAAAAGGTGACTTAGTCTTGCTTTATGACCAAGAATCCGATAAATTGGGGGCAGGTAAATTTAATTCCTTATGGATGGGCCCCTATATTGTTAAACGAGTGTTAGCAAAAGGAGCCTACGAGTTAATGGATTATGACGGAATTCCACTGGCGCAGCCCCGTAATGGGTTGTACTTCAAGCGTTACTATGCTTAAATAGTAACCTGTATGCTTTTGTTGTATTTTGTTTTCGCTAAAGTGTTTGTTTTGGTCGAATGATCCACCTTTTTACATTTATTGCAGATGTCAAACCTTCTGGAGACATGTGTTGGATATGCCGACGGAGCGAGTCGTAGTTCGCGGAACCTATCCTCCACAACCTGGGCCATTTTTGATCCAAACGGCGAGTTAGTAAGTTTCAGAGGTGTATGTATTGGGCAATCAACGAATAACATTGCTGAGTATAGCGCGTTGATAGAACTACTCTCTGATGCCATCACCCGTGGTATACGCCGACTAATTGTCAGGCTAGACTCACAGCTCGTAATACTACAACTCAATGGTATATATTCCGTTCGCAATCCAGCTATTTATCGCATGTTCCTAAGGGTTAAGATTTTGGAAAGACAATTTGATTCAATTCAATACCAGCATATTTCCAGAAACTTAAACACATTAACCGAATCATTAGCAAACTATGTGTTAGATAGACATTTGCGACATTTATAAAAAGAGACACATCATCAATGATTGTACATATGGATCATATAACTCAACCAGAATAAAACTCGAAAATCAAAATATATATAAGCTGTTTATCGTTCATACATAATGTTCTGTAACCAAGACAAAAATCGGTCATATGACCCAAAAACTCAAAAGTGCTAGGGGGCACCCTAGCCTAGTGATGCTCATGATAGCACGTCACGGCCTGTGCAATCATGCGCAAGAGACGAGTCCATCGTCTAGGCACACCAGTAGTATGCCGCTGCAACTGTAAAGGTAACTCATCGATCCGTACATCCGGAATACCGAGAGTAAGGCTCTCAACCTGCTCCTGCACACTTGTAAGGGTCTCGGCCAAGTCAAGGTCGTGAAGAATAACTCTCCCAGTAGGCTCCCCTACTGGGGTGGCAACTGGCGGTCTCGGATGAACTGCTGGACGAACAGGACCAACATCTGCATGCACACAAGAGTTTGATTAAAAGTCTTGATAGAATAAAGCACAACAACATTATGAATAAAAGCAATAAACAGTGATATGGTCAGAGATTTTACCAACAGCGCCCCACTGTTCGCCATCCGGTAACACCAAATCCGGATCACCTCGGAAATCCATACCCACATATGGATACTCGGAATAAACCATCTCCTGGCGCTCGAACCACCTGAAGAAGGTATCAGTGAAAGTAATCTGAGGTTGACCAGCATGCCTAGACATGTGATCGACCCATCTCTGCATGCGTGGCTCGGTCGGAGAAGGCAAGTCGAGTGCAATATACTGAGGCTGCATCAGTGGTATTTTCTCCAAGACGAAGGCAGTCAAAATAGAACCAAATCCAAAGTTCTTCAGCTTCCCGTCATTTACCTTGGTCAATTGACTTTTCATCTGAACAAGTACTGCATCACACCAGTTGAATACCTTCGGTTGGAGACACTCCAAGGCGTGCTGAACATAAGACCTGTTGGAAACATGAAGAGATGCACTACCGGCCATCCTACCAATAGTATACAGAATGGACCTGAGAGACCTGTCAGTAATCTCACGGATAACAACCTTGCCGTCTATGCTCGGCTGGGAACCTTCCCTGCAATACTGGCGGACATAATATCTCACGGAGTCGTTCCCCCGGGCCGAACCTGACAAAGAAATGGGGGCACCCCGCCTTGACAACCCAGTCAAGAAGTAAATGTCCACTATGGTCAAGGGGATGGATTTTCCCCTAATCTGGAATACTTGGTTAATAGGATCCCAAGCATCAAGCATATACTGCAGTAAAGAGATCTGTGCTCTCATACTAGAGATACGGAAAAACTTCAGCAGGCCACAGTTCCGCAGCGCATTCACCGTGATAGGGTCATGGAGAGCGATCATATCTTCTTCTTCATGTTCTCATTCTCACCATGTAAGGGACATTTTGCTCAAAGATCCCTGCAAAACAAACAAGAGAAAGAGTAAGCTCCTGGATTTGATGAGAAACTGGCAAAATTTCATCAAAAACTGTGTAACAGAACTGTTTTTCTGTGATCAACGCAAGTGACAAGTGTCCTACCTGCGTTGAAGGTCAAACTACCTTAAGGCAGCTTGACATTCAACGCAGGTTTCGAATGGACTGCCTACGCTGATGGCAGAGCGCCCTAGCAAAACCCCAGGGGCTCATGGGAACAAGAAAACAGGCACAAAATGGAAAAAGGAAACCATGAAAAGAAAGAGCTAGAGTTTAGCTCCTACCTGGTCCAGACGGCGCCGAAAATCGTCCGCAGAATCTCCCGGAATCAGCTGGTGAAAATCAAGGGGGAAGAGGCACCTCCAAAGCTCCAACAAACCAAGTTCAAATGAAATGGTAAAATGAGAGGTAAAAACACTTTTTAAATTGCTTTTTACGTAGTTCAAAGAGAAATATTAGGGTTTTAATCTCATTTTCAAGCAAATGTTATTCATTTCTAACTAAGTTTGATGCAGCAATTGAGGATGCAGTACTATCCTTGAAAAGAGAAAAGCTAGTTATGGTAAAAAATCAAAATTTGACTATATAAACGAGCAGTTTTAGCATAAAGTTCATGCTCGTTAAAAAATAAACGCAAGATCCGAGCAGTTTTAACGCGGAATTCATGCTCGTTAAAAAATAAACATAAGCTTGAGCAGTGTTTTGGCGCATTCAAGCTCTTTAAAAAATGAACCCATTACCGGTAAAATAACCATTGTGTACGTAACCTTATCAGCCATAAAAGCCTTGGTCGTGTTTGCACCGTCACCTCCACTTTTCATTTGGCCGATCGTTTACCTCCATATGATTGTTTACCCATTTTGAGGAACAGCTGCGAAGAGTGATTTCACCTAGCCATCCTTGTGACACTGCCGTGATTGGAAAATTCCAACCTGTACCTGGAATCAGCTGCTAACCCTGTTCATCACTCGTTCCTCAAAAGACGAGTCTTCTTTAAGCTCTTTTCAACTGACTCGTAAAATATGAAAAGATTGCCGAGTTTTGGCCTTCCATCTCGTTAAAGCGACCGGAAGTGCTATCCCTCCTCTAGATTTTAATCTTTTTGGACCTGAGGGATTATTGCACAAAAAGATCGAGCGCTTGTTTTGTTCGGCTCGTTAAAACTATCGAAAACTCATCCCTTCTGTATTGTTTTATACTTTTTCGGACTTAAGGGATTAGATGACAAAAAAGGACTTTTGGAGTTAACTTTACGTACCTTTTCAGACTCTCTAAAAATGAAAAGGACCGAGTTATCATTGTCGTTAGACTCGTTAAAATTGTTAAATAGCGACAAACTTGTCTTTAGACGAGAACGAGTTTCACTATCGCTAGGCTCGTTAAAACATAGCGATAGGCTTGCCCGAAGGGCAGGTTATAGAACAAGCATATGTTATCCTCCTCAAGCTTGACAAAAATAAAGAGGTACTGGTCAGCAATGACTGGGGAAAAATTGGGAGAAAATCGAGGAAACTTTGATGGTAGCAGGTCGCTCTTGAACATGACACTTTTACTCCGTACCACAATCCGGTTGGGTTGTCTCATTCACCGGTCACATCACCATGGTCTCGCCATACCATCCATATTTGGGGTAATGCTACCGATCCATCGCATCAGTGTCGCCATATGTTCAAGAGAAGTCGTTCAGAAAGAGTCAACCGGGTCCCATCCACTGCCATACATTATCCTTCATCCATTCATGACCGCCACCCTGAATCATATGTCACAGATCGTTTTCACCTCCATTAAAATCATTAGCTCCGTTCCGTGTCACTGATGTGGGATTCATCAAGGCCCTCCTTTGACGGATCACTTCTTGTCGACATCAGCTCATTATCTAAGAAGTTGATCTAGGAACAACCCCTTCAGTACTTTGAAGCTTGCATGCCTCAATGGCAAGTTTCTCACTTCCGGCGACAGGTATACATCAATGACCTTCGACCAGAAGATTTTGCGTGGTGTTCGACGCCAAGTCCTTTATTCACACCACGTGAATTGTACTGTAGTACCTTGAGGGTCATTATCATTATCAGTGATTCCTCTCGCGCTTGTTAATGGTTTACATCATTGACCGGTAATCAAGCGATGTCTTTCCATGTTCGACTTCAGCGCAATTCTCACATGGATCGACTTGTACTTAGAGTGAAGATCGAACGAGTTTGAAGACCCCGGATCTAGTTTCATCCATCCGGGCTGCAATATATATTCAGGAAAAATAAAGACATTTGACATGTACATCATTGCAGCAGATGATCATCCTACTCAAAGGATGATAATTTCGCCAAAATTATCAATCTACCATCAGACGATCGTCTGTTCTATGTACAAAAATGAATTTATAAAGCTGAGCATGGGAATGCCCGCCTCAGATAGATCATGAAAGCAGTATGAATCATAATGTATTGTATTGTATCTTATTACAGGTCTCCTCCCAGCAAATGGATGAACTTCGGACCCTCCTGGATAAAGCATTTCACCCGATAAACGGCCTCATACTTTAGGGGGCAACTGTTATAGACATTTTTGTGCCTTACAACATTGAGCATGAAATGTCCATAATCTAAGGGATCCAAAGTCCCTAAACATGTTGTTCCTACCCCTAGAGGAACAAGGCTAACTAACCACAGCAATTCATAGAAGTTATCCACCTGAAACCACTCAAAAACAAGTCAATTTAGGATCATGTCAACTGCTCCACTGAGCATCTGCGCTGAATGTCAACTGCTACACTGGCTACCTGTGTTGAATGTCAACTCCAACACTAGCTACCTGCGCTGAGCGATTTTGGACAAGTGGCAGGCTCATTCCTCAATGTGTCAATGCTCTGGAAGCTTCCAAAATGACACTTGCCTCAGGGAATTCGACTGGTGATGAGTAAGAGGTTCCAAATCTCCAAGTGGAAGCAAGAACCTCCAAGTGGACTCAAGAACTGAGAGAGGGAGAGGACACTAGTCAGATCTCAAGCTGACTCATCCTCTCTCCAAAATAACTATATATAGATCTCTCCTCCATGAGATCTAGAGGCTGGAATTTTGTTATTGCAAAGAATTGCTATTGGTTTGAGACTGGAAACATTGGGTGCTTAATGCTTTGAAGGGAGCTGAAGAAGGAATTCCATTCTGCTGGGAAGGAGATGCTGGATTAGAGCCCTCTGGGTTGTATCTCTTCCTGAACCTTGTTATCAATCAATAAAGCTATCTTGGTTCTTTCCTATATGTTGGTGTATTTTGTATGATTGCATTAGTGTATTTGATTTACTTCTAATCCTGAATCATTTATGAATATGAATATTTGCCTTTGTGTTGTGTTCTTCTCTTGTCGCAAGTAGCTGTTCTCTTGCCACAGGTAGTTGTTCTCTTGTGATCTCGTGGGAATCAAGTAGTTGTTCTCTTGAGCAAGCGAGGAGGCAAGTAGCTGTGAACACCCAAAGAGAAGAGGATCTAGATCGAGGGACAAACGGAAGACAACGGTAAGTCTATCGATCTCCCCTCTTTCACATTTCATAAAGGAAGAAACTAGAATAGCTGTATCTATTTGTTGCTAAGGCACTGTCACACCTTAGGTGGATAGGATCGTCCTGCATAGGCATTTTTCCCCACAACAGTCCCCCTCTAAGAAGAAGTATGGCTGACGATATTACGCTACCTTTTTTCGAATGAACTAGATTAGAGGATTTGAAACAATTTTTGTTTTTATGTGAAGCTATATGGACAACAAAGCAGATCAACGATGATAATATAAAGAAAGTGTAGCTCATTATGACGTTATGAGATAGAGAATTGACATGGTATATGAAGTATTCAAATAATCATAATAGAACATTTGCAGATATTAAAACAACAATAGTAAAATATTTGAAGAATTTGAAGTCTGAGTCGCACTGCATCATCAAGTTGAAAGAAATCAAGCATAAACCTAATAATTATGTGTGGGAGTTTGATTAGATATTTAAGGTGTTATTGGATCAAGTAAGCTTCGACATAGCTCTACAATAACATCATGAATGGTTTATAGTTGCGCTGCTACGCATATCAAATTTCCATTGATGCAACAAAAGATAGAAAGTCAAGTCAAAGATCTACATATTGCGATGAAATTCGAAGCTTTGCCTATAGGTGATACTAATGCAAGCATGCAACATATTCCAAATCAGTTGGCGAACCTTACCCTACAGATACAAGACATCATGAAAATAAAATAAGTTAGAGAAGAAGTATGGTGTATGAAGTGCAGATCAGAGGGCCATTCTAAAGAATAGTGCCCTATCTTCAAAAATTACATGGCTGGTGGGGCACTAAATCCCTTGAATGAAGGATCCAGCCTATGGTGTGAAACATTTAAGACTAAAGGCCAACATCATTTTTAATATTGTTACTTGTCATAGAAATATGTAAAAACTCCGAGGAATCTATATTGAAAATTTTGTAAATCAGTAGGATACGATGAGAATAATTTTCAGGCTTACGAACTAATGATGGATCATGTTGTTGACGCTTATAGAATGCAAGAAGAAGACCATGAACATGAGGAAAATGGACAGTGCAATGTTCAAGGAGGTTACCAAGGAAGAGGTCAAGGTGGTGGAGTTGGTCAAGAATGTGGACAAATCATTTTCTATAGCTACGTCTAGTCAGGTGATTTTGGGAGAGACTGCCAGAACCCTGCAATGAAATGTAAGTACTTGTTGATGGTGTTGGACCCGCCAACATGTTAGGGAGATCCTTGGTAATAAGTCCCAACTAGACCTCACACCGTTTGGAGTAGGAGTCGCAACAACGCATAGTAAATCTATTCCTTGATTGTGATAGTGCACATAGGTAAGCAAGATATCCTTGTCAGAAGCAAGTGTGTGACCTTGTAGCAAGTCAGTAGAGATGCATGGGGAGGTTCTAACACACAAAGGGGGAAAATAAGTGTATCCCTTAAAATCTTTTAGTAGTACATAACCTGAAAGGAACACACGAGATGAATGAAATCACAAACTGGAAAGAAGAATAGTCGATAATCCAAAGTGATGATGTAGAATTTCCTACAAATTCTCTACAAATCTACCTCTGAGATATATGTAGAAAATCTAACTGTATATTAACTCGATAATGCAATATACCAAAGAAAAATACTATAATCTACTTCTACTAGCAAACTTGTGGAAGCTTAAAGATTGAGCTGAATCAAAGCTAAACACATATAACTAGAAGAAGAAGAATTAATGCAAATGAAACATGGAAAATACTCAGGGGAAAGCCTCAACTAAAAAGCCCACTATTTGTATTATCATACAAGGTGGAAATATACCAGATTACATAAAGCCTTAGCTCTCACGGCTAGCCAACTCTCAGTACAATCCTTGTAGATGCTCATAGGCAATCAAAGCTTCTCACAAGCCTTCTCCTCTGCCATCCAAGCTCCTATTTCCTTGCGTTGTTTCTCTGGGTGATCCTCATGTTACCAAGTGGAAGACTGATCACTCACACTGATCCTACACCCTGTCAGAACTATGCAATCCTCAAGGAACATTATTCCTTCTGCATGCATGAGTTTCCTTTATTGGAGAAAACATGCAACTGATAGTACATTGTCCTTGACATTTAGCTCAACTGGGTCTTTCTCAGAATAGACATGAATGAGTTTCTGACGAGATAATCTTCAGTTATCTGGAGTACAGTAGTTGAGTGCATGCATGCATCAACTGATTGATAACTCACAATTAGTTCCTCAAACAGTTTGGAACTAATTTAACTGGACTTAACTCAGTAAACTAAGCTAACTAATTACAACTGAAATATAACTCAATCTTATCTCCTTAATTAAGGGATAATATCCTTAATTTAAGAGATAATTGTTGCATGACTTCAGAAAGACTTTCAAATTGAATTTCTCCAACTAATTAATCCATAATGAATTAATTAATTAATTCCAAGCAGCTGGTGGGACTAAATTCAAATTTAATTCACAATTTTAATTCAAGGACAAATTAAAATTGGAATATTTTGGATTCTATTTTTACCATTTCGTTTTTCTATTTTCAACACTCCCTCTCAACAAGAAAGGAAATCAACTCGATCCAAATATTAAAACTTTGGAATGTTCTACATGCAACACTTCTCTCAAGTGTTGTTGCTCTAGAAACTCCAGAAACAAACAAAAAAAAATCCAACCTGAATCGGTATGATGAATCTATCATAAAAGTATATGATTGTTATTGCCTCTGTCAATTGAAAAACTCTGCGCTTCTGATGACTCAGTCTTTCTACACTATTGTCAATCCTTCTTTGCACTCTTCAGTATCTGACTGCCCTAGCCTCTGTCACTTTGATCTATGACTGCATCAATCCCACTGATTCATCCCGCTACTATGTACTTTTGGCTCATGTAGCAAGGTACAATCCATGAGATAACACCTCTCAATGAACACTGCCCAATTTCAGCCTTCTTGGGACTATCACTTCACATCGCCCCACCTCACACCTGGAGGTATGGCCGAATGTGATCCCTCTACCCACTTCTCCAATTGTGGCTCCTCCACAATTGTTTGAGACTTCTTCTAGGATTGCTTGTTGAGAGGTAATTTACTCTCCCTGTCAACCACCAAGTCTCTAACATTTCCCTTGCTCCTGAAGGCTTTTCATGCATCTTGAACCTCAAGAGTATACATGTTCTTAACTCATGAACCGATATGTTTCACTTTTCTGGTGGTGATGTGTCTAAGGAAAACATTTCCCTTACTGAAGATAACATTGTAGCTTTTATCCTCCAACATCCTGACCGATACCAAGTTCTTCTTCAGTCCAGGAACATACTTCACATCTGTCAATGTGATAAGAGGTCCATGCTACCTCTGAAAAGTAGTTGTGCCCACTCCTGAAACACTATACCTTTCCTCGTCACCAATCTCTATGCGCATCTTAAGTTCTTTCTCCTCCAAGCCACTGAATAAACTTTTATCGCCGGTCATGTGGAATGAGGCTCCACTATCAAGATACCAACCACAACCCATCATCAATGACACCATGCATGCGATGAGAGTAAAGTCCATTTTGAACTAAGAGGCTAATGCTTCACCTTTTGATCCTTCTGAGGATCCCTTCTTGGAATTCTTTGATGCGAAATTAGATGCATAATGTCCCATCTCGTCACAATTAAAGCAACTCACTTTAGAATTATCATCCTTCTTCCCTCCCTGAGAAGAATTCGATTTGGAATGCAAATCCTTCCCCTTCCCTTTCCTTTCCTTACTCACTAAGGCCATATTTTCTTCATCATCATCCTTGGATGAAGAACCATCTCGAGTGCTCCTCCTAATCTCCTCATGCATGAGATCTTACCACAATCGTTCCCAATCTGGCAATTTCTCCGCTCATTCACAGAGTCCTAGTAGCTATTCTAGAACTTTGGAAGGCCGAGGAGAACGAGACTCACCATATCATCATCGGAAATATTTATTCCCACACTACCAAGCTCATCTCTACAAGTGGTGAGCTTGTTTAGATATGTGCAAATAGTATCACCATTCTCCATCTCGATCCTTCAAAGCTTATCCTTGAGCGCCAATTTCCTCTTGTCATTACTGTTCTGGTAGAGGTCCTTCAATGTCTTCCACATTGGATATGGAGTATCCTTCCCATGGATACTCGAGACAATATGGTCTCAAACTCCTTCAAGTATGATCCATCTCACCCTCGCCACACACTTCTTCCACTCAGCCAACTCTTGTGCATTACTTCAACCTAGCTTTCGGATTTCTTGATCAATGAAATCCTTCAAGCCATTATCTTCTAATATAGCCTCCATGCAATCTTTCCATGCTATGTAATTCGAGCTACCTTCCAATACATACTCAAGTATCAAGCCATAGAACGCCATTGGCCAACCTTGAAGTATGATATGAATTTGATTTTCACTTGCAAACCCAAACTTAAAACTTCAAATTCTCTTCTTTGTATACTGTTCACAGCTCTGATAATCTAGGTTCTGATTCCATGTAGAATTTCCTACAAATTCTCTACAAATATGCCTCTGAGATCTATGTAGAAAATATGACTATAGATTAACTCGATAATTCAATATACCAAAGCAAAATACTATAATCTACTTCTACTATCAAACTTGTAGAATCTTAAATATCGAGCTGAATTAGAGCTGAGCACATAGAAGAAGAAGAATCAATGCACATGAAACACATAAAATACTCAGGGGAAGCCTCAGCTGAAAACCCCACTATTTGTATTGTCATACAAGGTGGAAATATATTAGAATTACACAAAGCCTTAGCTCTCACATCTAGCCAACTCTTAGTACAATCCTCCTGGATTCTCACAGGAAATCAAAGTTTCTCACAAGCCTTCTCCTCTGCCCTCCAAGCTCCTATTTCCATGTGCAGTTTCTCTAGGTGATCCTCATGTTACGAAGTGGAAGTCAGATCACTCACATTGATCCTACACCCTGTCATAACTGCGCAATCCTCAAGGAACCTTATTCCTTCTGCATGCATGAGTTTCCTTTATAGGAGAAAACATGAAACTGATAGTACATTGTCCTTGACATTTAGCTCAACTGGGTCTTTCTCAGAATAGACATGTATGAGTTTCTGATGAGAGAATATTCAGTTATCTGGAGTACACTAGTTTAGTGCACGCATGAATCAACTAACTGATAACTCACAATTAGTTCCTCAAACAGTTTGGAACTAATTTAACTAGACTTAACTCAGTAAACTGAGCTAACTAATTACAACTCAAATATAACTCAATCTTATCTCCTTAATTAAGGGATAATCTCCTTAATTTGATGGATAACTGTTGCATGACTTCATGAAGACTTCTAACTTGAACTTCTCCAACTAATTAATTCATAACGAATTAATTAATTAATTCCAGGTTGTTGGTGAGACTAAATTGAAATTTAATTCACAATTTTAATTCAAGGACAAATTAAAATTGGAATATTCTGGATTCTATTTTTATCATTTCTTGTTTCTATTTTCAACAGATGAGTTAAACCAACAACATGCTTCAATAAGATTCATACAATCACATATGGAATAGTCCATACATCAATGCATAAGTAAAACTACATAGATTGCTAAATTGACTAGAATAGTCGAACTACAATAAAAACATATGCATGAAACATGTTGGCTATGTTATATTATATAAAGTGAAAGTTCCATCCATACATACAAACATGACAACCACTAGCCCCAATAGTGGAACGTTATAGTCAACACTGCCTTCTCCTCCAAAGAGATGCGCTCGCTCTACACTGTGGAGAAGCCAACTCTTGTCGCAATAATCTCCAAGCCCTCTCTAAGAAATGCCTAGCAAAATCTTGGCTTAAAAAATCCTCTTCTATGAGTTATGAGGTTTTATTTATAACAAAGGGTGGGGTGACCCTTCAGATTCCCCTTTGTGGCTCTTAGACTACCCTCATGACTCTTTATGTTACATATGATTGTTTGTGTTCCACTAATGACACTTTGAACTTCACATTACATCATGTTTACAAAAATGATACATTTTCCACATATACCCATGTGAGCCAAAAGTCATTTGAGTCAGCCAAAAAAGAAAACACTAAGACTCGGACGGTTGTGGAAAGACTAGCTCATCAATCTTCTCTTTGTTATCCTCAGTGATGAATTGATGCCATGCTTGACAGTGCACAATGGTTTCAATGTACTCTTTGATGAATTCCTTTTGGAAACGAACTCTTGCCTCCATTGCTTCCAGGTACAGTGATTTGGAACCTCGGTCCAACTGATCCTATAACATTTGTAGCTTAGTCCTCAACAAGGTCAGACTGATTATGTACATCTATATGTTATTTGTGCTGACTTGCAAATCTACATTGCTGGTTGTGAGCATCAACTAATCAAAGTACGCATCGAGCTCTAGTCTGACTTGGTTCTTCTCTTTGGCCATGATGAGCATACCAATCGATAGGGTGACATAATTTCTCACCATGACATCCAAAATCTTCTACAACATTACATACGAAGCCTCAATAATAGTGATGAGCAGTGGGAGTTCCTCATAGTTTCATATTTGACTCCAGATGCGTGCTTTGTCCAACTCCACTTGTGGCTTCTTCATCTTGTGCAAGTGAAGCGGGGCTCCCTTGTAGCTCATTTTCCATGTTTGTACATGATTAACTGCAGCATGTATGTTTGCGAGTGTTCACGCTATATTGATGTAGCACTATTGATGACCATGTAGGTGGAAAAATGCCTTATGCACGGTGACAAACTGTCATATAGTCTCTAAATTACTATCTCAAGAGTCAATACTTCAGTAAGTATGGCCATCTTCATCTCTGCTCTGGTAGATCCTATTGATGGTTCCTCTAATGCTTGGTGGCTTGCAACTCCCTAGCCATGCACTCATTTTATGCTATGAAGAACCTAACACTCAAGTTGCTGGCTTCGGCATAAGCCTTTGTGTCATTGGCCAAGGCAACTGGATGTCTTTGTACATCAGACACAATCACCCATTCCTCCCAGTGTGCAAGTGATGCATGCTCATATGAGGTGCACGCTCTACATGCTTGTACAACTCTATGTTGTGACTCATCAAAGGCTATTTTGTACATCTCTTTTACAGAGTTATCCTCAAGGAGAATGGTATGCACTTGTTGTTGTTGGGAAAAGTATCCAATACAGAATGACCCTATCCCACTCTAAGGGTGATAGTACCTCAGCAACAATCGAAGCAAAGCTATCTAAGATTTCTTCTTTATGAAAGTAAAATAGGGGAGAAAGAGATCCACTAACCGATGTCTTTCGCTAATGGTTGATCCAATCTTCTCTCCTTGCTGCTTGCTCCCAGCTCCTTGCTCTTTCACTGGCCCAGCTACACCAAGATCCTGCAAAATGGCAAGAGAGGGAAACTACAAGAAGCATACATTCATAATTGATTCAAGGATTAGAATAAATCAAATACACAAGTATAGCAATACACCATTGAGACACATGTATATAGAAGAACCTCAAATGCTTTATTAATGGAAGAAGTAAAGTTCAGGAAGTTATACAACCATAAAAGGCCCAATCCAGCATCACCTCCCAGCAGAAAGAAATCTCCTCTTCACCTCCTTCAAAGCAAATCACCCAATAGTTCTAAACTCAAACCAACAGCACTTCCTTACATTCACAAGATTCCAGCCTCCCTAGACCTCATGAGAGAGCTCTATACATAGGAGTTTTGGAGAAAGGATGAGTCAGCTTGAGGCTGGCATGAAGCTGACTAGTGTCCTCTCTCACTTCAGTTATTCTTCAGTTCTTGAGTCCACTTGGAGGTTCTTGCTTCCACTTGGAGATCTAGACCCTCTTACTCATCACCAGTCAAATTCCTTGATCCAAGTGTCATTTTGGAAGCTTCCTGGGCATTGACACCTTGAGGAATGACTGTGCCACATGTCCCAACTCGCCCAGCGCAGGTAGCCTTCTTTGCAGTTGACACTCAGTGCAGGTAGACAGTGGAGCAGTTGACATTCAGCGCAGATGCTCAGTGGAGCAGTTGACATGATCCAGAATTAGCTTGTTTTTAAGTGTTTTCAGGTGGAGAACTGCTATTCAGTGCTGTGGTTTGCTGACCTTGTTCCTCTAGGGGTAGGAACAACATGTTTAGGGACTTTGGATCCCTCAGATTATGGACATTTCATGCTTCATGCTGTAAGGCACAAAAATGTCTATAACAGTTGCCCCCTAAAGTATGAGGTCATTTATCGGGTGAAATGCTTTATCAGGAGGATCCGAAGTTCATTCAATCGCTGAGAGGTGACCTGTAATAAAATACAATACAATACATTATGATTCATTCTGCTTTCATGATCTAGCTGAGGCGGGCATTCCCATGCTCAGCTTTATAAATTCATTTTGGTACATAGAACAGACGATCGTCTGATGGTAGACTGATAATTCTCTGCTGAAATTATCATCCTTTGAGTAGGATGATCATCTGCTGCAATGATGTACATGTCAAATGTCTTTATATTTCCCGAATATATATCGTAGCCCGGATGGATGAAACTAGATCCGGGGTCTTCAAACTCGTTCGATCTTTACTCTAAGTACAAGTCGATCCATGTGAGAATTGCGCTGAAGTCGAACATGGAAAGACATCGCTTGATTACCGGTCAATGATGTAAACCGTTAACAAGCACGAGAGGAATCACCGATAATGATAATGACCCTCAAGGTACTACAGTACAATTCACGTGGTGTGAATAAAGGACTTGGCGTCGAACACCACGCAAAATCTTTCAGTCGAAGGTCATTGATGTATACCTGTCGCCGGAAGTGAGAAACTTACCATTGAGGCATGCAAGCTTCAAAGTACTGAGGGGGGTGTTCCTAGATCAACTTCTTGGATAATGAGCTGATGTCGACAAGAAGCGATCCGTCAAAGGAGTGCCTTAATGAATCCCACATCAGTGACACGGAACGGAGCTAATGATTTTAATGGAGGTGAAAACAATCTGGGACATATGATTCAGGGTGGCGATCATGGGTGGATGAAGGATAATGTACGGCAGTGGATGGGAAACGGTTGACTCTTCCTGAACGACATCTCTTGAACATATAACGACACTGATGTGATGGATCGGTAGCATTACCCCAAATGTGGATGGTTTGGCGAGACCATGGTGATGAGACCGGTGAATGAAACAACCCAACCCGATGTGATACGGAGGAAAAGTGTCATGTTCAAGATCGACTTGCTACCATTAAAGCTTTGAGGTTCTCCCAATTTTTCCCCAGTCATTTCTGACCAGTACCTCTTTATTTTTGTCAAGCTTGAGGAGGATAACATATGCTTGTTCTATAACCTGCCCTTCGGGCAAGCCCATCGCTATTTTTTAACGAGCCTAACGATAGGGAAACTCGTTCTCGTCTAAAGACAAGTTTGTCACTATTTAATCATTTTAACGAGTCTAACGACAAGGAAAACTCGGTCCTTTTCATTTTTAGAGAGTCTGAAAAGGTATAGAAAGTCAACTCCAAAATTCCTTTTTTGTCATCTAATCCCTTAAGTCCGAAAAAGTATAAAACAATACAGAAGGGATGAGTTTTCGATAACTTTAATGAGCCGAATAAAACAAGCGCTCGACCTTTTTGTGCAATAATCCCTCAGGTCCAAAAAGATTAAAATCTAGAGGAGGGATAGCTATTCCGGTCACTTTAACGAGCTGGAAGGCCAAAACTCGGCAAACTTTTCATATTTTACGAGTCGGATGAAAAGAGCTTAAAGAAGACTCATCTTTTGAGGAACGAGTGATAAACAGGGATAGCAACAGATTCCAGGTACAGGTTGGAATTTTCCAATCACGGCAGTGTCACAAGGATGGCTAGGTGAAATCACTCTTCGCAGCTGTTCCTCAAAATGGGTAAACAATCATATGGGGGTGAACAATCGGCCAAATGACGGTGGAGGTGGCAGGTGCAAACACGACCAAGGCTTTTATGGTTGATAAATTTACGATCACAGCGGTTATTTACCTGGATAGGTTCATTTTTTATTTAAAAATGAGCTTAAACTCTGGGGGAAACATTGCTCACTGCTTTTATTTATTTTTTAACGAGCATGAAGACCGCGTTAAAATTGCTCGGATCTTGCGTTTATTTTTTAACGAGCATGAACTTTATGCTAAAACTGCTCGAAATACCAGTCATAAGATAATAAATGTCTCCTGTGAGATCTCTATTTTTTAAGGAGTTTCATCTTCACTAAGATTTACTCCATATCCTTTCTTTATGCAAGTTCGGAAACGACTAATCCAAAAAACAGATAAATAACCGCTCTTTGCTTGCACTCCAAAAGGTTTGCATGCCCCCAGGTATAAAATACAATTTCAAGGCTGCCCCTCCTCCTTCCCACCTCTGTTTTTCTTTGGGTGTTCACAGCTACTTGTCATCTTGCCAGTCTAATGTTAACGATACTTGTCTTCTCATTATTTTTAACGGGTCTTACGCGATACTTGTCTTCTCGTCAGCCCAATTTTTAACAGATCTTTCACAAGATCGCAAGAGAACAGCTACTTGCGACAAGAGAGCAGCTACTTGCGACAAGAGAAGAACACTACTCAAAGACAAAACATTGGTGTTATTGAGGGAGGCTTGCCTCTTTCTGGTTACCCAAAGATTGTTTCGTTAATCTTTCAAACAAAACATTTCCTCGGCACTGTCTACCGAAATAGACAAGGGTGAATGACTGTTGTCAAACACGTAACCTTGACAAAAGAATCCTATTCCAGAACAACCCCTCTTCCAACCACGGACGGGGTACGGACTAGTCATATTCTCCCGCGGAAATTCTATCTTATACCCAAGGTTTTCTCTGCCCAAAGCAGACCAGGATGCATGCCCCCTGGGTTCTAGTCCCATCTTTCCGAATCACTCGCACTCATCGGGAAGAAGGACTGGGGGTGGAGACATTTCTTGATTGAATAGACCATTGAGGGTTGGTATGTGACTATTTGCGATGCGTGATCCCGGAAATGAAAGTTGGTCTACAAGCTTGACCATTCTTCCTTCGTGTGGAAAACACATTACTCTAAAGAGTGAGGAGACTATTGCTCCCATGCAATATATATAGTCTCGTCGAAGGAGTAGGTTATAATCCAAGGGTCCTTGAACGACCATCACGTTCATTTGAACGGTCTTCCCTTTCAATGTAACAGGCACATTGGGGAGGATCCCTAATGGTTGACTGGTTCCTTTATCGAAACCCGAGAGATTTCTTATCTCAGGTAAAAGCGCCGAGGAACCCAGTGCTTTCCAAGCAATAGAGGAAAGGATACTCATAGATGCCCCTTCATCAATAATAGTGCCAGCCATTACCATTCTGTATATTTGGACCATGATTCTGAATGGTATACTGGCTGGCAACCGAGGTCTGCCTAGTTGATTCCAATCAAAGGATACAACCAGGTTGCTTGGTGGTGGGACCAAATATACGGCCGGATATGACCCTGACGATGTTCCTTCCTGCGATAAAGGAATGGGCGCATTGCCCTGATGCTCATCAGAGTCTGTGTTGATGAAAAGAATCTGGATGGTGTCATCCTTATTCTCTTCAGTGAGGGTGTCATTTGAAGATGAATCTTCAGTGACGGTGTCATTTGACGATGAAACTTCTGAAGGAAGAACCAGGTCAACTGTCGTTTCGACCTTTGGACTTTCGTCCGATCTGGATTCAGTAGGTTCATTTTCAATGACTGACGCTTCAGCTGACCACTTGAGCGGGCCAACTGTATTCTCAACCAATGAAGGACTTGGCACGGGTTTTTTGTATCCAGGAGGAAGTATTACTGGTGAAACCGGACGATCTTCCAAAACTCTCTTCGCTTCGTCTAAGAAGGGACAACGGTGGATGGCGTGATCACCTTCACACAGTCTGCAGGGGGATCTTGCTCCCCCTCTTTGTCTTGAACCTTCACTTTCGCTGGTTGACGGTAAGCAATCAACATGGCTATCAGAGGTTGATGCTCCCGAATTGTGCAAACGAGGGGACCAGTCCCTTAGTATCCGGGGAATACAGCGACAATCTCTATGGAAGTGGTCTCCTTTACATATGACACATGGTGATTTAGGCCCGTCTGTGCTGTGTGTGGATTTTTGTCAGATGTCTTTTGCTTGCCCCCAGTCGCCTTAGGCTCCTTCTTTTTCTTCTCTCTCTTCTTCTTCTCCTTCTTCTCCATGGGAGCTTGGCTTTTGCCGGCTCTACCTTGCGAAGATGAAGGATTGGAGGAAGAGTTATAGGAAGTAGAAGGCTGGTGGGCAGCTCTAGACTGATCTAACTGTTGACTCGACTGTTCAGGAACCATGGTGTTCTGAACTACATTGGTTGAGAATAGCCAAATTGGCAGGCCAATTGTCAGTCCTGGAAGCAACAATGTGGCCATGTGGGGCGCACCAACTTCTCCCCAAGAGGAGAAAGGACTAGGATTTCCATCATGAGGAATTCCTTGGTTGGGGCGTTCCATGTTCTCAACCTACAGATCAACGTAGGAATAGGAGGTGATTATGTTCCGTTTAAAATAAATTTTATAACGACGCTTTAGACACAACTTGCTTTTTCACTTTTTAAGAGTCGAGAAAAAGCTAAAGATGACTCTAGTCTCCTTCGATGTTTTAATGAGCCCGAAGTGACAAATGCTCGGATGGACTTTTTCAGTTATAGAGTTTGAAAAAGGCCAAAAGAAACTGCTCTGGAGTTCTAGGCAGAGGGTGTGCCAAACTTTTCGCAAAACCACAGAATACGTTTTACGGTACGGGTGGTCGATCTTCGTGAATGTTGTGTTCACTGCATTGCGATCAGTAGGGCGGCCGACACGGCTTCCTATGGATAAAGGCTTTGTTCCTATAGGGGTCTCCCAATATATACGCGATGGTACGTGGGAGCACAAGTCCGTATTGATACTTATCGCTTCACCGTGGAGGAATCACCCAACCACTCAACGCTAAGATATCACGTTTAACGACGCCGGAACACGTCTCTAGCTTAGACCTCTATGTGTTTGTGTTATGTTTCAAAGCGTTGTTATGTAAATTCAATTCATTTTAAGTTGATCTTGTTTAGCAGTTTGCCTTTATGGATCACCACGAGATGTATAATACAACTTCCTAAATGCAGTCTAAGATGATAAGCAAGCTTTTCAATCTTTCAACTTTGAAAATCTTAACTACTGAGGGAAAAGAAAGACATCATCTTTTCACACAGATCATAGAGCACACACTAATGCACTTTTTCCTAAATCAACATACAAGCTGTCAAAATGCACATGCACAATGCAGGTATTTCTTTTCTCTTTCTTAATGTTGATGTACTACAAAAAGAAATTTGTTGTATAATTTTGAATTCAATTTCAAGTGAAAGTAAACAAGCTTTGTCCAAAATCAAAAGACACCTTAATATTTACTTGTTTCGACACTAGAAATACATAAATTCAAACCATATGATGAAAGCAAAAGCTCAATCAGCTATGAACAGCAAACAAACTAACTCTTAAGATCAAAACGACACTTATCACAGGTCTAGATCTAAGAGGCCACAGCAAGACTAGTTCACTTTCGTTATGGGAAACTGCAAATGATATAAGAAATACACAAAGAACAAATACAATTTCTTTATACAACCGAGGCGGAATAGTGGCAAGGAAAGGTGGTTTCAGATAGGTACATTGACTGATAACATGCTGCAAAAACAAGGATGAAAACAGGGCAATAAACAGAAGGGAACCCTAGTTGCACAAGGCAAAACTGGTTCAGCGCAGGTAGTACACTGTCAGTTTGACATTCAGCGCAGGTAACCCCTTCGGGACCTGCGATGAAATGCAGACTGCCTTCACAGTGCCTGCAATGAAGAGATAAACTTTCATTTTTCTCAGTTTCCGGTTTACAGATTGCTCAAAAATTCACAGTTTTTGGCCAAATCAAAAGCTATCAATCAAGTACACACTAAAGGGTAATTAGGAGGATGAAAAGCTATCACTAAGAGCTGTTCAGAGTCCTTGTGGATCAGCTCTTCAAATCATAAACATGCCTAGAAACTGAGCTAGAGTAGCTGCCCTCTACTTTGCATTTGAAAGATCCAAATGCAGTTTGATTCGGTACTCCCTGTGTTTAGGAAATGAATAGCAAAAACACAAACAACCAACAAGATACGATCCCCAGCGGAGTCGCCAATTTGTTGTTGGGAAAAGTATCCAATACGGAATGACCCTATCCTACTCTAAGGGTGATAGTACCTCAGCAACAATTGAAGCAAAGCTATCTAAGATTTCTTCTTTATGAAAGTAAAATAGGGGAGAAAGGGATCCACTAACCGATGTCTTTCGCTAATGGTTGATCCAATCTTCTCTCCTTACTGCTTGCTCCCAGCTCCTTGCTCTTTCACTGGCCCAGCTACACCAAGATCCTGCAAAATGGCAAGAGAAGGAAACTACAAGAAGCATACATTCATAATTGATTCAAGGATTAGAATAAATCAAATACACAAGTATAACAATACATCATTGAGACACATGCATATAGAAGAACCTCAAATTCTTTATTAATGGAAGAAGTAAAGTTCCAGAAGTGATACAACCATAAGAGGCCCAATCCAGCATCACCTCCCAGCAGAAAGAAATCTCCTCTTCACCTCCTTCAAAGCAAATCACCCAATAGTTCTAAACTCAAACCAACAGCACTTCCTTACATTCACCAGATTCCAGCCTCCCTAGTCCTCATGAGAGAGCTCTATATATAGGAGTTTTGGAGAAAGGATGAGTCAGCTTGAGGCTGGCATGAAGCTGACTAGTGTCCTCTCTCACTTCAGTTATTCTTCAGTTCTTGAGTCCACTTGGAGGTTCTTGCTTCCACTTGGAGATCTAGACCCTCTTACTCATCACCAGTCGAATTCCTTGATCCAAGTGTCATTTTGGAAGCTTCCTAGGCATTGACACCTTGAGGAATGACTGTGCCACGTGTCCCAACTGGCCCAGCGCAAGTAGCCTTCTTTGCAGTTGACATTCAGCACAGGTAGACAGTGGAGCAGTTGACATTCAGCGCAGATGCTCAGTGGAGCAGTTGACATGATCCAAAATTAGCTTGTTTTTGAGTGTTTTCAGGTGTAGAACTGCTATTCAGTGCTGTGGTTTGCTGACCTTGTTCCTCTAGGGGTAGGAACAACATGTTTAGGGACTTTGGATCCCTCAGATTATGGACATTTCATGCTTCATGCTGTAAGGCACAAAAATGTCTATAACACTTGTCCACTTGGGACATGCTCTGCTGTCGAAGTTGGTGAAGCCTGTGGAGTGACCTCAATTTCTTTTGGTGTGAGTTCGACATCCTAATCCTGTTTTAGCTACTCCACCTCCATGTCCATCTGTTCTACTATATGTTCATCCTATAGAGAAATTTCTTGTTCTTGTGGTTGCTGACCATGTTCCTCATCTTCTACTAGTTCAAATTTGTTTAGCCAATTTAATGTACTTCAATTATCAGCATAAATTATTGACCAGGGCAGGTATATTCATGAAGCACAAGTGCACTATATGTGCTAGAATTTTTTATGTCGTTAAGATATCTATGTTCTTATTAAAGTCTCAATTTAGAATTAGTATGAAGATGGTATTACTGATTATATTAGAGAATTGTTCCTTAAAGTTGTTAGCTACTTAGAAATTAATCTCTATTGAATTAGTTTATGGATGGTTCAAGTGTGCTTCTAAGCTTTACTCTTCTTAGACTATTTTGGATTTTATCTCTAAATTTTATTTTGCATCCAAGCCTAAATTAATATGGGCTGAATAGATCTATTCTATCAGATTGTAAATGAATGATGTCTGAATTTATTTGTCAAGAAAATGACTCTCACTCTTTTACTCATTCAACCTCATCCAAACAAGTCATAAATCTAATAAACTGGAAAGAAACTATGTAATGAAAATGAAACAGTTGAACTACACTAGGTAGAAAGCAAGGAAAATGGTCAAATTGTACCAGATGAAAAGCAAATGAAATAACATAATTAATCTAGGTATAAAGAAAATGAATTTTCTTATGCAGACAATGATTCAATTTTGAATTCCACAATATTTCATTTCAAAACACAAAACAAAGCATCTACGATTAAGTAATTAAGGAAATCTATGTGCAATTGGTTAAAGAAATGTACTGGACATAGGGGCCCTCCATGAAACAGTTAACAATATCCAATCAACGTAGTATGGAAAACATAAACCAAGTCTATTACTCACAAACAAGTTTAACAAGATGTTCTCAAAATTTACATATATCAGTGCGCACCCAAAACACAGAGCGGCCATTTCTTTTATAATACTTCTCTGTATAATAGTACGAGAGTTTCAAGCCTACATATATTTATTTAAATCCTATTAAACCAAAATATATTTCTAAATAACCAATTTTCTATTTGGAAAAGAAAATCGATAAGATTTCATGAAAACTCGGTCTCTGTCCCAATGATACTATTGCAGTTGACTTTGAGGTTGATTGTGTTATCGTGCAATCTTCTTGAAGGATTGGCTTGAGAGAATAGGAAAGAATCCACGAGGGGATAATTCCTCATCCATCCATATCTTCCTTTGTTGAGCTAGATCATTTGAATCCTGTTAACAATGGAGGTAGCTACAAAATCCAGATTAGTTGCAGAAACAAGCCAATTTCGTAGCCAAATGCATACTTTAAAAAAAAAATAAGGTTTATAGAAAAATATGAAGAAGAAGACATTTAAGTGCTTACCTTTAACAAAACCTTGTGTCTATTGCATTATTTAAGTGATAGGTAGAGAAAAAAGGGAAGAAGTATAGGGAGAAAGGATGTCAAGGTAAGATCGTCCTTGGACTCTACATTCCCCCACATTGGGGGTTTTTTATGTCCTCATACAATTCATCATTTTCATTCTCTTGTGCATTCTAATTATCACCTTCAAGATTCACTTTCTTCTTCTTTCTAGCCACCACTGGCATCCTTGGTTTCCTCATGAGGATTTTATATTTTAGGTTGATGATGTTGGGTCCCTATAATACTAGTGATTACCCCATTACTATTGTAGTTGCATCCCTTATTAATATTGTTGTGCCTGTATTGTCCCCATATTGTTATTACTGTGCCCCATAGAGTCCCTCTATTGTTATTTTTGTGGCTTTATATTATTATTGTTAGGTCGGCTGGGTTATATTGTGACTCCTTAGACTCCTATATATAGAAATGAGGTTTTGTCATTTGAATCATCCAAGAATTTTTCATTTATGTAATGTAAAGCAGGTTGCCCCCTCGAAGAGGCTGAATTTTAAGGCATTGATCTATATTTTCTATCCTTTTCTTGAGCTGGTTTCATAACATTTGGTATCAGAGCTTTGGATTCTAGGGTTTCACTGCTCCAAACAGGTCATCGTGGCATTTTTGCTATAACTTTTTTTCTATGAAGTTTCAGAAGCTAAAAAAAAAACCATTTTAGAAGACATTGCGCTGAAGCTCGGGTCCGAATTTCAGAGCATTTCACACTATATTTGCGGAGATATGATCTGAGGAAGTTGGTCTTTTTGCAGACTCCTGAATTAAATTCCAAACATGTGACCCGGGAAAAATCATCATAACTTTCTCTCTGAGCATCGGATTGAAATTTCATCAGAAGGTATAGAAAGAGGACGGACAGTAGTTTCTTTTATATATTTTTCAGAGCCAAAGGTCGAAACAGTGACTCGTGGCATGTTGTACAAGTTCGCTCTACTGAACTAGTCTATAATCAGGTCACTGTGGGAGATTTCGCATAACTATTCCTTGGAGAATCCAATTTGGATCATACTGGTGGCATTGGAAAGAGGACACAGAGGGCTACTGCAAGTCACAATTCCAGAAGTGGATGATTTGAATGTACAGAGATACATCAGAGGCAATATCGAGCTCCTACAAAGTGAAAAAAGGTGTGTAGATTCTTTTAAATTTTTGCTTAAGATTGGTTTGAAATTTATTTTGAAGTAATTCAAAGGGCATAGTAGAGCATTATTATTGGTATCTCATGCCTCGAGGAAAGAAAACGCAAACACCTAGTAAGGAACCTGAAAGCTCTAGCATGACTCATGAAGAAGAGGAAGAAATGCTACATGATATATCAAAATTACAAGAACAAGTGCAACAAATGTCACTCTCACAAAAGATAATAGAAGCTAAGATAAAGGGAATGGAAACTAAGATGGACGATTTGAAGATAGATTTGAAGAGAGACATGGCATATTTGAAGACAGATTTGACAAATTTTCTACAAGAAATACTTACTAATGGTGAAAAGGTAGTAAAGGAAACTCATGATGCGAACAAAAGAAATGTTAATCATGATATCATAGACTCTAATGTGGGACCGAAGACCCACCATATTCCAAAAATCGATATGAGTAAATTTGATGGCAAGGATCCCGCAACATGGATATTACAAATGGAGCAATTTTTCGATCTCAATAATGTGCAAAACACACAAAAGGTACGTATTGCAACTTTATATT
The DNA here is from genome assembly GCA_031772625.1 of Pinus tabuliformis. NCBI lineage: Eukaryota > Viridiplantae > Streptophyta > Pinopsida > Pinales > Pinaceae > Pinus > Pinus tabuliformis. Next base: position 1,214,674,372 of record CM062816.1, read on the forward strand.
TGGAACCAAATCAGTTTGTATGGTATCAATGGCTTTGCTCTCGTAAGCAATTTATCACTTGGTCAATTTTTACAGAAGAATTGATTGCACATTATGAGGATACAAAAAACAACATTTTTTTTAGCCAATTGATAAGTCTTAAACAAAAGGGTTTAATAATGGAGCACATTGAGGAGTTCCAAAAATTGAACATAAGGGTAAAAAATATTCCATAGGAGCATAGGATTGATGTGTTCATAGGGTATTTAAAGGATAATATCCAACATGATGTTCGCCTTTGTGAACATGATTCGTTAGAGAAGGCATTCAGGTTAGCAAGAAAAATGGAAAGAAAAATTATCGCAACCAGGAAGCATACCACTCACAACTATAAAGATGGAAGTGTTGTTGCCCCTAGTCTTCCACAACCTATAAGGTTGACACCACAACAATTGGAAGAAAAAAGAGAAAAAGGGCTTTGTTACAGTGTTGATAGAAAATACTCTAAAGGTCGTAAGTGTGCTAAGAAGAAATTATTCTACATAGATTGTGAAGACGAAGAAGAAAAGGAGCAAGAATGGTCAAAAGAGGAGGATATACTCCAAGAAAAAAGCCTAGATAAAGAAGAAATGAATCCGACCATATCTTGTAATGCATTGGCAGGAATTACCACTCCTCAAACCATCAAGATAGAAGGACAAATCAAGAAGAAAAAGGTAATAGTGTTGATTGATTTAGGAAGTACCCATAATTTTATTCATTGTAAGGTAGCAAAAGAATTGAATTGCTTCTTATATCCAGCACCAAAGTGTCAAGTGATGGTTGCAAATGGAGGAACAATAAATTGCCCTGGAAAGTGCCATAATATCAAGCTATCCATGGGAGAATATGTATTGACTAGCCCAATGCTTTCCATTCCAATGGGAGGTGATGATGTTGTACTAGGAGTCCAATGGCTACAATCCTTGGGTACAATAGCTTTTAATTTTCGAGAAATTTTCATGAAATTTTCTGTGGAAGGAAAGGAAGTTGAATTAAGGGGTATTGTAGGGAAATTGGGAAATATAATCAGCTCTAACGGTATGACAAAGCTTCTAAAAAAGGAAAGAAGAGGTGTAATTGCACAATTATGTTCGCTAGATGTTTCCACATTGGAATCATCTATTTCTCCAGATCTCCAAAAAGTCTTGGACAATAATTCCAAGGTATTTGAGACTCCCAAAGGTCGCCCACCTATGCATGATCATGATTGTTGTGGAGGTAAATCCTCTCTGCGGACAGAGACGATCCCTACTAGCCCAGACCAGGTCTAGCAACAATCAAACAATGCTATCACGCAAGTTCCTAATTGCAAATAAAAAGTAGATGATGAGAACCTACTTGGATTCCAACTCTAATATTCGTAGAAGAGACGTCACCCTCGTTCCTTTGCCTCAGCCGGTCATGATCCCCACGATCTCCGTGATTGGACACCTGCACATGCAAATAACAACACAAATACAAGCATAAAATCCAATAGATGCAACTATATACCAGTCAGAAAAGATATAACTCAACATCAATCATAAGACAATGAGAGTGGAACCATAATGATAGTCATCTATTATTGATAAACAACAAAGAAGAATACAACCATAGTTCTGACGTCGAATCCTCCTTTGGCTGGGTGATCAGCTACACAAGTCTTGCAAAGCTTGTTGGGATGGGAAACAAGCCTCTCTCTCTTGGGTGACAAGAATCTCCTCACTTAGATTTGGCCTTATGGGTGCAAAGAAGGCTCTTGAAACTTCGAACTCTCTATCACTATGCTAGAACTGGAACTATTGTAACTAGCTTGCTCAAGGCATAGAGGCAAGCTTTTATAGATAGAGAAGGAAGAGATAGGATCAACCACATTATTCATGGGATTGGCTTTATCACTTAGAAACTTCCATGAAAGGTGGAAAACCACTTTCCCTTCTATGGAGATTCGAAGCCAAACCATCCTAACTCAACATAGATTCAGTTGGTGAATGGGTTAAGGAGAACCTTCGGAAGCTTGTTCGTTGAAAACTTTACTCAATTCGGTTGGCGCGAGTGCGACTCTGAAACAGAGCGCCAATGGCGCGCCCCTTTTAGAGGATTTCCCTCATTTGCGCGGGCAGTGAACTGTGGACCCGCGCTAATGCAAAAAGAGCTGTTTTCATGGGTATTTTGCAGGAGATGTCTTTAGGGCAAATGAAACTCATACTTAGAGGAATATGATGCAAGTGGTTTCAGGTCATGTCACTTCTCACAGGTCCCGGAATGAGTCCTCCAGTGTGCGGGTGAGGGGTAACAGGGACGGTGACAAGCGGTGACAAATTGCTGTGTAACAGATGCCCCCTAAAGCATGAGGCCCGAGAAAGAGAGGGGTGAAATGCTTTACAAGAACATGCGTGACTGAAAACACGGCCGCCGGAGAATCTGCGTAAAGAAGTACAATTGATATCTCAAGTACATGATATATGTGGTATGGGCACAGCCATCCATAACAGAGTACACAATAATCTAGATCCAAGGTATGGGCGCAGCCATCCAGTGAGGATCGATAAATAGACTCAGGCATGGTTGCAGCCATCCAGTGAATGAGTCATGTAATGATCATAATAAGCCACAAATTGCAACCTGGATCCCAACAAACAAAATCCAGGGTCTTGTGCTCCATCTCGACCCAAGAAGAGTACAACTTCAAGCATGTGAATACATGAGTTGAAGTCGAACATGCATGAAGATCGTCTGATTACCAGTTAATGATGAAAATTGTTAACAGACGCGAGAGGTACCACCAGTAATGACAATGGCCCTCAAGGTACTACAGGTACAATCTACGGTGTGTGAATTGATGAACTGGCGTTGAACACCCGTAGAATCATTCGATTGGAGGCCAATGATGAAAACCTCTCGTCGAACACGAAGAACCTACCATTGAGGCATGCAGGTTCCAAGGCACCGGAAGGGAGTCTCTAGATCAGCTTCCTGGATCATGAGCCAAAGTCGACAGGAAGTGACCTTGATCAAAGGTGGGCCATAGTGTTTCCCACATCATTGACATGAGACAGAGGAAGAATGTTGTGGTGAATCAGAATTATGTGAGGTATCAGAGGGAGGTTGTAATTCCGCAGAGGTCAACTTCTCTTGAACATATCGGTGGCACGACAGTGGACTTGGCAGTATTTGACATCAATGGACCAAAGGTCATGGTGGCGAGGCAATGAGTAGATGAGAGGTCAAACAGGATCACCCAAAACCCACGGAGGCAAGTGAAAAGTGAGATGAGATGTCCCCACCTAGACACAAAAGTAGACAAGTGCCATGTTCAAGAGCGACATACTGCCAACACGACAATAATTATGGTTCCATTTTCCCCACCATTGCTGGCGAGTACCCCAGTTATTTTTATCAACAAGCTTGATGGGGATAGCATATGCTTGTAAGGCGTCATTTCGACGGAATCCAATGCCATCAAGTTTTAACGAGCCTGACAGAGGAAGAACTCGGCGTCTTTTCATGTTTAGAGAGTTTGAAAAGACAGCAGAAAAGTGAACTCCAAGGGTGTCCTTTTTCGTAAAGTTGTGTCTCTCAAGCCCAAAAAAGTATAAAACAATGCTCAAATTAATCGCCCGACTATTACGATCGAGGAGTACTTTTCATGTTTAGTGACTTTGACCTGAAAAAGCAGAAAAGCGACCGAAATCATGTCGTTTCAAAACCCTTAACGAGCCTGAAACGATAAGGACCCGACAATCTTTTCGTTTTTACACGGACGGAAAAGAGTTTAAAGACGACCACCCCTTATTTACATTTAGTGAGTCAAGAGGAATAACTTGGCAATCTTTTCGTCTTTAAACGGTCAGAAAAGAGCTGAAAGCAGACCTCCATTTTTTATTCTCTTTAACGAGTCAAAAAGGGAAAAAATACTCGGCAATCTTTTCATCTTTTACGAGTCAGAAAAGAGCTTAAAGGAGCCTCATCCTAGAGGAATGAGTGGTATAAAGGGTAGCAACTGGTTCCGGCAATGGTGGAACTGCTCAAAACATGTAATGGTCAAGAGGCTGCCTAATAAAACCACTCATCGTTGCGGTTCCTCAGGAAAGGAAAAACAACCAAGTGAAAGCATATGATCGGCTAAAGAGATGGCGGTGATGGAGTGAAAACAACCAAGGCTCATCTAGCAGAATTTAGCAGATAACAATGGAAATCACGAGGTGTAAATCAGGTATGGGTTCATTTTTACACAAGCTTGAACCATGGAGAACTTTGCTTGGATTCGGTTTCATGTTTACACAAGCTTGAAACGAAAAACTATCCTTGTTATAAGCTCGCATGCCCCCAGCATAATGACGCAAATCAAGGTACATGCCCCCCAAGCTTCATTGCATTCAACAAAGTGGATGGAATGAAGGTTCACTTTCAAGATCTTGGAAAGAATCGACTTGGATTTTACGAGATCTTAATCAAAGACTCGATTGGGAAAAGGGGTTGTTTCATTTTTTAATGAGGTTGACACAGTAAAAGAACTATCCTCATACCCCTTGTTTCATTTTTTAACGAGCTTGACACAAGATCAGGAACTATGCTCCGACCAAACCTAGTTTCATTTTTTAAGGAGCTTGACATAGGAAAGGAACTATGCTCCGGCCAAACCTAGTTTCATTTTTTAAGGAGCTTGACACAGGGAAACGAACTATGCTCCGCCCGAACTTCATCATAATGAATAGAAAGTTGGGGGTTCCAAAATTGCCACTCCCGGTGGAAGGGAAACATCTTGGAAGTTAGGGCCCAATGCCCCCAGGACACTATGCACGAGGGCGGCATCACTGTATCCAGGCATGGGATAGGTGGCCACGTAGTTGATCTGTGGTGGGGTAGATGCAACTGGTGGATGAAAACTAGGAGCGGATGACAACGGAGCAGGAGGCATCGGGGGACTAACGAATGACACTTGATCAATAGTCACAATTCTTCCATCGTGCGAAAAGCAAACCACACGGAAAAGCGAAGAAACGAGGGCCCCCATGGCGTAAACATAGTCGCGACCAAGGAGAAGACTAAAGTCTAAAACACCTTGGGTAACCAAGACGTCTATATAGATAGTTTTGCCTCCCAAAGTAATAGGGAACTTCAGGAGAACTCCTAGAGATGGACAGGCTCCTCCGTCGAAGGCCAACAGATTTTGAGTGACTGGCCCAAGCTGCGGGGAACCTAAAGCTTGCCAAGTAGTGTACGGCATAAGACTGACAGACGCCCCTTCATCCAAAACAGTTCCAGGTACTACCTTAGCACAGGCATGTACTGTGATCTGGAAAGGCATATGGGATGGAAGACGACCGGCGATCAGGCGATTCCAATCAAAGGAAGCGACCAGACTACTTGGTGGGGGAATCGTATGATTGCCTCCATGTGCTAAAGGAACTGAAGGAGAACCTTCAGGAGCAGCTGGGTTAGGAGAGTCATTTCGGGACTCAGGAGAATCTGAAGAGACGAGAAGAACATGGGCGTGATGCTCATCCGAAACAGAGTGATCGACGGGTGGTGAACTCGAGTCGACACTCTTTCCTACCAATGGTTGCTCTAGAACAGGCTGGGCACAGCCAGGTTCGGGAAGAGAAGGTTGGACAAGAGAAGAATATGAATCAATCTCTTTGTCAGCAGGGGGACGATCTGCAGCTGTAGAGAGACGTCGATATCCAATGGGAAGTTGGGGTGAAGGAGCTGTAAGACTTTCCAAGACAAAGGAGGCTTCATCCATGAGTGGACAAAGGTGAAGGGGATGATTGCCGTCACAAAGTCTACAGGGGATTCGAATCTTCCCTTTTCCCTTACCATTCCTGACTAATAAGGTAGCATCGCCGTGAGCTTCAGAGGATGATGAGGGGCGGGTCGGATCACGAGACCATACTTCTAGTACCCTGGGAATGCCAGGACAATCGCGAAGAAGATGGTCCTCCTTGCATAATCGACAAGGAAACTTGACCTTCCGCAGAGGAGCGGAAGGGGGCTCAACTTCAGGTGTACTCGAGGGGGTAGTTGCACTTGTAACCTCTGCCTTAGGAGCCTTCTTCTTCTTCTTAGCCTCCCGGTTACTCGAATCTAGACTTTCACTAGATGAGGACGTAGAAGTGGGCGTAGAAGGGGATAGATCCACCTTAGAATCAACATAATGTTGTTCAGGTGGAGGGACGGATTGACTAGACGGTGAGATGGCAGGGACCAAAGAGGTTGAGAACAACCAAACCGGAAACCCAACAGTTAACCCTGGGAGGGACAACGTCGCCATATAAGGAGCACCAACATTTCCAAAAGGAGCGAAATGACCAGGGTTCCTGTCAGAGGGGATCCCTGGGTTGGTGAACCCCGGAAAAGTTGCCATCGAGAACGAAAAGAAGCCTACTCAAGCTAACGCAAACAATATCTAACAGGGTAAATGTGAACGCGGCCGAATAAATTTTAAGGCAAAGGAACTGAACTTGACCTTTTAATGTTTTAAGAGTCAAGAAAAGGACAAAAAGGTGACTCTAGTCACCTTCGAATGTTTTGTGAGCCTGAAGTGACAAACTGCTCAAGTGAGCCTTTTCTTTTAAGGAGTCTGAAAAGGATCAAAAGTGACTACTCTAGAGAAACTAGGCAAGGGTTTACCAAACAAATCCGTAAAACTGCATATACACCTTCGTTTCATATGAAAACCAAGGACTTTCCGTACGGCAGTCAATCTTCCCAAATGCTGTGTTCGGTGCATTACAGCTTGTAAGGCGGTAGACACGGCTTCCTGTGGATAAAGGATGATAACCTAGTGGGGTCCTCATATACTCGACGGTACGTGGGAGCTCAAGTCCGTGCTAGACCACTTGTTGAGTCACAAAAGGAGGAATCACCCAACCTTAAGTGAAACAAAAGTGACTAGGTTTAACGACGCCGTAGCACGTCTCTAGCCTAGACCTCTAAACAGTGAGCGTTATGTTCCAATGCATTTTTAAGTTCATTCAGTTCATTTTACAATTGATCTTTGATTAGGTTTCGATTTCCAGGTCCTACCGTATGTAATCTCACACAATTTCCTAAATGCAAAATATATGCCAAAAAGTATCATTTCGTTCGATGAACACTAACTACGAGAGAGTTGAGAACTTTCAATCAAACAAAATGACCATAAAACAATCAAAAACAACCCTAATGCAGCTAATGGGAATTAATGAAACTTTTCTTTAAAGTCACTAATCGCTAACAACAACGAAAAGCTCTAATTTCCATTAACCAATTCAAAGCAAAAGAGATTGTTTGTTTTCTTTTCAATGGCAAAGTGCACTAAATTTTTTTTAAGAGATAATAATGACGAGTAAAAGAGACAAACTTCACTCAATGAGAACGCAATCAAGTCCATAAATAACAAGGCAGTCCTTCAGAACCAAGAGAAGATCTCAAAGACCTCAATGGGCCATGTAATCTAAGCCCAAAACGAAGCCAAGCGAAATCCAAGAGAAAAGAAGAGAATCACTCGAATAACGCAATAAAAAGTTTAACAATCACTGAAAAAGTGCAAGAGAGTAACCAAAAAGTTGACTGGACCAACAGAAGACCAAAAATTCGACACGCAAAGCCACTAGATGTCCTAGGGCTAAAACGTGAAATCGATAGAAAATGGCAAACACCCAAAGTATGCAAATGTAATCTATGCACACTTTTCATTCATATTCTGAAAATGAGAATTCTGATTATGCAAGTGTGATCTATGCAAGAGAATTCTCAAACACACGATGATTCTAATGTAATCTAAGAACCAATCAAGTGCAAATAAAGAAAAACAAGTGTGAGTTCCAAAGATCATAAACTAAAAACACTCAAAGGGGGAAATTTTTTTGCAAAAACAAAAGCAAAAAGATGCAAAATTGTGAAAAGACTGAGACAAACCTCCAAGTAATGATCAAAGGAAATCAAATTAAGAATTTCTCAAAAAAGAGACTCAAAACCAGTCAAACAAGACTTGACACACTCAAGTGATTGAAAAAGGTGTAGCTAGACACAAAACCCAAGCTTTGAAGGCTGCAAACAAGCAAACTGGAAAAGTTCACAGGCCTGGCACGACTGTCAGGCAGAAAACTAGCGCCAATTGAGGATTGGCGCGGGCTGTACACTAGCAAGTGGCGCCAATTGGCACGACTGTCATGCAAAAAAGAGTGCCAATCAAGTTTGCTAGGTTAAAAATAAAAACAAGTAGTCCAAGGCTTGGTCGACAGTATCCAGGCAGACTAGGAAGCAAGAGACAACAAGAAATCCAACCCAGAAAGCTATCTAAACAATCAAACGAGAGAACCAAAGAGACAAGACTCCCCAGTGGAGTCGCCAAATTATTATGGAGGTAAATTCTCTTTGCGGACAAAGACGATCCCTACTAGCCCAGATGGGTCTAGCAACAATCAAACAATGCTATCACGCAAGTTCCTAAATGCAAATAAAAAGTAGATGATGAGAACCTACTTGGATTCCAACGCTAATATTCGTAGAAGAGACATCGCCCTCATTCCTTTGCCTCAGCCGGTCACGATCCCCACGATCTCCGTGATTGGACACCTGCAAATGCAAAGAAAAACACAATTACAAGCATAAAATCCAATATATGCAACTATATACCAGTCAGAAAAGGTATAACTCAACATCAATCATAAGACAATGAGAGTGGAACCATAATGATAGTCATCTATTATTGATAAACAACAAAGAAGAATACAACCATAGTTCTGACGTCGAATCCTCCTTTGGTTGGGTGATCAGCTACACAAGTCTTGCAAATCTTGTTGGGATGGGAAACAAGCCTCTCTCTCTTGGGTGACAAGAATCTCCTCACTTAGATTTGGCCTTATGGGTGCAAAGAAGGCTCTTGCAGCTTCAAACTCTCTATCACTATGCTAGAACTGGAACTATTGTAACTAGCTTGCTCAAGGCATAGAGGCAAGCTTTTATAGATAGAGAAGGAAGAGATAGGATCAACCACATTATTCATGGGATTGGCTTTATCACTTAGAAACTTCCATGAAAGGTGGAAAACCACTTTCCCTTCTATGGAGATTCGAAGCCAAACCATCCTAACTCAACATAGATTCAGTTGGTGAATGGGTTAAGGAGAACCTTCGGAAGCTTGTTCATTGAAAACTTTACTCAATTCGGTTGGCGCGAGTGCGACTCTGAAACAGAGCGCCAATGGCGCGCCCCTTTTAGAGGATTTCCCTCATTTGCGCGGGCAGTGAACTGTGGACCCGCGCTAATGCAAAAAGAGCTGTTTTCATGGGTATTTTGCAGGAGATGTCTTCAGGGCAAATGAAACTCATACTTAGAGGAATATGATGCAAGTGGTTTCAGGTCATGTCACTTCTCGCAGGTCCCGGAATGAGTCCTCCAGTGTGCGGGTGAGGGGTAACAAGGACGGTGTCAAACGGTGACAAATTGTTATGTAACAATGATCATGCTATTCATCTGATTCCAAGAAGTGTTCCTCCAAACGTCAGGCCATACAGATATCCTTATGCCCAAAAGAGTGAAATTGAACATATGGTTGCAGAAATGCTAGAGGCTGGTATAATTCAACTGAGTCGAAGTTCTTTCTCTGCTCCAGTAGTATTGGTGCACAAGAAGGATGGATCCTGGCGCATGTGTTTGGATTATAGGGAGCTCAACAATCTCACTATTAAAGATAAGTTTCCCATTCCTGTCATTAATGAATTACTGGATGAATTGCATGGATCAATTTACTTCACCAAGTTGGATATTCGTTCAGGATATCATCAAATCATAATGAATACTGAAGACATTTAGAACTCATGAGGGTCATTATGAATTTTTGGTCATGCCTTTTGGCCTTACCAATGCACCTTCAACATTTCAAGGTTTGATGAATTCCATTTTCAAACCATTCCTTAGAAAATTTGTGTTAGTATTTTTTGATGATATACTAATCTACAGCAAGTCTTCGAAGGATCATGTTGAATATGTTGACATGGTGCTACAACTATTGGAGGAGAAACAATTATATGCAAAAAGATCCAAATGTTTCTTTGGAGTACAAGAGGTGGAATATTTGGGTCATATTGTATCTCACAAAGGAGTTAAGGTAGACCCTAGCAAAATTAAAGCCATTAAGGATTGGAAAATCCCCACATCCATAAAGCATCTGCGAGGATTTCTCGGGTTGACAGGGTATTATCGCAAGTTTGTTAAGAATTATGGGAGAATAGCAGCACCTCTAACAACATTATTGAAGAAAGATGCATTTTGATGGACTCCAGAAGCAACAAAGGCCTTCGAACATCTTAAAGAGGCAATGTGCCAAGCACCGGTCTTAGCTACACCAAACTTCACAAAAACCTTTATTGGTGGAATGTGATGCTTCAAGAAATGGAATTGGTGTTTCTTTAATGCAAGATGAAAGACCCATTGCTTTTGAAAGTCATCCAATCAAGGGAAAGTTTTTACACAAAGCTATTTATGAGAAGGAAATGTTGGCAATACTCCATGCACTTAAGAAATGGCGGCCCTACGTAATGGGAAGGCACTTCAAGGTAAAAACGGATCATGATAGCCTTAACTACTTTTTAGAACAAAGATTATCCTTTGAAGAGCAACAAAAGTGGGTCACAAAGATGTTGGGTTATGACTTTGAAATCATCCACAAAAAAGGGAAGCAAAATGTGGTGGCATATGCACTCTCAAGAAAGGATGAGGATGTGGAAGAATTGTTATGCACAAATTCTATTATCCAACCAGATTGGATAAATAAAGCAAGGGAGGAGTGGAAGAATGACGAAGAAGTTTGGGCACTTATTTGAAACTTACAACAGGATTCCAGTACATCTGATACGGTTAGCTAGCAAAATGATTCGTTATGGTACAAAGATCGCTTATACCTGTGTAAGAATTCCTAGCTAAAACAAAAGATTCTTATGGAATTGCACATTTATCCCTTAGGAGGGTACTCAGGATTTTTAAAAACTTACCACGGGGTTAAGAAGGATTTTTTTTAGAATGGACTTAAATCAGATATTCAAAATCTTGTGGCAGAATGTTTGGTTTCCCAACAAAATAAAGTTGAAACAATTAAGACACCGGGTCTATTACAACCTTTATCCATTCCAAGCCAACGTTGGGAGGACGTTTCAATGGATTTCATCACAGGTTTACCCAGGTCTGAGGGAAAGAGTGTCATCATGGTGGTAGTTGACAGACTTACCAAGTATGCACACTTTTGTGCATTATCACATCCATTTAAAGCGAGTACAGTTTCTACTGCATTTATGGAAACAGTTCATAAGCTACATGGAAACCCAAAGATTATTGTAAGTGACAGAGATCCCACTTTCACTAGAAATTTTTGGACAAAATTATTTTCTTGTCTTGGTACTGAGTTAGCTCATAGCTCATCTTGTCATCCTCAATCTGATGGGAAACTGAGATAGTAAACAAATGTTTGGAAGGATATCTTCACTGCATTGTATCTGATAAACAGACACAATGGGTCAAATGGTTGCCTCTGGCTGAATGGTGGTATAACACTTCCTTCCATAAAGCAACAGAAATGACCCCATTTATGGAACTTTATGGATATCAGCCACCATCCATCACATAATATTCAAGAGAAAATTCTGAGGTTCAAGAAGTAGAACATCACATCGAACAACAACAACAAGTCCTCCAAATCTTAAAGGATAACCTCGTGTTGGCACAGAATAGAATGAAACAATAGGTAGATCAACATCGTAGCGAAAGAAGTTTTGATGTAGGTGATTGGGTATTCCTACGGCTACAACCATATAATCGAATGTCTCTCAAGCAAGCTAAGAAGGATAATAAATTATCACCAAAGTATTATGGTCTGTACAAGGTGTTGCAAAAGAATGGTACTATGGCATACAAATTGGAGCTTCCTGCAGCTTCTCGATTGCACCCAATTTTCCATGTTTCAGTTTAAATAAGGTTATAGGTGACAAGCTACCAGTTCAAACAATATTGCTAGAACTTGATGACGAAGGAAAAATTATATTGGAACCAGAAGCAGTCACAGAAACAAGAACTCGACAGCTATGAAATCGATCAATTTCGAAGTATCTTATCAAGTGGAAGAACTTATCCGCTGAAGATTCCACGTGGGAGGATGAAAATTTTATACAGAAGCATCCAGAACTACTCAAGCATTGAGGAAAACACTTTTAGAAGGAGAGGGGCATGTTGGGTCCCTATAATACTAGTGATTACCCCATTAATATTGTAGTTGCATCCCTTATTAATATTGTTGTGCCCCTATTGTCCCCATATTGTTATTACTGTGCCCCATAGAATCCCTCTATTGTTATTTTTGTGGCTTTATATTATTATTGTTAGGTTGGCTGGGTTATATTGTGACTCCTTAGACTCCTATATATAGAAAGGAGGTTTTGTCATTTGAATCATCCAAGAATTGTTCATTTATGTAATGTAAAGGAGGTTGCCCCCTCGAAGAGGCTAAATTTTAAGGCATCGGTCTATCTTTTCTATCTTTTTCTTGAGCTGGTTTCATAACAATTTCTCTTTGCATTGCCCTGTTCTCTTTCTTCAACTTTTTGTTCTTTTTGTACCACAAACTAAAATGAAGGATAAGGTTGTCACTCTTTTCAATTTGAATCCAATTTTTTTCTTTCAATGTCTAATTTTCATTCTTGAGATATATGTTCAATGTCTCCAACTCAAAGATTTCTTTCTTTAAAACATTAGATGTTGAAGGTTCTTGTGGCTCATTGAAAGGATTACTTCCTTCTCCAGGAATTTGGATTGATTATTTAGTTGTTGCTTCCTTTCTTTCTAATTAGTCTATGTATCATAAATCTCTTCTTGAACATGATCAACACCTAGAATATGCACTGCACTTTTTGGAGGTGAACTGCAAGGTGGTGATAACATTATTGGTGATAGTTTTGGTGATCCTTCTGTGAACCTTCAGGGTTTTCGGTTGGCTCATTCTCCTCGAGATCAATATATTCCATAGCTCCTAAGACTACTTGTTGCATTGTGTTCAACCTAGTACTCCTCCTTAGTCCTGAGGTCTGTAATATATGTGCTTTCCTTCTTTTGGCTTTTGGCATTTCTTCCTGAGGAAGGGTCTCGGTTTGTGGTAAATCTTCTGTTCTTTTGCTAGATTTTTTCCTTCTAAGATTTCCCTTTTTCATTTTCTACAAAATATCGACTATGGGCAGTTCATCTTCTAATAATTCCTATTGAGACTAGGGTTCATTTATTGTTTCCACTATTCTCTTCTTTCGCCTGAGGCTTCTACTATTGTTGGGTTATTCAGGAGCTTTTTCTTCAAAATGGTTTCTTACCAAGAAATTTTCCTAGTTATCCCCTACACTCTGAAAGTGAAACTCAACCAAGATCTTTACCAAGCCATGATGATACATGCTACTGTATATGAATTGAATCTTCTTTTGGACATTCATGGACATTTTCTTGAGACTATGCGAGAGGAAATAAGGAAGGTTCATTTGGTGTTCCTCAAGAAAATGCATCATTATCCTAATGTGGTAGAAATACATGTATCCAAACCAACCCTCACAAGTAATAAATTTCTAAATTACAAGAAATAAATTCCTCCATTTACTCTTAAGGGCTATACTATGAATACATTTCTTGAAGACGGTGGTGTCCATCTTTGGATTTTTCAAGAAGACTTTCCCATCTCCTCCACTGATTCCCCTATTTTTGAACCATTTCTCTCCACTTCTGGGAAATTTAGTAGCTTCTGTGATCAAAGACTCTGTTATAGTGAACTTAATGTCTCCTATTTCAACCTCCATTCCATAAAACGAGCGTGCAAAAGCATTCATCACTTCCCTGTGGAAACCATAAAATTTCTCTATGAATTATAACCATTGTATTTTCTACAACCACTCCCTGGTCTAACGATATCCTTCTAAGAATTTCATTCCTACTGGCTCGGTTTGGACAATATCACCCATTATGGAGGATGCTCTGCTTACATTGACATGAGAAATGATGTTGGTAGGGTTTCGGTTAGTGGTGGAGAGATAGAAAGGATATATGAATTTAGAGAAATGGAAGAATGGGTGAATTATATTGAAGGTCGTTGGAATAAATTTCACTGTTGGAGTGCATTCAAAATAATGATTCAGTGATTACTTCAATAGATTCAGAATACGGAAAAGACATGGGTTTTAAGTGGTGGTTTATGATGATTTTGGTAGGTGACCTTCACCCTTAGTTTGTAATGATTTCATTCTATTTTGGCAATTCTATGTCTTCTTAGTTCATATATGAAATATATTAATCCTCATTTTTAAATTAAAGTATCACATACATTTTATTAGATTTGCTAAGCTTAATTGTTCTTTGATATCTCTTGCGGGTACTTTGCACTGTTAATTGTCCTTCAATTTGAATCACCAAGTGTTCCTATCAAGTGGGATTAAAACATTTATTAGGGCCACATAAACTTGTCCTAGCTACATAAACTTGTCCGAGCTATGGAAAAATTTTTGATTCTGTAGTTGAGAGAAAAAAAACAAAAAAAAAACTTTAAGAAATTATTTTTTCAGGTGCCAAGAGGAGTTGGTTTTCACTTCAAATTTTTTGTATAAACATGCCAAAAACAAGTTGGTTTTCATCTTTATACCTCTTATATATATATATATATATATATATATATATATATATATATATATATATATATATAGATATATAGATATATCTATATATATGTTTTTTTTTTTTAGAAAAGTAAAATTGAGTAAAATTTCTAAGGTGGAAAAGAAGAAGAACTCTTTTCGACCATCTTCAATTCTGAATTATCTTGGAAAATTTTGCCAAATTCTTCTTTTGTCAATGGCTTCTGGTGAATTATGAATCGATGTCCATTTACTAAAAGAGGGATTTCATATTCATCAATATTCCTGATTCTAATTGCACTATTGTCAAAGACATTTTCAACTTCATAAGGTCCAAGCCAGTGGGTTTGGAATTTCCCTTGAACATTTTTTAACATTGAATCAAAGAGTAATGCCCAATCTCCTAGATGAAATTCTCTTTCCGAGCTATGGAAATTTTTTTGATTCTGTAGTTGAGAGAAAAAAAAACAAAAAAAAACTTTAAGAAATTATTTTTTCAGGTGCCAACAGGAGTTGGTTTTCACTTCAAAGTTTTTGTATAAACATGCCAAAAACAAGTTGGTTTTCATCTTTATACCTCTTATATATATATATATATATATATATATATATATATATATATATATATATATATATATATATATATATATATATATATATATGTTTTTTTTTTAGAAAAGTAAAATTGAGTAAAATTTCTAAGGTGGAAAAGAAGAAGAACTCTTTTCGACCATCTTCAATTCTGAATTATCTTGGAAAATTTTGCCAAATTCTTCTTTTGCCAATGGCTTCTGGTAAATTATGAATCGATGTCCATTTACTAAAAGAGGGATTTCATATTCATCAATAGTCCTGATTCTAATTGCACCATTGTCAAAGAAATTTTCAACTTCATAAGGTCCAAGCCAGTGGGTTTGGAATTTCCCTTGAACATTTTTGAACATTGAATAAAAGAGTAATGCCCAATCTCCTGGATGAAATTCTCTTTCTTTAATGTACTTATCATGCCATCTGGATCTATGTTGTTGAACTAAGCTACTTCTTTGGAGGGCTTCTTGTCTTATTTCATCAAGCTCATTAAGTTGTTTCATCCTTTGCTTCCGTGCTTCAGATAAGTCAAGATCTAGATGGACTATTATTTTATAATTCTAGATCTGGAACTCTATTGGAAGTGAGACTTGCTTCCCATACACAAATTCATAGGGAGTATGTCCGGTAGAACTTCCCCATGTAGTTATATAAGCCCACAAAGCTTCTGGAAGATTTTTTGTCCAGTCCTTCCTGTGTAAGTGTACAATCTTGGTAAGGATTACTTCAATCACCTTATTTGTAGGATCAACTTGTCCATTGGGTTGTGGATGGTACGGAGTATACATTTGATGTTTGATTTTGTACTACTCCACAAGCTTCTACACTAATCTATATGTGAATTGTGTTCCTTGCTCTTTTACAATTTCTCTTGGAACACCAAAATGAGTGAAAATATCCTTAAAAAGAAATGAAACTACAACATTTTTAGTAGCAAAATGAAGTGCTTTAGATTCTACCCATTTAGTGACATAATCAGTACATACCAGAATATATCTCTTTTTCTTTGAAGGTGGGTTGATTGGTCCAACAAAATCTAGTTCCCACTTTTAAATGATTCAATGAGTACCTGTGGTTGTAATGGAATTTCAATTGAAAGAGTGAGTTTTCCCATTCTCTGACAACTATCACATCATTTAACATATTCCTTGTTATCCCTGAAAGTGGAAGGCCAATGATATCCTAAGAGCAAGACTTTATAAGTAGTTATTTTGTCAGAAAAATGTCCTCCACATGGTTCATCGTGGCAAGCTTTAAGTATTTATGGTATTTCATCCTCTCAGACACATCTTCGGATGATGAGATCTAGTCCTTTTTTGTATAACTCTTCATTTATCCATGAATAAGATGTGTTATTATGGATTATTCTCCTCTTTCTCTAGGCGACAAATGAAATGGGATTTTCCTTGTAGCTAAATAGTTAGCAATATCTACATACCAAGGTTATTTAGTAGATACTAAAAAAATATATTCATCAGGAAATTTATCCTCTACAAGTTGATCATTATTATCATTTTGAATTATAGATAAAATGTTAGAAATTGTGTTCTGTTTTCATGCCTATCTAGAATGGTGATGTTAAATTCTTGTAACAATAAGATCCATCTAGTTATTCTCCCATTAGTGATTGGTTTATTCATTAGGTATCTAATGGCAGAATGGTCTGTGTGAATGAAAGTTTCATATCCAATTATATAATGTTTGAATTTGTTAATGGCATGAACTACAACTAAAAACTCCTTCTTGGTTACAGTATAATTTAACTCTGCAGGAGTTAAATTTTTACTAGTATAATAGATTTCATGAGTAAGATCTTTTTTCCCTAACAAAACTCCTAAGGTTGAATCTGAAGCATCAGTTGAGATATGGAAAGGTAATTTCCAATTAGGTCCTTTTAAAATAGTTGCTTTAGAAATTATCTTTATCAAAGTTTCAAAGGAAGTTTGACATTCAAAATCCCATTTGAATTCATTATCCTTGGTAAGAATTTTAAAGAGTGGAGATGCAATTTTTGTGAAGTTTTCTAAAAATATTCTATAGTATCTAATAAACCAAGAAAACTTCTAACATCTTGTTGGTAGTTTGGCCCTGATAACTTAGTAATGAATTTGACTTTAGATGAGTCCACCTTAATTCCACTTCCTAAAATATGGTGACCTAAAACAATTCCTTCGTTAAACATCATGAAACATTTCTCATGACTTAATGAAATATTTGTTTCTTTACATATTATTAACACTTTTTTCTAAATTTCCATGTGCTTCATTAAAAGAATAATCATAAACTATGAAAGCATCCATGTATACTTCCAGACAATCATGAATAAGATCAGAAAAAATTCTGAGGACTACTCTTTGGAATGTTGCCAGAGCATTGCATAATCCAAAGGGAAGTACTTGGTAAGCATAAGTTCCCCAGGGACAGGTGAATGTGGTTTTATCTTGATCTTCAGGTGCTACCTGAGTCTGGTTATATCCACTAAAACCATCCAAAAATGAAAAATAATTTTTCCTGCTAACGTGTCTAAGGCTTGATCTATGACAGGTAGTGGAAATTGGTATTTTAATATTGCTTTATTCAATTCCTTGTAATCAATGGGTACTCTCCATTTTCCATTTTTCTTTGGAACAATTACTAAGGGTGAACCCCACTAATTGTCTGATATCAGATAAATGAAATTTACATTTAATAGCTTTTGCAATTCCTCCTTAACAATTTCTTTTAGATTTGGGTTCATTCTTCATTGTGGTTGTCTAACTAGTCTTACACGTTGTTCAATGTAGATATGATGTATTCAAGTTTTAGGATCAATTCCTATCATATCAATGTATTCCCATGCAAAAGAAGAAGAATGTTTCTGTAAGATTTCCACCAATTGATTCTTTTGTAGTTCTTCCAAGTTTTCATTAACATTCAAAGTTTTACCTGGAAAGATTTCTATTAAATAATTACCAAATTTTTCCATAGAGAGCAATGATACTTGTCTAGATGAGATATATTCATTTCGACTATGGTCATAATGCGAGGAAGATTCATTATTTTTCAATAGATTTAAAATTTGGTCTTCCTCTCGTACTTGTTCAATAGTAAAAACAAGTTGTATATCA
Source organism: Pinus tabuliformis (assembly GCA_031772625.1). Lineage (NCBI taxonomy): Eukaryota > Viridiplantae > Streptophyta > Pinopsida > Pinales > Pinaceae > Pinus > Pinus tabuliformis. The sequence goes on from CM062816.1 coordinate 1,214,692,706, forward strand.
TCTTCATCATCTATCCATTCTTCATTTTTTGTTTCTATTATTATTCTTGCAGGAGGGTATAATGTAAATTTCTTTGTAGAATTTCCATCTGGAATAAACATGTCACTTGATAAAAAACTGATGAAAGCATCAGCTATAGCTAACCAAGGTCTTCCTAGGATTAATGGATGTCCTCCTAAATTATTCTTGGGTGTTAAAACCATGAAATCAATAGGATATTCCGAAGAATCTAAGGATACACAAAAATCCTCCAATACACCATCAAGTTTGATCACAGACCTATCTAACAATTGTAATAGTGTTGGTGTGTATTTTAGGTTAAGAAGCCTAAGTGAGTCCATAACTTGTTTACTCATTATGTTTATGGTTGCTCCTAGATCAATTAGTGTGTTTGATATTTCAATTCCATTGATGTGAATTTTTAGAATGGGGTTTCTTGGATATAAATATTTTTGAATTGTCATTTTCACTATCATGATGTTTGTAATTTTTTTGACTAATTGAATCCTTTTTATGTGATTTCTTTTTCTTCCTGATCTTTGAGTACTTAATTCCTTAATTTTTTTTGCAAAGATTGGTATTTATTTTATGGCTTGTAATAAAGGAATTTTGATATAGACATTTCTTAATTCATCCAACATGTCGTAATCAAGAAATGTAATTTGCTTTTCTACTCCATCAGTTTTCAATCATTAAGGGAAAGGTGGCCTAATCGATAATGAGGGTTATTCTATGATAGGAGTATTTATTCGAACATTTTTTGTTTGATTATTTTCTTTTTGAGGGAGAGAGATCTCTCCTTCTTCAGATTGATTTTTATCTTTTTGAACATTTGGTCTCGTTTCATGAATAACAATAGGGGGTTTTCTTTGTAACACTCTTCCAGAGGTTAATTGGACATTATTTAGATATAGTGGAGTTATTACATAAGTTTGAGGATTTTTCCCTTCCATGTTGTACACAGGTTGTTGTGGTATTTTATTATTAGGATTCGGAAGTGGTTGAGGGGTAGTTGATTTGGTTTTTGTGGAAATAGTAGGGAGAGTTGTGGGTTTTGATTTTGAATTTGTATTTGAGGTAATTGATTAGCTTGGGGAATTTCGTTAGATCTGGGTAGAAATTGCGGTGGAAGATAGGATGGTGAATATTGTTGATATTGAGCATAAGCCCCATAAGGACTTTGCCATCCTTGATTCCAAGATTGTGATTTTGGCTGAGTCCAAGGCTACCAAGATGGATTCCAATTATTTTGGGAAGACTGGGCAAATTGTTGTGGTCTGAAGCCTTGTGGTTGATTTGGTTGAGAGTTTTGCCATGGTCTCTTGGCTATAAAGTAGAGAGAGTATACTTGCTCTGGTATTCCTTCATCATTAAATATAGCCTTGAGACTTGGTAAAGAAGGGTATTCCTTAGTATCATGACTATCTGCACATATGACATAAGTTTCTATAGCCTTTGAATCTAAGGGACATTCTCTTAGTGCATGTTTCTTTCAACATCTAGGACATAAAATAGATAATGCAACATTTTTTAGATTTTTTCTTGTTCTATATTTTAAGGGTGTTTATCTGATCACTTAGACTCCCTAAAATATCTGTCTTGAAGGCATCACGCAAGCTTCCTAATTCTGCCCTGCTGACTATCCCGAATACACATTTATTAATTCTTGATAAGAGAGGGTCTTTAGGACTCTTTCCAACTCATGTTTTACCCCTTGAGAGATGTACACATAAATCACAAATATCTGCAAAAGGTAATTGAGAAATATCTGATTTCCTAGTTAAGTTAAGAAGACCGATCCATTCATCTTTAATAGCTTTAAGCAGGAGGGATTTTAAAGTTTTCTCATGCAAATTGTCCATTTTTTCTCTTTTAATATTGTAGACAAATATCTTCTACTAAGTCTTCAAGGTTCTCATCTTCCTTTTGTGTCATTTTGACGACTTCATCTTTAAGGTTATTAGGCATACAATAATCTCTATATTTTCCTAGGAAATCCTCTTTCATTTGTTCCCATGTTCTTATAGAATGTGTTCCTAGACTCATGAACCATTTTGATGCCGAATCCTTTAAGGTAGAAGGGAACAATTTTAGTTTTTGTGCACCATGCAGATAGTCATATGATCTACATAATACCTCAAATCCAAAGAGAAATGTCTCTGGGTCTTCATTTCTTTTTCCATGGAAATTAGGAAGAAGTGAGGATGATATATTATTCATTGTGAGAGTTGTATCTTCATCAGGAATAGTAAATCCAAAAAGATCTTGGTGGTGGGCCCCAGTATTGTAGAAATAATGCTACAACTCTTGGAACTCCCTTCTTTAATTTTATCAACCCGGTGGTTCATAACAAACTTGGAAGTGACGGTGCTGTATGCACAAGTACTAGCTCTTGCAGCAGCTGTCACTTGGTCAGCTGGCACAAGTCCGCTAGGGGCTTAAGCCAACCTCTATGAGCTCTTAGAAGAAGCTTTTTAACTGATGGATGAAAGCTAACTCAAAGGAAGCTAATCTACTTGCGGAAAGAAACTGAAAGCCAAAAAGAAACACAAACCCTAGCAAACCCTAATTCTACCAGCTAGTCCTAATGATGCAAAGGAGAGCATGCAAAGTACTAAAAGAGATGCCATTACTTCTATGAAGGTAAAATACATGTGTCTACACTGCCTCTCGCTGAAGAAAACATCTTTTTGTATTTTTGACTAAGTTATTAGAAATATCATGCATGTGCTTTTAATTGGCTTTTCACTATGCAGGGGTGGATCAAGGAGGAGAAATGCTTGGAAAAGGTTGGGATGGTACAGAGAGGGTCTAAGGAGCCCCTAACACTCTTCCAGAGAGTTTCAAAAAGTTTCACGAATTTCTACAGGATGTTCAGAAATTTCTACAGGATGTTTTAAAATTGGATTTTGGAGGATGGGTGAGTGAGGTAAGGTGCATGAATGGATAGGGAGGTAGGGTAGGGGCCTGAAATGACCTGAGGACTGATGGTTGGAGTGGTGAGAGGGTGTGGAAAGCTGGCTTGGCTTAAAGAAGGCTAAGACAATGGAGGAGCAATAAGGTAGGGGCAGAAAGACAGTTGTGAGACGAGGAACCTAACTAGGAGATGGAGCAGCTAGCCTGGACAAAGCTTGGGTGAATGAGAGGGAGATGGAGATGCCCTGCACGGTGTACACTTAACCGACTCAACTAAGTCCTGCACACAATCGAAATCTTAGCTGATCTAGTCTAACTGTCAATGAAACAAATGAGCAACAGCTTTATTCATAAAGAGAACCATGTATAGCACTTAAGAAAAGAAACATTTCAAAAGGCCTGAACGCATGATTAACTCCTACAAATGAAAACATTACACCAAAGATTGCATGGACAAGCAAACTAGTGTTTTTGTTGGGCAGCAAGGTCACCTTTGTCCCAACTCACGATCCCACTGAGGGAGAGGTAAGATCAGAGGTGCTTGAGCCCTTCTTCAAGGATCCTTTATGTTATTAACCTATCAAATCAATCTGAATATGAAAATCTACTTTAATCATCAAAAGCAACCTAAATAACAAAACAAGATTTAGATCTAAATGGCAGATTGTATTCTAAGAATGCAGTAAAGACACATAAAGGTAAACAAAGGAGGTACTGGGTGCTTGGGATGGGCCCAACCCCAAGAGCTATAGCCTCCTAAGAGAGATTTAGAGCTGGTGCAAAGCTGGATTCATCTTTATTAAGCAAGAAAAGAAGAGTTACATCAAAACTGTCCACAAGGGAAACTTGAAAATGTGCTGGAAGCAAAGCTAATCTACTGCCTAAAAATCGAGCTACAGACTAGCTAACTTCTTCCTACAAATGACTAACCATTGGCTACAAAATGACTAACCACTAGCTACAAATTGACTAACCACTAGCTAACCAAAACGAGGCCCTAAGCCTTCTTATTTATACAAATTGAGGACCCCAACAGTCCTCCTAAACTTTAGGGACTCGGCTGCCCAAAACTTGTAGTCAACAACAGTCCCACTTGACTTGCTTAGCTGCCCTTGTGCTAATTGATTTGGTGGCCCTTGAAATCTGAGCTGATGGTGGAGAATTCGAGGTAAGGGCCCATAAATGAAGGGGACACCTTCCTACAAATCCTCTCCCTTGTTCTCCCACGAATTTGGCTGCCAAGTGCTCATTAAGACCTTCAATTTTGTCTCCAAATTGACCAAAAAGGCTACACAAAGCACCCATTAGACTTGTTGGCATAATGACTAACCCAATTCACTCTATTAGCATAAATATAATAAAAAAAATGCAATAAACTAATGAGAATGGTGGATTAAGTCGAATTAGGAGGTTGAATGAGCCCAAATAATTATCCATTTTTGGGGTTCATCATCACCCCCCTACTGAAAGTGTTGCTCATCCTATGAGCAACCAATCTATCTCCTCATCTTTGATGGCCCTGGTCGCCTCCTTGTCATGCCAAGCTTCTGAAGTGATGTCCTCTTCTCTGTCATGAAACCATGTTTTTCTCTTTGCTTCTTCCCACTACTTGCTCCTTTTCCTAAAGAGTTCTCAGCTTTGGTATGATTGTGCAAGTATATTCAATCTGATGGTGGCAATGGTGGTGAAAGGAGATGAAACCAGTGGAGGATGCAAGAAAAGAGTGGTTGCATGCCTCTTCAACAAACTTCAAGCTTCAAATCCCTCTCCATAATTGATTCTGGCCTGTCCAAATGCTTATACAGGATGTTTCTGGTAAAAATACAGAACTTCCTGTAGAAAGTCCTGTAGCTTCCTGTAGAAGGTTGAACCATGACTAAATTGTGTCCGAACCCTGAAAAAAATGAATGTTCATGGAGGGGATGGATGTGCTTAGGGTGGCCAGCATAGGTGTTGCCTCCCTAGCTAAAATCTCGGCCAATTTCTCCTTCTGCTGCCCTTTCCCCAAACTTCCTGTAGAAATTCCTGTAGTGGCTAGTTTCTGGCTTCCTGTAGAAGCAGTTGGCACTGTCTTAGCCTGCTTGGCTGAGGCTGCTTTTTCCTTTAGCTTGGCTGATGCTGCCTTATGGGTGCCTTCACTAGCCTGGGCTTTCTTAGTCCTCTCTATCCTGCTCTGCAGTCTTTTCTCCCTGGATGTTTGTGTTATTTTACCACCCACTGTTTTGGCCTCAGCATCCTGTTTTTTTTCTCCTGCTTTTCCTCTTTCTTTTCTGGCGACCTTTCCGGTGATGGTCTGCCCTGCGTTTCCTTGCCCTTAGCTAGTTTCTCTGCCTCAATTTTCTCCTTTTCCTCGCTGCTAGAGGAAGTGAGTTCTTCGGCCAAAATTCGGATGTCATCATCCTTAGACATATTCCGAAAAATTCCCCAGGAGAGAGGGACAGTGTAAGTATGGAGTGCATCTTCCACGAGGAGCTTGATAAGCCCATGATGGGCCAGCTGGTCTGGTGTCCCCTCCCTTAGCTTTGTGGCACATTCCATCAAGGATTGCAGGAGGAAGTAGGGGATGCTCAATTTTTGTTCTGATGGAAGATCCATTTGATGCCTGAGTTTTGTTAGTAAACAGAAATGAAAACCATATACGATGCTGAATCGCCCCTCACAGGTAATATAATTCATAACTTGAAGGCTGACCTCGCTCCCAAATGGCTGAAGGCTGGCTCTCCGGACTCCATTCTTATCCTCTGAAAACTGTTCTTCTGGTAGAAAAAATTCCTTTTTGGCTTTTTGGCCCAATGACCTCTCCTCTTTACTCCATGATGTCCCCAATGGCAGCTCAGTGACTTGGCTAATGAGTTGTGGGGTCAGTTTTAGGGTCAACCCTCTGAAATTTACAGTGGCCAGTATTTTGGATTTTGGTTGCAGGGATATTAGGAATTCTTCGGTTACCTCATCATCATAGCCTTGGATTCTGTCACAGAAGGTCATCCAATTGGCATGGGTAAACAGGTCTACCACCTCGGGAGTTTCCCTCAATTTTTTTGTATTTTCCTTTGCACCAAATCCCCATTTAGAATGCTGCTGCTGCCCAAATCGACTGACAAGAGGGAATTAGGCTCTCTTAGATAGGGCGCAGAGCTTGTTTTTTATTCCAACCACATAACAGTCACAAATTTTTTATGCACAAGTAAGCCTTACAGTGGTTTATCATTATCATATGGAGCATTTGTTAACAAGAACCTTGGAAGAGAATGTGATGCAGCGCTATTTGAAAGAAATTTTGTGTATCCCACAAGCAAACCACCATTCTTGACCCACAGGTAGACTGGTTTTAATTGTCCCCACTTCAACCAAGCTAGTTCACCACCTTTCGAAATATCATGCATGGGAATGGTGTTTTTGAGCCTACCTTTCTTCAAGCTCCAAACTTGATGAAGAAAAACTCAGGCTCCTCTGCTTCACAAGGATATAACGTACTTCCTGTAGAAGACCCCTCCCATTTCCTATAGAATGTTATTCTGCCTTTGAGTGAGCCCGATACACTAGAGAAATTCGAACCAGGCCGCAAAGCTCAGTGGAGGACGATAGGTTAACCAATTGTGGGAGCAGAGGACGCATACTTCAGCTAAGAATGTTGCAAGTGCAAATTAATCAGCGGATGGTGAGAGTCAGCCGAGCATTTTTAATTGTGGTGTGATTTGTGGTGAGGTGGCAGAGACGTGCGTTGGCCCATGCAAACTGTTTGTCCCCTGTGGTGCTTAACTATTTTTTCTCTGCTTGTAATTTCGTCCATCAATCACGCTGAAGTTTAACTGTCCATCACTACCTGTTTTCTAATTCCCTCCTGAGATGGCTGAGTGCACGTGTCTCATTCACCCACCGAGCGCTATTGAACTAGATGACGGTGGTCAGTTAGCTGGCCACTGATTTTTTTAATCTCGACCATCTCATTACTCATGCAGTTTCTAAATTACATTCATGTAACCAGAGGAATGAGTTTCAGTCACGTACCTGGAAGTCCAATGGCTGTTGTGAGGTGCTGAGGCTAGTTATTACTGCATGCACTGGTTTCTTTGGTTGCATGAGGGCTTGGAAGATGATTTATGGTTATTTTTTTTCTTGTGCAGGTGTCCTCTGGCCAGATCCCAGCTGCAGGAGTTCATTGCCACGTTCAAATCTGCACCTTCAAGCTGTTGCTGCTGAATTTTCACCGGACCAGAACTTGTTTTCGCCATTGCTCCCAAACGGTAAACTGGATCACTCTGAAACTTGCTGAGCACGTTCCTATCATCATTATGCACCTCCCATAGCAAAATCGCGATCAATGGATGCACATATTTCGAGAAAAATGGAAAATGGCTGAAGATTTCAGAGATCAATTTCTCGGAAACCGTGCATCGGAATTCGCTAAAATTGCTTGGGTAGGTTACTATCACCCATATGCATCTTCCCATGAAACAGGTTTTGAAACGGATGCACGGATATGGAGAAAATGAAAAAATGGCTGAAGGAGATGGAGGCTGATTTCTTGGAAACTGTGCACCGGAATTGGCTGAAACTGCTCAGGCATGTTGCCATCACCCTGGTAAAATTCCCCGTAAAATGGTTTTTCAAATGGATGCATGGTTTTCAAGTTATGGAAGAAACAAATTCTGTTCTAGGTATTTTTGCTTCAAGGCATTTTGCAGTTTTGTTGCATGGTATGAAAAATTGAGCTTGGGTTGTGATGCAGGCATGGAGATGATGGAGGAGGAGGTTGAAAAGTGCAGGAGGACTTCTGAACCCTTGAGGAAGCTACCATGTTCGCCAAACCACCTTTTTGAAATCCATTTCTAGCTTCCTACAATTTCTACAGGAACTTCCTGTAGAAGCACAATGAGGTGGACAAATGATGGAGAAAGGAAAGGGATGGACAAAGAGGTGCTTGCAGGCCTAACCAACAGATTCCAAGATTTAGATTCCCTTCCAAAATTGAATCTGGCTCGCTTGAAGGTTCTACAGGATGTTTCTTGTAGAAATACAGAACTTCCTGTAGAAGGCACAAAAATTCCTTTGTCTTTGTTTTGAGTGATCCTCCTGACCTGCAATGTCATTGCTGCAACGTGAGATTATTCAATGGAAATTAGATTTATTTTTCTTTTTCTTTTTCTCTTTTTTTTGAAAAAAACTAGGGCGCCTCATGGAGGTTTTCACCCTAATTGCCTGCCCTGGGCGCCTCCAAGGGAGGTTTTCACCCAGAGACCTTATTCTCTTTTCTCTTTTTTCCCAACCCATTGACCGCCTCATGGAGGTTTTCAATTAATGAGCCAATCTAAGGCGCCTCCGAGGAGGTTTTCACCTTATATTTTTATTTTTCTTCTTATTTTCATTTTTTTTCTTTTTTTCCCTTTTTTTTCTACCCTACCCTACTTGAAAAACAAAATCATTTTCAAGTATAAGAATACTTCCAATGGAGCCATGTGCACATTGAGATTAGAGACAAGATGATGTGAAGGCTCGAAATGCATGCTTTGACAGCTATCCATATTTCAGAGACAAAATGATCTGACTTTGAAGGGATCAAACATAGCTGAGGAAGAGAGTACTGCTGCAACTTAGTGACTGTCTGGAACCATGTCTCAATATAGCTTTGATATCCTTGGTCCTTTTTCTGATCTGGATCATTCTTCATGTCACCTTCTATCATGACCTTCTCATCTTCCTCTTTTTGTTGATCTTTCTCTTGAGTACATAGAGGATTTGACGGTAACCATGAGGGAACTCTCTCGATCTCTGATTCTGATCTCTTCTCTTCATCAAGTGCAACCCATGGTTCTTTGATCTCCTCTTTTGAATTTTCTTTTGCCTGATGTGGTCCTTCAATGCTTTCAATATAGCCTCTTTTTTGCAATACTCTTCCTGAGCTATGGCAAAGATCATTGAGCTCAAGAGCAGTTGTTTGGACATGTTGTGCCTCAGCTTTGCAGTTGGGTTGAGCTGCTCCATGGTATGGTTTTGGAAATGGTGGTATGGGTAGTTGAGTGGAGGTGTGTATTTGAGATGGATGCGGATGGGGTTGTGGTTGGGTAGGTATTTGGGGTTGCCTTGGTAAAGGAGGAGGTGATGGTTGTGGTTGAGCAGGTGGTGGAGGAAAAGAAGTGGTAGGAGTGTTGTACTGGGGCCTCCACCCCTGATGAGGTGCATTCCACTGAGGCTGTGGCTGAGCATAAGAGTGAAACGAATGAGCAGCTGGTTGGGCATAATATGGATCTATGAAGGAACAAGGAGGAGGTGTGAACCGGGAAGGATGAGCAGGGGGACCCCAAGAAGGCATGAAAGTGACTTGATAGGGGTCATAATAGGTCTCGGATGTCCCTTTCAGTTCCTGTTGATAAGATCTAGGTTCATGTGGCCTCCTTTGGTTCATATAATAGAGTGATTCAATGGTTCCTTTGGCTCTCTGATATGCAGCTTTGATTCTGGGTAAGGAAGGGCACTGATCTGTAGGATGGTATTCTTCACATACAAAACACACTTCTATGGAGTACAATGGACATTCGTTCCTAGGATGCTTTCTAGTGCACCTAGGACAAAAAATGGCCAAAGCCCTCTTGGCTTCTTCTTGCTTCTTTTGGATCCGCAAGGTATCCAGTTGCATGGCAAGAAACTGCCTCATATCACTCTTCAAATCTTCGATCTGATTTTTAAATTCGTCTTTGGACAAGGTGCTGCTCCCAACATTTCTGCTTGTAGCCATTTGCTCCAGAGGAATGGTTTCTTCTTCTTCTTCCCTTGAGGTTCTTCAAATATGTCTTGTTGTCCACCTAAGGGTTCTTTAATCACAGCCATCGAAGAAGAGAGAATGTTGGCTGTGTGAAGCAGTGGGGGTGTTGTGCAATCATTTTTCTAACTTATCTCTACTCCTAAAAGGCATGAAATGAAATCTTTTTGGTTGATTTTTTGCTTTTTTCTACTTCTACCTGCAAAACTGAAATAGATTGAACTGCAACTATCTTGCTAAAATGAAATTGCGGAATTGAAATGAAAGCAGGAAAGGACTAATCTAGTTTGCTAAAATGAAATTGCAGGAATGAAATGCTAGTCTACGCTTGTGGAATTGAAATGCTAATCTACGCTTGCAGAAATGAAATTTCAAAATTCAAATTCTAATCTATGAAAGCGGGAAATGCTAATATACTTTTTCATAAACGAAATTGCAAAATGGAAATGAAATAAACTACTTAGCAGAAGATTGTAGTGGAAAATAGAAGAAAAGCAGCAATCACCAATACTCTGACGCTTCCCCGGCAACGGCGCCAAAAAAGATGGTGAGCCCCAGTATTGTAGCAATAATGCTACAACTCCTGGAATTCCCTTCTTTAATTTTATCAACCCGGTAGTTCGTAACAAACTTGGAAGCGACGGTGTTGTATGCACAAGTACTAGCTCTTGCCGCAGCTGTCACTTGGTCAGCTGGCACAAGTCCGCTAGGGGCTTAAGCCAACCTCTAAGAGCTCTTAGAAGAAGATTTTTAACTGATGGATGAAAGCTAACTCAAAGGAAGCTAATCTACTTGTGGAAAGAAACTGAAAGCCAAAAAGAAACGCAAACCCTAGCAAACCCTAATTCTACCAGCTAGTCCTACTGATGCAAAGGAGAGCATGCAAACTACTGAAAGAGATGCCATTACTTCTATGAAGGTAAAATACATGTGTCTACACTGCCTCTAGCTGAAGAAAACATCTTTTTGTATTTTTGACTAAGTTATTAGAATTATCATGCATGTGCTTTTAACTGGCTTTTCACTGTGCAGGGGTGGATCAAGGAGGAGAAATGCTTGGAAAAGGTTGGGATGGTACAGAGAGGGTCTAAGGAGCCCCTAACACTCTTCCAGAGAGTTTCACAAAGTTTGGTTGCCAAAAAACCTTGTTTGTGAGCTTCTACAGGAAGTCTGCAGGGGTTCTACAGGATGTTTCAGGAATTTCTACAGGATGTTCAGAAATTTCTACAGGATGTTTTAAAATTGGATTTTGGAGGATGGGTGAGTGAGGTAAGGTGCATGAATGGATAGGGAGGTAGGGTAGGGACCTGAAATGACCTGAGAACTGATGGTTGGAGTGGTGAGAGGGTGTGGAAAGTTGGCTTGGCTTAAAGAAGGCTAAGACAATGGAGGAGCAATAAGGTAGGGTTACGTGGGCAGAAAGACAGTTGTGAGACGAGGAACCTAACTAGGAGATGGAGCAGCTGGCCTGGACGAAGCTTAGGTGAATGAGAGGGAGATGGAGATGCCCTGCACGGTGTACACTTAACCGAATCAACTAAGTCTTGCACACAATCGAAATCTTAGTTGATCTAGTCTAACTGTCAATGAAACAAATGAACAACAGCTTTATTCATAAAGAGAACCATGTACAACACTTAAGCAAAGAAACATTTCAAAATGCCTGAATGCATGATTAACTCCTACAAATGAAAACATTACATCAAATATTGCATGGACAAGCAAACTAGTGTTTTTGTTGGGCAGCAAGGTCACCTTTGTCCCAACTCACGATCCCACTGAGGGAGAGGTAAGATCAGAGGTGCTTGAGCCCTTTTTCAAGGATCCTTTATGTTATTAACCTATCAAATCAATCTGAATATGAAAATCTACTTTAATCATCAAAATCAACCTAAATAACAAAACAAGATTTAGATCTAAATGGCAGATTTTATTCTAAGAATGCAGCAAAGACACATAAAGGTAAACAAAGGAGGTATTGGGCGCTTGGGATGGGCCCAAACCCAAGAGCTATAGCCTCCTAAGAGAGATTTAGAGCTGGTGCAAAGCTTGATTCATCTTTATTGAGCAAGAAAAGAAGAGTTACATCAAAATTGTCCACAAGGGAAACTTGAAAATGTGTTGGAAGCAAAGCTAATCTACTGCCTAAAAATCGAACTACAGACTAGCTAACTTCTGCCTACAAAATGACTAACCATTGGCTACAAAATGACTAACCACTAGCTACAAATTGACTAACCACTAGCTAACCAAAATGAGGCCCTAAGCCTTCTTATTTATACAAATTGAGGACCCCAACAGTCCTCCTAAACTTTAGGGACTCGGCTGCCAAAAACTTGTAGTCAACAGCAGTCCCACTTGACTTGCTTAGGGCACATTCGCATATCGAAAATTACCCTTTGGTTTAAAGAACGTTGGGGCGACATTTCAGAGGGCAATGAATTATGCCTTCCATGACATCAAGAACATCATTCAACCATACCTTGACGACCTTCCGGCTCATTTGCGAAAGCGGACTGATCATCCGCAGCATTTAAGAGCGATATTTCTACGTTGCCAACACTACAAGATACGACTCAATCCACACAAATGTGTATTTTGCGTCAGCTCTGGTTGTTTACTTGGCTTTATAGTCTCCAAGGACGGAATTTGTCTCGACCCCTATAAGGTTCAGGCAATCATAAATTTGCCTCCACCTTCAAATTTGCTTCAGATTCAGAAACTCCAAGGGAAAGCAAACTTTCTGAGGAGGTTCATTCCGAATTACGCAGAAATTGCTAAAGGTTATACTCGTCTTTTGAAAAAAGATGTACCTTTTGTCTGGGATCAGGTGGCGCAAGCTTCCTTTGACGCTCTGAAAGATTCTCTAGTAAAAGCATCATTAATGTATGCCCCGGACTATCAAAGAGATTTTAACCTGTATCTGGCTGCAGCGGATACGACCATTGCGATGGTTTTAGTTCAAGAAGTTGATGGAATCGAACACCCTATATATTATTTAAGTAAAAACTTAAATGATACAGAAAGCAAATATTCATACGTTGAAAAACTAGCGCTTGCAGTTATTCAAGCGATTCAAAGGTTTCGACACTATGTCCTCTTTCGGAAAACTACCATTTTGTCTGATTGCAACCCCATGACTTATATATTGTCACGAGAGTTGTTGGGGGACAAATATTCAAAATGGATAGCAATCCTTCAAGAGTTTGATCTGGAATTCGTAAAATCCAAATCAAAGAAAGCTCTAGTTTTCGCGGAATTATTATGCGATCTCCCATCGTCGTCCAATGATGAAACATCCCAAGAATCAATCGTGGATGAAAGTTTGTTTCTGATATCCACAAGCGATGAGTGGTATGGAGATATAATAATTTATCTCCAAACCCAAAAGTTTAGGCCTGACACCTCTCGCTCAGAACAGAAACGTATACGATACCAAGCAAAAGACTACATGATCGTCGGTGATACGCTTTACCGTCGTGGTATCGATACAGTTCTGAGAAGGTGCCTCAACCATGAGGAGGCCGAAAAAGCCCTGAATGAGTGTCATTCAGGTGCGTGTGGGGGGCATCAATCAAGATATGCTACAGCACAGAAAATCTTACGAGCATGATACTTTTGGCCTACCATGTTCAAAGATTGCATAACCGCAGTCAGAAGTTGCCATGCTTGTCAAATTTTTGATAGCAAAACCAGAAGACCACCCGCACCTTTAGAGCAAATAGTTGTTGTTGGGCCTTTCGCCAAATGGGGCATCGATTTCATGACATGTAACCCCACCTTGACCAGGGGGCATGGGTATATTATAGTCGTCGTTGACTATTTTACCAAATGGGCTGAGGCGATGCCTACATTAGATAACACTGGTGAAACAGCTGCCCTTTTCTTTTTCAATCATGTAGTCGCCAGATTCGGCATACCACAGGCTATAGTTACGGATCATGGATCGCATTTTCGCAATCACATGATGGTTGAATTAGCTTCCAAGCTAGGGCTATCTCACGACAGCTCTACCCCGTATTATCCGCAAGCCAACGGATAGGTTGAAGCGATCAACAAAGTCCTGAAGCGTATGTTGCAAAGGATGATCGGAGTTCACAAAAGAAGGTGGCACCTAATCCTGTACTCAGCCTTGTGGGCTTACCGAACATCGGTAAGGAATGCGACCGAGTTCACACCTTTCCAACTGGTGTATGGCCTGGAAGCAGTCTTGCCAGTCGAGTGTGAAATCTCGTCTCTTAAAGTCGCAATTGATCTCCTCCCCGGAACTTCAGAAGAAAAGGCCCGTTTCTTGGAATTAATCCAATTGGATGAAACCCCTCGTGATGCCGCTTTGGCTAACGAAGCCCATAAGAAACGAGTCAAGGCGCAGTTCGACAAAAATGTCAAACCTCGTGTCTTCTCAGAAGGTGACTTGGTCTTGCTTTATGACCAAGAATCCGATAAATTGGGAGCAGGTAAATTTAATTCTTTATGGATGGGCCCCTATATTGTTAAACGAGTGTTAGCAAAAGGAGCCTACGAGTTAATGGATTATGATGGAATTCCACTGGCGCAACCTCGTAACGGGTTGTACCTCAAGCGTTACTATGCTTAAACAGTGACCAATATGCATGCACCTCGATTTGCGTTACTATGCTGGGGGCATGCAAACTTATCATCGAGCAGTTTTAGCACACAGTTCATGCTCGTTAAAAAATAAACGCAAGATCCGAGCAGTTTTAGCACATAGTTCATGCTCGTTAAAAAATAAACATAAGATCAAGCAAGTGTTTCAATCCGCGTTTAAGCTCGTTAAAAAATGAACTATCCGGTAAATAACCACAGTGAATGTAATATCATCAGCCATTAAAGCCTTGGTCGTGTTTGCCCGTCACCTCCACTTTTCCATTGGCTGATCGTTCACCTCCATATGATTGTTTACCCATTTTGAGGAACAGCTGCGAAGAGTGATTTCACTAGCCATCCTTGTGACACTGCCGTGATTGGAAAATTCCAACCCGTACCTGGAATCAGCTGCTAACCCGTTTTATCACTCGTTCCTCAAAAGACGAGTCTTCTTTAAGCTCTTTTCATCTGACTCGTAAAATATGAAAAGATTGCCGAGTTTTGGCCTTCCAGCTCGTTAAAGCGACCGGAAGTGCTATCCCTCCTCTAGATTTTAATCTTTTTGGACCTGAGGGATTATTGCACAAAAAGATCGAGCGCTTGTTTTGTTCGGCTCGTTAAAACTATCGAAAACTCATCCCTTCTGTATTGTTTTATACTTTTTCGGACTTAAGCGATTAGATGACGAAAAAGGACTTTTGGAGTTAACTTTATGTACCTTTTCTGACTCTCTAAAAATGAAAAGGACCGAGTTATCCTTGTCGTTAGACTCGCTAAATGCATTAAATAGCGACAAACTTGTCTTTAGACGAGAACGAGTTTCACTATCGCTAGGCTCGTTAAAACATAGCGATGGGCTTGCCCGAAGGGCAAGTTATAGAACAAGCATATGTTATCCTCCTCAAGCTTGACAAAAATAAAGAGGTACTGGTCAGCAATGACTGGGAAAAAATTGGGAGAAACTCAAGAAAACTTTGATGGTAGCAAGTCGCTCTTGAACATGACACTTTTCCTCCGTACCACAATCGGGTTGGGTTGTTTAATTCACCGGTCACATCACCATGGTCTCGCCATACCATCCATATTTGGGGTAATGCTACTGATCCATCGCATAAGTGTCGCCATATGTTCAAGAGAAGTCGTTCAGAGGAGTCAACCGTGGCCCATCCACTGCCATACATTATCCTTCATCCTTTCATGACCGCCACCTTGAATCATATGTCATCAGATCATTTTCACCTCCATCAAAATCATTTGCTCCGTTCCGTGTCATTGATGTGGGACTCATTAAGGCCCTCCTTTGATGGATCGCTTCTTGTCGACATCAGCTCATTATCCAAGAAGTTGATCTAGGAACAACCCCTTCAATACTTTGAAGCTTGCATACCTCAATGGCAAGTTTCTCACTTCCGGCGACAGGTATACATCAATGACCTTTGACCGAAAGATTTTGCGTGGTGTTCGATGCCAAGTCCTTTATTCACACCACGTGAATTGTACTGCAGTACCTTGATGGTCATTATCATTATCGGTGATTTCTCTCGCGCTTGTTAACGGTTTACCTCATTGACCGGTAATCAAGCGATGTCTTTCCATGTTCAACTTCAGAACATTTCTCACATGGATCGACTTGTACGTAGAGTGAAGATCGAACGAGTTTGAAGACCCCGGATCTAGTTTCATCCATCCGGGCTGCGATATATATTCAGGAAAGATAAAGACATTGACATGTGTTTAGTCAATTTAGGGTTCCTAAATTGATGTCATTAATTGTCAACCCGGGGCTCGTAAGCTGATGAAGTGAAGGTGTACTATATGTACTTAAGCAACCTCTTAGAGTTTTTGTCGTTTGGGGGTGTTGTTTATGGTTGATTTATCTTCCTAAAAATGGAATGATGATTATAGACAGATGAGTGCAAGTGTGTGAAAAGTGAGTTCTAGATGAGTGAAAGTGTGTGATTGGTGATTTCTAATTACTTGTTGAATTTGTAAAGGAAAAGAACTTGAAAGAAATGAATAACTTGCAATGACTTGAAAGCAAATGACCACGTTCTAATGGCATTAGTCTCTACTCATATTGCTGCAAATAAAAGAAACAAGAAAATCACTTCAAGGACTGATGATAATGGTTATCTCTTCCTAACTCCCTGCTTCTACCACATAGTACTGTGTAAAACACGATTAGGAAGTAGCTGAAGACAAATCCAAGAATTGATAAAAACTCTAAATGACAAATTATAACACTATTAAGCCTTTTCCATCATAATGCTTCCTACATATGTGATTATGTGTAACAAGTGGAAAAAGTATTAGTGCCACAAGCCAAGACTACTTAAAAACAAGCTGCAATTAATTAGTGTTCTGTTCTCTGAAAGATAAACCATTCATGATAAAGAGAACATAAATTAGTTAGCATCCAACTTGTAAAACTAAGCTAAAAACTAATCTAGAAAACAGAGTAAAAAGGGCAGCATTACGAATAAGACAACTGCAACTACCATTAGATATTAAAGCAAATACAACACACTCAATCCCGGGTTAAAACCTGCAAAGAAGCAAATCTGATCAGTGAAAATAAAGGCTGCAGCAATGAAAAGAAATCAAGCTGTACATAACTCAAGAAAAGGAAATGCTGTATGTGAAATAAAGAAATTGCAGAAGTATAAACATGAAATACTTATACAAGGGCAGTTATGAACGGGGGCCCTCCATCCATACAACCCACAGAAAACTCAGATGCTTTAAAACTTCAAAACAACACTGTTTCCATTACTTCATATGCAGAAATACATATTCAAAAGTGCTGGAACAACTCTATAAAAACAGAGTTCAGAAATACGCTAAAATTCTCACAAGTTCATAAACTACAGCAGCTAAAAAGTTAACATAAGCGTACGCAGACGCAAGTATTTATAGGCATCTGCAAGATGGCCTAATGCGTAAAGCATAAAACAGAAAATAAACTGAATATCATGCGTATTAAAGGTGCAGTGAACACGTCATATGCTTCATGGTCGAGCTGGAGGTCTTGGTCGTTATGGGCAATGAATCCAGCATTAGATCATGTTCCCCACGGCTTACAAAACACGGACAAGTCATCTTTTCCACCGACGTGACCAAACAGCTTACGCATCAACGTTAAGCTGCCTTTATTTGACCGTAACTTGACCCCCTTTGACCGGAGGTACAGATGACGTGGCTGGCTGAACTGATGGCACAGGAACCTCGAGCACATATATTCCAACATGCCCATGTGGCTCGTTCTGCAAAATAGCACGTGGAACCTTGAGATCAACAAAATGGCTGCGGAATCATCAGATGGCTGCGGAATCGCTGAATGGCTGCGGAATTGCCAGTCAGCTGCAGAATCTCTGCAAATATGTCAAAAACTAAACAAAACAGTCACCCATTAGCAAAGCTCACTTGATCATGTTTAATGACAACTAATGTAATGATCTGGGTGGAAAATGAGGCAAAAGAGAGAGGAAAGTGATGAAAACAGTAGGTAATGATGGATGATAAGGTGTAAAGTAGAGGCTCTACATACCCCCACTACGAGGGCATTGCATGTCCTCATGCAAAAACACTGATTAATCAACCTGCTGTGATGCCTCTGCCAAGACATCCAATCTCCTCTTCTTTCTCTGTGTAGACACATTGACCCTTGGCTTCTTTACTAAGCATCTGAACTTTAGGTTGATCAAAGCTCTGTTTAGCCTTTTGCATTTCTTCCTTAACTTTTTGTTACTTCTTTGCCACAGGCCCAAATGTACATGGTGTTATCATGAATCATCTTATCCAATTTGGCTTGCTCTTTCAACTTTTCATTTTCTTGCATGATATGTCGATTTAGAACCTCAATCTCAAAAATTTCCTGTTTTAAGGAGTGGACTTGTTGCTCTAAAGGTTGAACATTGCTTGGGCTAGCAGCTACTTGCTCCAATGTCTCCAGATAATTATACACTTTCTGCTGCTCCGGGTCAACCTCAGGTGACTTTTTGGGACTTGGTTCATAATCAAATTCAGATCCGTGTTCATGCTCAAGTTCATGTTCAAAAGGACTTTCCTCACGTGGAGGACTAGTCTCAATATGCTCAGCGTGTGGGGGACTTTTATCCAAGTCAGGACTTGTAGCACCTTTTTGAGGTGAGCTTAAGTCAATGAAGAATGACTGTTTACCCTTTATGGCCCCTACTTTTCTGTTTTGTAATCTGCTGCTCCTTCTTACAGAGGTGGTACTTTGTTTTTCTTTTGGTACTTTTTGCTTTTGTTTTTCCTCCTTTTTGGAAAGGGTAGTTTTATGAAGTTTGGCCATTCTTTGAGCTAAGGGCTGAGTGTCTTCCTCACTAGAATTCTCAGGAGTGAGGTAAGTTTCTTGGACTACAGATTTACCTTTATCTTGCTTTTGTTTCTTTCTCCCTTCTTTTCTTTTCTGAGCAATTTCTTGAGCAAGTTCTGAAAGAGTTTCAGTGATAATTCCTTGGGCTGCTTGGTTATCATCTTCAGTAAATCCAGGATCAATTTCCTGTTCAGGATGCTGTATATCAGTTTCCTCATCAAAATGTTCTTGAACAGTTTCCTCTTGGGCAGTTGTTTCAGGAATAGTGGTATCAGGAACAATAGTTTCTGTTTGGGCAATAGTTTCTTGGTTAACCCCCTCTCCTCTTTTTCTTCTACTTCTTTTTGGTACTTGAGGGGACCCTCCAGAAGTTTCTCCTAATTCTTGAAAATGATTTCTTATGAGAAACCTCTCCCATGTGTCTCTTTTTGATTTCAATTGTTCCTCAACTAGCAATTTCACAAGACCGTGATGATATAAATGTGCTTCAATATTTCTGGGGTTCCTTTGGACAATTGCACACATTTTCTTAAGACTTGAAAGTAGAAAGTATGGGAGGTTAATATCATCTCCTAGAAAATGCATCATAACCTTTGCATGGTAAACATATAAGACCCCAAATCTTCCCTCACAAGTGAAAAATTTTTGCACTAATAAGAGTAAAGTTGTCCATTCCTCCTTAACATAAGAAACAGGAATCCCTTTTGTAAAGATGCTGGTATCCATACCTGGGTTTTTTAAGATTTGTTTCCATTGCTGATCTTGAACTGACCGGTTCTTGAACCACCTTTCTCCAGTCTGTGGAAGTGAGGTAGCTTGTGCTATGATGCTCTCAGTGACTGTGAATTGTAAATCCCCTATCTCCACGTGATTATCTTTTTCTCTGAAGGACCGTGCAAAGGCCTTCGTAACCTCCTTATGGTAGCCTCTGAACTTCTGGATGCATTGTAACCAGTTTGCCTTTTGTAATGCCTCTTTAATCTGAGGATAACCCTCCAGAAACTTTGAACCCTCCGGTTCTGCCCTTAAGAGCTTCCCCATTGGCTCTTACGGCTCTGTTCTATTTGAAACACGGCTTCAAAACGGCCTTACACAGTCAATTCACGGCTTTGTTCTAGAACACAGCTTCAACAAGGGTCTTACACAGTAAATTCACGGCTCTGTTTTGGAACACGGCTTTAAAATGGCCTTGACTTAGTGAATTTACGGCCTCAACACAGTGGATTATGGTTTTAGCTCTGGATACAGCCGTAACAGACCTCCACTGGTGATTTAGAATTAGCGGAGAGGAAAAACAGAGTATGGTGAATGGTAGCAGCGTAGTGAGCACAGCGTAAATAGAATGAAACAGTGTGAGTGGAAATGAAACAGTGTGAGTGGAAATGAAACAACGGAAGTGAAATGATATGAGCGTAAGAGGGTAGAAGGGTTATGGAATAATGAATGGAAACGACTATGTCCTTAGGTTTTGGTTTCAGAGTTACACTTGGCTGCGTGAGTTAATGTCATATAGAGACGTAGTACATTAGGCTACGTCACTTAAGTACGAGATCTTAATGGAAGAAGCAGCAGCAAGTGAAATTCAAAATCGTGGTAATCAAGGACTGATAGACTTGGGAGATACGTGGGTATATGGTCGCATGACTGGTAATCATTACATTTAGTGGCAAGAAACATAACCTAGAAAACTTGCATAATGAAATAACTGTAAGTTTAGGATTTAAACCATACCTCAGATTCCCGCTTAGATTTGCCTTTGATGACTTGCCACTAACCCTTCACTGATTTATGGCTGTTGCATGACTATTTTCCATTTATTATTGATGACTACTGAGCTGTAAAGAAATTTCAAACAGACTGTGTTTTTTTTTTTTATGCAGGTGCAGAGGGCTGCGGAATGGCTGAATGGCTACAGAATCGTCAAACAGCTGCGGAATCTGCAGTAGTAACCTCCGACTGCACAAAAACAACTTTAACTATCTAAAAATGACTTTATTGATGGAATGGAATGTAGTGAGTGGATGGATGAATGAAAAAAATGAGGTGGAGTGAAAATGAATGAAATGGTGGATGAAATGGTGGTGATGATGAAATGAGATGAAATAAGGAGAGAAAGAGATTTTTTTTTTTTTTTTGAAAAACATGAGGTGTCAGGTGACCCTGATTTTCACCTCAGGTTTTCTGTATGAGACTGCCAATCAGAGATTGGTTTTCAGGCTCATACATTTATTTTATTTTATTTTATTTTTATTTAAAAAAAAAAAAAAAAAAAAAACCAAAGATTAGGCTGATGGAGGAGAAGAAACCTTCTCCACCAACCTGATTGCAGAATCTTCTTTGAACAATTTGACAAACTCTTCTTTTGAGAATGGCTTCTGGTAGATTTTCAAGCGGTGGCCATTCACAATAAGAGGAGTATGAAATTCATCAATAGTTTTTACTCGAACTGCTCCATTGCTAAAGACTTCATCAATCTCATATGGCCCAAGCCAATGAGTTTGAAACTTTCCTTTGAAGTCTTTGAATTTTGAATCAAACAATAGAGCCCAATATCCTTTTTGAAACTTTCTTTCCTTGATATGACGATCATGCCACTTAGATCTTTGGTGCTGAACTAGATCGGTCCTTAAAATTGCATCTTGTCTTATCTCATCTAGCTCATTTAGCTGGTCCATTCTGTGTCTTTGAGCTTCTGAGAGGCTCATTCCCAATTGGACTACCATCTTGAAGGTCTTGATTTGGAACTCAATAGGAAGCAGGAATTCCTTCCCATAAACAAGTTCATAGGGAGAATGTCCTGTTGTGTTCTTCCATGTGGTTCTATAGGCCCATAAGGCTTCAGGGAGCCTTTCCGCCCAATCTCTTCTATGAAGATGAACAGTCTTGGTGATAATGCCTTCAAGAACTTTATTGGTAGATTCCACTTGACCATTGGATTGCGGATGGTAGGGAGTAGATGTTCTGTGCTTGATCTTATATTCCTCCATCAGCTTCTCCATCAATTTAGATGTAAACTGGCTGCCTTGATCTGTCACAATTTCCCTTGGGACACCAAAACGAGTGAAAATATCCTCAAAAAGAAATTGAACAACTGAATTTTCAGTGGCAGAAGGCAATGCTTTTGCTTCTACCCACTTAGTAACATAATCAGTACAAACCAGTATATACTTCTTTTGTTTTGATGGTGGATTAATTGGTCCAACGAAATCTAGAGCCCATTTCTCAAAGGGTTCGATGCATACCTGAGGCTGTAGAGGCATTTCATTTGAAGGAGTTGGTTTCCCAACTCTTTGGCAGCTGTCACACCTTTTAACATACTGCTTTGCATCTTTAAAGAGAGAAGGCCAATAATATCCTAGAGAAAGGATTTTATAGGCTGTCCTCTTGTCCGCAAAGTGCCCGCCGCATGGTTCATCATGACATGCCTTAAGGATGTCAGGCATTTCATCTTCCCGAACACACCTTCTGATTATACAATCTGGCCCTGTTTTGAACAATTCATTAGAAATCCAAGAATAATGTGAACTCTCCCGAATGATTTTCCTTTTCTCATTAGGAAATAATTGTAGAGGTAGCTTCCCTGTAACTAGATAATTAGCCATATCTGCATACCAAGGAGTCTTGGTAGTCACTGCAAACAAGTATTCATCTGGAAACTTATCTTCTACTGGAGAATCTTCATTAGTGTTTTGGATTCTAGACAAGAAATCAGCTACTGTGTTTTGCTTTCCAGGTCTATCTAACACAGTAATGTTAAATTCTTGCAAAAGTAAAAGCCATCTTGTAACTCTACCATTAGTGACAGGTTTGTTCATTAAATATCTTATGGCAGAGTGATCAGTATGGACAAAGGTTTCATAGCCGGTTATGTAATGTCTAAACTTGTTGATTGCATGTACCACAGCTAAGAACTCTTTTTCTGTAACAGTATAATTTAACTCAGTAGGAGTCAAATTCTTACTTGTGTAATAAATGGCATAAGGGATCAAATCCTTTTGTCCCAAAACAGCTCCTAGAGCTGTATCTGAAGCATCAGTAGAAATGTGGAAAGGGAGTTTCCAATTTGGTCCCCTTAAGATGGGTGCTTCAGATATTCTAGATTTTAAAGCTTCAAAGGCAGATTGACACTCAGGATCCCATTTAAACTCACAGTCTTTGGTAAGCAATTTGAAAAGAGGAGATGCTATCCTAGTGAAGTTTTCAATAAATCTTCTGTAATACCCAGTAAACCCAAGAAAACTTCTAACATCCTTCTGGCAATTTGGAACAGGTAACTTAGAGATGACTTCAACTTTGGATCTATCAACCTTAATTCCATCTCCTGAAATATGATGTCCTAAAACAATCCCTTCAGTAAACATCATAAAACACTTTTCATGACTTAAAGAAAGATTTGTTTCCTTACATCTTACCAGTACTTTTTCCAAATTTTCCAAAGCTTCTTCAAATGTATTACCATAAACTGTGAAATCGTCCATGTATACCTCTACACAATCATGAATCAGATCTGAAAAGATTCCTAATACAGCCCTTTGAAATGTAGCAGGTGCATTGCACAATCCAAAAGGGAGTACTCGGTAGGCAAAAGTTCCCCAAGGACAAGTAAATGTGGTTTTGTCTTGATCTTCAGGTGCTACCTGAATTTGATTGTACCCACTAAAACCATCCAAGAATGAGAAATACTTTTTACCTACTAAAGTGTCTAGTACCTGATCAATAAAAGGTAGAGGGAAATGATCCTTTAAGGTTGCCTTGTTCAATTCTCGATAATCAATGCAAACTCTCCATTTACCATTCTTTTTGGGCACTATAACCAAGGGAGAAACCCATTGGCTATCTGAAATGGGGTAAATGAAGTTTACCTTGAGCAATTTCTGAAGTTCTTCTTTCACGATTTCCCTAAGGTTTGGATTCATCCTTCTTTGTGATTGCCTAATAGGTCTGCTATTCTCTTCAATGTAGATGTGATGAATACAAGTCTTAGGATCGATTCCTTTCATGTCAGTGTATTCCCATGCAAAGGCAGTGGAATGTTTTTGCAACAGTTTAGTTAATTCTTCTTGTTGTGGTCTTCCCAAGTTTTTGTTAATGTTTAATGTTTTTCCTGGGAGGATTTCAACTATAGAACTACCAAACTCTTCCATTGAGAAGAGAGACATTTGTCTAGAGGAGAGATATTCAATGTCTGCATCTATCTGAAAATGTTCAGAGTCATATTCTAAAGATACTTCAAAATTTTCTAATGTATTTAGAATTTGACTATCCTCACTGATCTCAGAGATGGTTAGAACTGGTTGTATAGTATCTTCATCCTCTACCCATTCATCTTCTCCTATTTCTGTTATAGCCTTTGCTGGAGGATACAAGTTGAATTTCTTGGTGGAATTACCATCTGATATATACATGTCTCCAGACCTACAGCTTATGAAAGCATCAGCTGTGGCCAGCCAAGGTCTTCCTAATATAAGAGGATGTCCTCCTAGATTGTTCTTGGGAGTTAAAATCATAAAATCAACTGGATATTCCCAAGAATCTAGAGAGATTGGAATATCTTCCAATACACCATCAGGTTTAATGATTGATCTATCTGCAAGTTGCAGCAAAGTAGGTGTAAAGAGAAGGTTAGGAAGCTTTAACTGATCCATGGTCTGTCTACTCATGATGTTGATAGCGGCTCCTAAGTCAATTAAAGTATTTGGGATTTCAACCCCATTAATATGAGTTTTGACAATAGGACTACCGGGATCCACATACTTTTGCATGGTAATCTTACCCATCATAATGTCTGCAATTTTTCCAACTAGATGTATCCTTTTGGTATCTCTGGTTCTTTTTACTGTTTTCTTCAAACTCAACTCCTTTATTGTCTTTGCTAGAATGGGAATTTCCTTAATGGCTTGTAACAAGGGGATCTTGATACAAACATTCTTCAATTCATCTAGAAAGCTATAGTCAGGCAACCAAATTTGCTTTTCCACCCCTTTGTCAATTTGCAATCTTTCAGGAAAAGGAGGTGTAGCTAAAGATGTAGGTTGCTCAACTATGGGAGTTGTAGAGATTGATTCTTTTTCTTTTTGGATATTTTGGTTTTGAAGTGATACTTCAGAACCTTTATTAACTTTGAGAGATTCTTCCTCAGAAATGCTTGGTTGTTGAACACTTGTGGAAGGTTGATCTAGGATTCTACCTGATCTGAGTTGTACTTCATTGAGAGGAACAACCATATAGGTAGGGAATGGTTGACCTTCCATCATGTAAGCATTTTGAGGGTTCCTATTATTCGGATTTGGTAATGGCTGAGAGGGAAGTTGATTTGATTTCTGCTGGGAGAGTTGAGAATTTTGATTTTGTGGAGGAGGTTGTTGTTGTTGAGGGTATGGCAATGATAGTTGTTGACCTTGATTTGGAAGTTGAGGAGCTTGCTGATTCTGAAATGATGGAGGATATTGATAGAATTGAGCAAGTCTCGCATAAGGATTTTGCATGCTTTGCATCCATGCTTGGAAATAATTTTGAGGTTGAGGCCAAGGTTGTTGCCAAGGATTCCAATTTGGTTGGGATTGAGAATTCATAGAGTTGTTAAACCCTTGATTCTGTTGTCCTTGCCAAGGTCTCCTTGCAATAAAACAGAGAGATTCAAGTGTATCTGGATCCTCTTGAAAGACTGCTTTGAGGCCAGGAATTGAAGGACAATCCTTGGTCTCATGAGTTTCTGAGCAAATTACACATGTTTCTACAACGTGTGCATCTAAGGGACACTCCCTTAAAGCATGTTTCTTTCTACACTTCGGGCAAAAGATAGCCAAAGCCTCAGCTTCTGCTTTTTGTTTATTGTGAATCTTAAGGGTATCAAGTTGTTCACTAAGACTCCCTAAGATGTCAGTTTTAAATTCATCAAGCATACTGCCGATTTCAGCCCTACTCACTGATCCTGTTGCAGATTTATTTGCCCTAAGGAGAGAAGGATCTCTAGGCCCTTTTTGAGTTTTTGATTTGCCCCTTGAGAGATGGATACAAAGTTCTGCTATATTATTGAGAGAAAGTTGAGAAATATCCCCTTTCCCCATCATGTTTAAGATGTCTATCCATTCATCCCTAATGGCTTTTAATAAGAGGGCTTTTAAGGTCTCTTCATCCAAGGTACTCATTTTTGCTCTCTTCAAGTTATATTGAAATCTTTCAAGTAAATCTTCTAAGCTCTCATCTTCTCTTTGCATCATTTTAAATACCTCGTCCTTGTGATTAGTAGGCATACAGTAGTCCAAATACCTATCCAAAAAGGTTTGTTTCATTTCATCCCAAGTCCTAATGGATTGAGTGAGTAACCCCATGAACCATTTTAAAGCTTGATCTTTTAATGTTGAGGGGAACAATTTGAGTTTCTGAGTATCATCCAGATAGTCATAAGTTCGACACACAACTTCAAACTCAAATAAGAATGTTTCAGGGTCCTCAGTCCTTAACCCATGGAAGTTAGGGAGGACAGATGGTGATATGTTTTTCATGGTGGCTCGGGAATCCTCATTAACAATGGGAAACCCAAATGAATTATCCCCATCTCTATTTCCTCCTCCAATGGGACCTCTACCTCCTCCATTATTATTGTTATTTCCTCCTCCTCCTCTACCTCTACCTCTACCACCTCCTTCTTCCTCTGCCATGATGATTCTCCTAGGGATTTCAAAATCTTCTGGTTCCTCTACAAAGGGTGAATGAGAAGAGATTTCTCCTTCTTCTTCAGGTGATTCTACTTCCTCAATTACAATTGGTCTTCCTGTGGGAGAAAGAGAAGAGTCTCTTCCTGGTTCAAACTCAATAGAAGGTGTAGGAGAGTCAACTCTTGGCTCTTGAATTCCAGGAATTCTAGGACTAGGAGTTTCGGTTGGAGATAAGGGAGGTGTCTCTTGTCTATCCCTTGAAGCAGATGGACTTGTAAAAATTGAACTTCGAGCTCTAGCTAAAAACCTTCCCCTAGAATCTCTAGCTCTATGCATGTCATTTTTTTATTTTTCTTCAAGTCAAGTTAATAGTTCTTTTTCTGATCTTCCAGGTCACTCTAGGTGCAAGAAGAGAGCATACTCAAGAAACTACTAAATCAATAACTTTCTCTTTTCTGATCCTCCAGATCACTTTGAAGTGCAAGAGGAGAGCATACTTTGATAGGTTATCAACTTCTTTCCTTGAAATTTTTATGTTTTTTTTTTTAAGAATATGGCTACTTAATTTCACTTCCCCGACAACGGCGCCAAAATGTTTAGTCAATTTAGGGTTCCTAAATTGATGTCATTAATTGTCAACCCGGGGCTCGTAAGCTGATGAAGTGAAGGTGTACTATATGTACTTAAGCAACCTCTTAGAGTTTTTGTCGTTTGGGGGTGTTGTTTGTGGTTGATTTATCTTCCTAAAAATGGAATGATGATTATAGACAGATGAGTGCAAGTGTGTGAAAAGTGAGTTCTAGATGAGTGAAAGTGTGTGATTGGTGATTTCTAATTACTTGCTGAATTTGTAAAGGAAAAGAACTTGAAAGAAATGAATAACTTGCAATGACTTGAAAGCAAATGACCACGTTCTAATGGCATTAGTCTCTACTCATATTGCTGCAAATAAAAGAAACAAGAAAATCACTTCAAGGACTGATGATAATGGTTATCTCTTCCTAACTCCCTGCTTCTACCACATAGTACTGTGTAAAACACGATTAGGAAGTAGCTGAAGACAAATCCAAGAATTGATAAAAACTCTAAATGACAAATTATAACACTACTAAGCCTTTTCCATCATACTGCTTCCTACATATGTGATTATGTGTAACAAGTGGAAAAAGTATTAGTGCCACAAGCCAAGACTACTTAAAAACAAGCTGCAATTAATTAGTGTTCTGTTCTCTGAAAGATAAACCATTCATGATAAAGAGAACATAAATTAGTTAGCATCCAACTTGTAAAACTAAGCAAAAAACTAATCTAGAAAACAGAGTAAAAAGGGCAGCATTACGAATAAGACAACTGCAACTACCATTAGATATTAAAGCAAATACAACACACTCAATCCCGGGTTAAAACCTGCAAAGAAGCAAATCTGATCAGTGAAAATAAAGGCTGCAGCAATGAAAAGAAATCAAGATGTACATAACTCAAGAAAAGGAAATGTTGTATGTGAAATAAAGGAATTGCAGAAGTATAAACATGAAATACTTATACAAGGGTAGTTATGAACGGGGGCCCTCCATCCATACAACCCACAGAAAACTCAGATGCTTTAAAACTTCAGAACAGCACTGTTTCCATTACTTCATATGCAGAAATACATAGTCAAAAGTGCTGGAACAGCTCTATAAAAACAGAGTTCAGAAATACGCTAAAATTCTCACAAGTTCATAAACTACAGCAGCTAAAAAGTTAACATAAGCGTACGCAGACGCAAGTATTTATAGGCATCTGCAAGATGGCCTAATGCGTAAAGCATA
This sequence comes from Pinus tabuliformis, assembly GCA_031772625.1. NCBI lineage: Eukaryota > Viridiplantae > Streptophyta > Pinopsida > Pinales > Pinaceae > Pinus > Pinus tabuliformis. The sequence goes on from CM062816.1 coordinate 1,214,720,795, forward strand.
AAACAGAAAATAAACTGAATATCATGCGTATTAAAGGTGCAGTGAACACGTCATATGCTTCATGGTCGAGCTGGAGATCCTGGTCGTTATGGGCAATGAATCCAGCATTAGATCATGTTCCCCACGACTTACAAAACACGGACAAGTCATCTTTTCCACCGACGTGACCAAACAGCTTACGCATCAACGTTAAGCTGCCTTTATTTGACCGTAACTTGACCCCCTTTGACCGGAGGTACAGATGACGTGGCTGGCTGAACTGATGGCACAGGAACCTCGAGCACATATATTCCAACATGCCCATGTGGCTCGTTCTGCAAAATAGCACGTGGAACCTTGAGATCAACAAAATGGCTGCGGAATCATCAGATGGCTGCAGAATCGCTGAATGGCTGCGGAATTGCCAGTCAGCTGCGGAATCTCTGCAAATATGTCAAAAACTAAACAAAACAGTCACCCATTAGCAAAGCTCACTTGATCATGTTTAATGACAACTAATGTAATGATCTGGGTGGAAAATGAGGCAAAAGAGAGAGGAAAGTGATGAAAACAGTAGGTAATGATGGATGATAAGGTGTAAAGTAGAGGCTCTACAACATGTACATCATTGCAGCAGATAATCATCCTACCCAAAGGATGATAATTTCATCAAAATTATCAGTCTACCATCAGACGATTGTCCGTTCTATGTACAGAAAAATGAATTTATAAAGCTGAGCATGGGAATGCCCGCCTCAGCTAGATCATGAAGACAGTATGAAAAATAATGTATTGTATTGTATTGTATTACATGTCTCCTCCCAGCAATGAATGAACTTCGGATCCTCTTGATAAAGCATTTCACCCGATAAACGGCCTCATACTTTAGGGGGCAACTGTTATAGACATTTTTGTGCCTTACGGCATTGAGCATGAAATGTCCATAATCTAGGGGATCCAAAGTCCCTAAACATGTTGTTCCTACCCCTAGAGGAACAAGGCTAACAAACCACAGCAATTCACAGAAGTTCTCCACCAGAAACTACTAAAAAACAAGTCAATTCAGGATCAATTCAGAGGCTCCACTAGCTGTCCGCGCTGAAATGCAAAGTCTGCACTGGCTACCTGCACTGCAACGCAGGTAGAAGCACTACCAGGGTGCGCTGAGCGGGAATTGACAAATGGCAAGTTCATTCAACAAGGTGTCAAGACCCTGGAAGCTTCCAGAATCTTCCTCAATGACACTTGCCTCAGTTAATTCGACTAGTGATGAGTAAGAGGTTCTCAATCTCCAAGTGGAAGCAAGAACTGATAGAGGGAGAGGACACTAGTCAGATCTCAAGCTGACTCATCCTCTCTCCAAACATCTATATATGGATCTCTCCTCCATGAGATCTAGAGGCTGGAATTTTGTTATTGCAAAGAATTGTTGTTGGTTTGAGGTTGGAATCATTGGGTGCTTAATGCTTTGAGGGAAGGTGAAGATAGGAATTTCATTTGCTGGGAAGGAGATGCTGGATTGGAGCCCTCTGGGTTGTATCTCTTCCTGAACCTTGTTATTCATCAATAAAGCTATCTTGGTTTCTCCTATATACTGGTGTATCTTTGATGTATGATTGCATTAGTATGTTTAGTTTATTTCTAATCCTGAACTAGTTATGAATATGAATCTATGTCTTTGTGTAGTGTTCTCTTCTTGTGATCTTGCAGGAACCTGTTGAAGCTAGGCGAGCGAGAAGGCAAGTAGCTGGGAACTCTCAAAGAGAAGAGAAACCGGATCGAGGGACAAACGAAAGACACCGGTTAGTCCATCCATCTCTCTTCATTCTTAATTCATAAAGGAAGAATACTAGAATAGTTGTTTTTGTTTGTTACTAAGGCACTGTCACACCTTAGGTGGATAGGATCGTCCTGCATAGGAATTTTTCCCCACAACAGGTCCCCCTGCTCATCCTTCCTGGTTCACACCTCTTCCTTGTTCCTTCACAGATCCATATTATGCCCAACCAGTTGCTCATTCATTTCACTCTTATGCTCAGCCACAGCCTTAGTGGAATGCACCTTATCAGGAGTGGAGGCCCCAGTACAACTCTCATCCCGCTCATTTTACTCCACCACCTGCTCATCCACAACCATTGCCTCCTCCTCCACCAAGGCAACACCAAATGCCTACGCAACCACAATGCCATCCACTCCATCTCAATTTCACACCTCCACTCAACTACCCATGCCATTTCCAAAGCCATACCATGGAGTAGCTCAAGCCAATTGCAAAGATGAGGCACAACATGTGCAAATGACTGCTCTTGAGCTCAATGATCTTCACCATAGCTCAGGAAGAGCATTGCAAAAAAGAGATCATCTTGAAAGCATTAAAGGATCACATCTAGCAAAAGAAGATTCAAAAGAGGAGATCAAAGAACCATGGGCTGCACTTGATGAAGAGAATAGATCAGAATCAAAGATCGAGAGAGTTTCTTCATGGTTACCATCAAATCCTCCATGTACTCAAGAGAAAGATCAGCAAAAAGAGGAAGATGAGAAAGTCATGTTAGAAGGTGACATGAAACATGATCCAGATTAGCAAAAGAACCAAGGATATCAGAGCTATATTGAGATATGGTTTCAGAAGGTCACTAAGTTGCAGCGGTACTCTCTTCCTCAACTATGTTTGATCCCTTCAAAGTCAGATCATTTGGTCTCTAAAGTCCGGATAGTTGTCCAAGCATGCATTTCGAGCCTTCACATCATTTTTTCTCTAATCTCGATGTGCACATGGCTCCATTGGAAGTATTCTTATACTTGAAAATGATTTTGTTTTTCAAGTAGGGTAGGGTAGAAAAAAAAAAAGAAAAAAAAAAAAGAGAAAAAAAAAAGAAAAAAATGAAAAAAGAGGAAAATAGAAATCTAAGGTGAAAACCTCCTCGGAGGCGCCTTAGATTGGCTCATTGATTGAAAACCTCCATGAGGCGGTCAATGGGTTGGAAAAAAAAAGAGAAAAGAGAATAAGATCTCTGGGTGAAAACCTCCCTTAGAGGCACCCAGGGCAGGCACTTAGGGTGAAAACCTCGATGAGGCGCCCTAGTTGTTTTTCAAAAAAAAAAAAGAGAAAAAAATAAAATAAAAATAAAACTAATTTCCATTGGTTAATTGCAGGTTGCAAGAAGGACGTTTCATGACAGGAGGAGCACTCAAATCAAGGTCAAAGGAATTTTTTTTTTGTGCCTTCTACAGGAAGCTTTGTATTTCTACAGGAAACATCCTGTAGAACCTTTGGATGACCCAAATTCAAATTAAAAATGGAATCTGATGGTGGGAATCTGTTGATTAGACTTGCAAGCACTTGTGTGGCCATCCCTTGCCTTTCTCCATCATTTTTTTCCACCTCATTGTGCTTCTCATTGTGCTTCTACAGGAACTTCCTGTAGAAATTGTGGGAAACTAGACATGGATTTCAAAAAGTGGTTTGGCGAACATGGTAGCTTCCTCAAGGGTTTAGAAGTCCTCATGCAATCTTCCAACTCCTCCTCCATCATCTCCATACCTGCATCACAGCCCAAGCTCAGTTTTTCCTTCCACGCAAACATTTGCAAAAAGCCTTGAGGCAAAAATCCATAGAACAAAATTTGTTTTTGCCATAACTTGAAAACCATGCATCCATTTGAAAAACCGTTTTATGGGGAATTGTACAAGTGTGATGGAAACATGCTTGAGCAGTTTCAGCCAATTCTGGTGCACGGTTTCCAGGAAATCAGCCTCCATCACCATCAGCCATTTTTTCATTTTCTCCATATCCGTGTATTCGTTTCAAAACCTGTTTCATGGGGATATGCATATGAGTGATGGTAACCTACCCAAGCAGTTTCAACCGATTTCGATGCACGGTTTCCGAGAAATTGATCTCTAAAATCTTCAGCCATTTTCCAATTTTCTCGAAATCCGTGCATCCATTTATCAGAATTTTGCCATGGGAGGTGCATCATGATGATAGAAACATGCTCAGCAAGTTTCAGATCGATCCACTTTACCATTTGGGAGAAATGGCGAAAACAAGTTCTGGTTCTGTGACAATGCAGTAGCAGCAGCTTGAACGTGCAGATTTGAACGTGGAAACAAATGCATGTAGCTTAGATCTGGTCAGGGGACACCTGCACAAGGACAAAAAATAAAAAATCATCAGCCAAGCCCTCATGCGACCAAAGGATCCAAGCATGCAGCAGCAGAATATGAGCATGCAGCAGCAAAAAGCTTCACAGCAGCCATTTGACTTTAGGTACGTGACTAAACCTTGTTCATCTATTGCATGAATCTAATCTAAGCATTGCATGAACGAATGGAATGGTGAAATTAAGCCACGAATATAGCAAGGTTAACTTGACATCCAGTTCTCTAGCACTCACGAGAAAATCACGTAGCATGCGTGGATAGTCATTCACGTGGAAGTTGAGAAACACAGGCAATGGAAGATTTGTTGAACTTCAGTGCATAGGGCATCAATTGATTAACAAATAGAAGAAGACATGCAGTTCATGATAGCACAGCAGTTCATATGGGCCAGCACATGTTTTTGCCACTCACTCCACCAAAAATCACGCAGAATTAATGAGCGCTCAGCCGAAACTCATAGACTGTTGTTAACTTGCACTTGCATCATGTTCAACTGAAGTATAGATCCTCTGCTTCCTCAAAATGATTAACCTATCATCCTTCGCTGATTGTCTTGGCCTGTTCAAAATTCTCCAGCATACCAAGATTGTGCAGAGGCGCAGAGACATCCTATGGCATCCGGCTAGCATTCTACAGGAAGACGTTTTACAGGAAAATACAGCAGAGTCTTCCAGAGCAGAGAAGCCTGAGTTTTTCTTCATCAAGTTTGGAGCTTGAAGAAAGGTAGGATCAAAAACACCATTCCCATGCATGATATTTTGAAAGGTGGTGAACTAGCTTGGTTGAAGTGGGGACAATTAAAACCAGTCTACCCGTGGGTCAAGAATGGTGGTTTGCTTGTGGGATACACGGAATTTCTTTCAAATAGCGCTGCCTCACATTCTCTTCCAAGGTTCCTGTTAACAAATGATCCATATGATAATGATAAACCGATGTAAGGCTTACTTGTGCATAAAAAATTTTGACTGTTATGTGGTTGGAATAAAAAAAGAAAAAGAAAAAAACAAGCTCTGCGCCCTCACGGACCCAGAGCTCACATTCCATCTCATTTGATATTCATTATCTGATTTGATATTTTCCTCGAAATTCCATCTCATCACATCGAGACCTCCATAGTAGGGAATGTAGAACAAATTCTCCTCTGCATGATCAGAAACCAGACATGGGTGCCTTGAGATTCTGGAATGGGAGATGAGCTCTAGCGCATATTGATGAGTCTGAAACCAGTGCTTATAAAAATTTTCTATGGGCTTCCCCATTCCTTCATTGCTAAGATAATCACAGAGACTGAGCCATGGAATCAGGTTGTGGCATTGCTCTACAAGCTCTGCATTGAATCTTTTGGGCAAATCATATACATATATTTGCCTTCCTTTGCATTGTTTCTGGCTTGGATCCTTCATGCCCGCAGGCATTGAAGCAGACCTAAAGGCCTCCATTTGCATTTTCACTGCATCCAAGTAAAAATGAGCACCCACTGTTTCCTTTTGCAGCGAGGAAAAGGAGCAAATTGAGGCAGAGAAACTAGCTAAGGGCAAGGAAACACAGGGCAGACCATCACCAGAAAGGTCGCCAGAAAAGAAAGAGGAAAAGCAGGAGAAAAAAAACAAGATGCTGAGGCCAAAACAGTGGGTTGTAAAATAACACAAATGCCAAGGGAGAAGCGGTTGCAAGCACGAGCAGAGAGAACTGAAAAAGGCCAAACAAGTAGGGACACACCCAAGGTAACCAGCAGCACAGTTCAAGGAGAAGGCACCCCAAGCCAAGCAGGAAAAATTAGAGAAAATTGGTTCTACAGGAAGTTAGCAGACTGTTTCTACAGGAAGCCAGCGAACTGTTTCTACAGGAAGTTTGGAGAGAGGGCAGAAGAAGGAGAAATCGGCCAAGATTTTAGCTAAGGAAGCCACCAGGGCTATTAAAGACGAGGAGAGAGATTGGTTGCTCAGAGGATGAGCAACACTTTCAGTAGGGGGGTGATGATGAGCCCCAAAAATGGATAATTATTTGGGCTCATTCAACTCCTAATTTGAATTAATCCACCATTCTCATTAGTTTATTGCATGTTTTTGATTATATTTATGTTAATAGAGTGAATTTGGTTAGTCATTATGCCAACAAGTCTAATGGGTGCTTTGTGTAGCCCTTTTGGTCAATTTGGAGACAAAATTGAAGGTCTTAATGAGCACTTGGCAGCCAAATTCGTGGGAGAACAAGGGAGAGGATTTGTAGGAAGGTGTCCCATTCATTTATGGGCCCTTACCTCGAATTCTCCACCATTAGCTCGGAGTTCAAGGGCCACCGAATCAATCAGCACAAGGGCAGCCAAGCAAGTCAAGTAGGACTGTTGTTAACTCCAAGTCTTGGGCAGCCGAGTCCCTAAATTTTAGGAGGATTGTTGGGTCCTCAAATTGTATAAATAAGAAGGCTTAGGGCCTCATTTTGGTTAGCTAGTGGATGTTAGCTAGTTAGCCAGTAGATAGTAGCTAGTAGTTAGTCATTTCATAACCTTGTTGTATTCATTTTGTAATTTGATTTATAGGCAATAGATTAGCTTTGCTTTCAGCTCATTCTCAAGCTCTCCTTGTGGACAGTTTTGATGTAACTCTTCATTCTTGATTAATAAAGATGAATCCAGCTTTGCACCAGCTCTAAATCTCTCTTGGGAGGCTGTAGCTCTTGGGGTTGGGCTCATCTCAAGCGCCCAGTGCCTCCCTTGTTTATCTTTATGTGTGTTTGCTGCATTCTTAAAATAAAGTCTGCTCTTTAGATGTAATTCGTGCTTTGTTACTTAGGTTGCTTTTGATGGTTGAAGTAGCTTTTTATGTTTAGGATGGATTGGTAGGAGTTAGTCATGTGTTTATATCTCTTTGATAATGTTTTGTTCACATGCTGTACGTGATTCTTGTCATGAATAAGGTTGTTGTTCACTGATCTCATTAAACTGTTAGATAGATCATCTAATATTTTGATTGTATGTAAGAACTAGTTGGTTCGATCAGGTAAACACTATGCTGGGCACCTTCATCACCTCCTCATTCATCTGAGCCTCGTCCAGATCAGCTCCTCCATCACCAAGTCTGTTTCCTCATCTCCCATCTGCTCTTTTGCCACGTAACCCTACCTTCTTGCTTTTCCATTGCCTAAACCTTCTTTAATGCAAGCTAGACTTCCACACCCTCTCATCACCTCATCCCCCAGTCATTGGGTCATTCCAGGCCCCTACCCTACCTCCCTACCCATTCATGCATTCTCTCCCACTCACCTATCAGTCAAAAACCCAATCACGAAACATCCTATAGAAGAATCACAGAACTTCCTGTAGAAACCCCTGCAGACTTCCTGTAGAAGTTCATAAACACGGTTGCATGGCATCCTGACTTTGTGAAACTCTCTGAAAGGATGATAGGGATCCCTTAGACCCTCTCCGAGTCTTCCCAACCTTTTCCAAGCATTTCTCCTCCTTGATCCACCCCTGCACAGTGAAAAGCTAGTTAAAAGCACATGCATGATAATTCTAATAACTTAAACAAAAATACAAAAAGATGTTTTCTTCAGATAGTGATAACTTATACACATGCATTTTACCTTCTTAGAAGTAATGGCATCTCTTTCGGTAGTTTGCATGCTCTCCTTTGCATCGGTAGGACTAGCTGGTAGAATTAGGGTTTGCTAGGGTTTATGTTTCTTTTTGGCTTTCAGTTTCTTTCCACAAGTAGATTAGCTTCCTTTGAGTTAGCTTTCATCCATCAGTTAAAAAGCTTCTTCTAAGAGCTCATAGAAGTTGGCTTGAGCCCCTAGCGGACTTGTGCCAGCTGACCAAGTGACAGCTGCGGCAAGAGCTAGTACTTGTGCATCCAACACCGTCGCTTCCAAGTTTGTTACGAACTACCAGGTTGATAAAATTAAAGAAGGGAGTTCCAGGAGTTGTAGCATTATTGCTACAATACTGGAGCCCACCAATAGCTTTTTTTCTTCCTTGAGCTTATGTTGGACTTCCTACAACATCCTTTTAGTATCTTCCAGCCTTTTATTTGCTCTCTTGCTTTATGTTGTCCTCCTATTGCACTGACACCTCTTCGCATCTATCTCCAAATCTAACGTTTCCACAAGTGGGTCTTCCTTAAACTTATATCTTTACTCCTTTGTGCCTTCGACAATCTTCCTCTTGCCTTTGTCTTGCACAAGTTTTTTCTTGGTGCTGTTGTTGTTACTGCTCCCTGTGGTGTTGTTGTCTTCAGTGCTATTAGCCACTACATTGCAATGTTGATCAGTTCATTGAGCCTAGAGGAGTTGTACAATATCTCCATGGGTCTTCCTCTGACTAATGACACACGCAATGGATCCAAGGATAGTAACCTCTCACACAGTAGTCCCTACATAAACCACATCGGTCGTAAGAGTTGAAACTCCTGGTGTCGAACTTAAACTTCTTGAAGTCTTCCACTTTGGCATTTTCTCCTTTCAAACTCCTAATCATGTACAACCCAATTCACACAGGAAGCATGGGCCATGGTGTCTTATTCTTCCTATGCAATGCAACTGACAACCTTATTGAGATGTGGTATGTAATCTCCTGCATGACCAATTTGTCCACGGAAAACCTCACCAACACATGCAAATCTTTCTCCTTGTTGTACAACCTTATGAAGGTTCCCTCAAGTGATGCATACCAATCTGTAATGTTTAGCAATGCCTCCATTACTGCCTCAAACATGCAGGATGAGTCTTGTTCAAAGATCATCGTGTACAGAGGGGTGATGAAATGGTCACATATTCTAGCCATGACTTCTCAGTGACTGCATTCTGAGAGAAACTTGCAATATATGTTCACAACACTTTCTTAAGGTGTCCATCCCCAACCCATGCCAAGAAACTATTAACGGGCACAAATTGCATTGAGCAAGTATGAAAACATGAAGAAATTTTCTTGCCAATCCTTGGGCAGACTGTGAGAATTGCATAGATGCACTTTAAACTAGAGCCAACATGTTGGACCATTTGAATGGATTTCCTTCACTTTCTAGCTGATCCAACATAGCAACCCAACTCTACGGGAAGGTTTATGTACTCCCTTGGCCATACAAGCATCATGCGAAGATGACCAAGAACTGATATGCCTTCCTAAGTGCCTTTGTCCTATATATTTGGTTGGTTGCAATCCTGAACTTTGTTGGCTCCTTTAGCCAACGCTTCAAGATATATTTTGTGTTCGAGCTACCATTTTGAGTATAAAATGGTGCATCCATCCTGCTTATTGAGAATGGAAAATGATATATCTCCTAATAATCCTTCATCCTAAAGGAAGCAAGCCTTTCTCCACTGGCACTGCTCAGTATCACCATCTCAATTAGTGTGTGAGATAATCAGCGGATCACATTTGCACAAGGGAACATGGGAAACTTGCACGAAACCCTGTATAGTCCTAACTTATGGATGTTAACATAGACATATCAATCCTCCATATTTTTTGCAAAGTTTCCAAAGAATATGGTGTTGATGTCTTGCCATGTGATCTTGATGTCCTTCTCGATGAAGAGTTGTGTATCTGTGTACACGGGAAAGCTCATTGACTACTATTCAACCACGTCCCTAGTACTGCTTTCAATTGTCTTTTGATCCAACTCTCTTGGATACCATGATAATTGTACTGTTGAGAAGCTGCTAAAAAACCGTTAGTACCTGGAGACACAGAAGACACTCATGGAGAGAAAATGTCAGCTAAAAACATCAAAAAACTTCAAGAAAAATTCAAGCAACGAACTAGTGATTGTTGGGAAATATTGCACAACATTGACTTCGGGAAGCTGGGAGACTATTAGTTGGAACTATGCAATGCGTAGAACATTCAAGCTGGGTTGTTGGCTCGAACTGCACATTGCAGTTCTAGGAGGCAAGACTAGGTACTACCTCTCAGGATTGTGCAGAGCATAACTAGGAGACAGTTTGGGTAGCCTCTACACAATTCGTGGAGGTAAGCCATAGCATTGACTACCAGGAATGAGTAGAGCTCACTGGGAGACATAGGATCGAGTTCAAGACAACCCTGATTTGCCGAATGGAAACCTTAAAACATGAACGAGTGAATGTGTGTGCAAAGCTAGTACAAATTTGAGTGAAATAAACATGCATGTGATTCAAGAAAGTGAAAAAATCACTCAAACATCAAAACCAAGAAGTTCATGAAGTGAGTCGTCGAAATGACGATTGTGAGTGCAAAAATAGTGTTATTTATGCAACACTAAGGAAAGGTAATGAAAAAATTGACACAACACTTCTACAAGCTAAAATACATTAAAACACCAATGGTCATTCAATAAAACTAAGGAAATAACACTAATACACGCTGAAAATAAAAAAGCGACAAAAAAGCAGTAAAAGGCATGCAAATGAAAACTTACTCGGAAAAGTTGCGCTGACTATGCCGAAGGTTCCTAGATGCCCAAAGAATGCCAGAGCTCCAAGATCGAATATGTAGAATGAGATTTGAAGTGTTGTTTGAATAGATTTTGCAAAATTAGGGTTTATGACATGCATGCCACAAATCTAGGAAAAAGTGAAACTTAGAGGGAAGTTTCTAAAATCGGTTTTGTATGTAACTCCTGCTGCTAAAAATAGATACCTAAAATCTAGTGATGCTTTTTCAATTTTTTCTTTTTCCTTTTTTGGGAAAAACTGCCCAACACATAAGGAAGGATTGTGCAATTCTAGAGGGAACTGAACAACCTGCCGACACATTCAATGGTCAATTAGTGAGGGAAAGCTTCTGTGTTGTTTCTAGACTGAGAGGCATTGGCCGACTAGCCAGCTCTATTTAATTTTCTAGAGTAGTGATGTTGTGTTGTTCTGCATATTTCCATAAAGCAGTGCAGCTGGCCAGTTTTGTGCAATTCTATAGAACAGTCCAACTGGCCTAAGCTTCTCCGTGCATTTCTAGATGGCAGTGTAGCTGGAACAGTTTCTGTGCATTTCTAGATGGCAATGCAACTGGAACAGTTTCTGTGCAATTCTAGATGGAAGTATAGCTGGCTGAAACTGTAAGATTTTTTAGAGCAGTGTCAATTGGCATGCTCTGCATAATTTTCATAGAAAGGTTGCCTGGCCTACTCTGCACAGTCCTTGAGTGTAGGGCAACTACTAGGCTGCTTTGCACATTTCTGGAAGGGAAGACAAGTTGCCCTCCATATTTGGGCAGTTTTGCCTAAAAATCAGTTGACCAGATATGAACCAAGTGGTAGGTGTGCTTGTGGTTGAACAATGGGAAAAGTGAGCTGAACACAAGCTGTAAAGAGACTCAAATAAACATAAGTACCTTATTAGTTCAGGATAGCTACAATGGTTTGAGGAGGGAGGCTCCAAAATGAAGAGAAGGCAAAATTTTAAAGGGTAGTTGTAGACGCTACAACAATACTGTGAATCCTTTAACCATGTAATTGAATAATGTCATGTACTTATGGTGAAGATGCAAGAAAAAAGGAATGGGTAGCAGACAAAAAAAGTGTTGAAAGGAGGATTGATGAACCTCGAATTAATGGTGTCACTAGAAGTGGAGTTGTGACTGGTAGTGATAAAGTGGATGAAAAGAAAGAACCTGAAAGTGCATGGTTCAGAAAAACTATTGAGAAAGTTCTTGTATTTTATATTTAGAAAGAAAAAGAAGTATCTATTTAACAAAAGTGAAGTTATATGGATGTTGGAGCTTTGACCTCTAGTGCATAGCCAAAGACCAATCATAAAGGTATATGCGACGTGTCATCATCTTTGATACAAAACTAAGCTCCGACATAGGATCAAGCTCTGACACAAGACCAAGATTCACCAAATCAAGTAGGTATTTTAAAGTATTTTATGCAAAATTGTATAAAATCATTAAGAGATCAAAAGGTTGTAGAAGGACCTTAAGATTTGATAGATTTTTGTGCATCCAAATAAACATCTCAAAGTGAGATGTGCGCAGTGAATAATTTTCATCGACAGAAGAGAACCAAAGAGAGATGAGGCTTAGTACGCAAATAGGAGAATATGATATGGATCAAATTATTCTAGATCTGGGATCTGATGTTAATCTCTTGATGAAGCATACATGGGAATTAATGGGTAAGCTAAAGATACAGTGGTCACCTATTCAGTTAAGGATGGAAAATAAATTTAAAAAAAAGATCTTCCCTCTAAGAAGACTACCAGGTGTCACAGTAGATATTGAAGGAGTTAGCACTCCAGGAAACTCTCCTAGGTTGCAGATTAGAGATGCCTGATAACATATAACCTTCAATATTATTCTTTGAACTATTGGAATAAATGATGGTTTGGATCAAGTTAGATAACCATTTCAACTCTATTCTCACTCAAGACATGCATGAATACTCTCAACAATACAAGGCTTTAGACCGCTAATGCTCAATAATTTATATATTCAGTAGATAGATGGAGAACACCGACAGTACTAGCAAATGCATGTATGACCACACATGGATGGTTAGCTATAGGCAACAAAGAAGCTTGCAAATCTAATATATCAAAGTAGAGATAAGACGATAGTTATCTAGCCTTAGACACAAAGAAAAAATGAACAAACTATTCAAGTGCAAGCATAGAACAGCAAAGAGAATGGACCTTGAACATATAATGGCAAAAGAAGCTTATATTGCTTAGAATGAAAATGAGAAGCTTGAATGAACAGAGGAGGAATAATCTCCAAAAGTTGACCCTTTGTTACATCTTACTAACAGCTATTTATAGCTTGTTTACAATGATCCTCAGCCTTTTGAGTCTTTAGGGGTTTTAGTCTATCCTTCTGTCTCTTCAACTGATTGATTCCCTCAATAGGAAACATGGTTTGGAGGTTTCTTCTTCTCACAGAAGACTAACCATATTAAATATTTGTGGGCAGCTTGTTGTGATGCCTGGGAGCTCTCTCATGCCAAAGATGCCCCGTAATGTTTGTTAGGATGGTTTTTGCATTGTTTGTGCTGTTGGCGCTCCCTCATCTTGTTTGATTTGGCTGTGTGGCATGTTGTGGCTCCATGATCATTTCGAGTTGATTTGGCAGTGTTGTGCTATCTATGCTCCTTAATCACTTTTGTTGCAGGTTAGCTACACATGTTATGGCTCCATGACTACTTTTTCATTGATTCAGCCTCTTCTCTGTGGTGGAATGGCTCTTCGGGCTTATGAAATCCCTTTAAAATGCAAATAGTGTTTGCTTTCTATTATGAACAAAAAGCACAACAATTCAGAGAATTCTTTCCCCTCCCTGTCCTTTTCAGACTTTAAAAATTCCATAAACATGATTAATTGTTTTATCGGGTCTTCCCTTTGGGTCGTTGTTGCATATCACAGTTGGTCGGTTCCCTCACTTCCGTTTGTATTTGGTAATTCGTGAATAACCCTAGAAAACATGAAAAATTGCCTTTGGCAGACTTCAAAAAATATATATATTTTACTTCCCAGACCCTTTTGGGTTCGAGATTCATTGCTATTGGTTTTGGTCCAAGGTTCCTTTTTATTTTGTTGTATAACGAAATACATGAAAAATGCATTAAACAAGGCTTTGGCGCGGACCTGAAATTTTATAAGAAATCATTTATAATGCCATTAGGTTCGTCCCATGGGGTCACACGCATGTATATGCAAAGGCCCTACCCCTTTGGTTTCTGCCGATAGCGATCCAACGATGTAACGTGGGTTGTCACCAATCGCAGTCGCAACGTCCTGTTGGTATGTGCCAATAACACTGACTCGCCTCCGCTGATTGCGACCCGCCAATATGATCATCGACAATCGTTGATCGACAGTGTCTCGCTCCATTTGCCACTGCCTGTGACTACCAATTTTGTGATTTAGCTACTTAGATATGGGTCGTTGGTTGGCTAGATCTAATGGCAGCTATGAATTCTTGAGTTTTAAGCCTGTAATAAGGGTTTTGGCCTGTTTAAATGCATTTTTTTTGCCTCCCGATAGTGTATTTCTTCCCTTCCAAGGGCTCTCCTCCTTCGTTTACTTCGATCATTGGATGATCTTAAGCACTTTTGAAGAGTTAGGGAGTGCTTTGAAGCATATTTGGATCCCTTGGGATGATTCTTAAGAAAATTTGGAGACTTTTAGAACATATATTGATCCAATTTTGGGCCTTTTGTCAGCGAGGCTAAAATTGGCTCCTTCTGGGGATGAAATCCTCCCTGTGAGGTTTCAAGAACTACAAATCAATGCCTTTCGTATAAATAACAAGATCAAATCTTCCTCCTAGTGTTGCATTGGGCATGGAGTCTATTTAGCATGAAATAAAAACTTTGAAAACTGTTAGCTACCTATACCAATAGGTTTCATATTTCATGATTGGCAATGAAAGGTCCAAATATGCTCTGCTTTGAGGATGCAAAGATCACATATTTCCATAAGAATACAATCTGTGCTTATAGCTTGATATAGACTCAAATTTTGATGGATGGTCCAACAGTCTAATCTGGATCATGCCATGTTTGAATTTTCAGTTGTAGAATAGAGAAAGAAGTCTGTCCAAACTGTTTAATCTTGGCAGACAAGTAGTTCAGGTAGAGAAGAAAAGGCTCCCAACAGCTTAATCTGGGACCTTGGAAGAAATAAGGGTAGAAGTAGATAGAAAAACAAAAGAAAAAGCCAAAGAAAAGAAAAGGCAAGTAAGGGTCTGCAAGCCTAAATGCACCCTTCAAGAAGAAACAAAAAATGCTAGGCAAAGTAGCTGGGTAAGCAGATGGGGTTACAGAAGTGGTATTCATTTCAGATTTGACCTTGAGGGTCAAGATGAGAAAAGAAAAACAAAGAAGCATGTCTAACTTCCCAATTATCCCTTTTCCCACTCATTACTAACATCCCCTCATCAATTGAATTGCTTAGAAAACTTGAGGTTTGATGCTGGTTTTATTCATTGAAAAGCCACATTTCTTGTCTAAATTTCTTTTCATTTTGATCTACTCCCTAAAAACTAAGTAAGTTTCAAATAAACTTAGTGATTTCCCCCTTCATTCACATTTTCCCCCATATTAACTCTAACTCTACTATGTAATTCCCCTATGCTACCCTTCCCCTACTATTATTAACACCATGGTGTATAAACCCCAAATTTTGTATATATATCCCTCCCCTTGGCATTATAGCCAATAAGTCCTCTGTCAGGGATCAAATTGGCATCTGGTCACTTTGATGAACCTAAAACCTCACCCCTCTCCCTTCTTTCAAGTCATTCTACCCATTAAACCTCCGTTTGTAAAGAAAAACCTTATAAAAACCCCCTCTTACCCATAAACCCCTTGAAATTGTGAAAAAACCCAAAAAACCCACATTATGCCGCTTATCCAAAGTTTCGGCGCATATGTTCGATTTTCCAAAATACATTGAAAAAACTTTACAAAAACCCATATCCTAAGGTTTTCCGCCGGGCGCATATTCCAAAACAAACAATAAATTAATCCCGCCCCCCATCCGTATTGTTCGGTCACATCACCCTTCCGTCAACCGTCGGATCGGACCCATGAGATCCAACGGCCCTCGTTGATATCGAAGCGGCCCCGACGTCTGACAGATACCTTCCGATATCTGTCAGAAGGTGACGTCAGGGGCCCGCCACGCGCCTTCTCCACAATACATCGGAGGTACGCCTGACAGATTCCACCTCCGTAGCTATAGCGGTGCGATATAAAACCGCCATCCGTTTCCGGTTTCGGTCAAACCGCTCATCCGACGTCATCCCCACGTCATTGCCACCCCGCCATCGTGTCAACCTCTTTGTCCGCCCTCATGCCAACGTGTCTGCCACCACATCATCTTCGTGGACCAATAGCAGCTCGCCACCTCACCCGATGATGTCATGCTGACGTCATCCGACTCCGACCCCACCCGATGACGTCATGCTGACGTCATCCCAAAAACGTGCCAATATTGCCAAAAATCCATTTTTAGGCCAAAATCTCGTGTTTTTTCCATTTTTGGCAAAAGACACTACTGTTATTTCTGCATGCTGCTCACGTCCAAACCAGCACCCGCCTGCTAAAGTCGATTCCGAGACCGCCAGAGCCTCCGTTGCACCTGCATTCGCAACTCTTGCCGACGAATTCACCAGGTATTCTTCAAAATCATCCCATAAACCTGGTTTTATCCATAATTCTGCAAGTAAACTGTCGACAGACCTTAAAACTCTGTTTTCACCGTTAAAAACACTGTGACCTACACTTATATCCAGCCAGTGAAGCCATTAAACTCCTGCAGGGCCGCATTTGACAAATTGAGTTGAAATTCGCACCTAAGTTCGCGCAGTCGTGAACTAGATACCTTAACTGACCAAACTCACTACAGAAAACACTTTGCTCAGCCCTGTTACTATTTTATCAGTCCTTCAAGCGGTATTTCAATTGCTGCAACTGTCTCACTCATCCGCTGTTCCATACACTTCACATTTCTCCCTCAAAGAAGACTCTTGGGTTGCTCTGCATAGCAACTCTATCCATAAATCCTAGGAGAAGTCATGGATCCACCAGTGGCTCCAATAGCACTAAACATTGCTCCATTAAATGCCCCTCACAGACATTTGGAATGGCAGTCCCTGGCAGACATGGACTATCAGATTTCAGAGGAAATGCTGATGGGTACCAAGTTCCACATTCACCTGCTTAATGAACTGAAGGCTAAGCATGAGGCTGGAATAGATGTGCTGGGCATATGGAGCTCATTCCTCCCTATTTTCAAGCTCCCTCAAGTTAACCAATTCCCTGAGTTGATCCATCTGTGTGCTGAAAATTATGACCCCACTCAGAGGGCAGTTCTTGACCCTTCAGGATCAGTTGTGTTTTATGTCACCCCAGAAGCTATCAAAGATATGCTCTGCTTCAGGACTGAGAAGAAGCTGGTCCCTCTATCACTTGTAGACCTGATAAATCGAGGAGCCAGAATGACAGATGCTCAGGTCACCAAACTAAACCAGCTGTATATTGGCTCTGACTCTGTGAAGTATCCTCCTATCAATCAGGTATACCTCAACCAACTGGGCAGAGATCTGGCTGACATGATCAGTCCCATTTTGGGCTACAACTCCATTGAGTACGTTGATCAAACTGTGCTGGTAATCATGCTCATGTTTGCTCCTGGCAAGTCTCCTATCTGCTATGACTATGCCACCTATATAGCAGACAAAATACATGAGCAACTAATGAACCTAGCAAGAGAAAGAGTGTTCAGGTATACCTCCTACATTTACCACTTGATCTTATATCATCAACATCAGAAATTCTCTTTTCCAATCAAAAGAGAGGATGCCCAAGGCAATCCAAGATCAGTGGTATATTGGTCATCTGTTTTCCACCTTAGAGGTGAAACTCCATACACCTATTGTGAGTTCATAGATCAGTTCATTCACCCAGCTATGACAATGATGATGGGCTCACCTCCTCCGAGACTCACAGATGAAATGCAAAGGATCCTGCATCTATCCAAATCATACAGCATCGGGGACTGGTACTTTTACCAGCACCACACCGTCATCAGGATGTATGGGTGTGAACTGCCTCCCTACAGACTACCCAGTTATGTGCCTATGAGGCTATTTTCCCTAGAATACTTCAGGCAGTTTGGCAACGTTGATGTGCTTCACTTTTCAGGCAAAGGCAAGAAAGCACAGTTGAAAGTCAGGAACCAACTGGGCCACTTTGTCTATAACCAAAGGGAGGAAGGTTGGAAAGAAGCAGACAGCATGCTTGAGTCCCTTGGCCTTCAAACTAGTTTCCTCTGGAAACCTTATGACCCCAACCACTTCATCACTTTGAGAAGGCTCAGATATAGGCTCTCTGGCTATGATCATCTAAAAATCCCTCACATTGAAAAACATGCTAACCAAGCAAAATGGAGGAGAGGAACCCTAGAAGAGCCGGTTACACAAGAAGAGTTGAATCAAAGAGCAGTGAGGAATCTTAAAAAGATGGCTGACCTTGAACTTTG
The DNA here is from genome assembly GCA_031772625.1 of Pinus tabuliformis. Taxonomy (NCBI): domain Eukaryota; kingdom Viridiplantae; phylum Streptophyta; class Pinopsida; order Pinales; family Pinaceae; genus Pinus; species Pinus tabuliformis. Next base: position 1,214,738,900 of record CM062816.1, read on the forward strand.
TTCACAGGTGTTTTCACTGCCAAGCACACAAGTGGGAGCAGTTGCATCCTCCTCGACTGCAAACCAGCAACCACCCAAAGCCACTGAAGATATATCTGGCAAGGGCAAGGAAAAAGAAATGGATACTGAACGGCCACAGCATGAGAAGGTGTAGCAACAGCAGCAACAGGTACAACAACAACAACAGGAAATGCAGCAAGAAGAAGGGCAGCACAATAAAGAGCAGCCCACACAGCAAGAAGGGACAGTTGAAGCCCCCATTTCCACAGAACAGCAGGCACAAAATACAGTGCCTCCAAGGCAAGAAACATCAGTTGATGCCTCAATCCTCCAAACTCCAAAAAAGGAGGATACTAGCAAAAAAAGGGACAGAGAGACTCCCTTGACCACATCAGAAAGTCATGGTGAGAAAAGACAAAGAATGAACCCTTTATCTGATGAGGAAATGCCAACAGGGCAGTCTCTGGGCATGGGCCCACCTAGCAGGGAAGTATCTGCAAGTTCCTTCCAAGGGGAACAGAACAGGACTGTGGGAGGAGAAGTTAGCTCCTCTAGCCAGCAGAGAGAGGGTGAACTCAGCATCAAACAGCAGTTCATAGACATAAAGAAAAGGAGTGAGCCCATAAAAATACAGCTGTATAATCACTTGCTGAAGATGGCTCCCACCAACCAGCAAAGACTGATGTCTGCTTTTGATGTCAGTGAAGGAAAGATGATCATGAGTCATTTCTTACCAGCTGTAGCACAGCCCCAAACTCATGCAGATTATATAAGGACCAATCTTGAGGTCCTTGCCAAAGACATCCACCCAATGGATAAAATTGAGTTGCACAAAAAAACAGGTGAGATGGTCTATGCCTCCTTGGCAGACAAAACCTTGGACAACTACAGGCTGGAAAATAGCCTTAATAATACAGCTGCCCAACTTGAGTTGGAAAGGGCATCATCACAGGCTAAGGACAACAGAATTAGGTCCTTAGAAGATATAATTGTTGAAATTGGGCATGATCCCAAAGGTATCAAGGGCATCCAGGAGATATTGAAGTTAAGGGATGCAGACATGGCTGCCTTGAAGAAAAAGATAAAAATGCCAACCACAATCCACCCTCAAACAGATGAGGTTGCCCAGCAGAGGCATGATAAATAAGCCACAGATTTGCTGGTGTCTCTCTACAAACAGCTCATCCAGGCACAAGAAAAGCTGGGAGAATCAAAGGCTACACAGGCAGCATTACAGGCAGCTTTGAAACAAAGAGAAGAAGGACAGACCTCCCAGCCTCCTCCGGAAGTAATAAATCTTGAGGAAACTGCTCCACCTACTGTTCCTCCTCCTCAACAGCCAGAACAAGTAGCAACATCCACCTCAGCAGCACCACCAGCAACTGAGCAGGCCCCAAGCCTGGACATGCAAAAGCTGAGGAATGAGATCCAGGCCCTAGAAGCCCAAATGACAGAGCTGAATGAGACCAGAGATAAACTGGCCAAAGTGAATGACAGATATGATAAATCCAAGCAGTCTGTGGCAGAAAAGGGCAGGGAGATAAAAGCCCTCAAAGATAAAATCAAAGAGCTAGAAAATGAGCTCAAATTAGATAAAGTGGTGGCTGAGCTAAAAATAGTGTTGTGGGCTAACATTGGTCAATCTATCAATGAGCAATGGCAATTTATTGAAACCATCCATGAGCAGTTGGACCTTATTCCAAAAGCACACACTGAAATTCAGAGAGCAAGAGCTGCTCTAAGCAACATGCCTGAGATAGCCACCAGGATGATCAATGTGCTTAACAATAGGACAAGCACTCAGTTGGCTGCCATGGGAATTCCAAACAGAACTGAGCACATTCAGTTGATCAAAAGGGTTCTCACACTGAGAAACTTAGTGCAGACATTGGAAAGAAGAACCCAGGATATGCAGACTGAGGTGAACAGGTTTTTGGAAAAGTTTCAGGTGTTGGAACACAGAGGGCTCCCTAGTTTACTGAACAGCGCAGGGAAATTGTTTACACATGACCAATATGCCAAAAGAGTTAACACATTTGCCACTAGTCAGATCAACGAGAAGCCCAGCACCTCAGAGGAAACGGGGCCAGCCACAGGACAGACTCTCTATAACAGAGTAGAGAATTTATTTTTTATAATGAATGAAATCAAACACCTGTTTGAGGCCCCTCCCAATTTTTATAAGTATACAGAGGCAGAGGAGACTATAGATGCAATCCTCAGGCATCAATTACCTACACATGACTGGTGGACCAAAGCGATAAAAACAATTTTGTAAATGGTGAGCCATTCACCAAATTTTGTTTATAAAAATATGAATTGTTATGCAAGGCACAGTTCAATAAAGTCAGCATACAAAGGAAAGATGAAAGGCTGAGCCAACTCAGCAGGGCTATTCGGTCACCACAGCAGCAAGCAAGTCACAGGTGGCAGGGCCGAGAAAATACAGCGCAGCAAACGTAAAGGCACATTTTCCAGCATTAAAGCAAAGCGTTCCAACCGACTCAGTGACCTCCAAAGGTCAAAATATCCTCTGACAGACTTAAAGAGCAGTTATGTTGCATTCAAAGCTGCAATAACTTCTTTTCTACTTTTCTGTACGAAGTAATGAAGATATTTCTCTCTCAGATGACTCAATGCCTGAGATATTTTGTATAAACATTTCTATAAAGTCCCCTTCGCATGTTTTGCAAAGGGTTGTTGTTGATTTCTCCTGAAGAATTTCTTATGCTGTAATCCTTTCAGAAGTTTAATAAAGAAAGTGATGGAATTTCTCGGATTTCTGAAGTGTTGAATGCGTTCTGGTGTCTGTTGAAAACTGCTGGATTCCTATGTACTACACAATGCAATAAGTCTCTGTAACTCTCTCTGTTATGTATTTTTGATTTGTTAAAATCCATATACGTTTCTAATTTCGAAATGTTTGACAACAAAGAAAAAGAATAACTTTCAGGACTTGTTCAAGGAATACCCTGAGTTCAATCTGTGTTGTTAATGAATGTTTTCTTCAGCTGTAATCTTGATAAGTGCAATTCTTAATTGCTGCACTTTCAGAATACATCTTTCACAGTGACCTTTGTCTCAGGAATTCAAGTTTGCTCCTGTGCAACGTGTTTCACTTTCACATCACCAGCTTAATAGAGAATTCTTAATTGCTTTCTGTTGGCTTACCATGCTTCACCATTTAAGTTAAATTTGTTTGTTTAAGATACACAATAGGCCCTGCAGTTTGCACACAACCACTCCTGCATTTCAAAGCATTTCACAACTCCACACTCCATTGCCCGATGATATACTATTCTCTGAACACTACACCTTAAGCCCTGAAAGAAATCCTTCAACCAAAACATAAACCAAAACCTGAGCATAATACCTAGCCTAAAACACCATCATAACAGAGACAAATCATAAAGAGAGAGCCCTCTCTGATTACAGTTTGGCTAGAAACTGTGATCCAAAGATTGGTTAGTGGTTACCCCGGCCGTATTCCCTTGGGAGTCAAAGGGAACAACCTGGGTGTCAACATAATTGGCGACTCCATTGGGGACTATTTAGGATTTTCCAATTTCTATCTATCTCTCAAAGCCTGAAATCAAGCCTGAAACAAGTCAGGAGGCCTTCAAAACTGTTACTGTGTCACATTGACAGCTTTAGGGAAGAGCTCTTTCAGTGAATCTCCATCTCAGCTTTGAAATATATATAGCCATTCCAAAAATCTTTATCCAGTCCTTGCAAATATAAAAACTTCCTATAAGATCCTAAAAAACAGTTAGAAGCTGGCTCCCAAGAAAAATCCGAGGCATACTAGGGCAAATCCTGACCCTAATCCACCCATCATTGTTGATAACCCAAACACCATCCCTAGAAACATTAGGAGGCAGCAAAGGCAGGAGCAGCCTGCTGATCTAACCTCAGATTCAGATCATCCCAGCCTTATCTCTACTCCATGCAAGGTCCTTTTCCGGTCTGCCCCTAGTTCCCCTAGTTCACCATCCACATCTCAAAGTCCTCCTCTCACATCTTCGTCCACTGCACATATCCCCTTGACCAACACTCTAGGTTCACCCTTACTTGTCACCCCGGTGGTACCCACTGTTCCTAATATCCCAGCTGCCCCTGTTAATCCTCTAAACCCTGTAAATATGGCTAACAGATATGCACCCTTGCAGATACCAGCTAATGCTGCAGCTCTACCCCAAGATTACCAAACCAAAATCTCATATTTTGACTCCAATGGCCCTCTGACAGCTGTCCAGCATGCTAAGAGGATGCAAGACCATTTTGAGACCTATGAAATAGATGATGACAGTGTCAGAATGAGGATGTTTGTTCAAAGCCTAACTGGGGATGTAAGAACTTGGTTTAGATCCCTGAATGCAAACTCCATCACAACTCCTGATGAACTGTATCAAGCCTTTACTAGTAGATGGGAGAAGAAGAAAGATCCTCTGCACATACTCAGGGAATATGACACTATCAAAAGAGGTCCCCAAGAGACTGTTTTGGAGTATTGTGCAAGATTTAACAATGTATATAACGTGATTCCACAAAATTTAAGACCTCCTCCTGATTTAGCCTTGTACAAATTCCCTGATGGTTTTGACCCTGACATGGCCTATCAGTTGAAGGAAAGAGATCCTCAATCCCTTGCAGAGGCCCAAAGGGTTGCTGTTACGGTGGAAGCCAACCTAATTGCCAAAAGGAACAGGGCAAGGTTGGAAAAGAGGACTGTTTTCAAAGAGGAACCCTCTGCCTTTGATCAAAAGCTAGATGCAATACTCAATGGAATGAAGAGATTAGGTGACAGAGTGGAATCGGTTGAGATAAAATCATCATGGGAAGCACCACAAAACAACCCTCCTAGGAATCCAAATTTCAGGAGAACTCAAAACCCAAATGTTGGCAAGGCTAGTGCTGACCAAGACATAAGACCCCCTTTCCAAGAAAATTATGCAGAAACTTCCGCATCAATAGAGCCCAATGAGGATCCTGAGATTAATTTAATGGGTCTAGATGGTGAAAGTCAAGTTTTCTTAACACAAGAAGATCATGAGGATGATGAACTCAAACTGTTCCAAACTAAATCAGGTGAATCCTTTGACTTCAAACAAGGCTATGATACTACTGTTTATGAAGTCCATAAACAATACAAGCTGAGGAGCAGAACTGTGAATGTAAACCAGCCTGAAAAGATAAAGGATAATCAGTAGCTTGAAAGAGTCATAGTCACAGAGCCTAATGACAAAATAAATTCACCTGCAGAAGAAATGATTATTGAAGAGATCACTGAACCACTGTCCTTAAAACAGCAGCCTATGGCCACTCCACCTTCTCAACCTAATTTAAAGGTTACTCCCCAAGAGATGAGTAAAAGAGGCAAGTCCCAAAGTCAAGATAAAAATCAAGAAGAAGATTTAATAAACAAGGAAAGGACTGTTATCCATAACCCCAAGACCCAATCTGAAAAACCCTTTGACCTAGAGACTGAAATTGGCAAACTAAAAATAGCAATTCCTCTCTCAGAACTAGCCAAGCATGACATCTATAAACTACAGATCAAAAAGTCCCTTCAACTCACTAGCAACAAAGATGATGTCAATGTGCTGGATGACACCCCAGAACTCCTGTTTGGCCCAGAAGTGGATGGAAAAATGGTAGCCACAGGGGTATTACCTTTTTATGTGAGCTTACACATTCATGATAAAATACTACATAATGCAATGTTTGACTCAGGTGCCTCCCACAATCTTATGCCAAAAGCAGTCATGGAGAGATTGAATCTAGACATAACAAGACCATACAAGGACCTGTTTTCCTTTGACTCCAGCCAAGTCAAGTGTCTAGGTCTCATAAAAGACTTATGTGTGTCTCTGGTTCAATACCCAAACAAAACAATCCTAATGGATGTGGTAGTTGCTGATATCCCACCTAAGTATGGGATGCTGTTATCAAGATCTTGGGGAGCTAAACTCCAAGGTTCCCTGCAATTAGACATGTCATATGCCACCATCTCTGTTTTTGGGCAACCAAAAAGACTGTACAGAGAAACACTCATGAAATACATGGTCAGCAGTGAAGAAAAGCCTCAAAACTTTCCCATATATGCTGTCCATTCAGACATAGACTCATACATTCTCTTCAATGACAACACAACTCCCTCAAAAGGTGAGGTTGAAACCAAGATACTCATACAGGAGGAAGACTCCAATGAAACGACAATCAACCAAACACTAGAGACTGCTGCTGTTCTAAATATCAAGCATACCCAATCAAATGATGAAACTGTCCTAGAAGAGAAGCTAGAGGAAAAACCACAACTTCTACTCACATTGCCAGCCCATGAACAGATCATTAAATCTCCTTCCCAACAGGACATTCTATGGTTCCTTGAATTTGATGGCTCAGTCAACAAGTTAGGGGCAGGAGCTGGAGTTTGGGTACACAACAAAGAAAATAGTCATGTGGAAGGCAGAGCCTATAGATTAAACTTCAGATGTACTAATAACATGGCAGAGTATGAAGCTCTTTTACTAGGCCTCAAGTTAGTAAAGTTCTTACAAGCTGCCAGGGTTTCAATCATGGGTGATTCAGATCTAGTTATTCAACAAGTGAAGGGAAACTTTGTCACCAATGACAAAAGACTAAGGACTTATAGGTCTGCCGTTGCTGAGGTACTAAACTTTTTCTCTGAATTCCAAATCACTAAAATTCCTAGAACCCACAATCTGCACGCTCATAGTTTGGCCACCTTTGCAAGTACCTGCAAACTGCCTTTTGAGCCCCATCATTGTTTTACAGCTGAGGTAAAACACAGACCCTCCGTTCCAAACAATGTTAATGATTGGCAAGTATTTGAGGATGACAAGCAAATAGACCATTTTTTAACTCTGCAACAAGAATTTGCAGGATTAAATATTGACACTGATACAGCAAGTCAATCACAAATACTTGATACAGCAAGTCAATCACAAATACTTGAAAGAGCAAGTCCATCACAAATACAGTTTCAGAAAACTACTCACCCAATATCACCTAGAACAGCAAAACAAATGCTAAATCCAACTATTTTCAATAAAGACAACATTCAGCAAATTCAATCAATCAATGGTGAGGAAGTGGCCAATGCTGAAACTGAAATCATAGAGCTGAAAGACAATTTTCTACCAGCAGGCCTAACTCCACTAGAGGACATCTTTGATTCAAATGATATTCCCAGAAAACCAAAAATGCAGCCCTTAAATGCAGCCATTCAAGAATGCAACATAGGTACAATTGACAAACCCAAAATAATTAAATTGTCTGCTTCTCTACCTCCTGATCAAAAGCCTAAATACATTGACCTCTTTAAAGAGTTCCAGGATGTCTTTGCATGGATTTATGAGGACCTAAAGTCCTATGACACCTATGTTATCCAGCATACAATCCCTCTCAAACCTGATCAAAAGCCCTTTAAACAAAAATTGAGGAGAATCAATCCTATGCTTCTCCCAGCAATGGAACAAGAGGTACAGAAAATGTTCAAAGCTAGCATCATAGCACCAATCAGATTCTCTGAATGGATCTCCAACTTAGTCCCTACAAGAAAGAAAACTGGGGAAATAAGGTTGTGTGTGGATTTGAGAAATCTGAACCAAGTATCCCTCAAAGACAACTATCCATTACCCAAGATGGATCACATTCTCCAAAGGGTGGTAGGGGCCTCAAGGATCTCATTACTGGATGGATTTTCAGGCTTCAATCAAATCTTGGTGCACCCTGATGATCAAGATAAAACAACATTCACTACCCCATGGGGAACTTTCAAATATGTAAAGATGCCTTTTGGATTGAAAAATGCAGGGGCAACTTTTCAAAGGGCAATGGATATTGCTTTTTCCAAAGAGATTCATGACTTTTTAGTCATTTACCTAGATGACCTTACACCTTTCTCAAAATCAGACCAAGAACATATAAAACATTTGAGACAAATCTTCCTAAAATGCAGAAAATATGGAATTTCCTTGAATCCCAAGAAATCCCTGTTTGGTTTAGAGGAAGGTAAACTATTAGGCCACATCATTTCTAAATATGGCATTAGAATTGACCCAGATAGGATACAGGTTATCCTACAAATGCCCCACCCAAGAAATGTCAAAGAGTTACAAGGATTCTTGGGAAAAATCAATTTCTTGAGAAGGTTTATCCCAAACCTAGCAGAACTAATCAGATTATTAAATAACATGCTAAAGAAAGATTCAAAAGTCAAATGGACTGTTGAAGCCAATCAAGCCTTTGAAAGTATAAAACTGGCCCTTACCCAAACCCCAGTGTTGACCAATCCTCAGTTTGACAGAGAATTTATCATTTTCTCTTTTGCCTCCCAGCATACTATTGCTGCTGTTTTATTACAAAAAGATGACCAAGGAAATGAGAAGCCAATTGCTTTCTTTAGCAAATCCCTTAGAGATGCACCTTTAAAGTATCAAATCATGGAAAAGCAAGCTTATGCTTTGGTCAAAGCCATTAAAGACTTTAGGATTTATATCCTTTATTCCCATGTCATAGCATATGTGCCAAGTCCTATTGTCAAAGACATTCTCACCCAAGAAAATTTAGAGGGCAGAAGAGGAAAGTGGATTGCCAACATCTTGGAGTTTGACATTGATATAAAACCTACAAAACTAATAAAAGGGCAAGGCTTGGCCAAATTAATGACAGAAGCAAATTTCCAAGCCTTGGACATCAACCAGCTGGACAGTGAACCGGAGCTGGCGACTCCAAAGATCAATGTAGCCTTTGAACAATCCCCTTGGTACTCTGATATATGTTATGTATTGCAAAACCTGTGTGCTCCCCCAGGATTGTCCAGAACTAAATGTAGGTTCCTAAAAATGAAAGCTTCTAAATTCTGTGTTATGGATGGAAATTTATTGTGGAAAAACCATGAAGGAATATTGCTAAACTGCCTAATTGAGAATGACACTGACAATATCATAAAGGAATTTCATGCAGGTGACTGTGGTGGACACTTGTACTGGAAGTCCACTGTGGATAAAATACTAAGGGCTGGGTACTACTGGCCCACCATGTTCTCTGATGTCAAGAAATTCACCACCTCATGTCATAAATGTCAAGTGTTTGAGGGAAAGAGACAGTTGCTGCCACTTCCCTTAAGGCCTATTGCAACAGAGAGACCTTTTCAACAATGGGGCTTGGATTTCATTGGGGAAATTCATTCCTCATCCTCAGGCCAACATAGATGGATCTTAACAGCCACAGACTACTTCACCAAGTGGATTGAAGCTGTTCCATGCAGACAAGCAAATGATTCCACTATCATTCAGTTTTTGGAGAACAACATATTGGCTAGATTTGGCTGTCCTGATAAAATAATAACAGACAATGCTGCCGCTTTCAGATCCAAGAAAATGGTGAACTTCTGCCATAAATTTCACATCACCTTGGGCCATTCTATTGCATACTATCCCCAAGGAAATGGCCTTGCTGAGTCATCAAATAAAATTCTGGTAAACATCATAAAGAAAGTACTAGAAGAGAACAAAAAGAATTGGCATAAGAAGCTTGTGAATGCCCTATGGGCAGATAGACTAACAACCAAAAGATCAATTGGGACCAGCCCATATGAGTTGGTTTATGGATTAGAGGCCAAATTTCCTTCATCACTAGGAGTGCCTGTTATGAAACTTCTTCAAGAAAGCCAAGCTGAACCAAATGATATGCAAAGAAGAATCAATCAGATCATATGTTTACAGCAGACTAGAGACCAAGTTTTCAGCAGAGTTCAAGTTCTACAAGAAAAATTGAAGAAGGCCTTTGATAGAAGAACTAAGGCAGAAGATTTCAACATTGATGACAAAGTCCTCAAGTGGGATTCAAGAAGAGAGGATAAGGGAAAACATGGAAAATTTGATTCCCTTTGGAAAGGACCATTTGCTGTCCAAGCAGTACAAGGAAACAACACTTATTTCCTTAAGAGTCTCAATGAAACTGATTTGGATGAAGGTCCTGTGAATGGCAGGATGCTGAAGCACTATTTTGACTACCATCCATAAGTACAGCCTGAGTTTCCATTGTACATATCCAAATGTATATATTACTTTCTGTTAAAATGTAAAAATGCAGTTTCTCAAGTTTGATTAACTACCAGCACAAGGTGAATAGAGTCAGGGGTCTACCAAGAAGAGAAGCACACAATTTTGGCATTTCAAAGCAGCAAACTTCAAGATTGGCAAGAGCAGTCAAGGGGCAAGGCAATCTGACCTGTTGTTCTTGGTCTTTCAAATGAAAAACCATCCCCATGTGGAGCCACTGTTAGCTACCTATACCAATAGGTTTCATATTTCATGATTGGCAATGAAAGGTCCAAATATGCTCTGCTTTGAGGATGCAAAGATCACATATTTCCATAAGAATACAATCTGTGCTTATAGCTTGATATAGACTCAAATTTTGATGGATGGTCCAACAGTCTAATCTGGATCATGCCATGTTTGAATTTTCAGTTGTAGAATAGAGAAAGAAGTCTATCCAAACTGTTTAATCTTGGCAGACAAGTAGTTCAGGTAGAGAAGAAAAGGCTCCCAACAGCTTAATCTGGGACCTTGGAAGAAATAAGGGTAGAAGTAGATAGAAAAACAAAAGAAAAAGCCAAAGAAAAGAAAAGGCAAGTAAGGGTCTGCAAGCCTAAATGCACCCTTCAAGAAGAAACAAAAAATGCTAGGCAAAGTAGCTGGGTAAGTAGATGGGGTTGCAGAAGTGGTATTCATTTCAGATTTGACCTTGAGGGTCAAGATGAGAAAAGAAAAACAAAGAAGCATGTCTAACTTCCCAATTATCCCTTTTCCCACTCATTACTAACATCCCCTCATCAATTGAATTTCTTAGAAAACTTGAGGTTTGATGCTGGTTTTATTCATTGAAAAGCCACATTTCTTGTCTAAATTTCTTTTCATTTTGATCTACTCCCTAAAAACTAAGTAAGTTTCAAATAAACTTAGTGATTTCCCCCTTCATTCACATTTTCCCCCATATTAACTCTAACTCTACTATGTAATTCCCCTATGTTACCCTTCCCCTACTATTATTAACACCATGGTGTATAAACCCCAAATTTTGTATATATATCCCTCCCCTTGGCATTATAGCCAATAAGTCCTCTGTCAGGGATCAAATTGGCATTTGGTCACTTTGATGAACCTAAAACCTCACCCCTCTCCCTTCTTTCAATTCATTCTACCCATTAAACCTCCGTTTGTAAAGAAAAACCTTATAAAAACCCCCTCTTACCCATAAACCCCTTGAAATTGTGAAAAAACCCAAAAAACCCACATTATGCCGCTTATCCAAAGTTTCGGCGCATATGTTTGATTTTCCAAAATACATTGAAAAAACTTTACAAAAACCCATATCCTAAGGTTTTCCGCCGGGCGCATATTCCAAAACAAACAATAAATTAATCCCGCCCCCCATCCGTATTGTTCGGTCACATCACCCTTCCGTCAACCGTCGGATCGGACCCATGAGATCCGACGGCCCTCGTTGATATCGGAGCGGCCCCGACGTTTGATAGATAACTTCCGATATCTGTCAGAAGGTGACGTCAGGGGCCCGCCACACGCCTTCTCCACAATACATCAGAGGTACGCCTGACAGATTCCACCTCCGTAGCTATAGCGGTGCGATATAAAACCGCCAGCCGTTTCCGGTTTCGGTCAAACCGCTCATCCGACGTCATCCCCAGGTCATTGCCACCCCGCCATCGCGTCGACCTCTTTGTCCGCCCTCATGCCAACGTGTCTACCACTACATCATCTTCGTGGACCAATAGCAGCTCGCCACCTCACCCGATGACGTCATGCTGACGTCATCCGACTCCGACCCCACCTGATGACGTCATGCTGACGTCATCCCAAAAACGCGCCAATATTGCCAAAAATCCATTTTTAGGCCAAAATCTCGTGTTTTTTCCATTTTTGGCAAAAGACACTACTGTTATTTCTGCATGCTGCTCACGTCCAAACCAGCACCCACCTGCTAAAGTCGATTTCGAGACCGCCAGAGCCTCCGTTGTACCTGCATTCGCAACTCTTGCCGACGAATTCACCAGGTATTCTTCAAAATCATCCCATAAACCTGGTTTTATCCATAATTCTGCAAGTAAACTGTCGACAGACCTTAAAACTCTGTTTTCACCGTTAAAAGCACTGTGACCTACACTTATATCCAGCCAATGAAGCCATTAAACTCCTGCAGGGCCGCATTTGACAAATTGAGTTGAAATTCGCACCTAAGTTCGCGCAGTCGTGAACTAGGTACCTTAACTGATCAAACTCACTATAGAAAACACTTTGCTCAGCCCTGTTACTGTTTTATCAGTCCTTCAAGTGGTATTTCAATTGCTGCAACTGTCTCACTCATCCGTTGTTCCATACACTTCACATTTCTCCCTCAAAGAAGACTCTTGGGTTGCTCTGCATAGCAACTCTATCCATAAATCCTAGGAGAAGTCATGGATCCACCAGTGGCTCCAATAGCACTAAACATTGCTCCATTAAATGCCCCTCACAGACATTTGGAATGGCAGTCCCTGGCAGATATGGCTTATCAGATTTCAGAGGAAATGCTGATGGGTACCAAGTTCCACATTCACCTGCTTAATGAACTGAAGGCTAAGCATGAGGCTGGAACAGATGTGCTGGGCATATGGAGCTCATTCCTCCCTATTTTCAAGCTCCCTCAAGTTAACCAATTCCCTGAGTTGATCCATCTGTGTGCTGAAAATTATGACCCCACTCAGAGGGCAGTTCTTGACCCTTCAAGATCAGTTGTGTTTTATGTCACCCCAGAAGCTATCAAAGATATGCTCTGCTTCAGGACTGAGAAGAAGCTGGTCCCTCTATCACTTGTAGACCTGATAAATCGAGGAGCCAGAATGACAGATGCTCAGGTCACCAAACTAAACCAGCTGTATATTGGCTCTGACTCTGTGAAGTATCCTCCTATCAATCAGGTATACCTCAACCAACTGGGCAGAGATCTGGCTGACATGATCAGTCCCATTTTGGGCTACAACTCCATTGAGTACGTTGATCAAACTGTGCTGGTAATCATGCTCATGTTTGCTCCTGGCAAGTCTCCTATCTGCTATGACTATGCCACCTATATAGCAGACAAAATACATGAGCAACTAATGAACCTAGCAAGAGAAAGAGTGTTCAGGTATACCTCCTACATTTACCACTTGATCTTATATCATCAACATCAGAAATTCTCTTTTCCAATCAAAAGAGAGGATGCCCAAGGCAATCCAAGATCAGTGGTATATTGGTCATCTGTTTTCCACCTTAGAGGTGAAACTCCATACACCTATTGTGAGTTCATAGATCAGTTCATTCACCCAACTATGACAATGATGATGGGCTCACCTCCTCCGAGACTCACAGATGAAATGCAAAGGATCCTGCAGCTATCCAAATCATACAGCATCGGGGACTGGTACTTTTACCAGCACCACACCGTCATCAGGATGTATGGGTGTGAACTGCCTCCCTACAGACTACCCAGAAATGTGCCTATGAGGCTATTTGCCCTAGAATACTTCAGGCAGTTTGGCAACGTTGATGTGCTTCACTTTTCAGGCAAAGGCAAGAAAGCACAGTTGAAAGTCAGGAACCAACTGGGCCACTTTGTCTATAACCAATGGGAGGAAGGTTGGAAAGAAGCAGACAGCATGCTTGAGTCCCTTGGCCTTCAAACTAGTTTCCTCTGGAAACCTTATGACCTCAACCACTTCATCACTTTGAGAAGGCTCAGATATAGGCTCTCTGGCTATGATCATCTAAAAATCCCTCACATTGAAAAACATGCTAACCAAGCAAAATGGAGGAGAGGAACCCTAGAAGAGCCGGTTACACAAGAAGAGCTGAATCAAAGAGCAGTGAGGAATCTTAAAAACATGGCTGACCTTGAACTTTGTTCACAGGTGTTTTCACTGCCAAGCACACAAGTGGGAGCAGTTGCATCCTCCTCGACTGCAAACCAGCAACCACCCAAAGCCACTGAAGATATATCTGGCAAGGGCAAGGAAAAAGAAATGGATACTGAACGGCCACAGCATGAGAAGGTGCAGCAACAGCAGCAACAGGTACAACAACAACAACAGGAAATGCAGCAAGAAGAAGGGCAGCACAATAAAGAGCAGCCCACACAGCAAGAAGGGACAGTTGAAGCCCCCATTTCCACAGAACAGCAGGCACAAAATACAGTGCCTCCAAGGCAAGAAACATCAGTTGATGCCTCAATCCTCCAAACTCCACAAAACGAGGATACTAGCAGAAAAAGGGACAGAGAGACTCCCTTGACCACATCAGAAAGTCATGGTGAGAAAAGACAAAGAATGAACCCTTTATCTGATGAGGAAATGCCAACAGGGCAGTCTCTGGGCATGGGCCCACCTAGCAGGGAAGTATCTGCAAGTTCCTTCCAAGGGGAACAGAACAGGACTGTGGGAGGAGAAGTTAGCTCCTCTAGCCAGCAGAGAGAGGGTGAACTCAGCATCAAACAACAGTTCATAGACATAAAGAAAAGGAGTGAGCCCATAAAAATACAGCTGTATAATCACTTGCTGAAGATGGCTCCCACCAACCAGCAAAGACTGATGTATTCTTTTGATGTCAGTGAAGGAAAGATGATCATGAGTCATTTCTTACCAGCTGTAGCACAGCCCCAAACTCATGCAGATTATATAAGGACCAATCTTGAGGTCCTTGCCAAAGACATCCACCCAATGGATAAAATTGAGCTGCACAAACAAACAGGTGAGATGGTCTATGCCTCCTTGGCAGACAAAACCTTGGACAACTACAGGCTGGAAAATAGCCTTAATAATACAGCTGCCCAACTTGAGTTGGAAAGGGCATCATCACAGGCTAAGGACAACAGAATTAGGTCCTTAGAAGATATAATTGTTGAAATTGGGCATGATCCCAAAGATATCAAGGGCATCCAGGAGATATTGAAGTTAAGGGATGCAGACATGGCTGCCTTGAAGAAAAAGATAAAAATGCCAGCCACAATCCACCCTCAAACAGATGAGGTTGCCCAGCAGAGGCATGATAAAGAAGCCACAGATTTGCTGGTGTCTCTCTACAAACAGCTCATCCAGGCACAAGAAAAGCTGGGAGAATCAGAGGCTGCACAGGCAGCATTACAGGCAGCTTTGAAACAAAGAGAAGAAGGACAGACCTCCCAGCCTCCTCCGGAAGTAATAAATCTTGAGGAAACTGCTCCACCTACTGTTCCTCCTCCTCAACAGCCAGAAAAAGTAGCAACATCCACCTCAGCAGCACCACCAGCAACTGAGCAGGCCCCAAGCCTGGACATGCAAAAGCTGAGGAATGAGATCCAGGCCCTAGAAGCCCAAATGACATAGCTGAATGAGACCATAGATAAACGGCCAAAGTGAATGACAGATATGATAAATCCAAGCAGTCTGTGGCAGAAAAGGGCAGGGAGATAAAAGCCCTCAAAGATAAAATCAAAGAGCTAGAAAATGAGCTCAAATTAGATAAAGTGGTGGCTGAGCTAAAAATAGTGTTGTGGGCTAACATTGGTCAATCTATCAATGAGCAATGGCAATTTATTGAAACCATCCATGAGCAGTTGGACCTTATTCCAAAAGCACACACTGAAATTCAGAGAGCAAGAGCTGCTCTAAGCAACATGCCTGAGATTGCCACCAGGATGATCAATGTGCTTAACAATAGGACAAGAACTCAGTTGGCTGCCATGGGAATTCCAAACAGAACTGAGCACATTCAGTTGATCAAAAGGGTTCTCACACTGAGAAACTTAGTGCAGACATTGGAAAGAAGAACCGAGGATATGCAGACTGAGGTGAACAGGTTTTTGGAAAAGTTTCAGGTGTTGGAACACAGAGGGCTCCCTAGCTTACTGAACAGTGCAGGGAAATTGTTTACACATGACCAATATGCCAAAAGAGTTAACACATTTGCCACTAGTCAGATCAACGAGAAGCCCAACACCTCAGAGGAAACGGGGCCAGCCACAGGACAGACTCTCTATAACAGAGTAGAGAATTTATTTTTTATAATGAATGAAATCAAACACCTGTTTGAGGTCCCTCCCAATTTTTATAAGTATACAGAGGCAGAGGAGACTACAGATGCAATCCTTAGGCATCAATTACCTACACATGACTGGTGGACCAAAGCGATAAAAACAATTTTGTAAACGGTGAGCCATTCACCAAATTTTGTTTATAAAAATATGAATTGTTATGCAAGGCACAGTTCAATAAAGTCAGCATACAAAGGAAAGATGAAAGGCTGAGCCAACTCAGCAGGGCTATTCGGTCACCACAGCAGCAAGCAAGTCACAGGTGGCAGGGCCGAGAAAATACAGCGCAGCAAACGTAAAGGCACATTTTCCAGCATTAAAGCAAAGCGTTCCAACCGACTCAGTGACCTCCAAAGGTCAAAATATCCTCTGACAGACTTAAAGAGCAGTTATGTTGCATTCAAAGCTGCAATAACTTCTTTTCTACTTTTCTGTACGAAGTAATGAAGATATTTCTCTCTCAGATGACTCAATGCCTGAGATATTTTGTATAAACATTTCTATAAAGTCCCCTTCGCATGTTTTGCAAAGGGTTGTTGTTGATTTCTCCTGAAGAAGTTCTTATGCTGTAATCCTTTCAGAAGTTTAATAAAGAAAGTGATGGAATTTCTCGGATTTCTGAAGTGTTGAATGCGTTCTGGTGTCTGTTGAAAACTGTTGGATTCCTGTGTACTACACAATGCAATAAGTCTCTGTAACTCTCTCTGTTATGTATTTTTGATTTGTTAAAATCCATATATGTTTCTAATTTCGAAATGTTTGACAACAAAGAAAAAGAATAACTTTCAGGACTTGTTCAAGGAATACCCTGAGTTCAATCTGTGTTGTTAATGAATGTTTTCTTCAGCTGTAATCTTGATAAGTGTAATTCTTAATTGCTGCACTTTCAGAATACATCTTTCACAGTGACCTTTGTCTCAGGAATTCAAGTTTGCTCCTGTGCAACGTGTTTCACTTTCACATCACCAGCTTAATAGAGAACTCTTAATTGCTTTCTGTTGGCTGACCATGCTTCACCATTTAAGTTAAATTTGTTTGTTTAAGATACACAATAGGCCCTGCAGTTTGCACACCACCACTCCTGCGTTTCAAAGCATTTCACAACTCCAGACTCCATTGCCCGATGATATACTATTCTCTGAACACTACACCTTAAGCCCTGAAAGAAATCCTTCAACCAAAACATAAACCAAAACCTGAGCATAATACCTAGCCTAAAACACCATCATAACAGAGACAAATCATAAAGAGAGAGCCCTCTCTGATTACAGTTTGGCTAGAAACTGTGATCCAAAGATTGGTTAGTGGTTACCCCGGCCGTATTCCCTTGGGAGTCAAAGGGAACAACCTGGGTGTCAACAAAAACAACATATTTATAATACCAAGGCTTGAAAGCATTAACTGAAATAAAGTTCGAAGAAAAACCCATTGACTGGGCCATCAAAAACATCTCCTCCCTCCTTTGATGCATCCCTTTTGAGAAAACAATCACCAAACTGAAAATTGACCCTTTTTACCTTTCTATCAAAGGTTTCTCTGTCTTGCTCAATGTGCATATCAACGAATTCATCAAAGACTTGCAAAAGCCTATTGATTTGATCCTCTACTTCAAAAAATTTCCAGCATTTGACATTATTAGGCAGAGATGGCCTATATTTCACCTCATCTCTACATGTTTTCAGCCTTGGATGTTTTTCTTGGAAGGTTTTGTACACCTATTGAATAATAAGGTCTTCTTTATACTCTAATGTGTCATTTGTGACTTGAAAAGTTAATATAAAAGATGAATCAATGTATTCCTCTATGGGGTACACAAGGACTTCACCTATTCCTGCAGCTTCCTTAGAGCAAGCCCCATCAAAGAACATGTCCCAAATCTAGGGGTCTTCTTCCTCTATGATCTAGCAAACTATATTTTTAAGATACGTAGAGGCCAACTGATAAGGATTGGTAATGTCAAGACCGAGCTTATCCATGACAGCCTTGGGCATTGAATTATGGTTGGCTCCAATGTCTAGAGGGAAATTGCGAAGGATTTCATCATGAATAGACAGAGAAACATGGAATGATATGGAGTTGTCTTCACAATTTACAATCATTGGGCTGAGAATAACAACTGGTTGGTCATCTTGTAGATTTACATAGTTAGTGGAGGCTTGGATGGTTTTAGGCTCAAGAGCCTCAAGGATAGATTTCTTGAAGGACTCATTCTTCACTGGTTCAATCACAGGCATAGGTATTCCTAGCTTCTGAATTTCTGATTGAAAACTGAAAGAAGAAGGGGACTTGTCAAGGCCTCTTACCTCTATGGATGGAGCTTTGAGGATGATAGGATAAAATGCTGGTTGCGTCTACTTATTAGTTTTTTGTTCTGCAGGGATAGTAGCTTTATGAATAGGAATTTCCTTGAAATTATTCATCATTGACCTCAGATTATATTGGTGTTGATCTTCAGTTTGTAGAATAGCTTCACCATCCCATTCTTGGTTGATCTGGTCATTGAATACTGACTTCTCATAGGAAACTTTGGTTGAAAAAGTGGCCCTACCTTTTTCTTCCATACAATGGATCTCATCATATTCCTCAAACTGCTCTTCTTCCATGACTGCATTTTGAAAATGGGTCTTCACCCTTTGGTCTTCATTGGCATCTTTGTTTCTTTGAAAAATTTGTAGCCACTCATTAGCTCTTGTATATGGATTTGGATCTCTAGGAACAAAGGTATTAGGAACCCTTCCTGTACCAGAGTGCTGCTAACCTTTAATTTGGAAACTTTAGAGGCTAATGACTCTATCATCTTGGCCATTTTATCAATCTTGGGATCTGAAGATGATGAAGGCTCGCCCCTCTATCTTCTTCTATCAGCATTACCTTTGATCTTTTGTACAGCCATGATGTTCGATTCTACTTCCAGGGCTGCATATTGCATATCAGTCAAAGAAGCACATCACCTCTCCCTCAACAGTAAACATAAGTTAGAATCAAAGGCATTGGCATAGATGAGTCTACTAGAGGTAGTGGTGGGTTTCACTTCAGCTGGTATCTTGTTGTACATGCAGTTAAATCTCTTATTAAAATCAGATAGTAGCTCACCATTTTCCCTCTGTAAGTTCCCAAACTCAGTTTGGTAGTAAAGGAGATCCTTCTTATACCCCCAATTCTTTAGGAATGCATCATCTAAGGCCTCAATATCTGCTATAGATGCCGGGGTCAGTTCCCTGAACGATTTTCTAGCCTCTCCATCAAGGCTTTGGACAAAGACTCTCATCCATACGTCATCTTCACTAATGTCCAAGTTCTCAGCATAGCTATAGAATGACTCAAGATGTTCTTCAGCCGAAACACCTTTATTCCTAGTGAACTTAGGCATATACTTTTGATATTCTCCAGTAGGCATGGCATTCAAAGGAGTGTGTAGTATTAGAGGTCCATACCTAACAGCTATGATTCTTTCCATTTTGGTAGGTGCTTGTGGACCTGCCATAGCTGTTTTGGCTAAAAGAGTACTAGCAGTCTGAATGATAGAGGGTTGAGGAGTGACTGACAGGACTAAAGGAGTATGATGGATAGGAGGTGAGGTTTCCTTAAGGCTTAAAGCAAAAGGAGAACCTAAATAATAAGGAGCTTTATGAATCTCTGAGAGTTTTTCTTCACTGATAGTATTAGATGCTATACTCACAACATATATTTGTTCTATTACAGGCCTTTCTTGAAGAGATATAAGAGATTGATTAGGTTTAACTGAGCCTGATGCTCCTTTCTGCAATACCTTTCTCTCTTTGATGATTTTTTCAGGGTTAGGTACTGGGTTAGCTTATAGCTTCTGAGGATTTCTCTGAGTATGCCTCACAAACTAAGCCATAACTATGAAGTGGAGTCACCAAGAGGTTTAGCCTCTAGTAGATTCATAAAATAGATGATTACAACCAAAAAAGTGCCCAGACTTTGTCTATCATCAAAGCTGGATCTATATCATTTCCCAGGGAAGCTAAGCTTCAGTTTCCTCTCCCCGACAACGGCGCCAATTATGTTAGCACTCCAAGAAACTCTCCTAGGTTGCAGATCAGAGATGCCTAGTAACATATAATCTTCAATATTGTTCTCTGAACTATTGGAATAAATGATGGTTTGGATCAAGTTAGATAACCATTTCAACTCTATTCTCACTCAAGACATGCATGAACACTCTCACCAATACAAGGCTTTAGACCACTAATGCTCAATAATTTATATATTCAGTAGATAGATGGAGAACACTGACTGTACCCGCAGATTACATACATAAACGTAAATGAATGGCTAGCTACAGGTAGTAAAAGAAAATACTAACTGTACTGGCAGATGCATATATGACCACACATGGATGGTTAGCTAGAGGTAGCAAAGAAGCTTGCAAATCTAATATATCAAAGTAGAGATAAGATGATAGTTATTTGACCTTAGACACAAAGAAAAGATGAACAAACTGTTCAAGTGCAAGGATAGAACAACAAAAAGAATGGACCTTGAACATATAATGGAAAAAAAATATTTTATCGCTCAGAATGAAGATGAGAAGCTTGAATGAATAGAGGCAGAATAATCTCCAAAAGTTGACCCTTTGTTACATCTTACTAACAACTATTTATAGCCTATTTGAAATAATCCTAAGCCTTTTGAGGCTTTAAGGGTCTTAATCTATCCTTCTATATCTTCAACAAATTGATTCCCTCAATAGGCAGCATGGTTTGGAGGTTTCTTCTTTTAACAGAAGACTAACCATATTAAGATATTTTTCGAAGCTTGCTGCAACACCTAGGAGCTCTCTCATGCTAGAGATGCCCCATAATGTTTGTTTGGATGGTTTTTGCACTATCTATGCTATTGGCGCTCCTTGATCTTGTTTGATTTAGCTGTGTGGCTCGCTGCTGTAGCTCCATCACTACTTTTTCATTGATTCGGTCTCTGCTCTGTGGTGGAATGGCTCTTTGAGCCTATGAAATCCCTTTAAAACGCGAATAGTGACTGCTTTCTGTTATGAACAGAAATCACAACAATTCTATGAATTCCCGCCCCTCTCTATCCTTTTTGGACTTCAAAATGTCCATAAACATGATTAATTCCTTTATCAGGTCCACCCTTTGGGTCACTGTCACATATCGCAGCCGGTCGGTTCCCTCGCTTCCCTTTGTATTTGGAAATTTATGAAAAACACTGGAAAACATTAAAAACTTCCTTTGGTGGACTTCAAAATATATATATTTTACTTCCCGAACCCTTTCGGGTCCGAGCTTCATCGCTATCAGCATTGGCCCAAGGCTCCTTTGTATTTCATTGTATAATGTAATACACAAAAAATGCATTAAACAAGGCTTTGGTGCAGACTTAAAATTTTATAAGAAATCATTTATAACACCATTGGGTCTGGCCCATCAGTTCGCATGCATGTATATGTAAAGGCCTTGCCCCTTCGGTTTCCACCGATAGCGATCCAGCGATGTAACATGGGCCGTCAATCTGCGTGCATGATCGACAGTCCATGTTTAATCACTGATCGCAGTTGTAACTTTGGGCCCCTGGTATGTGCCGATAATGCTAACTCGCCTTCATCAAATGCGACCTGCTGATCCGATCATCGGTGATCATTAATCGGCAATGTCCAGTGCCAATTTCCACTGCCTGCAACTACCAATTTTATGATTTAGCCACTTAGATCTGGGTCGTTGATTTGCCAAATCTAATGGCAGCTGTGCATTCTTGAGTTTTAAGCCTACGATAAGGGTTTTTGACTGTTTAAATGCATTTTTTTTTGCCTCCTGATAGTGCATTTCTTCCCTTCCAAGGGCTCTCCTCCTTCATTTGTTTCGATCGATGGATGCTCTTAAGCACTTTTGAATACTTAGGGAGTGCTTTGGAGAATATTTGGATCCCTTGGGATGATTCTTAAGAAAATTTGGAGACTTTTAGAACATATATGGATCCAATTTTGGGCCTTTTGTCAGCAAGGCTAATAGGTAAGCTAAAGATACAGTGGTCACCTATTCAGTTAAGGATGGAAAATTAGAAAAAGATCTTCCCTCTAGGAAGACTACCAGGTGCCATAGTGGATATTGAAGGAGTTCCCACCACTATTGATTTTGAAGTAATAGAGATCATCGATGACAATAATACTTATCTTGTGTTTCTTGGAATTGACTGGGCATTTGAAAATATGGCCATAATTAATCTAAAGAAGAAACATATGATATTTGAAGGAAAAAATATGGTAGTAATTGTTCCCTTGGATCCATCAGAAAGAATAAGATATACATAACCATTCAAAGAATAATATTGCACAACGGACAAAGAAAATATCTAACAAATGATAGCAAAGGAACAGGATCCTGTTAACCCTAATATAGAAGGCATGTTGAGCTAGGATTATGATAGTTCTTGTACCTTAGACATAGAAGAATATTTGGAGAACTAACATAATATGTTGCATGAAGTATGCATAATGCATTGTGAAAAAATTGCCAAATTAGTTCGTTTTATGATATCGAAGGTATGTAACCTACCTTCTTATGATTTCTTAGGTGATGTAAATACTTTCTTAATGATTATGAAGAATACGTTCTAGAAAATCAAAGGTTGTCAACCTTAGATATAGCCCTAAAAGCTACCCCTTCTAGGTGGTGGAGTGCACATAAAAAGCATATAGGAGGTTGGCAAGAATGTCGAAGAATGGTGGGGATAAGGTTTGGAAAAATATATATAGAGATGGAGATAAAATATGATGGTGAAACTAATCTAGGAATCATATCCAGCTATGCACTACCACATGGAAGAAGATTTGATACCAAGAATGGGTACATGGATTCATTCATACATTAGAGACAATTCCTAAGAACTGGTGCCTAGAAACAGACATTTGACATGGTACCATGAACTAGGAAGACATGGTTGTTGGGTTCATATTAACATTCAACTTTGAGGATGATTTCCCATACATAGATTTGGCCCTTCAGATAGTCAAGAAGAGGATCTTTGTGAATGTAACCCCACTAACATGGCAGCAACCTCATTGGGCTACGTAGATATAAGATGTACCAGAATGCTATAGCCTTACTACATATGAAGAAGAAGATCCTCGAAACATCGACATAGCAGTGTCAGAAGGATACCGCATGTTATAGACATTTTTGTGCCTTACAGCTCTAAGCATGAAATGTCCATAAACCAAGGGATCCAAAGTCCCTAAAAGTGTTGTTCCTACTCATAAAGGAACAAGGTCAACAAATTACAGCTTCTCCCAGAAGTTCTCCACCAGAAACTACTCAAAATTGGTCAAAACTGGATCAGCGCACCTAAATGCACTACCAGGGTGCGCTGCAATGCACCTTGTACACACGGGAAATGCGTTTCAGTGCACCTAAATACACTGTGAGGGTGCGCTGATCAGAAAAAGACAAGTGGCGGAGACAGTTTGCGAGGTGGATGATCATGGAATCTTATAGAAACTTCTCATGGGACACTTGCCTCTCAAAATCGCCCAAGGATGAGTAAGAGATCAATGAGATCTCCAAGTGGCATCAAGAACTATCAGAGAGAAGACACTAATCAAAAACCCAGAGCTGACTCACACCTCTACAAATATCTATATATAGATCTCTCATCCCAGAGATCCAGAGGTTGGTGGCTGGAATTTTGTTATTGCAAAGAATTGTTGTTGGTTTGAGATTGGAATCATTGGGTGCTTAATGCTTTGAGGGAAGGTGAAGATAGGAATTTAATTTGCTGGGAAGGAGATGCTGGATTGGAGCCCTCTGGGTTGTATCTCTTCTTGAACCTTGTTATTCATCAATAAAGCTATCTTGGTTTCTCCTATATACTGGTGTATCTTTGATGTATGATTGCATTAGTATGTTTAGTTTATTTCTACTCCTGAACTAGTTATGAATATGAATCTATGTCTTTGTGTAGTGTTCTCTTCTTGTGATCTTGCAGAAACCTCTTGAAGCTGGGCGAGCGAGAAGGCAAGTAGCTGGGAACTCTCAAAGAGAAGAGAAACTGGATCGAGGGACAAACGGAAGACACCGGTTAGTCCATCCATCTCTCTTCATTCTTAATTCATAAAGGAAGAATACTAGAGTAGTTGTTTCTGTTTGTTGCTAAGGCACTGTCACACCTTAGGTGGATAGGATTGTCCTGCATAGGCATTTTTCCCCACAACAAATTGGCGACTCCACTGGGGAGATCTGTTTAGTCATTTTATTTGTGTTTCCATCATTGTTTGTTTCATAGACTCAACAACAACAATCGAACTGCATCTGCTATTCTCAGATGCAAAGTAGACAGCTGCTGCTTTGATCCAATCACTGGATTTGTCTATGATCTGAACAATGGACTGACAAATGATTTGATGATCCTTTGTGATAGATCTTAGCCCTTCTTCAAAGCATCCCTTTGATTGTACCTTGCTTGTTGCTTTGATTTGGCCTGAAACTGTAGATTAAATTGCAAACTGTGACTCAGAACCCAGTGAGAAACTCTCGTTTCTCCTTCAGTGCAGACCCTGTGAAGAGGTTCTGCATTTCAACGCAGGTCCCGTGAAGGCTAACTGCGCTGAATTTCAAAACCTCTGTGTTAGGGGTGCGCTGATCCAGTTAGCCCTTGTGCAGCTGGGGTTCTCTGCTCTGTTTTTCCTTGTTTTGATCTCTAATTTTTGCAGCTTGTAACCAGCATAGGTACATGTCTGATAACTACTTTTCTCTGCTTAAATTCTGCCTCCTTTTGTACAAAAAGACTGTGAGTGTTTTTATGTGTTTGTGGCGTCATTTAAGTTTTCCTTTGCAAGAGTGAAATAATCATCCTGTAGCCCTTGATTCAGATCTGTTGATTGTGATCTTAGGAGAGAGTTCATTGGCTGTTTACAGTTGATTATACATTTACTTTTGCTTTTGGTTTGAGTTCGCCTCTTTTAAGTGTCGAAACAAGTATTCATTTTGAAAATCGTTAAGTGTTGTAATCTCTTCTACCCTTTCTGATTTCGAAAAAGTAAACTTGTTTGTATTTGTCATTTAAAAGAAAATTCAAAGTTGTACAAAAAGCTTTCTTTTTAGGCATCAATATTAAGAGAGCAGAAAACAAACACCTGCATTGTGCATTTGCATCTTGATAGTTTGCATGCTTGATTTAGGGAAAGTGCATTAGAGTGTGCTAATTTCTCTTTGAGAAAAGATGGTGTCTTTCTTTTCCCTTTGTAGCTAGGATTTTCATGGCTGAAAAGATAGAAAAGCTTGCTTATCATCTTTACACTGCATTTAGGAATTGTATCATACATCTCGTGGTGAACCTCAAAAGGCAAACTTCTAAAAATATCAACCTAAAATAAATTGAATGAACTTAACAACGCTTTGTAACTTAACACACAACATAGAGGTCTAGGCTAGAGACATGTTCCGGCATCGTAAAGCCTGGTGACTGTCGATCTCGCTGATGGTGGGTGATTCCTCCTGAGGGATGATAGCGCCAGTACGGATTGTGCTCCCACGTACCGTCGCGTATATATTGGGAGACCCCTATAGGCATAAAACCTTTATCCTTAGGAAGCCGTGTCGGCCTCCCTACTGATCGCAATGCACTGAACACAGCATTCAGGAAGATCGACCGCCCGTACCTTAAAAAGTATTCTGTGGTTTTGCGAAAAGTTTGGCACACTCTCTACCTAGAACTCCAGAGTAGTTCCTTTTGGCCTTTTTTAGACTCTATAACGGAAAAAGTCCATCCGAGCATTTGTCACTTCGGGCTCATTAAAACATCGAAGGAGACTAGAGTCATCTTTAGCTTTTTCTCGACTCTTTAAAATTGAAAAAGCAAGTTGTGTCTAAAGCGTCGTTAAAATTTATTTTAAATGGAATAATCATCACCATTCCCTCGTTGATCTTCGAAGTTAGTCTCTTTGCATCGTAAGTTCTTGTAGAATCGCTAGAAAATCTTTTGGATAGACTAAATATGTCTGAACAACCGTCGACATCCAGGACTGTGTCATCCGACGCAGCAGTCCTGCTGCTACTCCAACGATGTTCGGTGGTATACCATCTATCCCGGAAAATTGTCAACAACAAGCTGGAGTCCAATCAGAGACTGTTTCGACGACATGGTTAGTTCCTATTTCTTCAATCGGATTATCATCTGGTATTTCTTATGTTGAAACTCAACAAATTGATCCAATGTGTCTTCAAAGGCCAATCTACCCTTTAAGTACTGGATTGCCACCGTATGGAGGGCAGTATGATTTTTCATTATTCCCTCCAGGAGAACAACCATATGGGATTTTACAACAAAGTTCAGGTCAAACTGGAATTACATCCAGTGGTTGGGTACCAATACTGCCTCAGCAACCAAGGGTTGTATATTCAATACAACCAGTCCACCCTGTGTCGAATATTCCCACTATACCTGCTATGGTGACCGCGTCGCAAGTACAAGCGCTACCTGTTGTATGTCAACCCCAACAGCCTCAGGTTGCAATACAACAGCCTTTTGTCTCAACGACTCAATCACAACCTCAGGTTAGTGCCTCCTTATCTGGAGCGACTCAGGATCAAACAAGTACTGTGACTCCTCATCTTGGTCAATCATCCAGTATTGGTCAACAACAAATGGTTCAACAACCAGAGCTGGTTCAAACTCAACAACCCCCATTCCAGCAATCATATCAAGGACCTGAGCAACAAGTCTTTGTAAGTAATGGGCAATCGCATTTCCAAAGCGGTAATCAACAACCATATTATAATGGTTATGCCCATCAACCTTGTCAAAGTTGCCAGCATCAAATACATTATGCTGGTATGCAAAGACCCACTGCTCAGGCGATTACATCTTATCCTGGGTATGCTTTGTCTAACCTGAATCAACAGTTGCCCTTTGTAGCAACTCTAGAATTACCAGATCTAAACCGGCTTACGAATGATCCAATTGCTTATGCCCCTTGGTGGCCAGCGATTCCGCATAAACTTCCGTCAGATATTCCTAAATTTAATGGAAATCCGGGTGAAGATCCGTCGAATCATGTGATGACATTTCATCTGTGGTGTTCATCAAACACCCTAAACGATGATTCGATTAGGCTTCGCCTTTTTCAGAGGACGTTAACTGGTCCAACGGCAAAATGGTATATTTAATTGCCTAGAGCTTCGTTCAACAACTTCAGTATCTTAGCCACGACTTTCTTAACCCATTTTCAATTACCGATAAGGTATGAAATAGGAACAGAACTCCTAACCAACTTCAAACAGACAACGACCACTCACATATCTGATCATATACATGAGTGGCGACGTCATCGTAGGATGGTAAAAACGTACGTTCCTGATCAGCTATTAGCTGAATGGTTTATCAAATCCTTACTTCCTACAATCACGGAAGATGTGGCAAAGGGGGGAGTCGTAACGGAAGAGCAAGTCATCGCTCGTGCGCAATATCTGGACTTGGTCTATACTCAGTCTGGCACGCTCTACGACAAAATACCTGACGCCCCTAGAACGGAATTCTCAATTCCTCCCCTCCTAACTCAAACAATGACTCTCATGCCATCGATGGCGTGATTGGCATGACAGACACGAAATCGAAAAAGGCTACATCTAAAAGGGCCCGTAAGATTTCCAGTCAAAATGAAAATGAGGAACTTCTTGCCTCGGAAGTAAATGCCGCGTCGACCGACAAGGGAAAACAACTGAAGCAACCAGGGGGCAAGAAGAAAAAGAAAGGGAGAAAAAGGAAACCCCCTGCGGGGTGTCATATATGCGATGAGGATCATTGGACGAGAGATTGTCCACATATAGGTTAAGTTAAGAAACTCTTTAAGAGTTCAAAAACCTCAACAGTATTGACTGATCCATTTCCAAGCCCGGGTACCAAACTGGTTTCTAATCAAAATGCTTCCCGATCCCAAGTGCTTATGTTGTCTATCTCAAAGCAGCAAAATGATGCTTTGGCAAGGAATAAAGATTACGGGAATCCACAGGTGTCGAATAACAAGGCTAATGAACAACCTAGTAGTTCGACAACAACTTTGACCAAAGTTGTGCCACCCACCATTCCTGAACAAATGATAAAGCCGCCAAAGGGAGTAGTGTACAAGTCGACATTTAATCCTCGTGCAAAAATAACACAGAATTATAATATAATAGAGGACCTGGCCCAATCGCCGTCCGCTATGTCGACGCTTGAGGTACCGCAAAATTGCCTCTCCCAAGAGCAAGCTTTATTATCAGCAATAGGTGAAATTGACCCAACGGACTCCAATCTTGTGGCCTTTGATCATAAAGGATATGACCCTCAGTTACCAGCTCAACTAGCTTTCCTTATTCAAGTGAAAGCCCTCAACAAAACTGTTCATCGAACAATTATTGATGAAGGGGCATATACGTGTATTATGTCGATGAGTTGCTGGAATAATTTAGGCTCACCACCCTTGTAGAGATCGTCAACGATGTTAAAAGCATTTGATGGACGATCATACAATCCATATGGGATTTTAAGTAACTTGCAAGTTGAACTAGGGGGCAAAACAGTAGGAATTGATGTTGAAGTAATTGATGGAAACCTCGATTACAACATCCTACTGGGAAGGCCCTGGATATATGCCATGGCTGCACTTGTGTCGACCTACTTCAGGAAGATTGCATTTCCCTTTCAAGGAGGAATTACAATCGTCGACCAACAAACTTTCCTCCCCGACAGTTCACAACTTACGGGAAGCATTCCAATGATCCATGGAAGAAATCATTCACTTCAAAATATTGGAGTAGGCATCCTAAAAGACCCTGCCTTAATGGGTACTTTTGCCCTACCGCCTCCAAGTAATCTGGCGGAAGTGGCCACAGTGGAAACCTACAATATGAAATCTTCTATATCTAATGGATTCGGAAGATTCCTAAACATTTTTTCAGCGTGGATCATCGCCCTAATAGAAATACTATAAATACAATGGGCTCCGAGGACGGTTCTAATTTCGTGTCAACCTCATTAAAAAATGAAACAAGGAGTCATGAGGATAGTTCTTTTACTGTGTCAACCTCATTAAAAAATGAAACAATCTCCTTTCCAAATCTCAAAAGTAAACCTTCATTCCAACCACCAAGTTGAATGCAATGAAGCTTGGGGGGCATGCACCTCGATTTGCGTTGTTATGCTGGGGGCATGCAAACTTATCATCGAGCAGTTTTAGCACACAGTTCATGCTCGTTAGAAAATAAACGCAGGATTCGAGCAGTTTTAGCACACAGTTCATGCTCGTTAAAAAATAAACGCAAGATCCGAGCAGTTTTAGCGCATAGTTCATGCTCGTTAAAAAATAAACATAAGACTGAGCAGTGTTTTTCCGCGTTTAAGCTCATTAAAAAATGAACTATCTTCCGGTAAATAACCACCGTGAATGTAACATTATCAGCCATTAAAGCCTTGGTCGTGTTTGCACCGTCACGTCCACTTTTCCATTGGCTGATCGTTCACCTCCATATGATTGTTTACCCATTTTGACGAACAGCTGCGAAGAGTGATTTCACTAGCCATCCTTGTGACACTGCCGTGATTGGAAAATTCCAACCCGTACCTGGAATCAGCTGCTAACCCATTTTATCACTCGTTCCTCAAAAGACGAGTCTTCTTTAAGCTCTTTTCATCTGACTCGTAAAATATGAAAAGATTGCCGAGTTTTGGCCTTCCAGCTCGTTAAAGTGACCGGAAATGCTATCCCTCCTCTAGATTTTAATCTTTTTGGACCTGAGGGATTATTGCACAAAAAGATCGAGTGCTTGTTTTGTTCGGCTCGTTAAAACTATCGAAAACTCAT
Organism: Pinus tabuliformis; assembly: GCA_031772625.1. Classification (NCBI taxonomy): domain Eukaryota; kingdom Viridiplantae; phylum Streptophyta; class Pinopsida; order Pinales; family Pinaceae; genus Pinus; species Pinus tabuliformis. The sequence goes on from CM062816.1 coordinate 1,214,768,853, forward strand.
CCCTTCTGTATTGTTTTATACTTTTTCGGACTTAAGGGATTAGATGACGAAAAAGGACTTTCGGAGTTGACTTTACGTACCTTTTCAGACTCTCTAAAAATGAAAAGGACCGAGTTATCTTTGTCGTTAGACTCGTTAAAAGCATTAAATAGCGACAAACTTGTCTTTAGACGAGAATGAGTTTCACTATCGCTAGGCTCGTTAAAACATAGCGATGGGCTTGCCCGAAGGGCAAGTTATAGAACAAGCATATGTTATCCTCCTCAAGCTTGACAAAAATAAAGAGGTACCGGTCAGCAATGACTGGGGAAAAATTGGGAGAAACTCAAGAAAACTTTGATGGTAGCAAGTCGCTCTTGAACATGACACTTTTCCTCCGTACCACAGTCGGGTTGGGTTGTTTCATTCACCGGTCACATCACCATGGTCTCACCATACCATCCATATTTGGGGTAATGCTACCGATCCATCGCATAAGTGTCGCACATGTTCAAGAGAAGTCGTTCAGAGAAGTCAACCGTGTCCCATCCACTGCCATACATTATCCTTCATCCTTTCATGACCGCCACCCTGAATCATATGTCATCAGATTGTTTTCACCTCCATCAAAATCATTTGCTCCATTCCATGTCACTGATGTGGGATTCATTAAGGCCCTCCTTTGACGGATCGCTTCTTGTCGACATCAGCTCATTATCCAAGAAGTTGATCTAGGAACAACCCCTTCAGTACTTTGAAGCTTGCATGCCTCAATGGCAAGTTTCTCAGTTTCGGCGACAGGTATACATCAATGACCTTCGACCGAAAGATTTTGCGTGGTGTTCGACGCCAAGTCCTTTATTCACACCACGTGAATTGTACTGCAGTACCTTGAGGGTCATTATCATTATCGGTGATTCCTCTCGCGCTTGTTAACGGTTTACCTCATTGACCGGTAATCAAGCGATGTCTTTCCATGTTCGACTTCAGAACATTTCTCACATGGATCGACTTGTACTTAGAGTGAAGATCGGATGAGATTGAAGACCTCGGATCTAGTTTCATCCATCTGGGCTACGATATATATTCAGGAAAAATAAATACATTGACATGTACAGCATTACAGCAGATAATCATCCTACCAAAAGGATGATGATTTCATCAAAATCATCATTCCACCATCAGACGATTGTCTGTTCTATGTACAAAAAAATGAATTTATAAAGCTGAGCATGGGAATGCCCGCCTCAGCTAGATCATGAAAGCAGTATGAAAAATAATGTATTGTATTGTATCTTATTACAGGTCTCCTCCCAGCATTGGAAGAACTTCGGATCCTCCTAATAAAGCATTTCACCCGATAAACGGCCTCATACTTTAGGGGGCAACTGTTATAGACATTTTTGTGCCTTACAGCTCTAAGCATGAAATGTCCATAAACCAAGGGATCCAAAGTCCCTAAAAGTGTTGTTCCTACTCTTAAAGGAACAAGGTCAACAAATTACAGCTTCTCCCATAAGTTCTCCACCAGAAACTACTCAAAATTGGTCAAAACTGGATCAGCGCAACTAAATGCACTACCAGGGTGCGCTGCAGTGCACCTTGTACACACGGGAAATGTGTTTCAATGCACCTAAATACACTGTGAGGGTACGCTGATCAGAAAAAGACAAGTGGCGGAGACAGTTTGCGAGGTGGATGATCATGGAATCTTCTAGAAACTTCTCATGGGACACTTGCCTCTCAAAATCGCCCAAGGATGAGTAAGAGATCAATGAGATCTCCAAGTGGCATCAAGAACTATCAGAGAGAAGACACTAATAAAAAACCCAGAGTTGACTCACACCTCTACAAATATCTATATATAGATCTCTCATCCTAGAGATCCAGAGGTTGGAGGCTGGAATTTTGTTATTGCAAAGAATTGCTGTTGGTTTGAGATTGGAATCATTGGGTGCTTAATGCTTTGAGGGAAGGTGAAGATAGGAATTTCATTTGCTGGGAAGGAGACGCTAGATTGGAGCCCTCTGGGTTGTATCTCTTCCTGAACCTTGTTATTCATCAATAAAGCTATCTTGGTTTCTGCTATATACTGGTGTATCTTTGATGTATGATTGCATTAGTATGTTTAGTTTATTTCTAATCCTGAACTAGTTATGAATATGAATCTATGTCTTTGTGTAGTGTTCTCTTCTTGTGATCTTGCAGAAACCTCTTGAAGCTAGCGAGCGAGAAGGCAAGTAGCTGGGAACTCTCAAAGAGAAGAGAAACTGGATCGAGGGACAAACGGAAGACACCGGTTAGTCCATCCATCTCTCTTCATTCTTAATTCATCAAGGAAGAATACTAGAGTAGATGTTTCTGTTTATTGCTAAGGCACTGTCACACCTTAGGTGGATAGGATCGTCCTGCATAGGCATTTTTCCCCACAACACCGCGAGGTAACTAAACCTGAGCTAGAGACACTAGACAAAACGAAGCCACTAAAGACCAAGAAGGTGAACATAGGATCAGATAAGGAACCTAAGTTTTCAACAATAGGCGACTATTGGGATGAGGAGACAGTCAGTAAAGTTACAAAGTTACTTCATGAATATCAAGAATTGTTTCCCACCAAGCTTTTAGAGATGAAGGGTATAATAGGAGATCTAGGAGTCATGAAGATTCCCTTTAAGTTTGATGTGAAATTAGTCAAAGAAAGACCTTACAGGCTGAACCCAAAGTATAAGGAGAAAGTGAAGGCAGAGCTTGATAAGATGATAGAAGCATGAATTATTGATCTGGTAGATGGATTAGAATGGGTGAGTCCTATGGTGGTGCAAGAGAAGAAGACTCAAAGAGATATTATGATATGTGTTGATCTTAGAAAGTTTAATGGTGGATGTTTACATGATCCCTTCCCTACCCATTTCATAGATGAAGTGCTAGATAATGTAGGAGGCTAGGAAGCTTACTCATTTACAAATGGATTCTCAGGTTATCATCAAATTAGGATTGCACCTAAAGATTGGCATAAGACCACATTTTCTGTATAATGGGGTTCATATCAATACATAGTAATTCCTTTTGGATTAAAAAACATAGTAATTCCTTTTGGATAAAAAAATGCCCCTTCTATATTTTCTAGGATGGTGGTTGCAGCTTTTAAGGAATACATATACAAGTTTTTAGAGGTATATTCTGATGATTGTATAATATTTGAATTGCTGAGCAAACATGTTGGAAGTTTAAGAATTATGCTTGACACATGTAGACAATGTCATATCTATTTGAACCTAAAGAAGTGCATATTTTGTATATCTTTCGACATATTGTTAGGACATATTGTTTGTAAGAAAGGACTAATGGTGTACCTTGCTAAGATTTCTATCATTGTGAACTTGCGCCACCTAAGAAAGTAAGACAACTTCACACTAAGTTTGGAGATATTGGGTATTATAGGAAGTTAATTAAGAGGTATGCTCAAATCACTGCACCTATGGAGAAATTGCTGAAAAATGATGTAACTTTTTAGTGGAATGAATAATGTCATAAGAGACTCAAAATATTGAAAGAAAAAATGGTAGTTTCACCTATACTAGTGTTCCCTGATTGGAATAAGGAGTTCCATGTCCATGTGGATGCCTCTTGTATAGGTTTGTGAGTGGTACTGGTACAACTTAGTGCAAGAGAGGTTGATCATCCTATATCTTGAGCATCAACAACAAGTTCTCCAACTTTTAAAGGATAAGGCCACTTCAATGCAAAATCAAACAAAGGAAGGGATGAATGGAAGAAGGACGAAGAAGTATGACCACTTATTCCAAAGTTTCAAAAGATCCCAATTCAAACAATATTGCCAGAAATTGAAGAGGGAGGAAAAATCATATTGGAACTTGGAGCAATCACAGAAACAAGAACCCGACAGCTACGAAATCGATCAATTTCAGAGTATCTCATCAAGTGGAAGAACTTACCCGCTAAAGATTCCACATGGGAGGACAAGAATTTTATACATAAGCATCAAGAACTACTCAACCGTTGAGGACAATGCTTTTTGAAGGAGAGGGGCAGGTTAGGCCCCTATACTACTAGTGTAACCCCTTATTGTTATTATTACAACCCACTTATTATATTGATGTACCCATGTAGTGCCCATATTGTTACTATTGTGCCCAATAGAAGCCCACTATTGTTATTATTATGCCCTTACATTATTATTGTTATGTCAGCTCTAATTATGTTATGACCCCTTAGACTCCTATATATAGAAAGGAGGTCTTTTAATTTGTATCATCCAAGAATTGCTCATTTATGTAATGTATAGGAGGTTTCCCCCTCGAAGAGGCTGACTTCTAAGGCGTGGATCTCTCTTTTCTATCTTTTTGTGAGCTGGTTTCATAACATTTGGTATCAGAGCTTTGGATTCTAGGGTTTTGCTGCTCCAAATAGGTCATCGTGGAATTTTCGCTATAAATTTTTTTAGGCGATTTTTCAGAGGCTGAAAAAAAAAACCATTTGAGAAGAAATCGCACTGAACCTTGGATCCAAATTTCAGAGGTTTTCGCTCTACATTTGCAGAGATATGATCTGAGGAATATGGTATTTTTGTAGACTCCTAAATTACATTCCAAACAGGTGACCTGGGGAAAATCGTCATAACCTTCTCTCTGAGCATCGGATTGAAATTTTGTAGCAAGGTACAGAAACAGGATGAACTGTAGTTTCTTGTATATATTTTTTAGAGCCAAAGGTCGAAACAGTGACACGTGGCACTTCATACAAGTTCACTCTTTTGTAAAGGTCTATAATTAGGTCATCTTGGGAGATTGTGCATAACTCTTTCTTGGAGAATCCAATTTGGATCAGACTGGTGGCATTGGAAAGAGGACACAGAGGGCTACTACAAATCACAATTTTAGAACTTAAAGATCTGAAAGTACAGAGTTACAGTCGTTTCAAGATTGAGCTCCTAAAATCAAGAAAAATAAAAATGAGGAAGTCTGATGGCAAGGATCTGGTAAATTGGATACTTCAGATGGAGCGATATTTTGATCTACATGGTGTACCACTATTACAAATGGTATGTATTGCATCTTCATATTTAGAACCAGATCAATTTTTATGGTATGAAGGGCTTTGTTCTCGTAAACAACTTATTACATGGTCAATTTTCACGGAGGAAATGATAGCACATTATGAGGATACAAAGAGCAACACCTTCTTTAGAGAAACACCACAACAATTGGAAAGAGTAAAAGGGCTTTGTGACATAGTGGAAAGCAAAATTATGGAAACCAGGAAGCATACCCCTCACAACTATAAAGATGGAAGTGTTGTTTCTCCTAGCCTCCCACAACCTACAAGGGTTACTCCACAACAATTGGAAGAAAAAAGAGAAAAAGGGCTTTGTTATAATTGTGATAGCAAATGCACTAAAGGTCATAAGTGTGCTGAGAAGAAATTATTTTACATAGAAATTGAAGAGGAAGGAAAAATCAGATTGGAACCTGGAGCAGTCACAGAAACAAAAACCCGACAGCTACGAAATCGATCAATTTCAAAGTATCTCATCAAGTGGAAGAACTTACCCACTAAAGATTCCACATGGGAGGACAAGAATTTTATACAGAAGCATCAAAAACTACTCAAGCGTTGAGGACAATGCTTTTTGAAGGAGAGGGGCATGTTAGGCCCCTATGCTAATAGTGTAACCCCTTATTGTTATTAGTACAACCCACTTATTATGTTGATGTACCCATGTAGTGCCCATATTGTTACTATTGTGCCACATAGAAGCCCACTATTGTTATTATTGTGCCCTTACATTATTATTGTTATGTCGGCTCTGATTATGTTATGACCCCTTAGACTCCTATATATAGAAAGGAGGTCTTTTCATTTGTATCATCCAAGAATTTTTCATTTGTGTAATGTAAAGGAGGTTGCCCCCTCGAAGAGGCTGAATTCTAAGGCATTGATCTCTCTTTTCTATATTTTTGTGAGCTAGTTTCCTAACAAGAAATTTATGTAAAGCATAAAATAATTACACCACTACAAAAAGGAAAGGACTAACCATGGTATATTCTTTCCAAAAGTTTAGACATTATTTGTTGGGGTCACACTTTAAAATTTTATAGATCATTCTGCACTGAATGATTTGATTAATATGCATGTCTTACAAGGAAATATTTGTATATGGTTATTGTTATTCTAGGAATGTGACTTTGAGATCATTATCAAACCAGGGAGATTGAATGCAGGATCTGACCATCTGTCAAGACTGGAAATAGGGGAAGAACCAACCAACATAGAGGATAATCTCCATGATGTACATTTATTTACAATCAAAGTGGAAAATGACCACTTTGCATATATCATTCAATTTTTGACCACGGGAATGGCTCCTTCAGAGTATACTACGCAACAAAAGAAATAATTAGTGGTTAAGGCAGCTAAATTTTCACTAATAGAAGGATAGTTACATAAGATGGTACAGATGAGATATTGTGCAAATATGTTCCTGAACATGAAAGACAAATGATTCTAGCAGAGGCTCATGGGTGCAAAACTAGTGGACACTATGCAGTAAAAGATATTGCACATAATATTTTGAGAGAAAGATTGTGGTGGCCTACAATACATAAAAATGTGAAGAAGTACTGTTGAGCATGTGATGTGTGTCAAAGAAAAGGGAAGCCTTCCAGACGAGATGAGTACCACAAGTTATATTGTGGGCCTTTGGTAAGTGGGCCATTGATTTTTTTGGACCCATCAACCCACCTAGAAAGAGGACTGGTGCAAGGTAATTACAGTGACTGATTATTTGACAAGATGGTGTGAAGCACAACTAGTAAGGGACTGCATCGTAGATACTACTGCAAAGTTTATTTTTGAGTACATATTGTCTAAATTTGGATGTTTGAAGATTCTGATGAGTGACCAAGATTCACACTTCCTAAATAAGACTATTGAAGCATTGATTGAGGAGTTCCAAGTTTATCACCAGAAGAGTACCCCTTATCACATTCAGGCCAATGGAACACTAGAAGCACTTAATAAGATTTTGGATAATGCACTTTCTAAGGTATGCAATGTGAATGGAGATGAATGGGACCTAAGAATTATAGAAGCCTTATGGGCTTATAGGACCACATGTAAAAATTTGACAGATCTAACACCCTTCAAGTTAGTTTATGGATAAGAAGTTGTGAAGCCCATGGAGTACATCATGCATAGCTTGAGGATTTTAGCTTTTACAGATATGGAAAAACCTGATATATTGGAGGAAAGAATGGCGTAGTTGCTTGCTTTCGAGGACGATATATTTATAGTAGGATTCCATCAATAGGTATAGAAAGTAAGAGAAAAGGCCTGACATGACATACATATTAAGAAAAAGAAGTTCCATGTAAGAAACCTTGTTCTCTTTTATGATAGTAAGTTTGTAAAATTTCGAGGAAGATTCAAGATGCATTGGTTGGGCCCATACATTATCAAGCATATTACTGATGGAGGCATAGTTCAATTAGAAAAAGTTAAATGGAGAATTGGTTCAAGGAAGACTAAATGGAAATAGGTTGTGGCTATATAGGGACATCCCTACCCCTATATCTTCACTCCAAAGAAAGGAGAAAAGTATTAGTTCCACTTGTAGTTGAAATTGAGCACTAGACTATCAACCATGCTATAGAGAGAGCTTCGATGTAGGAGTATCGACATAAGATGGGTTTCTTCATTATAATATGGGATGCGTCAAAGTTCGCTAGAAAAAGTATGACCATTAAAAAGAAAATTTTCCATTGAAATATGCGGAGCGACGCATTTATGAGGACATATTGACCTAATCTAGTGATAGATATGCAATTAATAAACATAATTTGAGCTACTGATGGGGTTAGAAATTCAGATTTTCTATAAAAAGATGCACCCCTCCTATATTTGGTACTTTTTTGTCCTGAGAGTTTGAATATTACTATTACGAAGAAGTTACAATTTTTTTTGCATGGATGCCCTTTCACCAAAAGAATTTACTCATATATTTAATTAGAAGGGCTTAACTAGAGTCCTGGAAGCAACATCAACTTATATGCCCATAGTAGCATCACCACCCATAGCAGCATCATCATGCACCCAGAGGAGATCTCCACGAAAGAAAATGGCCATAGAGAATAGAATGAAGAATAAACAGGAAAAGAGACTTGTTGAGTGTTGGGATGGGGTCCCCTAGGTCAATTTTGGGGCAAAAGCCTAAGTTTTGATGTATAAAGATTTAAAGTCTCTGAAAATTGTGGTTGCGAAGTTTGTAGTTAATTAAAGAGTCAAAAATGGTTTTACCCTCTTTAATGTAAGTTGAGTCTGATTTTGAAGATCTACCCATGGTTCGCGGACCATGGGATTGTATAAATAGGTGTGTCTTAGAGAGTATAAGGCATAAGAACAGAATAATAGAAGTGGTGTATGGGTACGAAAGAAGGAATGTAAGTGAGCACAGAAGGTAAAAAAAAGGATCTGTAGCTGAGTGCACAGAGGCCCAGAGTAGAGTCTGTAGCTGAGTGCACAGGGAAGTCTTGAGTTTGTAAGCCTAACTGAATATCAATGAAGAAGGTTGTTGCAAAAATTCTTGTGTTTATCTATTATCTTCTGTTATGTATGAATGCGTTTTATGCTATGATAAATGATGGTTTTGTGAAATAATGATGTATTGATGCACGACATTACTGGATCTATATTGTTATCTAAATGCAATTAATGTTAAGTGATTACACGAAGATTATATTGTTATATGTTAAAAATATCAAACACTTAATTAGATCTGAGTAAATACTCGGCTAAGAGTAATCTATGATGTGCATAAGTAGATAATTCACCTATTCAGGGTTTACGAAAGCTAGTCGTAGACCTTCGCGGAGGTCTAGAGGCTGATTCAAGGAAGTTAAATCGAAAAACCATAAGGGCTCATTGATTTGCGTGAAGGAAGATCTAGGGCACAAAATGACATCAAGTTGATCTCTGGGTGTGGAAACTTGGTTCCATCCCCCCATACTGCTTTGGGTGAGACTTCAGTCCATGCTCTGTGGATTGATACTAAAAGGGCCTATAGTGTAGGGATTTGTTTGGTGGAATTAACTATGAACCTGGGTCAAGATTCCCTAAGTCAACAAATGCTTCTGTTGCCCGGACCAGGATTTGCATAAAGAGATGTGTGATGTTGCATCACTGGAATCTGAGCAAGAAGGAAATTGAGAAGTGGTTGGATAGAAATATCCACGAATTCATAGTGCAAGAAAATAGAAATCAACAACTAAAAAAAGAACAGTGGTTGGACATATATTTATACATAGAAATACAAAAAATATTCTTTTGCACCTTCCTGATCAAACTATACAAGTGGATCGCTAAATTGGCAGACGTCCAAGGAAGGTGGAGGATTGATGGTCCAATAGTGTGGACCCTCGAGCTCGTGTGGAGGTTGGAAGCCTCTAAAGATAAGATCACACGTGCAGTTGATCAATGGCTTGATCGAGTCATTGGAGCATTTGTCACAGAGTTCACAATTGATACCTCAGTCAATTACAACGAAGCAGAGCGAGGCTTCTTTAAGGGACCACAAGGTAAGTCCCTGAGATTTTTGAATACTTGGATTAAAATTCTCTTGTGTGAAAAGCAGGTTATGCCACTGCCTTGATGCTTGGATCCACATGAAGTGGAAAAATCTTTAGAAATAAGGAAAGAGCATGTCTTGAATATAGCCCATTGATAGAACCTCCTTCGAGTGATGACAAGGGAGTGGTACAAGCCTCACCCTGAAGCGTTGTACAGTTGATAAGGCATGGTTTTTCATGAATACCTCATCTGCCCATTCCACCTCCACCTTCACCTCCACAACATGGACCGTTACCCACGCCACCACCACCTCCGTCACTATTCAACATGTCGAATACCATGAAGTTTCCCATTTTCAAGGGATTGGAAATGAGGATCCAAATCAGTTTTGGTTTGTTCTGAAGGTTGAATGGACAACAGAGCACATTACATATGATAATATAGAGAAGGCACAGTTGGTTACCACTCTGTAGGATTGTGCACTGACATGGTACATTAAGTACTGCACCAATAACCCACTTGCATCATTAGAAGACACTCAAAGCACTCTGAACAAAGAATTCAATAAGCCTAAGTCTAAATTGCGATATGTAATCAGATTCAAGGAAATCATGATGAGGCCTGGCGAAATGCCCTGGGAATTAGATCAAAGATTTAAGTGCAAGATCCGTAAAGCAAATATGAAACTCACAAATAGTTAGCATTGTGAATGGTTTATAGGCTTGCTCTTGCCCCACCTAGGGGTTGCTTTATCAGAGAAGAAGATAGGAACTCAGGTGGAAGCCTTGGAAATTGTGATGAGATTGCATGAAAAACCTATTTAGGACTCTTCTTTGGGGGTTCAACAGATTCATGTGGAATTGTAGAACCTCTGCTTAGAGGTGTAGAGTTTGGAGATGGAAAAAGCGGCTCGGCCAGAGTTGCGTGAAGAGGTTTGGTGCCTCAAGTGCAAAATCCAGGGGCATAACAAATATCACTACCCTGTCTTCACAAACTATATTACTGGGGGAGGGCCAATGCCTCTAAGGCAGGAAGCTCCAGTAGGACCAAGTACGGGGCCCACATTATGGTGTGCTATCTATCAGGTGGCTGGAAAACATGTAACGAAAAATTTCCACTTGTTGCAAAAATTCCTATAGACACCCCAATAATTATTCTGTGATTTTTGTAAATGGGTGGGCCATGATGAATGCCATTCGCATAGCTACCAATTAATGATGGACAAAACACCCACATACTGAATGCAAGTAGAAATTCGGCCTTCGGATCAGGGTGCTGGGGAGCGCACAAAGGATATCAGGGTTGTCGACAAGCCCGAGGGGGAGGAGGACCTAGGAGAGGTCAAGGGAAAGTTATTTTCTATAATTGTAAAACACCAGGACACTACGCACAGGAGTGTGCAAACTAGACATGCCCATCATGTCGATATTGCACTCAGTTTGACCACGCAATAGAAGAATGCCCTATATTGATAGATAAAATGTAGGATAAGAAGGTGCACCCTCACCAGCCTACCCAAAATTTACAGATGCTGAGGGTTGAGCCCCACGAAGAGGACATGAATGTCAATATTTTACTGCAAAGCGAGACTAGTGATGATAAAGGGAAACAACTTGAAGAAATTGAGTGGTTCCACAAGGCTCCAAAAAAGGATGTTGGGTTTGATTTGGAGCACGCGAAGGAAACATTCATGGAAGAGAAGAAAATATTTGTTGAGACCTCTACCTCAAGAAGTTAGAACAAACTTTCAGATACCAGCACACCTACAGGGGTTGACCCCTCCGTGCTTACCACATTCTTAGAGACTTGTATGAAACTATTGCGTGACAACAAGGCTGTAAAAGGGCTACAAGAGTTGATCAACAAATGTGCGGGTAAGGATAATTCTTCTGATGAACCTCGCGTAGTAAAAAATATTGGTAAGAATAAGGCAAGAAAACGGCACAAGATGAGGCTTACCATGCAAATAGGAGACTATGAGATGGACTAGGTTATTCTGGATTTGGGGTATGATGCAAACATAATGCCTAAGAAAACTTGGGTGAGGATGGGAAGACTTGCACTGCAGTGGTCTCCGATTCAACTGAGGATGGCGAACCAACAGAAGATTATCCCTGTGGGATGATTAGAGGGGATTATCTTAGATATAGAATATGTGAGTGCGCTGGCTGATTTTGAAGTAATAGATATTGTTGATGATAGAAATCCATACCCCACACTCCTAGGAATTGATTGGGCTATCGATATGAATGGGGTCATCAATTTGAAGAAGTAGACAATGTTTTTTCAAAGGAAATCGCTCTGTGTTGTAGTACCATTGCACCCCAAAGAATGACCATGCTATACTGAACCAGTCCACAACTATGAGGAGAGCGATGATGATTTGGATCAAATCTATAAAATAACAATGCAAGACCAGGATGGGGTTAATCTGAATGATGATGGACGAATTGCATGGGACCCTAAAAGTTACTATACTTCAAATTCAGATGAAGAGTTTGAACATTGGAAAAATAGGCTGCATGAAGTATCCACATTGCACTGCGACATGATGACCAAATTGTTGCAATGTGTGTCATCACTGGTAAGAAATTTGCCTTATTATGATGGTTTAACTGAAGTATATAAATTTTTGGATTCTTTTGAAACAGAAGTTCTAGATAATTACTATTTTTAGGCATTGGATTGAGCACTATGTGGTACACCTGCTCGGTGGTGGGGTATGCAAAAAGACAGTTTTGATGACTGGCATGATTATATAATAATGATGAGAACGCAGTTTGGTCGGCCTAAAGCACGAGTAACTGAGAAGTATGATGGGAGGAATGATCCATGCAATCACTTGGCTAAATGGACAAAGGTATATGGAATGGAACCGTAGATGGAGTGGGTGCATTTATTCTTTCACACTCTAGACGTAATCCTTATGAAGTGGTATTTGGAGATGGAAATCCGCCACGGTATTGCGGAATGGGATGTCTTAAGAGAAGGGTTCATGAGGAAATTCAACTTTGAAGATTAGTTCAAAATAATTGATGAGGCACTACAGGAGGTTAAGGAAATGATCTTTAGAATACCACTAGATCCTTTGGAATTGATGTAATGAGATTGGAGCACCTAGCTGCACCATGTGCTGCAGTGCTATAATGTGACTTCTAAAGGAGAGGATGAGGATCCAAGGAATATTAAAATCATAGAAACAGAAGACCATCGCGAGGTAGAGGGATCACAGATAGAGAATGCAGACATCACCGCACCATTGAAAACTAGGAAAGTAAACATTGGCACAGAGGTAGAGATGAAGTTTGCGAAGATTGGGGATTACTGGGATGATGATACAATAGATAAAGTCACTGAGTTTCTCCACGAATATCAGGATTTGTTCCCTAAAAAATTTTCAGACTTGAAAGGTATCATAGGAGATTTGGGAGTGATGAAAATAACTCTGAAACTAGATGTGAAACCTATTAAGTAGAGGCCATATCGACTTCATCCCAAATATAAGGAAAAGGTTTGCTTGGAGTTGGACAAGATACTTGAAGAAGTTATTATTGAACCCATTGAAGAGTCTGATTGGGTGATTCCAATGAAAGTTAAGGAAAGGAAGCAGAAGGAAGAAATAAGGATTTGCATATATCTCAGAAAGCTTAATGATGCATGTGTCCATGATCCCTTTTCGACACCATTCACTGATGAAGTACTGGACAATGTGGGAGGATAGGAAGCATATTCATTCACAGATGGGTTGTTTGGGTACCATCATATTAATATAGCACCAAAGGATAGGAGTAAGACAACCATCACGATGGAATGGGGTTATTTCCAGTATACAGTAATGTTGTTTGGACTCAAGAATGGCCAGAAATATTCTCTCGTGTATTCATCGAGGCATTCAAAGAGTTTATTCACAAATTCTTGGAGGTTTATTTCAATGACTGGATAGTGTTTTGGCTAGTCAAGTGCCATGTAGATAGTCTATGCTTAATGCTGGATAAGAGCCGAAGGTATCATATTGCGCTGAACTTGAAGAAGTTCTTATTTTGTGTCCCCTTTGGGATTTTGCTGGGTCATGTGGTATGCAGGTAAGGACATATGGTGGACCCTGCAAAGATTGCGGTAATAATCAATTTGGAAGCCCCAAGGAGTGTTAAACAGTTGAGCATGACACTAGGCCATACAAGGTATTATCAAAAATTCCTCAAGGCTTATGCTCAGATTACCATGCCCATGGAAAAGTTGCTAAAGAATGATGCCACATTCTTTTGGAATGAAGAATGTCAGTGCAGTTTGGATGTCTTGAAGGAAAAAATGGTTACTGTGTCGATCTTGGTCTTCTCAGACTGAAAGAAAGAATTTCATGTACACGTTGATGCCTTGTGTATTCGATTGGGAGTAGTGCTAACATAGATTGGTGAAGGAGAATTGGATCACCCTATAGCATTTGCGAGAAAAAAATTGTTAAAGGCTGAGAATAGTTACTCCACAATAGAGCATGAAGGATTGGCTATGGTGTATGTGCTCCAAACGTTCAGGCACTATCTACTAGGTGGACATTTCAAGATGTACACAGACCATTATGCGTTGAAGTATCTAGTCAATATGCCTGTGTTGGGTGGGGGGGTGGCGAATATGTAGGTGGTTTTTGTTATTCCAAGAATATGATTTTGAAGTAATTGTGAAGCTAGAAAGGTTGAATGCCAGCCCTGATCATCTGTTGCGTATTGAGATAGGAGAGGAGCCTACTAATTTTGAGGAAGGGTTTCCTGATGCGCAACTCTTTGTGGTGCATGTAGTGGATAACCATTTCATGAATATTATCCACTTTCTAACTACCAGGACCACTACAGAAGGATACACCAGCGAACAGAAAAAGGAGTTGCTAGTGCGCACGATAGATTTATCTGTAATTTATGGACAGTTGTATAAAATGGGATCGGATGAGATACTTCGATGTTATGTGCCCAATTTTAAATGAAACGATATCCTCACTGAAGCTCATGGAGGAGCTACAGGAGGACATTATGTAGGGAAAGCAATAGCGCAGAAGGTTTTGTTGTTGGGTTGTTGTGGACAATGTTGCATAAAGACTCTAAAGAATATTGTAAGGCATGTGATGCATGTCAGAGAATGGGTAGGCTGTCGTGGAGGAATGAGCTGCCTCTAAATCAACAGGTGTCATTGCAGCTATTTGAGAAATGGTCAATTGATTTTGTAGGACCAATTCAGCCCCTAGGTAAGAAAATGAGTGCGCGCTACATTATCACCGTGACAGAATATTTGATTAGATGGGTAGAGGCACAACCTATGAAGGACTGCATAGGGGCAACAACAACAAAGTTTTTGTTTGAATATGTGTTGACTAGGTTCAGCTACCCAAAATTATTGATGAGCGATCACGGTACACATCTTCTCAATGAAAAGATCAGTGCATTGATATAGGAGTTCCAGGTTTACCATCAGAAGAGTATGCCATATCATCCCTAGGCCAATGAAATAGTTGAGGCTTTCCATAAGATATTGGAGAATGCGTTGACGAAGATTTATAATGCATAGCGGAATGATTGGGACGTGCACATATTGGTAGTATTGTGGGCAGACACAACTACTTCCAAAAATCTCACTGGTCAAACACCTTTTAGGTTGGTCTATGGCATAGAAGTTGTGATGCCCATGGAGTATATAATACCGATTCTATGCATAGTAGCTTTCATAGGAATGGTGTTGTAGGGAAAAGTATCCGACTCGGATGACCCTATCCCACTCTAAGGGTGATAGTACCTCAGCAACAACTGTAAAGAAAACTACTTAAGGTTTACTTCTTTATGAAAGCAAGAGAGAATGAAGAAATGCACTAACCGTTTCCTTGCGCTTAATGTCGAATCCAAACTCTTCTCTTTGCTGCTTGCTCCCAGCTCCTTGCTCTTTTGCTGGCCCAGCTACAATGAGATCCTGTAAAATAACAAAGAAGGAAACTACAAAAAGCATGCAATCATAACTGATTCAAGGATTAGCATAAATCAAATATACAATTATCACAATACATCATTGAAACAAGTGCATATAGAAGAACCTCAATAGCTTTTATTAATGGAAGAAATAAAGTTCTGAGAGTGTTACAACCATTGAAGGCCCCAATCCAACAACACCTCCCAGCAGAAAGAATTTCTCCTCTTCACCTCCTTCAAGCAATCACCCAATAGTTCTATAGTGAAACCAACAGCATATCATTACTTTGCACAAAATTCCAGCCTCCTGAGCTCATAGGAGAGAGCTCAATATATAGATGAATTGAGAAAGGATGAGTCAGCTTGCAACTGATGTGTAGTTGCCTTGTGTCCTCTCTCTCTTCAGTTGATCTTCAGTTCTTGAGCCCACTTGGAGAACCTTGCTTCCACTTGGAGAAACAGAGCCTCTGACTCATCACAAGGCGAAATCCCTGATCCAAGTGTCATTTTTGGAAGATTCCAGAGCAATGACTCAGTGTGCCACTTGTCCCATCTCGCTCAGCGCAGGTGGCCTTTGTTCTACCTGCTTTGCAACGCAGGTACACCATGGAGGAGTTGAGTTTCAGCGCAGAAGCCTAGTGGAGCACCTGCTTTGATTTCAGGATTGCTTGTTTTTGAGTGTTTTCAGGTGGAGAACTGATCTGAGAGCTGTTGGTTTGCTGACCTTGTTCCTCTAGGGGTAGGAACATCATGTTTAGGGACTTTGGATCCCTTGGATTATTGACAATTCATGCCTGATGTTGCAAGGCACAAAATTGTCTATAACAGATGCCCCCTAAAGTATGAGGTCGTTTATCGGGTGAAATGCTTTATTAGGAGGATCCCAAGTTCATTCAATCTGCCGAGAAGTGTCCTGTAATAAGATACAATACAATACATTATTTTTCATACTTTTTCATGATCTAGCTAAGGCGGGCATTCCCATGCTCAGCTTTATAAATTCATTTTGGTACATAGAACAGACGATCGTCTGATGGTAGACTGATAATTCTCTGCTGAAATTATCATCCTTTAAGAAGGATGATCATCTGCTGCAATGATGTACACATCAAATGTCTTTATATCCTGAATACATATCGCAGCCTGGATGGATGAAACTAGATCCGGGGTCTTCAATCTCTTCCGATCTTCACTCGATGTACAAGTCGATCCATGTGAGAATTTCTTGAAGTCGAACATGGAAAGACATCGCTTGATTACCGGTCAATGATGTAAACCGTTAACAAGCACGAGAGGAATAACCGATAAGGATGATGACCCTCAAGGTACGGCAGTACAATTCACATGGTGGGAATAAAGGACTTGGCGTCGACCACCATGCAAAATCTTCTGGTCGAAGGTCATTGATGTATACCTGTCGCCGGAAGTGAGAAACTTGCCATTGAGGCATGCAAGTTTCAAAGTACTGAAGGGGTTGTTCCTAGATCAACTCCTTGGATAATGAGCTGATGTCGACAAGGAGCGATCCGTCAAAGGAGGGCCTTAATGAATCCCACATCAGTGACACGGAACGGAGCTAGTGATTGTGATGAGGTGAAAACAAACTGTGATGTATGATTCAGGGTGGTGGTCATGAAATGGATGAAGGACAATGTATGGCAGTGGATGGGACACGGTTGACTCTTTGCAGAACAACATCTCTTGAACATATAATGACACTGATGTGATGGATCGGTAGCATTACCCCAAATGTGGATGGTGTGGCGAGGACCATGGTGATGAGACCGGTGAATGAAACAACCCAACCCGATGTGATACGGAGGACAAAGTGTCATGTTCAAGAGCGACTTGCTACCATTAAAGCTGTGAGGTTCTCCCAAATTTTTTTTTTTTACCCAGTCATTGCTGACCAGTACCTCTTTATTTTTGTCAAGCTTGAGGAGGATAACATATGCTTGTTCTATAACCTGCCCTTCGGGCAAGCCCATCGCTATGTTTTAACGAGCCTAGCGATAGGGAAACTCGTTCTCGTCTAAAGACAAGTTTGTCGCTATTTAATGAATTTAACGAGTCTAACGACAAGGATAACTCGGTCCTTTTCATTTTTAGAGAGTCTGAAAAGGTACATAAAGTCAACTCCAGAATTCCTTTTTCGTCATCTAATCCCTTAAGTCCGAAAAAGTATAAAACAATACAGAAGGGATGAATTTTCGATTGCTTTAACGAGCCGAACAAAACAAGCGCTCGATCTTTTTGTGCAATAATCCCTCAGGTCCAAAAAGATTAAAATCTAGAGGAGGGATAGCTCTTCCGGTCGTTTAACGAGCTGGAAGGCCAAAACTCGGCAAACTTTTCATATTTTACGAGTCAGAAGAAAAGAGCTCAAAGAAGACTCGTCTTTTGAGGAACGAGTGATAAACAGGGATAGCAGCAGATTCCAGGTACAGGTTGGAATATTCCAATCACGGCAGTGTCACAAGGATGGCTAAGTGAAATCACTCTTCGCAGCTGTTCCTCAAAATGGGTAAACAATCATATGGAGATGAACGATTGGCCAAATGAATGGATGGAGGTGAGACTGCAAGAACACGACCAAGGGCTTTAATATGGCTGTCAAAGGTTACATTTACCAAGGTTATTTACCGGTTCATTTTTTCTGGGTGAGCTTGAACTCTAGGGGAAGATTGCTCACAACTTATGTTTATTTTTTAACGAGCATGAACTATGTGCTAAAACTGCTCGGATCTTGCGTTTATTTTTTAACGAGCATGAACTGTGTGCTAAAACTGCTTGATTATACCAGTCTTAATACAAGGAACGCCTCAGGTGAGGTAGTCATATTTAAGGAGCTATACCTCACTAGTTACTCCAATTTGGCAAGTTTTAACTTTTTCCCCACATCCTTTCTTTATGCAAGCTGGAAACGGCTAATCCTACGAGTTTAACGGGTTAGACCTACAGGTTTAAAGGGAGGACTAAAAATTTAAAAAATAAATAGTCGTCCCGTGCTTGCACTCCAAAAGGTTCGCATGCCCCCAGGTATAAAGTATAATTTCAAGGCTACCCCTCCTCTGTCCCACCTCTGTTTTTCTACTTGTCGTCTTGCTATATTTTTAACGATACTTGTCTTCTCGTTATTTTTCGGTGCCGACGGTACTTGTCTTCCCATCAGTTCACTTTTCGATTTTTGCAAGATCGCAACAGATAAAACATTGGCGTTACGGAGGGAGGTTTGCCTCTTACTTATTATCCGAAAAATGGTTTTGTTCGCTGCCGCAAACTAAACTCTTTTTTCCGGCGATGTCTATTACTAGGTTACTAAAGATGGTGACCACTTGTTGCAGCAATTTTATCTCTTTCTTTGGAGGCTGCCCCTACTTATCCTTCAAAACATATGTTTTAATGGGTGAGGCTTGCCTTCAAATATGGTGGCTACTTGCCGCCACAAATGGATCTCCTCCCTCGGCATCCTACTTACCTAGACAAGGGGAGCGAGAAGCTGATTATCTCACTCACATAACTTTGACAAAAGAACTTTATCCTAGAACAACCCTCTCTTCCATGCCGGACGGGGTACGGACTAGTCATATTCTTCTGCGGAAATTAACTTTATACCCAAGGTTTTCTCTGCCCAACGCAGGCCAGGGTGCATGCCCCCTGGGTCCCAGTTCTTTCTTCCGAATCACTCGCATTCATCGGGAAGTAGAACCGGGGGTGGAGGCATTCCTTGAGTGAATAAACCGTTAAGGGATGGTATTTGACTATTTGCGATGCGTGATCTTGGAAATGAAAGTTGGTCTACGAGCTTGACCATTCTTCCTTCGTGCGGAAAACACATAACTCTGAAGAGTGAGGACACTATCGCCTCCATGCAATATATATAGTCTCGTCCAAGGAGTAAGTTATACACCAAGGGTCCCTGGACGACCATGACGTTCATATGAACTGTCTTCCCCTTCAATGTAACGGGAACATTGGGGAGAATCCCTAAAGGGTGACTGGTTCCTTTATCAAAACCCGATAGATTTCTCATCTCAGGTAAAAGCGCCGGGGAACCCAGTGCTTTCCAAGCAATAGAGGAAAGGATACTCACAGATGCCCCTTCATCAATGATAGTTCCAGCCATCACCATTCTATAGATTTGGACAATGATTCTGAATGGTATATTGGCCGGTAACCGGGGTCTGCCTAGTTGGTTCCAATCAAAGGACACAACCAAGTTGCTTGGTGGTGGGACCGAATATACGGCCGGATACGACCCTGACGATGTTCCTTCCTGCGATAAAGGAATGGGCGCATTGCCCTGATGCTCATCAGAGTCTGTGTTGATGAAAAGAATCTGGATGGTGTCATCCTTGCTCTCTTCAGTGAGGGTGTCATTTGAAGATGAATCTTCAACGACGGTGTCATTTGAGGATGAAACCTCTGAAGGAAGAACCGGGTCAACTGCCGTTTCGACCTTTAGACTTTCGTCTGGTCTGGATTCAGTAGGTTCATTCTCAATGACCGACACTTCAGCTGACCACTTGATCGGGCCAGCTGGATTTTCAACTATCGAGGGACTTGGCACGAGTTTTTGGTATCCAGGAGGAAGTCGTAACGGTGAAACCGGACGATCTTCCAAAACTCTCTTCGCCTCATCTAAGAATAGACAACGGTGGATGGCGTGATCGCCTTCACACAGTCTGCAGGGTGATCTTGGTCTCCCTCTTTGTCCTTCACTCTCGCTAGTTGACGGAATGCAATCAACATGTCTATCAGAGGTTGATGCTACCGAATTGTGCAACCTGGGGGACCAGTCCCTTAGTATCCGGGGAATACAAGGATAGTCACGGTGGAAGTGGGTCCCTTTGCAAATGACACATGGTGATTTAGGCCCGGTCGGTGTAGTGTGTGGATTTTTGTCAGATGTCTTTTGCCCTCCCCCAGTCGCCTTCGCCATAGGCCCCTTCTGCTTCTTTTCTCTCTTCTTCTTTTCCTTCTTCTCCATGGGAGGCTGACTTTTGCCGGCTCTACCTTGCGAAGATGAAGGATCAGAGGAAGAATTGTAAGAAGTGGAAGGCTGGTGGGTAGCTCTAGACTGGTCTGACTGTTGATTCGACTGCTCAGGATTAGTGGTGATCTGAACTACATTAGTTGAAAAGAGCCATACAGGTAGGCCAATTGTCAATCCTGGAAGTGACAATGTGGCCATATGAGGCGCACCAACATCTCCCCAAGAGGAGAAGGGATTGGGACTTCCACCAAGGTGACTTCCTTGGTTGGTGGGCTCCATACTTTTCAACTGAAAGATCAACGTGGGAATAACAGGTGATTATGTTCCGATTAAAATAAATTTTATTAACGACGCTTTAGACACAACTTTGCTTTTTCATGTTTTAAGAGTCGAGAAAAAGCTAAAGATGACTCTAGTCTCCTTCGATGTTTTAACGAGCCCGAAGTGACAAATTCTCGGATGGACTTTTTCAGTTATAGAGTTTGAAAAAGGCCAAAAGAAACTACTCTGGAGTTCTAGGCAGAGGGTGTGCCAAACTTTTCGCGAAACCACAGAATACGTTTTACGGTACGGGTGGTCGATCTTCGTGAATGCTGTGTTCACTGCATCGCGATCAGTAGGGCGGCCGACACGACTTCCTATGGATAAAGGCTTTGTTCCTATAGGGGTATCCCAATATATACGCGACGGTACGTGGGAGCACAAGTCCGTATTAGTGCCACCGACTCTCAGGAGGAATCACCCACCTTCGTAGAGATCGACGGTCACTACGTTTAACGACGCCGGAACACGTCTCTACCTAGACCTCTATTTGTTTGCGTTATGTTTCAAAGCGTTGTTAAGTAAATTGGATTTATTTTAATGTTGATCTTGCTTAGCAGTTTGCCTTTAAGGATCACCACGAGATGTATGTAACAAATTCCTGAATGCAGTCTAAGATGAGAAGCAAACTTTTCAATCTTTCAACTTTGAAATTCTTAACTACTGAGGAGAAGAAAGGCAAATCTTTTCACACAGATCATAGAGCACACACTAATGCAAAATTTCCTAAATCAGCATGCAAACAGTCAAATGCAAAATGCACAATGCATGTATTTTCTTTTCCCTTTCTTAATGTTGATGTATTACAAAAAGAAAGTTGTTATATAACTTTGATTTCGATTTAAAGCGAAAACAAACAAGCTTGTCCAAAATCAAAAGACACCTTAAGATTTACTTGTTTAATCACTGGAAATACATGAAATCAAACCATAATGACGAAAGTAAAAAGACTAATCAGCTATGGATAGCAAACAAGCTAACTCTTTAGATCAGCAAAATGCCTAACACAGGTTCAGATCTAAGAGGCCAAAGAAAGACTATTTCACTTTCGTTATGGGAAATTGTAAATGATGTAAGAAATACAAAAGAACAAGTACAATTTCGTTATATAACAGAGGCGGAATGATGGCAAGTAAGGTTGGTTTCAGAACAGGTACAAGACTGGTAACTGGCTGCAAAATCTATAGTGAAAACAGGCAAGAAAAAGGGAGGAAACCCCAAATGCACAAGGCAAAACTGGGCCAACGCAGGTGCTGCACAGCCAGTCTGGCTCTCAGCGCAGGTAGCCCCTTCGGGACCTGCGTTGCAAAGCAGGTAGCCTGTGTACTACCTGCTTTGGAAAACGAAAGTTGCGTTTTCTCAGTTTCTGGGTCACAATTTTCTCAAAAATTCACAGTTTTGGCTCAAATCAGAAGCTATCAGTCAAGTACACACTAAGGGATGACAAGGAAGATGAAAAGCTATCACTAAGAGCTTACAAGGATCCTTGTAGATCAGCTCTTCAAATCATGAACCTGCTCAGAAATGAGCTAGAGTAGCTGCCCTCTACTTCGCTTTTGATATAGTCAAAAGCTTTTCGATTTGGTACTCTTTTGTTCAGGAAATGAATAGCAAAATACTACAAACAATCAAACAGATACGATCCCCAGCGGAGTCGCCAGTTTGTTGTGGGGAAAAGTATCCGACTCGGATGACCCTATCCCACTCTAAGGGTGATAGTACCTCAGCAACAACTGTAAAGAAAACTACTTAAGGTTTACTTCTTTATGAAAGCAAGAGAGAATGAAGGAATGCACTAACCGTTGCCTTGCACTTAATGTCGAATCCAAACTCTTCTCTTTGTTGCTTGCTCCCAGCTCCTTGCTCTTTTGCTGGCCCAGCTACAATGAGATCCTGCAAAATAACAAAGAAGGAAACTACAAGAAGCATGCAATCATAACTGATTCAAGGATTAGCATAAATCAAATATACAATTATCACAATACATCATTGAAACAAGTGCATATAGAAGAACCTCAATAGCTTTTATTAATGGAAGAAGTAAAGTTCTGAGAAGGTTACAACCATTGAAGGCCCCAATCCAGCAACACCTCCCAGCAGAAAGAATTTCTCCTCTTCACCTCCTTCAAGCAATCACCCAATAGTTCTATGGTGAAACCAACAACATATCATTACTTTGCACAAAATTCCAGCCTCCTGAGCTCATAGGAGAGAGCTCAATATATAGATGAATTGAGAAAGGATGAGTCAGCTTGCAACTGATGTGTAGCTGCCTTGTGTCCTCTCTCTCTTCAGTTGATCTTCAGTTCTTGAGCCCACTTGGAGAACCTTGCTTCCACTTGGAGAAACAGAGCCTCTGACTCATCACAAGGCGAAATCCCTGATCCAAGTGTCATTTTTGGAAGATTCCAGAGCAATGACTTAGTGTGCCACTTGTCCCATATCGCTCAGCGCAGGTGGCCTTTGTTCTACCTGCTTTGCAACGCAGGTACACCATGGAGGAGTTGAGTTTCAGCGCAGAAGCCTAGTGGAGCACCTGCTTTGATTTCAGGATTGCTTGTTTTTGAGTGTTTTCAGGTGGAGAACTGATCTGAGAGCTGTCGGTTTGCTGACCTTGTTCCTCTAGGGGTAGGAACATCATGTTTAGGGACTTTGGATCCCTTGGATTATTGACAATTCATGCCTGATGCTGCAAGGCACAAAATTGTCTATAACAAATGGCAGACCGCGAAGCCTTAGAAGAACAACTCGAGCAGCTAATGGAGCTTGAGGAAATTAGGTTTTTGGTTGGATTCCATTAGCAGGTTCAGAAGGAGTGTGAAAAAAATTGGCATGATCGACACATTAAACTATGCACCTTCAAGGTAAATGATTTAGTTTTACTATATGACAATAAGTTTGTTAAGTTTCCAGGAAGGTTTAGATGCACTGCAAGCACTAGAGGAACTATTGCCTCTGAGGGAGCTGCTTTAGAGGTTGCGAGCATGGAGGCTCCAACTATTGTGCGTATGGCGTCGAGATGACCTAGGCTGATGCCCACTCTAGTGAGAGTATCTCCCAAGCCCAAGAAATACAAACAAAATAGGTTGATTCCGATGCACGAGATACCGAGGAAGCATTCTACTACCTAGGCCCAGAGGAAAGAAACCCAGTCGGCAAAGGATAAGGGGAAAGTGGTAGTTTTGGATGCCGAAGAGAGCATGGAGGATATATATGCCAAGAGGGTGGAGCCTATCTCCAAACTGCAAGATTATATCCCTCCATGTAAGGGACAATTGAATATCATGGAAGATCCAGACGTAGAGAAGTTCCTAATTCATACACCCCTATTACCATAAATCTTCACATTTGAAGGACCGCACTTTGTTATAGACAATTTTGTGCCTTGCAGCATCAGGCATGAATTGTCAATAATCCAAGGGATCCAAAGTCCCTAAACATGATGTTCCTACCCCTAGAGGAACAAGGTCAGCAAACCAACAGCTCTCAGATCAGTTCTCCACCTGAAAACACTAAAAAACAAGCAATCCTGAAATCAAAGCAGGTGCTCCACTAGGCTTCTGCGCTGAAACTCAACTCCTCCATGGTGTACCTGCATTGCAAAGCAAGTGGAACAAAGGCCACCTGCGCTGAGCGAGATGGGACAAGTGGCACACTGAGTCATTGCTCTGGAATCTTCCAAAAATGACACTTGGATCAGGGATTTCGCCTTGTGATGAGTCAGAGGCTCTGTTTCTCCAAGTGGAAGCAAGGTTCTCCAAGTGGACTCAAGAACTGAAGATCAACTGAAGAGAGAGAGGACACAAGGCAGCTACACATCAGTTGCAAGCTGACTCATCCTTTCTCAATTCATCTATATATTGAGCTCTCTCCTATGAGCTCAGGAGGCTGGAATTCTGTGCAAAGTAATGATATGCTGTTGGTTTCACTATAGAGCTATTGGGTGATTGCTTGAAGGAGGTGAAGAGGAGAAATTCTTTCTGCTGGGAGGTGTTGCTGGATTGGGGCCTTCAATGGTTGTAACTCTCTCAGAACTTTACTTCTTCATTAATAAAAGCTATTGAGGTTCTTCTATATGCATTTGTTTCAATGATGTATTGTGATAATTATATATTTGATTTATGCTAATCCTTGAATCAATTATGATTGCATGCTTCTTGTAGTTTCCTTCTTTGTTATTTTGCAGGATCTCATTGTAGCTGGGCCAGCAAAAGAGCAAGGAGCTGGGAGCAAGCAGCCAAAGAGAAGAGTTTGGATTCGACATTAAGCGCAAGGCAACGGTTAGTGCATTTCCTCATTCTCTCTTGCTTTCGTAAAGAAGTAAACCTTAAGTAGTTTTCTTTACAGTTGTTGCTAAGGTACTATCACCCTTAGAGTGGGATAGGGTCATCCGAATCGAATAATTTTCCCTACAACAAACTGGCGACTCCACTGGGGATCGTATCTGTTTGATTGTTTGTAGTATTTTGCTATTCATTTCCTGAACAAAAGAGTACCAAATCGAAAAGCTTTTGACTATATCAAAAGCGAAGTAGAGGGCAGCTACTCTAGCTCATTTCTGAGCATGTTCATGATTTGAAGAGCTGATCTAAAAGGATCCTTGTAAGCTCTTAGTGATATCTTTTCACCTTCATTGTCATCCCTTAGTGTGTGCTTGACTGATTGCTTCTGATTTGAGCAAAAACTGTGCATTTTTGAGAAAATTGTGACCCGGAAACTGAGAAAACAACTTTCGTTTTCCAAAGCAGGTAGTACATAGGCTACCTACTTTGCAACGCAGGTCCCGAAGGGGCTACCTGCGCTGAGAGCCAGACTGGCTGAGTAGCACCTGCGTTGGCCCAATTTTTCCTTGTGCAGTTGGGGTTGCCTCCCTTTTTCTTGCCTGTTTTCACTATAGTTTTTGCAGCAAGTTGTCTTTCTTGTACCTATTCTGAAACCAACCTTACTTGCCATCATTCCACCTCTGTTATATAATGAAATTGTACTTGTTCTTTTGTATTTCTTACATCATTTACAATTTCCCATAACGAAAGTGAAATAGTCTTGCTTTGGCCTCTTAGATCTGAACCTGTGTTAGGCATTTTTGCTGGTCTAAAGAGTTAGCTTGTTTGTTGTCCATAGCTGATTAGTCTTTTTACTTTCATCATTATGGTTTGATTTCATGTATTTCCAGTGATTAAACGAGTAAATCTTAAGGTGTCTTTTGATTTTGGACAAGCTTGTTTACTTTCGCTTGAAATCGAAATCAAAGTTATATAACAACTTTCTTTTTGTAATACATCAACATTAAGAAAGGGAAAAGAAAATACATGCATTGTGCATTTTGCATTTGACTGTTTGCATGCTGATTTAGGAAAATTTGCATTAGTGTGTGCTCTATGATCTGTGTGAAAAGATTTGCCTTTCTTCTCCCTCAGTAGTTAAGATTTTCAAAGTTGAAAGATTGAAAAGTTTGCTTCTCATCTTAGACTGCATTCAGGAATTTGTTACATACATCTCGTGGTGATCCTTAAAGGCAAACTGCTAAACAAGATCAACATTAAAATAAATTCAATTTACATAACAACGCTTTGTAACATAACGCAAACACATAGAGGTCTAGGTAGAGACGTGTTCCGGCGTCGTTAAACACAGTGACTGTCGATCTCTACGAAGGTGGGTGATTCCTCCTGAGAGTCGGTGGCACTAATACGGACTTGTGCTCCCACGTACCGTCGCGTATATATTGGGAGACCCCTATAGGAACAAAGCCTTTATCCATAGGAAGCCGTGTCGGCCGCCCTACTGATTGCGATGCAGTGAACACAGCATTCACGAAGATCGACCACCCGTACCGTAAAACGTATTCTGTGGTTTCGCGAAAAGTTTGGCACACCCTCTGCCTATAACTCCAGAGTAGTTTCTTTTGGCCTTTTTCAAACTCTATAACTGAAAAAGTCCATCCGAGCATTTGTCACTTCGGGCTCGTTAAAACATCGAAGGAGACTAGAGTCATCTTTAGCTTTTTCTCGACTCTTAAAACATGAAAAAGAAAAGTTGTGTCTAAAAGCGTCATTAATAAAATTTATTTTAATCGGAACATAATCACCTGTTATTCCCACGTTGATCTTTCGGTTGAAAAGTATGGAGCCCACCAACCAAGGAAGTCACCTTGGCGGAAGTCCCAATCCCTTCTCCTCTTGGGGAGATGTTGGTGCGCCTCATATGGCCACATTGTCACTTCCAGGATTGACAATTGGCCTACCTGTATGGCTCTTTTCAACTAATGTAGTTCAAATCACCACTAATCCTGAGCAGTCGAATCAACAGTCAGACCAGTCTAGAGCTACCCACCAGCCTTCCACTTCTTACAATTCTTCCTCTGATCCTTCATCTTCGCGAGGTAGAGCCGGCAAAAGTCAGCCTCCCATGGAGAAGAAGGAAAAGAAGAAGAGAGAAAAGAAGCAGAAGGGGCCTATGGCGAAGGCGACTGGGGGTAAGCAAAAGACATCTGACAAAAATCCACACACTGCACCGACCGGGCCTAAATCGCCATGTGTCATTTGCAAAGGGACCCACTTCCACCGTGACTGTCCTTGTATTCCCCGATACTAAGGGACTGGTCCCCCAGGTTGCACAATCCGGTAGCATCAACCTCTGGTAGTCATGTTGATTGCAGTCCGTCAACTAGCGAGAGTGAAGGACGAAAAGGGAGACCAAGATCACCCTGTATATTGTGTGAAGGCAATCACGCCATCCACCGATGTCCATTCTTAGATGAGGCGAAGAGAGTTTTGGAAGATCGTCCGGTATCACCGTTACGAATTCCTCCTGGATACCAAAAACTCGTGCCTAATCCCTCGATAGTTGAAAATCCAGCTGGCCCGCTCAAGTGGTCAGCTGAAGTGTCGGTCATTGAGAATGAACCTACTGAATCCAGACCAGACGAAAGTCTAAAGGTCGAAACGGCAGTTGACCCGGTTCTTCCTTCAGAGGTTTCATCCTCAAATGACACCATCATTGAAGACCCATCTTCAAATGACACCCTCACTGAAGAGGATAAGGATGACACCGTCCATATTCTTTTCATCAACACAGACTCTGATGAGCATCAGGGCAATGCGCCCATTCCTTTATCGCAGGAAGGAACATCGTCAGGGTCGTATCCGGCGGTATATTCGGTCCCACCACCAAGCAACCTAGTTGTATCCTTTGATTGGAATCAACTAGGCGGACCCCGTTTACCAGCCAGTATCCCATTCAGAATCATCGTCCAAATCTACAGAATGGTGATGGCTGGAACTATCATTGATGAAGGGGCATCTGTGAGTATCCTTTCCTCTATTGCTTGGAAAGCACTGGGTTCCCCGGCGCTTTTACCTGAGATGAGAAATCTATCGGATTTTGATAAAGGAACCAGTCGCCCGTTAGGGATTCTCCCCAATGTTCCAGTTACATTGAAGGGGAAGACAGTTCATATGAACGTCATGGTCGTCCAGGGACCCTTGGTTTATAACTTACTCCTTGGACGAGACTATATATATTGCATGGAGGCGATAGTGTCCTCACTCTTTAGAGTTATGTGTTTTCCGCACGAAGGAAGAATGGTCAAGCTCGTAGACCAACTTTCATTTCCAGGATCACGCATCGCAAATAGTCAAATACCATCCCTTAACGGTTTATTCACTCAAGGAATGCCTCCACCCCCAGTTCTACTTCCCGATGAATGCGAGTGATTCGGAAAGATGTAACTGGGACCCATGGGGCATGCACCCTGGCCTGCCTTGGGCAGAGGAAACCTTGGGTATAAAGTTAATTTCCGCAGAAGAATGGGACTAGTCCGTACCCCGTCCGAAGGAAGGAAGAGAGGGTTGTTCTAGGATAAAGTTCTTTTGTCAAAGTTATGTGAGTGAGATAATCAGCTTCTCGCTCCCTTTGTCTAAAAAGTAGGCTCTCCTGAGGGAGGAGATCCATTTGTGGCGGCAAGTAGCCACCATCTTTGAAGGCAAGCCTCACCCATTAAAACATATGTTTTGAAGGATAAGTAGGGGCAGCCTCCAAAGAAAGAGATGAAATTGCTGCAACAAGTAGTCACCATCCTTAGCAACCTAATGATAGACATCGCCGAAAAGAGAGTTTAGTTTGCGGCAGCGAATAAAACCATTTTTCGGATAATAAGTAAGAGGCAAACCTCCCTCCGTAATGCCAATGTTTTATCTGTTGCGATCTTGCAAAAATCAAAAAGTGAACTGATGGGAAGACAAGTACCGTCGGCACCGAAAAATAACGAGAAGACAAGTATCGTTAAAAATATAGCAAGACGACAAGTAGAAAAACAGAGGTGGGACAGAGGAGGGGTAGCCTTGAAATTATACTTTATACCTGGGGGCATGCGAACCTTTTGGAGTGCAAGCACGGGACGACTATTTATTTTTTTAAATTTTTAGGTCCTCCCTTTAAACCTGTAGGTCTAACCCGTTAAACTCGTAGGATTAGCCGTTTCCAGCTTGCATAAAGAAAGGATGTGGGGCAAAAGTTAAAACTTGCCAAATTGGAGTAACTAGTGAGGTATAGCTCCTTAAAAATGACTACCTCACCTGAGGCGTTCCTTGTATTATGACTGGTATAATCGAGCAAGGTTTGGTCGCATTCAAGCTCGTTAAAAAATGAACTGCCCCTTAAGGTTTAGGGGGCATATGCCTCGTCTGCATTATTATGCTGGGGGCATCCATCTCCGAGCAGTTTTAGCACATAGTTCATGCTCGTTAAAAAATAAACATGAGTTGTGAGCAATCTTCCCCTAGAGTTCAAGCTCACCCAGAAAAAATGAACCGGTAAATAACCTTGGTAAATGTAACCTTTGACAGCCATATTAAAGCCCTTGGTCGTGTTCTTGCAGTCTCACCTCCATCCGTTCATTTGGCCAATCGTTCATCTCCATATGTTTGTTTACCCATTTTGAGGAACAGCTGCGAAGAGTGATTTCACTTAGCCATCCTTGTGACACTGCCGTGATTGGAATATTCCAACCTGTACCTGGAATCTGCTGCTATCCCTGTTTATCACTCGTTCCTCAAAAGACGAGTCTTCTTTGAGCTATTTTCTTCTGACTCGTAAAATATGAAAAGTTTGCCGAGTTTTGGCCTTCCAGCTCGTTAAACGACCGGAAGAGCTATCCCTCCTCTAGATTTTAATCTTTTTGGACCTGAGGGATTATTGCACAAAAAGATCGAGTGCTTGTTTTGTTCGGCTCGTTAAAGCAATCGAAAATTCATCCCTTCTGTATTGTTTTATACTTTTTCGGACTTAAGGGATTAGATGACGAAAAAGGAATTCTGGAGTTGACTTTATGTACCTTTTCAGACTCTCTAAAAATGAAAAGGACCGAGTTATCCTTGTCGTTAGACTCGTTAAATTCATTAAATAGCGACAAACTTGTCTTTAGACGAGAACGAGTTTCCCTATCGCTAGGCTCGTTAAAACATAGCGATGGGCTTGCCCGAAGGGCAGGTTATAGAACAAGCATATGTTATCCTCCTCAAGCTTGATAAAAATAAAGAGGTACTGGTCAGCAATGACTAGGGAAAAATTGGGAGAACCTCACAGCTTTAATGGTAGCAAGTCACTCTTGAACATGACACTTTGTCCTCCGTATCACATCGGGTTGGGTTGTTTCATTCACCGGTCTCATCACCATGGTCCTCGCCACACAATCCACATTTGGGGTAATGCTACCGATCCATCACATCAGTGTCGTTATATGTTCAAGAGATGTTGTTCTGCAAAGAGTCAACCATGTCCCATCCACTGCCATACATTGTCCTTCATCCATTTCATGACCGCCACCCTGAATCATACATCACAGTTTGTTTTCACATCATCACAATCACTAGCTCCGTTCCGTGTCACTGATGTGGGATTCATTAAGGCCCTCCTTTGACGGATTGCTCCTTGTCGACATCAGCTCATTATCCAAGGAGTTGATCTAGGAACAACCCCTTCAGTACTTTGAAGCTTGCATGCCTCAATGGCAAGTTTCTCACTTCCGGCGACAGGTATACATCAATGACCTTCGACCAGAAGATTTTGCATGGTGGTCGACGCCAAGTCCTTTATTCCCACCATGTGAATTGTACTGCCGTACCTTGAGGGTCATCATCCTTATTGGTGATTCCTCTCGCGCTTGTTAACGGTTTACATCATTGACCGGTAATCAAGCGATGTCTTTCCATGTTCGACTTCAAGAAATTCTCACATGGATTGACTTGTACATCGAGTGAAGATCGGAAGAGATTGAAGACCCCGGATCTAGTTTCATCCATCTGGGCTGCGATATATATTCAGGATATAAAGACATTTGATATGTACATCATTGCAGCAGATGATCATCCTTCTCAAAGGATGATAATTTCAGCAGAGAATTATCAGTCTATCATCAGACGATCGTCTGTTCTATGTACCAAAATGTATTTATAAAGCTGAGCATGGGAATGCCCGCCTCAGCTAGATCATGAAAAAGAATGAAAAATAATGTATTGTATTGTATCTTATTACAGGACACTTCTCAGCAGATTGAATGAACTTCGGATCCTCCTAATAAAGCATTTCACCCGATAAACGACCTCATACTTTAGGGGGCATCTGTTATAGACAATTTTGTGCCTTGCAGCATCAGGCATGAATTGTCAATAATCCAAGGGATCCAAAGTCCCTAAACATGATGTTCCTACCCCTAGAGGAACAAGGTCAGCAAACCAACATCTCTCAGATCAGTTCTCCACCTGAAAACACTCAAAAACAAGCAATCCTGAAATCAAAGCAGGTGCTCCACTAGGCTTCTGCGCTGAAACTCAACTCCTCCATGGTGTGCCTGCGTTGCAAAGCAAGTGGAACAAAGGCCACCTGCGCTGAGCGAGATGGGACAAGTGGCACACTGAGTCATTGCTCTGGAATCTTCCAAAAATGACACTTGGATCAGGGATTTCGCCTTGTGATGAGTCAGAGGCTCTGTTTCTCCAAGTGGAAGCAAGGTTCTCCAAGTGGACTCAAGAACTGAAGATCAACTGAAGAGAGAGAGGACACAAGGCAGCTACACATCAGTTGCAAGCTGACTCATCCTTTCTCAATTCATCTATATATTGAGCTCTCTCCTATGAGCTCAGGAGGCTGGAATTTTGTGCAAAGTAATGATATGCTGTTGGTTTCACTATAGAGCTATTGGGTGATTGCTTGAAGGAGGTGAAGAGGAGAAATTCTTTCTGCTGGGAGGTGTTGCTGGATTGGGGCCTTCAATGGTTGTAACTCTCTCAGAACTTTACTTCTTCATTAATAAAAGCTATTGAGGTTCTTCTATATGCATTTGTTTCAATGATGTATTGTGATAATTGTATATTTGATTTATGCTAATCCTTGAATCAGTTATGATTGCATGCTTCTTGTAGTTTCCTTCTTTGTTATTTTGCAGGATCTCATTGTAGCTAGGCCAGCAAAAGAGCAAGGAGCTGGGAGCAAGCAGCCAAAGAGAAGAGTTTGGATTCGACATTAAGCGCAAGGCAACGGTTAGTGCATTTCCTCATTCTCTCTTGCTTTCGTAAAGAAGTAAACCTTAACTAGTTTTCTTTACAGTTGTTGCTGAGGTACTATCACCCTTAGAGTGGGATAGGGTCATCCGAATCGGATACTTTTCCCTACAACACACTTGTCATGGATTCCCCATTTAAAACTGGAAGACTGGGATTTCACGAACATGAAAGGTTCCCCACCTTATGATGGAGAATTATATGAAGAGGGTATATTACAAGGAATCCAATGTCACCACGTTGGAGCTAGTCGTGTGGATTCATGAAGTGAATCAGTCAGGGTTGTTGAACCTGTTGTGGGCGCCCCACTACCACCACTCCAATATCGACCTCATTTGTATCAAGCAGTTGCTAACCCTAGTGCATGATGAATGTTTGTGGCTGAATTCATTGATCCTGATTACAGATATGTTGATCCATTGGATCATGCTATTACCGCACTCAAGCTTGAATCCAGCCAAGGAGTTTGGCGGAAAGACGAGTGAGTGTGACCTAACAGAGAAGATGAAGGAAAATTTCAAGCTGGTTAAAAAAATGCTCGGGTACTCCATCACATCTATCACCAACACCATGGTGAAAATTGCTACACAAATCTTAGCTAGAAAGGACATGAGAAAATGTCGTGCGGACCAGGTTTTGGTGCCCATAATTTCATTGGCTGAACATTGTGTGAAGGGCGTGCAACTTAATTGGTCACACAAAGTTTGTAGCAAGTTCCTTACAAATTTTCGTGAGGCTCAGGACGAGAGAAAAACCTTCCACTACGCATGGTTGCTTCTCTCTGTCGTGCTAGTGGCTTGGGAAATACCGAAGGACATCTAGTTTCCTCCCTTGGAGAAAGGAGTTTCGGAGGCTGCACAATTTATCTCCCTTTGCGCAAAAAAGAATGGCATGCTTGTCACAAAGACCAAATTTTTCTCGGTGTTGATGGAGGCGAGCTTTCGCATGGCCATCAACCAGAAGCTATCAGAATACATTGTTTGAGATGCTATCAAAATACACAGAGTTTAACGTAGACTTCCATGCGTCTATATCAAGGCGCGGAAAGATCTGTAGAATAAATGGTTCGACCTACCTTACCTTGCTACAAATGATGCCATTCAGGAGATTATCAAGCGATGGTCAGCAGATTGTCATTCTCCATCCGATTTGGCCACACGAAGTAGCAAAGGTGTGGTGACATCCATGAAAAATAAAAATAAGGAAGCAACGAAGTAGGTGGTCCAGCAGTTGGTTGAGAAGCGAAGGAAAGAGGTCAAGGAGAATGCCTGGCTAGAAAAGGAGCGTGCTTTAAAGTAGTAGGTGGAACATGAAGAGTGCGACTCTGAGTGGAGTGTTAAGTACCCTTCGCCCCAAATAGAGGAAGAGGAGCAGTCAGAATAGGGCGATGGTGGTCAGGAGGAACAAATCACTCCCTTTTGAATAAAAAGGTACATGGATGAGCAGAAGGAGGGTCCTCGAAAGAATTCGAAAGAGACAAAGCCATTACTGGATCCAATCGCACTAATAGAAAGAGATCTTGACAAGATCGGAGATAAGGTGTGCGATACCATAGTGGAACTGTTGTATGAGTTTGAACAATAGCAACATCAGGCGCTAAGTACTATCCAAAATGATCTGTGCAAGTTGAAATTTTAGACAAATAGGATCCAAGTTGGCACAGGGCAGGTAATCGTTGCACCAACAAGCTTGGCACCTGGGACTAGTCAGGTGGTAGAGATGGTTAGATCACTGGATCTCAAGGCAGTCACGCTACTGGAAGGATCATTGAGTGCGAAGGCGGCCGATGATAAGGTCATCATGAGTTCTCTAAATATCATCGGCCTCAACCTCGCTATGTTCCCCAATGAGTATCTTCACACATTGCAGATAGGTGTGACAGATGATTTAAAAGCATGGGAGTAGTGCACCCTCAGCTTCATAAGCGAATATCAAGTGAAAAACGAACATACATTCCCTGAGAAGACAGAGTCTATCAAAGAAAAGGAAACAATCTAGGCACAGAACACTCAGTTAGTGGTCTCGGTGGTAGAAGCATGCAACACAGTTCCGAAGTTGCACATGCCGGAGGAAGCAACGTTGGAGGCCAAGATCAGAAAAATTGTTGCAGGCTTGCACGATGGCAAGGGAGAGGTGGCTAGAGTTCATTTCAAGCTGAACATGAAAATCACTGAACTAGCACTAAAATCATAGCCTTCAACCCCACCAGAGGTTAGGGAACAACATGAAGCCACTGTTAAGGATGGAGTTGCTATGTTGGATGACGCGTTTATGGACTGCACCACGCTATTTGAGCAAGCCATGGAAGTAGTGACGACCCTGCAGGAAGATCCCACCTTGCAGGTATTAATATAGTGGTTTGTGAGCTCTAGTAGCACTACGACGAAGTAAGGGTGATGATGCGCACTGTTGCTACAACATAGCGCCTTTCCAAGATACAAGAGGCTAAGAAGCTCCTTACACAACTGGAAGTGGTGCAAAAGAAAGAGGCAGTCCTTAAGGCCAGGTTGGGGCCTTGGTTGGATGAAGCCTATGTAGTCTCAGCCAACATACAGGAAAAATTGGTGAACTTGCAGAGTACACAGTAGAAGATTAAGCAGGATAGGGCAAGACCAACCACAGAGAAGCTGGTAGAACAAGTCAAGCAGGAAGCCACGTAGATCACGGCTAAAGTAGCAGTTGCAGAATTTGAGCTAGGGTATCTTCGAAACAAGATATCCACACCAGCTGAGTGACTTGAGGGTGAGTCACGATCTTTGTGTTGGGGGCCTATTGGGATGGGGTCCCCTGGGTCAATTTTGGGGCAAAAGCCCAAGTTTTGATGTATAAATATGTAAAGTCTCCGCAAATTGTGGTCACGGAGCGCATAGTTAATTAAAGAGTCAAAAAGGGTTTTACCCTCTTTTATGTAAGTTGATTCAGCTTTTGAAGATCTACCAATGGTTTCCGGACCATGGGATTGTATAAATAGGTGTGTCTTAAATATTCTAAGGCATAATAACAAAAGAATGGAAGTGGTCTATGGGTACAATAGAAGGAGTCTAATTGAGTGCAAAAGGTAGAAGAAAGGCTCTACAGCTAAGTGCACAAAGGCCCAGAGTAGAGCCCACAACTAAGTGCATGGACCCTTGCAGCTGAGTGCACACGGAAGTCTTGAGTCTGTAAGCCTAACTAAATATCAATAAAGAAGGTTGTTTCATAAATGCTAGTGTTTATCTATTATCTTCTATTATGTATGAATGTGTTTTATGCTATGATAAATGATGGTTTTGTGGAATAATGATGTATTGATGCGCGACTTTACTAGATCTATATTGTTATCTGAACGCAATTGATTTTAAGTGCTTAGGCAAAGATTATATCATTGTATGTTAAAATATTGAGCACTTAAGTAGATTTAAGTAAATATTGGCATAAGAGTAATATATGATGCACGTAAGTTGCTAATTCACCTGTTCAGCATCTGCGAAAGCTAGTCATAGACCTTCGCGGAGGGCTAGAGGCTTATTAATGGAAGTTACATCGAAAAGCCATAAGGGCTTATCGATCTACATGAAGGGAGATCTAGGGCACAAAAAGACATCATGTTGATCTCTAGGTGCATAAAATTCGTTCCAAAAACCCCCCATTCTGCTTCAGGTGAGACTTCACTCCGCACTCCACAGATTGATGTTAAAAGGGCCAATAGTATAGGGATTTGTTTGGCACAATTAACTCTGAACCTAGATCATGAACCCCTAAGCCAAAATTGAGCATGAGAAAGAGCCTGAACAATTGAGAGATAGTGAGGAAGAAGTAGAGCAAGTGCAAATGGAAATTGATGGTGCATCATTTCTGCCGCCTCTCCCAGCATATATTCCACCAAGAAAACCAGATGAAAAATCAGGGAAAGAGTTGGAGGACACGAAGTATTGAACCATCACACTGTTATTTCTGGAGTCAGTGTGATTTAATGGAGAAACCTTTTGGAAGATTTCGTAGCTAAATTTCACGGATTGTGATTTCAATTACATAAAGAAATATATGTAATTAACACAAGAAAGATACTTAAAATAAGTAGACTACCCTGAGAGTTGTGTGACAAGGTTAGAACTACAACATTGGGTAGTTGGATTAGCATCGTGGGCTTGATGAATATGTCGAATATGCCACACATTGGCAGAAGTCCAAGAAGCACAACTTTTGTAAGACAATTTCTCGTGCTTGTGAACAATGGACGCCTGTGGATGGGGAAGATGATCCCTATCGATATAATGTTAATGTAGAGAATCACAAGACTACCTTATCAAGGGCTAAACCCCGCAGAGGATTTTGTTGGGAAAGATCAAGACAGAGCCATATCAGACAACATTAAGAAGAATTTTGGACTGACGAAAGGGAAGCAATGTTATGATATCAAATCGATCAATGACTAGGGAGTTCACTTCACAGCACATATTTTGGCTGGAAAAATCATGAGGAAGTGTCAGGATATTGAAGTCCCTGAACTGGTGGTTTCATTAATTTCATAGTGCGCTGATGGGGTTCAGTAGTTTTAGGCCACATATCTATGCCAAGAGTTTCTGGATGACTATTGTGGGGCTCAGGAGAAAGGTACTATGTTCTAATACACATGGTTAATTCTAATAATTTTGATGCTTTCATGGAGAGAGGCAAAAGATTCACAATTCCCTATAATAGTGTTACAGGTATATTTTGCACATCATTCCCAACGATCAGATCAATACAAATAAGGCTCATCAAAACCTAATTCAATCACTACATTCCCTAGACAAGTCATCATATTGAATTTTTTCATCCATGAAAGTTTCCTAGCTTGAAACCTTGTTGAAATGCTTCTCTGGGACACCAACGTAGCCTTGGTCAGGGGCAACTACTCTGCATAGTAGGTAGGCCCATTTAGACTTGCATTACAGTGAAATTAGGCCCACTTTAACCTGTGTTGGGCGAGGATGAGTGAAATTGACATAGGATTCTAGGAATATTCCTTGATTCTAGTGCATTCTAGAAGGATGTCGAGCTCTTATCTCATCCTATGAGCTCATTTTTGGATATGCTATGGATCAAATAACCCTTTATCCTCTCATCCCTTTCTCCACAGAAACTAACTATCCAATTATGGAAAACAATTCAATACCCAATTTATGACAAAACCACTTGCATTTCCCTATAAGTTAACGACTCATCATAGTGACCAGGGGGCTAGAATTTGGATATTGTACTGAAATATTGTTGGTTTGAGACTTGAAATCATTGTCAAGCAATGTTATGTTGCTGGATTGATGTGCTATTGGTGTGATGAGGGTTTGGACTAAGTTGGATGAGTGACACGGGATCGAACCACATTGGGTGTAACTTCTCCTTCTATCAATCAATAAAGTTGTTTGTTCCTTTTCCCGTACTTTTTTCCATATCTGTGATGAATATATGTTCAAATTTTTTTCATTCCATTTGTTTATAACAGATAGATCATATTCTTTGATTGCTATCATCTTCTGTTTATGTTGGCAGGTACCAATTGAGTGAATTCAGTTTGAGAGGGAGCGATGGGAGAAATTCAAAGGAGATCAAAGGAAGTGAAGGATCACAAGTAGTTTTTTTTATCTTATCTAATTTTTGTAGGAAAATGTTAAACATATTTACTTCTATTGTTCTAAGTGTAACTACCCACTTAGGGAAGATTTACTTATCAATAGGTATAAATTATATATAACAAATTGGCGACCGTACTGGGATTGAACCTAGAATCTCTGGTTTCAAAGAAACAAGTCTCATGAGCATTGTTCCTTGTCTTGTGTCAAGCTCATTAAAAAATGAAACAAGGAATATGAGGATAGTTCTTTTACTATGTGAAACTCATTAAAAAAAGAAACATGTCTCAGGGAATAGTTCCTTGTCATGTGTTAAGCTCGTTAAAAAATGAAACAAGGAATTAGAGCATAGTTGCTTGTCTTGTGTCAAGCTCATTAAAAAATGAAACAAGGAATCTAATCAGATTTCCTTCTCTTATGTCAATCTTGTTAAAAAATGAAACAAGGAATATGAGCATAGTTATTTTACTATGTCAACCTCATTAAAAAATGAAATAGGTTCCAGAACATGGTTCCTTGTCTTGTGTCAAGCTTGCTAAAAAATGAAACAAGGAATCAGAGCATAGTTCCTTGTCTTGTGTCAAGCTCATTAAAAAATGAAACAAGGAATCTAAACATATTTCCTTGTTTTGTGTCAAGCTCATTAAAAGATGAAACAAGGAATCAAAGCATAATTCTTTGTCTAGTGTCAAGCTTGTTAAAAAATGAAACAAGGAATCTAAGCAGAGTTCCTTGTCTTGTGTCAAGCTCATGAAAAAATGAAACAACGTCCCCTCGAGGAAAGTTCCAATTTGATTCTTTGAGTAGATCTCATAAAATCCCAGTCGAGTCTTTCACTTGATCTCGTAAATGAACCTTCACTCCATCCACCCGATAGCCATGAGTAGTCTAGTTAGGTTAATGCAATGAAGCTTGGGGGGCATGCACCTAGAATTGAGTCATCATGCTAGGGGTATGTAAACCAATTCCAAGCATAGTTTTATGGTTCAAGTTTGTGTAAAAATGAAACTGAATCCAAGCATAGTTTTTCATTTCAAGCTTGTGTAAACATGAAACTGAATCCAAGCATAGTTTGTTATGGTCAAGCTTGTGTAAAAATGAACCCATTTCCATTTTAACCCTCCTGATTTCCATTCTATCAGCCTCTTTCATCAGATGAGCCTTGGTTTTTCTCCTTCCATTGTCACTATCTTCTTGGCTGATCATACACTTTCACTTGGTTGTTTTACCCTTTTTGAGGAACAGTTGAAATGAGTGGTATTATTAGCCATCCTCTTCACATAAATCAACATGTTTTGAGAAGTTCCAACATCACCAGAACTAGTTCCTATCCTAGACACCACTCGTTCCTCTAAGTGGAGTCCTCTTTAAGCTCTTTTCACACTCTTGAAATATGAAAATATTGTCGAGCGCTTGTCCTTTTCATCTCGTAAACAGATTTTAAATGACATCTACTCAGTGTAAGTTTAACCCTTTTCTAGACTGAGATAGATTACTTACGAAAAATGAATACGTTGATCGAACATGGTCAATAGGTTCTCTCTTGTATTATTTTACACCTTTTCAGACTTGAGAGACAAATTTATGAAAAATAACCTGTGGATTTTTCATTTTATCCCTTTTCAAACTCTCTAAACATGAAAAGGACCGAGCTCTCATTGTCATTAAACTCATTAAAGCATAAAATAGTGACAAACTTGTCCATCATGAGAAGACCGAGTTTTACCTTCGGTAGACTCGTTAAAACATCACATAGCGATGGATTCAACTGAAGGGTGGAATTATAATACAAGCATGTGTTATCCTCCTCAGGCTTGTTTAAAAAAAATAGAGAGGTACTGGTCAGGAATGACTGGGGAAAATGGGAAAAGGGATAAATCACTTTATGGTAGCAAGTCACTCTTGAACATGACACTTTCACTTCATCTTTGTGGCTATTTGGGTTGGGTTATCTGCTTGATGGTTATCATACCTATGGTCTATCACACCATCCATCACTTTGGTTTTGAGTTAATGATGCCAATTCATTCAGTGTCACCGACATGTTCAAGAGAAGCCACTTAGTAAACTTCATCCTTTGCAATACTCATAAACCTTAGTTTTCATGACTGCCATTCCTAAACATTGTGTCGGCAGTCACATTCTGTCTTCAAAATCATTGCACTCATTTCATTTCATTGATGGGGAATGCATCAAGTCCCTCCTGCAATGAGTCACTTCTTGTCGACATTAGCACATTATCCAGGAAGTTGACTTAGAAACACCCTTCCATTACCTTGAGGCTTGCATACATCAATGGAAAGTTTCTCACTTCTGGTGACAGGTTGGCATGACAAACCTTTGGCTGAAAGACTTTGTATGGTGTTCAACATCAAAACATATATTCACACCATGCACAATGTATTGTAGTACCTTGAGAATCATTATCATTATCAGTGATTTATCTCGTGTTTGTTAACAACTTACATCATTAGCTGGTAATCTAATGGTGTCTTCCCATGTTCAACTTCAGATCACATTTTCACATGGTTAGACTCATACTTGAGCAAATGATTGGACGAGATAGAAGACCCTAGCTCTAGTTTCATCCATTCGGGCTGCTAATTCAGGAGAGTACTAAATCATATGTACGATGGCTTTACACAGATGGTCATCCTATCATGGATCTATATCTGTACATGACTATCTAATTTATGTAGATGTAATGAAAATTTTATTTGCTGAGTATGGGTATTCCTTCCTTCAGCAATTCATGAAAAATTCAAAGATATCATGATATTATGTATTTTAATTGATGCAAGTCACCGTCCGCTTCAGATCCTCCTCATCACATCATAAAGAATATCACTCGACATTATCATTTTTGACTTCATGCTTTAGGGGGCAACTGTTACAGGTCTATTTGGACACATCATTCTTGACAATCATATTAGTACAAATAGGTATCATCAAATGCTAATTTAGTTGCTACATGAGCTAGACATGTCATTATATTGAATGTTTTCATCCATGAAAGTTGCCTAGCTTGAAACCCTGCTGAAATGCCTCTTTGGGACACCAGTGCAACCTTGGTCAAGGGAAACTACTCTGCATAGCAGGTAGGCCCATCCATACCTATGCTACAGTGCACTTAGGCCCATTTTAACCTGTGCTAGGAAAGGATGAGCAAAATTGACATAGGAGTCTGGGAATATTCCTTGATTCTAGAGCATTATAGAGGGATGCCCAACTCTTATCTCATCCAATGAGCTTGTTTTTGGATAGGCTATGGATCAATTAACACTCTATCCTCTCATCCCTTTCTCTGTGGAAACTAACTATCCAATTATGGAAAACCATTCAATACCCAATTTATGACTAAACCACCTGCATTTCCCTATAAATTGACCACTCATCATAGTGATCAGGGGGCTGGAATTTGGATATTGTATTGAAATATTGTTGGCATGAGACTTGAAATCATTGTCAAGTAATGTTATGCTACTGAATTTATGTGCTATTGGTGTGATGAGGGTTTGGACTAAGCTGGATGAGTGACACGGGATTGAACCACATTGGGTGTAACTTCTCCTATCAATCAGTAAAGTTGTTTGTTCCTTTTCCCATATTTTTGTCCATGTCTATGATGAATGTATGTTCAAATGTTTTCAATTCCATTTGTTTATAATAGATATATCATATGTTTTGATTGTTGTTGTATTCTGTTTATGTTGGCAGGTACAAATTGCGCGAATTCAGTTTGAGCGAGAGTGACAAGAGAAATTCAAAGGAGATCAAAGGAGGTGAAGGATCACACGTAGGTTTCTTTATCTTATCTATCTATTGTAGGAAAAGGTTAAACATATTTAATTATGATGTTATAAGTGTAACTACCCACTTAGGGAAGATGTAATTATCTGTAGGTATAAATTCCATATAACAGATAGCCTCGGATTTTTTTGAAGCTGCACAATATGCCTTGCTATGGTATACCACTGAACCAGTGCGAGCACAAGATAACATAATGTTTTTTTTTTTATATCATATGGAATTACACATGTTGATGAACCAACACCCTCACCTTTCACTAAGCCTATATGAGCAGTGTAGCTCTATTGCAAATTTTAAGGATAA
Source organism: Pinus tabuliformis (assembly GCA_031772625.1). Lineage (NCBI taxonomy): Eukaryota > Viridiplantae > Streptophyta > Pinopsida > Pinales > Pinaceae > Pinus > Pinus tabuliformis. The sequence goes on from CM062816.1 coordinate 1,214,810,941, forward strand.
CTTCCATAGAATTTACATGCAGGCTCGCAAGGACACCAAGAAGACATGACAACCCCTACCTTATTTAGTTACAGAAGAGGATATCCTAGCATAGATACAATAGTGCCAATTGGAGTGCATCACTACACTAGAGACACAGATAGAGGGTACTCTAGTAGAGGAGGACACGATGCAACATGAGGAAGAAAGTGGGAAGGATAAGGATGAATAAGAATCACAATAAGAGGAGAAAAATGATGAGGGTCACCAGGATCCTCCTAAAGGTGATGAGAAAAAAAAGAGTCTGAAAATACAAATACATACCAAGTTTTCACAGAGAAGAGGAAGGCATACACCAAAGCTTCCACAAGAAGCAAAAAGAAGCAGAAGGAAGTGTTGGGAACGGGTCCTTAGGGTCAATTTTTGGTTTAAAAGCCCAAGTTTTGGGGCTAAAGGAACAAATTTTGTATAAAGAGTGTAGAGTCTCCACATTTTATGGTCATAGAGCACAAAGATGTAAAGAATCAAAAAAGGTTTCAATCCTTAGTTTAGGTAAATTTTGTCGGCTTTATGAGATCCACCCTTGGTCTGCGAACCATGGGAATGTATAAAAAGGGAGAGTCTAAGAAGATTCTAAGTAGTTCTAAGTAAGTTTTTGGGCAATTAATTGGTGTAATGGATATGTGAGAGCTAAGAGTGAAGAGTATTAGAATAGGAAAGAGGCTTTGCAGCTGTGTGCATAGAGGCCTAGGGTAGAAGTCCGTAGCTGAGTGTGCGAACCCTTGCAATTGTGTGTGAGGGGAAGTTAGAGTCTATAATGAATATTTGAACTATCAATAAAGAGAATTATTCTAGAGATACCTGTGTATGATCTCTTTTACTTATGTTATGAATGTATGCAGTTATTTTATGTTGAATACTAGGTTTATGATTTAATGCTATATTCATGCGTGAATCTATGTGTTTTTCTTTGTCATATGAACGCAAGTAAGAATATATGTTTACGCAAAGATAATCATAATGGATGTTGAATTTATACATGAATTAAGCTAATCTGGGTAGACATAGAAGTAGGGGTAGTCACAGAGGTGTGTAAGTGTCTGAATTGCCTATTTAGGGTACGCGAAGGACGATCACAAACCTTTGCCAAGGTCTCGAAGCCAAATAAGAGAAGTATATTGATTAGCCCTAAAGGGCTTATCAGTCTACGTGAAGGAAGGGTTAGGGTATAAAATGACATCACAACTATCTCAGTGTGCAGAAACTTGGTTCCTGCATCCCCCCATACTGCTTCAGGTGAGACTTTAGTTTGCGCTCCGTGGATTGATGCCGAAAGGGAAAGTAGTGTAGGTATTTTCTTAGCTAATTAATCTTGAACCTTGGTCAGCGCCCATTAAGCCAAAAAATGGTTCCATTGTTGGGACTGAAATCTGCATAACGAGATGTGCGACATCACATCAACAGAATCCAACTAAGAAGGAGATCAAAGACTGGTTGGATAGAAAGGTCTACAAATTTGCAACATAAGAGAAAAATAATCCGCGATTGATGGAAGAACAGTGGTTGGAAATATACCTGTACACAGAGATACATGAGATCTTCTTCTGTTCCTTCTCTGTCAAGTTGTACAAGTGGATTGTGAAATTGGTAGACAACCAAGGAAGGTGGAGGCTTCACGGTCCAATAGTCTGGACCACGAAGTTAGTGCAGAGATTATAAGCCTCTGAAGATAAGATCGCATGCATTGTGGATCATTAGCTTGACTGTATCATAGTATGGTTCTTAAAAGAGTTCATGGTCGATACCTTTGTTAGTTACAATGAAGCAGAGCGCCACTTTTTCAAGGGGTCGTGAGGTAACTATTTAAAATCCTTAAATACCTGGATTAAGATGCTCTTGTGTGAAAAGTGGGTTATGCAACTACCTTTATGTTTGGGGCTACGTGAAGTGAAAGGACATTTAGAAACAAAGGGTAACTAAGCCCTAGATATAGCCCACTAATTGAAACTCCTCTGAGTGATGACGAGGAAGCAACACAAGCATCTCCATAGAGCGTTGCTCAGTTGATAAAGCAAGGGTTCCCACGAATACACCATCCACCCACACCACCTACATCTTCACCTCCACTGCATACACCTTTGCCTTCACCACCACCACCTCCACTACCATTCAGTATGGAAAACTTAGTAAAGCTACTTGTGTTCAAGGGCATGGGTAATAAAGATCCAGACTAGTTTAAGTTCGTTGTGAAGGCTGTATGGGAAGCTCACAATATCATGGATGATCAAATGATGAAAGCAACGTTGGTTAGTGATTTGTAGGATCACGTGCTAACGTGGTACATCAAGTATTGCACTAATAATCAATGTCTGTAATGGCAGATATCTAGATTGCATTGAATAAGGAATTCTAGACCTAAGTCTGAAGCGCAATCAATTGTGGGATTCAAAGAGATCATGATGAAGATTGGTGATACACCCTGGGATCTGGATCAGAGATCGAAGTGTACAATCCATGAAGCTAACATGAATCTGACTGATGGGAAGCACCATGAATGGTTTGTGGCTTCACTCCTGCCTCATCTAAGGGTTGTGCTATCACAATAGAGGATTGGGGCCCAGGTGGAAACCCTGGAAATTGCGATGAGATTGCATGAGACACCAATGTAAGATGCTAATCTGGGGGTTCATTAGATTCATGTGTAGTTGCAGAACCTTTGCCAAGAATGCAGAGTCTGAAGAAACATATAACAACTCAGCCTAAGGTGCGCAAAGAAGTTTGGTGCCTGAAGTGCAAAAGCCAAGGGCATGACAAAGATCACTGTCCAGTTTTTGCAAATTATGTTGCAATAGGGGGACCAATACCTCTGAGGCCGGAAGTTACAACATGGCCAAGTACAGGGCCCGTGCTATGCGGTGCTATTTGTCATCTAACTAGAAAACATGTGAAAAACAATTTCCATTTGATGTAGAAATTCATACAGACACTGCAACAGCTCTTTTGCAACTTCTTTCAATCGATGGGTCATGATGAGGGCAATTTTCATAGTTATGAATTAATGATGGATAGAACACTTGCATATATGGTGGAGGAAGAAACCCGGCCTCCAAAACAAGGCGCAGGGCAACGGGAGGTGAGTATCAAAGGCATGAATGAGGCTGAGGAGGAGGAGGACCTAGTAGAGGTCGAGGGTAGGTCATTTGTTATAATTGTGGGGGACTAGGACACTACATGCAAGACTGCCCAAATCCAACGCATCTATCATGCCACTATTGTAATTAGTTTGACCATATGATAGATGATTGCCCTATATTATTAGCTAAGATACGTGAAAAGGGGGCACAACCTCAGCAGTCGACTCAGAAACTACAAATGATGAGGGTTGAACCTCGCGAGGAAGATCTTAAGGTAAATATTGTGTTATGAAGTGAAGCGACGACTGGTGAAGATAAGGGGAAGTAGATTGAGGAAGGTGAGTGGGTCCACAAAGTGCCAAAAAAATAGACTGGGTTTGATCTAGAACATAGAAGGGAAACATGTATGAAAGCAAAGAAAAGCTTCACTGAGGCCTCTACCTCAAGAAGTCAGGGGAAGTTGGTTGAAGAAATGGACCCCTCCATGATTACTACTTTCTTAGAAACCTGTATGAAGCTTCTACATGATAGTAATGTTGTGAAGGGACTACCAGAGTTGATCAATAGGTGCACTGGGAAGGAAAATGCTACTGAAAAACCACGTGTAGTTAGGAAGATTGGTAAGCATAACGTGAGAATGGGGCGTGAGATGAGGCTCACTGCGCAGATAGGAGAATATGAGATGGATCAAGTTATTCTAGATTTGTGGTTGGACACGAATGTTTCACCTAAATAGACATGGGAAAGGATGGGAATACCTATGCTAGAGTGGTCTCTGATTCAGTTCAGAATGGAAAATCAGTAGAAAATCATCCCCATGGGAAGATTGCAGGGAGTAACAATTGATATTGAGGGCGTAAGCGCATTAGCTGATTTTGAAGAAATAGAGATTGTGGATGACAGTAATACCTACCCTGTGATCCTTGGGATTGATTAGGCCACTAACATGAGTGGGGTAATCAATTTGAAGAAGCAGAAGATGATATTTGAGAAGAAATCACTTCGTGTAGTGGTGCCCCTAGACCCTGTAGAAGGACCCCGCTATACTGAACTAGTCTGTGACTATGAAAGTGATGACAATTTGGACTAGATTTACAAGATAACGATGCAAGATTAGGATTGGGTGAATTGAATAGTAGAAGGGCATATTGCATGGGACCATGAAATTTCCTGCACATCAGATTCAGATGAAGAGTTGGAGCACTTGTAGAATCGACTGCATGAAGTATCTACACTGCGTTGTAATATGATGACCAAGTCGTTGTGATTAGTATCGTCGGAGGTAAGAAAGTTTCCTTACTATGATGTTTTAATTGATGTTGATAACGTTTTGGATGCATTCGAGTGAGAAGTGATAGAGAAGAATCACTTCCATGCCTTGTATTAGGCTCTGCGTGTTATGCCTGTGAGATGGTGGGGCATGCGCAAGGACAGTTTTGACGATTGACGAGTGTACAGAAAGATGATGAGAGTGTGGTTAGGTCACCCACAAGTCTGGCTAATAGAAAAATATGATGGGAGGAATGACCCGTGCAACCATTTGGCCAAATGGACTGAATTTTATTGAGCGGAGCCTCAACTAGAGTGGGTACATCTGTTTTGTCATACCTTGGATGTTATAGTGATGAATTGGTACTTGGAGACAGAGCTCCACCATGGCACTGAAGAATGGGATGTTTTGCACCAAGGGTACTGCAAGATCCTCTTGATTTGATTCAACCCAATTGGACTACCTAGCTGAGCCACGTTCTGGAGTGCTACAATGTGACAGTGGAAGAAGAAGATGAAGATGAAGATCTGAGGAAGATTAATATTACAGAGGCTGAAGGTCACTGCGAAGTTGAAGGACCATAGCTAGAGAATTTAGACATCACCATGTCACTCAAAACTAGACAGGTGAACATTGGCATGGAAGTAGAGCCAAAGTTTGCAAATATTGGGGACTACTCGGATGATGCAATAGTAGATAAGGTTGTCGAATTGCTCCGCGAATATCAAGATCTGTTCCCTATGAAGTTTTCAGATCTGAAAGGGATAATAGGGGACTTGGGTGTCATGAAGATCACTCTAAAACCAGATGCAAAGCCAGTTAAGCAAAGGCCTTACCACCTCAACCCGAAGTATAAAGAAAGGGTCCACTTGGAGTTGGATAAAATGCTTGCAGCAGGCATCATTGAACTAGTAAAAGAGTCTGATTGGTTAAGCCCAATAGTAGTTCAGGATAAGAAACAGAAGGATGAGATATGGATATGCATAGATCTCACGAATTTGAATGACATTTGTGTGCATGATCCTTTCCTAGCTTCATTCACCATTGATGTGCTGGATAATGTTGGCGGCCAAGAAGCATATCCGTTTACTTATGGGTTCTCGAGGTACCATCAGATCAAGATTGCACTGGAGGATACAAGTAAGACGAACTTGACGATTGAATGGGGATGCTTCCAGTATACTGTGATGCCTTTTGGGTTGAAGAACTTGTTGGTGATGTTCTCACACGTAGTCATCACAATGTTCAAAGGTTTCATTCACAAATTTCTAGAGGTATACTTTGATGATTGGACAGTGTTTGGACTAGTAAAGCTCCATGTAGCAAGTTTGTGCTTGATGCTGGATACATGCCGAAGGTACCAGATCACACTCAATCTAAAGAAATGTTTTTTTTTGCGTCCCTTTTGGGATTTTGTTGGGTCAAGTGGTATGAAGACATGGCTTGATGGTAGACCCTGTGAAGATCACAATTATAATCAATTCAGAGGCACCAAGAAGTGTGAAAGAGTTGTGCTCAACATTGGGGCATACAGGGTACTATAGAAAGTTCATTAAAAGTTATTCCGAGATTACCGCACCGATGGAGAAACTATTAAAAAAGGATGTTACATTCTGCTGGAATGAAGAATGTCAAAGGATCTTGGATGTACTAAAAAAAAAATTGTCACCGTGCCGATCCTAGTCTTCTTGGATTGGAAGAAGGAATTTCATGTGCATGTGGATGCATCATGAATTGTTCTAGGAGCAGTACTAACATAGGCCGGTGAGGGAGAATTGGATCATCCTATGGAATTCGCAAGTAGGAAGCTATCTAAAGATGAGAAGAATTATTCAACGACAGAGCGCGAAGGTCTAGCTATGGTATACATGCTCCAGAATTTCAGACACTACTTGCTAGGCAGACAATTTAAGATGTATACAGACCATTCTGCATTGAAGAACTTGGTGAAAAAGCTTGTGTTGGGGGTGGAAATATGCAGATGGTTGTTTTTGTTTCAAGAATATGATTTTGAAGTTATTGTGAAACTAGGACGATTGAATGCCAGGCCAGATCATTTGTCGCACATTAAAACAGGAGAGGGGCCTACTAATTTGGAATAATGACTACCTAACGTGCAACTCTTTGTGGTGCGTGTCACGGAAAATCACTAAAGCTATCATACACTTCCTGATGATGGGAACGACTCTACAAGGATATACTAGCAAACAAAATAAAGAATTAGTGGTGTGCGTGGCAAAGTTTTCTGTCATTGCAGGGCACTTGTATAAAATGGGATTAGATGAAATACAGTGATGTTATGTTCTAGAATTTGAATGAAGCAATATCCTCATTGAGGCTCATGGAGGAGCTATGGGAGGAAATTATGCAGGAAAAGCAACCGCGTAGAATATTCTATGCATTGGGTTGTGGTGGCTGACATTGCATAAGGATTCAAAAGCATATTGTACAACATGCAATGCATGCCCAAGGATTGATAGGCCATCATGGAGGGATGAGCTACCTCTGCATCTATAGATATCATTACAGTCATTCGAGAAGTGGGTGATTGACTTTGTAGGACAAATTTAGCCTCCAAGAATGAAGATGGGTGCATGGTTCATCATCACCGTGACTAAGTATTTAACCAGAAGGGTGGAGGCGCACCCTGTGAAGGACTATACAAGTGCAATAGTAGAAAAATTCATCTTTGAGTACTTGTTGAGGAGGTTTGGTTGTCTGAAAATTTTGATGAGTGATTGTGGTATGGATTTTCTTAATGAAACGATCAACACGTTGACGGAGGAATTGCAGGTTTACCATCAGAAGAGTACACCATATCACCTGCAGGCTAATGGAACAGTAGAAGAATTTAATAAGATACTAGAGAGTGCGTTGCAAAGGTTTGAAATGCACAAAGAAATGGGATGTGCACGTACCCACAGTGCTATGGGCTTACAGAACAACTTGTAAGAAGCTAACTAGACAAACACCTTTCAGGCTGGTTTATGGCGTTGAAGTTGTGATGCCAGTGGAATACATTGTACTTAGTCCACGCATAGTGGCATTCACAGGAATGGCAGATCATGGAGACTTGGAAGAAAGGATCACGCAGTTGATAGAATTGGAAGAAGATAGGTTTTTGGTTGGATTCCATCAACAAGTTCAAAAGAAGTGCGAAAAGGCATCGCATGTTCGGCACATCAAACTACACACCTTCAAGGTAAATTATTTAGTGTTATTATATGACAACAAGTTTGATAAATTTCCAGCAAAATTTTAGATGCATTGGCTAGGGCTCTATGTCATCAAGGAGATTACCGATGGTGGAGCAATTCAGTTCGTGAAGTTTAATGAAGAGCCATTTCTAGGGAAGGTGAATGGTAGCCGATTGAATCCATACACCGTGGATCCAACTAGGTGACTATATGGTGGAAGCACAGTCTTAGTGCTCCAAGCAGCTGAAAGGAGGTGCGAGACTATAAACTACACTACCCAAGTTGTAGAGCTGCGTGATTAGGGAACTGTGTGGAATGGAGGGTTGTCACAGTGTCAATAGAAGCACGTAGAGAGCTGTGCTATTGAAGGAGATACCACACAGGGAAGCTGAAAAATGATCGGTATGGTCACTGTTCATGATTTGATAGTGGGAAAATGGCTAAATGGAGTAGGGGGGTGGCAATTAAGTCAGAATTTAAGGGAAATATCTTTGAAAATCAGCCGCCACTCTAGCATTTATGAACATATTTTGGGGGGAATGGTCAGATTCAAATTTGAAATTGTCTATAAGTTACAGATGGCTGCCCAACGAAAAACACTTGGAATTTTGAGAATTGAGGTGTTGAGCTATTAGGCGAGCATGAACATTGACTATTTCGAGGGTTTAGTAGCGAGTTTAGTGTTTGAGAAATTTCCAAAGAAAACTCAAGAGCTCTTAACTAGCATCATGTTGGTACCCATGGAGACCACAAGTGTTGAAGAAGGGATGGCAGTTGAGTGAGCTGCCCCGAAGGTAATGAGTGTAGAGGTACCTGCACAAGTACCCAAATCGCAAAGGTCTCCTAGGCCGAGGCATACATTGACCACAGAGGGTCCAAAACAAAATAAGGATAATCATAAAACAGCATAATCAGTGCGCGGTCACCTAGAAAGCACCTGCAAAAAGAAAATCCTACGACACACGAGAAGGGAAAGGTAGTAGACCTAGAACCTAATGAGGACATAGAAGACGTCGATATGGGCATGGAAGATGTTGATATGGGGGCAAAAGACATTGAAATTGAGGGGGCAGACCCTATCTCCAAGCTGCCATCATATGCCCCTCCACGCTGAGGCAAGCCGAAGGTCCGAGAGGACTTTGATGAGAGAAAAATCACATGTGTCCTGCATTTAAATATGGAGGATTGGGATTTGGTAGATACAGAGTTCTTTCCCCACTTGGCGATTGATACATTCATGCATTGTGTCTTCTATAAAGACTCTGGTGTGACTGCGTTAGAGCCAATACAGTGGATAAAAGAGGTGGACAAGGCAAGATTTTTGAACTTGCTATGGTTGCCACATTAGAACCACACACCCATAACTTTGATAGTGATCAAACAGTTGTTATTCTTGGTGCATGATGGGTGCCCATGGTTAGTAGAACTGATACTGATCACTGACATGCTGATTGACAAGATCACTTTTCTCCCACATTCAGGCTTGAATCTGGCCATGGAATTTGGTGGAAAGACAGGTGAGCACAACCTTGCCGAACGAATGAAGGAAAAGTTCAAGCTTGCCAAGAAGCTGCATAGCTATTCCATCTCCAGCATAACTAACCCCACGGTTAAATTACCACCCAGATCTTCGTGGGAAAAATAATGAGGAAGTGTCGCATATATGAAGCATCAGCGTCGGTTGTGTCTTTAGTGGCCCGATGTGCGAAGGGCATACAATTTAACTGGGTGCACTACCTCTGCAAGGAGTTCCTCATGAACTACAAAGAAGTGGAAGACCAAAGAAATACCTTCCACTATGCATGGATGCTAATGTCAATTGTACTGGTTGTGTGGGATTTACTGTAGGATAGTTAATTTCCTCCAATTGTAGGAGAGCTGCTAGAAGCAGCGAAGTTCACTTCGCTCTAGGCCACGAAGGACCCCCAAAAGGTCAAGGACAGTAAGATATTTTTGATCCTCATGGAATCAAGTATCCGCGCCGTAATCAACCACATGTCACGACTCTCACTAACTATCTTTGAGAAGTTGTATGAATATGTGGAGTTCAAGGCAAACTTCCATTGCATTTCGATCAGAGTGTGGAAGGACCCCAAACAAAAATGGTATGATCATCCATACCTTGCAACAGATGATGCAATCGCCACGGTCCTAGAGGGTTGGTCAATAGAGTGGTGCATGACCTCAAATTTATTAGATGGGTCTACTAAGTATTCCACAAAGCAAAATAAGGAAGAGGCCAAGTCAAGGAAGGAGTAGTTGGTTGAAAGAAGGAGGAAGGAAGCTGAGGACAAAGCCAAAGTATAGCGCATTGCCAAAAAATAGGCAGAAGGGGAGGAAGAAGAGGAAGAGAGTGACTCTGATAGGAGTCAGAAGTCACCTCCTCCATAGACAGAGGAGGAGCAGACTGAGAGACTACTCCATTCTAGGTTAAATGCTCAAGGGAGCAGGAAAGAGTAGGGTCGCGGAAGAAGTCCAAGGATAGCAAATCATCCCTTAACCCAATCACCTTGACAGAGGGTGATTTGAATGACATCAGTGATACAGTGAGGGATGCGACTGTGGAACTTCTGCAGTAGTTCTCACGGTAGAAGAAACAGGCCTTAGTTGCCATTTAAATGGATGTGCCTAAGCTGCAGATCTAGGCCACTCAAGTGTAGACTAGTGTAGAGCAGGGTAGCATGGCATCGAGTAGTTTGGTGACTGGAACCTCAGATGTAGCAGAGATGGTCCGCTCAATGGATCCCCAGGTCGTTGTGCTTCCAAATGGAACATTGACCATAGAAATAGTGGTTGATAGGGCCACTGTCATCACTCTCAGGAAAGTCGGGTTAAACTTGGCCGCACATCCAAGTGAAGCCCTTCACACCCTGCAAGACAGTGTGATCACAGAGCTTCAGGCTTGAGAACAATGTGCATTAAATGTTATCAATGAGCAGAAGGTCAACAATGCCTAAATGTTTATAGAAAAGGCATTCGTGATTGATAATCTTAAGAAGATCATAGAGAAGAATGAGCGCACAACAGCTGTGGTGGCTGAGGCATGCTGGACTGTTCCAGAGCTAAACATCCTAAAATATCCATCAATCGATGCAAGAATCTGGAAGCTCGCTATAGGTATGCATGATGCAGGGATAGAGCTGGCTAAGGTTCAGTTTGAAATGAACCTTAAGATCACAAAACATGAGTTAAGGGCCCATCCTTTGACTCCACCAGAAGTCAGAGAGCAACATGAGAATGTTGTCAAACATGTCGTTGTAGCTATCGATACCACATTTAAGGATTGCATTGTGCTTTTCGAGCAGGCGCTTGAAGTAGATACCAGTCTGCAGGAAGATCCAAACCTGCAGAGGTTAGAAATTGAGGCATGGGAACTACAGTAAAGGTATGACAAGGTCAAACCGATGGCGCACACCGTCGCCATCACATAGAGGTTGGTGAAGCTACAGGAAGCAAAGGCACTCAAGGAACAGGTGGACATAGCACAATGCAAGGAGGCGGTATTGAAGGCCAGGCTAGGGCCTTAGCTAGACAAAGAATATGTGTTCACACCCACCATTAAAGGAAAATTGGCTAGTCTGTAGGAAACACAACATAAAATATAGGCGGATTGTGCAAGACTAGTGATGGAGCAACTGGTAGGGCAGGTGAAGTAGGCGGCGACGCAGTGTACCATCGAGGTTGCATTAGTCCAAGTAGAGCTTGGAGGTCTTCGCGGCAAGATCTCTACACCGTTCGAGTGACTCGGGGTGAGTCGCCAGATTTGTGTTGGGGACTTATTGGGAACGAGTCCCATAGGGTCAATTTTGGGGTTAAAAACCCAAGTTTTGGGGCTAAAGGCCCAGTTTTTGTATAAAGAATGTAAATTTTCTGCATTGTGTGCTCGCAGAGTGTGAAAATGTAAATAATCAAAAATGGTTTCCACCCTTAGTTTAAGTAACTTGTGTCGGCTTTATGATATCCACCCTTGGTTTGTGGACCATGGGAATGTATAAAAAGGGAGAGTCTTAGAAGAGTCTAAGCAGTTCTAAGTAAGCTTTTGGGAAATTAATTGATGTAATGGATCTGTGAGAGCTAAGAGAAAAGAGTCTTAGCATAGGAAGGAGGTTGTGCAGCTATGTGCGCAGAGGCCTAGGGTAGAAGTCTGGAGCTGAGTGCGCAAACTCCTGCAACGGTGTGCATAGGGAAGTTAGAGTCTATACTGATGATCTAAACCATCAATAAAGAGAAGTATTCTGGAGATACCTGTGTATGAACTCTTTTACTTCTATTATGTATGTATGCGGTTATGTTATGTTGAATACTGGATTTATGATTTAATGCTATATTGATGCACAAATCTATGTGTTTTACTTTGTCATATGAACACAAGTAAGAATATATTTTTACGTGAAGACAATCATAATGCATGTTGAAGTTATCCAATACTTAATCTAATCTGAGTAAACACAGAAGTAGGGGTAGTTATAGAGGCGCGTAAGTTTCTGAATTCCCTATTTAGGGTATGCGAAGGATTATCGTAGACCTTCACAAAGGTCTTGAAGTCAAATAAGAAAAGTATATCGATAAGCTCTAAAGGGCTAATCGGTCTGCATGAAGGAAGGGTTAAGGTATAAAATGACATCAAAAATATCTCAAGGTGTAGAAACTTGGTTCTTGAATCCGCACTCTATGGATTGATGCCAAAAGGGCCAGTAGTGTAGGAATTTTCTTCGATAATTAAAATTGAACCTAGGTCAGGGCCCATCAAGCCAATAGGAAGACAAGAAAAAGAACATAACATGAGTGGTCCTGATTGATGGGGACTTGGACCATATCCGAGACAAAATTTAGGAAGAAACAGTGGAATCAAGGAACAAATTAGAATATCACTATGCCACACTTCTAACAAGTGTCGAGGAGCGCATTGTAGGACTGAAGATATTAGCACAAACGGTTAAACAACCAGTGTAGGCAGAGGAGAAGCTTTGAGAGGAAATAAAAGTAGATCCTACACTTGGAGCGTGGATAGCACTAATACATGCCAATTCCCTCCATTTTGACTCCATCGGCGTACAACAATGTTATACAGGAAAATGACCTCCTCATTAGCTCAGAGGATAAAGACATGATGATTGAAGGACTAACCAAGTTCACAGGCCCAGTTTTCAAGTTAACGTTGTCTAAACACTATCAACCTACTTTATAAAGCTTCTCGACAAGCCTAAGGGTGCATTAGTGCCTATGGTAACTCTACTTGTCACCTCGGGAACAATGTTAGTGACCCTACATCAGTTTCTATGGGTCAAAGAAGTGAATTGACTGAGAAAATATCCCAAGATTCTCCCCTATGTCGGCTCATAAAGGCAGGGAAACATCAAAACTCGACCTGTTTGGGGGAATTACTAATTCCTAATGGAGTATGAAAATGGGAAAGAGAACCAAAGCATGGAAACATCACTGCTTTTGCCTAATGGAACTCATGAAGGACTTGGTAACCGTAACCCTACATGCTATATATGCAAGGCTTGGGCCATTGTGAAATATGTTGAACCTTTTGAAAGGATTTCTTATTTGACTATTGAGCAGATCCTCAGACTAAGGCATTAGAAGAGGTTAAGAAGGGAGATAGAGAGAGGAGCTAGAGGGGTAAGGTAAGGCTGATGCAAATGATGGTTGTAATCAATCTTTCTACATCAATATAGAACCGCAATTGTGTTGTCCACTTCGTGATGTTGGTATTTTAACTTGTTTATATGTTTATTAAATATATTTTAGCATGAGTGGCTTAGTTATATGCAACTAGATATCTTTTATATGTTCATGCATTAGTTTATCAAGGTTTTATGCTATGATATTACGCTTGTCTTTACTATGTGAAGGTTTTGATCTAGAGCCAACTTATGGGTCTTCTGCATGGCTGCATTGTGATATCCAACAACACCACACTAAGACTCGAGATAATAATTCATTCCCACTTTGATTCATTTGTTAAACATAGATATGCACGTATATTTGTGACAGATGCAGTTAATCTAACTGTCTGCGAGGATCCTGGGAAGATCCTTGAGGGTTTTCTACATCACCAAACACCCGTGCATTAATCCCTATAGAAGAATTGGTGACTCCGCTGGGGACTACACTTAGTTCCTAGTTTTTCCCAGAAAGTTCCTAGATCTCTCTTTCTTCCAAGCCTTTCTGTACTTCTTCATACCCTTTTCGACCACTCAAGACCATACGTCACCCTTCTCTCAGTGCTCGACCATAGATCTGATCCGCAAAGCCCATTTTTTGAGTATTTTTCCTCACTAACGCAAGTTACCAGTGAAAACATTGCTTTATAAAGCATTGTTCCCTCACAAATAGAGCATTACTACTGAAACTAACTCTCTGTAGCCTCTAGTATAGAGCATTTGTCAGCCATTTCTTGATAAACAACTTACCCTATGAAGTCATGGGTTGGGAAATCTACTTGTAGACTGATCAGAGATCTATAGCTGCACTTGTTTGACTGATCTGTGTCCTGAGAAAACTTTTTTTCTAAGAAAATAACTTTATTTAAAGTTTTTGTTTTCATTAAAGAAGAAATACAAAAAATTATATTGTTTTCTGCTTAGCTAGTTAGATCTGCATTATTTGGTTTCAATAGTTGTTAGTGAGCATTGAAGTTCTGTCGGTTATGCTAGTGTTTTACTGAATAGGATGCATGGTATAAATATTGATTTATGAATGACTCTCCCTTTGTAGAAGCAGCTTATTCATCGAAAGTGAAAATTTACAAGCATTGTTTTTGCATGATTTGAGTTAGAGTCCCATATAATTTCATACGTCAACACCCCTACCGAAGACTCTAATGAAGTACATTTAAAATCTACCTAATAAAATCAATCAACAAATGTTATAGATCCATTTGGGCACATCAATCCGATCATCCAGATCAGTGTTTTAGGGCTCATCAAACCCTAATTTCAGTTGCTTCATGCCTTAAACAAGTCACCCCTTTGAATGCCTCCTTCCTGGACAGTTTCATGACTTGAAGACATCCATAAATAGCCTCTAGAGGGACCAACGCAGGTAAGCCCTTGTAAAGGTGCATTGCAGAGCAATTGAGTCCACTGTCAGGGTGCTCTGCAGAGCACTTAGGCTTCCTTTCACCTGCGCTGGGCGAGAATGAGCGAAATTCACATATGGTTTGGGGAATATTCTTATCTTTTGGAGTCATATAGAAATTTCCCTCACTTATCAACCCCTATGAGCTCGAAAATGGATGAGGAATGAGCTAAGGTGCATCCTATCCTCTCATCCCTTCCTCCATGGAACTAATTGTAAGTATGGAAGGCCATTCAATGCCACCATTTATGACAAAACCTCCTTCACCTTCCTATAAATTGACCACTCATCTATGTGATCAGGGGCTAGATTATGTTGAATTGTAAGGAGATAATGTTGCTATGAGATTTGGCTTTGAAGAAAGTATTTTAATGCTACAAGTTTGTCATGCTTTTGATGTGATGTGGATGGGATCCAAGTTGAAGGAACGACTTTGAATTAGACACCAATTCTTCTATCTAATAAAGTGTTTGAACCTTTCTCCCATATGTTTGTAAATGCTTATATGTGTGAATTGTATCTGATTCCTTTCACTTATATTCAATAGATCGTGTTCTTTGATCGATTCTTTATTTTATGTTGTGTTTACAGGTACTTCTCAAGAGTATGAAGTATGGGAAGGAGGGACATGATCGATACAAGGGAGATAGGAGGAAAGTGGAACTACAAGTAGGTCTTCTCATCTTCTCATCTTATCTATTGCTTATAGGAAAAGTATAAAACACTTTAAATTGTTGTTCTAGATACAACTACTTATCTAGGGAATTAGTATTTATCCGTAGATACCAAATTCTCCAAAACAAATTGGCGAATCCATTGGGGAAGACCCTCTTTCCTAAAATCTTATCACCCTCCTAGGACATTCTTGTAGACCTTATTTGTGTTCATAGATTGTACTTTAGCTCTTTGCATTGAAAAGTTGGTTAAAACTATGTCAAATTGCCTCTTGAAATGGCTTACTGTCACTGGCGCAAGCTTGTGAGGGACACAGTGCACTAAAGAACACCCCTGGCTTAGGGATAGTGCTCTGAAGCACACTGTCTCCCATTCTAGGTTTCGCTGATCCTCCTAGGGTCAGTTCCTCACGTTTGGAAAGTGTTTTTGACAACTTTTCTCTATTTTTTTGTTTGTTGATTGATCAATGAATGTTATGTCTCAGAGAACAAGTTTCTATCTCCTGGTCTAGCCCAACTTTGATTTGATTGATTAATGTTTCTTAATGTTTTCTTTGTCATTATTGATTGATAGTCAAAGTTAGAATATAGTTGATTAATCTTCATTTGAAAGAAAGTGTCATAAATTCTTCTCTTCCTTCGAATTAGAACTATCGTAAAAGTCTTTGTTCTTATGAAAGATTGATTGGTTGTATGTGAATATTTCCTTTTGTTCATATTCACATTAAGGAAATCGAAAATAAATACATGCATGTTGCATTAAAAAAGTTTGTGTGTGCTCATAGGAATAGTGTAGCGAAATTGCATTAGATTGTGCTCTTTGCTCTTTGATCAAAAGAAATCTGATTGCTCTATCCCTAAGTAGTTAGGATTTTCATCATTAAATTGAATGGAAAGGATGCTTATCATGATAGTTGAATTCCTAGAAATTTCAGAATACATCACGTGGTGAACTTGAAAGGAAAATTCCTAAGCAAGATCAGATTAAAATTAACATCAATTTACCTAATGGAGCATTGTCATTAACGAGAACATTTCGTGGTTCTAGGCTAGAGACATGTTTCGGCGTCGTAAAACAAAGAAGTTGTCGCTAACTTGTCTGCAATACATCTCGAGTGTGATAACTCATTCCACGTACATGAGTATATCGTATCTCCTCCACGTACCTTCAGGTGTATAGGGTGGTGTTACAATATGTAAAGTATATGGGAATGCTCTCACTGTGCGGTTTTGCATTAGACAATGGTTATACAGACTGGGCCTCCATGTACCTTCGAGTATATATGGGAGGACAAAATTAGGTTGTTGTCCATCATTACGTAACCGAGTCGGCCACCTTGTACACTGTGATACACCGAACATAGCATTCGGGGGGATTGCTTGCCTGTAATTCTTGGTTTGACAGGAGGTATTCTGCAGTTCAAGTTGCTTGGTAAACCTTTTTCCTAGTTTACCCCTTTCTGTTTATTTCTTTTTTGATAATAAAATTAGTCAAAAATTGTGCAAGAACATCAACCCTTACCCCGTCATTCACGGAGAACAGCGAGAAAACCGCCTTTGGTACCCAAAGCTACACCTATTCAGTCAAATTGGTCCCGCTTAAATGAGTCAAGTACATCAAGGACTCCTAGTTCTTCATCTGAATTACCTGAATCATTTATTTTGGTGAGTACTGAGACTCCATTTACTCCAACCATTTCTGGTACATCCGTTTCTGAAGGAGAAGTTTCACAATTACCTGAGGGCATTAGCACTGATCCTAGTGAAATAGTAACCAAAGCTTTTCAACAACAAGTTGATCCTCAACTTGAAGTTGCTCAGCAAGAAATCACTTCTAAACTTGAATTAGTTCAACCAGAAGTTAATCTAGAACCTATCACAGTTAAAACAAAAGTTACATCTAAACCTGAAGTTGTTCAAGAACCTGTTTCTGAAACTTTTGTTCATTTACCTAAACATCTAGACTTCGAATTTGAACATTCAGAAGTTGTTACTTTATCAAAAGATGATCAACTGATTACCCCTCAGACATCAGTAACTACTGAAACTTCAACTTTATCAACACCAGAAATCTTTTACGGATGAGACGGTGAAGTTCTTCCACCAGGTTTAATTTCTATAGAGGAAGAATTGGACGAATATTCTACACCCGGAACCCCATTCCACTTTGGAGCTAGGCTTTATCTTTACCCTCATGCTCCTCATTTTACTGCCCCATTTGATCCTGCTTATTTTCAAGTACCCGTCAATTCTTTACGATAAATTTTGACACAATTAACTATGGCTAAACAACTGTCAACATCCCAGACTATATCATCTGATGCAGCTATGGCAGAATCTTCTATTGCAACCTCTTCAATGTTTTCTACCACACCTGATTCACACCTATATGGTGAATCATTTGTCCCAGTTGGTTACCAATCTTTATCTGGAACCCACTCAGGGGTTTCTTCCACACCATGGTCATCACCCATGTCCTCAACTTGAATTCTACCTGTTTCTTCTTTAACAGGAACTCAATAGTTTGATCTTGCATACCAATATCAAGCTGGGCAATCTGGTCAAAAAAGACCTATGTATCTATTAAATACTAGATTTCCACCATAAGGAGAGATATATTCTTATTCACCTTATCCTCCCTATTCTGGAGGACTGTCATATGGTAATATCCCACAGTATTCAGGTCAACCTGGAATTCGAGCTTGTCAATGACAACCAACAATGCCAGTTCAACCAAGTCTTGTGTATCCAACACAACCAATGCAAATTGTGTTAGCTATTCCTACTACACCTGTTGTTACTACTGTACCACAGTCTAAAGTTAAAATTGTTGTATCTCAACCGATACAAACTGGTCCTTCTACCTCGCAACCACAAGTTTCGGGTCAAGAAGCTAAAGTTTCTCAGGTTGTTGTACAACAACCACTTGTTTCTGAGGTTCAACAACAACCTCAGGTTAGTATACCCTTATCTGGACTGACCCAAGCTTACACTAGTATAGTTTATTTTCAACCTGGCCAACCTTTCATTTTTCGGCAACAACAACCATTAAATAAGCAACAATTGTACCAACAAAAACAATAGTTTATTCAACAACTATGGCAGCCTCAATTTCAACAACCCCAATTCTAGCAATTCCAACACGAATTTGGACTTGCCCAATAGGCTCAATCTGGGTTTGGACAGTATAAAGCTTACCAAGGTCCTGGTCAACAAGGCTTTGTAGGCTATGGACAACTACCTTATGCAAAATTTGTTCAACAACAACCTTACCGAGGTTATCAAATGAAGATGCCCTATGTTGGTATGAAAAGACCTATTTCTCAGGCAATTCCATCATATCCTGGGTATGCTCAACCTGACCTGAATCGATAGTTTCCATTTGTAGCAACTTTAGAATTACGAGATTCAAATCGACTCACTAATGATCCAATCTTATATGCACCTTGGTGGCCAGTGATTCCGCATAAGTTATCTTCTGAAATTTTGAAATTCAATGGAAATCCCAAAGAAGACCCATCAAATCATGTCATGACATTTCATTTATGGTGTTCATCAAAATCCTTAAATGATGATTCGGTTAGACTCTGTCTTTTCTAAAGAACACTTACTGGTTTGGATGCTAAATGGTACATTGAGTTACTAAGAGCTTCTTTCAACAACTTTACAACTTTAGCCACCACATTTCTGACCCACTTCCTATTACCTATCAGATACGAGACTGGAACATAACTCATAATGAACTTTAAACAAACTACTTCTACCCATATATCAGATCATATTCATGAGTGGCAATGTCATCGTCGAATGGTTAAGACATATGTTCCCGATCAGCTTTTAGCCAAGTGGTTCATAAAATCCTTGCTGCCATTAATCACCGAGGATGTGGAAAAAGGTGGAGTTGTCATAGAAGAGCAAGTAATAGCTCGTGCCCAATACTTGGATTTGATTTACACACAATCTGACACACTCTACGACAAAATTCCAAATGCACCCCGGCCATCTTTCATTTTTCCTCCTCCTCCACAGTCGAGTAAGGACTCTCATGCTGGTGATGGTGTGATCAGTTCTTCGAGCACGCAAATGGCGGGAAGACCATCTCGTCAAACTCTTGCCATTATCAATCAAACTACCAATGCATCAGAAAACACTCTTTCTTCTGAAGTTAATGTTGTTTCATCTGACAAAGGAAAAAATCAAAAGCAACCAGGAGGCAAGAAAAAGGGGAAAAATAGGGAGAAACAAGATAATTCCCCTCAAGAGAGATCATTTGATTCCTCTACTTCGGAAAGGAAGCCTCATTATCCACACCGAGGTCTCTAAACTTTTAAAGACTTCAAACACATCTGCATTGTTGACTGATCTATTTCCAAACCCGAAGACACATTTGGTTGCAACATACGATGCTTCCACATCCCAAGTACTCATGTTATCCATCACAAAGCCACAAAATGAAGTTTTCGTGTCAACGAGAAACAAATATTATGAAAATCCACTGTCATCGTCGAATAATCAGGCCACTAATCACCCTAATCCTTTGACTTCGACTTCATCTGAAAATATTCCACCTATTGTACCAGAATTAACAATAAAACCACCAAAGGGAGTTGTGCATAAATCGACATTTAACCCTCAGGGTTGAGCAGCTCAGAACTATAACATAGTGGAAGATCTTGCTCAATCACCTTTTGCTATGTTGACGCTCAAGATGCTACAAAATTGTCCCTCCCAGAAGCAGGCTTTACTATCAGTAATTGGCGGAATAGACCCTATGGATTCCAATATTGTGGTTTTTAACCATCCGGGATATACACCACAGTTACTAGCGCAGTTAGATTTCCTCATTCAAGTAAAAGCTGTCAATAAGAATGTTCACCAAACTATTATTTACGAGGGGTCATCTACTAGCATTATGTCAATAAGCTATTGGAAAACATTTTGTTCACTGCCATTGTCATGATCACCAACTACGTTAAAAGCTTTTCATGGAAGAACATATACTCCTTTTGGGATTTTGAGTAACCTACAAATCAAACTAGGGGTCAAAAAAGTTATTGTTCAAGTTGAGGTAGTTGATAGACCCCTTGTTGGGCATGGAATCCCCCGCAACATATTTTAGGGCTCAAGTCCCATGTTTTGGTCAATAAGATTGCAAGACTCCACGAATTGTGGGCACGAACTGCGAAGTCTAGGTTGAGTCATAGGGTTGTTCACCCTAGAATATTGTAATTTAATATAAAGTTGTGTTAGCCTAGGATTGTATAAATAGAGTGAGGCTCTAAGTGTAAAGGTAGCTAAGCAAAGTAATAGATAGAATAGCGAGGGCATGGTTCGAGAGTAGAGTTGAATCTGAAGTGTACTCAGTCATAGTAGTAGGAAGAGGCTCTACAACTAAGTGCGCAGAGGCCTAGTAGAGTCCACAGCTGAGTGCGCAGACCCCTATAGCTGAGTGTGCAGGGTGGATTCAGGTCTGTAATTGGATTGAAAGTTAAAAAGGAGAAGTTTACTCTGTGTATCTGTTCTTGAATCTGTATTTCACTGGTATGCATTACTTTTCCTCTATTTATTTACTACACGCAAATGACAATTACTTGTATGAATGTTTATATATGAAATCAATCTAAGTAATCAGCTAACAGAGCCTAATTAAGGAAGACTTGGGTAAATAACATGGGTCACGTTGTGGTGAGAACTATGCGAATACAGTATCACAGGGTGAGAGGTGCCCGCTGGTGCGCATAGCGCAGTAAGTATGAAGGTTGGGCCGCGTACAAATCACCTCATATCAAACATCCCTAGTGTGCATAAACTTGGTTCTAGCACCCTCCCATACTACTTCGAGTGAGACCTCAGTCCGTGCTTCGTAGACTGTTGCCAAAAGGGCCAGTAGTACTAGGATTTGCTTAGCTAAATCACTTTTGAACCTGGGTCAGGTCCCACTGAGCCAACAAATGGTTCCCTTTCTGGGACTAGGATCTGGATAAGGGATGTATGATGTCGTGCCACTAGAACCCAACAAAGAAGGAAATTGAAGAGTAGTTGGACAAGAAGATTCACGAGTTCGCGACACAAGAAAAAAGAACTGCACAAGTATCTGAGGAAAAGTGGTTGGAGCGCTACATGTATACAGAAATCCATGAGATTTTCTTTGCATCATTTCCATCTGAGCTGTATGAGTGGATCACGAGATTAGCTGATGGCCAGGAAAGGTTTAGGCTCAACCAACCGATAGTGTGGACTCTAGAATTGGTGCACAGACTAGAAGCATCAGAAGATAAGATCGTGCGAGCTGTGGACCATTGGCTCGACCAGATAATAGGGGGATTTATCTCTGAGTTTACGGTAGACATGACCGTGAGCTACAGTGAGGCAGAGTGACACTTTCTCAAAGGACCGCGAGGTAAGTATATTAAGTCTTTGAATACTTGGATTAAGATGCTATTGTGTGAAAAAAGGGTCATGCAAATACATTAATGTTTGGGACTAGGCGGAGCGGAAAGATCTACAAAAGTAGTGAAGACATAGAAACCAGTCCCTCAATTTCACCCTTGTGAGAGAGCGAGGAAGAGTTCACTAAGGTATCTCCGAGAAGCACGGTTAGCTTGATATGATAGTGCATTCTGTGGTTACCACCTCCACCTAAACTGCCACCCACTTTGCCTCCCTCATCTCCATCTCCACCCACTCCACCTCCACCACCTCCATAATGCAGAGTGGCAAGTGCGATCAAACTACCAGTATTTAGAGGAGTAGGAAGTGAAGATCCAGACCAATTCTGGTTCGTGGTAAGAGCAGTATGGGAAGCACAAGGCATCGCGAACGATAATATTAAGAAGGGTACATTGGTGAGAATACTACAGGATCATGCATTAACATGGTATATCAAGAACTCTAACAACCACCCAAATACAGGTATAGAAGAGATCTAGAACACACTGAACAGGGAATTCAGTAGGCAAAATTGAGAAACACAATCAATCATCAGTTTAAAGAAATTGTGACGCTCCCAGGCAAGACTCCCTGGGATCTAGATCAATGGCTAAAGAGTACGATTTGTGAAGCCAATATGACATTGACATATGGACAACATCATGCATGGTTTGTAACATCTCTGACACCGCGCTTGAGGACGGTGCTATCACAGGAGAAACTTTCTAGCCAGGCTAAAGCATTAGAAATGGCAATGAGATTACGTGAGACCCCGATACAAGACCCTGGCTTGGGAGTTAAACAAATCCACGCGTAGCTACAGAATTTTTGTTTGGAAAAGCAAAGTTTGAAGTAGGATAGGGCACTGCAGCTAGAGGCGCACGAGGAAGTATGGTGCATAAAATGTAAAAGCTAGGGCCATGACAAGGATCAATGTCCAGTATTCGTGACCTACTTGGCAGGCGGAGGGCCAATGCCATTGATACCGGAGGTAGAGGAGGGGCCGAGTGTGGCACTCGCTTTATGGTGCATGATCTGTCAGATAGGAGGGAAACGCACAATGGATAATTGTCATTTGTTACAGAAATATACCCAGACACCCTAGCAATTTTTTTGCAATTTCTACAGGTCAATAGGCCACGATGAGAACAATTGCCACAGTTACAAGCTAATGATGGATCAAACCCCTGACTATAGGATGCAGACCCAAATGTGAGCCCTCAACCAAGATGTAGGGATGGCGTGCGCTAGATTTCAGGGGCGAGGTCAAGGACGAGGTGGAATACGACCAGGAAGGGGCCCGGGACAATTAACTTGTTACAATTGCGGAGGACCAGGGCACTATGCCCATGACTGTACCAACCCAACGAGGATATCCTGTATGTATTATGCTTAGTTTGATCATGAAACAATAGACTGTCCTACGTTGGTCACAAAGATGTGTGAAAAAGGGGTATTCCAACCTCCCCAGACTCAGAATATACAAATGATGAGGTCTGAACCGTGCGAAGAGGACCCGAACGTAAACATGAAGCTCAGAAGTGGTACGGACATGGGAGAGGATATGGGGAACCAGGCAGAGGAAAGTATGTGGGCTCACAAGGCTCCTACGAAGGAACCTGAGCTTGACATAGAATGCACAAAGGAGACATTCATGGAAGCTAAGAAGAGCTTCGTGGAGGCCTCCACTTTAGGTAGTAAGGATCAACCAGAGCTAGGAATGGATCCTTCAATGCTCACTACCTTTCTAGAGACATGCATGAAACTGCTTCATGACAACAAGGCAGTTAAAGGACTATAGGAACTAATCACTAGGTGCACGGGGTCAGGTGAACTATGCATAGTCCATAAATTGGGGAAGCATGCATTGCGCACTAGAAGGGAAATGATGTTGACTGCACAGATTGGCGAGTATGAAATGGATCAGGTAATCCTAGATCTGGGTTCAGACATGAATGTATTTCTGAAGCAAACATGGGAATGCATGGGCAGGCCTGTATTACAATGATCCCCTATTCAATTACGAATGGCGAACCAACAGAATATTTTTTCCATGGGGAGGTTGCAAGGGGTAACAGTTGATATTGAAGGCACGAGCACGTAGGCAGATTTTGAAGTAATAGATATTTTCGATGATAACAATCCCTGTCCCACGCTATTAGGAATAGACTGGGCCAATGATATGAATGGATTCATCAACCTGAAGAAGTGCAAAATGATCTTCGAGAAAATGTCACTACATGTAGTAGTCCCACTAGATCTAGATGAAGGAGTGCACTACACTAAACCAGCGTGCGACGATGACAACGAGAATGATATTGATTGTATTTACAAGATAACTATGCGAGACCAGGATTGGGTGAATCCAACTACAAATGGGAGGATCTCATGGGATCGCGAAAGTTCCTGTACTTTGGATTCAGACCAAGAAGTAGAGCGATGGAAAAATCGGTTGCACGAAGTGACGACACTGAATTGAAACATGATGGTTAGATCACTGTGTTGCATGACAACGGAGGCAAGAGAGCTGCTGACATATGATGGATTGAGAGCAGTGGATGAATTCCTGAGAAAATTTGAAAGCACAGTAGCGGAATAGTAGTGGTTCGATGAATTGAAGTGGGCACTTCATGCAACACCCGCACGACGGTGGGATACACATCACGGGAACTTTGAGGACTTGCATGGATGTATAAGGATGATGTGCCTATGGTTTAGAAGCCTCCAGCTTCGAATAAGAGTTAGACAGCAAGGATAGAGCAACTTGCGTAGCCACCTGTCTCGATGGGTATAGACATGTGTTGTGCAGCCAACAAAAGCACACCCCAAACTCATAGTCGAAAATCAGAACAAGACGCAACAACATGAAAGGTGTTGCACACCACAAACATCCCACGTAGAAGCATTCAATAAGGTATGTGGAGTCCTTAATAGGGTTCACCAGGAGAGACAAACCAATTGGGACCTGTGCATGCCAGTGGTTCGATGGGGCTATAGGGCCATGTGAAAAAACTTGAGCATGAAGATGATTCCGAAACTAAGGAATAGAGTTGAGACCACACTTTTGGAGGAAAGGAATCCTCACGTAATATCTCCCATAGTTGGGATAGTACGCGAGGACCAGGATGAAGGAATTATGTAGCTATGCAAGGATGAACATATGAAGATTCAGGAAGCCATTTGGCAAGAGAACCTTAAGCTTCGCGAACTCGAAGAAGATCGGGTACAACTGAGGAAGAAACGTATGTTAATGGACGTGGAGATCAAAAAATTGGAAAACAAAATCGCACAAGAATGTCTCGTCGATAAACTAACAATGACTATACAAGATACAGACATCCATACTACTACATTAGAAGATTCTTGCCGAGAATTTGTGACTCTGCTACCATGGCTACGACCGCACCTTACCAAACAAAGTAACCAGGGGAGCGCATCGCATAAGGAACAACGTG
Source organism: Pinus tabuliformis (assembly GCA_031772625.1). Classification (NCBI taxonomy): domain Eukaryota; kingdom Viridiplantae; phylum Streptophyta; class Pinopsida; order Pinales; family Pinaceae; genus Pinus; species Pinus tabuliformis. The sequence continues at coordinate 1,214,836,168 of CM062816.1, forward strand.
CGGTGCTGACTATCGCGAGGGTAATTGAGGAGTTCCTGCGAACTTGGATGGAAGGTGAATTAAAGTCTCGTACAGGGGGTGCAACCACCTGACTAGCTGTAGGGAGCACAGTCTCAGTGCTCCAAGCAGTTGGAAGAGAGAATGAGACTATAAAAGAGTCTGAGGGAGCTGCGCAATAAGGAGGTTGCGCGTAGGTTTGACATGTCACAAGGGTCATGCCTGTGGAAACGGGGCCGCACTGCTATGTAGGTAGGCTGGGAAGTGACCATTGGTGTCACTGTTCATGACAAGATGTCCAATTTAAGACAAAGAGGAGTGGGTGGCGGGAAATTATGACATGAAGTCAGAGCTAGATTTGGGAAAATCTTCCGCTAAGAATGCATTAATGACTCGAAAATGGGGTGAACGGTCAAGTTCAAATTCGAAAGATGTTATAAAACTACCAAGGCTAGCCACGAGACAACACTTGTTTGTTTGGGATTTGAGCTATTACACAGAGCACACAGTGTTGAGCGCCAAGTGGTGTGTGAGCTTCCAAAGTTGCGAACAACTACAAATAGCTCGAACAAGATGACAACTACAAATATAGGTGTGGGTTTTGTCGAAAGTACCACCGAGGAAGCTGCACAGGGCCCTATAGTGCAAGTGGGGGATGCACTAGAAATTCTAAAATTACCTCGGACACCAAGGCCTAAGACGGATACACAGGCTGCAGGACCAGTCCGCATGTCCCTGTGAAATCCACGGTTTGGTAAAATTTTTATGGAAGATAAGGGCAAGACTGTTAACCTTGAGATAGATGATGAGGATGAGGACCTCCAGGCTTTTGTATAGTGGTGGGCTCCAGTATTGTAGCAATAATGCTGCAACTCATGGGACTCCCTTCTTTACTCTTATCAACCCGGTAGTTCGTAACAAACTTGGAAGCGACGATGTTGTATGCACAAGTACTAGCTCTTGTCGTGGCTGTCACTTGGTCAGCTGGCACAAGTCTGCTAGGAGCTCAAGACAAAATCTATGAGCTCTTAGAAGAAGCTTTTTAACTGATGGACAAAAGCTAACTCAAAGAAGGCTAATCTACTTGCAGAAAGAAACTGGAAAGTTGAAAGGAAACACAAACCCTAGCAAACCCTAATTTTACCAGCTAGCCCTACTGATGCAAGAAAGAGGATGCAAGCTACTGAAAGAGATGCCATTGACTTCTAGGAAGGTAAAATTCATGTGTTTAAGCTACTTCTACAGTAACATCTGAAGAAAACATCTTTTTGTATTTTTGAATAAGTTGTCAGAATTATCATGCATGTGCTTTTAACTGGTTTGTGACTGTGCAGAGGTGGATTGGCGAGAGGAAATGCTTGCAGATGGTTGAGAAGGCTCAAAGAGGACCTAAGGGGTCCCTAGTATCCTTCCAGAGATTTTCACAAATTTTGGCTATCAAGAAACCGCGTTCGTGAGCTTCTAAAGGAAGTCTACAGGGGTTATAGAGGATGTTTTGTATTTTCTACAGGATGTTCAGAAATGGCCTTCTGGAGGGTGGATGGAGAGAGAAAGGTGAAGGAGTGAGTATGGAGGTAGGATAAGGGTGCGAGGAGGTCTAGGACTTGGTGGAGGGAGCTGAGGAGAGATGAAGATGGCTAGATTTTTTCAAGGAGGAGTGAAGCAATGTTGCACAAAAATTAGGGTTATGTGAGCAAATGTGGCAAACGTGAGGCAAGAATCTGTGTTAGGGGATGGAGTAGATGGGATTGATGGAGTATGGGCAGATAGAGAAGTGGTACAGGTGCTCTGCAAGTTGTTTCTCCAACTGAACCAACGAAGACTTGGAAAATCAGAGACCTAGTTACATTAAGCTAATCTGCTCTAGTTAATAGTGAAGAGAATGAATAGAAGTTTATTTGCAATGAAACCATGTATACTAACTATGCAACGAAGAAATCAAGAATCTGAACATGTAACCAACTTATGCAAATAAAAATCGAACACTAATGATTGCATGGCGAAGCAAAGACAGTTTTTTTGGTGGCAGCAAGGTCACCTTGATCCCAACTCCTGATCCCACTGAGGGAGAGGTGAAATCAGAGGTGCTTGATGGCATTTTTCTGAAGCTCTTCCCTGTTAATAACCTATCAACTCAATCTGAACATGAAAAGCCTTTCTAATCATCAATAATGACCTAGGTAATCAGCAAGATTTTAATCTACTTAACAGAAATTATTTTGCAAAGACATAAAAAGAAAATAACAGTACATAAAGGAAGCCTTGGCACTTGGGTTGGGCCCAACCCCAAGAGCTACAGGCTCCTAAAGAAAACTCAGAATTGATGCCAAGCAAAGCTGCTCTTCATTCCTCAAAAATAATCATGTCACAGGAAAGTTATACAACAGTAGCTACAAAAAAACGAGCTAAGATAATGATAGAACTATAGTGCAAAACCCAACAGTTCCAAAAGTAAACTACGAAGGTTGAGGCCTTCCTATTTATACACTACGAGGGTCCTAGCAGCCCTCCTTAACTCAAGGGACTTGACTATTCAAACTGCCAATAAACAATCACTCTTCACAAAGTTGTTCGGCTGCCTTTAGGATTCATTTTGGTGGCTTGCTGAGCTCTGAGTTGAGGGTGGAGATTTCAAGGAAGGCCCATTTAATGCAAGAGATAACCTCCCTACGAATCCTCACCCTTTCTTCCTCATTCTTATCTCTCACTTGGCTCATAATTTCTTGGCTTTGCTCCAAAATTTGTCTAAAAAACCTGAAATAACCATGTATTAGCCTCCTTGGTAAAGTGACCACCCTTATTCGCTCAAATAACATAAACATACTAAAAAAAACATGCATAATCTATGAAAAATGGTGGATTGATGAAGAACAGTAGGCAAAATGAGCCCAATAAGTTACCCATTTTAGGGGCTCATCATCGCCCCCCTGCTAAATGGGTTGCTCATCCTCTGAGCAACTAATCTAGCTCATCATCCTTTAGAGCTTTGACTGCCTCCCTCACGTCCCAGGCCTCCGCGGTGACATCTTCTTCTCGATCGTGGAATCCCGCTTTCCTTTCCACTTCCTCCCACTGTTTGTTTTCCTCCTCTTCCTTAACTCCTTGTAGCAATCCCAAAAGCAAAGGAGGATTGAATTTCAGGCCAATCTAATTGGCCTGCAAATTTTGCATCAACTGTTTGTAGAGAGGTACCCTTGCCAAGGCCTCCCTCATCCTAGTGGGAGAGTGGTATTCTCTTATCTTCAAGCTGTGAGGCAGTGTGTTCCACCGCCTTGTGCGGGCATGAAGGCAGTTTTCCCCCAACAGTCTCTCCATGTCCTCAAAGTGGGAAATAGCTTGAAACTGTTGCTCAATGTATTCTGGTAAATCCTGAGGGCTGTTGGCCAAGTGCTGGTGGGTGCTTATCACTGTTGAGGGGTCATCCGGATCTGATTTGATCATTAGTGGCTCACTAAGTTCTCTGCTCATAATACTGTGGACCTCTACTGCTCTCTTTTCCTCATGATCCATCCAAGAGGCCATGGACATAAGTTAGACATCTCTTATCACAGTGTTGGGATCCCATGAATTCATGTTTGGAAGGGCTAACTTGTGCAAATAAAACTCTGATAATTTGGCCCTGTCCTCTGATGAAATACTGCCACATAAAGCGACAAATTGATGATAATTTTGAAATGCAGTGATGCCCCTTTGGGCCAAGGTGTTGATCTGAAACTGCAACCACTAATCCTTAAGGTATAGGGCATATGATTTGGCAGGCTACCTACATTGCAGAGCTTCCATCGCCTAGCTGGCCATGCAGGCCAGTTGGACCTCCTTTTCTTGTACTTGTTGTTTCAGAGACTATATCTCTTGGCCTGCTTGCAATTCCTTCTCCTGTAGCTATCTATTTAGTGTCTAATTTCAGCCTACAACCCATCTCTCTTCTGTTGTTCATTAGGGGTTTCTTTGTCTGTTGTGGGCTCCTCCTGTTGCTTTTGTTCTCCAAAGATGTGGGGCCTGTCTTCCTTCTTTTGTCCCTATAGCTGTAGCTGCTGTTTAAGCTGCTCTCCACATGCCGTACCATAGCCAATTCCTTTCTCGCCTCTTTGAGTTGTTCCTCTAGGGGACCTATATCTACCACACCCTTGGAGTTAGCGATCTTCATCCAAGTGTGGGTCCTCACTCTCTCTTCTTCTAGTGCAAGGAAAAGTGGCACTGTGAATTTTTGGGGAATGATCTTTCCGGCCTCTAAGAAGTTATAGTAGGAGCCCAAGTTGGGCTGGAGGCTAGGTTCCATAATTTTCTCCACCTTTTCTTTCTCCTGTGGTGATTTAGCTGCCTCTCCTTCCATTTCTTTGGTCCCCTTTAGCCTAGCCAGTGTTTCGTGTAGAACAATCTCAGCATCCTGTAGAGAGGCCTTTGTGTCCAATATTTTCATTCTTTCTCTCCAGATGGATTTCTTTGGGCTTCCCCATTCATAGGTGATGGATGCCTTTGAGGGAGACCTCTCCTTTTGTGTAGTTGGGGTGTTGAAAATCATGAACGGCTTTTTTGACGGTGGCTGGGGTCTGCCAGTTTTTATCTGCATGCTCCTTCTTGCCTTAAAATACATGGAAGGCTCCCTCTTTCACCTCCCTCTTTGCTTTGGAGATGTGCTTAGGGTGGCCAGCACAGCTGCTATCTCCCTGGCTAAAATCTCAGGCGATTTTTCCTTTTGTTGCCCTATCTCCATGCTTCCTGTAGAAAGTCCTATGTTGACTGTTTTCTGGCTTCCTATAGAAACTGTCTTCACTGTTTTAGTCTGCTTTGTTGGGGGTGTCTTCCCTTTTAATTTTGGTGTGGTTGCTTTGGTTGTGTCCTCACTTGTTTGGAAATTTTCAGTCCTCTCTGCCCTGCTCTACAATCTCTTCTCCCTCGGTGTTTGTGCCATTGTTCCTCCCACAGTTTTAGGCTTTGCAACTTGGCCTTTTCCTCGTTTCCCTTCTTGTTCTCTCTGTGGCCGTCTATCCTGTGTTTCTTTTCCAATGGCTTTCCCTTTTGCCTCAATGTTCTCCCTTTCTTCACTGTTGGATGAAGTGAGTTCCTCGGCCAGAATTCGAATATCATCATCCTTGGACATGTTGCGGAAAATCTCCCAGGAGAGAGGGACAGTGTAGGTATGGAGGGAATCTTCCACTAGAAGCTTGATAAGCCCATGATGGGCTAGCTGATCCAGTGTCCCTTCCTTCAATTTTGTGCCACACTCAATTAATGATTGTAGCAGGAAATAGGGGATGCTTAACTTTTGTTCTGGAGGTAAATCTATCCCATGTCTGAGTTCGCTCAGCAACCGGAAGTGATAGTCGTAAACAATACTGAACCGCCCCTCACAGGTGATGTATTTCATGATCTGAAGATTGACCTCGCTTCAAAAAGGATGTAAGCTGGCTCTCCGTACCCCATTCTTGTCTTCTACAAACTGTTCCTCTGGTAGGAAGAATTCTTTCTTGGCTTTTTGGCCCAATGCCCTCTCCTCTTTGCTCCAGGGTATCCCCAATGGCAGATCAGTAACTCGACTAATGAATTGTGGGGTAAGCTTTAGGGTCAACCCTATGAAATTCACAGTGGCCAGTGTTTTTGATTTAGGTTGCAGGGACATTAAGAACTCTTTTTTTACCTGATCGTCATGACCTTGAATTCTGTCACAAAAGGTCATCCAATTGGCACGGGTGAATAGGTTCACCACCTCGGGAGTTTCACGCAATTTTCTAGAATCTGAGGGTTCCTTTCTGATAAACCCTCCTGGCATGGTGAGAGTGCTCTGTTTTGGTTTGTGCTTTGATCAAAAAGGGGAATTCCGTTTATGGTTTCCTCCCTTGAACTTCAAGGAAAGATCTCTCAGGTGTTTAAATTTTTAACCTGCACCAATTCCCTGGTTCTAAAACGTTTGCTGCCCAAAACTTGGTTGTCCGTATGTAAAAGGAAGAATCAGGTTTTCACAGATAGGGCACAGAGCTCAATTTTCATCCTTAGCATGTATACAATTATGAAAATTAAAATACTTCATACGCAGGTTAGCCCTTACGGTGCTTCATCTTTTTCAGGAGAAAAGTTTTTATCAGGGACCATGGAGGAGAGTTTTGACATAGAATCGACTGATTAATTCCGAGCAACACACAGGCAAACCACTATTTTTGATTCACAGGCAGACTTGTCTTTGACTTCCTTATTCAATATAGTTCTATTCATCACCTTTCGAACACACCATGCATGGAAGATTGTTTTTAGAGCCTACCTATTTCGGGACTCCAAATTTGTCGAAGAAAAATACCTTTTCTCTGCTCCGAAAGGCTATGCTATACTTCCTATAGAGCCTCTTCCTGTAGAACGCTTTGTCGGCTTTTGTAGGATGTCACAACTCTTCTGAATGAGCCTGGGATGTGGGAGGATTTTGAAACAGGATGAAAAACTCAGCTAACAGACTACGGAGGGGAAGGACTCGTACTTTGTCGAGAACAGTTGCAAATGTAAATGGGCAGTGGTCAACGTGAGTTCTTCGGCCGAGCATTTTTGAATTACGGCACAATTCATGGTGAGGGTGGTGAGGTGGCCAAGCTGATCCATTAGCCAACGTCACGGCCATCATTCCTTTGCATGTCTCTGACCACCATTACCTTTCCTTTGCCATTAACCACCGCCACCCTGCCAATCCCGCCGATTCTCCCTGACTGGACACTTCCCACGTGTCGACTGCACGTCTCTTTGGTGAATTCGAACGTAACCAAGCATGTTCGGATCCCATGAAGCCATTCAACTGACTGTGGGTGGCCAGTTGACTGGCCACCGAATTCATTCAATCTGAACCATTTCACAGACATGCAGTTTCCGAAATATAGTCTATGCAATTTGACGAATAAGGTTAGACACTTACCTGTGTGGCCGTGGATGTGTTCTGCAGGCTTCAGGACTTGGAACGACTGCTTCGCTTGCTTCTGTCTCGTGCACGGGTGCTAGAACCCATTCTTTCATTCACTGATGTTGTATGCACGGCTTTGGAACCTGATCCTCTGGTTGTAAACGCTACATGCACAGGTTCTGTCTGATTTCAACTGTCAAGGATGTGTTCACGTCCAAGCGGAGCTTTTTTACATGTCCCCTGTGTCGATTTCAGCTGTTAGTAACTCCAGAGTATGTGCTCCAGATGGATCAGCTGCTATAGGATTCCTGTAGGATATCCTATAGCTGCTTCTCCTCCTGGGATGCGTGCTTAAACGAGAAAGGTTGTATTCGCAGATGAAGAGTCCTAATGGAGCTTTGACAGGTAGAGTGTGTGAGCCTTTATGTGCTTGATTTGTCACTTGGAAAAAAAAATTCAATCTGACGAAAACAGGGCTCTTTGTATGGCTATGCAGGAATACATAGCCAGATGGTTGCAATGGTGGTAGGAAGAGATGAAACATGTGATGGATGGAAGAGAAGGGTGGTTGAAGGCCTAATAAATAAACTCCAAGCTTCAAATTCCCTTCCAAAATCAAATTTGGCCTACCTGAAGGCTCTACAGGATGTTTCCTGTAGAAATGCAGAACTTCCTGTCGAAAGCCCCAAAACTTCTTGTAGAAAGCCTAAAACTTCCTGTAGGAGGTGGAATATTAACCCAAATGTGATCAAATCCTGGGAAAAGTGAGTGGCTATGGAGGGAGTGTCTGTAAGGATGTCCTGTAGCCTGGTATGGACCGTTGTCCTCGTTTTGCGTGACCTTCTTTATCTACAATGTATTCCCTGCAACCTGCAATAATTTTACAGAGATTAGACCTATTTCTTTTTCTCTTTTCTTTCTTTTCTCTCTTTTTTTTTTCTTGAAAGACAACAAGGGTGCCTCCATGAGGTTTTCACCCCCACTATCTGCCCTGGGCACCTCAGAGAGGTTTTCACCCAAGGATATTTTTTTATTCCATTTCTTTATTTTCTAAGACACAGCTGGGGCACCTCCATTAGGTTTTCACCCTCATTGTCTACCCTAGTCACCTCAGAGAGGTTTTCACCCAGGGATCATTTTATTCCCTTTTTTTTTTCTTTTTTTTTTTGATGATCAAGGTGTGGGCGGAATAGAGGCAGAGCCATGCTCCACTACCAGCACTGATTTTTCCAAAGTTTCAACGAACTCCTGCCTCGAAAGGGGTTTTCTGTAGATTTTCAATCGATGCCCATTGCCAAGCATGGGGATGGCCTCTTCATCAATGGTCCTGATAAGGAATGAACCATTGTCATTGCATCTCTCCACTGTATATGATCCTAACCATCTTGTCCTTAGCTTCCTTTGAAATCCTTGTATCTTGAGTCATACAGCAGTGCCCAATCTCCTGGCTAGAATTTCTTTTCATTAAGGTGTCGGTCATGCCATATCTTCCTCTGAAGTTGAACTACTTCTGAGTGGAGGAGGGCCTGCATTCATTATTCATCTAATCCAGTCAGCTGTAGTAATCTTTCACGTTGAGCATGGCTGAGATCTAAGTCTAGCTGAGCTGCCACCCTCAATGTATTGTACTCGAACTCTATGGACAACAAAGCTTTCTTCTCGTAGACTAGCTTATAAGGTGTGAAACCTGTTGTAGTCTTCCAAGTGGTGTTGTAGGCCCAGGAGGCCTCAACTAGGCAATCTGCCCAATCCTTTCTACTGTTGTTCACCACCTTAGTCAAAACCCCTTCCAATGCTCTATTAGTGACTTCCACCTGCCCATTTTCTTGAGGATAATATGGGGTGGAAGTCTTGTGCTTGATCTTGTGATGAGCGAGCAAGTCTTCAATCAGGTTGGAGGTGAACTGGCTTCCTTGATCAGTGACTAACTCTCTTGGGTAGCCAAACTTGTAGAAGATATTTTCCCTTAAAAACGCAGCCACCTTTTCTTCTGACGCTACTTTGATTGCATTTGTTTCTGCCCACTTTTTCAAGTCGTCGGTGCACACAATGATGTAAGACCTTTGCTTTGAAGGAGGGTTGATAGGACCCAAAAAATCCATGCCCCACTTATCAAATGGCTCGAAGGTCACTTCAGATTAGAGAGGCATTTCATCCCTTGGAGTCAGTTTCCCCATCCTCTGAAATCGGTCACACTGGCTGATGTATCTTTTAACATCTTGGTGAAGAGTAGGCCAATAATAGCCTACCTCTAGAATTTTTAAGGCAGTCCTTTTTGCTGCAAAGTGGCCTCCACAAGGTCCGTCATGATAGGTTAGGAGGATGTCAAAGACTTCCTCTTCCCTAACGAAACACCTCAAGATCTGATCTGGGTCAAGTTTGAACAAGTTGCCCCCGATCCAAGTGAATAGGGCACTCTTCCTTGCAATTTTGCTCTTCTCCTTTGAGGGTAGATGTGGAGGGAACTGCGCTGAGACCAATTAATTTGCTATATCATCAAACCATGGAGAGAGTACTGAGATAGAAAAAAGGTGTTCATCTGGCATCTAGTCATCCACTATCCCTTCTTCACCTGTAGGAAAATCCAATCTAGACAAGAAGTCAGCGACAACATTTTCCTTACTTGGCTTGTCGATAATAGTCAAATCAAATTGTTGTAACAAAAGTAACCATCTAATGATACGAGCATTTACATCATGCTTATTCATTAAATATCTAATCGTAACATGATCAATGTGTAAAAATGTTTGATAACTAGTGATGTAGTGCTTGAACTTGTTTAGGGAATGGACTACAACCAGGAACTCTTTCTCAGTTACAGTATAGTTCATTTCTGCCTTGGATAGGTTTTTGCTGACAAAGTATATGGCATATGGTAGTTTCTCCTCTACTTGTCCTAAGGCTGCCCCTATGGCTTTGTTTGAGGCATCAATGTGGATGTGGAAAGGTAGGGCCCAGTTTGGACCTCTCAAGATCTGGGCGGACACCAGCTTATCTTTCAACTCATCCAAAGCCCCTTGACAGTCGTCAGTACATTTAAACTTAGCATCTTTCCGTAAGAGGCCAAACAATAGCGAGGCTAGCTTACTGAAATCTTTAATGAATCTTCGATAATATCCTGCTAAGCCTAGGAAACTCCGAACATCTCTTACCTTTTTAGGAGGTGGGAAATTTTGGATGATAGAAATCTTGTTAGAATCCACCTGTAATCCTTGCCGAGAAATGGTATGACCTAGCACGATCCCTTCAGTCATCAGGAATTCACATTTTTCGGGACTGAGGGACAGGTTCATCTCAATGAACTTGGTTAGAACTTTTCCCAGGTTACTCAATGCTTCTTGGAAGTTGGACCCATAAGGAGTAAAGTCATCCATATAGATTTCTATCGAATCATGGACCAACTCAGAAAATATGCTCAATACTGTTCTCTGGAAAGTGGTAGGAGCATTGCATAGCCCAAAGGGAAGGACTCGGTAGGAAAAGGTACCCCATGGACAAGTGAAGGTGGTTTTATCTTGGTTCTCCGAGATGATTTGGATCTGATTATACCTGTTGAACCTATCTAGGAAAGAGAAGAACTTCTTCCCTGTCAGTCCATCCAACACTTGATCTATTAAAGGCAAAGGGAAATGGTCTTTCTTGGTGGCTTTGTTAAGTTCTCGGTAATCTACACAGATTCTCCATTTTTCATTCTTCTTGGGCACAAGCACTAGAGGTGAGACCCACTCACTATCGGAGATGGGGTAGATGAATCCTGCATCCAACAGTTTTTGCAATTCTTCTTTGACAATGTCTTTAAGGTCCGGATTCATTCTCCTCTGAGGCTGCCTAACTAGTTTACAATCTTCTTTAATGTAAATTTGATGGGTAGAGACAAAAGGGTGGATTCCTTTCATTTCCTTATAGCTCTAGGCGAAAGCATCCAGATGATTGTTCAGTAAGCTACACAGCTCCTTCTCCTGGGAGGGAAATAGGGAGGAGCTGATCTTTAAGGTTCTTTCAGGGCCAAATTCCACGTTCTTAACTCTGGGAGAGGTCGGATCAGTCACACAGAGGTCCGTTAAAGTGCTGGCTTGGGTATCTTCCACCAACTCCTCTAAGGACAGTGCACTTCGGGGGTGGATTTTGAATCAAATTCACAATCAAGTCATCCTCGGTTTGAGGGCCTCCCATAGTGGTTTCTATTGTGCACAATGGTGCAAAGTAGACCTCATCCTCATGTACTTCTTCCAACCAGAGTGGTAAGTCATGTTCTAGAAAAGGTTGGGCAGGAGGGTATAGGACTAGCTGCTTGTACATAGGCCCATTCTTGATGGTCATGCTTCCAGCTTGACAATTGATGTAAGCATATACAGTGGCTAACCAAGGCCTTCCCAAAATGAGGGGGTATCCAGTGAGCTTTTCCTTTGGCTAAAGGACCAAGAAGTCCGTAGGGTACTTCTAAGAGTCATCAGAGACCAAGACATCTTCCACAATCCCTTCGGGAGTCACGATGGAGCGATCTGCTAACTGCAAGAGTGCCGAGGTCTTCCTTAAGGAACTCTAAAGGTTGAGTTTAAGCATGGTGTCCCTGGTCATCACATTAATGGCAGCCCCTAGATCAATCAAGGTATGGGGGATTATAGTTCCATTGATGTGGACATCAACTACAGGACTCCCAGGGTCCAAATACTTTGGACAGATTACTTGCCCCAACATTAGATCGGACAGTTGTCCTATGAAATTGATAGTCGAGGAATCTCTCTCTCACCTACCTGGTTGCCTGAAACACTTCTCCTTAATCAATTTGTTGTATATTGGTACATCTTTTATGGCCTAGAGAAGTGGTATTTTCACACACAACTGTTTAAGTTCTCCTAGAAGTTCAGTCTCCCCTGGGTTCGGTTGCATGGTTACTGTTAGTCTCTCAGGAAAGGGTGGAATGGCTTTGGGTTCACTTTCCTGTTTCTCTTCCTCGTCCTCCGGGGGAGGAGGTTGGCGATCTGGACGAACCTTCCTAGATCGCAATTTGATCTCCTGGATCTCCACAACATAGGTAGGGCATGTTGTCTCCCCAGTGTATACCTGTTGGGCCTATTAGTTGTTGGGGTTTGGGTTCGGTTGAGCAGGCATCTAGGGTTGTCTTGCAAGAGAAGGAGGTAATGGTTGTGGCTGAGCCAGTGGTGGAGGCAGAATGGTGGGAGGAGAGTTGTATTGGGGCCTCCACCCTGGTTGAGGTGCATTCCACTGAGGTTGTGGCTAGACATGTGAGTGAAACGAATGAGCAATGGGTTGAGTATGGTATTGAGATGGATAAGACCACAGAGGAGGTGCGGACTAGGAAATATGAGCAAGGGGACCCCAAGAAGGTATGTGAGCAGATTGGTTGGGGCTATAATAAGCTTGGGATGTCCCATGCATCCCTTGCTGGTAAGGTCTGGGCCCATGCAGCCTCCTTTGGTTGAGGAAGTAGAGAGGTTCAGTGGTTGCCTCAGTCCCTTGGTACATGGATTTAAATCCGGGTAAGGTTGGGCATTGGCTTGTGGGTGGTTTTCCTCACAAATGAAACATACCTTTACTAAGTGCAATGGACACTCGTTCTTAGGGTGCTTCCTCATACATCTGGGACAAAAAATGGCCAAAGCCCTCTCATCTTCCTCTTTCTTTTGTTGGATTCGGAAAGTATCATGTTGCATGGAAATGGTCTGTCTCATCTCACTTTTGAGGTCTTCCATCTGATTAGCAAACTCATGCTTGGAGAAGGTGGTACTAGCTGAAAGTGGATTCCCCTACCTCTTTTCCGGGCTGCCCTAGAATGGTTTCTAAACATAGTCTTTATGTCCTCATAAGGTAGTTGGTAGATGTCTCCTCTAGCTAGCATGTGAAGGGTATCTAGAAGGTCTTCAGGGACTCCTTAGAGCAGAACCAGCTTCAGAGATTCAGGGTCAAGTGTGCACCTAGCCCGTTTATAACTAAGTTGGAACCTTTCCTCGTAGTCTTCTAAAGGTTCGTCATTTCCCATGGTCATCTGGAAGATCTCTCCCTTTGTTTCCTTGGACCTACAGTAGTCCCGGTATTTTTTTCGCATCTGAGCCCAAGTGGTGATATTGTTTCCAGGTAACCCTATGAACCAGGAGAGTGCTGCATCCTTGAGGGTAGAAGGAAAGAGCTTCAACTTTTTCTCGTCCTCAGCATAGTCATAAGCTCGGAAAAGGACAACAATCTCAAACAGGAAGGTATCAGGGTCTTCAGCGGTCAATCCATGGAAATGAGGTAAGGCTGAGGGACTTATGTTTTTCATCTTTATGTCCCTGTTGGCCTCTCGGATGGGGAAGGTACCTTCTATTCTCTCATCATCTTTTCTACTGTTTTTGTTTTCAGCCATGGTCTCAAAATGAATGTTTTTTTGCTCTTCTTCTGTTATATGATCTTCGTATATCTCAGGAGGCTCACCTATAGGTTCTTCTGGGTCACTGCCACCAAAGAAGAGAGAAGGGTGACTCAGTGAAGTAGTGGGGATGTTGGGTAGGAATTTTCTGGTATTATCTCTATTCCTACAAGGCATGAAAAGATTTTTGGTTGCTTTTGTTTTTTTCTGCTTGTACCTGCAAAACTAAAACAGATGGAATTGCAACTAACTAAAATCTATCTTGCGGAAATGAAAATGTGGAATTGAAATAAAAGAAGGAAAGGACTAATCTATTTTGTTGAAATCAAATTGCAGGAATGAAATGCTAGACTACACTTGAAGAATTGAAATGCTATTCTATGCTTGCAAAATTGAAATTGTGGAATTGAAAGGTGAATCTATGAAAGCAGGAAATGTCTAATTTACTTTTGCAGAAATGAAATTGCAGAATGGAACTGAAATAAACTACTTAGTAGAAGGTTGGAGTAGAAAAATAGAAGAAAAGCAGTAATCACAAATACTCTGACGCTTCCACGGCAATGGTGCCAAAGAGATGGTGGGCTCCAGTATTGCAGCAATAATGTTGCAACTCCTCGGACTCCCTTCTTTACTCTTATCAACCCGGTAGTTCATAACAAACTTGGAAGCGACGGTATTGTATGCACAAGTACTAGCTCTTGCCGCGGCTGTCACTTGGTCAGCTGGCACAAGTCCGCTAGGAGCTTAAACCAAGTTCTATGAGCTCTTAGAAGAAGATTTTTAACTGAAGGATGAAAGCTAACTCAAAGAAGGCTAATCTACTTGCAGAAAGAAACTGGAAAGCTGAAAGGAAACACAAACCCTAGCAAACCCTAATTTTACCAGCTAGCCCTACTGATGTAAGAAGGAGGATGCAAGCTATTGAAAGAGATGCCATTGACTTCTAGGAAGGTAAAATTCATTTTTTTAAGCTACTTCTGCAGTAGCATCTGAAAAAAACATCTTTTTGTATTTTTGAATAAGTTGTCAGAATTATCATGCATGTGCTTTTAACTGGTTTGTGACTGTGCAAAGGTGGATTGGCGAGAGGAAATGCTTGTAGATGGTTGGGAAGGCTCAAAGAGGGACTAAGGGGTCCCTAGCACCCTTCCAGAGAGTTTCACAAAGTTTTTTTATCAAGAAACCGCGTTCGTGAGCTTCTATAGGAAGTCTGCAGGGGTTCTACAGGATGTTCTGTATTTTCTACAGGATGTTCAGAAAATGGCCTTTTGGAGGGTGGATGGAGAGAGAAAGGTGAAGGAGTGGGTATGGAGGTAGGATAAGGTTGTGAGGAGGTCCAGGACTTGGTGGATGGAGCTGAGGGGAGATGAATATGGCTGGATTTGTTCAAGGAGGAGTGAAGCAATGTTGCACAAAAATTAGGGTTATGTGAGTAAATGTGGCAAACGTGACGCAAGAATCCGCGTTAGGGGATGGAGTAGATGGGATTGATGGAGTATGGGAAGATAGAGAAGTAATACAGGTGCATTGCAAGTTGTTCCTCCAACTGAACCAACGAAGACTTGGAAAATCAAAAACCTAGTTATGTTAACCTAATCTGATCTAGTTAATAGTGAAGAGAATGAATAGAAGTTCATTTGCAATGAAACCATGTATACTAACTATGCAACGAAGAAATCAAGAATCTCAACATGTAACCAACTTCTGCAAATAAAAATCAAACACTAATGATTGCATGGCGAAGCAAAGACAGTGTTTTTGGTGGCAACAAGGTCACCTTGATCCCAGCTCCTAATCCCACTGAGGGAGAGGTGAAATCAGAGGCGCTTGATGGCCTTTTTCTGAAGCTCTTCCCTGTTAATACCCTATCAACTCAATCTGAACATAGAAATCCTTTCTAATCATCAACAATGACCTAGGTAATCAACAAGATTTTAATCTACTTAACAGAAATTATTTTGCAAAGACATAAAAAGAAAATAACAGTACATAAAGGGAGCCTTGGCACTTGGGTTGGGCCCAACCCCAAGAGCTACAGGCTCCTAAAGAAAACTTAGAGTTGATGCCAAGAAAAGTTGCTCTTCATTCCTCAAAAATAATCATGTCACAGGAAAGTTGTATAGCAGTAGCTACAAAAAAACGAGCTGAGATAATGATAGCACTATAGTGCAAAACCCAACGGTTCCAAAAGTAAACTACGAAGGCTAAGGCCTTCCTATTTATACACTACGAGGGTCCTAGCAACCCTCCTTAACTCAAGGGACTCGACTGTTCAAACTGCTAGTAAACAGTCACTCTTCACAAAGCTGCTCGACTGCCTTTAGGATTTGTTTTGGTGGCCTATTGAGCTCTGAGTTGAGGGTGGAGATTTCGAGGAAGGGCCATTTAATGCAAGAGACAACCTCCATACGAATCCTCACCCTTGCTTCCTCATGCTTGGCTGTCACTTGGCTCATAATTTCTTGGCTTTGCTCCAAAATCTATCCAAAAAACCTGAAATAACCACGTGTTAGCCTCCTTGGTAAAGTGACCACCCTTATTCATTCAAATAACATAAACATACTCAAAAAAAACATGCATAATCTATGAAAAATGGTGGATTGATGAAGAATAGTAGGAAAAATGAGCCTAATAAGTTAACCATTTTTGGGGCTCATCATATAGGAGATTGAGGCGGATGAAGAAATGGAAGAAGACATCCATCCGGTGCACGCTGCAGCAAAACTACCTGAGTATGCCCCTCCATGGAAAAGGAAAGGAAAAGTACCCAAGGATTTGGATGCTGATAAGAGTGCACTCCAGACCCCGCTCCTCCCAGATGGAATTCTATTTGAAGGCTCGGTCCTGGGCCACGTGCCCGCGATGAAATTTGAAGATTGGGACCTCATAGATGGCGAAAGGCTCCTCCCAGATGGAATTTTGTTTGAAGGCTCAGTCTTGGGCCGCATGCCCACGATGAAATTTGAAGATTGGGACCTCGTAGATAGGTTCCCACATTTACAGACTTAAAACCTCATGAAACAAAGGAAGGATGGGTTCATTACAACACTAGAACCACAGAAATGGTTGCATGGTGTGGAGAAGGCTGGGCTACTCCACCTACTATGGATTCCACATTTTCACCATGCACCGATTATAATCTTTGTCATCAGGCAGCTACTTTTCCTAGTACACAATGGGTACCTATGGATGGAGGAGCCCATTCCAATCATGGCAGAGCTTATTCACAGGATTTCTTGGTTTCCTTGTGAGGGAAGGGACCTCGCGGAAATATTCGGCAAAAGCGCAGATTTGGCACTCGCAGAGGCCATGAAGAAGAAATAAAAGTTTGAAAAGAAGCATATAGGCTACGTAATTAGTAGCATTCAAGACAAAGGGGTGCACGTAGACACCCAGCTGCTGGCTGGAAAGGTGACGAGAAAATGCCGTAGCAATGAGGTACCAGCGACGGTCGTCACGCTGGCCAAACAATGCATGGAGGAGATCCAATTCAACTAGGCCGAATTCATCTGTGAGGAATTCCTAACCAATTGCAAAGAAGCTCAGAAGTAGGGCAAGACCTTCCACTACATGTTGTTGGTCTTGTCTATCTTATTGGTGACCGAGGAACTGCCTGAGGAAAGTCAGTTCCCTCCTCTTGAACAGGACTTGCTAGAGGCGGCAAAATACACGTCGCTTTGGGCTGCGAAGGACACCACGAGGATCTGCGAGACCAAGATCTTCTGGGTTCTCATGGAGGTGAGCATCCAGATTTGGATCAACGAAAGGTCATGCCTATCTCCCATGATGTATAACAGTCTCCAGAGCTTTGCAAACTTCAAGGCAGATATTCACAATGTGTATATTAGGGAGCATAAGGATTCGACGTAGAACTGGACCAAACTTCCTTTTATCGAAATTGATGATGCCATTTTCGTTGTACACGACTAATGGCCTCACGAGTGGCACACCCCAGATCTGGCGACGCGTGATAAGACAATGGTACGAAAATAGAAGGATGCCACCAAGTTTCTGGCCCAGCAGAAGTGCAACGAGCAGTTGGCCATGGAGGTAAGGGATTTTCGTGAGGAAGCAAAGGCCGTTGCAGAGCAGACCAAGACCACGAAAAAAGAAACAAAAACACAGGCAACAAGGGCCACCATGAAGCGGGAGGAAGGAGGCCCCAACTTGACCATGGGATAGGAAAAAGAGGACCCAACAGAAGGCGCAAAACCAAGAACGACATCAACACAACTGAAACGGCCACGAGGTACAGAACGAGGAGGCCCATGAAAGATGACCAAGGCTTCCAAACTGGAAAGTGAACCTATTACACTTACAGAGGGTGACCTCTATGACATCGGTGACAAAGTTCACTAGGTCACTAGGGAAGCACTCCAGGAAGTGATGACAGAGCAGCAAAATGTGTTGGGGGCCCTCAGGACCTAGCTGCAGGAACTTCAGGCATGGCACCCACAGGAGGGAACGGTAGCCTCCTATGGTGTCGTAGGTACATCAGCAATGGATTAGTTGCTGTAGGCCAAAATTGCTAACACCATCATGCTGTCGGAAGGAGCACTAACAGCAGAAAGCACAGAGGACAGAGTCGCAGTGGGCTAGATCAAGGGACTTGACCTAAACTTGGTTGCCCTTCCACGAGATACATTATACCAGCTACAGGTTGGAACGACAGCAGAACTTCGCGCTAGGTAAGGCCGCACATTACAGATGCTCAATGAATAGAAAATCAACGTCGAGAATCTTAGTCTTGATGAAGTGCTGGCACAGAATCAACAGTTGGAGAAAATAGTAGAGGAAGCATGTTGCCGCGTTCCAGGGCTAGAAATTGCGATAGATCTACCAGTAGGAGTGCAAATTCACAAATTGTCCTGTGGATTCCGTGAGGAAAAAGAGGAAGAAATGAGGATACAACTCTACCTCAACCTTCAGATTGCCAAACTGCGATTGAAGGCACAGTCATCCATGCCCTCGGAGGTTAGGGAACAGCGCGCTAGTGCTATCCAAAAAGGGTTGGAGGAAATATGACAGGCAGTGCAGAACTGTACTGCTATGTTAGAAGAATCCTTCATGGTCCTCACTTCCTTATAAGAGGACCCCAACATATAGCGCATAAAAATAGAGCGCGGGAGCTTCAAGTGTAGTATGATAGTGTGTGCAGAATGGCGCAGACAGTTTTCCTCACCCAACGGCTGGCGAAGCTATAGTAAGCGAAGGCATTAAAAGAACAGGTGGATGCCATGCGATAGAAAGAGGCAGTACTTAAAGAACACGTCCAGCGTTGGATTGATGAGGCCTTCCTCATCACTACTAGTATTGAAGGAAAGCTCACAAAGATGAAGGTGATGCATGCCTTAAGTCAAGAATTTTCCCGTAACAGCAAGCATTCAGAAAAAAGAGTAGAGAAGGTCCAGTAGATGGCAAAAGAGTATGTTGCAGACCTTTGCATAGCACAAGCACAATTGGAGGGGCTTCATGCCAATATTGCCGCACTAGCAGAGTGACTCAAGACGAGTCATGATGATTGTCGTGGGGGTCTGTTGGGCATGGGATCCCTTGCAACATGTTTTGTGGCTCAAAGCCCAAGTTTTGGTCAATACGATTGCAACACTCCACGAATTTCGGGTGCAGAGCGTGAAGTCTAGGTTGAGTCATGGGGCTGTCCACCCTAGAATATTGTAATTTAATGTAAAGTTGTGTTGGCCTACCCATGGTCTACGAACCATGGGATTGGTATAAATAGAGTGAGGCTCTAAGTGCAAAGGTAGCTAAGTGAAGTAATAGATAGAATATCGAAGGCATGGTTCGAGAGTAGAGCTGAATATGAAGTGTACTGAGTCATAGTAGTAGGAAGAGGCTCTGCAGCTGAGTGCGCAGAGGCTTGGTAGAATCTGCAAGCTGAGTGTGCAGGGCGGAGTCAGGTCTTTAATTGGATTGAATGTTAATAAAGAGAAATTTACTTTGTGGATCTATTCTTGAATCTGTATTTCATTGTTATGCATTACTTTTCCTCTGTTTATATACTACGTGCAATTGATAATTACTTGTATGAATGTTTATATATGAAAGAAATCTAAGTAATCAGCTAACAGAGCCTAATTAAGGAAGACTTGGGTAAATAACATGGGTCACGTTGCGGCGAGAATTGCGCGAAGATAGTATCGCAGGGCGCTAGGTGCCCATTGGTGTGCGTAGTGCAGTAAGTATGAAGGTTGGGCTGTGTACAAATCACCTCATATCAGACATCCCCAAGGTGTGGAAACCTGGTTCTAGCACCCTCCCATACTAATTCGGGTGAGACCTCAGTCTGCGCTCCATGGGTTGTTGCCAAAAGGGCCAGCAGTACCAAGATTTGCTTGGCTAAATCACTTCTGAACCCTGGTCAGGCCCCACTAATTCAACACCCCTCAACTACAACATTTTACTGGGAAGGCCATGGGTATATGATATGGTTGTTGTGGTTTCCATGTACTTTCATACTATTGCATTCCCTCATTAGGGTGGAATCACAGTTATTGATCAACCAACCTTCTTTTCCAATAGTTCACAGGCTACGGGAAGCATTTCGTTGGTATGGACCCCCGTTGTCACTTCAAAGTGTTGGAGTAGGTCACTTTAAAGATCCTTCCATAATGGGTACTTTTACACTACCATCACCATCTGATTTGCCAGATGTAGCAAGAGTAGAGACTTGCAACATGATTTCCTCCACCTCATATGATTTAAGGAGGATTACCAACAAGTTTGAAGTTGATAGTAATATTGAGGTAATTCTACTAAGCCCCATTGAACTAGCATAGCAATCAATTTTTCGGGCTTGTGCGACAAACCGAAATCTACATTCATCAATTGTATGGGTAGACTGTTCGTTAGAATATGGTACTTCTTCAGATCCTTTCTCACATATACTTTCTACGGATGAAGGAATCATCCAATCAATGATGATAGGAGAAGAACCTTGGGATGATTATCATCATCATTCCAATCTTCCAGATGACATAGAAGATTATTCAAATGAACTAATCCACCCTTCAGTTGTTGATTTCCTTTCTAATTCAATTTTCATAGACACAGTAGAATTTGATCGAAACCTGTAAAATATTGAAGAAATGATTTCTATTAATATTTCAACCAAGCCTAATGTTTTAAAGAACATTCATGTTGGCAAATCTTGTTCTCCATCAGAACTCGATAGTTACCATACTCTCTTTCATGAATTTAGAGATATCTTTGCATGGTCTTATGAGGAAATGTCGGGCATTGACTCTAGTATTGTTGAACATAAAATCAAAATTTACCCTGATTTCAAGCCAGTTCGACAGCGGCTTCGACCTGTTCATCCAAAGAAAGCTGCTGCAATTAAAGAAGAAGTTGAAAAACTCTTGCAGGCTCGTTTCATTTACCTTGTACCTCTTATTGACTGGGTTTCCAACATTGTTTCCGTCATGAAGAAACAAGCGACAATTCGAGTGTGCATTGATTATAGTGATGTAAATGAAGCATGTCCAAAAGGCAATTATCCTACTCCTTTTATCGACCAGATTATTGATGAATGTGCCGGATGCGAAATATTCTCATTCATGGATGGGTTTTCTGGCTATAATCAAATCAATATCCACCCACAGGACCAATCGAAAATAACTTTTATTTGTCCATGGGACAGTTTCGCGTATAGGAAACTCCCTTTCGGCTTGAAGAATGTAGGGCCCACATTTCAGAGGGAACTGAACTATGCCTTCCATGACATAAAGCACATTGTTAAAACTTACCTTGATTATTTACCTGGTCATTCACAAAAGAAAACTAATCACCTGCAACATTTGAGAGCTATATTTTTATGGTGCTGACACTACAAGATATGACTCAATCTGTTATCACTTCAGAATTTTCCTTAGAATTTATCAGAAGAAGGAAGCAACCGAGGTAACCACAAACCAATATTTTAAGTATAGGCTCTAGCCAACCTATGACACAGAGAGGGCTCTCTCTATATAATTTAGCTTTGTTTCTTATGGGATTTTAGGCTAGTTCTTAGTGTTCCTTGGGGTTTTGGTTTTGATTTGAAGGTTGGGTGGTGGAATTCTTAGAGAAGATGGATAGAGCTAGGTCTTCAATCCATTGGGCTATGGATTCAACAAATGGATAGCAGGACTGGACCAATTCATTAAACGGGATGTTCACAGGATAGGCTAGTAGAGAACAATGCAAATCTTTAGGCCTAATGGGTGAAGTAATCCTAACTAGGGTGAAATGGAACTTAAGAATCCTTAGACCGGGATCAGAATGAAGAACAAAGGATAATCATGAACAAAGGGAAATTAAGAATCCTTTACTATAGATCACAAGAAGTCACCTAAACTAAGGAGCAATTAAGAATACCTTAACTTAGATTTGTGAAGAAAACATATAATAATGCATAACAGTCAAGACAGAGTGCATTTAAGCAATTTATAAAATATCATTCCATGTTATAACATTTAGATTTTAGAGATAAATAAAGGATTATGAAAAAAAACTTGAAGAAAAACAACATTGAACATGAGACAATACTTATTTGTATTTCGCTTTACATAAGAGTCATGTAAAATATCTTATCTTTATTCCTTGATCCAGCAAGCCAATCCAGTAATTGATACATATAATTTTTTATTTGAGGGAAGAAGTCCATAGAAATTTTTTGGAATCCACCCTACATACTTTGAATTTTGAAGTATTTGTACAAAAACTTATTACAAAATATCTCAAAACAACTTGAGATTTATTTTAAGAAACACAAATATCTTCTTGCAAGAAGATAGAGACAACTAATGAATTGTTTCTTGCTGTCACTTTTATTAAGTTTGTGCTGGCCTTTATGGTTGAGGTCTAGCCCTTTACGCTGGCTTACAGTTGTGGATTTTCACACTGGAATCTTCTTTTCTTTCAACTTTCAACTGATACTCTTTAACCCTACTACTCTTTGACCCTGTTACCTTGTTTTCATTTGTTTACCAGGCTGACTTCATATTTACTATGTGGTAACTTTTAGCTATCAATTCATCAGAGTAAGTTAGTCATAGTTTCCCACCATTCTGCATCTAGTGATTTGACATTTATCATCCTCCTGTAAATCTCATCAGCCTCGGTATATTTAGCAAAATTTGGCTTTGTGAGAAACAAATGGTTTACCTCATGCTCAAGGAAAAACAAGTTCTCAAATGTTTCATATAACACTTTTCTTGTTGGCAGGGCTTCAATGGATGAAGAACTAGCTTGTTCCTTAGCCAATTTTCTAAGTCTATCCCCATAGTCCAACTGTGTCATTAGTTTATCATGGATGACCATAGGACTGGGTAGACCTTTCTCCCTCACAATCTGAAATTTAGCCATGAACCTATCAATGGCTACCTGCATATTGTGCCACTTTTCTTCCAAATTAAGCATAAGGTTCCTTTTGGAAATGACCTTCCTTATTTCTAAAATGGCAACAGTCCTATCTTCTATATTTAGCTCTTGTAGCTCACATCTATTTTTGTCATTGAGGAAGTGGATGAGTCTATTGGCATCCTCTGGCTTATTTCCCAACTCTTCCTTTACTTTCTTGACAGCTTCAATAGCTACCTTTACTAGCTCTGTTTGCTCAAAAATAACTTGGATTGATGGCCAAATATCATTGACAGAGTCAATGATATTGGCCCACATCATTTCTTTGGTTTCTCCAAGTGGATTTTCTAGTGTTAAATCCTTTTCTAGGATTTTGATCCTCTCACCCATTCTTTGGGCCCTTTATATTTCTTCTTTCTCCTTGAGTTGGGAAAGTTTGCAGTCAGTTTCCAAACTTGCCACATTTTCCTTCAATATTTTCATCTTTGTAGCCTGGATAGACATATCTTCCATGGCTTTCATAAGTTCAGCCGCTTTGTCCCTTGATGCACCTACTGCTGTAGTAGATTTTGTTGTTACTAGAAATGATGTTGCAGGTGGAGTTGTGGGTGCCAATGATGTTGTTAGTGTGGATGGAACTATTGTAGGGATTGTGGGGATAACATTTGTTGAAGTGGTGTACACATCTGCATGTTTTAATTGGATCAAAGCATCCAATTCCTTTTCAGTCTCTTTCATTTGGTCATTCAATTTCAAGACTAAGTCCATGAGTTCTTCATGCCCCTCCTGGGCTTCTAGGACTTCTAGTATTTGTCGATGATGCAGCTAAGGTATCTTTAGCTGCATCTTGAGTTCATTGATATCATCATTTTTCTTCTTTGTTAACTGCTCTATGGATTTTATATCCTTGGGATCATGTCCCAGTTCAATTACTAAGTCCTCTAAGGACTTCATTCTTGTGTCTTTGGCCTATGAGGAGGCCTTATCCAACTAGAATTGTGAAGATATGTTGTTTAAGGAATTTTGTAGTTGGTGGGTAGCTATGGCCTTTCCTGTCAATGTGGAGTATATCATCTCCCTTGCTTGTTTGTGTAGCTAAATTTGGTCTATGGGATGGATATCCCTTGTCAGCACTTCAAAATATACTTTCTTGAAATTTGAGGCTATTTTTGGTTGTTGAGTTGTAGGCTTGATAAAATTCATATGCATTTCCCCTCTTTGATATCAAAGGCCGACACTAGCCTAGTTTGATTGGTATGGGTCATCTTTAGGTATTGGGCATAAGTTTGGACCTTAAGCGTCTAATTCCTTGCTTTTATTTCCCTGTACCTTTCCTTGATGTCTTGGTCTTTGTTAGCAAGCATTCTAAAGGAAGATACTTCAAGACTGAGCTGCCTTTCCAACAGCTAAGGTTGTGATGTGGAGGGTGTGCCTTCCAATGGGGTTATGGGCATGCTCCTGTTTCCTTCTGTGCTGGTGACTTCTGTTGTTTCCTCTGTGTATTCCTATTGAGAGATAGGATTCAGTCTCTGTCTTTTTACTTGGCTTGTATCATCATAAGTCTGTGAAGTGGCCTTTGCTGATGTGGTGGCCTCCTCCCTACTTCTTTTTAGGTTCTTATCCTCATTTAGAGGATTCTACACAGTTGAGGGGGTACTCATGGTTGTCTCTGGTCTACTTGACTGTTCTAGCCTACTTCACTGTTCTGGCACCTATATGAAAGAACCCTCATCAAGTTGTTTTTCTAGATCGATTAGAGCATTCTCTATGTCTATTCTGGTGTTTTCTTGATCAACTAGGGTTCCTTCTACCCATTTTGATTGGTTGGCATAGGCTTCAATATCAGGTATGGGATGGTAAATAAAAGGTCCTAGCTTGACCTTTTGCCTCTTCTTGGTGATGAATTCCAAAGGGTCATATCTCCAAACTAAACTTCTTTGGAATTTCATGCTCTACAATATCAAATCTGGTTCACGGCCTACCTCCCTAGAGTTGCATATGAAGGGGCCTAGTTGGTCTTTTATTTTGAATTTGGCATTCTTCTTGGCATTTACAAAGTTTATCTCATCTGAATTGATAATTTTCCTATATTATTATAATTCAGACAACCTCATTGGGATGTATTTTGGTAGTTTGTATGGTGCCAACATGCAACCATAAATTTTGATTTCGGTGTGGTTTTGGTATAAATACCAATCACCCACTTTGGTCTGTTTAGACAGTTGAAGGATCCTTTTTATGTCTGGACTGAAACTTGGAGGAGGGTTTCCAGTCAACATTGTCATAATTGGATGTACAAATAAGTTAATGAAGTCTGAATAAGAGTGTGGACACTGATACTCGTGGATTAATGGGGTCCAAAAAATGACTAACCTGGGTTGACTCTTGGTGTCTAGTTTTTTGAGGGCGAATGGGAATTGATTTGATTGATAATATAAGAACATATGGTATAAAATTGAGGAGTAATTGAAGACCCTTTCATTCCCCATTCTTGTGAACTACACATGCATCCTGTTAGCTATGAATGTGGCAAAGTCATAAATGGTTACAAGAGGTTGTCCTGCAGTATAGATGGACATGAAAGCTAGGATAATTTCATAAATATACTCAATTGTGGAGTAACACAAAACACAAGATATCATGACTACAATATTTTGGCCCCAAGGGGAAAATATAGTTACTACATATGGAGGGGGGTCTTTAGGGATGCGCCTCTCTTCTCTGATGAAGTTTTAGAGAAATTGGGCCAATTTTACAGAGTTGAGTTTGGGATATAAGTCCAACAGATCTCCAATTAAGAGTGGAGTTAGGTTTGGCCTTGGTTGGAGGTGCAACATTTCATTTATAGACTCTGCAATGATGGTGAAACGGACCTTTTGGTCTTGAGACATGATGGTTCTGTGACTTGGGACATAACAAGCATATCACATATGCATAATTTCAGGAAAAATGTGGACTTGGGGGAACTGGTACTTGGGAAAATTTGACTCCCAAAGGCCAATTTCATCATCCTGGTTCAGGAACTTGTCCCTACCTTGGCAATGTATTTTGAGCAGGAGCTTTATGACAGTGGTATCTTTTATCTAGAAATCTTTATCATCTAGGGGAAGGTGGTCCAGGTCTAAACGGGGTGTAGAGATGGGTGTCACATCCATAACAATTGGGACAACCATACTCAGTTCTTGTGGATTTGAGTATGGGAGGTAATTTCAAGTTTTTTAGGGCAGCGATGTTCTGCAAGGAGTAGGCTTGAGCTCTTGAGTATTTTTAATTAACTTTTAACTTAACTAAAAACTTTCAACAACTGGTTACTTTGAAATTGACAGGGTATTTGTTGAATTATGGTTTAAATACTTGGAACTAGGGTGAATTGGCTGTGAGCAGGGTGGCTGGCGACTGGAAGTGGTCGAATGGGATTTGTATAGGCTGCAAGGCTGACTGGGTTGTCTATGGTGTCTTTCAAGTGAAATTGTACATGGGTTGATAGATTCGACATTTGTAGGCGTCGTGAATGCCTAAAAAGGCTTGAAAATGATAATTCAGTGAAAACAAACAATTTTGGGGCTTTTGGCTTTTATACGCAAAAAGTTATTTTTTGGCAGGTACGGGGTGAATAGTGGTTAATTTGTCACATAGTGGTAGGGCAGTAAGAGGTTCATTTCGCACCACTTTTGGGCATTCGGTGGTATTTGGGAAGGGCCACCCAATTCCAGTCATTGAATGACACGTAGAATTCGGGGCCAGGGGGAAAACCGCTTTATTGGGTGGGTAAAGGACGGACGTCGGGTTGGCTCGATATGGATGGGAGTCATTGGATGAGGAGGGGGATGATGGCACGGTGATCGGGTGGAGAAACTGCACGGAGGCTAGTGGGTGGCCTGGCGGGCACTTAATTACGGCGATATCAGGGTTAATAATGGCTTAAAGTGAGATTAGGATATCGTGGTAATTAACAGAGGATTAAAGGGGGCTTTATTAACTTGATCACAGATCGACTAGTTAAAGGTTTTGGTCGAGTCTTAGGTGAAAATCATAGTTTATAATTAAACTAGGGTGTCAGGTTAATTTATACATAGGAGTTAAATATATACGACAAATTGGATTTTTATCGGGATTTACTATAATAAAGTTAGTAATTAACATGAGAAATGGGCGGAAAAGGGAAAAACACTAGGCATGATGCTATTTTGTGGATTACATGTTTTTCACATATTTACTTTAATAGTTAGGGTAAAGCATTTTTGTGGGTTTTTGGTATGAAAAGTGTTTTATATGGGGGAAAATTGCTTTTACTAGGAAAAAGGTGTTTTAACCTTAGGAAAAGGAGTATTATTAGGAAAATGAATGAATTGAGGGGGGGATGAAATTTTATTAGGGGAATCTAGTACTTGATATCCGTAAGTCATTGAGCCAAGGGTCCAGTCCCTTCGAAAGTCAGAGAAATTCTCTAAGCCTCTTTGACTTAAAGGTTTTAAGTACTTTGAACTTTATTGTGGGAAATTAGTTAAGTAAAGAGGTGAAATGAATCGGGGAAGTTAATTAATTGACTTTGAAATCCATTTTCCTGCTTAATTGTCCATTCATATTTGGAACATATCATGAAAGATGATAAATATGCTTTTTGTCTAATCAATCATCATACTGCTGCAACCTTTATTCTACTTACCCATCTACTTATCCTACCATTTTTCTTCACTTTATTAGGGTGCATTTAAGCTAGCAAACCCTTATCAATATTTTCCTTTCATTACATAGAAATCTATCTAAATCAAACCTTATATCATCCAAAGGCTCAGATTAAACAGTTGAGCTCCTTTTATTTACTCTACCTATCTAATTATCTTCCAGGATTACACTGTTTGGTCATATTTTATTCTCTATCTATAAACATAAAATTGAAAACATGACATAACCAAGTTTACATATTTTGACTATTCATGGATTGTAGCATAAGTAACAAGCTACACACAATCATTTATTAATCATAAAAAGTAAACAGTAGTGGCATTTTGACTTGCACACTTTCCATGGTCTCTTTTGTCTTTTGGGGTTCACATATTTCATTTTTTTGACCTATTTTCATTCTTTTTGTCCTTTGATTATTCTTTTAGGACGTACCCTCTTTACATTTTTTATTTTTTCTAATATGGAAAACATTTGCAGAAAGCAAATGTATGTACAATATTACAAGGCTTAATCTTAGTCAATCAAAATTATGATTCCTATTGGTATAGGAACCTAACAGTGGCTCCACTTGGGGATGGCATTTCCTGGTGAAATGTCAAGAACTTTGTGGATCAGTAGCCTTTGAATTGTTGTTGATGTTACCTTGCAAAATTATCCTCTATGCCTCTACATTATTGATACTTATGATAGTGAATCTTTAAAGCTCAAGGCCTTCTCTTCAGGCTTTAACTTCAATGACCACCATCCAATCCAAACATTTGGAAAAAAAAAAAAATATTTACAATGGAAATTAAAAATTACTAGTTAGGTTCAAAATAGTGTTTAAGCATTCAACCATTCACTTGCCACCTTCTGCTTCTCTACCATCCATTTCTATGAGGAAGAAAGCATTATTACGTCTAAAAGCATAAATGACATATGGGCCTTTCCATAGGAAATCAAATTTCCCATGTTTACCTTTATATTCCCTCCTTGAATCCCATTTTAGGACTTTGTCGCCAAGGTAGAAATCTTAAGCCCTGGTTCTCTTATCAAAAATGTTCTTGATCCTTTCTTGCAAAAACCTGAGATCTGATGTACACTTCTTCCCTGGTTTGTTGTAAATGAATTGTTTGGTTGATTCTTCTTTGGATGTCATTTGGTTCAACCTATGACTCTTGGAGTAGCTTCATCACTGGTGTTCCCAAGGAAGATGGAAAACAACTTCCATTCCATAAACTAATTGATAGGGAGAAGTACCAGTTGATTTCTTTATGGTTAGCTTGTCTGTCCACAAGGCATTTACTAGCTTTTTATTCCATGTTTTCTTATCATCTTCTAACAACGTTTTGATGATATTTACCAGAATTTTGTTTGAGGATTCTGCCAGTCCATTTCCTTGAGGGTAATAGGTTGTCGCATGGCCTAGGGTTATATGATACGTGTTGCAGAACTCTACCATCATTTTGGATTTGAAAGTTGTTACATTGTCAGTAATGATTTTAGTTGGACATCCAAATCATGATAGAATGTTGGTTTCTAGGAAGGTTATGATAACAGTGTTGTGGCTTGCCTTGAAGGTATGGCCTATATCTATTTCGTGAAATAGTTTGTGGCAGTGAGGATCCATTTGTGTTGGGCAAAGGAAGGTGGGTGAATCTCACCAATGAAGTCTAGACCCCATTGTTGAAAAGGTGTTTCAGCAGAGACTGGCTTGAGGGGTAACGGTAGAAGCTTTTTCTTTCCCTAAAAAATTTGACATTTGTGACAGGAGGTCAAATTTTTCTTGACATTAGAAAAAAAAGTTGGCCAGTAGAAACTAGCTCTAAGAATTTTATCTACAATGGTTTTCCAGTAAAGGTGTACTCCATAGTTACCTACATGAAACTCTTGCAATACTTTGTCATATTCATCTTTTAATAAACAATTGAGAAGAATACATTCATGATTCCTCCAAAATAAAGCATTATCTAATATAAAAAAATTTATGGACTTCATCTTCAAAAATCTAATTTTGGTCTTAGATAATCCAGGAGGAGCTTGTAAATTTTGTAAAACATAAATGATATCAGCATACCATGGTGATTCAATAAAAGCTTGGTTGATTAGTGGAGTCGCCATCTCCTCTTCATTATCTATTTTTGCAATAAAGTTTATATCTAGGGCATGACAGTTTGATTCAAACATGAGCTTGGTTAAACCTTGGCCCTTGATTAAATTAGTTGGTCTAATTTCTATGTCATATTCTAAAATAGTAGCAATCCATTTTCCCCTCTTTCCATCTGGACCACCCTGAGTTAGGATGTCTTTGACTACTAAATTAGGAACATAGGCTACTATATGAGAATATAAAATGTATACTCTAAATTCCTTTGATAGATTTGACCAAAGCAAAAGTGTGTTTTTCCATTATGTTATATTTTAAGGAGGCATCTCTCAGGGCCTTGCTAAAGAAAGCAATAGGTTATTCATAGCCCTGGTCATTTTTTTGCAATAAAACTGCAGCAATTGTGTGTTCAAAAGTAAAGGAAAATAAGATGAAATCTCTGTCAAATTTTGGACTGATCAAAATTGGTGTTCTTGTTAAGGCTAGTTTAATGTTTTAACTCAACAGTCCATTTTATGGTCGAATCGTTTTTCAACATATTGTTTAGTGATCTAATTAATTATGCTAGATTAGAAATAAATCTCCTAAGAAAGTTAATTTTCAATAAGAAAGCTTGTAGTTATCTAATGTTCCTTGGATGTTGTATCTGTAAGATGGCTTCTATTCTTGCAGGGTCTATTCGGATACCATCTTTCGAAATTATATGACCTAGTAACTTGCCTTCTTCTAATCCAAACAAAGAATTCTTGGGGTTCAAAGAAATTCTGTATTTCCTGCATTTAATAAAAACATGCCTTAGATAATCCAAATGTTGGCAATTAGATTTTGAAAATACAGTAATGTCATCTAGGTATATCACTAGGAAGTCATGGATTTCTTTAGCAAAGGCTATATCCATAGCCCTTTGGAAAGTGGATCCTGCATTCATTAGTCCGAAAGGCATTTTCACATACATGAATGTGCCCCAAGGAGTAGTGAAGGCAGTCTTAGATTGGTCATCAAGATGAACTAAAATTTGATTGTAACCAGAAAACCCATCCAATAACTAGATCCTGGTTGATCCAACTACCCTGTGCAAAATATGGTCCATTTTCGAGAGAGGGTAATTCTCTTTAAGGGATACCTTGTTGAGGTTTCTAAGGTCAACACAAAGTCTGATCTCACAAGTTTTCTTCCTAGTTAGAACCAAGTTTGAAACCCAATCATAAAATCTGATTGGTGCAATTATCTTATCATCATACATTCTCTGGATTTCCTTTTCAATTGAAGGTAATAGGACATGATTTATCTTTCTAAGTTTTTGTCTGAAAGGTTTTGAATTTTTTTTATAGGGATTGTTGTGTTGTATGATGCTGGTGTCATAGGATTTGAGGTCCTCATAACTCCAAGCAAAGACATATTGAAATTCTTTTGATAACTCAATGTATTTTACTCTTTTAGTGGGAGGTAATGGTTTATAATGTTTGATCAATTTGGGATTTTCATCAATGCCAATATTACACTCCTTCATATCAGATTTCAAAGGTTCCATTTCAGGCTTTCTAGGAACATAATTTGAATCAAACAGGCCTTCCAAACGGGTTAATCCCTTAGGTAAGAAATTGTCTTTGAGATTTATTACTTTAGTGTCTTCACTAATTATCTCATCAATCTCAACTTGTTCTAGGTTTTCTACATCTAATTTTGTAAATTTAGAAGGATGGAATCTATCTATTTCCTCACCTTCTATCTCATTTATTTCTATTTTATCTTTAGTGTTAGGATCTATTGATGTGTCAGTATCTATATTGCTATTTACAAATTCTTGTTCTGAAATCAAAAATTTGTTTATTTGTTTGTTATCAACAAATATTTGCCAGTTCTTCAAATTATCTAGAATTGCAAGCATGTGCCTTACTTCAGCAATGTACTGATAGTTAGGCTAAAAGGGTAACTTGCAGGTGCTGGCAAACATTTCTAAACTATGAGCTTGCTTATTATGTTTTCTAGGAATTACAACAACTTTGGTTTCTAAGAAAGTGCTTAGTATTTCTACAATGGTTCCTCTATAACAACTTAATCTAATATCTTTGGTCATATATACAACATTAATTTGTTTTATCACTAATTCGGAGTCTCCCATGACAAAAACATTTATAGCTCCTAGCTTCCTAACTAATTTAAGACCTAAAATTAGTGCTTCATACTCATCCATATTGTTAGTACATTTAAAATTTAGTCTGTATGCATGGCTTTCTTAGTAATCATTTCCTAGATTGTATATCCAAGCTCTTGCTCTTGCTCCAAACTTATTGACTGACCCATCAAACTCCAGATGCCACAATATCTCATGTTCATAATTAGCATCATTTGTTTCTACCAACTTTTCCTCAGCTTGACTACCTTGTTTAGTGGAGGGTTCTAAAGTTTGGACAGTTTCCTTTTGTTTTGAAACTACAATTTCTTTTGGTTCTATATCAACACTGTATAAAAGGGTTCCTTGCGTTTCGTCAGTATTATACAAAATAAAAGAATCAATGTCTAAATGTACAGAGTAGATAGGAAATTTTTGAGGCCGATCCTAGCTACTTACCATGTATTTCATTAAAGTTTCTCGGTACA
Organism: Pinus tabuliformis; assembly: GCA_031772625.1. Lineage (NCBI taxonomy): Eukaryota > Viridiplantae > Streptophyta > Pinopsida > Pinales > Pinaceae > Pinus > Pinus tabuliformis. Next base: position 1,214,868,142 of record CM062816.1, read on the forward strand.
GCTTCTTGGGTTGTCCAAAAATAGAAATTGTTGCATATGACATATCAAATTGTAGAGATCCCTGAAGTTTGGCTCCCCATGACCTGGATAACAACATGCCATACTTCAGTGGGATGTCTGCAATGAAAATATCCATAAGGATGCTCTTGGCAGGATATTGAACTAAGGTAACACAAAGGTCTTTAATCAACCCCAAACACTTTACTTGACTTGAGTCAAATGAAAATAAGTCATTGTAAGGTCTTGTAATGTCTAGGTTCAATTTTTCCATTACTGACTTGGGCATTAAGTTGTGGGAGGCTCCAGAATCCAACATTGCGTTATGAAGAATTTTTGTCATGGATGTCAAGGCTAATGTAGAAAGGTGGTATTCCTCCTAGTGGTTTTCCATTGACATCTGGACACAATATAACTTCAAGTTGGTCATCAAATAGATTAACAGAATCCTCATTTTCAGCAAAGTTCAAGTTCTAATTTATCTGTGTTTTGTAGGTTTCATTCTTGATTAACTCTGTCAAAGGGACTGAAATCTTTAGCTTAGCTACCTTTGCTCCCAAATTAAAAGGAAAAGGGGCTTTCTTTGTTTAAGGGTTTGGACTTTTGACAGTAGGGATTTGAGTGGGATGGTCTTCTTTTCCTTTGTTGGGAACTTATTTTTGTGAATTTTCCAATCTAGTATTTTTAGGTGTGTCCACTGGTTTTTTGGGGGGAATTGAAGAAGAGGTTTGATCATCAGAAGGTTGATTAGGGGTTATATCTTCAATGGTAGGACCTGACGGATTCTAGTTTCGATTGGGGAGAATCTAGAGGATTTTAGAAACCGGAGCCTCTTTTATTTTCTTTGGTTGATTTGGCACTGTTTTCTTGGTTTGGTCAGAGATATCAGAATTATTTTTACTCAGGGTATACTGATTATGTACTTCAAAGATGGAAAAATCATAACCTTGTTTATAATCAAATGACTCTCCAGACTGGATTTGTAATTGTTACAGCATATGCAATTCCTGATCCTCTTGGGTCAGAAAAATAACACCTTCATCATCTTATCCCGTTAGGTTAATCTATGTATCTTGCTCTGGGTCTTCAAGATGGGATGTTTCTACATAATGTTCTTGGAAAGGAGGTCTTATATTCTGATCAAGTCCATTTTTCCAGTATTTTGGTTTTCGTTTTGGTTTTGGTTTTTCCTAATGTTCGGGTTTCTAACTAGAGGTGCCTACTGATTATCCCACTAGGTTTTCCTCTCTATATTATCTATTCTATCCATTAAATTTTCCATACCTTTTGCTAAGCTATCGATTTTAATGTCAAAGGGTGAAGGCTCATCTTTAGTTGATGCTCTTCTTTCATTCCTAACTCTATCTCTTTTAACTAATAAATTAGCCTCTACACTGACTGCTACACTTTGCATATCTTCTAGGGTTGGGGCCTTTCTTTCCCTGAGTTGGAATGCCATGTTTGTGTCAAAACCATCAGGGTACTTTATTAATGCTAAGTCAAGTCAGGATCTAAGATTAACTGGAATTCCATTATATATATTGTTAAATATGGTTTAGTAATCTTGAATAGTTTCATGGGGTCCTCTCCTAATATTTTCATATTCAGAAAGGATCTGTAGAGGATTCTTTTTCTTTTCCCATCTGTTCAAAAATTCCTATTGAAATACTTCTAAACTATCAATACTATTATCAGGCAGTGATGTAAACCATTTCCTAACATCACCAGCTAAAGTCTGAGAAAATAATTTCATTTGGACATCCACAATATCAATTTCATGAAGTTCAAAGTAGTCTGTCATTTTATTAACATGGTGTTGTGTAGTGTAGTGTCATACGCCATCAAATTGGATGATTTTACTCTGGTAGTCTACTGGCATGGCACCAAGTGGACATGTAAGACAAGGGGAGAATATTTATTTTCCATGGCTATAAGCTGGGAAGGGCTAAAATGTGAGGTTGAGGCACTAGAAGGTGATGCAGTAGTGGAGGATGAACTAGGACCAATAGGTGGTACCTGGGATATCATAGGTTGGTAAGGGAGTGAGGGTATAAACGGAGGTTGGGAATGGGGTTCAAATGTTGAATAGAATAATGAAGAACTAAGAGTAATGGACAATTGTTCACAAAGCTCAGGGATCTTGGTAGTACCAAGGGATGATTGTGGTAAATTTAGAAGCTACTCACAATTGATTTGTTGGCCTTTTGGACTTCAAGGTCTGCAATAAACTTTGGATCTATGACAGTGTCACAAATTTCACTTTCAAACTTTGATCTAAATAATGACAAATCAAATTCCTCATCAAAGGGAAGATTTTCTAAAAACAACCATTCATCAGGGCATGAATTAGTTTTAACTAAGGGTGTGTGACTGGTGTTTCCAGGAAAACTAGTGTCTTTTCGATCTGCTAGTCCCACTAGGATTGGCAACTATCCTAGAAACAAACAATAGTAATTTGTGATTTCCTCTATGTATGATAGATAAGAGAGAAGCAAAGGGACCAACCTGGATCTTTCACTTGACTCCTTGCTTGATTTATCTCCCCCTTGATAGAGCTTTCAACTCCTCTCCTACTTGTCCCGCTTAGAGAATATCTGTAGAAACAAAGTAACAAAACACCATCAAATCATCTCGATCTATTATACCATAAACAATGCAGAATGAGAAATACATTGAACATACAATAGCATCCACAAATAACAAGATTCACAAATATATGATTGTATGGAGGAAAATTCAAAGAACTTTATTAAAATAGAAGGGAGAATTACAACTCGGTTGTCTGATCCAACATCATCCTCCCAGCATCAAAGCCCTCTTCACCTCATGAAAAGAAAAATCACCCAACAATACAATGCCTTTCTCAAAGACAAACTATCAACACTTCCTTACAAATTACAAAATTCCAGCCTCCAAATCTCTAAGATGAGGGAACCATTTATAGATGTCTACAAGGGTGTGAGTCATCTCTGGGTTTTTGATTAGTGTCATTCCACTTGTTGTTCTTGGTTCCACTTGGAGATTTCTTGGATCTCTTACTCATCCCTGGGCAAATTCAGAGAGGCAAGTGTCATAGGAGAAGTTTCTGGAAGATTCCATGAGCATCCACTTAGCAAACTGTCTCGGACATTTGTCCATCCTCGCTCATCGCACCCCATATAAGGCCTCTTCAGTATGCATCACACCTGGCTAGTGTAGAAGTCAGTATGCATCGCACCCTAACAATGGAGTAGTTAGTATGGTCCAGTTTTGGTCAATTTTGAGTGGTTTTTCAGGTGGAACTTTTGGGGAATGATGTAATTAGTTGATCATGATCCTTTAGGGTATGAATCAACACTTTTAGGGAGTAGAGATCCCTTGTTTTATTGACATATAATATTGGGGTTGCAGTGCCCAAATATGTCTATAACAGTTGCCCCCTAAAGCATGAAGTCGTAAATCTTTTGATGTTGGGTGAAATGCTTTATCATGAGGATCCGAGGTATTCGAACTGGAAGGTGACCTATATAAGATACAATACAATACATCATCATCATATTATTTTCATGATCTAGCTGAGGTGGGCATTCCCATGCTCAACTTTATAAATTCATTTTCATGTACATAGGATAGATAATCATCTGCAATTGCAGACTGGTGATTCTTCATATGAAGAGTTATCTTCCCTAGCTTAGATGACTATCTGTGTAGCTTTTGTGTACATTTGATATCTTTATATTCCTGAATATATCGCAGCTCGGATTGAAGAAACTAGATATGGGGTCTTCAAACCCATTCAATCTTCACCTGATGTACAAGTTGATCCATGTTAAAAGATGTCTTGAAGTCGAACATGGAAAGACATCGCCTGATTACCAGCCAGTAATGTAAGCTGCTAACAGGTGCGAGAGGAATCACCGATAATGATAATGGTCCTCAAGTTACTATAGTACAATTCACGTGGTGTGAATATTTGATCCGATGTCAAACACCACACAAAATATTTCGGTCAAAGGCCATTGATGTAAACCTATCGCCGGAAGTGAAAACTTGCCAGTGAGGCATGCAAGCTTCAAAGTACTGAAAGGGTTGTTTCTAAGTCAAATTTTTGGATAATGAGTTGATGTCAACAAGAAGTGACCCATCATAGGAGGGCCTTAATGTATCCCACATCTACGACATGAAACAAAGCAAATGATTTTCTGGAGGTGAAAACGATCTGATGATACAAGGTTCAGGAATGGTGGTCATGAAAAATGGAGGGTGAAGGTATTGCAGTGGATGAGGCATTAACTGGATGGTGAATTCTCTGAATGACTTCTCTTGAACATATCGGTGACACTGAGATGGATTGGTAGCATTAACCCCAAAAGATGGATGGTATGGAGGACCAATGGTGATATGACCGGTGAATGGAATAACCCAACCCGACTCAATCATGGTGATGGAGTGAAAGTGTCATGTTCAAGAGAAACCTACTACCAATAAAATTCTTCAAGTTTTCTTCCCTTTTTCCCCAGTCATTGCTTACCAGCACCTCTTTATTTTTGTCAAGCTTGAGGAGGATAACATATGCTTGTTCTATAGTTTTTTCTTTAGGCAAACCTGTCGCTATGTTTTAGCGAGCCTAGCGACAGTGAAACTCGTTCTTGTCTAGGTGGACAAGTTTGTCGCTATTGTTTTAACGATTTTAACGACAAATATAACTCAGTCCTTTTCATGTTTAGAGAGTTTGAAAAGGGACGAAAAGGAAAATCCAGTAATTCTTTTTCATAGCATAATCCCTTAAGTCTGAAAAAGATTAAAACAATACAAAAGGGATGACTTTTCGATCACTTTAGCGAGCCGAAAAAGAAAAGCACTTGATATTTTTTGTGAGATAATCCCTCACGTCCAAAAAAGATTAAAATATATAGGAGGGATGGCACTTCGAATCGCTTTAGCAAGCTGGAGAGGCCAATAGCTCGAAAATCTTTTCATATTTAGTGAGTTTGAAAAGAGTTTAAAGGAGACTCATTTTTGCTGAACGAGTGGCATTTAGGGTAGAAACTAGTTCCAGGTAATCTTGGAACTTCTCAAAACATGGTGATGTGAAGAGGTTGGCTAATAGGACCACTCATTGCATCTATTCCTCAAAATGGTAAAAAATAAAGTGGAAGCGTATTATCTGCCAAATGGATGGAGGTGATGGAAGGAGCACAACCAAGGTTCAAAAGGTTGATATAATTGCGATCACAAGGGTTATTTACCGAAGGTGAGTTCATTTTTTAACGAGCTTGAACTCTAGGGGAACATATTCTCAGTTGGCAAGTTTATTTTTTAACGAGCTTGAACCTTGTAGAAACATTGCTCATTTTCCTTTTCATGTAGGCTATAAATGACCAAACTACAAAGCTAAGAAAACACTAAAAAGCTAAGGAACTACTGAGGTTAGGTAGGATGGTTTCATCAATAGTTTAGACAAAACCCTTCCTTTGCTCTATCTACGATGCAAACATTTTCAGATTAATCACCTAACCTAAGAATTTGAAAGACTAAAAAGCTAAAAAAAACTAAAAATTTAAAAAATGAAATTGGTCGTTTTTTGCTTGCATAAAAAGGTTTGCATGCCCCCAGGCATCGAGAAAAGGAGAATATGTAGGTAACCATATGGAAGTCACTGCAGTTAAGCAGGATTGTTTTGTTAATAGAACCGATGAAACACTCTCTTGGCTTTGTCCATCAAATAGACAAAGGTGAATGGTGTGAGATAACACTTCCAATCACATAACCTATAGGGAAACCTATACTTTCAGTTGGGTTCATCTCAAAATAGACAAAGGTGCATGCCCCCTAAACTTCATTGCATTCACCAGATTACTCGCGGTAATTAGGTGGATGGGATGAAGGTTGAAGAGACACTCTTGACACAAAAGGACCATTTAGAGATGATGTTTGACTTGAAGCTGTGTTTGAACCGGTAAATGAAAGCTGGTCAACAGTGGCAATTTTGCCTTCATGTGGGAAACACATCACTCGAAAGAGTGTGGAAACAATAGCTTCCATGCTATAAATATAGTCACATCCAAGGAGCAGATTGTAATCTAATGGTCCTTGGACTACCATCACGTTCCAGTGAATGGTTTTCCTTCTCAAATTTATTGGCAACTTAGGAAGGATCCCTAATGGTCTAGTAGTTCCTTTGTTAAAGCCTAACAAATTCTATGTAACAAGCATAAGTGATGGTGAACCAAGTGATTTCCAAGCAATTGAGGAAAGGATACTCACTGAAGCCCCTTCATCTATGATAGTGCTAGACACGATCATTTTGTAAACTTTTACTATGATCCAGAATGGTACATTAGAAGGAAGGTGGGATCTTGCTAGTCAATTCCAATCAAAGGAAGTAACCAGACTACTCAGAGGGGGTACCGAATAAACTGTTGAATTAACCCCTTGAGTCATGGGAACTGGGGGATTCTCTTCCTGTTGTGAAGGAATGGGCGGATTTCCCCCAAGTTCATCGGACTCCAAAGTGACAAAAATAATTTTAACAGTATCGTTCTCACTCTCTTTGGGAATGATATCATCTGAAGCTGGACCTTCTAAAGGCAAGAATGGGTCGACTGCCATCTCAGCCCGCTAACTTTGGTCCGGTATGGACTCAGAAGATTCACTTTCAATGATAGGTGTTTCGACCGACGGCTAAATTATGTCAGTCGGATTTTCAACTAGTAAAGGACTTGAGGTGAGTTTCTTATATCCAGGTGGAAGTCACTACGGTGAAGCAGGACGATTATGCAAGACTCTTTTGGCCTCATCCAAAAAAGGAAAATGAGGAAGGTGATGGTCCCCTTCACATAATCCACATGGATTTTTAACCTTTCCTTTCTGTCTAGGAATTTCATTTTCACTAGCTGATGGTGTGCTGTCAACATGATCACCAGAGGTTGATGACATTGGATGGTGCGAACGGGGAGACCATTCTCTCAAGATCCACAGAAGGTAAGGGAAATATCGATGAAAATGGTTTCCTCTGCAAATTACACAAGGATATTTGGGAGATTTAGTGTGTGGATTTTCACCAGATGATTCATGGTTGCCTCCTTACTTAACTGAGTTCTTATTTTTCTTCTCCTTCCCTTTCTTCTTCTTCTCAGCTACTTGGTTACTAGTATCACTATTTTCACCAAGCAAAGAGGAAGAAGGGGAGGGAGAAACAAATGAAGAAGGAGGTGAAGGGTCAAATTTAGTATCAACTGGTTGTTAATTCGATTGCTAAGGAATCACGTTATTTTGAACCACAGATGTTGAGAACAGCCGTGCTGGCAGGCCAATAGTCAGTCCTAGCAGAGACAATGTGGCCATATGAGGAGCACCAATATTTCCCCAAGAAGAAACTGGACTAGGATTCCCCTCAAGAGGGATTCCATGATTGGTGGAATCCATTATCTCAACCTAATATCAACGAAGTAATAGGTATGTTATTCCGAATTAATAAATTTTAATGACGCTTTGACACAACTTTGCTTTTTCAATTTTTAAGAGTTGAGAAAAAGCTAAAGATGACTCTAGTCCCCTTCAATTTTTAATGAGCCTGAAGTGACAAGTGCTCAGATAGACCTTTTCTTTTAAGGATTCGAAAAGGAATGAAAGTGACTTCTCTAGAAATTCAGACAAAGGGATTACCAAACCAATCGCAAAACTGCAAAATACACCTTGGTGATAAATTAAAGAGAAATTACGAAGGACTTATGTACGGCAGTCAATCTTCCCGAATGCTATGTTGAGTGCATTGCGATCGATAGGGTGGTAGACACAGCTTCCTATGGATAAAGGATATAAGCCTATTGTGGTCTCTCAATATATACTCGACGATATGAGGAGCACAAGTTCGTGTTAGAACTTGTCGTACCAAAGAGGAGGAATCACCCAACCTTCAATGAAAGCAATAGTTACTAGATTTTACGATGCCAGAACACGTCTCTATCCTAGACCTCTAGATGTGTTGTGTTAGGTTCCAAAGCATTGCTAAGTTCATTGAAATTTATTTTAGATTTGATCTTGCTTAGAATTTTTCCTTTCAATGGTTCACCACATGATGTAGATGTAAAATTCCTAAATATGTAGTCTAAAATGATAAACAATCATTGTTTATTTTTAGCAATGAAAATCCTAGCTACTAAGGAAAGAAGATTATGATTCTTTCAAACAAAGAGGAAACATGTTATAGACATTTTTGTGCCTTACAACATTGAGCATGAAATGTCCATAATCTAAGGGATCCAAAGTCCCTAAACATGTTGTTCCTACCCCTAGAGGAACAAGGCTAACAAACCACAGCAATTCACAGAAGTTCTCCACCAAAAACTGCTCAAAAACAAGTCAATTCAGGATCAATTCAATGGCTCCACTAGCTGTCTGCGCTGAATGTCAAAGCCAACACTGGCTACCTGCACTGCAACGCAGGTAGAAGCACTACTAGGGTGCGTTGAGCGAGAATTTCCAAATGGCAAGTTAATTCCAAGAGGTGTCAAGACCCAGGAAGCTTCCAGAATCTTCCTCAATGACACTTGCCTCAGTGAATTCGACTGGTGATGAGTAAGAGGTTCCTAATCTCCAAGTGGAAGCAAGAACCTCCAAGTGGAATCAAGAACTGACAGAGGGAGAGGACACTAGTCAGATCTCAAGCTGACTCATCCTCTCTCCAAACATCTATATATGGATCTCTCCTCCATGAGATCAGGCGGCTGGAATTTTGTTATTGCAAAGAATTGTTGTTGGTTTGAGATTGGAATCATTGGGTGCTTAATGCTTTGAAGGGGGTGAAGATAGGAATTCCATTTGCTGGGAAGGAGATGCTGGATTGGAGCCCTCTGGGTTGTATCTCTTCCTGAACCTTGTTATTCATCAATAAAGCTATCTTGGTTTCTCCTATATACTGGTGTATATTTGATGTATGATTGCATTAGTATGTTTAGTTTATTTCTAATCCTGAACTAGTTATGAATATGAATCCATGTCTTGTGTAGTGTTCTCTTCTTGTGATCTTGCAGAAACCTCTTGAAGCTGGGCGAGCGAGAAGGCAAGTAGCTGGGAACCCTCAAAGAGAGGAGAGACCGGATTGAGGGACAAACGGAAGACACCGGTTAGTCCATCTATCTCTCTTCAATCTTAATTCATAAAGGAAGAATACTAGAATAGCTGTCTCTGTTTGTTGCTAAGGCACTGTCACACCTTAAGTGGATAGGATCGTCCTGCATAGGCATTTTTCCCCATAACAAATTGGCGACTCCACTGGGGAGATCTGCTTAGTCATTTTATTTGTGTTTCTATCATTGTTTGTTTCATAGACTCGACAGCAACAATCGAACTGCATCTGCTATTCCCAGATGCAAAGTAGACAGTTGTTTCTTTGATCCAATCACTGGACTTGTCTATGATCTGAACAATGGACTCACAAATGATTTGATGATCCTTTGTGATAGATCTTATTACTCCCTCAAAGCATCCCTTTGATTGCACCTTGCTTGTTGCTTTGATTTGGCCTGAAACTGTAGATTCAATAGCAATCTGTGACCCAGAACCAGTGAGAAACTCTCGTTTCTCCTTCAGCGCGACCCCTGTGAAGAGGTTCTGCATTTCAACGCAAGTCCCGTGAAGGCTACCTGTGCTGAATGTCAAAACCCCTGTGTTGAGGTTGCGCTGATCCAGTTAGGCCTTGTGCAGCTGGGGTTCTCTGCTCTGTTTTGCCTTGTTTTGATCTCTGGATTTTGTAGCCTGTAACCAGCATAGGTACCAGTCTGATAACTCCTTAAATTCCACCTCCTTTTGTACAAAAATACTATGAGTGTTTTTATGTGTTTTTGGCGTCATTTACAGTTTTCCTTTGCAAGAGTGAAATAGTCATCCTGTAGCCTTTGATTCAGATCTGTTGATTGTGATCTTAGGAGAGAGTTCATTGGCTGTTTGCAGTTGATTATACATTTACTTTTGCTTTTGGTTTGAGTTTGTCTCTTTTAAGTGTCGAAACAAGTATTCATTTCGGAAATCGTTAAGTGTTGTAATCTCTTCTACCCTCTCTGATTTCGAAAAAGTAAACTTGTTTGTACTTGTCATTTAAAAGAAAATTCAAAGTTGTACAAAAAGCTTTCTTTGTAGGCATCAATACTAAGAAAGCGGAAAACAAACACCTGCATTGTGCATTTGCATCTTGTTAGTTTGCATGTCTGATTTAGGAAAAGTGCATTAGAGTGTGTTGATTGCTCTTTGAGAAAAGATGGTGTCTTTCTTTTCCCTTAGTAGCTAGGATTTTCATAAGTTGAAAAGATATAAAGCTTGCTTATCATGTTTAGACTGCATTTAGGAATTGTATCATACATCTCGTGGTGAACCTCAAAAGGCAAACTTCTAAAAAGATCAACCTAAAATAAATTGAATGAACTTAACAACGCTTTGCAACATAATGCACAACATAGAGGTCTAGGCTAGAGACGTGTTCCGGCGTCGTAAAGCCTGGTGACTGTCGATCTCGTTGATGGTGGGTGATTCCTCCTGAGGGACGATAGTGCCAGTATGGATTGTGCTCCCACGTACCGTCGCGTATATATTGGGAGACCCTTATAGGCATAAAACCTTTATCCTTAGGAAACTGTGTCGGCCACCCTACTGATCGCAATGCACTGAACACAGCATTCAGGAAGATCGACCGCCCCTACCCTAAAAAGTATTCTGCGGTTTTGCGAAAAGTTTGCACACCTTCTGCCTAGAACTCCAGAGCAGTTCCTTTTGGCCTTTTTCAGACTCTATAACAGAAAAAGTCCATCCAAGCATTTGTCACTTCGGGCTCGTTAAAACATCGAAGGAGACTAGAGTCATCTTTAGCTTTTTCTCGACTCTTTAAAAGTGAAAAAGCAAGTTGTGTCTAAAGCGTCTAAAAATTCATTTAATTCGGAAACACACTTTCCCCTTTTGTATTTTGGTTGATCAAGTAATCCGCAATCGTGGAAGAAATTCAATTGAAAGCCCGTCGTTCACAGAGGCTTACGAGTCAACCGTCTTTGTCTCCGGAATCGAAAACAATACGGACAAAGAGAACTCGTTTAACCGGTTCGAAATCTCCTATCAAAGTTAGAACGAGTGTTCCAACGACATCTGAGATTCTGGTTACTCCAAACATTTCTGGAAATCCTGCCTCTACAGAAGAATTTCAACAGCCACAGAGGGACAATAACACTGATCCTAGTCTGGGAGCAAATACTTGCGTTACTGAACCAGTTCCATCTGTGACCGATTCAGAGAGTCTTGCTCCTCAAACAACTGTCGTTGTCAATTCAACCCCTTCTTCGGCACCAGAAATATTTTACGGACCTGACGGTCTTCCTCTTCCACCTGGTTTGATTGTGATAGAGGAAATTGTAGAGGATCCGCAAGCAAGTACTCCAACACATTTTGGAGTAGGGGTCACTCTATTTCCTTCTACATCAGAAGTTAGTCTATCACCAGTGGAAGTTCCTGTAGAATCGCTAGGCAATCTATTGGATAGACTCAAAATGTCTGAACAACCGTCAACATCTAGGACTGTGTCGAATGACACAGCGACAATAGAACTCCCTTCCGTCACTCCGACAATGTTTGCCAGCATACCATCTGTCCCGACTAGCTCTCAACCGCTAGAAGGAGTCCACCCAGGGACTATTTCGACAGTGTGGTCCGTTCCAGTTTGTTCCTCTGGAATAATATCCGGCAACTCTTATGTTGAGACTCGCCAGATTGATCCATTTGGAGGTCAATATGGGAAATCCAGTCCCCAAGGACAAACAATCCCCTTGAGTTCCGGATTGCTACTGTATGGGGGGCATTATGCCCTTTCATTACCCCCTCCGGGAGGGTATCCATACGGGAGTTCACAACAGTATTCAGGTTATACTGGAGTTACATCAAGTGGTTGGGTACCTATGCTACCTCAACAACCAAGGGTTGTGTATTCTATGCAACAATGTGTACCTATGTCGAACATTCCGACCACACCGGCTATTGTGACAGTGTCGCAAGTTCAAACGTTGCCTGTTGTATGTCAACCTCAGATTTCTCAGGTTGTAATGCAACAGCCCCTTGACCCTGTGACTCAACCACAATCGCCTACTGGTGGGGCGACACAGGTCCAAATGGGTACAATTACCCCACACCTTGGTCCAACGGTTAGTATAGCAAAGCAGAACATGGCTTCACAACCGTGGCTGGTGCAATACCAACAACCACAATTCCAGCAAGTATACCAAGGTTCTGAGCAGTAGATCTTTGCGAACAGTGGACAACCGTATATTCAAAACGGTCAAAACCAACCGCTTTACAGTGGTCAAGTCCACCAACCATATCAGTCATACCAACATCAATTACATTATGCTGGTATGCAAAGGCCCACTTCTCAGTCAATTCCATCGTACCCTGCGTATGCTTCACCTAACCTGAATCAACAGTTACCATTCGTGGCAACTCTAGAGTTACCCGATTTACACTGGTTAACAAACGATCCAATTGCTTATGCCCCTTGGTGGCCAGCGATCCCTCACAAACTTCCATTGGACATTCCTAAATTCAATGGAAATCCAGGTGAAGACCCATCGAATCACGTGATGACTTTTCATATTTGGTGTTCATCGAACACCCTGAACGATGATTCGATAAGGCTTCGCCTTTTTCAGAGGACGTTAACGGGTCCAGCGGCAAAATGGTATATTGAATTACCTAGAGCCTCTTTCAACAATTTCAGCTCCCTAGCCACGACTTTCTTAACCCATTTTCAATTACCGATAAGGTATGAGACGGGAATGGAAATCTTAACCAACTTCAAGCAGACAACGGGGACTCATATATCCGATCATATACATGAGTGGCGTCGTCGTCGTAGGATGGTGAAAATGTACGTTCCCGATCAGCTATTAGCTGAATGGTTTATCAAGTCGTTACTTCCTGCCATAATGGAAGATGTGGCCAAGGGGGGAGTCGTAACGGAGGAGCAAGTTATTGCTCGTGCACAATATCTAGACTTAGTCTACACTCAGTCTGGCACGCTCTACGACAAAATACCTGACGCCCCTAGACTGGAATTCTCAATTCCTCCTCCTCCTAAATCAAATAGTGACTCTCATGCCGGCGATGGTGTGATTGGCACAGCAAACGCAAAATCGACAAAGGCTTCGTCTAAGAAAGCCCGTAAGACTTCAGATCAAAATGCAAAAGAAGAAATTCTTGCTTCGGAAGTAAATGCCGTATCAGCAGATAAAGGCAAAGAAACCAATCAACCAGGAAGCAAGAAAAAGCAAAATAAAGGGAAGAAGAAGAAACAGGGTGAGTCATCCCCTGAAAAACTTCTTCAAACCCTCCTAGGAAAGGGAAGCCATGATATGTGACGAGGATCATTGGACAGCCGATTGTCCATACAAAGCTGAGCTTAAAAGGTTCTTCAAAAGTTCGCAAACCTCAGCTGTGTTAACTGATCCGTTTCCCAATCCAGGTCAAAATCTAGTTGATAGTGGAAATGCTTCCCCGTCGCAAGTGCTAATGTTGTCGATCTCAAAACAGCAGAATGATGCTTTGATTTCGACAAGGAACAAAGATTACGGGAATCTGCAGCTGTCGAACGACAAAGGTAAAGATCAACCAAGTAGTTCGACAACAACTTCGACAGAAGTTGTACCGCCCATCATTCCTGAATTAACAATAAAACCGCCAAAGGGAGTAGTACACAAGTCGACATTTAATCCTCGCGCCAGAGCGGCGCAACATTATAACATAGTGGAAGATTTGGCCCAATCGCCATCTGCTATGTCGACTCTTGAAGTACTACAAAATTGTCCATCCTAAAGGCAGGCTTTGTTATCGGCTATTGGTGGGGTTGATCCTAAGGATTCCAATCTTGTATCCTTCGACCACAAAGGATACGATCCTCAGTTACCAGCTCAACTAGCTTTCCTTATTCAAGTGAAAGCCCTCAACAAAACTGTTCACTGAACAATCATTGATGAGGGGAATCTACATGTATTATGTCGATGAGTTGCTGGAAAACTTTAGGGTCTCCGACCTTGTCACGATCTTCGACGACATTGAAAGCATTCGACGGAAGGACCTATACCCCGTGGGGTATCCTAAATAACTTGAAGGTTGAACTGGGGGGAAAAACAGTAGAAATAGATGTTGAAGTCATCGATGGGAATCTGGACTACAACATCCTACTGGGAAGACCGTGGATATATGCCATGGCAGCTGTAGTGTCGACTTATTTTAGGAAGATCGCATTCCCTTTTCAAGGAGGGATTACGATCGTCGACCAACAAGACTTCCTCCCTAATGGTTCACAAGTTACGGGAAGCATTCCCATGATCCATGGGAGCAACCATTCGCTTCAAGATATTGGAGTAGGCCTACTGAAAGACCCCACATTAATGGGAACTTTCGCACTTCCACCTCCAATCTATATAGGAGAAGTAGCGTTGGTAGGAGCCTGCAACATGATATCTTCCACGAAGATCTCAGAAGACGATATCAACATGGATCATGAAATGGTTTTGCCCCCAAGCCCTATAGAAATATTGTAGCAATCAATGTTTCGGGCATGGGAGACGAACCCAAATCAACGCTGATCAAGCGTTTGGGTAGATAGGTCTAGAGAATATGGTACCCCATTAGATCCTTGGTCGAGAGTGCATGGGACTGACGAAGGAATCCTACAATCAATGTTGATTGAAGGGGCACCATGGAATGATTGCCACCATCGTTCCCTTCTTCCGGATTATGAAGAAGATACTCAACAGGACCTTTACCACCCTTCAGTTTTTGAATTCCTATCAAACACTGTAAATACGGTGGATTCCGAGCGAAACTTATCCAATATTGAAGAGACTATAGCCATAAATATCGCGACTAAAACAAATGTTGTAGAGAATATTTATGTCGGCAAAAATTGTTCTCCTTCAGAACTGGAAATATATAACGCTCTTTTTTGCGAATTCAGAGATGTCTTTGCTTGGTCATATGATGAAATGCCAGGCATTGACTCGAGTATCGTTGAACATGAAATTAAGATGTATCCTGATGTCAAACCAGTAAGACAACGGATTCGACAGGTGCACCCCAAGAAAGTCGCTGCCATTAAAGCAGAAGTTGAAAAACTTCTCCATGCTGGTTTCATCTACCAGGTTCCTCTAACCGATTGGGTATCGAATATTGTCCCTGTTATGAAGAAATAAGGGACAATTAGAGTGTGTGTTGATTATAGGAATGTAAACCAAGCTTGTCCGAAAGACAACTACCCTACACCATTCATCGACCAGATAATTGATGAATGCGCCGGATGTGAAATCTTTTCATTCACGGATGGATTTTCCGGGTATAATCAAATAAATATCCGCCCACAGGACCAGTCAAAGACTGCATTCATTTGTCCGTGGGGCACATTCGCTTATCAAAAATTACCCTTTGGTTTAAAGAACGCAGGGGCGACGTTTCAGAGGGCAATTAATTATGCCTTCCATGACATCAAGAACATCGTTCAACCATATCTCGACGACCTTCCGACTCATTCGCGAAAGCGGACTGATCATCCGCAGTATTTAAGAGCGATATTTCTACGTTGCCAACACTACAAGATAAGACTTAATCCGCACAAATGTGTATTTTGCATCGGTTCTGGTCATTTACTTGGCTTTGTAGTCTCTAAGGATGGGATTCGTCTCGACCCTTACAAGGTTCAGGCAATCATTAATTTGCCTCCACCTTCAAATTTGCTTCAGATTCAGAAACTCCAAGGGAAAGCAAACTTTCTGAGGAGGTTCATTCCAAATTATGCAGAACTTGCTAAAGGTTATACTCGTCTTTTGAAAAAGGATGTACCTTTTGTCTAGGATCAGGTGGCACAAGCTTCCTTTGATGCTCTGAAAGATTCTCTAGTAAAAGCATCATTAATGTATGC
This sequence comes from Pinus tabuliformis, assembly GCA_031772625.1. Classification (NCBI taxonomy): domain Eukaryota; kingdom Viridiplantae; phylum Streptophyta; class Pinopsida; order Pinales; family Pinaceae; genus Pinus; species Pinus tabuliformis. The sequence goes on from CM062816.1 coordinate 1,214,884,067, forward strand.
CCCAGACTATCAAAGAGATTTTAACCTGTATCTAGCTGCAGCAGATACGACCATTGCGATGGTTTTAGTTCAAGAAGTCGATGGAATTGAACATCCTATATATTATTTAAGCAAAAACTTGAATGATACAGAAAGAAAATATTCTTACGTTGAAAAACTAGCGCTTGCAGCTGTTCAAGCGATTCAAAGATTTCAACATTATGTCCTCTTTCGGAAAACTACCATTTTATCAGATTTCAACCCCATGACTTATATATTGTCACGACAGTTGCTGGGGGGAAAATATTCAAAATGGATAGCGATCCTTCAAGAGTTTGATCTGGAATTTGTAAAATCCAAATCAAAGAAAGCTCTAGTTTTCGCAGAATTATTGTGCGATCTCCCATCGTCGTCCAACGATGAAACATCCGAAGAATCAATCGTGGACAAAAGTTTGTTTCTGATATCTACAAGCAATGAGTGGTATGGAGATATAATAATTTATCTCCAAACCCAGAAATTCAGGCCTAACACCTCTCACTCAGAACAAAAATGTATACGATACCAAGCAAAAGACTACATGATCGTCGGTGATACGCTTTACCGTCGTGGTATCGATACAGTTATGAGGAGGTGCCTCACCCATGAGGAGGCCGAAAAAGCCCTGAATGAGTGTCATTCAGGCGCGTGTGGGGGGCATCAATCTGGATATGCTACAACACAAAAAATCTTACGAGCAGGATACTTCTGGCCAACCATGTTCAAAGATTGCATAACCGCAGTCAGAAGTTGCCGTGCTTGTCAAATTTTTGATAGCAAAACCAGAAGACCACCCGCACCTTTACAGCCAATAGTTGTTGTTGGGCCTTTCTCCAAATGGGGCATCGATTTCATGACATGTAACCCCACCTCGACCGGGGGGCATGGGTATATTATAGTCGCCGTTGACTATTTTACCAAATGGGCCGAGGCGATGCCTACATTAGATAACACTGGTGAAACAGCTGCCCTTTTCTTTTTCAATCATGTAGTCGCCAGGTTCGTCTTACCACAGGCTATAGTTACAGATCATGGATCGCATTTTCGCAATCACATGATGGTTGAATTAGCTGCCAAGCTAGGGCTATCTCACGACAGCTCTACCCCGTATTATCCACAAGCCAACGGACAAGTTGAAGCAATCAACAAGGTCCTGAAGCGTATGTTGCAAAGGATGATCGGAGTTCACAAAAGAAGGTGGCACCTAATCCTGTACTCAGCCTTGTGGGCTTACCGAACATCGGTAAGGAATGCGACCGGGTTCACACCTTTCCAACTGGTGTATGGCCTGGAAGCAGTCTTGCCAATCCAGTGTGAAATCTCGTCTCTTAAACTCGCAATTGATCTCCTCCCCGGAACTTCAGAAGAAGAGGCTCGTTTCTTGGAATTAATCCAATTGGATGAAACCCGTCGTGATGCCGCTTTGGCTAACGAAGCCCATAAGAAACGAGTCAAGGCGCAGTTCGACAAAAATGTCAAATCCCGTGTCTTCTCAGAAGGTGACTTGGTCTTGCTTTATGACCAAGAATCTGATAAATTGGGAGTAGGCAAATTTAATTCTTTATGGATGGGCCCCTATATTGTTAAACAAGCGTTAGCAAAAGGAGCCTACGAGTTAATGGATTACGACGGAATTCCACTGGCGCAACCCCGTAATGGGTTGTACCTCAAGCGTTACTATGCTTAAATAGTAACCTGTATGCTTTTGTTGTATTTTGTTTTCGCTAAAGTATTTGTTTTGCTCAAGTAATCCACCTTTTTACATTTATTGCAGTTCGCGGAACCTGTCCTCCGCAGCCTGGGCCATTTTTTATCCAAGCGGCGAGTTAGTAAGTTTCAGAGGTGTATGTATTGGCCAATCAACGAATAACATCGCTGAGTATAGCGCGTTGATAGAACTACTCTCTGATGCCATCACCCATGGTATACGCCGACTAATCGTCAGGCTAGACTCACAACTCGTAATACTACAACTCAATGGTATATATTCCGTCCGCAACCCAGCTATTTATCGCATGTTCCTGAGGGTTAATATTTTGGAAAGACAATTTGATTTAATTCAATACCAGCATATTTCCAGAAACTTAAACACATTAACTGACTCATTAGCAAACTATGTGTTAGATAGACATTTGCGACATTTATAAAAAGAGACACATCATCAATGTTGTACATATGGATCATATAACCCGACCAGAATAAACCCCGAAAATCAATATACATATATATATATATATATATATATATATATATATATATATATATATATATGAGCTGTTTATCGTTTATACATAATGTTCTGTAACCAAGACAAAAATCGGTCGCATGACCCAAAAACTCAAAAATGCTAGGGGACACCCTAGCCTAGTGATGCTCATGATAGCACGTCACGGCCTGTGCAATCATGCGTAAGAGACGAGTCCATCGTCTAGGCACACCAGTAGTATGCCGCTGCAACTGTAAAGGTAACTCGTCAATCCTCACATCGGGAATGCCAAGAGTAAGGCTCTCGACCTGCTCCTGCACAACTGTAAGGGTCTCGGCCACATCAAGGTTACGAAGAATAACCCTCCCAGCAGTTTCCCCTGCTGGGGCGGCGACTGGCGCTCTCGGGAAAACTGCTGGATGAACAGGACCAGCATCTGCATGCACACAAGAGTTTGATTAAAGTCTTGATAGAATAAAGCACAAGGACATTATAAATAAAAATAGTAAACAGTGATATGGTCGAAGATTTTACCAATAGCGCCCCACTGTTCGCCATCCGGCAGTACCAAGTCCGGATCACCTTGGAAATCCATACCAACATATGGATACTCGGAATAGACCATCTCCTGATGCTCGAACCACCTGAAGAAGGTATCAGTGAAAGAAATCTGAGATTGACCAGCATGCCTAGACATGTGATCAACCCATCTCTGCATGCGTGGCTCGGTAGGAGAAGGAAAGTCGAGTGCGATATACTGAGGCTGCATCAGTGGTATCTTCTCCAAGGCAAAGGCAGTCAAATTAGAACCAAATCCAAAGTTCTTCAGCTTCCCGTCCTTTACCTTGGTCAACTGACTTTTCATCTGAAGAAGTACTGCATCACACCAGTTGAATATTTTCGGTTGGAGGCACTCCAAGGCGTGCTGCACATAGGACCTGTTGGCAACATGAAGAGATGCGCTACCGACCATCCTACCAATAGTATACAGAATGGACCTAAGAGACCTGTCAATAATCTCAGGGATAACGACCTTGCCGTCTCTACTCGGCTGAGATCCTTCCCTGCAATACTGGTGGACATAATCTCTCACGGAGTCATTCCCTCGGGCCGAACCTGACAAAGAAATGGGGGCACCCCGTCTCGACAAGCCAGTCAAGAAGTAAATGTCTACTATGGTCAAAGGGATAGATTTACCCCTAATCTGAAATACTTGGTTGATAGGATCCCAAGCATCAAGCATATACTGCAGTAGGGAGATCTGTGCTCTCATACTAGAGATACGGAAGAACTTCAGCAGACCACAGTTCCGCAGCGCGTTCATCATGACAGGATCATGGAGGGCAATCATGTCCTCTTCTTCATGTTCTCGTTCTCGCCATGTAAGGGTCATTTTTCTCCAATAATCTCTGAAAACAAAACATGAGAGGAGTTAGATCCTGGATTTGATGAGAAACTGGCAAAATTTTCATCAAAAACTGTGCAACAAAACTGTTTTTCTATGCCCAACGCAACTAGCCAGTGTTCCACCTGCGTTGAAGGTCAAACTGCCTTCATGCAGCTTGACATTCAGCGAGTTTCGAGTGAACCAGCTGCGCTGATGGAAGAGCGCCCTAAAAAAACCCGAGGGGCTCAGGGGAATAGGAAAACGGACACAGAATGGAAAAAGGAAACCATGAAAAGAAAGAGCTAGGGTTTAGCTCCTACCTGGTCCAGACGGCGCCGAAAATCGTTCGCAGAATCTCCCAGAATCAGCTGATGAAATTCAAGGGGGAAGAGGCACCTCCAAAGCTCCAACAAACCAAGTTCAAATGAAATGGTAAAATGAGAGGTAAAAACACTTTTTAATTGCTTTTTACGTAGTTCAAAGCGAAATATTAGGGTTCTAATCTCATTTTCAAGCAAATGTTATTCATTTCTAACTAGTTTGATGCAGCAATTGAGGATACAGTACGATCTTTGAAAAGAGCAAAGCTAGTTATGGTAAAAAATAAAAAAATTGACCATATAATATCGAGCAGTTTTAGCACACAGTTCATGCTCGTTAAAAAATAAACGCAAGATCCGAGCAGTTTTATCGTATAGTTCATGCTCGTTAAAAAATAAACATCAAATCGAGCAAATGTTTCCACCCGCGTTTAAGCTCGTTAAAAAATGAACTAACCCCGTAAATAACCACAATGAATGTAATATTATCAGCCATTAAAGCCTTGGTCGTGTTTGCACCGTCACCTCCACTTTTCCATTGGCTGATCGTTCACCTCCATATGTTTGTTTACCCATTTTGAGGAACAGCTGCGAAGAGTGATTTCACTAGCCATCCTTGTGACACTGCCGTGATTGGAAAATTCCAACCTGTACCTGGAATCAGCTGCTAACCCGTTTTATCACTCGTTCCTCAAAAGACGAGTCTTCTTTAAGCTCTTTTCATCTGACTCGTAAAATAAGAAAAGATTGCCGAGTCCTTGGCCTTCCAGCTCGTTAAGGGGACAGGAAGTGCTATCCCTCCTCTAGATTTTAATCTTTTTGGACCTGAGGGATTATTGCACAAAAAGATTGAGCGCTTGTTTTATTCGGCTCGTTAAAACTATCGAAAACTCATCCCTTCTGTATTGTTTTATACTTTTTCGAACTTAAGGGATTAGATGACGAAAAAGGACTTTTGGGAGTTAACTTTATGTACCTTTTCAGACTCTCTAAAAATGAAAAGGACCGAGTTATCTTTGTCGTTAGACTCGTTAAATGCATTAAATAGCGACAAACTTGTCTTTAGACGAGAACAAGTTTCACTATCGCTAGGCTCGTTAAAACATAGCGATGGGCTTGCCCGAAGGGCAGGTTATAGAACAAGCATATGTTATCCTCCTCAAGCTTGACAAAAATAAAGAGGTACTCGTCAGCAATGACTAGGGAAAAATTGGGAGAAACTCAAGAAAACTTTGATGGTAGCAAGTCGCTCTTGAACATGACACTTTTCCTCCGTACCACAATCGGGTTGGGTTGTTTCATTCACCGGTCACATCCATGGTCTAGCCATACCATCCATATTTGGGGTAATGCTACCAATCCATCGCATCAGTGTCGCCATATTTTCAAGAGAAGTCGTTCAAAAAAGTCAACCGTGTCCCATCCACTGCCGTACATTATCCTTCATCCTTTCATGACCGCCACCCTGAATCATATGTCACAGATCGTTTTCACCTCCATCAAAATCATTAGCTCTGTTCCGTGTCATTGATGTGGGATTCATTAAGGCCCTCCTTTGATGGATTGCTTCTTGTCGACATCATCTCATTATCCAAGAAGTTGATCTAGGAACAACCCCTTCAGTACTTTTAAGCTTGCATGCCTCAATGGCAGGTTTCTCACTTCCGGCGACAGGTATACATCAATGACCTTCGACCGAAAGATTTTTGCGTGGTGTTCGATGCCAAGTCCTTTATTCACACCACTTGAATTGTACTGCAGTACCTTGAGGGTCATTATCATTATCGATGATTCCTCTCGCGCTTGTTAACGATTTACATCATTGACTGGTAATCAAGCGATGTCTTTCCATGTTCGACTTCAGAACATTTCTCACATGGATCGACTTGTACTTAGAGTGAAGATCGAACGAGTTTGAAGACCCCGGATCTAGTTTCATCCATTCGGGCTGCGATATATATTCGGGAAAGATAAAGACATTGACATGTACATCATTGCAGCAGATAATCATCCTACCCAAAGGATGATAATTTCATCAAAATTATCAGTCTACCACCAGACGATTGTCTGTTCTATGTACAGAAAAATGAATTTATAAAGCTGAGCATGGGAATGCCCGCCTCAGCTAGATCATGAAAGCAGTATGAAAAATAATGTATTGTATTGTATCTTATTACAGGTCTCCTCCCAGCACTGGATGAACTTCGGATCCCCTTGATAAAGCATTTCACACGATAAACGACCTCATACTTTAGGGGGCAACTGTTATAGACATTTTTGTACCTTACAACATTGAGCATGAAATGTCCATAATCTAAGGGATCCAAAGTCCCTAAACATGTTGTTCCTACCCCTAGAGGAACAAGGCTAACAAACCACAGCAATTCACAGAAGTTCTCCACCAAAAACTGCTCAAAAACAAGTCAATTCAGGATCAATTCAATGGCTCCACTAGCTGTCTGCGCTAAATGTCAAAGCCAACACTAGCTACCTGCACTGCAACGCAGGTAGAAGCACTACCAGGGTGCGTTGAGCGAGAATTGCCAAATGGCAAGTTCATTCCAAGAGGTGTCAAGACCCAGGAAGCTTCCAGAATCTTCCTTAATGACACTTGCCTCAGTGAATTCGACTGGTGATGAGTAAGAGGTTCCTAATCTCCAAGTGGAAGTAAGAACCTCCAAGTGGAATCAAGAACTGACAGAGGGAGAGGACACTAGTCAGATCTCAAGCTGACTCATCCTCTCTCCAAACATCTATATATGGATCTCTCCTCCATGAGATCAAGCAGCTGGAATTTTGTTATTGCAAATAATTGTTGTTGGTTTGAGATTGGAATCATTGGGTGCTTAATGCTTTGAAGGGGGTGAAGATAGGAATTCCGTTTGCTGGGAAGGAGATGCTGGATTGGAGCCCTCTGGGTTGTATCTCTTCCTGAACCTTGTTATTCATCAATAAAGCTATCTTGGTTTCTCCTATATACTGGTGTATATTTGATGTATGATTGCATTAGTATGTTTAGTTTATTTCTAATCCTGAACTAGTTATGAATATGAATCCATGTCTTGTGTAGTGTTCTCTTCTTGTGATCTTGCAAAAACCTCTTGAAGTTGGGCAAGCGAGAAGGCAAGTAGCTGGGAACCCTCAAAGAGAAGAGAGACCAGATCGAGGGACAAACGAAAGACACCGGTTAGTCCATCTATCTCTCTTCATTCTTAATTCATAAAGGAAGAATACTAGAATAGCTGTCTCTGTTTGTTGCTAAGGCACTGTCACACCTTAGGTGGATAGGATCGTCCTGCATAGGCATTTTTCCCCACAACAAAACAACACACACTAAATGCACTTTTCCTAAATCATTTTTCACGCACAGTCTAAATGCAAATGCAAATGCATGTATTTTTTTTTCGTTCCCTTAATGTGAGAAATGCAAAGAAGGAAAACTACGTATAGATCTGAAATATTTTCTTCAAAGTGACATTTCGGCAAATTCTTTTTCAAAAGGAAAGGAAGACTTAAATGACACTTTTCAATTTTGAATAGAATATGCTTTCGAAACTTCAAATATCAACAAATCAAATCAAATACATGACAAAAATTTCAATCGACTATCTAAAGAAGGAAGACATTACGACACTCCTCTTTTTGACATGAAACGACAATTATGACACTTTTTGCACCAAAACGATAGATCAATTTAAAGAACTTTTCAACAAAGGATTGTAAATGATGGAAAAATACATAAAAAAATTTACTAATCCTAATCAATGGAGGCTATTCTATGTAATGCAAGGAGGCTTCAGCAATGAGATATTGTTCATAAGTAGCAAAACAACTAAAGAGAGTTGAAAACAAGGACAAAAAACCCAAATTTCAAGGAAAGAAATAGGATTACTCAGTCATCACACATGTGCTTCACAGAAATAGGGATGCATCTCACCTTCTACACTCAAGAAGTGCAATGCATACTATCTTCTAGTGACAGATAGTGCGATGGGCCAAGGAGTGCAACTGAGATGGGTTTTGGCTCAAATTTGCAGCTGATTTCAGTGAGTTAGGCTAAGCTATTATGGACAGTAAAGAAAAAAGTACAGAGGTATGATCTTGGGAGGTTATTGAGCTTTCGACAAGGTGTCTAGAATGCTTGTAAGTCATATGTTCAAATCATAAACTAAACCAGAGATTGACTGAAGCACCATTCATCTACTTTGGAATTGCAGAGCAAGAGCAGTTCAAAGGCTATCTGGCTAACTTCAAGCTCCGTCTATAAAACAAAAAATCAACAAAAAAAAAACAAACTATTCGATCCCCAGTGGAGTCGCCATTTTGTTTCCACGAAAACTAGTGTCTTTTCAATCTATTAGTCCCACTAGGATTGGCAACTATCCTAGAAACAAACAATCAAAGTAATTTGCTATTTCCTCTATGTATGATAGATAAGAGAGAAGAAAAGGGACCAACCTAGATCTTTTGCTTGACTCGTTACTTGATTGCTATCCCCCTTGATAGAGCTTGCAACTCCTCTCCTACTTGTCCCGCTTAGAGAATATATGAAGAAACAAAGTAACAAAACACCATCAAAGCATATCGATCTATTATATCATAAACAATGCAGAATCAGAAATACATTGAACATAAAATAGCATCCACAAATAACAAGATTCACAAATACACGATTGTATGGAGGAAAACTCAAAGAATTTTATTAAAATAGAAGGAAAAATTACAACCCAGCTGTTTGATCCAACATCATCCTCCCAACATCAAAGCCCTCTTCACCTCATGAAAAGTAAAATCACCCAATAATACAATGATCTTTCTCAAAGACAAACTATCATCACTTCCTTACAAATTACAAAATTCCAGCCTCAGATCCATTTATAGATGTCTGCAAGGGTGTGAGTCATCTCTGGGTTTTTGATTAGTGTCATTCCACTTGTTGTTCTTGGTTCCACTTGGAGATTTCTTCGATCTCTTACTCATCCCTAGGCGAATTCAGAGAGGAAAGTGTCATAGGAGAAGTTTCTGGAAGATTCCATGAGCATCTAGTTAGCAAATTGTCTCGAACATTTGTCCATCCTCGCTCATCACACCCCATAGAAGGCCTATTTAGTATGCATCGTACCTGGCTAGTGTAGAAGTTAGTATGCATCGCACCCTGACAGTGGAGCAATGTGTATGGTCCAGTTTTGGCCAGTTCTGAGTGGTTTTCAGGTGGAACTTTTGGGGAATGATGTAATCAGTTGACCATGATCCTTTAGGGTATGAAACAACACTTTTAGGGATTAAGGAGCCCTTGGTTTATCGACATAGAAGATTGGGGTTGCAGTGCCCAAATATGTCTATAACAACTGGCTGAACTTTCTTCTGTTTTGGATTTTCTTGAAATCAAGCTGGGATTATCAAATACTGGGGGAGGGTTTGGATCTGGGTTAGCCTTAGTATAGTGAGTTTTCCTCAAAGCCAGAATTTTAGAAATTTTTTTAAATTGTTTTCTTTTCATGAGAAATAAATTCTAATAAAATACTTTAAGAGGCTCTAAATACAGAATTAAAATTTTCTTAAATATTTATTAGGACTAAGGGTTCTCCCCAGTATGGTCGCCACTATGTTATCACTCAAAATTTTCCTTAGAAGTTATCAGAAGGAGGAAGAAACCAATGTAACCACAAACCAATATTTTAAGTATAGGCTCTAGCCAACCTATGACTCAGAGAGGGCTCTCTCTATATAATTTAGCTTTGTTTCTTATGGGATTTTAGGATAGTTCTTAGTGTTCTTTGGGTTTTTGGTTTTGATTTGAAGGTTGGGTGGTGGAATTCTTAGGGAAAATGGATAGAGCTAGGTCTTCAAGCCATTGGGCTATGGATTCAACAAATGGATAGCAAGACTGGACCAATTCATTAAAGGGAATGTTCACAGGGCAGACTAGCAGAGCAAAATGCAAATCTTTAGGGCTAATGGGTGAGGTAATTCTAACAGGGTGAAAGGGCACTTAAGAATCCTTAGACTAGGATCAGAATGAAGAATAGATGATAATCATGAACAAAGGGAAATTAAGAATCCTTTGCTATAGATCACAAGAAGTCACCTAAACTAAGGAGAAATCAAGAATTCCTTAACTTAGATTTGTGAAGAAAACATATAATAATGCATAACAGTCAAGACAGAGTGCATTTAAGCAATTTCTGAAATATCATTCCATGTTATAACATTTAGATTTTAGAGATACACAAAATATTATGAAAAAAAAAACTTGAAGAAAAACAACATTGAACATGAGAGAAGACTTATTTATATTTTTCTTTACACAAGAATCCTGTAAAATATTTGATCTTTATTCCTTGATCCAGCAAGCCAATCTAGTCATTGAAACAATAGAATTTTTTATTTGAGAGAAAAAGTCTATAGAAATGTTTTGGAATCCACCCTACATACTTCAAATTGTGAATTATTTGTACAAAAACTTATTACAACATATCTCAAAACAAATTGAGATTTATTTTAGGAAATACAAATATCTTCTTGCAAGAAGATAGAGACAGCTAATTAACTGTTTCTTGCTATCGCTTTTATTATGGTTGTGCTAGCCGTTATGGTTGAGGTGTAGCCCTTTATACTAGCTTACAATTGTGGAGTTTCATGTTGGAATCTTCTTTTCTTTCATCTTTCAACTGACACTCTTTAACCCTGCTACTCTTTGACCCTACTGCCTTATTTTCATCTGTTTACCAAGCTGACTTCATATTTACTGTGTGGTAACTTTTAGCTGTCGATTCATCACAATACGTCAGTCATAGTTTCCCACCATTCTACATCTGGTAATTTCACATTTATCATCCTCCTGTAAATCTCATCAGCCTCGGTATATTTAGAAAAATTGGGCTTGGTGAGAAACAAATGTTTTACCTCATGCTCAAGGGAAAACAAGTCCTCAAATGTGTCATATAATACTTTGCCTGTTGGCAGGGATTTAATGGATGAAGAACTGGCTTGTTCCTTAGCCAATTTTCTAAGTCTATCCCCATATTCCAACTGTGCCATTAGTTTATTATGGATGACCATAGGACTGGGCAGGAATTTCTCTCTCAAAATCTGAAATTTAGCCATCAACCTATCAATGGCTACCTACATATTGTGGCACTTTTCTTCCAAATTAAGCATAAGGTTCCTTTTGGAAAGTACCTTCCTTATTTCTAAAATGGAAGCAGTCCTATCTTGTATCAGCATAATTCTATGAAGTGGCCCTTACTGATGTGGTGGCCTCCTCCCTAATTATTTTTAGGCTCTTCTCCTCATTTAGAGGAGTCTGCACAACTGAGGGGGTACTCATGGTTGTCTCTGGTCTGCTTGACTACTCTAGTCTGTCTGGCTGTTTTGGTCTGCTTAACTGTTTTTGCCTGCTGGACTGTTCTGGCACCTACAGGACATAACCTTCATCAAGTTGTTTTTCCAGATCGATTAGAGCATTCTCTATGTCTATTCTGGTACTATCTTTATCAACTAAGGTTCCTTCCACCCATTTTGATTGGTTGGAATATGCTTTAATCTCAGGTATGTGATGGTGAATAAAAGGTCCTAGCTTGGCCTTTTTCCTCTTCTTGGTGATGAATTCCAAAGGATCATATCTCCAAACAAAACTTCTTTGGAATTTCATGCTCTACAATACCAAATCTGCTTCACGACTTGTCTCCCTAGCGTTGCATATGAAGGGGCCTAGTTGGTCTTTTATTTTGAAGTTGGCCTTCTTGGCATTTACAAAGTTTGTCTCATCTGCATTGATAACTTGCTTGTAGTATTCTAATGCAAACAACCTCATTGTGAGGTATTTTGGTAGTTTGTATGGTGCCAACATGCAACCATAAATTTTGATTTCGGTGTGGTTTTGGTATAAATACCAATCACCCACTTTGGTCTGTTTAGACAGTTGAAGGTTCATTTTTATGTCTGGATTGATTCTTGGAGGAGGGTTTCTAGTCAACATTGTCATAACTGGATGTACAAATAAGTCAATGAAGTCTGAATAAGAGTATGGAGTTGATACTCTTGGATTAATGGGGTCCAAAAATTGACTAACCTGGGTTGACCCTTTGGGTCCAGTTTTTGAAGGGTGAATGAGAATTTCTCTGATTGATAATATAAGAACATATGGTATAAAACCGAGGAGTATTTGAAGACCCTTTCATTCCCCATTCTTGTGAACTGCTGATGTATCCTGTCAACTATGAATGTGGCAAAGTCATAAATGGTTGCAGGAGGTTGTCCTAGGGTATAGACGTACATGAAATCCAGGAAAATTTCATCACTATACCCACTTGTGGAGTAACCCAAAACACAAGATATCATGGCTACATATGGAGGGGGGTATTTAGGGATTTGCTTCTCTTCTCTTATGAAGGTTTGGATCAATTGGGCCAATTCTGTAGAGCTGAGTTTGGGATATAAGTCCAATAGATCTCGAATTGAGAGGGGAGTTAGGTTTGGCCCTGGTTGGAGCTGTAGCATTTCATTTATAGACTCAGCAGTGATGGTGAAAAGGACCTTCTAGTCATGAGACATGATGGCTTTGTGACTTGTGACATAACAAGCATAGCACATATGCACAATTTCAGGAAAAATGTGGACATGGGGGAACTAGTACTTGGGAAAATTTGACTCCCAAAGGCCAATTTCATCATCTTGGTTGAGGAACTTGTCCCTACTTTGGAAATTTATTTTGAGCAGGAGCTTTATGACAGTGGTATATTTTATCTGGAAATATTTATCATCTAGGGGAAGGTGGTCCAGGTCTAAATGGGGTGTAGATATGGGTCTCACATCGATAGCAATTGGGACAACCATACTCAGTTCTTGTGGATTTGAGTATGGGGGGTAATTTCAAGTTTTTTAGGGCAACGGTGTTCTGCAAGGAGTAGGCTTGAGTTCTTAGTATTTTTAATTACTTTTTAACTTAGCTAAAAACACTCGGCAACTAGTTACTTTGAAATTGACAGAGTATTTGGTGAATTCTGGTTTGAATACCTGGAACTGGGGTGAATTAGCTCTGAGCAAGGTGGCTGGCTACTGCAAGTGGTCAAATGGGCTTTGTAAAGGCTGTAATACTAACTAGGTTATCTGTAGTGTCTTTGGAGTGAAATTGTACATGGGTTGATAGCTTCGACATTTGCAGGTGTCGTGCATGCATACAGAGGCTTGCAAATGAAAATTTACCGAAAACAAACAATTTTGGGGCTTTTGGCTTTTATACACAAAAAGTTATCTTTTCGTGGGTACAGGGTGAATAGTGGTTAATTTGTCACGTAGCAGGAGGGCGGTAAGCAGTCCATTTCACACTGCGTTTTGGCGTTCAGTGGTATTTAGGAAGGGCTGCCCGATTCAACTCATCAAATGACACGTAGCATTGGGGGCCACGGAGAAAACCACTTTGTTGGGTGGGTAAAGGACGGATGTCGGGTTGGCCCGATATGGATGAGAGCTATCAGATGAGGAGGGGGACCATCCCACAGTGATTGGGTGGAGAAGGTGCACGGAGGCTAGTGGGTGGCCCGACGAGCACTTAATTACAGCGGTATCAGGGTTAATAATGGCTTAAAGTGAGATTAGGCCATCAGGGTAATTAACGAAGGATTAAAGGGGGATTTATTAACTTAATCGCAGATCGACCAGTTAAAGGTTTTGGTTGGGTATTAGGTGAAAATCATAGTTTATAATTAAACTAGGGTGTAGGGTTAATTTATACAAAGGAGTTAAATATATACAGGAAATTGAGTTTTTATCGGGATTTACTATAATAAAGCTAGTAATTAAATGAAAAATGCGTGGAAAAGGGAAAAACACTAAGAAAAATGTTTTTATGTGAATTACATGTTTTTCACATATTTACATTAATACTTACGGTAAAGCATTTTTATGGTTTTTTGGTATGAAAAGTGTTTTATATGGGTGAAAATTGCCTTTCCTAAGAAAAAAGTGTTTTAACCTTAGGAAAAGGAGTATTATTAGGAAAATGAATGAACTAGAGGGGGGATGAACTTTAATGAGGAGAATCTAGTACTTGATATCCACAAGTCATTGAGTCAAGGGTTTGGTCCCTCCAAAAGTCAGAGAAATGCTCTGAGCCTCTTTGACTTAAAGGTTTTAAGTACTTTGAACTTTATTATGGGAAATTAGTTATGTAAAGAGGTGAAATGAATGGGGGAAGTTAATTAATTGACTTTGAAATCCATTTGCATGCTTGATTGTCCATTCACATTTGGAACATATGATGAAAGATGATAAATATGATTTTTGTCTAATCAATCACCATACTACTGCAACCTATCTTCTACTTACCCATCTACTTATCCTACCATTTTTCTTCACTTTATTAAGGTGCATTTAAGCTAGAAAACCCTTATCAATATTTTCTTTTATTTACATAGCAAACTATCTATATCAAACGTTATATCATCCAAAGGCTCGGATTAAATAGTTGAGCTCCTTTTATTTACTCTACCTATCTAATTATCTACCAAGATTACACTATTTGGTCAGATTTTATTCTCTATCTATAAACATAAAATTGAAAACATGACATAGCCAAGTTTAAATATTTTGACTATTCATGGATTGTGGCATAAGTAACAAGCTGCACACAATCATTTATTAAGCATAAAAAGTAAATAGTTGTGGCATTTTGACTTGCACACTTTCCATGGTCTCTTTTGTCTTTTGGGGTTAACATATTTCATTTTTTTGACCTATTTTCATTATTTTTGTCCTTTGATTATTCTTTTAGGACATACCCTATTTAAATTTTTCAATTTTTTTAATATGGAAAACATTTGCAGAAAGAAAAGGTATGTACAATATTACAAGGCTTAATCTCAGTCAATCAAAATTATGATTCCTATTGGTATAGGAACCTAACACAATCCACACAAATGTGTGTTTTTTGTTGGTTTTGGTCAATTGCTTGGATTTGTAGTGTCTAGAGAGGGGATTTGACTTGATCCATTAAAGGTTCAAGTAATTCTTGATTTGCCTCTACCTTCAAATCTTTTACAGTTACAAAGGCTCCAAGGGAAAGCAAACTTTTTGAGGAGGTTCATTCCTAATTACGCTAAGATGGCTAAAGATTTTACACGTCTTTTGAAAAAGGAGACACCCTTCCACTGGGATTAGGTTGCTCAAACTTCCTTTGATGCTCTTAAAGATACCTTAATTAGAGCTTCATTAATGTATTCTCCAAATTATCAAAATGACTATTACCTGTATCTCACCACTGCAGATACAACCATTGGCATGGTTTTAGTCCAGGAAGAAAATGGGATTTACCATCTGATTTATTATTTGAGCCTTAATCTCAATGATACAGAAAGTAAGTACTCTTATGTCGAAAAGCTAGCTTTGGCACTTGTGCAAGTTGTTCAAAGATTTCGTCATTACATCCTACTCCGGAAAACAACTGTCATTTCAGATTGCAACCCTATGACATACATTTTGTCACGTCAATTGCTGGAAGGAAAATACTCAAAATGGATAGTTATTTTATAGGAATTTGATTTGGAATTCATCAAGTCCAAATCAAAGAAATATCTAGTTTTCGTGGAGTTACTTTACGACCTTCCCTCGATCTCCATTGATTCAACATCTGAACCATAGATTTTGGATGAGTATCATTTCTAATATCGTCATCTGGTGTGTGGTATGGAGATATAATGATCTACCTCCAGACTCAAACTTTTTGATCTGATACCTCTTGCTCGCAACAACGATGTATTCAATACCAAACCAAAGATTAACTAATCATTAGCGACACTTTTTATCGTCATGGTATCGATACGATTTTACGGAGGTGCCTCATGCATGAGGAAGCCAAGAAAGAATTGAATGATTTCCATTCAAGTGCCTATGGTGGACAATTATATGGATATGAAACCGCATAGAGAATTATCCATGATGGTTACTTCTGGCCAACTATATTCAAACATTGTATTATTGCTGTCAGAAGCTATCACACATGCCAGATATATGACTAAAAAACTAGATTACCACCTCCACCATTGCATCCAATCATCGTTATTGGCCCATTCACCAAATAGGGCATTGAATTTATGACATGTAACCCCACCTAGGCCGAGGGGCATGGCTATATTATAGTCGTCGTCGACTCTTTTACCAAATGGGTCGAGGTGATGTCAACATTAAACAATAGTGGCGAAACGGTTGCTCTTTTCTTTTTTAACCATGTGGTTGCCCGGTTTGGTGTACCACAAGCTATAGTTATAGATCATGGGTCACAATTTCTCAATCACATGATGGTTGAGTTGACTACTAAGTTAGTACTGTCACATGATAGTTCTACCCTTTATTAGCCGCAAGCAAATGGACAAGTTGAGGCCATCAGCAAAGTCCTGAAATGGATGTTGCAGAGAATGATAGGGGTTCATAAGAGAAAGTAGCTCTTAATCCTATACTCTGCCTTATTGGAATATCGAACCTTAGTGAGAAATGCAACTAGATTCACACCCTTTCAATTGGTGTATGGTTTGGAAGCAATCTTACCGATACAATGCCAAATTTCATCGCTCAAACTCACAATTGACCTTTTACCAGACACTTATGAATAAGAAGTGTGTTTCTTTGAATTAATCCATCTGAATGAAACCCATTGTGATGTCGCATTGGCTAACGAAGTGCATAAGAAATGTATTAAGGCACAATATGATAGAAATTTCAAGCCTCGTATCTTCTCAGAAGGAGACCTGGTCTTGCTTTACGCTCAGGAAGCTGATAAACTTGGAGCAGGGAAATTCAAACCAATGTGGATGGGTCCTTATATTGTCAAGTGTGTTATGGAAAAATCTTCCTAAGAGTTAGTAGATTATGATGGGATTCCATTGCCGCAACCTCGAAATAGGATGTACCTCAAACATTACTATGCTTGATTAAGTGTAGTAAAACTCACTATATATGTGCTTTCATTGCATATGTGTGTGTACATCTTTTAGATATTTTTATCTGGTTAGTAATCGTCTTTTCATTTGTTGCATATCTTGGAGTCTTCGGAACCTTTTATTGGTTACAGCGATGGTGCTAGTTGTAGTACGCAAAACTTGTCTTCTGCAGCATGGGCTATTTTCATTCCAAGTGGCGAATTAGTGAGCTTTCAAGGGATTTGTATCGGTCGATCGACGAAAACATCACTGAGTATAGTGTGTTGATTGAACTTCTCTCTAATTCCATTGCACTTGGCATTCACCAAATCATGATTAGGCTGGACTCGCAACTCGTTGTACTACAACTAACAAACATTTATACCATCCGAAATCCAACAATTTTTCATAAGTTCCTTAGAGTTCGTATTTTGGAAAGACGTTTTGAACACATTCAATATCAACATATTTCCAGAAATCTTAACACATTAACTGATTAACTAGTGAATTTTGTGTTAAATAGACATTTGCGACACATGTAAGAGTAATATTTTCAATTCACATCATCAGTTGAATAGGATTCCATATAACCATAGAAAACTATGAAAGTAACATAGATAGGTGTTTTAAAAGTTTTTACAAAATTTCTGTCCAAGACACGTTTGGTTGTCTGAACCAAAAAACTCAAAATGCATGCAAAATATCCTAAGTAGATCTAGTGGTGCTCATGGTAACATGTCACAGCCTATGTATCATGCGCAAAAGCCTCACCCAATGGCTAAGAACACCAATATTATGGCATTGTAGCCTCACAGGTAGCTCCTCAATCTAGACATATATAATAACAAGGGTTAATCCCTCTATGTGATCCTGTAACTCTGCTAAGGTCTCGGCCAAATCCAAGTCCTAGAGAACTGCTCTCCCAATTTTTTTCTGTGCTGGCCCACCTGCAACCTGTTGGTGTCCAACAGGTTGAACAGTACCCACATATGCATGCAGAAGAGTGATTTTAATTTAGTCTTGGAAACATTAAAAACACAAAAAACATGTAGAAACTTGAAAAAATAAAAAAACACTTTGGTCAAACAGCTTAACCATAGCACCCCATTGTGCTCCAACTGGTAGAATCAAATCTAGATCTCCACGGAAATCCATCCCTGAGTATGGATGCTCCTCGATGACAAGATGTTGTCACTCGAGCCAACTGAAAAATGGAGTGGAAAAAATGATTGTTGATTGACCCGCATGTCGAGCCATCAATTTGACCCACCTCTATAGATGTGGATCTCTAGGACTAGCTACACCTAGTGATCCATGATGTGGTTGCATCAATGGGATTATCTCTAAGGTAAAAGGGATTAAGATCAAACCATAGTAGAAATTCTTCGTCTTACCACTTTTTACCTTGCACAATTTTTCTTTCAGTGAGCAAAGCACAACCTCACACCAGTTGAAAACTTTTAGCTGTAAACACTCCAGTGCATACTTCATATAAGATCTGTTCACCAGATGTAGTGTCACACTGCCATCCAATTTTGCGATTGTGAAAAGGATCATTCTCAAGGGAAAATCACATACATCCCTGATGTTTATTTTCCCATCCTTGCTAAGCAGTGTACCTGGCCAACAAAACTATCTAATATAATCTCTCACCGATTCACCTCCATGGGCAAATCCAAAAAGTGAGATGGGGTCACCTCGCCTCGACAGTTTGGTAAGAAAGTAAATATCATCAATGGTAATAGGGACCATCTTGTCCCTAATGTGAAAAGTTTGATCTGTTGAATCTCATGCATGAAAAAGGAACTGCAGTAGTTCTATTTGTTGCCTCATTCCAGACAACTTGAAGTATTTGAGTAACCTGCAGTTTTTGAGGGCCTCAACTGTACCCAGATTGTTTATGGAAACCATGTATTTTTCTTTGTGCTCTCTTTCTCACCATGTAATCAACATTCTGATCTGATGAAATCCTAAACCATAATCATAATATTTATTAGGATCCTTTCCATGCAAAAAATAGGACAAATTTTGGAGCAAACTGCTAAATCAAACTTGGGAAACTCGCCCAGCACAACCCAAGAATAGAGACAGTGCACTGGAGAGCATGCAAGATTCTATCTGGGTGCTCTTCAACGCAATTTTCATTGTGAAAGCCTGCGCTAATCCCAGAGAAAAAAATGAAACCTAGGGGGCCCCATAAAACCCTAAAACTTGCATGAAATGACAAAAGAATGACCTGAAAATAAAGAAGATAGGTTTAGCTCCTACCTGGTCTAGACAGCTCGAGAAATGTTTTGCAAAATCTCTCACAATCAACTGGTGAAGATCGAGGTAAAAAACTAACTCATAGCACAAAACTGAATGGTGAGTTCCAAATGGTAAAAATGTCATAGTAAAACCTTGTTTTATGTTTATTTCATGTTCAGTAATCGAGTAAACATTAGTATTTTCATATTTTTGCCTATGTAACGAATATTTTTAATCCATTTGGTTTTGTTTTGAGCAGGTTTTGCAACTGACTTACAGAATTCAATGTGCTCGATTGTAAATTGTACCTTTGACCATAGAGCACATTTTTATCTCTTTTCTAAGCTCTACTGAAGATGAAAAAGAAACCCCCTTGGAGTCCTCTTTAAGCTATTTTCAAAATCTCTAAACATAAAAAGATTTCTGAGCACTTGTCCTTTCCAGCTCGTTAATGGATTGGAAACGACATGTCTCTTATATTATTTTATGCTTTTTCGGGCTCGAGAGATTAATTTACAAAAAAGAACTTGTGGAGTTTTCTTTTTTTCCCGTTTCAAACTCTCTAAACATGAAAAGGAATGAGTTATCTTTGTCGTTAAACTCCTTAAAACATCAAATAGCGACAAACTTGTCCATCTAGACAAGACCGAGTTTCACCTTCCCCAGACTCGTTAAAACATCAAATAGTGATGGATTCTCCCGAAGGGTGAAATTATACAACAAGAATATGTTATCGTCCTCAATCTTGATAAAAATAAAGAGGTACTGGTTAGCAATGACTAGGGAAAATGGGAAAAAGGGGAAAACCACTTGATGGTAGAAGGTCACTCTTGAACATGACACTTTCACTCCATCACCGTGACTATTTGGGTTGGGTTATCAGCTTGATGGTTATCACACCATTGGTCTATCATACCATCCATCACATTTTTTTGGGTTAATGCTACTAATTCATTTCAGTGTCACCAACATGTTCAAGAGAATCATTGAGTCAAAATTCATCCTTTGCAATACCATAAACCTTCATTTTCATGACTGCCATTCCTGAACCTTGTGTCGTTTTTCAAATTCCATATCTAAAATCACTACACTCATTTCATGTCATTGATGTGGGATACATCAATACCCTCCTACGATGAGTCACTTCTTGTCGACTTTAGCACATTATCCAAGAAGTTGACTTAGAAACACCCTTTCAGTACCTTGAGGCTTGCATGCATCAATGGCAAGTTTCTCACTTTCGGTGATAGGCATACATCAATGGCCTTCGACCAAAAGACTTTGTATGGTGTTCGACATCAAATCATCCATTCACACCATGCAGAATGTACTATAGTACCTTGAGGATCATTATCATTATCAGTGATTTCTCTCGCACCAGTTAACAGCTTACATCATTGGTTGGTAATCAGATGATGTCTTCCCATGTTCAACTTTAGATCACATATTCACATGGTTGGACTTGTACTTGAGTGAACGATTGAATGAGATAGAAGACCCCAGATCTAGTTTCATCCATCCGGGTTACGATTTTAGGAGTACTAAATCATATGTACAATGGCTTTACATTGATTGTTATTCTAATCATGGGTCTATATCTGTAGACTACTATTATGTACATGTAATGAAAGTTTATAAGCTGAGCATGGGTATGCCTTCCCTCAGAAATTCATGTAAAATCAAATATCATGATATATGTATTGTAATTGATGCAAGTCACCTTCCACTTCGATACCTCCTCATCACATCGTAAAGCATTTCATTCGACATTGGAATTTTTCCAACTTCATGCTTTAGGGGGCAGCTATTATAGATCCATTTGGGTACATCAATCCCATCATCTAGATTAGTGTTTTAAGGGCCATCAAACCCTAATTTGAGTTGATTCATGCCCTAAGTAAGTCACCCCTTTGAATGCCTCCTTCCCAGACAGTTTCATGACTTGAAGACATCCATAAATAGCATCTTGAGGGAACAACACTTGTAAGCCCTTGTAAAGGTGCATTGTAGAGCAGTTGAGTCCATTGCCAGGGTGCTCTACAAAGAAATTAGGCTTCCTTTCACCTACGATGGGTGAGAATAAGTGAAATTCACATAGGTTTTGGGGAATATTCTTATGTTTTGGAGTCATCTAGAAGGTTCCCTCACTTATCAACTCCTATGAGCTCGAAAATGGATGAGGAATAAGTTAACGTGCATCCTATCCTCTCATTCCTTCCTCCATGGAACTAATTCTAAGTATGGAAGGCCATTCAATGCCACCATTTATGACAAAACCTCCTTCACCATCCTATAAATTGACCACTCATCTAAGTGATCAGGGGCTAGATTATGTTGAATTGTAAGGAGATAATGTTACTATGAGATTTGGCTTTGAAGCAAGTATTGTAATGCTATAAGTTTTTCATGCTTTTGATGTGATGTGGATGGAATCCAAGATGAAGGAATGGCTTTGAATCAGACACCAATGGTTGTAATTCCTTCTTCTATCTAATAAAGTGTTTGAACCTTTCTCCCATATGTTTGTATTGTTTCATAATTCTTATATGTGTGAATTGTATCTGATTTCTTTCACTTATTTTCAATAGATCATTTGCTTTGATCGATCCATTTTTTTATGTTGTGCTTACAGGTACTTCTCAAGCGTATTAAGTACGATGAGAAGAAATTAGAACTACAAGTAGGTCTTCTCATCTTCTCATCTTATCTATTGCTTATAAGAAAAGTCTAAAACACTTTAAAGTGTTGTTCTAGATACAACTACTTATCTAGGGAATTAGTATTTATCCGTAGATACCAAATTCTCCAAAACAACAACACGTTTTAGAGTAAACACACTTTATTTTAGGCTAGGATCTTTGGATAGGCAGTGTGAGTTAACTGCCCAAGATCATACATCGAAAATAGTGTCATTAAAGAGATAAATCCTTCCGCAATCATACTATCCAGGACCACTCCAGTAAAACTGGAGCTCAATATGAGACAACATCAAAATGCAGGTAAAGGTAGACCGCCTTTGCTTACATCTCCTTTGGGTAGTATCTATAACAAGGATCCCTTCGGGGATATCGGAGCTAAGTCAGGGACTCAGGAATCGTTCCCACATAGTGTACTGTCTGTGACTATGTCCCCCCCAGTAGTGTCTGTGAGTTGAGGAATCCTTAGTGGCCATGCTTTTAGGGATGAACACAAGGTGACTGGGGCAGGCTGCCCTGGTACCTAACACAGATGAACCTACTCTGTCTTCAATTTTTGGGAGGGTGCTCATCTTCACGAGATTACTTGGCCCCTTAATCTGAGGTTCATGTGAAGAACAAGAGTAATCGTAACTGTACATTTGGCCAAATCTTTCTGTTATTCAATGTGATACTAGGTTTCATCTCCAGTGATCGGTGCTTATCAGATAGGGTCATTTTCCTCTTCTTGTTGATTGATTTCCTTAGTGTATTTTTTATTTTTTAGGAGCCAGAGTGTTATCACCAAGACTTTAATAAACATCACTGTAAAATGTAATGATAAAAATTATCAGCCAATGTGGCTACATCCAGGCTTCGACGTCAATATAGACAATTGTTAGCACTTCCTCCACTAAATTTGGAGGATTCACAGAGCTCTAGTGAAACGAATTCCCCATCTTAGTGAAATCAGTCTCCGAGATTCAACACAGAATTAGTTTGGACATCCCACGATTCAAGATTACCGGAGGATTTCTTTCCTAAAGTATTTCTTCCTCCATACTATCCTTTAATCATGAATCCATTGGGCCCACTCTTGGTTCCAGTTGCATATGTACCTCCTTTGTCTTTAGTTGGAACATTCCCACCCATCCCATTGATGACTAACGGGTAGTGGGCTTTTTTGGACACTTTTGGTCCACCACCACCTCCCTAGTCGACAATCATTACCCCACCTATAATCGCGAACCTCGCTATCCTGTCTTTCCTAGGTTCAAACACTATCAAGACACCCTCCACTAGTGGAACCCAGTACATTCCAGGTTCTGTCCCTTTTTTGTTAGCCCCTAGAACTTCGACAAGTGCTACATATAGCACTCCTTATAATGCTCAATATAACACACTTAGTATGGGTCCCTTCAACCAACAATATGGTTGGCATCCATTGTATAGTTCTAACCCCAATATTCAGGTATCTGGGGGCACTGTTCACAATATGCATATACTAGCTGGGAACATAATAGTTCCCCCTCCATTTTTAGGTATACATGGTCAGTCATTGATTGACATGAACCCTCCTTATGTTAGTCAAGGACTTATGGTTACTTATGTTGTGAGCAGGAACCCTCAACAAGGTCCCAATCAATCCATAGGGACACCCTACTCACAATGTCAAATGAGTCAATGGGGCACTCTTCATCCTGAGGGCACTTCCATCCCCCAGCATAACGATCCCTATGGAAACCCACAATGCAACTTGTGTATAATATTGGAAATGACACAATGGGAGGACTGCAAGGATCCTCAAGTCATATTTCACCGCCTTGGTTCAATTCAGGGGCACAAAACACTTTTCCTTTATCAGCAACACTTTATATCCCCTACTTGTACAAACTTACAGATGACCCAATCTATCATAACTTACTTTGGCTGCCAATCCCGCATAAAATACCGACAGACATCCTGAAGTTCAAAGGGAAACAACGAGAGGATCTGAGTACACACATCACCACCTATCATCTATGGTGTGTTTCTAACTCCATGGTGGATGACAGTATCCGATCACGTCTCTTTCCCCACACCCTTACTCACAATGCAACCAAGTGGTATATCGAGATACCACACACATCAGTCAATACCTTTGGCATTTTAGTGATGGAATTCTTAAAGCACTTCCAGCTACCCATCAACTATGAAACTTGGACGTAACTCCTCAATTCAATACATCAGGATACCATCACCCACATCTTTGATCATATACATGAATGGAGAAGTAGGGGGAGGTTAGTCAAAGCTCCCCTCCTAGACTATCTATTAGCAGATTGGTTCTGCAGTATCTACTCCCCCAAATCACTAAAGATGTTGCCTAAGGTGGTGTGGTAACAAAAGACCAGTACATTCTTCATGCCCAACACTTTGATATGATATATTCACATTCGGGCACTCTATACAACGTTATTCCCAATTCCCCTTGCAACTCCAATGCTCCTACTACTCGCAACCTAGAGCGCACGCCGTTGGGATTATCAGTGCAACCTCCAGGGCTACTGCAAAACAACTCAGCAATCAAATTGCCCAGATGTCAGTTGACCCCTCTACCAAATCAACTGCTCTTCCTACCACCATGATAAACTCTGTGTAGTCTACACAAAAACCCAGTAGTAATAATAAGAAGAATAAGAAAAATACTGCTTCTTCTATAGAGCAATCAACAAAGCAGTAAAACCCAAAGAAGAAGGTTGTTGCACCTTCTGATGATTGAAAGGATAAACCTGCTAGATTCCCTTGTAAAATTTGTTCCGAAGACAACATTTCCTATCGTTGTCCGGGTCATCAAGAATGCATAGATTTCATTGCTAGAAAGGACACAGGAGGGACCCCTACTCTCCTAAATAATCCTTTCCTTGCTCAGCAGTAGCAACACCTTATTGCAAACCAACCCCAACCCCGACAAGGGGGCAATGACGGTTCGCAACATCCTTTAGTTGGTGAAGGACCATCTACTATTTACACCTTTGAAACGGTAGATCTACAAACCAGAGCCAAATCTTATGGAGCTCCAGTCGCTCATGCAAATGAACCCTCCTCAAGTAAAAACCTGCCACTCCTAATGATATTCATATCGAAAGGCCAGTTGTTGATCTTGTGATTCACCCCCCTAAAGGGGCACTTCGTCGCACAACACACAATACATCTGCACGAGCCACCCAAAACTATAGTATTGTAGAAGACATGGCGTAAGCGTCGTTAGTTATGTAAGCGCTCGAAGTATTACAAATCTGCCGAGCACAAAGATAAGATTTTCTTTTGGCTATTGGTGGTATCGACCCTCAGGTTTGCATGCTTGCAGTTTTTGACATGGAAAAATTTAAACCTCCCCTTTCACACCAGCTTGCATTTCAGGTGCAAATATTTTCAGAAGGAAAAGGATTACACAGAACTTTCATTGACGAAGGTGCTTCGACCTGCATAATGTCGGCTTCATGTTGGCTCGCTTTAGGTTCTCCAAACATATCCCCATCATAGAATTCCCTTAAACTTTAGACGGCCACACTTTCATCCCAAAAGGTTACCTAGCTAGCTACCCCATCACCTTGAATGGGAAAACGGTAACGGTGGACATCGAAGTCGTAGATAGAAAGCTCGACTATAATCTATTTTTGGGTCACAGTTGGACTTATGCCATGACTGCCATTGTGTCTACTATCTTTCGCATCATCCTATTTCCATTAGATGGAAAGATAGTCATAGTGGACTAGCTATCCTTTTTCACCCCTGATTATTCCCCATTAACCAGTGGCTTTATACCCTTAGTGGGTGGTGTACATGACTCTTAGGTTAGTATCGGTAACGGTCTATTAAAGGGCTCTTCCCTGATGGGTTGTTTCCCTCTTTTGCCACCAATGGCTCCATAGATGGTCAATATGGTTTCATCCATTCCTCACAAACCGACCGATCCTTGGATCCTATCGGCCCCTTAAAACATTGACACTTACGGAGAACAAATGTCACTGTCAGTAGATAAATTGGCTTACCAGGCCATTCAATCTACATTCGAGTCTCTTGTCACTTTGGTCATGACCAACGCTACCACCGCCCCTCCCATAAATGCTCCTTCTTTCGATCCCCTCAATCAAGTCCTACCTATGGATGAAGCTGTTAGAGAGATCATGAGATTAAAAGAGTGACCTTGGGAGGACTCGCACCATCATGTTTTGATATCTAATTCAGATATGATGCCTCGTTAAATCCTGTCATCTAGTGTGCCTGAAATCATTTCCTCACCTTATACGACTATCCAAACTTTGGACTCGGAAGGAAACATGGGCAATATTTCAAAGAAATTACTCATTGATATTTATGTCATGACAGACATCATAGAAAACATCCAAGTTGTAGCAGATTTCAATCCTAAGGAAATTGCAAGCTTCACCTACCTTTTTAAGGAATTGCGCGATGTATTCTCTCGGTCTTATGAGGAAATCACTAGCATAGATCCTTCCATTGTCGAGCATAAGATAAATATATATGACAATGCTAAACCTATCCACCAAAGGCTTCAACCAGTCCACCCCCACAAAAAAGCAGCCATCAAGACTGAGGTGTAAAAGTTGTTACATACTGGTTTCGTTTACCTTGTTCCCTTAATAGAATGGGTTTCCAATTTGGTTCCTATCGATAAGAAACAAGCAACTATCCGCGTATGTGTTGACTATAGAGACTTGAACGTTGTGTGTCTGAAGGATAGTTATCTGACATCGTTCATTGACCAAATCATTGACGACTGTGCTGGTTGTGAGTCATTCTCATTCATGGATTGTTTCTCAAGTTACACCGAGATAGCTATAAAACACAAAGACCAGCACAAAACCGCCTTCGTTTGCCCATGGGGAATATTTTCCTATCGAAAACTCACATTCGGTTTAAAGAATGTTGGAGCAACATTTCAAAGGGCCATGGACTACGCATTTCATGATATCAGACATATCGTTTAGGCTTACTTGGATGAAATTCCAGCCCATTCGAAGAAGCAAGCACAACACCGAGATCATTTAAGAGAAATCTTTCTTAGCTGTCGGTTTTATAACATACATCTAAATCTTCATAAATGTGTTTTGTTTGTCAAGTTTGGACGCTTACTTGGATCATTATCTCCAAGTACAGGATTAGGGTTGATCCCGATAAGGTAAAGGCAATTACTCAATTTCCTGAACCACAATCCATTCTGCAGCTCCAACGTTTCAAAGGGAAAGAAAACTTCTTACAACGGTTCATTGTAAACTATGCTGAGCTGAAAAAAGGCTTTATGCACCTACCTAAAAGGGGAGTGTCATATCTTTTGGATGATCAAGCTCAATGATCATTTGATGCCTTGAAAAAGGTGCTTATATCAGCCCCACTCCTTAGCACTCCCAACTATGGGAACAACTTTCTTCTATACCTGGCAGTCTCGCCATCCTCTCTAGGAATGGTCTTGGTTCAAACACACGATGACTGGAGTGAGAATGTGATATATTATCTATCGAAAGGCGTAGCTAGGCCCAAACTTAGATATTCACATGTGGGAAAGCTGTCCTTGGTAGTTTCCTTTGCTGTCAACCATTTCCGACATTACATACTACTACGACAGACTACTGTCATTGCCTTGTACAATCGCATGAGACACATTTTGTCTCATCAAGTCCTTGGAGGGGAATATTCAAAATGGATCGTGATCCTCCAACAATTTGATTTGGTTTTCACTGCTACCAAGGTGAAAAATTCTTTAGTCTTCGCTGAACTTTTTTCGGATCTTCCCATTGTCGATCCTAACAAGATAGCCCATGATCCTCTTCCGGATGAAGCTTTATAACTGATTGGAAACAATGACCCTTGGTACGGTGACATTCTTATCTACCTCCAAGCGCAGCGTTTCTGCCTTGAGCTATCATCAGGTGACCACCATCGCATTCGCCACCAAGCATGGCACTATTTAGTCCCTAACGATATGTTATATCACTATGGTGCTGGTACAATTCTTCGACATTGCCTTACTCATGGGGAGGCGAAACACATTTTAAATGACTACCATGCTGGCGCATGTGGTGGTCATCTTTATGGCATATCTACTACTCAGAAAATTTTGCGCACAGGCTACTACTGGCTGACCTTGTTCAAAGATTGTATCAAGTCTATCTAGCAGTGCCATCCTTGTCAAGTGTTTACAAAGAAAATGCGTGCTCCTCCGGCCCTACTACACTTAGTTATCTCTATTGGCCCCTTTTCCATATGGGGGATAGACTTCGTAACTTGCAACCCTGTTTCCTCTACTGGACACAACTATATTATTGTAGTTGTGGACTATTTCATGAAATGGGCCGAAGCCCTTCCCACCTTTCGGACCGATGGAGAAACTGCGGTGCTATTCTTGTTTAATCATATCACCTGTCACTTTGATGTGCCTCGCACAATCATTACAGACCATGGGTCTCATTTTCAAAATCACATGATGTCTGAATTAACATTGTTGCTCTGTTTTTGCCAAGACCAATCATCCTCCTACTACCCCCAAGCTAATGGTTAAGTAGAAGCCATCAATGGCATCTTAAAACCATGATTCGTAGGTTAGTATGGAATCATAAAACCCACTGGCATCGAATGTTATACCCTACGCTATGGGCATACCGAACTTCAGTTAAAACTACTATAGGCCTCGCACCTTTTCAACTGGCTTATGGCCTGGAAGAAGTTTTACCAATCGACTGTCAGATTCCTTCCTTACAAATCATCATTGAACTCTTTCTTAGCACTACTATCAAAGAAGAGCACCTACTATACCTCAATCAATTGGATGAAACCTGTTGAGATGCCGAATTGGCACTCGAAGCCCACAAGCGCCAGGTCAAAGCCTAGTACGACAAAAAATTCAATCATCGTTCTTACCAAGAGGGAGATCTTGTTTTACTCTATGATAAAAAACATGACTTGTTGGGGGTAGGAACACTTCAACCCTTATGGCTCGGTCCATATGTCGTCAAGAAAGCCCTCTCAAAAGGGGCATATGAAATTCAGGATCGGGAAGGATTCCCACTCATTGAGCCTCGAAATGGTATCTATCTGGAAACGTATTATGCCTAGTACTGCACTAGGAATGTGCTTTGTAATTTCATGTATTTATAAGTTTCACTTCTTTTTTTGATGTGACTATATTTTTATTTATTTATTGAAGTATTTGTCTCATACATATTTCTCGTAATGCAGGTGCCTTCATTACCCTTAGCATAAGTAGGATACACGGATGGTGTCAGTCGTCACACACGACACATTACATCAGTTCCTTGGGTCATTTACACACCTGAGTTGGAACTGTTTCGTTCCGGGGGAGTCTTTCTCAATACTGCAACCAACAATATTACTGAGTACATGTCTGTAGTTTCACTTCTCACTGAAGCATCATCAAGGGACATCTCCAATCTAGTGGTTAGGTTAGACACTCAGCTTTTTGTTATGTAATTAAAAAATCATTAGCATGTTCATAATCCAATCTTGTTACTTCATTATTTAAGGGTATGACTCTTGGAACATCAATTTTAGGTTATCACATATGAACACATTCCTATAGAATTTAATACAGTTGTTGATTGATTGGAAAACTATGTGTTAGATTGGAATCTGTCTCATTCACTATAATTACATGTATGAAAGTAAATATTTAAACAATTAAAAATTTACAAAAACACTTAAAAACCATTTACATCATAAAATACCAAAATATTTGTAGATATATATATCGAATCCAGTCTTTTACATCAAAGTATTCCAAAACTTGAGTGTTTTAAGTACAAAATGGCTACTAATCCTAGCCATAAACACATGTTGCCTATACCAAAGTGCCTTCTAATAGAGCCTATTTATCATGAAATGATAACACTGCTTTAGCTATCCTCCGAAGAGGAACCAGAAACCACTCAGGCACACTGACTATGTGCCACTGTATATGAAAGGGGATCTCCCTCATAGGAAGGGGGGCCACACCCATGCTCAGTCTCTCCAGGTTCTTGAGAACCTCACGAAGACTGTCAACATCACCCCCCCATCAGGTAGTTGGCCTCCTCGCGTCACTTGGCGAGGTTCTCTTGTAGGTTGTACAAGTGCCACATATGTGTCAAGAAAAAAGCTTCATGTCAGTACTTGTTCACCAATAAAATCAACAAAAACATAACATAAATATTAAAAAGCTTAAAAATACTTTAAGTACTCTCAAAATCATTCTTAACTTGAGGCCCCTAGTTTGTTCCAGGTGGTAGAATCAAGTTAGGGTCACCGGTGAAGTCCATGCCCTCATAGACATAGTCGTCAAGCATCACAATCTGGCCACAAAGCCATTTGAAGAAATCTTCTTCGAAAAAGTGTCAAATAGGTCCTCCTCTTGTGCAAGGATCAAGTGATGCCCACCGCCCCTGTCTAGGCTCCCTCGGATAAAGGGGACCTAAGCTCATCTACGAGTGCATAATAGGTACCCTCTCAAGTACGAATGAGACAATGAGAGTGCCATATCCAAAACTCTGTTGGGTTTGATTCTTGCATGTGGTCAATTCTACCTTCAACTGACAAAGCACTGCCTCAAACCAGTTGAATATTTGAGGCTGGACACAGTCAACTGCAAGTAATAGTTGGGCCTTTGTTGCAACGTGGGGGCTCTTTGACCCCACCAAATGCACAATCAACCATAAAATGGCCCTCATAGATCTGGACCTAATCCTCTCTGTTCTAGACATTTTTGTGCCTTGCAGCATGAAGCATGAAATGTCCATAATCTAAGGGATCCAAAGTCCCTAAACATGTTGTTCCTACCCCTAGAGGAACAAGGTCAGCAAACCACAACACTGAATAAAAGTTCTCCACCTGAAAACACTCAAAAACAAGGCAATTCTGGATCATGTCAACTGCTCCACTAAGCATCTGCGCTGAATGTCAACTGCTCCACTGTCTACCTACGTTGAATGTCAACTGCAAAGAAGGCTACCTGCGCTGGGCAAGTTTGGACATGTGGCACAGTCATTCCTCAAGGTGTCAATGCCCAGGAAGCTTCCAAAATGACACTTGGATCAGGGAATTCGACTGGTGATGAGTAAGAGGTTCTAGATCTCCAAGTGGAAGCAAGAACCTCCAAGTGGACTCAAGAACTGAAGAATAACTGAAGTGAGAGAGGACACTAGTCAGCTTCATGCCAGCCTCAAGCTGACTCATCCTTTCTCCAAAACGCCTATATATAGATCTCTCTCATGAGGTCTAGGGAGGCTGGAATTTTGTGAATGTAAAGAATTGCTGTTGGTTTGAGTTTAGAACTATTGGGTGATTTGCTTTGAAGGAGGTGAAGAGAATATTTCTTTCTGCTGGGAAGGTGATGTTGGATTGGGCCTCTTATGGTTGTATCACTTCCTGAACCTTACTTCTTCCATTAATAAAGCATTTGAGGTTCTTCTATATGCATGTGTCTCAATGGTGTGTTGTTATACTTGTGTATTTGATTTATTCTAATCCTTGAATCAATTATGAATGTATGCTTCTTGTAGTTTCCCTCTCTTGCCATTTTGCAGGATCTTGGTGTAGCTGGGCCAGTGAAAGAGCAAGGAACTGAGGGCAAGCAGCAAAGAGAGAAGATTGGATCAATCATTAGCGAAAGACATCGGTTAGTGGATCTCTTTCTCCCCTCTTTTACATCTCATAAAGAAGTAATCTCAGATAGCTTTGCTTTGATTGTTGCTAAGGAACTATCACCCTTAGAGTGGGATAGGGTCATTCCGTATTGGATACTTTTCCCAACAACAAATTGGCGACTCCACTGGGGAATGTATCTTGTTGGTTGTTTGTGTTTTTGCTATTCATTTCCTAAACACAGGGAGTACCGAATCGAACTGCATTTGGATCTTTCAAATGCAAAGTAGAGGGCAGCTACTCTAGCTCAGTTTCTGGGCATGTTTATGATTTGAAGAGCTGATCCACAAGGACTCTGAACAGCTCTTAGTGATAGCTTTTCATCCTCCTTTTCATCCTTTAGTGTGTACTTGATTGGTAGCTTTGATTTGGCCAAAAACTGTTGATTTCTGAGCAATCTGTGACCCGGAAACCAAGAGAAACGAGAGTTTCTCTCTTCGTTGCAGGCACTGTGAAGGCAGTCTGCATTTCATCGCAGGTCCCGAAGGGGCTACCTGCACTGAATGTCAAACTGACAGTGTTCTACCTGCGCTGAACCAGTGTGGCCTTGTGCAACTAGGTTTCTCTGCTTTCTGTTGCCCTGTTTTCATCCCTGTTTTTGCAGCCTGTTATCAGTCAATGTACCTATCTGAAACCACCTTTCTTTGCCACTATTCTGCCTCGGTTGTATAAAGAAACTGTATTTGTTCTTTGTGTATTTCTTATATATCATTTGCAATTTCCCATAACGAAAGTGAACTAGTCTTGCTGTGGCCTCTTAGATCTAGACCTGTGATAAGTGTCGTTCTGATCTTAAGAGTTAGTTTGTTTTCTATTCATAGCTGATTGAGCTTTTGCTTTCCTCATATGGTTTGAATTTATGTATTTCTAGTGTTGAAACAAGTAAATCTTAAGGTGTCTTTTGATTTTGGACAAAAGCTTGTTTACTTTCACTTGAAATTGAATTCAAAGTTATACAACAGCTTTCTTTTTGTAGTACACCAACATTAAGAAAGAGAAAAGAAATACCTGCATTGTGCATGTGCATTTTGACAGCTTGCATGTTGATTTAGGAAAAAGTGCATTAGTGTGTGCTCTATGATCTGTGTGAAAAGATGATGTCTTTCTTTTCCCTCAGTAGTTAAGATTTTCATAAGTTGAAAAGATTGAAAAAGCTTGCTTCTCATCTTTAGACTGCATTTAGGAGTTGTACCATACATCACGTGGTGATCCATAAAGGCAAACTGCTAAACAAGATCAACCTAAAATAAATTGAATTTACATAACAATGCTTTGAAACATAACACAAACACATAGAGGTCTAAGCTAGAGACGTGTTCTGGCGTCGTTAAACGTGATATCTTATCAGTGAGTGGTTGGGTGATTCCTCCACGGTGAAGCGATAAGTATCAATACGGACTTGTGCTCCCACGTACCGTCGTGTATATATTGGGAGACCCCTATAGGAATAAAACCTTTATCCATAGGAAGTCGTGTCGGCCACCCTACTGATCGCAACGCAGTGAACACAGCATTCACGAAGATCGACCACCCGTACCGTAAAACGTATTCTGTGGTTTTGCGAAAAGTTTGGCACACCCTCTGCCTAGAACTCCAGAGTAGTTTCTTTTGGCCTTTTTCAAACTCTATAACTGAAAAAGTCTATCCGAGCATTTGTCACTTCGGGCTCGTTAAAACATCGAAGGAGACTAGAGTCATCTTTAGCTGTTTCTCGACTCTTAAAAAGTGAAAAAGCAAGTTGTGTCTAAAGCGTCGTTATAAAATTTATTTTAAACGGAACATAATCACCTCCTATTCCTGCGTTGATCTGTAGGTTGAGAACATGGAACGCACCAACCAAGGAATTCCCCATGATGGAAATCCTAGTCCTTTCCCCTCTTGGGGAGAAGTTGGTGCGCCCCACATGGCCACATTGTCGCTTCCAGGACTGACAATTGGCCTGCCAATTTGGCTATTCTCAACCAATGTAGTTCAGAACACCATGGTTCCTGAACAGTCGAGTCAACAGTTAGATCAGTCTAGAGCTGCCCACCAGCCTTCTACTTCCTATAACTCTTCCTCCAATCCTTCATCTTCGCAAGGTAGAGCCGGCAAAAGCCAAGCTCCCATGGAGAAGAAGGAGAAGAAGAAGAAGGAGCCTAAGGTGACTGGGGGCAAGCAAAAGACGTCTGACAAAAATCCACACACAGCACAGACCGGGCCTAAATCGCCATGTGTCATATGTAGAGGAGACCACTTCCATAGAGATTGTCCCTGTATTCCCCGGATACTAAGGGACTGGTCCCCTCGTTTGCACAGTTCGGGAGCATCAACCTCTGATAGCCATGTTGAATGCCTACCATCAACCAGCGAAAGTGAAGGTTCAAGACAAAGAGGGGGAGTGAGATCCCCCTACAGACTGTGTGAAGGCGATCACGCCATCCACCGTTGTCCCTTCTTAGACGAAGCGAAGAGAGTTTTGGAAGATTGTCCGGTTTCACCATTGAGACTTCCTCCTGGATACAAAAAACTCGTGCCAAGTCCTTCGTTGGTTGAGAATACAGTTGGCCCGCTCAAGTGTGTACAGCTGTAACAAGGGCCTTTTTCACCTCTAGTTATCTCACATTACAAGTCAATCCGGGAGCGTTTTGTTATTGTAAAGGGTATCTCAATTTGAGGCTATTTGTCAGAGTAATGCTTAGTAGTATAGGTCTAAGAAATACAAGAGTAAACGGATGCTAATCTATGGCTAAATTACTTTTGCATAAAGAAATCACACACAGCAACTTTACCAGTCAAGGGTACGGAAATAATAACCCATCCCTCTAGAAACTGATGAAGGATAAGGAATTAGAGTATGGATCATGGATCTGGGAGCATAATAGCGTCTGCTGTGTCTCATGACAGCCTTGATCCTCCTCCCACACAAAACCAATAAATGCAAGTAAAAAGGAACAGCAAGAAAGCAGAATGGAACGACAATTCAGAAATGCAACAGCAGTAAAAGTAACGGCAATAAAGAAACTAAATCTCGCAAGTTCAACACTCTCAATTCTTGGCATCAACTTACATACACAAAAAGAGCAATATTTTGTACAAGTAGACAGCTTAATCAAATGGAACAGCAAACCATCATAAACAGGAAACGTCAATCATATACAAAAGTAGACAGCTGAATCAAATAAACATGAAACGTCAATCATATGTACACATAATCTGAAATGATCACCAGTAGTCCACACACAATGTTAATTCCATCTTCTTATGATCGTCACTCCAACCATATGTAGCCAGAACATTCCACTTATAAATTCTGTAACAGAAGTGAACAACTCAGAATAATGTTATGTGATTAATTCTGGAAATATGATGTGAACTTGTTACAAAGGTTTGCAAAAGGAAAAACTACTGATGAACGAGTATGGAACAACATGTAAGTATATCAGATTATTAAGAACAATAAACAAACCACACAAAGCCAAACTGTAATGATACAATCAACCAGTGTTCGTTGGAGCCGGGCCCTTAGCTTCCAATGGCACACCGCCGTAGCTTACTTCAGATGCAGAGAGAAGGTAACACCAAATATATTATATTAACGCATCAATGATAGTACAGCAAAACTAAGTCTCAAAGAGACTCGATAGTCTGAGTTTAACCAACTGAAGTCTGTGAACAGAAAGTAAAGATACAAGATAATCAAAAAGTCCCTAAAGTCTTCGATGCTGCCCCGTTTTATACAAGTAATGGCGGAGTTAACTAGACAACAAAATAATTGAAAGTAACGATCCCTCAGGATCAAAGATCCTGAGGGCTCTGTCAAACTGTTAACTCCTCTCTTTTCTTTGCCTAGTCTTCCAAACTGACAGTCCTTCATCTCGTCCCGGATTGATCTGCCGTGATTTACTCGCCCTGGTCTGGATTTTATTTGGTTTTGGAGGGACAGCCGTTATCTCCTCATGGAACTCTCGTTTTGCACCGCGCCTTCCTCCTTTTGTCTTTTCCTGCATAGAGAAGATAACTATTAGTAATTGGGTCATTCGTGCTCATTTTCATTACATTCTCCTTATTTTATAACAAAGAAAAGGTTACAACTATTGCTTGAAACACCACTAAGTTACTCGTTAAAACATACCTTTCCAATGCTCTACACACCCCCCGGCTTACTCTGTTTCATGGCCTCATGAAAACGTTATAATTAACATGGAGAGCGGTAAGAGAATAGGCGGGAGAGAGCACCTCGTGAGGAGGTCTGCAACCATGGTGAGCAACCAGATTATCAAAGAATTGATTCAATTGATCTGCAGGCATATCATACAAGGCCTGGTACCCAGGTGCAGGGTGCCAAATAATTGGGCTACGGAACCGATATCCTAACCAAGACGGCCCAGCTTGTAGAATGCGCTGGCCATAAAGGCTCAACCGTTCAGCAGCCAGCTCAAAATTCTCGTATTTGAATGGCTCCCTGAGCTGGATGCTTGGGGTAGAAATCCGATAACGGAATTTGGCAGCATCCAGGGCAGCATCCTTAATAGCCAAAAAATATTCCAAGCTATTTCGGATCAAATCCTCATGCATGGGTCCTAGCAGTTCTATGACACCCGAGGTTCTCATAAGGCTTTTGTGAGATTGCCATAGGTGGACTGGGTCTCTAGGCTCGGCCCTGACCCATAGATCTAGGTCGTTCTCCTGCCTCTGAAAGGCATTGTAAGCCCTGAGCCACTTTAACTGATTAACCCCAAATGAAACAAAGGCTTGTAGATTTATATCTCCCACGAAAGGGCCAGGGTTTAAATCAGTTTCCTGCTCAAGCACCATGTTGTGCAAATAGAATTCACATAGTAACCGTTGGACCTTAACCCCATAATGTTTGCAACAATCAATAAAATCATTAACAGTATTAATCTGAATAGGGGCACCTGCACTGACAGCTTTTATTTTCAATCTTAAGTATCTTTCAAGGAGAAACAAAGCATAATTCTTTGCAGGGACCCTGCAAGTCAAAACATCATTATACAGCGAACATACAGTGTCCAATTGTTTAATAACAGCATCTAGTCGACGTGTTACCTTGGCAACCTTTTCCTGTTCCTTCTGCCATCCTTCGAAGGCCTGACTGTCTGATTGACTCATGTTCCGCAGTTGCTGCTGCAGTTCTTCATATTTTTCCCGAGGGATCATTTGTTCCTTTAACTGCTCAGCTTCCCGCTGCAACTCCTCGTATTTTTCCCGAGGGATCATTTGTTCCCTTAGCTGGTCAGCCTCCTGTCAAGCTTGCTTCATCTTGTGGTGCAAGGCCTTGGTTTTTGGATCCCTTTTCCATGATTTCTCAGAGGTAGGGAGTTTTACCTGGACCTTCACGTTTCGCTGCCTGGAATTCGTATCCCGAATTATCCCTAAAGGTGGTGCCTCAGTTTGGATTGCTTTGTTTTCCCTTTCTTTCTTAACATGAATAAAGGGGTACGATGGCCCCTCTGTAAATGGAATGTCGTCGTGCAGCTCGGTTTTGATTGGAACGGCAGTTGGTCCCAATGGGCTATTTGGAACAGCAGTCTGTTCCTCAGCATCAATAGGAACGGCATTCTGATGTTCCATATCAGATGGAACGTCATTTTGTTCCTTAGTGCTGGTTGGAATAGCCGTAGGTCTATCAGCAGAGTATTGACCTACGAGACGCCTATAAGCCCCTTGCCTTCTCTTCTGACAGGACCCTGCTACGTTTGTCCTTCTTTTTCTCCTTATGGTCCTTCTTATTCTCAGACTGGCTTTCAAACTTCGAATTTTCTGCCGAAGCTGGGCTATAATATTCAGCAGTCTCTGTTGTTTCTTTCTCAATTTCTTAATTTCTCTTGCCTCGGCAGTGGGTGCATGAGTGGCCCTCAGTTCTGCTCCTCTTTCCTCGAGGGTTTCTTCTGGCATTCTAGGAACGGACTGTTCTCGATAAGCGTTTTCATTCCCCACGTCATCAGCAGGTGGGTTTTCTTCTGGTGTCTTGGGAACGGGTTGTTCCCGGTTGATATCTACATTTTCTTTGTCGATAACAGGGAGGTTTTCTCCTCCTGCCATTTCTTCATGCAATTCTTCATGCGTCTCTTCCCTAGAGGGTCCTTCAGGAGGGTTTGCTGGACTGGAAGGTGAAGCATAATCTCCCAGGCTGGCCAAAATAGTGGCCAGCTCTTCTTCCTCCACGGCGACCTGTGGAGGGCTGTCCCCCAATTGTTCCATCTCCTCCTCCTGAATTGGCTGCTTAGTGGCTGCCTTCGTATAGCCAGCTTCGGCCTCAGAGTCAGAATGTTCATTTCCTTCCTCGGCTTCTGCTTCGCTCTCAATTCGTTCCACTTTTTCCCTCAAGGGTTCCTATTCTGGCACTGGTGGCTCATCTGTTATTTCGATCGGCTAGTCAATGGTTAGCTGGATTTTCTCCAGCCTGCCTCTTATTCTTGCCAACCGAGCTGACTTCCTAGGCCTCTCGGGCTGTTCAGGTGTGCTGGCCACCTGTTCTTCTACCACCACCTTTCTGCGTTTCTCAGATTTTTCTGGCGTGCCAGAGGAATGCCTACGTTTCGAGGCAGCACGCTCTTCTGTGGCCCGTTCCTTATGTTTTTCTGCATGTCCAGATGCTCTAGAGGAACATTTTCGTTTTACTGACTCTGTTTGTTTCTTGGGTTGCTCGGGTGTATCCAAGGGATGCTTGGGTTTTGGTGATTCTCTGGGCTCCTTGGGTGCTTCAGAGGTACTAGCGGGATGCTTAGCCTTTGGGGATGGTGATGCCACTCCCCCTCCAATTGTTGTAATAAGCTCCCCCCAGCTACTCTGCTGCTAAGTGAGACTGTAGCTCACTATCAGGCGAATCAACCCATGGTGGCTAACCACTGCGTCTTCATGGTGTGCCCTTTTCAGGCTCCGAGAGGCATCATGCAGTAATGAATTTAATAATGCAGGGAGGTTCACAGAACATTTTCCTTTTAACACAGCCAGGAGCTTAAGGTGACGCGGTCTTACCACATCTTTTCGCCCTTCGCAGGTGATGTAGCTCTGCACCACCTTTGCCAATTCGCTCCAGGGTTCTCCTAGCATTGCTGGCAGCACTCCTTTTCCCTTCACTGTTAGGTTCTGTCCTTCGTCTTGGAAAATTTCTATGATCTTTTGCAACCTCTCCTTCTTTATCGTCCATATTGGTCCTGAGGCTGGTAATCCTGTTACTTCCGTGATTATTTCCTCCGTGACCATTATCTGCTTCCCACCCACTACGGAGTGTTCTTCCTGCAAATTCTGCAGGAATTCCATGGCCACAGTTTCATTTGATTCACGCAGGCGGCTAAAATAAGTTAGCCACCCCGCCCTTTCTAGGATTTCCTGAGCAGCTTCGGAGACTACTAGCTCACTAGGCTCGCTTTTGATAGCCTTGCCTCCCATGGTTCTGTTTCGAGATCCTAGATGGAACAACAATTACCTGTCGCAAAGAACGTAATCGCAGCAAGAAAAAAAACACAGAGCATGCATGAAAATTGATTGTAAATAACAAATTATTGCAAAAATAGCATTGTCATGCCGTTAACCCATATCGTACCTTCGTACCATATCATCTCCGAATGATGTGCTAACACGTGGCCGGCGGAGTAATGAGGTCACCTCCCCCCTCGCAATATGATAGGCTGTCCCAGCCGTCAAATGGAGGAGGAGCCGTCGTCCCGTCACCAAGTCATAAAGGAACAGCATATAGAGTTTTGCCATGATTCAGATTAGACAAAGAAATACCGAGATCGAGGCGAAAGGTAGATCGCGTTTTGCATAAGCCTGCGTGATGTGATGCAAAACAGGAGGATAGGACATCTGGCACTCATATAAGGTCTGAGGTAGTCATAGTCAATACCTTTGCCATGATTGGTGGTGATAGATATTCATGCGACATATCCATCAAAGTGTAAGATATAATTATTACAAGGATAGAAAGAAGTATTTAATATGATCCAAATTGGTGTATATATTACGACTCTGATACCATTAACAGAGCTCTGCTGCCGACAGGTGTTCATAACCTTGGCAGAGTTGTTTATTTCACCCCGGAACCATGGTCCTTTTTGTATTTTTGAAGAGAAATTCTTTGTCAAAATGCAGGCCATCATGTTGGCTTGGTAACCAGATAACCATGGTGCCATTCACTAGAGAGGCGCGAAACGTGGGCAGGCCGGCTCGTAATGAGACCCCCTGTTCCAAGGTTTGTAGTGAACCCGTTGGACCATATCCCTGGTGTGGTGGCCATGATGGGAATGCCACTTCGCTTCCAATCCTATGATCATAGTAGGTTGGTTCTTTAATGAAACCCCCTATCCTGCATTTGACAAGTAATTTGTTTTTATTTTGCTTTTGCCTTTTTTTCCCTTTTTTTTTTTTTTTTTTTTTTAACAGAATTTGCTCTTGTATAATTACACATAAGGGTGGTTCAGCCCTCCTTAAGAGTGGGAATGGCAGAAGAAGTCTTGTCATCCCAGTAGGAAGATATAAATCTTCTGTTCTTATTTCCAAGTAATAATAGAGAAAGTTGTAGGAACTCAACATGATGAAATTTTCCAACAAGGCAGAGGAGGTGAGACCATGACAGCAAAG
Source organism: Pinus tabuliformis (assembly GCA_031772625.1). Lineage (NCBI taxonomy): Eukaryota > Viridiplantae > Streptophyta > Pinopsida > Pinales > Pinaceae > Pinus > Pinus tabuliformis. Next base: position 1,214,924,116 of record CM062816.1, read on the forward strand.
ATGATGAGTGTGTGGATCCTTCCTTTGTTGTTGCATCAATACTAGGGCTGTTAAAGATAGCGATTTATGATATGCTGATCTCGATATATCCTGACTTTTATATTGATTGCATAAATATATAGCTGCTACTTATGGCCTTGGAAAGAGGATGGACAACACATCCTTTATATGAAAGGGACAAGAGCATACTACTCCTTTTTGAAAGGGAGGGTGAGGAGGAGTTCATTTGATGTATTGTCTTTAAAAAAAAAAAGGCAGCAAAAGCACATAAATGCTGTTTCCTTTGAAAAAGGAACAACCAAAGATACTCAAGTGCTGTTCCTTTTGAAAAGGAACAGCAAGAACACACAAGTGCTGTTCCTTTTGAAAAGGAATAGCAAAAACACACAAGTGCTGTTCCTTTTGAAAAGGAACAGTAAGATCACACAAGTGCTGTTCCTTTTGAAAAAGAACAGCAAGAACACACAAGTGCTGTTCCTTTTGAAAAGGAACAGCAAAACACACAAGTGTTGTTCCTTTTGAAAAGGAACAGCAAAAACACACAAGTGTTGTTCCTTTTGAAAAGGAACAGCAAAAACACTCAAATGCTGTTCCTTTTGAAAAGGAACAGCAAAAACACTCAAGTGCTGTTCCTTTTGAAAAGGAACAGCAAAAACACACAAGTGCTATTCCTTTTGAAAAGGAACAACAAAAACACTCAAATGTTGTTCCTTTTGAAAAGGAACAGCAAAAACACACAAGTGCTGTTCCTTTTGAAAAGGAACAACAAAAACACTCAAATGCTGTTCCTTTTGAAAAGGAACAGCAAAAACACTCAAGTGTTGTTCCTTTTGAAAAGGAACAGCAAAAACACTCAAGTGTTGTTCCTTTTGAAAAGGAACAGCAAAAACACACAAGTGCTGTTCCTTTTGAAAAGGAACAGCAAAAACACTCAAACGCTGTTCCTTTTGAAAAGGAACAACAAAAACACTCAAGTGCTGTTCCTTTTGAAAAGGAACAGAAAAAACACACAAGTGTTGTTCCTTTTGAAAAGGAACAGCAAAAACACACAAGTGTTGTTCCTTTTGAAAAGGAACAACAAAAACCCAAAAGTGTTGTTTCTTTTGAAAAGGAACAGCAAAACACACAAGTGTTGTTCCTTTTGAAAAGGAACAGCACGCACAAATACTAAAAACATATATACAAAATTTACAATCTTATATACAAGATGTGGTAGTAAAAGATGAATTTCTTACTGATCTATAGGTGAGGAAGTTTTTGCTTCCTCACCCATAATCTCAATGTTAGTATCCTGGCGTAGCTGCTGACAAAAAGATTCCCGAGTGAGCGGTTTGCGATACAAACGAACTCGGTGGCCGTTTACCTTAAATGTATATCCAGACCCATCGATTGTGATCAGAGTAAGGGTCCCATTGTCATGGACTTTTTGAATCTCGTATGGTTCCAACCAACGAGTCTGAAGCTTGCCCGGGAAATCCTGAAATCTAGAATCATATAACAGAGCCCAGTCTCCTTCGTGAAATATCTTGTTTTTGATAAGCGCATCATGCCATTTGGCTCGCTGCTGTTGAATGAGTGCTGTATTCTGTAATGCAGAGAGCCTTATTTCGTCTAATTCATTAATTTGCTATAATCGATTTTTCTGTGCTTCACTTAAATCCAATTCGACTTCTTGGGCCGTTCGCAGTGTTTGGATCTCGAATTCTATAGGAAAAATGGGTTGCTTTCCAAACACTAAGTGATATGGTGAATAGCCAGTGGTGCTTCTCCATGTGGTTCGATAAGCCCACAGTGCCTCGGGTAGTCGGGCAGACCAATCACGCCGATGTGAGGCAACAGTTTTTGTCAAAATAGACTCTATTACCTTGTTGCTGCTCTCCACTTGCCCATTTGCCTGAGGATGATATGGGGTAGTAATTTTTTGCTGGACATGATAGTTATTGAGTGTTGCAGCTAATTGATGCCCCACAAATTGTGGTCCTTCGTCTGTAATTACTTCCCTCGGAAGACCATAACGTACAAACAAATGGAACAAGAACTGTATTACCGAATCTTCTGTGGCTCTAGTCAATGCCTCCGCTTCAACCCATTTGGTAACATATTCAGTTGCCACCAAAATGTAGGTTCTTTGGTTTGATGGCAGGCTGATGGGTCCGACGAAGTCCAGAGCCCAGCGTTCGAAAGGTTCGATCACTAATTGAGGCCGCAAAGGCATTTCGTCGGCTGGACCAGGTAGTCCTGCACGCTGACAGCTATCACAGGCCTGGAAAATTTTTTTCGCATCTTTGAAAATTGTAGGCCAGTAATATCCCGTTTGTACCACTTTATGTGCTGTTCTTCGATCAGCAAAATGTCCTCCACATGGCCCATCATGTCAGGCTTTCAAGATATCAAAGATTTCGTCCTCTCGAATACATCTTCTAATTTCCATATCTGCTCCTGTGTGAAACAAATAGCCCCCGACCCACGAAAATCGATTGCTTCTCTGAACAATCTGCTTCCGTTCATTGGGGGTTAAATGTTTTGGAAGCTTACCTACTGCAAGATAGTTAGCAACATCAGCGTACCAGGGAGTCTGAACAGCGACAGCAAATAAGTGTTCGTCTGGAAATTGGTCCTCGACTGCTGCCGCTTCAACTGACTTTGGTATTCGTGAGAGGAAATCCGCTACAGGGTTCTCCTTCCCCGGTCGATCTCTGATTGTAATATCAAATTCCTGCAACAGGATCAACCACCTGGTTATTCTTCCATTTGTAACAGGCTTATTTGCTAAATACTTAATAGCATAATGGTATGTATACAAAATAACGGGATAGCCTGTAATATAGTGTCTAAATTTATTAACAGCGTGTATCACAGCTAAAAATTCTTTTTCGGTGACAGTGTAATTTAATTCAGCCAGAGCCAAATTTTTGCTGATGTAATAGATGGCGTATGGTCTTTTATCCTCTTCTTGGCCCAGAACTGCACCGATTGTTGTGTCTGAGGCGTCAGTTGAAATTTGGAATGGTAAATTCCAATTAGGTCCTCGGAGAACTGGAGCTGTAGATACCAGCTTCTTTAATTCTTTGAAGGCTCGATCACATTTCTCGGTCCATAAGAAGTCAACATTTCCAGTTAATGCATGTAAAGGTGCGGCAATATGTGAATAATGTTGTATGAATCGTCTATAATACCCGGAAAAACCAAGAAAACTGCGTACCTCTGTTTGATTAGTGGGCGTTGGAATAAGCAAAAGTATTTGAATTTTAGCCGGGTCTACCTGAATACCAGCTGCTGAAATATAGTGTCCCAGAATGAGTCCTTCGGTCATCATCATGTAACACTTTTCGTGACTCAAGCAAAGTCTGGTGGCGATGCAGCGCTGTAGGACTTTTTCGAGAGTATCTAGAGCTGGATCAAAGTCATCTCCATATGGCGTGAAGTCATCCATGGAGACTTCCAATCCATCATTAATTAAATCTGCAAAGATACTAAGAACAACCCTTTGGAATGTGGCTGGAGCATTACATAAACCAAAAGGTAAGACTTGATAAGCGAACGTTCCCCAGGGACAAGTAAAGGTAGTCTTATCCTGGTCTTCAGGGGCAATCTGAATCTGATTGTATCCGCTGAAGCCATCCAAGAAAGAAAATAATTTCTTGCCTGCTAAGGTGTCCAGTACCTGATCTATGAATGGAAGAGGGAAGTGATCTTTTTGTGTGGCTTTGTTTAATTCTCTATAATCCACACAGATCCTCCATTTCCCGTTCTTTTTAGGTACTACCACAAGTGGAGAGACCCATTTGCTGTCAGAAATAGGATAAATAAAATCAACATCTAAAAGTTTCTGAAGCTCAGCTTTTACAACATCTTTTAAATGGGGGTTGAGTCTTCTTTGCGGTTGTCGAACAGGTCTTGCATCTTTTTCGATATAAATATGATGTGTGCATAGCTAGGGATCAATCCCTTTCATATCAGGATAGTCCCATGCAAATGCCTCCTGATACTTTCGTAACAGCTGGATGAGTTTCGTCTCTTGATCTGGTGTCAGATTGGCGTTAATGTTTAAAGTTTTCCCCGGTTCAATTTGCACTACTTTGCTATTAGCGACAGAAGTCACAGGTATAATTTGGTCATGTTCGTTTTTTAGAGGATCCTCCTCTAATTCGTTATCAAATGCCGCTTTTAAAACATTGTGTATACGATGTGGATTCTGTTTGATTAATAAATTTATTGATAGCATCGTCTTCCATTTGATCTTTGAAATCTAGCGCTTCCTGGACTGTTAATGGGGGTCTAATATTGTCAGTGCTATATGAGGCAGGGCGCAGGTTGGTTCTCATCATCGTGATGCTTGGCTGCGCTGGAGGGTACAAGATTAAATTTTTGATATCCGGCCCTCTGGTTATGGTCATGTTTCCCTGCCGGCAACCAATGTAGGCGTCAGCAGTAGCGAGCCATGGTCTACCTAGAATTAGCGGATGTCCATCTAGTCGGGTTCTCGGATTAATTATCAGGAAATCGGTCGGGTATTCCCAGGAATCCACTGAAACCATGACATCATACAAGGTGCCTTCTGGTCTAATTACTGATCGGTCAGCTAGTTCTAACAAAGTGGAAGTAGGTTCTACCGATGTAATTCTGAGCTTCTGGCAAGTCGATGTTGTCAGGATGTTAATTGCAGCCCCTAAATCAACTAAGACGTTGGTCAAGGTCTGCCCATAGATTTGAACAGTGACAATTGGGTTTCCAGGGTCCTCGTATTTAACTAGTGTTTCTTTTCCTGATAGGAGGTCGGATAAGGTGCCGACTACCTGGACTCTTAGGTTAGAGGTTACATTTCTTTTTGATTTTCTGCTACACAGGTCTTTTATGGTTTTTGCATATATGGGGATATCCTGTATAGCTTGAAGGAATGGAATTCTTATATACAAGTTTTGTAGTTCTCCCAGAATATCAAAGTCTCGATATTGTGTTGGTCGTGGAATGGCCAATCGTTCTGGGAAAGGTGGAGGAGATGTAATTACTTACTGATGAGCTTGGTCTTTATTTACATCTTCATGTTGTGATGGCTGTTCTATAGGTAACTGATCTTCGATGTGAGTTGTTCTATGTCCCTCAGTTTCTATTATTCACCCAGATCTTAACTGAAGATCGTTGCACTCCCGCAGATCAGAATCAATCTCTGAGGATTCTATAATTTGAAGAGATTGAACTGGTCTATTATTTGGATTAGGGTTGGGTTGGGCTGGGAGCTGCGGTCTCAGATTAGGCTGGGGATTTTGTTGTAAGGCTGGCAGAGTTGGTTGAGGGAGTGGAATTGATCCTGCTGGCTGATATGTCGATCTTGGCCAGCGTGTCTGCCAGGGTGAACCTTGCGAAGTAAAAGGGGTCCACTACGGAGGATATGAATTATTTTGCCAATATGGCAGGGGATAAGGGAAGTTTGGCCAACCAAATTGGGTCATCCAAGGATTCGGAGTAGGAAACATTTGAGGTGACCAATTCGAAAACGGGGGCTGAGACTGGTTTTGCCACATATTCTGTTGCTGAGCATTGAACTGCGGAGGTTGAAAAGAAGAGGAGGGATCTGAAAACATACCAGATTGCCTAGGCTGCCATTGACGATGCTGGTTAATAAAATATGCCGATTCTGGCTCCTCTTCTGCTTCTTTGTATACTGCCTTCAAACCAGGAAGTGAGGGGCAGCTTTCAGTCAGGTGGTCCTTGGTACAGATTGCACATATTTGGACTGTATCCAGCGGGCATTCCTTGTGGCTATGTTTCTTCCTACATCGAGGGCAAAAAACCGCTAGATTCTGTTCCGCCTCTGCTTGCTTCTGTTTAGCCTGCACAATATCAAGCTGTGTGGTTAATGTCCCCAGGATATCAGTTTTAAAATTTTCTAGCAAATTTCCAAGTTCCACACGCGTTACTCCCTCCGTTGATGTTCTATTATCTCTGGTAAAGTGATCATATTCTGCTGGTTTTATCCTCGTGCTGCCTCTTGAGCTCCTGATACACAGATCAATGATATCAGCAAAATTTTCCTGATAAATGTCTCCTTTCCCCATAATATTCAACGTTTCAATCCATTGTTCTTTCATACCTCTAATTAATGCGGTTTTCAACACGTTATCAGGCAGAGGTAACGATGCATAGGGAGATCTCTGCAAGTTATATTGGAAACGTTCCACATATTATTCTAGAGTTTCGTTTGGTCTAGCTGACATTTGAAAGATTTCATCTTTTAGTTCTCTTGACCTACAGTAATCCTGATATTTCTTTAAAAAGGCTTCTTTCATTTGATCCCAATTGTTAATAACCCCACCACCTAAGCCCATAAACCATCTTAACGCAGCCCCTTTTAATGTGGAGGGGAACAATTTTAGTTTCTGGGGATCGGTGGTGTAATCGTATCCTCTACATAATACATCAAATTCGAACAAGAATGCATCCGGATCTTCTGATGTAAGGCCATGAAATGTGGGGATATGCTGGAGAGGGATAGCTTTCATGGGCGCATTTGCCGCAGAATCTACTATAGGATATTGCAATGTGGAGGTCTGGGCATTTGGCTGATTCTACGCCATGGGATCGAATATATGCCAGTAGTCTTCAGGAATTTCCAAGAGAGTGTTCCTTGGTTGAGAAGGGATAGTCTTAACAGGAATTGTTTTGACAACACTTCCTTTATCAGGGATGATGATGGTCCCAACTGTCTGAGGTGAATGAATTCCTTCAACGAGGATTTTTACAGTGCTTCCTTTATCCGGGCTATTTAAAGGCTGGTTTGGTTCAATAGGAGATCTAGGTTCCCCGATTTCCCCTGTTTCTCCTCCTCCTTCGCAAAGGTTACTAAGATTCCCTTCGTGCAATAGTCCAGGAGTCAAATTTTCAATTTCTTGAAAGTCCTGCTCCTCTGTTTGACTGTGCACTTCAGCAAAGGCTTCAGATGGTGATCCTGAGGCCTGAAGGGAACTAGTAGGTTGTTTAGAAGTGATTTTCTTATAACCTACTGATGGCTGAGAGTCGGCTTTCTTATAGATTTCGTCTATGAAGGTCGTTCGTCCAAGGGTTACCGGCCCCTTGGCTTTGGATGGAGGCTTTTGATCTTTCTCTGGCTTTTTCTGCTTAGTCATGCACTCCAATTAAACTGCTAAATCCTATTTAAGCAATCAATTCTGCTAGGAAAGCGGATAGTGGAGCAGGGCTTTTACATGCTCCGTACGCAGGTTCTTACCTTCCGTTTTTAAAATCCAACTCTCCCCTAGCAGATTCGTACACTACCCTGTTTAAAAGACAAATGGCTATACCCTTTCCCCGACAACGGCGCCAAAATGTAGAACTGTAACAAGGGCCTTTTTCACCTCTAGTTATCTCACATTACAAGTCAATCCGGGAGCGCTTTGTTATTGTAAAGGGTATCTCAATTTGAGGCTATTTGTCAGAGTAATGCTTAGTAGTATAGGTCTAAGAAATACAAGAGTAAACGGATGCTAAGCTATGGCTAAATTACTTTTGCATAAAGAAATCACACACAGCAACTTTACCAGTCAAGGGTACGGAAATAATAACACATCCCTCTAGAAACTGATGAAGGAAAAGGAATTAGAGTATGGATCATGGATCTGGGAGCATAATAGCGTTTTCTGTGTCTCACGACAGCCTTGATCCTCCTCCCACACCAAACCAATAAATGCAAGTAAAAAGGAACAACAAGAAAGCAGAATGGAACGGCAATTCAGAAATGGAACAGCAGTAAAAGTAACGGCAATAAAGAAACTAAATCTCGCGAGTTCAACACTCTCACTTCTTGGCATCAACTTACATACACAAAAAGAGCAATCTTTTGTACAAGTAGACATCTTAATCAAATGGAACAACAAACCATCATAAACAGGAAACGTCAATCATATACAAAAGTAGACAGCTGAATCAAATAAACAGGAAACGTCAATCATATGTACACATAATCTGAAATGATCACTAGTAGTCCACACACAACGTTAATTCCATCTTCTTTTGATCATCACTCCAACCATATGTAGCCAGAACATTCCACTTATAAATTCTGTAACAGAAGTGAACAACTCAGAATAATGTTATGTGATTAATTCTGGAAATATGATGTGAACTTGTTACAAAGGTTTGCAAAAGGAAAAACTACTGATGAACGAGTATGGAACAGCATGTAAGTATATCAGATTATTAAGAACAATAAACAAACCACACAAAGCCAAACTGTAATGATACAATCAACCAGTGTCCATTGGAGCCGGGCCCTTAGCTTCCAATGGCTCACTGCCGTAGCTTACTTCAGATGCAGAGAGAAGGTAACACCAAATATATTATATTAACGCATCAATGATAGTACAGCAAAACTAAGTCTCAAAGAGACTCGATAGTCTGAGTTTAACCAACTGAAGTCTGTGAACAGAAAGTAAAGATACAAGATAATCAAAAAGTCCCTAAAGTCTTCGATGCTGCCCCGTTTTATACAAGTAATGGCGGAGTTAACTAGACAACAAAATAATTGAAAGTAACGATCCCTCAGGATCAAAGATCCTGAGGGATCTGTCAAACTGTTAACTCCTCTCTTTTCTTTGCCTAGTCTTCCGAACTGATAGTCCTTCATCTCGTCCCGGATTGATCTGCCGTGATTTACTCGCCCTGGTCTTGATTTTATTTGGTTTTGGAGGGACATCCGTTATCTCCTCATGGAACTCTCGTTTTGCACCGCGCCTTCCTCCTTTTGTCTTTTCCTGCATAGAGAAGATAACTATTAGTAATTGGGTCATTCGTGCTCATTTTCTTTACATTCTCCTTATTTTATAACAAAGAAAAGGTTACGACTATTGCTTGAAACACCACTAAGTTACTCGTTAAAACATACCTTTCCAATGCTCTACAAAGTGGTCAGCTGAAGCATCAGTCATTGAAAATGAACGTACTGAATCCAGACTGGACGAAGGTCCAAAGGTCGAAACGACAGTTGACCCGGTTCTCCCTTCAGAAGTTTCACCTTCAAATGACACCGTCACTGAAGATTCATCTTCAAATGACACCCTCACTGAAGAGAATAAGGATGACACCATCCAGATTCTTTTCATCAACACAGACTCTGACGAGCGTCAGGGCAATGCGCCCATTCCTTTATCGCAGGAAGGAACATCGTCAGGGTCATATCCGGCCGTGTATTCGGTCCCACCACCAAGCAACCTGGTTGTGTCCTTTGATTGGAACCAACTAGGCGGACCCCGGTTGCCAGCCAGTATACCATTCAGAATCATAGTCCAAATATATAGAATGGTAATGGCTGGCACTATCATTGATGAAGGGGCACCTGTGAGTATCCTTTCCTGTATTGCTTGGAAAGCACTGGGTTCCCCGGTGCTTTTGCCTAAGATAAGAAATCTCTCAGGTTTCGATAAAGGAACCAGTCGACCTTTAGGGATCCTCCCCAATGTGCCTATTACATTGAAAGGGAAGGCCGTTCAAATGAACGTGATGGTCGTTCAAGGACCCTTGGATTATAACCTACTCCTTGGACGAGACTATATATATTGCATGGGAGCAATAGTCTCCTCACTCTTTAGAGTAATGTGTTTTCCACACGAAGGAAGAATGGTCAAGCTCGTAGACCAACTTTCATTTCCGGGATCACGCATCGCAAATAGTCACATACCAACCCTGAATGGTCTATTCAATCAAGAAATGTCTCCACCCCCAGTCCTTCTTCCCGATGAGTGCGAGTGATTCGGAAAGATGGGACTGGAACCCAGGGGGCATGCATCCTGGTCTGCTTCGGGTAGAGAAAACCTTGGGTGTAAGGTAGAATTTCCGCGGGAGAATATGACTAGTTCGTACCCCGTCCGTGGATGGAAGAGGGGTTGTTCTGGAATAAGATTCTTTTGTCAAAGTTACGTGTTTGAAAAAGTTCATTCACCCTTGTCTATTTCGGTAGACATTGCCGAGGAAGTGTTTTGTTGAAAGAATAACAAGACAATCTTTGGGTAACCAGAAAGAGGTAAGCCTCCCTCAATAACACAAATGTTTTGTCTTTGAGTAGTGTTCTTCTCTTGTCGCAAGTAGCTGCTCTCTTGTCGCAAGTAGCTGTTCTCTTGCGATCTTGCGAAAAATCTGTTGAAAGTTGGGCTGACGAGAAGACAAGTATCGTATAGACCCGTTAAAATTAACGAGAAGACAAGTATCGTTAAAATTGGACTAGCAAGACGACAAGTAGCTGTGAACACCCAAAGAAAAGCAGAGGTGGGAAGGAGGAGGGGCAGCCTTGAAATTGTATTCTATACCTGGGGGCATGCAACCCTTTTGGAGTGCAAGCAAAGAGCAGTTATTTATCTGTTTTTTGGATTAGCCGTTTCCGAACTTGCATAAAGAAAGGATGAGTGAGCATAGCTTTGGTAAGGCGCAAGCTCTATAAAAAATGGGATATTTCAGGAGACATTTCTTATCTTATGACTGGTATTTCGAGCAGTTTTAGCATAAAGTTCATGCTCGTTAAAAAATAAACGCAAGATCCGAGCAGTTTTAATGTGGTCTTCATGCTCGTTAAAAAATAAATATAAGCAGTGAGCAATGTTTCCTCCAGAGTTTAAGCTCATTTTTAACTAAAAAATGAACCTATCCCGGTAAATAACCGCTGTGATCGTAAATTTATCAGCCATAAAAACCTTGGTCATGTTTTGCACCTGCCACCTCCACCGTCATTTGGCCGATCGTTCACCTCCATATGATTGTTTACCCATTTTGAGGAACAGCTGCGAAGAGTGATTTCACCTAGCCATCCTTGTGACACTACCGTGATTGGAAAATTCCAACTTGTACCTGGAATCTGTTGCTATCCCTGTTTATCACTCGTTCCTCAAAAGACGAGTCTTCTTTGAGCTCTTTTCAACTGACTCGTAAAATATGAAAAGATTGCCGAGTTTTGGCCTTCCAGCTCGTTAAAGGGACCGGAAGAGCTATCCCTCCTCTAGATTTTAATCTTTTTGGACTTGAGAGATTATTGCACAAAAAGGTCGAGCGCTTGTTTTATTCGGCTCGTTAAAGTTATCGAAAACTCATCCCTTGTGTATTGTTTTATACTTTTTCGGACTTAAGGGATTAGATGACGAAAAAGGAATTTTGGAGTTAACTTGCTGTACCTTTTCAGACTCTCTAAAAATGAAAAGGACCGAGTTTTCCTTGTCGTTAGACTCGTTAAAATGATTAAACAGTGACAAACTTGTCTTTAGACGAGAACGAGTTTCCCTATCGCTAGGCTCGTTAAAACATAGCGATGGGCTTGCCTGAAGGGTAGGTTATAGAACAAGCATATGTTATCCTCCTCAAGCTTGACAAAAATAAAGAGGTACTGGTCAGAAATGACTGGGGAAAAATTGGGAGAAGCTCAAAGCTTTAATGGTAGCAAGTCACTCTTGAACATGACACTTTTCCTCCGTACCACATCGGGTTGGGTTGTTTCATTCACCGGTCTCATCGCCATGGTCTCGCCAAACCATCCACATTTGGGGTAATGCTACCGATCCATCGCATCAATGTTGTTATATGTTCAAGAGATGTTGTTCAGAAAGAGTCAACTGTGTCTCATCCACTGCCATACATTATCCTTCATCCATTCATGACCGCCACCCTGAATCATATATCACAGATTGTTTTCACCCCCATTAAAATCATTAGCTCCGTTCCGTGTCACTGATGTGGGATTTATTAAGGCCCTCCTTTCATGGATCGCTTCTTGTCGACTTCAGCTCATTATCCAAGAAGTTGATCTAGGAACAACCCCCTCAGTACTTTGAAGCTTGCATGCCTCAATGGCAAGTTTCTCACTTCCGGCGACAGGTATACATTAATGACCTTCGACCGAAAGATTTTGCGTGGTGTTCGATGTCAAGTCCTTTATTCACACCACGTAAATTTTACTGCAGTACCTTGAGGGTCATTATCATTATCGGTGATTCGTCTCGCGCTTGTTAACGGTTTACATCATTGACCGGTAATCAAGCGATGTCTTTCCATGTTCCACTTCAGCGCAATTCTCACATGGATCGACTTGTACTTAGAGTGAAGATCGAACGAGTTTGAAGACCCCGGATCTAGTTTCATCCATCCGGGCTACGATATATATTCAGGAAATATAAAGACATTTGACATGTACATCATTGCAGCAGATGATCATCCTACTCAAAGGATGATAATTTTCACCAAAATTATCAGTCTACCATCAGACGATTGTCTGTTCTATGTACAGAAAAATGTATTTATAAAGCTGAGCATGGGAATGCCTGCCTCAGCTAGATCATGAAAACAGAATGAATCATAATGTATTGTATTGTATTTTATTACAGGTCACCTCTCAGCGATTGAATGAACTTCGGACCCTCCTGATAAAGCATTTCACCCGATAAACGACCTCATACGTTAGGGGGCAACTGTTATAGACATTTTTGTGCCTTGCAGCATGAAGCATGAAATGTCCATAATCTAAGGGATCCAAAGTCCCTAAACATGTTGTTCCTACCCCTAGAGGAACAAGGTCAGCAAACCACAGCACTGAATAAAAGTTCTCCACCTGAAAACACTCAAAAACAAGGCAATTCTGGATCATGTCAACTGCTCCACTGAGCATCTGCGCTGAATGTCAACTGCGCCACTGTCTACCTGCGTTGAATGTCAACTGCAAAGAAGGCTACCCGCGCTGGGCGAGTTTGGACATGTGGCACAGTCATTCCTCAAGGTGTCAATGCCCAGGAAGCTTCCAAAATGACACTTGGATCAGGGAATTCGACTGGTGATGACTAAGAGGTTCTAGATCTCCAAGTGGAAGCAAGAACCTCCAAGTGGACTCAAGAACTGAAGAATAACTAAAGTGAGAGAGGAAACTAGTCAGCTTCATGCCAACCTCAAGCTGACTCATCCTTTCTCCAAAACTCCTATATATAGATCTCTCTCATGAGGTCTAGGGAGGCTGGAATTTTGTGAATGTAAAGAATTGCTGTTGGTTTGAGTTTAGAACTATTGGGTGATTTGCTTTGAAAGAGGTGAAGAGGAGATTTCTTTCTGCTGGGAAGGTGATGCTGGATTGGGCCTCTTATGGTTGTATCACTTCCTGAACCTTACTTCTTCCATTAATAAAGCATTTGAGGTTCTTCTATATGCATGTGTCTCAATGGTGTGTTGTTATACTTGTGTATTTGATTTATTCTAATCCTTGAATCAATTATGAATGTATGCTTCTTGTAGTTTCCCTCTCTTGCCATTTTCCAAGATCTTGGTGTAGCTGGGCCAGTGAAAGAGCAAGGAACTGAGGGCAAGCAGCAAAGAGAGAAGATTGGATCAATCATTAGCGAAAGACATCGGTTAGTGGATCTCTTTCTCCCCTCTTTTACATCTCATAAAGAAGTAATCTCAGATAGCTTTGCTTTGATTGTTGCTAAGGAACTATCACCCTTAGAGTGGGATAGGGTCATTCCGTATTGGATACTTTTCCCAATAACACTCTCTATAGGGACTCTATTGCTGATGACTCCGCTCTCAGGGACACTATAAGCTTGAACCAGCTCTAGGGTGGATCGAGGATCAAGCCTACTATTGACTTGTTGGGGCCTAACCCAGGTTTGGAGTTAATTAGCCAAAGAAATCCCTATACTACTGGCCCTTTCGACAACAGTCTACGGAGCATGGACTGAGGTCTCACCCAAAGTAGTATGGGGGGACGTTGGAACTAGGTTTCCACACCCTTTAGATGTCTGAGAGGTTGGATTGGTCCAACTGTTGGTACCTTCAATAGGTTACATCATGCCCTTTCTTGCCCTGATATACTTGCCTTCACGCAGCCCTGCCCAAGGGCTGTGGGGCTTCTGTGCTGCTGAAGCAGTGCTCTCCGCTATTTCCCTAAGTCACAACTGAGATCTTGCTTATCTTCCTACACCCGTTAGTTATCTTTGCATAAATGGATGCCTTGCATTATATTTATTTATACAACATATTTATATGAGTTCACGTAGAAAATAAACAGTACACTTGCAATTTATACCCAATAATACATTAAACAGGAAACGATACATAGAATTATGGTAAAACTTCTCTTTATTGATGTTTCCAATGGTTACAAACTCGACCTGCCCTGCACACTCAGCTGCAAGGGTCTGCACACTCAACTGCGGACTACTAGGCCTTTGTGCACTCAGCTACAAAGCCTTCTCCTACTCTACGACCCAAAGACACACTTTACACTTCGACTGAATTTCTTAGACTCATCATGCTTTTGTTCTTTCTTCCTTCCCTATTTTTTATACTTAGAGCCTCGCTCTATTTATAGAGTCCCATGGTCTGCTGACCATGGGTAAGTCTACCAAGCCGAAATTACATTACAAAAGACAAGGGCAGACAACCCTGTGACTCGATTATGACTTCGCACTCCGCGCACACAAATCACAGAGTCTTTACAATGCACTTGGTCAAAACTTTGGCTTTAAAACCAAAAACATGCCTTGGGGAGATTCCATAACCAACAGGCCCCCAACACAAACATTGTGACTCACCCTTGAGTCACTCTATCGGTGCGGAGATCTTCGCACAGAGTCCCTCCAACTTTATTCGAACTACTGCAAGGTCGATAGCGCACTGAGCTGCTCCTTGTCGAATCTCCTGGACCTGTTGTTCTGAGACCATGGTGTCAGAACTACTTCCCTAGACCTATTCCTGCATCCCTTGCATTTGTGCGAACTTGCCTTCAATTGTTGCTATGATGGTGAAGGCCTCATTGATCCAAGGATGAACGTGCACCTTTAGGACTGCTTCTTTGTGTCATGTTGCATCCACCTATTCTTTTAGCGCTTTGTCTTGTTGCATTTGTGTGAGCCTCTAAGTGAGGGTCACCATCTGTGTGATCCCTTTGATTTTGTCGTACTCCTACTGGAGCTCACACGCCTTTGTCTCTAAGTGTTGGATGTTGGCGTCCTCCTATAGATTCGTGAGGACCTCAAATGATTCCTTTAACATTCTAGTGCAGTCCCTTACTGCACTGGAAATCTCTTCCAGACTTGATGCAATAGTGTTGGCGCGTTGTTCTCTGACTTCTAGAATGGTTGACGACTACGCCTTTAACCGTAGCTCGGGTATCTGAAGGTTCAGCTCTATTTGAACCTTGGTCATTTCTTCTCGCGCCTCATGCAACCCTGCTGCTAGTCTGTGGATGTGCACCTATGTTGGTGCATCTGCTGGGATGACCAACTCAAGGACCATCTGACAGACTTCTTACAGTACCCATACTATCTGCATGTTCTACAACACTACTTCGTCGTGTTGCAAGCTCAACTTCTCCATGTTGATCTTTTGCTCGCTTAGTACTTGTATCACGTGACTCTCCCTAGCCCATAATTCTGCAGTAATCCCATCTTGTAGAACGTATAGTGTCTCCCGCGAGAGTGCAGCCAAGTTGATCCTGATACCTTTTAGTGCACTAATCGTAGGCCTATCGGCATCATTTGTTGTCACTAGTGCCCCTTCTGGTAGCACTATTGTATTTTTTGTCTGAGCACCCGACCTCTGCTCTACTATAGTTGTCCCTACTGCAAGGCTGGTTGAAAGGATACCAACCTGAGGCGTGCGCACCTACAACTCCTGCAGCTACGCTCTCAGGGCCCCCAACACAATCTGGTTCTCTTGCACAAATTTTTTGAGGGCAACGGAACCATTTGTTGGCTTGTTAGGGCTTGACCCAGGTTTGAAGTTAATTAGCCAAACAAATCCCTGTACTACTGGCCCTTTCGGCAACAGTCTACAGAGCATGGACTAAGGTCTCACCCGAAGTAGTATGGGGGGGGGGGTGTTGGAACAACGTTTCTACACCCTTGAGATGTCTGAGAGGTTGTATTCGTCCAACTGTTAGTCCCTTCACACAAGTTACTTTGCACCCTTCCTTGCCCTGATATACTTGCCTTCACGCAACCCTGCCCAGGGGCTGTGGGGCTTCTGCACTCCTGAGGCAGCGCTTTGCGCTATTTCCCTAAGTCACACATGAGATCTTTATTATCTTCCTACATACATTAGTTATCTTCATGTAAATGGATGCCTTACATTATATTTATTTATACAACATATTTATATGAGTTTGCACAGCAAATAAATAGTACACTTGCAATTTATACCCAATAATACATTAAACAGGAACAATACATAGAATTATGATAAAAATTCTCTTTATTGATGTTTCCAATGGTTACAGACTCGACCTACCCTACACACTCAGCTGCAAGGGTCTGTGTAGTTAGTTGCAGGCTACTAGGCCTCTACACATTCAGATGTAGAGCCTTCTCCTACTCTACGACCTAAAGACACACTTTACACTTTGACTGAATTTCTTAGACTCATCATGCTTTTGTTCTTTCTTCCTTCCCTATTTTCTATACTTAGAGCCTCACTCTACTTATACAATCCCATGGTCCACAAACCATGGGTAGGTCTATCAAGCCAACATTACATTACAAAAAATAAGGGTGGACAACCCTGTGTCTCTATTATGAATTCATGCTCTGCGCCCACAAATCGCGAAGTCTTTACAATGCACTTGGTCAAAACTTAGGATTTAAGCCCCAAAACATGCCTTGGGGGGGGATTACATGCCCAACACCTACTCCTGGTCAGGTTTTCCCGTGCTCCTCTGCATGACAAACCATTCAAAAGGTATATATCATCTGAGTCAACGGCCAACTCATGATCTCCAATCCTGAACACATGCTCGTGTTCATCCCAACGCTGAATAATCTGGCTCAAAAGGTCCTCTTGACCTTTCATCAAGTCGAACTTAGCATATTTCATCAACCCATAGTGGTGCAATGCAAGTATGCAAGCAAGATCATTTCACATCAGCGATTCTTGTTAGTCATGGGCCCGTTCTCTCCATAGACTAGTCATAATGGCTCTTGACATGCACAAATTAACCCAAAAATCAGTGGAAATAGGGAAAAATTGCTTATAAAATCACTACCTGGGGTTTTGAGGTGTGTCCTCATTCACTAATTCCCCCCCTAGAGACATACAAGGAGGATTAATGCCACCCATTAGGTCGTAAAGGGCGTTTAATGTTCCCTACCAGCCTGCTAGGGGGCGTTAGGCACAATTAAAGAACTAGGGATCCCTAGTTATTCAAAAAATCACCCAAAAAGTTGACAAAAAGGGTTAAATAATGAAATATCAAGGTTTTGGCATCTACCTGGGATTGACGACACGTCAAATGGTCACCTGGATCTCTCGTAATCGTCCATGGAAAATATGCTCCTCTTTAGCTCCAAAACACTCTCACAACTCTCAAATGATGCAAATGGTGAGAGTGGAGGCTCAATAACTCCCTTATAGTCACTTGGGAGACATGACGTATATTGATTGAAGTCATTAAATTAGAATTAGTCCATTTCCAATGATAATTATCATGTGCCATGACCCCATATTGGCAGAAATTGCTCATGTTTTGATGAAAGAATTTTCAGGATTGAACGACAGAAATGACCATGTGCGATTCTCTATGAGTTCTTTCTTTTATGGGATGTTTTCTCACTCTAAAACTGAAAAATTCCTAAGTTTTTCATCATTGGGCTCGTTAAACACTTACGATGATGGTCCATGCAACTCTTTTTCCCTCTTTTTCTAGCTCACTAAACTCAAAAAGATCAATTGAGCATTCTTTTTTGGGACTTTTTTCTCACTCATAAAACTGAAAAAACCCTGAGTTCCTTCTTCAAGCTCATTAAAAGCTTATGAGGAAGCTCCAAGGATTCGTTTTAGGAACTTTTATCACTCGTTAAATCAAAAAAATCCCGAGTTTTCGTCATTGGGCTCGTTAAACACTTATGACAACGATATGAGCGCTTTCTTTTTTGGGACTATTTCTTGCTCTTAAATCGAAAAATCCCCAAGCTTTTCCCATTCTTCATGCTCGTTAAAGCTACGAAGAAGGAATGAGTAGTTCTTTTACCTCTTTTTCCTCACTCACTAAACTGAAAAATATACCTTGACTTTTCTTCATTTGACTCGTTAAAATTTGATGAAGGTATTGAGTTTATCGTCGCGTGCCTCATTAAAATTTCATGACAAATATCGAGTTTACTCCATCCCATCACACTCATAAAAAAATGAGGTAAACATCTATTGACCATAGGTTTCTCTTTATCCAGACTTAATATATTAAATCATGGAAAAGGAACTATTCTAGGTATATTATTAAACTTTTGTCGCACCCGGTTAACAACTATGACAACGGGACCACCTTGGAGTCAATTTTTACAATCTTTTCAGACTCTCATAATATGAAAAGACCACCGAGTAATCTCATATGGACTCATTAAATTACATAGATGAAGGATAGAGTTTCTCTTTTTGCGATCCTTTTCAAACTCTTAAAACATGAAAATATCGACAAGTTTGTCTATCTGGACTGATTAAAATAATAAGATAGGGCATAGAGTCACTCTTATTTATGGTCCTTTTCAGACTCTTAAAACATGAAAAGATCAATGATTTTACCCATCTGGACTCAATAAACTAATCATATGGGAAAAGTGGGCAATACAACTGCGTTATGCTCCATATTTTGAAAGAGTTTTTTGGCAACAGTCACTCCCTTGAGCATGGCACTCCCTCAGATAAAACTTCCTTGTGATGGCCTCTCAATATGAATCCTACCATCCTATGAGTTTAGCCTATATACCTCGATGTTCTTACATCTTTGTATCCTAACACTCTTTGGTGTTCATGATTCTAGTGATGCATGGTTAAAATCGTTGTTGTGCCTTCTATTGTTCAAGGGAAAACCTTTATCTTTTGTTTCCTCCATCAACCCATCAAGCATATCCTACCATCATGCCCTCTATCCCTTTGAACCAATGCTCAAAAGATTCCTCAAAAAACAAATCATTCTTGTCCCTTTTCGTGTCGACTCATGTAGGACACCTTATTGCCTACCTTTCAATGGGTCTCTTCCTATTGACTTCAACACTCTATCTAGGAATAAGACCTAGAAATAATTCTGTGCCTTGGTACTTGCAGACATCAGTGGCAAGTCACCTTTGATCAGGGGTTTTCATTATTGGTTAAACAATTATACGAGTGTTCAACGACAAAAACATTTTTCACACTTGCCAGATTGTACTGTGCATCATGGAGACTATCACCATTATCGATGGCCATTCTCACGTATGTTAACGGTCTCCATTATTGACTAGTAATCAAACGATTCTGTGCATGTTTGAAATCAATGCCTATATTCACATGTATCGATCTATGTTTTTTGGTGAAGAGGAAATCAAGACCTTCAGTAGAGGCTTGCATGACTTAGCCTTACTTCCTCTCCCCAATTGCGGTTATTGTTTTTTGGAGACAACTCATCAGAATGATCCTATTATGACATAGGTTAAGCATTGTGCTTATGGGCATCCAGCATCGTCATATCATTTTTTTGAGAAAATTACTCTGACATAGCTACTGAGCGTGGGAATGCCTGACTCGGGACATGATTTTATTTGTTCTATATATATGTGTTGTATCAGGTTTCTCATATCACCCAAAGCTCCGATCCTCTCTCTATTTTTTTTCCAAAGAAAAGGATAGTTAAATATAAAGTATTTCAGCCATCGTTGTAGCCTCTGATCTCACACTTTAGGGTGCATCTGTTATATAGGAAAATGAACTCCTCATTAGCTTAGAGGATAAAGACATGATGACTGAAGGACTAACCAAGTTCATAGGCCCATTTGTCAAGCTAACGCTATCTAGACACTATCAACCTACTTTATAAAGCTTCTCAGCAAGCCTAAGGGTGCGTGTTGAGGGGAAAAATGCCTATGCAGGACGATCCTATCCACCTAAGGTGTGACAGTGCCTTAGCAACAAACGAATACAACTATCATGATTTCTTCCTTTATGAAATGTGAAAGAGGGGAGATTGATAGACTTACCATTGTCTTCTGGTTGTCCCTTGATCTAGATCCTCTTCTCTTTGGGTGTCCACAGCTACTTGCCTCCTCGCTTGCTCAAGAGAACAGCTACTTGATTCCCACGAGATCACAAGAGAACAGCTACCTGTGACAAGAGAACAGCTACTTACGACAAGAGAAGAACACAACACAAAGGAAAATATATATATTCATAAATGATTCAGGATTAGAAGTAAATCAAATACACTAATGCAATCATACAAGATACACCAGCATATAGGAAAGAGTCAAGATAGCTTTACTGATTGATAACAAGGTTCAGGAAGAGATACAACCCATAGGGCTCCAATCCAGCATCTCCTTCCCAGCAGAATGGAATTCCTTCTTCAGCTCCCTTCAAAGCATTAAGCACCCAATGTTTCCAGTTACAAACCAACAGCAATTCTTTGCAATAACCAAATTCCAGCCTCCAAATCTCATGGAGGAGAGATCTATATATAGATGTTTTGGAGAGAGGATGAGTCAGCTTGAGATCTGACTAGTGTCCTCTTTCTCTCTCAGTTCTTGAGTCCACTTGGAGATTTGGAACCTCTTACTCATCACCAGTCGAATTCCTTGATGCAAGTGTCGTTTTGGAAGCTTCCTGGGCATTGACACATTGAGGAATGAGCCTGCCACTTGTCCAATTACGCTCAGTGTAGGTAGCCTTTGTTGGAGTTGACATTCAACACAGGTAGACAGTGGAGCAGTTGACATTCAGCGCAGATGCTTAGTGGAGCAATTGACATGATCCAGAATTGGCTTGTTTTTGAGTGTTTTCAGGTGGAGAACTTTTGTGAATTGATGTGGTTGGTTTGCCTTGTTCCTCTAGGGGTAGTAACAACATGTTTAGGGACTTTGGATCCCTTAGATTATGGACATTTCATGCTCGAGGCTGTAAGGCACAAAAATGTCTATAACAGTTGCCCCCTAAAGTATGAGGCCGTTTATCGGGTGAAATGCTTTATCCAGGAGGGTCCGAAGTTCATCCATCTGCTGGGAGGAGACTTGTAATAAAATAAAATACAATACATTATGATTCATACTGCTTTCATGATCTAGCTGAGGCGGGCATTCCCATGCTCAGCTTTATAAATTCATTTTTTTACATAGAACAGACGATTGTCTGATGGTAGACTGATAATTTTGGCGAAATTATCATCCTTTGAGTAGGATGATCATCTGCTGCAATGATGTACATGTCAAATGCCTTTATCTTTCCTGAATATATATCGCAGCCCAGATGGATGAAACTAGATCCGAGGTCTTCAAACTCGTTCGATCTTCACTCTAAGTACAAGTCGATCCATGTGAGAATTGCGCTGAAGTCGAACATGGAAAGACATCGCTTGATTACCAGTCAATGATGTAAACCGTTAACAAGCGCGAGAGGAATCTGTTATCACTTGGAAATATAGTTCATGTATATAAGGTTGTCCATAAGTTTTATATAAAGTCTTGAAGTCTTGTGTATAGGTTTATTAGCATATGTCAATTTCAAATTTGAAATTCAAGAGCTATTGATGTGAATTCGTGTAAAGGAAAAATCATTAGACACCCTCCATCATTGTTAGTTAAAGCATGTCATGTCATTGGTACTTTGCGCAGTTTCGCAGCGTGGGTATGATGTCTTTGGTACTTGCGCAGTTTCGCAGCGCGGGTGTGATTGGTCAGTTTAGCTGCAAAATAATGTTTTCGTGTTTTCGCAGCGCTCTGTTTGTCAGCGATTTCGTAGCGCATCCTGTTAAATTTGAACTGCCCGCGCTACGAAATCGGGGTTTCAGGGTTTTTTGCAGCGTTTTTCTCTGAATGTCAAATCCGAGAGTAGTGAGTCACAAGTCCGTTCATGATTGTCATTTCACACCCTCTCCATGTCATGATAAGCCATTATTTCGCCATAAGGTCCGAAGTCATGTAGTTGTGTGTCAGTTTAGGGGATGTTATAAGAGGTGGTCATTTCATAATGGGTTCTTCATATCATATGAACGTGTTTGCTATATGAAAAGCTCAAGCTTTTATTTAAACGGACTACTGCAAGCGAGCCTGCTCTCCAAAGCTAAAGTTTGTTTTCGTGCTACAAGCCACCATTAGTCCTTTGTGTTAAAATACTCAAAGCAGCATGGAAAGAAAGGAACAACATTCTGGTAAATGTGTGAGGACAGAGCCGGAGGGGTTAGATGTTACTCTCAGGGATGAAGAGGTAGCAAAGGCATTTCGAAGTGCTGGATGCTGGCGATTTTGCGAAAAATTGAAGGGAGGACATGCAGAAGTGACCAAGGCTTTCGCATTAAACTTCACTGGACTGAATTCGAAGGTGGCCATGTTGGAGTTTCCGGTGTCCCCTGAAGTTATTTCCACTGTCACAGAAATCCCGAGGGGTGGCCAAGAATGGTTCAAGAACTTCAAGTTTGACATGGGTCCATGCAAAGAGTTTTTGAAGGCACCTTATGTAGATGAAGATCTCACTAAAGCAGTCCCAAGGAGCTATCTAAAGGAAAATTATGCTATGCTATTGACATGCATCCAGAAGTACCTGACATGTGAGGGTAGGTACAATAAAGTTTACTCCTACCACTTCAAACTTCTGTTACACTTCACTGGTAAGAGTTCAATAGACATACCTTTCTATTTGTTCAGGAGTATTAGCAAAATGTGTGATAAGATTCAGTTAAAGAAAGATGCTTATGAAACATCCCTTTTTCATCATGGTCTAGTAAAATTGCTGGTGTTGGATAGTTTACAAAAAATTGGTAAAGACTGGGATTCATTTGTGTTTATGGCCGGTTTCCCAAGCAAAACAGGCCTCACTCCATTACCTGTGAGAGAAAGAGAAGAAAGGAGTGAGGAACCTACTTTGGCTGAACTTAGAAGAGAAGTGACAGACCATAAGAAGCCTAAAGCTAAAACAAAGAAATCAGAGAGGTCTGTAGCAGTTAAAGAAGCACCGGAAGCATCAATGAAGAAAACTCCTAAGCCAGCAGTTAAAGAAACACCTGAAGCATCAGTAGATAAAACTCCTAAATCATCTAGAGTATCTGAAAAGGAAACCCCTAAGTCATCACCTAAGGAAACACCTCAGTCATCAAAGCAGAAGACTCACAAAAGGAAAGATGAAACTAAATCCAGTGAAGTTGAAAAGGTTTCAAGGGTGAGAACTAGAAGCCAACTAAGCAAAGAGAAAGGAAAGTCAGTCCCTGTGGAAGAAAGTCCTATTTCAAAGGGTAGTTTAAATGACTTACTTGAAGCCATTGAACTAGAGCAAGATCATCCAATACAAATTGAACCACTTGAACTTGAGCAAGATCAATTGGTACCACCAATGCATATTGATCTAACTCAGTCTTCACCTGAAAGTTCTAAAAAATCAAGGGCTTCTAAAAGGTTAAAGTTTGAAGAACCAAGTGAAGAATATGCCTTTAAACCACGCAGACCAGTGACTAGAAGGCAAATTAAAGAAGTGGAGAAAGCTCAGAAAGAGAAAGCACCTTTGGAAGTGCCTAGGACAGAGGCACTTGAAATCTTCTCTGAAACAGTTCAAGCAGCCAAAAGCAAGAACAAGGATAATAAGGTTGTTATTAGTCAAAGTGGAAATGTGATTGCTATTAAGAAACAAGCTGGAGCAACAAAGGAAGAAATACCTCAGGTTCAAAATGTTTTTAAGGAAAAGGCAGTAAGATATACAAGTTATAAGAAGGCTGTAATGAAGGGCAGAACAAGTTTGATCAGTCAAGCTGACTCAGTATCTGATGCATATGTGTGGACAGTGCCAGCTCTGAAGCAGGCAAAAATCATGAAACAAATGAATGCAAGTTTAAGAGCAGAAAACAAGATGTTAAAGGAAGAAGTCAGCAGCTTGAAAGGGAAGCTAGACAAACTAGCTAAATGATCCAAGGACAAATGTGCTTTCCAAATTTTGGTATATTTTGGCTGTCAACATTTTAAAGCTTTTTGAGACTTTTTGATGTCCTTACACCTGTGTAGAATGACTGAAGAAATCACTGAGTTAAGTTATTGTTGCTTTAAGGTTTATATGCTTAGTTTTGATTACCTACAGCAGTTTCGTAGCGCGCTACGAAACTGCTGTAGATGACTGTTTATATTGAAAACTTGAGTTTGAATGCTGAGGTCAGCAAATATTTAAAGGGATGACTTAATGCCAGCATGGAGACTATAGAAAGTCAGTCAGATGTTTAAAAAGGATGCCAGGTGTAAGTATTCGAAGAAAAGGTGAAATTTTGTCTTTTGTTGAAAGTTTTCACTTTATGTCCGAATTTTTAGGGTTTTGATAGAGCTGCCGAGGTGTTGAGTGGTACACATGTTCAGTTATGGGATGGCCAGGTCATTAGTTTTCTTCAGTCATACGGGACTATCAGGGGATTAAATGGCTTGAAACATGATCATTAATGCATAAACACTAATGGGAGGCAGAAACCGTGAATGTAGGGTACATATTCTTATTGGTTGATGAATCATCTACACATCAGGCATCCGAAGCTGCTCATCCATTGAATGTGTTTTCAGTTTGTTTTGGCTATTATTGAAGTGCCACAAGTGTCAAGTTTCCAGAACACAGCAAAGTACACGAGGAGATAGACTTGAAGTGTCAATGTAATGGAGTCCTCTGTTTTCGTAGCACAATATCTCTTGTAATTAATTAGTTTGTTTATGATATAGATAAGGTCATTAATGACAGAGTTCCGAGCTCCCTTCATGCTTGTTGAGGAGTCTCAGGTAGTAATGTTTTGATTGGCTATATATAGAAATGACTCATATGTAAAAAAGGTTGGACATTTTATAGAAAAACAGAGTTGTTTTGGGCCATTGTAAGACTTTTTTGACAGTAATAGTAAAACAGTGTTGTTCTCTACTCAAGATTCTCGATGGATTGTTATGTTCAAATATAATGATGGTGTTTTATACTTTATGTTCTTTTATAGCCTTGTTGTAACACAATCACTCAGAATTCATAATCTTATGCTCTGACTTCCTGTGTGTTTGGCAAGCTATGTTTTGATGGAGTATGTTTGACATGTAATGCAAAGAGCCTTGACTTCCATGAGATGACTATGTTTTCCTTGTTTACTTAATATATTAGACTCCATTGCCCAATGAGAACCAGTTTGATATGTTTCCAACCAACTTTGCTTTCATGAATGAATAAAGAGTTAGCCATCTATTGTAGTGAAGGATTTTATCAAGAGTTTGTGAGAGAGCCCTCTCTGATCAAAGAGGCTAATCTTTGATCTAAAGTTAGGTTGAAATAGTTACATGAAATCTTGCTTGGTTGCAGCCCTCAGTAGTGATTTTGTGATAACAGAATCACCGATAATGATAATGACCCTCAAGGTACTGCAGTACAATTCACGTGGCGTGAATAAAGGACTTGGCGTCGAACACCACGCAAAATCTTCTGGTCGAAGGTCATTGATGTATACCTGTCGCCGGAAGTGAGAAACTTGCCATTGAGGCATGCAAGCTTCAAAGTACTGAAGGGGTTGTTCCTAGATCAACTTCTTGGATAATGAGCTGATGTTGACAAGAAGCGATCCATCAAAGGAGGGCCTTAATGAATCCCACATCATTGCTTAATGAATCCCACATCAGTGACACGGAACGGAGCTAATGATTTTTAATGGAGGTGAAAATGATCTGTGACATATGATTCAGGGGGGCGGTCATGAATGGATGAAGGATAATGTATGGCAGTGGATGGGACCCGGTTGACTCTTTCTGAACGACTTCTCTTGAACATATGGCGAAACTGATGCGATAGATTGGTAGCATTACCCCAAATATGGATGGTATGGCGAAACCATGGTGATGTGACCGGTGAATGAAACAACCCAACCCGATTGTGGTACGGAGGAAAAGTGTCATGTTCAAGAGCGACCTGCTACCATCAAATTTTTCTTGATTTTTTCCCAATTTTTCCCCATTCATTGCTGACCAGTACCTCTTTATTTTTGTCAAGCTTGAGGAGGATAACATATGCTTGTTCTATAACCTGCCCTTCAGGCAAGCCCATCGCTATGTTTTAACGAGCTTAGCGATAGTGAAACTCGTTCTCGTCTAAAGACAAGTTTGTCGCTATTTATAATTTTAACGAGTCTAACGACAAGGATAACTCGGTCCTTTTCATTTTTAGAGAGTCTGAAAAGGTACATAAAGTTAACTCCGAAATTCCTTTTTCGTCATCTAATCCCTTAAGTCTGAAAAAGTATAAAACAATACATAAGGGATGAGTTTTCGATAATTTTAATGAGGCGAATAAAACAAGCACTCGACCTTTTTGTACAATAATCCCTCAGGTCCAAAAAGATTAAAATCTAGAGGAGGGATAGCTCTTCCTGTCCTTTAACGAGCTGGAAGGCCAAAACTCGGCAATCTTTTCATATTTTACGAGTCAATTGAAAAGAGCTTAAAGGAGACTCGTCTTTTGAGGAACGAGTGATGAACAGGGATAGCAACTGATTCCAGGTACAGGTTGGAATTTTCCAATCACGGCAGTGTCACAAGGATGGCTAGGTGA
This sequence comes from Pinus tabuliformis, assembly GCA_031772625.1. Lineage (NCBI taxonomy): Eukaryota > Viridiplantae > Streptophyta > Pinopsida > Pinales > Pinaceae > Pinus > Pinus tabuliformis. The sequence goes on from CM062816.1 coordinate 1,214,950,621, forward strand.
AATCACTCTTCGTAGCTGTTCCTCAAAATGGGTAAACAATCATATGGAGGTGAACAATCGGCCAAATGAAAAGTGGAGGTGGTAGGTGCAAACACGACCAAGGCTTTAACGGCTGATAAATTTACGATCACAGTGGTTATTTACCAGGATAGGTTCATTTTTTAGTTAAAAATGAGCTTAAACACTGGAGGAAACTCTACTCACTGCTTATATTTATTTTTTAACGAGCATGAAGACCGCGTTAAAACTGCTCAGATCTTGCGTTTATTTTTTAACGAGCATGAACTTTATGCTAAAACTGCTCGATTACCCAGTCATTTGATAAGAGTGTCTCATCAAGATTCTATTTTTTATGGAGCTTCATCTCACTAAGCTTTGCTCCCCATCCTTTCTTTATGCAAGTTCGGAAACGGCTAATCCTACGAGTTTAAAGGGTTAGACCTACAGGTTTAAAGGGAGGACCTAAAAATTTAAAAAAATAAATAGTCGCCCCTTGCTTGCACTCCAAAAGGTTTGCATGCCCCCAGGTATAAAACAGAGTTTCAAGGTTACCTCTACTTTTCTGCCATCGAAACTTTCGTTTCACCGGGAGAGGCTTACCTCTTTCAGGTTACCCAAGGATTGTCTCGTTAATCTTTCAAACAAAACACTTCCTCGGCAATGTCTACCGAAATAGACAGAGGTGAGTGACAACCCCCGCCCTCTCACATAACTTTGACAAAAGAATCCTATTCTAGAACAACCCCTCTTCCAACCACGGACGGGGTACGGACTAGTCATATTCTCCCGCGGAAACCTATCCTATACCCAAAGTTTTCCTGCCAAAGCAGGCCAGGACGCATGCCCCCTGGGTTCCAGTCATATCCTCCCGGATTTCTCGCGCTCATCAGGAGGACGGACCGTGGGTTGAGACACTTCTTGCATGAATAGACCATTTAGGGATGGTACATGCCTATTTGCGATGTGTGATCCGGGAAATGAAAGTTGGTCCACGAGCTTGACCATTCTTCCTTCATGCGGAAAACACATTACTCTAAAGAGTGAGGAGACTATAGCTCCCATGCAATATATATAGTCTCGTCCAAGGAGTAGGTTATAATCCAAGGGTCCTTGAATGACCATCACGTTCATTTGAACGGTCTTCCCTTTCAATGTTATAGGCACATTGGGGAGGATCCCTAAAGGTCGACTGGTTCCTTTATCAAAACCTGATAGATTTCTCATCTCAGGTAAAGCGTTGGCGAACCAAGCGCTTTCCAAGCAATAGAGGAAAGGATACTCACAGATGCCCCCTCATCAATGATAGTGCCAGCCATTACCATTCTGTATATTTGACAAATAATTCTGAATGGTATACTGGCTGGCAACCGGGGTCTACCTAGTTGGTTCCAATCAAAGGACACAACCAGGTTGCTTGGTGGTGGGACCGAATAGACAGCCGGATATCGCTCTGATGAACTTCCTTCCTGCGATAAAGGAATGGTGGCATTGCCCCGTTGATCATCAGAGTCAGTGCTGATGAAGAGAATCTGGACGGTGTCATCTTTATTCTCCTCTGTGATGGTGTCATTCGAAGATGGAGCCTCTGAAGGCAAAACCGGGTCAACTGCCGTATCAACCTTTTGACTTTCGTCAGGCATGGATCCAGACGGTTCATCTTCAATGACAGGTGCTTCGGCTGACCACCTGGGCGGGTTAGCCGGGTTTTCAACTAGTGAGGGACTTGGCAGGAGTCTTTGATATCCAGGAGGGAGATGCGCTCGTAAAATCGGGCGATCTTCCAGAACTCTTTTTGCCTCGTCTAAGAAGGGACAACGGTGGATGGCATGATCGCCTTCACACAGTTTGCAGGGAAATTTAGCTTTCCCGCTCTGTCCTAGGGCTTCACTCCCACTAGTTGATGGTGAGCAATCGGCATGGCTATCAGAGGTCGATGCTACCGAATTGTGCAAACGGGGGGACCAGTCTCTTAGTATCCGGGGGATACAGGGACAATCTCTATGGAAGTGGTCTCCCTTGCATATGACGCATGGCGATTTAGGCCTTACGAGTGCGGTGTGTGGATTTTTATTAGATGACATTTGTTTGCCCCCAGTCGCCTTAGGCTCCTTCTTCTTCTTCTCCTTCTTCTCCTTAGGAACCTAGTTTTTAATTCGACCGGTTCCGTCAAGCGAAGAGGAAGGAGGGGAGGAAGATGAAGTTGAAGGATGGGAGGCAACTCTTGTCTGATCTAACTGTTGACTCGACTGTTCAGGAATGGTGTTCTGAATGACACTGGTTTAAAAGAGCCAAACTGGTAGGCCAATTGTCAGTCCTGGAAGCGACAATGTGGCCATGTGGGGTGCACCGACATCTCCCCAAGAGGAGAAAGGACTAGGATTTCCACCAAGAGGAATTCCTCGGTTGGTGTGCTCCATCTTTTCAACCTAAAGATCAACGCAGGAATTAAAGGGTGATTGTTCCGTTTAAAATAAATTGTTAACGATGCTTTAGACACAACTTGCTTTTTTAGTTTTAAAGAGTCGAGAAAAAGCTAAAGATGACTCTTGTCTCCTTCGATGTTTTAACGAGCCCGAAGTGACAAATGCTCGGATGGACTTTTTCTGTTATAGAGTCTGAAAAAGGCCAAAAGAAACTTCTCTGGAGTTCTAGGCAGAGGGTGTGCCAAACTTTTTGCAAAACCGCAGAATACTTTTTAAGGTACGGGCGGTCAATCTTCGTGAATGTTGTGTTCACTGCATTGCGATCAGTAGGGCGGCCGACACGGCTTCCTAAGGATAAAAGATATATGCCTATAGGGGTCTCCCAATAAATACGCGACGGTACGTGGGAGCACAATCCGTACTAGCGCTATCGTCCCTCAGGAGGAATCACCCACCTTCCATGAGATCGACAGTCACTAGGCTTAACGACGCCGGAACACGTCTCTAGCCTAGACCTCTATGTTGTGCGTTATGTTACAAAGCGTTGTTAGGTTCATTCAGTTTATTTTAGGTTGATCTTTTTAAAGTTTGCCTTTCAAGGTTCACCACGAGATGTATGATACAACTTCCTAAATGCAGTCTAAGATGATAAGCAAGCTTTATTATCTTTTCAACTTTGAAAATCCTAGCTACTAAGGGAAAAGAATAACACTATCTTTTCTCAAAGAGCAATCAGCACACTCTAATGCACTTTCCCTAAATCCAACATGCAAACTATCAAATCCAAAATGCACAATCCAGGTGTTTGTTTTCCACTTTCTTAGTATAAATGCCTACAAAGAAAGCTTTTTGCACAACTTTGAATTTGCTTTTAAAATGATCAATACAAACAAGTTCACTTTCTTCGAAATCAACAAGGGTAGAAGAGATTACAATCACTTTGCGATTTTCGAAATAAAGACTTGTTTTGACACTTTGAAAGAGACAAATTCAAACCAATAAGCAAAAGTAAACATATAATCAATCTGAAAACAACCAATGAACTCTCTTCTAAGATCACTATCAATCAGATCTGAATCAAAGACTACAGGATGACTACTTTACTCATGCAAAGGAAAACTGTAAATGACGCCACAAACACATAAAAACATTCACAGTATTTTTGTACAAAAAAGAGGCGGAATCTAAGCAAAGAAAAGGAGTTATCAGACTGGTACCTATGCTGGTTAAAGGCTACAAAAAACAGAGATCAAAACAGGGCAATAGACAGCAAAGAACCCCAGCTGCACAAAGCCAAACTGGTTCAGCGCAAGTCTAACACTGTGGAGTTGACATTCAGTGCAGGTAGCCTTCACGGGACGAGCGTTGAAATGCAGACTGCCTTCACAGTGCCTGCGCTGAAGGAGAAACTCTCGTTTCCCCTGGGTTCTGGGTCACAAAATGCTCAAAAATCAACTGTTTCAGGCGAAATCAGAAACACAAGCAAGGTATAAACAGAGGGATGCTTTGAGAGGGTACTAAAGACTATCACAAGGATCATCAAATCATTAGTGGATCTAGTTTAGATCATAGACAAGTCCAGCAACTGGATCAAAGCAACAACTTTCTACTTTGCATCCGGGAAAGATGCAGTTCGATTGTTGCTGTCAAGTCTATGAAGTAAAAAAATGACTGAAACACAAATGAAATGAATAAAAAAATTCTCCCCAGTGGAGTCGCCAATTTGTTGTGGGGAAAAATGCCTATGCAGGACGATCCTATCCACCTAAGGTGTGACAGTGCCTTAGCAACAAACGAATACAGCTATCATGATTTCTTCCTTTATGAAATGTGAAAGAGGGGAGATTGATAGACTTACCATTGTCTTCCGGTTGTCCCTCGATCTAGATCCTCTTCTCTTTGGGTGTCCACAGCTACTTGCCTCCTCGCTTGCTCAAGAGAACAACTACTTGATTCCCACGAGATCACTAGAGAACAGCTACCTGTGACAAGAGAACAGCTACTTGCGACAAGAGAAGAACACAACACAAAGGCAAATATACATATTCATAAATGATTCAGGATTAGAAGTAAATCAAATACACTAATGCAATCATACAAGATACACCAGCATATAGGAAAGAGTCAAGATAGCTTTATTGATTGATAACAAGGTTCAGGAAGAGATACAACCCATAGGGCTCCAATCCAGCATCTCCTTCCCAGCAGAATGGAATTCCTTCTTCAGCTCCCTTCAAAGCATTAAGCACCCAATGTTTCCAGTTACAAACCAACAGAAATTCTTTGCAATAACCAAATTCCAGCCTCCAGATCTCATGGAGGAGAGATCTATATATAGATGTTTTGGAGAGAGGATGAGTCAGCTTGAGATCTGACTAGTGTCCTCTTTCTCTCTCAGTTCTTGAGTCCACTTGGAGGTTCTTGCTTCCACTTGGAGATTTGGAACCTCTTACTCATCACCAGTCGAATTCCTTGATGCAAGTGTCATTTTGGAAGCTTCCTGGGCATTGACACATTGAGGAATGAGCCTGCCACTTGTCCAATTACGCTCAGCGCAGGTAGCCTTTGTTGGAGTTGACATTCAACGCATGTAGACAGTGGAGCAGTTGACATTCAGCGCAGATGCTCAGTGGAGCAATTGACATGATCCAGAATTGGCTTGTTTTTGAGTGTTTTCAGGTGGAGAACTTCTGTGAATTGCTGTGGTTGGTTTGCCTTGTTCCTCTAGGGGTAGTAACAACATGTTTAGGGACTTTGGATCCCTTAGATTATGGACATTTCATGCTCGAGGCTGTAAGGCACAAAAATTTCTATAACAGTGCGTTAGTGACTAGGGTAACTCTACTTGTCACCTCTGGAACATCATTAGTGACCCTACATCAATTTCTATGGATTAAAGGAGAGAATTGAATGAGGAAATATCCCTAGATTCTCTCGTATGTCAGCTCATAAAAGCAAGGAAACATCAGAAATTGACTTGTTTAGGGGAATTACTAATTTCCAATGGAGCATGAAAATGAGAAAGAGCATTAAAGCATGGAAACATCATTGCTTTTGCCTAATGGAACTCATGAAGGACTTGGCAACCCTAACCCTGCATGCTATATATGGAAGGCTTCGGCCATTGTGGAAAAGGTCCAACCATTTGAAAGGATTGCATATTTGACTGTCGAGCAGAGTCTCAGACTAAGGAATCAGAAGAGATTAAGGGACAAAGAGAGAGGAGCTGGAGGGGTAAGGGAAGGTTGATGCAACTGATGGTTGTAATCACTCTTTCTACATCAATATAGAACTACAGTTGTGTTGTCCACTACGTGATGTTGGTAGTATAACTCGTTTATATGTTTATTTAGTATCATTTAGCATGAGTGGCTTAGTTATATGAAACTAGATATCTTTTATGTTTTCATGCATTGGTTTATCAGGGTTTTATGTTGTGATATTACACTTGTATTTACTATGTGTAGGTTTTGAGCTGGAGTTGGCTTAGGGGTCTTCTGCCTAGATGCATTGTGCTCTCTAGCAACACCACAGTAAGACTCGAGGTAATAATTCCTTCTCACTTTGATATTCATTTGTTAAACATATATACGCATGTATATTTGTGACAACTGTAGCTAATATGACTGTCTGTTGAGGATCCTGGGAAGATCCTTGAGGGTTTTCTACATCACCAAACACTCATGCATTAATCCCTAGAGAAAAAACAAGCCAAAGAGTGGAGGTATGTGAACACAAAAATCACAGTAGTACCACTTCAGAGATTACACAAACTCCATCTAGAGATCATAAATGATTTGAAGCTATGCCAAAAACACACTTCATAGTTAAAAATTCATGTAGAGAGTGATCAAGCTTCATTACAATAGAATCACAACTAGGCGATCCAGGAGATGGATCAGACAGTACAGCAGCAACAGAAGATGAAGGATGTGGTTGAAGCAACATCCCACAAGATTTTAGACATTGATGTCCGAGAAGAGGAACCAGTGGAGGAAAAGGTTGCAAAGATTGGCCTTGCAACAAAAGGATATAAGGATAAGATCGCGGACATACAATTTACATATGAGGTTAACATCAACAAGCTACAGATGAATCTACAACCAACCACACCATAGGAAGTGTGAGAGTAGAGGGAGGCCACCTAAAGGCTATAATTTTCAGAATCTTCACAGTAGTGGCAAATTGTGGGAAGCAATTAGATGAGAGCTTACAGATTTGGAATTCGTTGCAGGAAGATCCAAATGTGTTGAAGCTACAATAGGATATTCAGAAGAAGCAGCGACAGCTAGAGGAGATTTGGGAAACTGTGAGAAGCTTAGAAATTTCACAAAGGCTCACAAAGTTCAATGAGGGAAATTCCCTCCAAAATAATATAGAGGAGCTGAGGAAGGAAGAGCAGGCTCTAATAGAGAGAAATCAGCCATGGTAGGATGAGGCTTTCCAACTGTCTCAAGAAGTGGATGAGAAGCTTTAATATCTTCGAGAGAGAGAGAAAGAAGTGTTGTAGAAGACTACAAAACTTGCAATAGAAGTATTGTTGGAGGAAGTGGGCAAAAAAGTGAAACATGTCACATATATTATGTAGGAGTTCAATAGTAACTACAATTGCATTTCAGTAAATATTAGAGGCAAATCGACTAAGTGACTCAAGACGAGTCACATGTGACTGTAGGAGGCCTATTAGGTGCATCCGAACTTGGCCTAGGTTTCGGCAATGACTCCGCATTTTGTAGGGTCGGGCTCACATTTGAGCGCATAGCAGAGTGCGAACTGGAGAATTTTTTAATATACCACACGATGTGGTAAGGTCTTCGGGGTGGGTCGAAGCCCCTCATTTTTGTAAAAGTGCATGATTTTGTAAGGCATCAATGGCTTTCAGACCATGGTTGCTTGTTTTAGGGAGTCCGTGGTATTTGGACCATGGTATTTTGATGATGTAACCCTACAATGTAATAGTATATATAAGGTAAAATAATAAGAAGAGAATCATCGAATTGATCTAATGTTATGGGAAACTTATTGTGATATTTAATTGGTATAGAAGGTGAGTCTTTCGAGTTGAGTGCGCAAAGGCCTGAGTCTGCAGCAGAGTGCGTAGACAACCTACAACTTAGTGCGCACTCCAAGAGCTATCTATTGTTCAAATATCTATTACATTAAACAATAGTCCTTGTGGACGTAGCCTTAAACTAGGGTGCACCACGATAAATTGGTGTTTTGATGTGTATATTTTCTTATTATATGTTTTCGAGTAGTAGTTATTACAGTTGCATTTTACTTCAGCACAGTGATGGTTTGTATATCATGTTTAAGTGATTAATCTAATACAGTGAAGTAATTTATAGGTACTAAGAATAAGATAACATAATAATACCACATATTTGAGTCCCTCAATGTTGTAGAAACCTAATTCTGCATCCTCCCATAGTCACTTTGGATGAGACTGTGATCTACTTTCAGGTTATTTCTGAAAGGGCTAGTGTTTGAGGGTTTTGTTGTTTTGTAGTATAGGTTGAACCTGGGTCGGCCTAAACCAAGAAAAAAATTTAAATAACAAAACTTTGTAAAAGTATGATCTTTCTTCTGCATGACGAAGATTCAATGCATACGAGAAAATTCATCAAAAATATAACATAATACCTGTGCTTGGCCATGGATGTTGTCGAGAACAGTCCACACACATCTGAGTGAAATCAATTGTGGATCACCTATCCTCAAGTTTCTTTGTCATGAAAGCAAGCTTTGGTGTACTTTGCCAATGCAAACCCTTTTCATGTGTCTACCTGCTCTACTGTACCTTTGGGAAGACCGGTAGAAATTTGATGCATGATCTTCAAAGCACCATGGTGCAAGTGACCCAACCTCCTGTGCCAGAACTCACTGATGTCTCGGCTCTATAGTTTATTTGTTTTCGTGCTTAAGGAAACACAATATTCTACCTCCAACTTGTAGAGATTCTTCACTCAAACCCCTATCCTCATCACCTATTTTGTGGCTATGTGACGAAGGAATGCCTTTCCCCTACTAAATATCACACCATAGCCTCTATCCTCCAACATGGAAACAAATACCAAGTCCTTCTTCAAACCAAGAACATAAATAACATCTCGAAAAGTGAGGGGAAAACCTGACTCCCTCTGAAAGGTAACTATACCGATCCTTGTAGCACTATTCCTCACATCATCACCCATCTCAATATGCATCTAGAGATCCTTGTCCTCCAAGTTACTGAAGCGTTCTTTGTTACTGGTCATGTGGAAAGAAGCTCCACTTTCCAAGTACCACATGCTTCCCATCATTGATGGCACCATACAATTGATGAGGGTAAAGTCCAATTCGAATTGTGAACCAAGATCCTCAGCTGTCACTCATCTTGAGGACTTTCTACCAGCCTCCTTGAGCAGACACTTAGTAGAAAAATGTCCTCGCTTGTAACAGTGAAAGCACTTGACTTTTGATATGTCCTTCTTCTTTCCACCCTAATAAGAATCTGATTTGGAATGGAAATAATTTCCCTTCCCTTTGTTTTCCTTACATGCAAATGCACAATTATCCTCATCATCATGCTTTGATGAGGATCCATCTCTAGTGTTCCACCGAATCTCTTCTTGTACCAAGATAGACCATAACTACTCCCACTCGGGTAGCTTTGCCCTCCCATTAACAAATTCTTGGTAACTTTTTCAGTACTTTGGAATTCCTAGAATTACCAGGCTTACTAGATCATCTTCAACAACAATAATCTCGACACTTCCAAGATCATCCCGATATTCGGTGAACTTGGTCAAGTACTTCAGAATTGAGTCACCCTTCTCCATCTTGATCTTTATGAGTTTTTCCTTCAATGGAAACTTCCTATGGTCACTGTTATTTTGGAAAAAGTCCTTCAATGCCTTCCACATTGCAAATGGAGTGTCCTTAATATGGAGATTTGAGACAATGTGATCTAGAACTCCTTCCAAGATAATCATTATCACTTTTTCACACTTTCTCCATTCAACCAGATCTTTAGCATGAGATGTTGGAGGCTTCAAAATATCGTGATATATGAATTCCTTGAGGCCATTGTCTTTCAGTACTGCCTCCATCTTTTCCTTCTAAGATATGTAATTTGAGATGCCCTCCGGGGCATACTCAAGTCTCAGACCATAGAATGACATATTGTTGACTCTGAAGTATGAACTTGCAAATTCAATTTCACCTAAACAACAACCTCGAATTCTCCTCCTCTGTACTGCCTTCAACTCTGATACCATTTAGATGTTTACTTGTAGATTGAACAACTTATGTGATATGCTAAAACATAAGACAAGAATCTACTCTACTCTTCAGTGGAAACCAAAATTTATTAATGAAAACAATAAGAAGAAAAGGAAGAATATCAATCGCACATAACACAATATTTCTTTGGGGAAATCTACTTCTCAAAACCCCGAATATCTATATTGCATCAACTAGAAGATATGAGAAGAAAATACAATGCTTGTTCAACCCAACCAATTCCTAAAAAAGTACAATATATCTCTCTAATTCACAAGCCATCTCAAACCAAAACTTAGCCATTTCTATTTCCTACCAATCCCCTACTTCCTTGCACAATTACTTAGAGAATTAGCCCACATTAATTCGGAAATTCTCCACCCATGACTCTGCAATCCATTCATAGGTCCTCAACTAATTGCATGCACCATCTCTACAACTTGGAAAATTATGCATGTTTAGTGTGGAGCCTGATTATCTTCTTTATTCAAAGGTATCACCGCATTGGATCTGTTAGCGCTTGAAATTTCACCTCAGGCTGAGAAAGGTAAACCTCAAGGCAACATCAAACCTCTTAGCCTCGTAGCTAGCCCTACGGGGCTGGAGAGGGCTCTCTCCGGTCTATCTCGGTGAAATCTTCAATGGACGAGATGAACAATAGGGTAACGCTGATTTTAGGCTAGTAAACTGATCAAAAAGGTTGATTTGGGGTTTTTAGGGTTTTTGGTGGCAAATTGAGGGGATGGCAATTTTGGGTGCGGGGATTGGAAATAGTTTCTGCAGGGGGTTCTTTGGGGCGAGGTAGGAGACAGTATTGATGCCTTTAATTGAGATGGATGGTCAAGAATGATAGGTGAGGAGCTAAGGAGAGAAAACAATAACTTTGAATTCTCCTTAAACAGTAGAAAACATTGAAATTAAACAAACTTAAAAGAAGAGCATGACAGTCATGAATTCTTACTTTAACACTTCGTTTGTTTAATGTGCAAAAGGAAAAGAAAGGAAATGATTCACATAACACACTTACAGGTACATAGATAAACACACCATCAATACATGTAACCACAAGAATCCCAAAAAGGACTGCAAAACCCTGGTCTTCCTTAGCCAAAAATTGCAGAGATACAGTGAATAATACAATGATAGCTTCTCCCTCAAGAGTCCAACCTTCCAATATCTGAAAATGACTAAGAAAATACATAATATAGGCAAGATAACACCTTTCCTTGCCTCTAGGGGTCGAGCTCATCCTTCTAGGAGCTGTTTCAACCAATTCTAAACTGAGCACTAAAATCTAGGCAGTCAAAACAACTTGCCTCTATAAGCTAGGAAACCAATTCGTTCATTTAATTTTCACCTTTTTCATGAATGAATCTTCTAGAAGAGGTACATAAGAGTAAAAGTGTCAATAAAGTACATTAATTACATCAAATAGGATAATAATCCACCCCAAAAAGTCAAACTGCGTTTTTCTGAGCTGTACAGTGAAATTTGGAAAAGTTTGCCTGACGGGTCGCGCGCCTCTGCCTTGTAGAAATTTTGAATAATTTAACACATATTCAATGGAGATTATCCTGATCATGTACTAATGCGGAAAACATACACAATACATAAGCTCCTCTACGTTGATCAAGAATATAGCAGCATCAATAACAATAAAACATCAAGAGCATTCACACATTAACACAGTATGTATCACGGGGAAAGCATCTCGCTAAAAACCCCACACTATCTGTATATTAATGATTGAGTCATGTAACATTACACAGCATAATACTTCTCACAAGTATCTCCACCTCTGTTACACACAATACAGCTCAGATCTGATCTCCAAATCTCTTCCACTGCTTGCCTGCCTCCACTGCTCAATACCTGCTCAAGAACTGATGAGAATTGCTTCCCAAACTCGATTTTCACCTGCAAAATAGTCACTCACTCTTTGTTGGACGTGAGAAAAGGCTAAAATGTGGGCCAAATACGTGAGCAAACTCATTGGCATACTCAATCCCTTGATTGTGCAAGATCTGGTGCACAACTATAGTCACAACTGATAGCAATCTGATTCTCTACCACCTGTCCCTATTGAACTGAACATGCACTGACATGCAACTGAGTTAACTGATGTATTCTTTAGTTGTATTATGAGTTAATAATTAGTTTAACAACTCATCATTAGTCTATCTGCAGTTAGACTAACTACAACCAGTTTAACTAAGTTAAACTGAACACAACTCCATCAACTGTACCTCCAGTCCACTAAACTCAACTCACTTGAGTTCTAACTGAAGTCATGCATGCAACAACTCAACTGACTCATAAGAAAAACGAATTTCCTTCTGACAGCTGCATGTGCCACTTCCGTAGCTCAAACTGAAGTGCTCCAAGAGAATAAGATTAAGTTTATAGTCCAAATATTATTGTGAGATAATAATATTTGACTTTTCTATTTTTGACAGCCAGTCTAAAAATAGACTTGATCACTCACACTTTCATCAAAAATAGAAGTCCATCTATTTTCCCAACTTGATCAATCATCCATAAACATAGACATGATCCATATGTCTAAAAATAGACATAGTCTAAAAATAGACTTGCGCCAAAAATAGCCTGCGGGCCCACTTAGTGAAGGCGACTCTTTTCACTAAGCTCCATCATCTTGTTGCAATCTCAACACTCCCTCTCGACAAGATATGGATTATCAGCAACCCCTATCCTGCCTCGGTGGTACTCGAATTTGCTCCTGGTGAGAGCCTTCGTCAGAATATCAGCATCCTGATCCTCCGTTGGAATGTACGAAAGTAACATGATCCTCCGCTGCACACAATCTCTGATATGATGGTACCTGATGTCAATATGTTTAGATCTATCATGAAATACAGGATTAGCCGAGAGTTTAATGCAACTCCGGTTATCACAGTAAATCACAGTAGGATCCAAATGAGAACCGAACAAACCAACCAGGATCTTCCTCATCCATATAGCCTCGCATGCAGCCAAACTTGCTGCCATATACTCGGCCTCCGCTGAACTGAGTGCCACAGATCTCTGCTTCCTGCTGTACCAAGAAACTGTTGTCGATCCGATACTGAAGACCCCTCCTGATGTGCTCTTTCTGTCTGTTGGGCTCCCTGCCCAATCTGCATCCGTGAAGCCACATAGCTTCACCTCATCCTCCTGTCTGTACCACAAACCATATCCCGATGTGCCTCTCAAGTAGCGCAATACATGCTTGCCCGCCTTCCAGAAGAGCTTGGTAGGCTTAACCATAGCTAGTGAAAGCTGGTTAACTGCATAGCATATATCAGGTCATGTATTGACCAAATACATCAGCGACCCCACCAACTGTCGATAAACAGTGGCATCCACTTCTTCTCCCGAAGTGGCATCCTCCTTCCTCCAACCTCCAGGAAGAGGAGTATCAACAGGCTTGCAGCCATGCATGTTGAACTTCTCCAGTATCTCCCGAGCATACTTTCCCTGAGAAACAAACAGTCCACCACTGCGCTGCCATATTTCCAATCCTAGGAAATAGTGAAGGAGGCCCAAATCCTTCATCTCAAACTCTGTAGAAAGATCCTTCTTGCATGACAGTATCAACAGCTCATCACCCGTTAGAATCAAATCATCAACATACAGTACAATGATAAGCAACTTACCCTCCACCACAATCTGGTATAGGTTCGGATCCGCCTCGCTCTTGGAGAATCCAAGTCCTGTGAAATAGTTGTCTATCCGTGTGTACCAAGCACGTGGTGCTTGCTTCAACCCATACAGCGCTCTCTTGAGCCTGCACACATGCGACTCGCTGCTGAAGACTTCAAAGCCTTCGGGTTGCTCAATGTACACCTCCTCCTCAATGACTCCGTTGAGGAACGCAGTCTTCACATCCATCTGATGAATGTGCCATCCCATCTGCGCTGAGAGAGCAAGAATCATCCGTATGGAAGAATACCTTGCGACAAGTGCAAAGGTCTCCTCATAATCGATCCCCTCAATCTGTGAAAAGCCTCGGGCAACAAATCTTGCCTTGTACTTCTCCACACTCCCGTCAGCTGCCTGCTTAACTTTGTAGATCCATCTCGAACCCACCAATGATTTCCCTTCCGGTCTAGGAACAATCTCCCATGCACTGTTTCTGACAATAGAATCATACTCTTCCACCATGGCGTCTACCCATGCGGGATCCTCCACAGCTTCCTCGAAAGAGGATGGCTCAGTCACAACACACTTGCTCATAAGAGCCATGTATCCAGTGTACCGATCAGGTGACTATCTCTGCCTGCGTTGGGCTGTAGGTGGTCCTACAACTTTCTCTGCATCTTGAGCCAGTCGCTCATCTTCTGTCAAGCGCTTTCGCCCTCTGATGGTTGGCGCTGCATGAGTGGTCTCTTCCACTCCATGAACCTCGTCCTGTGGCTGATCCACGTCCTGAAGCTCATCCTTAGGAACTAATAGCTCCTCATCTGCATGCAAGTGTAGCTCCCTCTCAAGCGAACACTTCATGGCTTTCTCCTCCTGAAATCTTATATCCCGTCGCACAACAGTTTTACCACTATCTGGCAAATACACACGATAGTTGTGGGGCATATCAGTGTACCCCACAAATATCCCAACCTCTGCAGTCGGTTCCAACTTCTTTCTGGCATCCTTCGTCACATGCATGTAAACGTTAGCACCAAAAATCCTCAAATGAGAAAGATCAGGCTTCTTACCAGAATAAGCCTCCTCGGGTGTACTCATGCCAAGTATCCTATGAGGACAACGGTTCTGCACATAAACTGTTGTATTGCATGCTTCCGCCCACAAGTGAAGGGGTAGGCCCTGATCATGCAACATTGCCCGTGCAGCACCCACAATCGTTCTGTTCTTCCGCTCAGCTACCCCGTTCTGCTGTGGGTTATGGGGAGCTATGAGCTCTCTACGAATCCCTTCTGCCTTGCAGAAATCCTTGAACTCGTCCGAGATGTATTCACCACCATTATCGCTCCTAAGAGCCTTCACCTTCTTCCCCGACTCCTTCTCGACCAGTGCTTTGAATTCACAGAACTTTGAATATGTCTCGCTCTTCTTCTGCATGAAGAAGATCCAGCACTTACGAGAGAAATCATCAACAAAAATCACATAATACCTGTGTTTTGCTGTCGAAGCAACTGAGAAAGGTCCACACACGTCTGTGTGAATTCTCTCAAGGATCGTCGTGGCGCGACTATCCTTCTCGTGAAAGGTGGCTTTCACAAACTTCCCCAAAGTACACCCCTTGCATTGATCTGACTGCGCAAGTGTGCCTTTAGGAAGCCCTGTAGTGATCTGCTGCAGTATCTTCAAGGCTCCATGGTGAAGGTGACCCAATCTCCTGTGCCACAACTCGCCATCATCCCGGCTCACCAATCCTTCTGCCTTGCCTGCCATTGCTGCGCACCCATCTACATGCAACTGATAAAGGTTCCTCACTCGAAACCCTATCTTCCGGGTCTCACCAGTTGTCTTGCTGCGCAGGAAGGCCTTTCCCTCGCTGAAAACAACATCATACCCCTTGTCTTCTAACATCGCCACTGAGATGAGATTCTTCTTCAATCCTGGAACATGCATGACTTCCTTCAATACAAAGGGTTTACCAGACTCCCTCTCAAAGGAAATGGTACCGATACCGGTTGCACTGTATCTATCATCATCGCCCATCTCGATGTGCACTCCAAGATCTTTGTCCTCCAGATCAGAGAACAAATCTCTATCTCCCGTCATGTGAAAAGACGCACCACTATCCAAGAACCACACTGATCCCATCACACTTGAAACCAAGCATGCGATCAATGAAAAATCAAGCTCAAACTGAGAAGCTAAGGCCTCTCCCCCTGCAGATCCAGCAGCTTGCTTGTTCTTCTTCTTCTGCGGACAATTTGTGGCATAGTGTCCATGCTGGTGACAGTGAAAACACTTCACCTTGGACATATCCTGCTTCTTGCCTTTCGCACCGGAATGAGAAGCTTTCTCGTTCTTCCCCTTCTTTGCTTTGGCAGCCAAAGCACAATTCTCTTCATCAGATACCTTTGATGAAGATCCATTCTCACCTTTATTGTTACTGAGTTTATCCTTGAACGCCAGGTCGCTCTTGCTTTGGAATAACATTTGCAATCCGTTGAAAGACATTTCAACAACACTGCTGCAAATTAGATTTTCCACCAGCTCCAAACTCAACTGCTTCCGATCAACCCTCGCTTGATATCCTGTAAAAATCTCTTCTACAAATCAAGCTGCTCCGATACCATGTAGAAACTTTTTCTACAATTATCTAGCTCCGATACCATGTAGAAATTTTGAATAATTTAACACATATTCAATGGAGATTATCCTGATCATGTACTAATGCGGAAAACATACACAATACATAAGCTCCTCTACGTTGATCAAGAATATAGCAGCATCAATAACAATAAAACATCAAGAGCATTCACACATTAACACAGTATGTATCACGGGGAAAGCATCTCGCTAAAAACCCCACACTATCTGTATATTAATGATTGAGTCATGTAACATTACACAGCATAATACTTCTCACAAGTATCTCCACCTCTGTTACACACAATACAGCTCAGATCTGATCTCCAAATCTCTTCCACTGCTTGCCTGCCTCCACTGCTCAATACCTGCTCAAGAACTGATGAGAATTGCTTCCCAAACTCGATTTTCACCTGCAAAATAGTCACTCACTCTTTGTTGGACGTGAGCAAAGGCTAAAATGCGGGCCAAATACGTGAGCAAACTCATTGGCATACTCAATCCCTTGATTGTGCAAGATCTAGTGCACAACTATAGTCACAACTGATAGCAATCTGATTCTCTACCACCTGTCCCTGTTGAACTGAACATGCACTGACATGCAACTGAGTTAACTGATGTATTCTTTAGTTGTATTATGAGTTAATAATTATTTTAACAACTCATCATTAGTCTATCTGCAGTTAGACTAACTACAACCAGTTTAACTAAGTTAAACTGAACACAACTCCATCAACTGTACCTCCAGTCCACTAAACTCAACTCACTTGAGTTCTAACTGAAGTCATGCATGCAACAACTCAACTGACTCATAAGAAAAACGAATTTCCTTCTGACAGCTGCATGTGCCACTTCCGTAGCTCAAACTGAAGTGCTCCAAGAGAATAAGATTAAGTTTATAGTCCAAATATTATTGTGAGATAATAATATTTGACTTTTCTATTTTTGACAGCCAGTCTAAAAATAGACTTGATCACTCACACTGTGATCACTCACACTTTCATCAAAAATAGAAGTCCATCTATTTTCCCAACTTGATCAATCATCCATAAACATAGACATGATCCATATGTCTAAAAATAGACATAGTCTAAAAATAGACTTGCGCCAAAAATAGCCTGCGGGCCACTTAGTGAAGGCGACTCTTTTCACTAAGCTCCATCATCTTGTTGCAATCTCAACATGCCTGACGGGTCGCGCGCCTTTGGGACCACATTTGGGGCAATTACAGGTGTCCAAATTGAGCAAGAGTAGGCTTGTTGGAAATTTTTGTGAGTCTACTTTCCAACCCAACTAGAATTTCTGAATTTGGTGGTAATTTGCCCCTCCAAAATTGCAATCTCCCAAGATTGCTTTCTGCAACTCAAAAATGTGGCAGAAAGTCATTTTTTGCTTGTTTTTTGACTTTCTGGAGGCCTAAAACTTCATAAAATCTCAAGTCCATTGATGAGCATATGTAACTTCTCATGAAAAATCTGGAAATGCTGAGTTTTTGCAAAATGGAGTTGCCATGATGAAGGGTCGCGCGGGGGGTGAGACCCGTTAATGGAGAAAACCTGTGTTTGGCATAAAAAATTCACAAATGACACTATTTTCTCCAAATTTCTTGAAATTTGGGCTGGGAGTCCCCAATCAAGTACCATGCTCAGTAAAAGAAGCTTTGGCCAAAATTTGGAGTGGATCGGGCGTTTTCCTTCGTTTTTGTGCTTTGGCCAACCGTCCTTGGAGCACCTTCGTTCTCGCCGGTATTTTTGACATTTCTTTAAAACCATGACACCTGTGCAAAACATGAAGGAGGTTTGTCTTCCTTGGCATGTTTTGGACAAAAACCTCTCTCAGTTTTCCAAAATTCATCTTTTATTGCTCTGTAACATCATTTGAGTGCGACTTGTCCCGATGTGTGAAACAAGGAATTTTGTCGAAATGGAGCGAAATGAAGGGGATAGGGGGCTTCTAAATTCTTGAGGAAATTTTTGGGAGTAGGGAGGGATGTTAGGAAGTAGGGGAAAGTGGAATCTCAGAGATTGAGTGAGGGGAAGGGGTCCAAAAGGGCAAAACACAGGCCCAACCTAGAAAATTGCCAGGTTGTAGCTAGAAACTAGGGTTTATGCAAAAATGAGGAATTTGGCGGATCTAAGGGATGGGAAGTGTTTGATAAGGTACTTTAAGGATAGGGGAAGGTGTATGAACATCAGGAAACAATTTTTTCCAGTGATTTGACCATCCAAGAGAAATTGTCTTCAAAACCCTAGGAGAGGGAAATGACCTTGCCTAGGCACAACTGAAGCATGAATAAGGTGTAACATGACCCAATGGAACCTAATATGATGATAGCAACCCTCTGAATGATGATAGGCTCAGCTGAATGATGACATGGAATGACATTTGGACAACTTTGAAAAGTGTGAAAGCAAACCCTAGACTTAATGCCTAGTGACCAAATTTTGCTTGAAGACTCACTGAAATGACAAAATTTGACCTTGACACTTCAAAATCACTTTGTAAGAGCATATTTGATCACTGGAGGAAGGCTGGAAAGACTGACACTAACATTGGCTCCAATGGGGATGGTAGCTCCTTGGAGGTGCCAAGAACCTTAGACCTCTGGGAGAGCAGACCAGTGCCTTACAATCATTGGGCAATGGAGTCATTATTTTGAACGGAGAACACAAAACCTTTGACACATTTATTGAATGAAAACTTGACTAAAAAGTGACTGAAACTTGACTCAAACCGACTCGATGACAAATTGAAATGATGGAAAAATTTGAATCTAACAAACTAACTCAAGACCTGAACTTAAAATTTAAAACTTGATGGCAATACATAACCGCCTATGTTTCTTACAAGACAACCTACCATCAAACTATATCATAATGCCAATGCAACCAATCAAGAAGATGGCTTCTTGATTGATTCTCCTGATCAGATCTCATGATGAACAATAGATACTGGTAACTGGGCATCCAAAAACATAGTTGACCATGATCTCCTTCATCACTGAACATCTCAATAAACACTGTCACTGCTGGCTGCAACAAACTTGCTAGAGGATCGTGAAAAACATGAAGATTTGTTGCCACCTTCTGCTGAAAGAACAAGTAATCCTTTATTTCAAATTTTGATCTGCCTTCATCATGTGCTTCAGTAAAAGTACGCTCATGGGCTTCAAAAAACTCTGAACAAATGGATGGGCAGATCTCTTCTTGGAAAGGCATTTCAGCACATGAAACATATGAAGAATCTGAAAGGTAATCCTGTATGCTCTGATCTTCTGTAGTTTGACAATATGGTAGGTCATCTTCAAATGATATGATAGCCAAATTATCAAGTTCCTTATTACATTCTTCAATATTATCAAGCACAATATTATCATTTACATCGTCTACCACAATTGCACTCAAAGAAACCTTTTCACTTGCTTGAGCAAAGATCTCACCTTGTTGTTCATGAGCTGACTGAATGACCTCCTCATGAAGATCTAGTTCCGGTGAGGTGGGAGCACTTAGATTTGTAACTTCGTTTTCTTCATGCCAGCTGATCTCAACATTCGAGTTCTTTATAGGATTCAACACAAGGTATTCTTGGTCACCATGATCTGAATTTTGATCTGAAATAACTGAGTTGACTGCATTACATTCTAAAATTGAATCTTGGCTACCCTGCACGCTGTCTTCTTCTGTGGGCAGATCTGAAACAAGCTCTTCTCTTTCATCAATTACAGCCATATGGCCATCTTCAACCTGCTGATCTTGACAAGTATCCTCTAAGATTTCTATGTGCTGCTGAAATGGCTTTTCATACAGGGCTTCCATGATCTCTTCATCCATGAAATTATCATCTTCATAAAACTTCTCAAGGCTTTCAATAAAATTATAGGCATGCTTGCAACAGTCTTGAACTAAATTTAATGATGGATAAGAGTCCTTATATCGTTCAATGAACATAGCATGAAAATCCTTTAAACAGTAAATACAAGCAGGTGGCAAACTTTCATACCATGATTGGGCTTTACCTTCCAGAGTGGACAAGAATATCTTCATCAAGCAATCTTCAGGAAAATCCACCTTCAACTTGCGAATATGCATGTGAAATCTAACCAGATGTAAAGCAGCATCCTTCTTACCATCATCATTAAATGTAGGCAAATTCCTTGACCAATCTACCTTCGGAATTTTATTCGGAAAACCTGGAATGTGATCTCGGCTCAAGGGAGCATATCTTCTTGCGATCTGATCCATCTTGAAAATCTCAAAGCCACTGATCTTTCTGCAGTGAAGTCACCATTAAGCATTGATCTCTGGATTTTTCAGTGAAGGAGTCGCCAGTGAATGATTTCAGCCTTTCATGTGTCTGATCATTGTCCACTATCAACAATCAGATCTGAACTTGATACATGTACTGGGGTAATATGCAATTGAAGTGTTGTATTCACAAGCTCACGGAGATGGACTGAAGCAGCGTTTATCTACTTCCGCTTATGCAAAGAAAAAGCGTTTCGAAGGCTACCTGGCATAACTTCAGGGTCCATCTAAGACTTATGAAATCAACACATCAATCGACAAACAATTTGTTCTACCCAATATGGTTGCCAGTATGTTAGCGCTTGAAATTTCACCTCAGGCTGAGAAAGGTAAACCTCAAGGCAACATCAAACCACTTAGCCTCGTAGCTAGCCCTACGGGGCTGGAGAGGGCTCTCTCTGGTCTATCTCGGTGAAATCTTCAATGGATGAGATGACCAATAGGGTAACGCTGATTTTAGGCTAGTAAACTGATCAAAAAGGTTGATTTGGGGTTTTTAGGGTTTTTGGTGGCAAATTGAGGGGATGGCAGTTTTGGGTGTGGGGATTGGACACAGTTTCTGCAGGGGGTTCTTTGGGGCGAGGTAGGAGACAATATTGATGCCTTTAATTGAGATGGATGGTCAGGAATGACAGGTGAGGAGCTAAGGAGAGCAAACAATAACTTTGAATTCTCCTTAAACAGTAGAAAACATTGAAATTAAACAAACTTAAAAGAAGAGCATGACAGTCATGAATTCTTACTTTAACACTTCGTTTGTTTAATGTGCAGAAGGAAAAGAAAGGAAATGATTCACATAAAACACTTACAGGTACATAGAGAAACACACCATAAATACATGTAACCACAAGAATCCCAAAAAGGACTGCAAAACCCTGGTCTTCCTTAGCCAAAAATTGCAGAGATACAGTGAATAATACAATGATAGCTTCTCCCTCAAGAGTCCAACCTTCCAACATCTGAAAATGACTAAGAAAATACATAATATAGGAAAGCTAACACCTTTCCTTGCCTCTAGGGGTCGAGCTCATCCTTCTAGGAGCTGTTTCAACCAATTCTAAACTGAGCACTAAAATCTAGGCAGTCAAAACAACTTGCCTCTATAAGCTAGGAAACCAATTCATTCATTTAATTTTCACCTTTTTCATGAATGAATATTCTAGAAGAGGTACATAAGAGTAAAAGTGTCAATAAAGTACATTAATTACATCAAATAGGATAATAATCCACCCCAAAAAGTCAAACAGGGTCAAACTGCGTTTTTCTGAGCTGTACAGTGAAATTTGGAAAAGTTTGCCTGACGGGTCGCGCGCCTCTGCCTGACGGGTCTCGCGCCTTTGGGACCACATTTGGGGCACTTAAAAGTGTCCAAACTGAGCAAGCGTAGGCGTGTTGGAAATTTCTGTGAGTCTACTTTCCAACCCAACTGAAATTTCGGAATTTGGTGGTCATTTGCCCCTCCAAAATTGCAATCTCCCAAGACTGCTTTCTGCAACTCAAAAATGTGGCAGAAAGTCATTTTTTGCTTGTTTTTTGACTTTCTGGAGGCCTAAAACTTCATAAAATCTCAAGTCCATTGATGAGCATATGTAACTTCTCATGAAAAATCTGGAAATGCTGAGTTTTTGCAAAATGGAGTTGCCATGATGAAGGGTCGCGCGGGGGGTGAGACCCGTTAATGGAGAAAACCTGTGTTTGGCATAAAAAATTCACAAATGACAAAATTTTCTCCAAATTTCTTGAAATTTGGGCTGGGAGTCCCCAATCATGTACCATGCTCAGTCAAAAATGCTTTGGCCAAAATTTGGAGTGGATCGGGCGTTTTCCTTCGTTTTTGTGCTTTGGCCAACAGTCCTTGGAGCACCTTCGTTCTCGCCGGTATTTTTGACATTTCTTTAAAACCATGACACCTGAGAAAAAAGTGAAGGAGGTTTTTCTTCCTTGGCATGTTGTGGACAAAAACCTCTCTCAGTTTTCCAAAATGCATCATTTATTGCTCTGGAACATCATTTGAGTGCGACTTGTCCCGATGTGTGACACAAGGAATTTTGTCGAAATGGAGCGAAATGAAGGGGATAGGGGGCTTCTAAATTATTGAGGAAATTTTTGGGAGTAGGGAGGGATGTTATGAAGTAGGGTAAAGTGGAATATCAGAGATTGAGTGAGGGGAAGGGGTCCAAAAGGGCAAAACACAGGCCCAACCTAGAAAATTGCCAGGTTGTAGCTAGAAACTAGGGTTTATGCAAAAATGAGGAATTTGGCGGATCTAAGGGATGGGAAGTGTTTGATAAGGTACTTTAAGGATAGGGGAAGGTGTATGAACATCAGGAAACAAGTTTTTCTGGTGATTTGACCATCCAAGAGAAATTGCCTTCAAAACCCTAGGAGAGGGAAATGACCTTGCCTAGGCACAACTGAAGCATGAATAAGGTGTAACATGACCCAATGGAACCTAATATGATGATAGAAACCCTCTGAATGATGACATGGAATGAAATTTGGACAACTTTGAAAAGTGTGAAAGCAAACCCTAGACCTAATGCCTAGTGACCAAATTTTGCTTGAAGACTCACTGAAATGACAAAATTTGACCTTGACACTTCAAAATCACTTTGTAAGAGCATATTTGATCACTGGAGGAAGGCTGGAAAGACTGACACTAACAGGATCCCAGTTCGTAATGTGGCAAAAATGACACCCGTAATATTTGCGCTGCAAGGGGGGTCCAAGGGGGCAACCAACTTTTCGGCTTAGTGCATTGCGTAGTTTCTGAACTCAGTGAGGGATTGTGCAATGTCTAGGCTTAGTGCCGGGTTTCCTCCCATGATTGTGTAGTTTCTGAGCTCAAGGATGACTATTAGCCAGAGCTACGCAATTCCCATCATCAAGGGTGGTTTCCCTCAAGGATTGCGCAGTTTCTGGAGGCAAGCCTAGAACTACTATAAGACCAAGTTAGGGAATCAAATTGTGAGTTAGAAATATAAACTAGTTGTGTAAACAAGTAAACACAACAAAAAATGAAAAAGACAAGTCTCAATTGAATCATGAATACCTAAATTAGTGCAAGATTAGCTCCTATGGATAGGAAGGAAGGCTCCAGAATTGAAGCATAGGAAAAAATTTGGAGGGTGGTTATAGTTGCTACAACACAAACCATAATGGATAGACATGTGGATCTCCATATCCTAAAATTGTGATCATTCAACCCTCCTTAATGTCCTACACAGAACCCCTGTAAAGGTCTTCCATGGCTTCATTCTATGCACGTGATCTTCTAGAATCAATATACAATTCTCTTTCCTCTACCTGTGGAGAATTGCTAATACCTTGAGATTGTTGTTGTTCAACAATGTGTCTTTCCTCATGTTCATTTGGAATTTTTTGTAGCCAAGTAAATGGAATACTAAAAATTATATCTTCATTTCTTGATCTTGAAATGATATCAATTTGATTATTGAAAAAATACTCCCACCAAACTAAATCAACAACATTAAAGTACTCATATGTATCTCTAATATATTTTTTAATTTCCTCATAAAGTTTAGAATAGTTTATATCTCTCTTATTCCTTCATGCATTATGGAGTTCAACAATTAATTGTAATAACAATATCTTTGATGCAAATTTTGGATGAGCTAGAATGAAATTCAAAAAAGCTAAACCTGCTGATAGCCCCCATTCTGCAACAGTTTAATACTTATTGCCCCATACAAGTTTTTTGCCATCAATGTTTTTGATATGAAATTGATGTTGGAAGTTAATTTCATTAAGTATATCAATTCATTTCTCCTCACCATGTGATCCTAGAATAAACGTTCGCATGTCAATAGTTTCTTCCAACACGTGAAAAATAGGCTTTGGAATGTGTAATTCCTTAATACAGTCAATTAATGATGGTAGGCTCCAAACATACTTCCTCCTCAATGTTACTAAAAAATGACTAAACACATGATCAATATGGTCATGAGTGTGCCCAACATGAAGGAAACCAACCTTTACCTTCTAAAAAATTCCCAATTCAACAAGCATGTTTAGATATCCAAACACAATTTGATTTTTTTCTTCATGGTGTGCGTTGTCTAATTATAGATACAAAATTTTAGGAACATTACCAGACCAATGAGAAACCTCATCATGAATTATGGTTATGGTTATATTTGCATCATTATGAATATTTGGAGTTATGAAGTAAACCCTTGGCAATATTTTCCCATTAAAGACCATACAACCAACCAAATGAAACTGAATAAAATTTTCCTCATGTAATTTTTTTGTTGTGTGGACGAAATGTGGTAGAAGTGTTTTCTTTTGGTCCATACCATCAATTATAAAACCCAAATATTTATTTGGATTATCATAATGCTTCTTTTGATGCTTATACAATTTTTTCCTTTCACTTTTTTGTTGATTGTGATTCTCTTGAAGTGCTTTGATAATGGAATCTGCACATAACATAAAAAGTGCAGGTTAATAAATATATTTTCATAGTTGATAACTATCCAATTTTAAAAAATAATGTTATGGATTCATACCTCTTTCTGCCCCTTGACATTTATCCCTTTTTAATTTAAGAGAAACACATGTACTAGAAATCCCCATCCTTGTCCTCTTAGGAATATGAACATTGTTGAAATCGTTCTTTTGTATCCTTGTAAAATATGAATATGTAATAAAATTGCTATCTTCTTCAACACCTTCTGCATATTATTTGTATAAGTCTTAGTTTTCTCATATTAATAAATTTTCTGGAATATGTATTGTGTGTTTATTTGGCATACGCTCTCCATGCTTTGAAAAAAGTCTTGCATCCACGACATTGCAAAATTTTCTAATGTCCCAACCTCTCATATATGATGTACTTCTGAATAAAATGTGGGATCTTTTTCCAATCTTGTTGGGATTATTAACATATGAAATTACCCATTGAATGAAACATTTTGAAGTAATTTCTAAAAAGCAATACATTACCAATATGATAATCATAACCTTCCAATGTAGATTGCATGCAACCCACTAAATATGAATTTTGCATGCTTTTATTCATTGAAAAATATCTCTTCCTTTTCTTCAATGAAAATTGTTGGGTGTGGAGCCTGATTATCTTCTTTATTCAGAGGTATCACCGCATCAGACCCCAATTCATAATGTGGTAGAAACGTCACCCGTAATATTTTCGCTGCAAGGGGGGTCCAGGGGGGCCGACAGCCATCTTTAGGATCCCCCCCGGTAGGGGATTGGGGTTAGCCCCCCCAAAGCTAAAAATAGATGTCAAATTTCCTTGTAAAATGTTGTAATTTCATAGTCAATCTGGGTCGTTCATTAGACGGAGATATAACGATAGAAGTTATGTTTAATTTAGGGCTTTTTCCCTTGAAGGCAACCACTCACTATATATGAGGGAATTGTATTGCATCTATGTAGATATGTATTCTGAGTGGAAAGAGAGAGGAGATTGTGTGAGAGAAAAGAAGGAATTACAATGGATATGTTGTAGGTTGTATCTCTTCATTTTGCTAGATAATATAAAAGGAATGACTAGATGTTTCTTTATGGACATAGCCCAAATTGGGTGAACCACGTATATCTGTGTCTCTCTTGTTTTATGTGTTTTCTATGTTTATATTTATGCAATATATTTTATGTGTTCCATTGCTTTGTAATCTATAATTTTCTAACAATGCAACTGATAACACATTTTCTGTGAACTCTAATCTCAACTAGATCTTCATCTGAACTGACATGCATGATTTATTTATGAGTAAATCTTCAGTTAACTGGTGTGGAAATGAATATGTGTTGGTTTTCATCCCCACTACTAGACCACCTACTTGTTCCTCCAACAGTTTGAACTAGTTTAACTAACTATAACTCAATTAGACTGAGTTAATTAATTACAAATCAAAAGAACTCAACCTAGGCCCCTAAAATTTAGGGATCAATCTACATGACTCTAGATAGATTTCCAACTCGAATTTCCTAAGCCAACTAAGTCAAATTAACTTAGTTAAATATTACAACTTAATATAATTTTAATTTAATTCCTAATTTAATTCAAGGACAAATTAAATTAGGATTAATTATTGTTATTTTAAACAGTATATAGATTTTGAACCAGGAAAAGAAGGGCAGTTATCTATGGCATGGTTTTCCTCATAGACTAAGAAGGCCTCTATGAAATTTATTGGTCATTCATTTCTAGGGTGCCTTCTAGTGAATTTAGGGCAGAAAATAGCTAGGGATCTCTACGCTTCCTCTTGTGTCCTCTTGATATACATGGAATCCATTTGCAAAGTAAAGGTATGCAACATTTCACATTTAAAGTCCTCCAACATGTTCCGTGGAAGGAGAGGAACTGACCAAGCCTTGACTAGGCTTACCCTTATTTTTAGTAGCATAGAGTGATTCTTGGACACAATTTTAGTGTCATCATAAGATAAATGATAGGTATCTCTCCCAGATAGCATGTTGAAGGTCTCCAATATTTCCTCCTTGATCCCTCATAGAAGAAATAATTTGAGCGATTCAGGCTCAAGGGTGCACCTGGCCCTCCTATAACTCAGTTGAAATCTATCCTCATAGTCTTCTAGAGATTCATCAAGTCCAACTGTCATTCTAAAGATTTCCTCCTTGGTTTCTTTGGACCTATAGTAGTCCATGTACTTGTCATTAAAGGCTTCTTACATTTGAGGCCAGGTAGTGATGTTACCCCCAGGAAGACCCATAAACCAACTCAAGGTTGCGTCCTTAAGGGTAGAGGGGAATAACTTCATCTTCTGGTCATGAGAAGCATAGCCATAGGTCCTATAGACAACAGAAAATTCAAACATGAAGGTATCAAGAGCCTTGAAGTTTAATCCATGGAAGTGTGGAAGGGGAGTAGGGCTTATATTCTTCATTCTAGCCTCTCCATTAGTCTCTCTGATAGGGAAAACATAATTGTTCATGTTTTTAGCCATACGTTGGGTAGGTGAAGTGGGTTCTTATTCATTCCCAATAGGTTCTTCAAAGGTTTCAGGTTTCTCAACTAAATGGTCTTCTAACTCTCCTGTAGTCAGAGAGGGAATCTGACAATCACCAAAGAAGAGTGAAGGTTGACTTCTTGAGGGTGTGGTGGTTTTTGGTAAGAATTTTCCTTGCGTATCTCTACTCCTACGAGGCATGAATTTTTTTTTCTCTTTTCTTTTATGTTCCTTCTTCAAAACTATATGAAAAAATAGAAAATAATGCTTAAGCAGAAATAACATCAACCTACACACCTCCCTGATAATGGCACCAAAAAGTGGTGAGCCATGGTATTGCACCAAGAGTGTTGCAACTGCCAAGGACTCCTTAACTATATTTACCAACCCATGGTTCATACAAACTGATGAGCCCCAATTTTTGGTAACAAATTGGGCTCATTTGGCCTACTTACCTTGCTCAACCCTTCATCTTTTATCACTTATGCATTCATTTCTTGGTATATTCATGTTATTTGTAGGAAGAAGGGCAGGCATTATATCTATGTGGCTAATACATGATGATTTCAGGTTTTTTGGCATTAAAGGGAGCAAAGACCACGCAGAAGGAGACAAGGAGACAGTGAAGGTGGCATTGCAGGTTTATAAGGAGGTTGTCTACAGCCTTAAATAACCTCCCTCGTGATCTCCACCCTAACTCCGAGCTCCAACAGCTCTCCCCACCGAGCTTAAAGGCAACCAACAAGGTTCTACAGGAACAACAGTTTACAGCAGTTCGACTTTTAGTTGGACAGCCGAGCTCCATTAATTGAGGAAGCCAACTTGATCCTCATCTTGTATAAATATTAAGGTCGTAGCCTTTGATAGGGGCTTTTTGAACTTTTGAACTACTGTTGTAATTTCTAAGCACGAGCTACAGCTCGGTTTTTGCTCTTTGTAAGCCAGTTTTGGCATGTCATTAGACTCATGATTATTCAATAAAGACAGGCAGCTTTTGATTCAATTCTGAGTTTTTAAGGGAGCTATAGCTCTCAGGTTAGGGCCCAACCTGAGAGCAATAGACCTCCTCTTCTTTGTATTGTTACTTGTCTTTCTTTTCAGCACTTTATTCCTCTGTTTTGACATGCATTTAGAATTTACAGTCTGCTGATTTGATTTCTTTTATGTGATTGAGTAGGATTAGTTTATGGTTCAAGTGCTTTTAGTTGTTTAGATTAGAGTAAGAGGATCATCATTCATTCGAGCTTCAAGAAAAGGCTGATAGTGCACTCACTGCCATCTCTGTTTAGAGATTGGGGGTGTAGACCGTACTAGCCACCAAAAACGCAGTCATACACTTTCATTTAAGCTGCAACACAGTCATTTCAATTGTAGGTCCATCCATGCATTCTGATCTTGAGCAGTACTTCGTCATCCCAACTCCATGCACGGTTTTTCTCTGAAGTTTACATTGCTGTTCGTTAATTTAATAACACAGTTAGGATAAGTTGATGAATTCTTGGTTCTGTGCAGATTTATTTCCTTTACACTGCGTGCGTCACTCTATTATCTTCTTCTTCTTCTCAACCGTGTCTAAAGCCACCTACCCAACCTCTGTTCAGATCGTTTTCCTTCCAACACTTCCACTTTTCACGTAGCTCCATCTTTTTGGACTTTTCATTGCCTCCACCCTTCCATTCTCCAACCAGCTGCACTCACTCTTTCCTCATCTCATATCTCTGTCCCTGAACCATCATAGGCTCCCTCTCCATCCTACCTATCCACCCATACAACTCCTCCACTCCTCCATCACCCAACACTCCAACCACAGAACATCCTGTAGAAGTTAGCAACCTTCCTGTAGAAATCTCAAGCTTCCTGTAGGATCCCCTGCAGACATCCTGTAGAAACCTGTAACCTCGGTTGCCGAGCACCTGAACGTTGTGGACTTCTATGGAATGATGTTTTGGATCCTCTGGAACCTCTCCTAGCCCTCCTGACCTTTCCCAAGCTTTCTTTCCTTCAAACTACCCCTGCACAGTCAAACCCTAATAAGAAACGAAATCATAATAACTCCAAACCACTTAAGCAAAAATACAAAAACAATGTTCTTTTCAGTAGAAGTAGCTTAGTTTCATGCATCTCATATCACTAGAAGTAATGGCATCATTTCTAGAAGTTTGCACACCCACCATTGCATCATAGAGATTAGACTAGTCAGATTAGGGTTTACTAGGGTTTCCATGTTTTGGTTGGCTTTCAGTTCATTTTCGCAAAGTAGATTAATTTCCTTTGAGATGGCCTTCGTCCATAATTTAGAAAGCTTCTTCTGAGAGCATATAGAAGTTGGCTTGAGCCCTAGCGGACTTGTGCCAGCTGACCAAGTGACAGCTGCGACAAGAGCTAGTACTTGTGCATACAACACCGTCGCTTCCAAGTTTGTTACGAACTACCGGGTTGATAAAATTAGAGATAGGAAGCTCCAGGAGTTGTAGCATTATTGCTACAATACTGGAGCCCACCACAAACTTCGAGGTGACAATGTTATATGCACAGTAGATGGGATTATATGCATGCCACCCTCAACTAGGACATTTGATAAATAGTGCTCCAAGTACATTAATCCTATTGAATTAGAATGAAAACTACCTAATGAAGGTGAAATTTAGAAGCTACCTCTAAATATGAAAAGCGAGATGTTATTAAATTCAACTTGTAAATTTTATTGAATCAATTCATGTAAAGACAAGAGATAAACTACTTGCAGAAAGGAACTTACATTATCTTGCAATCATCCATCTATTCATCAAATCTACTTGCATACAAGAATCTAACCTACCAAATCATAACTCAAGATTCTATGTACCATCTAACTAGCTCATACTTGCATATAAATCAATGTTCTATTTGTGCCAAACTTGTGATAAGGAAACTAATAATATTTTGTTTTTGCAGTGAAGGAAAAGGAGGGTTTAGAGTGGCCTAGAAGCTTTGCTTGATCATGAAGTCATAGTTGGGGGTCAACATCCTTCTAAAATAACTTCAAATTGCAGCAATGGTCAAAATTGGTGACGAAACAAGTTGCTATAGGTGTGCTACATGATGCTACTACAGGTACCATGTATTTCTACAGGAAGGCCTTTAATGCTATAGGAGGGCTTCCAAGAAGGTTTAAGGGTAGGAAATAATGATTTCAAGGTATAGAAAGGTGGATGGAGGTTGACGTAAATAAGTGAAGGGTGGCCAAAGCCCCTAGCCAAGATTAGAGCCTTTTGAAGGCCTATTCTCACTAGGACGGATGCTCTTGGTGATCCCAAGAAAATGATCTCATGAATACACTTTTTAGGATAGAACTTGGGGTTCACAAGAGAAAGTGAGAAAGTCCAATATGGAGGTGGTGGAGGTTCCCTTGCCTATATATCTAAATAGCCCTGCAATCATCACATGCATATACCCATTTATCATTGAAAAAATGAAGCAACTAGTAGTGTAAATGATGAGTTGAATTTAAATGAAATATAATCTATGCCAAAACTCTGATCTAACCAATAAACAAACTCCTAAGCTATAGAAAGCATATGAAAAACAAGATGACTAACAAAAATCTTCTTCCAAGAAACCATAAACATAATACTTTTGGAATGTGGTTGTCAATCCTTATATTCATGCTCCCATAAGAGAGATGAGGTAGAGGTTGCAATCAGAAATTTTTGATAGATTATTCTCTAATGAAATGAAAGAAACTAATAAGAACTTTGAACTAAAAATAGATACAAATACACAAGAGGGACCTAAGCCATTGGGGTTGGTCCCAAACCTAAGAGCCTCATCCCTTTGTTACTAAATCATCCCTTTGGAACTAAATCGGTGATTAATCAATAAGAAGCTTCTCATTATCATTGAATCAATATCTCATACATCCCATAATAGTAAAAAATAATAGTTCCAAGTACTTGAGTTCAATAGCTACCTAGATGAAAACAAAAATTGAACCCTAATGAGCTCTTTTACATTATTATCTATTCAAGAGAGTAGCTACTCGCATCTCTCTAGAAAATATGAATATTTGTCTCCCACAACTCAAGAATGGTGGATCTTGTTCCTCATTAACTGCACTTGCTTCACTGCCAATGACCTCATCTTTTTTGTTTCCCAATGACCTCGAGCTTATAAGATCGAGTGTTGTGATATTGGGCTAATTGAGGGAGTTAAAGATGTGGACAACCCCCTTGATTCTCTCCCTATTGTCTACTTTGAACCCCTTCATATAAATCATCCAAAAATTGCTCCATTTTTTTTCATTAAACCATATTAGGCCACATGACATAACAAACATATTTTACCCTTCTCACTAAGCATAATATAACATAAATGTGAGAAAGAGATAGTTATAAAGCTAGAGGATGGCATCATAGCCCATATAATGTAACTATTTATGAGCCTCATCAATTATGTCCACAAAATCTTCAAAGAAACCATATCCACCCTACCTATTGCAAAATAGTCACTATATTAGCATGTAATTTGGTTAGCTGAAGCTAGGATGGCTCAATTCTAACTTCCACTTAAAACCTTGTGGACATTGTAATTTTATCAACAATTTTTTCCTCGGGAAAGGGAATAAACAAACAAACCACTTTTTTTAAGAAAGAACACCATAGAAATTTGGATTTCCCTTGATTGAGCAAATATTGACTAAGTAAACCATCCCACTATTTCCAAACCATATTTTCTATTTATTGAGAAAATTGTAGTCTCTCTTGACTAAGAAAAATGTGGTTTTTCAATTTCATATGAAAGTAATTTTTAGATTTTACATTAACATTGTGATTGTTAACATAAGATTGTTTCAAGAAACCTGTAATAGAAATTGCTTCAAGACTGAGTAGAAATCATTTTAAGCCTAAGTGGAAAAGGTTTTAATTATGAGCACGTATGAGCTACCTTGAGCACAAATTAAACTATTAATTTGGTTGTATAAAGTCATACATTTAGAAAACCATATGTGCAATCTTAGAGATAAAAATTACTTTTGAATTTCCACTAAAAACCAACACACTTTTCTCTTCTTAAATTCATGTAATTCGACAGGGCCCGAGCATTGTAATTATCTTTAGTTTGCTCCCTTATGCCGTATATTATTTCCTTCATTTTCCACATACCCACTCAAATATCATACCCATTGTTAGGTCTCAGTTTTGTTTGAATGGGGATTAAACAACATTAGATAAACAACATGAATACAAATTCCAAGGGTGATAGAGTAATGTGTATGGGTGGCATAGTAATGCATTTTAAAACAAGTTTTTAAAATAAAGATGAGTTTTATGTATAAAAAAAAGTGATTTGGGATCAAAATAGAGTATACATATGCTTTTGAATGGATTCTTCATTGTACCCTTTCTCCTTTGTATACATATTCTTTGATATGGATTTATGTATTTAATTAGGAATCATTTTCCATGATAATAGGTAATGGAATGAAGAGTGATAGGAAAAGTATAATGAAGTGTATGAGGATAGGAAAAAATGTGTATGTTCGATAACATATGTATGAAATGATAGTAGGCTAGACATGTATGGTTGATACGATAGCTATATAATGAAAATGTTTAGGTATTGTAAGGCTAGTAAGGTAGTATAATATGGACTGCATGCAAATACAGTGGTAGTCCCTACCAAAGGAATTTCATGGGATAAAATGCATCTAGATGTAGTGGTAGTTTCAGATAGGTTTTATAGGAGACAATGATATCCTATAACACATCCAATAGGACCTTTTAGCCCTGTGTTTTTTTTTGGATGACAAAATTCCAGGTGAACTATAGTATGGACTCCATTTTATTTGAAAATGAATTATTCACATTATATTCACCTTCAATTTTCAAGTTTTATGTTTTTTATATAAGTCACTATTGGCACAAGATGTTTTTTAGGTTGAATTCATCACTAAATACAATCATGCTAATATTCGCATCAACCAACTTACAAGTGATGGGAAATAAATCATTCCTCCAATAAATATTTAAAGTCAATTTCAAAGACTGCCTTACTAGCAATCAAAAAATATGACTATGATCCATAAATGGTTATAAAGTTATACTATGTATGCTTTACTTGTTGTTTATGATCTAGAAGAACTGTGTTTTGCCAAACTAGTCTCTCTCTATTGCAATCACATATTATCCCTTTCCACCATAACTTATTGTGAAAACTGGGTTCCTGACTCCCCTCCTGGGAAAGAATAAAAAAACAAGCGATAAACTATTCATTCTTCTACGTGGTGAAACATTATGGCCCAATAGTTTTCTTCCATCCAAACGAGGTTTACTTCATCAGTGAGTTGATTATTTGAAAACAGTGCATTGATATGTGAAACAGACACCCAAACCACTGAACCTATTGCCAGTAATGGTTCAAATCTAACCAAAGGTGGGTCGAATGACATAAAGTATTGGTTGGATTTTCTAGATGATGGTCATGTAGATGAAGATAAAAGGGGAAATTTGGAAAGTGAAGAGATATATGTGCATGTTAAGCCCATGTTAGGAGGAACATTCATAGACATTGCAATGTGGCTTTTTTGTCCCTTCAATTGTCCAATCACTGCCAAGTTTGGGATTTTCGATTTACCACTTAGGAGAATTGGACAACATGTTTCTGATTGGGATAATTTCACTTAATGGATAAGTAACTTCAGTGGTGAATTATATAAAATTCATTTTTCACAACACAGTGGAGGGGAATGGTTTAGTACCTCCGATTTGGAATACATGACTTTCCCTCAAAAAGGGGAATGGTTTAATGCCTCAGATTTCAAATACATGACATTCCCTCATAACCATGTTGGTTGGAGTAAATGAGGGAATGGGGTCCTACGATTGGAACACATGACATTCCCTTAGAGCCATGTTGGTTACAGTACATGAGGGAATGGGGTCCTATGATTGGGTATAACTCACAAGAAAAGATACATAAGATATTGAAATATCTCCCTTCTAAATTGAGGCATGTTTTGGAAGATATTCTTGATAGAATGCCTTATGAACTTGGAGGTGAGGAAGGGCCAACAGGGGCCAAACAAAAGGGACATTTGGGAGAGTGTTTAAAGAGACTAAGCAAGTATTTTGTAGAATAAAACAGAGGTTGTGCTTTACTTTTTCACCGTGAGGTTGTAATAGCCTCACCTATTTCAGCTTCATCACACTTACAACTGGAAAGAAACCACAACTAGAATGAAAAATTGCAAAACTACTCTTACAACTGGTAACTTATTACGCATGATATATATTTATTAGGTAAAAAGAGGAAACAAGAGAAAACTTTAGCAGATGTTAGATTCCAGATTGCTTGAACAACCGAATTCATAGAAACAGGGGCTTGTGAATAGGAAAACTCGACTCTAGTGACACCAAATATTACTTCTTAAGTTGTTAGTAATACATACTAAGTGGTTTTTTGTCATGAACCATGTTACAATGAAAGAGACCAACTCAAGGTATAAATTTTAGGGATAACAATGAAACAATGTAATATGCACTTAAACTTTCCTTTTATTGTTGTTTTCCTTCATTTAGCTCTCAGAACTATATATCAATTTAAGAAATGTTGGTATAAATTTGGTTACAGTCCTAGCTAGCCAAGATGTTTTCAACTAGCTCCCCTTCAGTACTTGTTGCCACCCAATCAAACTTGGATAAATAATAATTGATAATGAATCAACACTTCCATGAGTAAATTTTGGTAATGATTGAATTGTTTAAGAAGTTTTTTTTTCTCGGTAAATCTATTCTATTTTATTATGTACAGAAGAAAAACATTACAGACATATATTCAGATTGCCCAAGGCCGACTGTGGCTCTTTGGAGCATGATTTCTCAACACCAGACCCGCCCTCGTAGGGGCTGCTCGACCAGACAAAACTATCCTCACAGTACATTAAAATATGACAGTGAATCTTTACCATGCAAAAAACATCTCGCGTAGGGGCACTGGAGCAGAGTAGAACATCCCTCGCAGGGGCAACAAAAGAGTTATAGACATAGCCGGAGCCGACATAGACATAAACGTAAACAAGAGGGACATAGCCATAGCAGACATAGACAGAAACATAAACTAGAGAGACATAGACATAGATATAGGACCGGAACAGGACCTGCACAATTGTGGAAAACGACAGATTGAACCAGTGGAGGTTAGTCCTCCAGCTTCTCCTCGACAATTCTACACCATCCATACTTCTCTCGCTCTTCTGTAGTGGGGAAGGAGTCCCAGTCTTCAGCAGTGTTCTCCTTGGATGTCGACGCCTGCTGAGCCTGAGGGCTGATGGAAGCTTGCACAGGAGCCCTCGCCGGTCTTTCCTCGTCACCTTCCATGCTTTCGTCTGGGACCTCCTCTTGATTGCGCGAGCCACCTTCACCATCCTGAGTTTCCTTGATGAATAAGACCGAAATGTGAGCATTAATGCGTGGTTTATTCTTCGATCTGCCGAAAGTGAAGATGGCTGAGGGTCTGGTTCAGAGCTTAGACTACTCGCATCCATGAACTGGCTCGCCTGGAGGGGATTGGCCTCTGCCCTTCTATGGAAATTACAGTGGCAACATTGGAGGTGGGGCTCTGTAGCTAGAGGACGAGAAGACCCTCCCCGAGCAGAGCCTCGTCGACTGAGCAGTCTTTGCCAGGGTCTAACCATAGTTGCAGGAGTACCAGCGGCTTGAAGCAGTATTGCGATTGAAGACCTTCCCAACTGGATACAACCCCCAACTGAGTTAGCGTTGCTCTCAGCAGACCTGGGACAACACTCAACAGAGCAAAGGCGGCAACCAGCAGAGTTTCCGACCTGGAGGCAACCCTCTCCACCTTGAAAACTGGCCTTGACAGCAAGAGCTGTGGCCTGTAGAACAGAACAACACGTAGGAGCCTGAACCTTGTTACCACAACACTGAGCTTGACCCTGCTCCATACCTTCAGCCACCTTAATAACCTCAACATTCCCTCGATACTTGTTTTCCATAACTGCAGATTGCAGTCGCACCAATGAACCGGACGCTGCATTGAATTCCCATCACCCTCACCTGAGCTTTTAATCTTCGGCGGCGAGAGACGCATTAGCATTTAAGCTTGAGCTTAAGGCTCCACATGGCTAGCATGTGGCTCCTCCCTTCCACCCGTACTATCACCCGCATCCGGGAAACTGTTTAAGAAGTTAAGGAACATGCACTAACAAAATTTAGGGAATGTAAATTTGGCAAACTTAGTAAATTATTGAGCAAATTCTGACCAGGAATTTTGGTAGCGCTTGGAATTTTTCTCATCAGTTCAGAGAGTGGAGACAACTTAGGAGTACCTGGAGAGTTATAAAGAGTCTTGATTTTATGTTCCCAATCCATTAGGCTATGTTCCTCTTTTCCCACACCTAGTCATATTATAGACAATAATTAGTACTTTCTTTCTAATAAATAAGGGTTAATTGTTCATGATATGGATTGAATAGGTGAATCCATCCAACCCTCAAGGTCATTTAGGGGTTACAGATATTCATGGCATAGGGTGCTAAAGTTTGAACTTTTTTGTTGTTTTGACCCCAGTCATATTGTTGACACACATATGCTATAATGATTTACATTGTTTCCATCCTGTGATACACTGTTTTAACCTCAATTAATATTTTGGTGGAAGTTGTGCAATAAGTCCCATTCCATTCACTTTAAACTACCACGAATCCTTACTACCATGAGCCTCCAAATGTATCTACCCCAATAGGTTAACTAGTCATGAACTACATTTACTACTCAAAGGATTGATATAATGGTTCTTAACCCTATACAACAAAACCATTGTTTACCTATGATATTATTGTAGGATTAGATCAATGAATTATAACATGCTTCTACCAAGAATGTTGTACAGGAAACAGGGAGTTTCGACGAGCATGGAAAGAAGAGATGTAATGGTTGATGATAATAATGAAAAGGAAAATATAGCCAATATGGATGTCACCATTGATGAGGAAATAAAAACCTGTTTTACTGTCCAACAACCCCCATTTTAATGTATTATAAATTTCCTATGAAATTTATTATATTAAAATAGGGACCCTTCATCTTAAAAAATATTATAATTAAAGTTTAATACTTAGGTTTTTAATTAAAACCTAATTATTAAATTTTAATTATCCCAAAAAACAAAATTAAATAGCCCCCGAGATGCAAACTATACTTAGGCTTATGTATTAAAAAATATGTGTTATTTGATTAAAAGAATAAAATAAAACTGATATCTTTAATATTCCTGAAGGTTGAAGCTTTACAAACTTAAAGACTCTAGCACACCTTGCATCGCATCTATACCCTGCATCACAAATTTTCATAATGAAAATAGCCCTCTGCAAACACCGTTGTGATTGTGATGTAAACTGGAACCGACCGGAAAATTAACTTCACTTCATTAAAATCCTGCATCCGTGCAATCGCAAGAACCATTGCCCAAGACCCGCCACCTATTTCTTTTGTGATATGCGATTACTCCAAAATTGATAGGATTAACCATTGTGATCCATAAAATCCTGTGTCTGAGGCATCATAAAAGTTTAACAGCTTAAGTCCAACCCAACTTTAAATGCCGATTATGATATGCAATAAGGCCTAGACGTGCCTTTATTATACATTGCAATTTATATTAATATCATATCCAGGGACTATACTGTAATGAAAAATTCTAAAAAATCATGACTCATCCTAATGATGATTGTGATATATATCCCAATGTTGATTGCGATATCATGTCATAGTGACATCAAATTCACGTCATCCCTGACATCACCCAAGGATCCTGTAATCAAAATTTTTAAAGGGACACGACTTATAATAAACCCTTCACCCCAGCCAATTTGCGATTGTGATAGACATACCTGATGAGATTATTCACTCCAAATTATAAATCCCCCGCATCCGCCTGATTGTAAGAATCACAGTATCAATCCTTCCGATGCTGATTGTGATTTTCGGTAAGCCTTGGACCCGATAAGAATTACATGTCAATTCATAAAAATCTCGCGTCCATGGCTATCACAAAACTCACGAAACTTAAACCATTCCTACCTTTTCTACCCATTTCTATTGTGATTGTGATATAAAAGCCTAACTTTCCTTGATTTAATAAACGACATAGATTCGTTCCCCCAGATCAATGACATATAATGGTTTTGGAGCACCCTGTGTTCAATTTTAAGTTTCTCATGGGGGGGGGAGGGGGTCTAAAAAGTGGTTTTCTCATCTAACCCCTATCTCTACGTGTCACTCCTATCTTATTTCAGACTCCCCCCTTCAAAAACCACTTATCACTTCAAACTCCCTTTGAAAAAACCACTAAGCCTCCCACCTATTTTGTCATCTGTGATAACACATAATCCCACCACATCACCATG
Source organism: Pinus tabuliformis (assembly GCA_031772625.1). Classification (NCBI taxonomy): domain Eukaryota; kingdom Viridiplantae; phylum Streptophyta; class Pinopsida; order Pinales; family Pinaceae; genus Pinus; species Pinus tabuliformis. Next base: position 1,214,989,253 of record CM062816.1, read on the forward strand.
ACTCATCCCTTCCTGCATATCGCAAATCTTTCAAGACTGTTGGTATTGTACGGCTCCGTTATTGTGATATGTGATATAGCTAGACCCAACAAGAATATACAATGAAATCCATAAATTCCCACATCTACGCAATCGCAAAAGTCACAGACCTTAAGCCATTCCTCCTCTATCGATTCTGACTGTGATGTGGTCTTATTCAAATTTTAGTCAATTTCAAATAGGGATTCTCCTTGCTTGAAATATGACGATAATTCAACCTGCGGTCTTCAATCTATTCCGATTTTGTGATAAAACCATAAAATTCTGACTTGTCTTACCACATACCTCACTCTGCATGAATCTCAATGATGGTTGTGTTCGACATTTATTGCGCTCTACATTTTTCCTAATTTCCTACAAAACACGATTTGTTTCAAATAAAACTTTCTTATTAGTTTCATTTATTTCCATCTTATTGATTCCTATTTTTCTTGTTCAGGTTCATAACAGAGGAGGACAATTGTGCTGATAAATAGCATATTAGTTCAAACAGGTAGACAGACATCTAGAGAATTCGATGGAACAAACAAAGTTGATGAAGATAGAAAATCACTTTCATAAACTTGTACCAAAATAATATTTTCCTTTAAGCATTGTTGAAGGAATCTATTTAAATTCCCTCAACACTCTGCATAATAGATTCAGTTTTTTTCTTCTATTTAAGCTTACTTGTTATTTGAAATCAAGCCCAAAATTTGAAAGACAAAGTCAAGGAGGCTTGCACTATTGACCTCTTAGTCTTTTTAGTAGAATGATAGGTCCTGAAACTTGGGAGAGGAGTATGTAATACTATAACTATGGATTATATCTGTTGGTGGAGAAGCTCTTGTTTATCATATACTACTATTGAAAGGAGGAGACATTTTCTACGGGCAGAGATCCATTACAAACTCCAAAGGATTATGCACTACTATCATTCTGTGAGGATCTGTAATTTGATTTCATTTATTAATTAAATATAATTTCATTTAATGATGTTTAACACTATTATTTACAGGATTTAACTGAAATAAAGTCTTATTTTCGTCCTTCAATTTATATTTTGAATGTATGAGTTAATAATTGGATTCATGCACTGTTGTTGAATCTTGAGTGTTAATTCATTTAAAAGTCTTCTTAGACTATTCTATAGGCTTAATTTTAGATATAATATGAGAGCTTAAGTTTGCATAGGAATAGATATTTATAATCTTAGATTGGCAAGCTATCTTCCAATTCAGGATAATAATTTCTTGCTCGCATACATGATGTCTTATTTGAACTAATTCAGTAATTCATCATGAATCTATGTAGTTCTTATGCATATGATAAATAAGGAATTGGATATATTTTCAATAGGAACTTATGTAAATATTTACTAAGTGTTTATTTTTTAGTATTTAAGTTAATGAGGAATCATATCTTATGAGCTATCTCCTTTATCTAATTCCTCCATCTTAATTCTAATTCTTTAAATCTTCTTTTCCCATCAAGTTAAGTTGGCTCTCAATTGAGAGAAGGGTTACCCTTTCATTAAATCGAGATAAGTTAGATTAATTGCATTGTAGACTTAGTCTTGCATGTGTTATCATAGATCTTAGATTTTAGGCTCCTCTTTTGAGGCAAAACTTTAGATTGGTTTTTTTGTTCCACAAAACAACTTAAGGGTCATTCTTCTTGCTTGATCAGCTCGAAGAATTGATTTTATGGCCCTAGCTATTAGCAATTAAAGGCATATTAAAAGCTGATAGAGGTTTTGAGAAGGTAACGAGACCTAATTGAACCAGTGTGAGCCATTATCAAAAATGGAAAAGGAGTTGTTTTAAGGTCCGGACTGGCTGGTTATCCCCAATGTTGTTGCAATGAATTTAAAGGCATCAACATTTTGGCGCTAGGAGGAGGGCTTTAAATTAGTTATTTGTTTAAATTTTTATATCATGTTTAACTAATCATGTCTCCCATATTCATTCCTACACTTGGTCATGCACTCAGTTCACCTAAGCCTACACGAGGCATGCCCAAGAAAAAGATCAAGTCCTTGTCCCAGTTAAAATTCGGTTGTGAGAGTAATATTTCTGCATTAAATCATATTGTTGATTTTGTTAATAGATGAAAATATTTTAATATAATCGCTGATAATGAGATCTACATTCTTTTCGCTCTCACATTCAGAGGACGGATCTGCAAATGGTTCTTGGGGCTTTCAGAGAAGTCGATTCATTCATGGAAACATTTTTTCCAGGTATTTCTCAAAGCACATCAAAATTATAGTTACAATAGTTTGTATTTAGAATTAGAAAATCTTTACATGTATGATAATGAATCTTTAGATTATTTTTATAATCGATTTTGGTCATTTTGTTATAGATTTCATTTAGATGATTTTCCTTCAACTGAAGATTTAATTGAACATTTCACTTCTTTTGTTTCTTCCAATACTAAAAATAATAAATCAATTAATGAAGAACAAGACACATCTACTTCATTAACTAGTCTTGAATGACTTAACGACTTTATGGAACCCGAACCTGAAACTGTAACTGAATCACAATGTTCTTCTTTAGACAATTTCAATTCTCATTTTCTCTTTGAAGATGCAATTGAAACAAATTTTAATAATGCATGTGATCAATCAGTAGGTCCAATAAAATCCAATATACAAAAATAGTTGAATAATCAACACATCAGTTTATCTTCTTTGAAGGCAACATTAAAAAAAATCAGAACATGTAACTGCAATTGAAAGAATGTCCTTAAACTAGGATTATAATATGAAAGGTTGTATAGATGAATCATTTCAGCCATCATTATATTTTGACATACATTATTGTCTTTATCTTGATGTATTTTCAAACCAGAGTATAGTTAATTATGATCGTGCTAATCTTTCAGTTGATAATTTTCCTAATTCTTATGCTAAAAATTCTACATCTAGCAATCATTTGAATGATAATCCTTTACTTGAAAAATATTCTTCTTTTGTATGTTCTGATTTTGTTATTTCAAATCAATTAATTGATTTTCATAAGAATAAGGTAATATATGATGATAATCATGATGACGATGACAAAGAATCACATCTTGTACAAACTACGCCAATTTTGAAAATTGATTTATTTTGTGAAGATTCACATGCTTTGATTTTATCTCTTGAACAAAACTTATTTTTGAGAATTTTGATGAGTTAATTTTGCAAGTTTCTAATATTTTTCATTCTAATTCTTTTTTAGAAATTTCCATTTTTTTATTTTTTAGGAAATTTCCTTGCAATTCATTAACTCAAATCCAAGATGAGATCCAAAATTGTCTTGTAAAATTATTTTGTAATTTTAGCTTTCATAACAATTTAGTTGTTTTGGCATCCTTTTATTTTATTTTCTTTTCTTTTCTCAAGCATGTTAAATCTCTCAATATTGAATATCATTAAGATTTATTAAGTGAAAATGATGAATTGGTTTCTCATAATCCTGAATATCAAAAATTATTTCGTTTCCAATTTAATTCGACATTTAGAAATTCATTCCAATCATTTTATCATCAGTCAAATTTAAATCTTGAGAGCGTTCTTCCTTCCCAACATGTTTTTCCATCATCTCCTTTGGAAAGTTTTCATTCTCTAATAAATATTCATCTGTTATTTGATGATCCCATATATATTTTCTTAGAGAATGCTTTCCAAAAGAGATAGTTTAATAATAGGTTAGTTTCAAATAAATTTATTTTTGAACATAATTTCAAATTAGAGTTCAATAATAAATTTTGTTTTATTTTGGTTATTCTTATCATATTTTTACTCACATTTGACTTATACATACAGGTAGGTAATAAAATGAGATAATGGTTACATTGGAAGTATGATTATACATAGTCATGTTTCCTTCTTTGAGTTAGAATTAGGAGGAGATTAGTTTAGATTAGATTCAATAAATAATGATTTTGAGTTAATTGCCTTGCATTGGAGAAATTTATATCTTTCCACTAAGATTAAATAAAATTATTCAATGGTAAGTATCACATACTCAAATTCATTCATTTTTTTACTTTTTAGATTTAGTTTTTCTTTCTTATTTTCTATTGATATGTAACTCTCTTTTGCAAGTCTTCACAAGCATTTTCACACCTTCACCAGATCAAATTGCGAGCTCAAAGAAGCAGTAATGATTTTCATCAAATCAACAAAAATGGGAAGTTTTAAACCCTAATATTTATCTTCAAAAGAATTACTCTAATTAGAAAATGGTTAAAACACTTTTTTTTCAAAGCTTTGCTTTAAAAAAAAAGATTAATAAATAGAAAATTTCCTCATTCAAACTGAACTATTACTAAATGCTTTTAACTTTACAAATTTGATTTATCTAGATTTCGACATAAGAAGGAAATTTCTTCATTATATTTTTCCTCTTTTGTTAAGAAATTTGCATAAACAATTTTGTAGAGTTTTCCTTTTAGATTTGGTTTTGAGTGAATTTATCATCATACTTGTGAATGATTATATCTTGAGAATTCAGTTATCATATAAAATTTACTTTTTATTTCAAATAATAATGTTAAATGACATACTCTTGGCCTTTCATCAACATCTCTTGAAAACCATTTTATGATTTTTCAATTCGAAAGTAGGAATTTTCTAGGAAGTGGTTATGAAAATTGAAAATTAAATAAAAATTATTAACTCTGAATTTTTTTCCATTAAGTTGTAAAATCTTTATAAACCTCAAAAAATTATATCCTTTTACTCTAATTTCAGTCAAAAATGTTATCCTTAAAAAGTAATGATCGTCTTACGATTTAAAACTTTCAACTCAGATTTGCCATCCAAAACTCTTAAGGGGTCAATAGTCCTCCCAATCAATTAAAAATGGAATTTTTTTTTTTAGAGTGTAAATATAAAATATAATAAAATTTAAAAAGGTAAGAGGTCTCATCACGAGCCTGCTTACCATGTTGATATGGAACCAATTAAACTGACATTACCACACTTAAAACCAAATTAGGGTAATGACTTATGATTTTTAATTGTAAGACAAGGGGTCTCATCAAGAGCCAACTTGTTCAGTTTGATTGTTACTGGTAATGGCATTGTCATTATTTGGCCAACAAACTAGGATAATGGATTTTTAGCATTAAAAATAAAAGTTACCTCTAATTATTGCACTCTTAAATGGATGGGACACTGGATTGTTGTTGGTTAAAAGGTAACCCTGCCGAGGTTATGAACTCCTGCTGGTAGTAGTTGCTCTATCTGTGACGAACGAGTACATTTTAAAGCTAAGTCGTAAAATTCCCCCTACTTTATTTTTATAAATTGATTAATGACTGATACAAGTTAATAGGTGTTTTTCTTTCACAAAAGGATTTTAAAAGGGATTGCAATTTAATGAGTTTTTTTAGTGAGATTAGTTTTATTTATCTAAATGTTTCAAAAAGTAGTTTCCACTTCTTAAATTATTTTTACTGAATTTTTGGATAATTTTCATTTATTAGAGATAACTAGTTTTTCTAGTGAATTGCCATTTGTTGTATTGTCCAACAACCCCCATTTTAATGTATAATTAATTTCCTATGAAATTTATTATATTAAAATAGGGACCCTTCATCTTAAAAAATCTTATAATTAAAGTTTAATACTTACGTTTTTTAATTAAAACCCAATTATTAAACTTTAATTATCCCAAAAAACCAAATTAAATAGCCCTTGAGACACAAGCTATACTTAGGCTTAAGTATTAGATATTATGGGTTATTTGGTTAAAAAAACAAAATAAAATGGATATCTTTAAGATTCCCAAAGGTTGAAGCTTCACAAACTTCAACACTCCACCATACCCCGCATCGCAAAGTTTCATAAGGAAAATACCCCGCCGCCAATTCCATTGCGATTGTGATATAAACTAGACCCGACGAGAAAATTAACTTCACTTTATTAAAATACCGCATCCACGCAATTGCAAGAACCATTTCCCGAGTCCTCATACCTATCTCTTTTGCGATATGAGATTACTCCAAACCCGATGACATTATCCATTGCAATCCTACGTCCGAGGCTATCACAAAATTTTGATTGCTTAAGTCCAACCCCACTCCAAATGCTGATTGTGATATGTGACAAGGCCCAAACCTGGCTAGATTATACATTGCGATTTATATCAATATCATGTCCAGGGCCTATACCGTAATCACAAAGTTCTTAAAAATCATGCCTCATCCCAATGTCGATTGTGATATACATCCCAACACCGATTGTGATATCACGTCATAGTGATGTCAAATACACGTCATCCCTGATGTCACCCCAGGATCTCGCAATTCCAAGTTTTAAAGGGACATGGCTTATAATAAACCCTTCACCCCAGCCAATTTGTGATTATGATTGCTGGACCCAATGGGATTATTCACTCCAACTTATAAATCCCGTGAGTCCATGCAATCGCAAGAATTATAGTCTCAATCCTTCCGATGTCAATTTCGATTTGTGGTAAGCACCAGACTCGATAAGAATTACATGTCAATTCATAAAAATATCGCGTCCGCAGCTATCGCAAAAGTCATGGAACTTAAACCATTCCTGCCTTTCCCCCATTCCAATTTCGATTGCGATATAAAATCCCAACTTTCCTTGATTTAATAGACAACTCAGATTTATTCTTTCAGATCAATGATAGATAATGGTTTCAGACCCTCCTGTGTTCAATTTTAAGTTTCTCACATGGGGTCCAAGAAGTGGTTTTCTCGTCTAATACCTATCTCTACATGTCACTCCTTTTTTCTTTTAGACTCCCCCTTCACAAAGCACTTACCACTTCAAACTCCCTCCAAAAACCCCACTAAGCCTCCTGCATGTTTTTTGATCTGTGATAACACATCATTCTACCAGATCACCATGACATCATCCCTTCATGTATATCGCAAATCACAATTTTTTCAAGACTCTTGGTATTGTATCGTTCCATTATGTGATATGAAATATATTCGGACCCAATGGGATTATACAATGCAATCCATAAATTCCCGTGTCCCCGTAATCACAAAAGTTACGTACCTTAAGCCATTCCTCCTCTACTCATTTCGATTGTGATTTGGTCTTATTCAAATTTTCTTATATTTCAAATAAGGATTCTCCTTGCTTGAAATATGATGATAATTCAACCCCCGGTCTAAAAGCAATTGCAATTCTGCGATAAAACCATAAAATTCTGACTTGTCTTACCACAGACCTCACTCCACATGACTCTCAATGATGGTTGTGTTTAGTATTTATTGCACTCTATGTTTTTCCTGATTTCCTCCAAAACGTGATTTGTTTCAAATAAAATTTTCTTATCAATTTCATTTATTTCCAGCTTATCGTTTCCTTTTTTCTTGTTTAGGTTCATGATAGAGGAGGACAGTTGTGCTGATAAGTGGCATATCAGTTCAAATAGGAAGACATACATGTAGAGAATTTGATGGAACAAACAAAGCTGATGAAGACAACAAATCACTTTCAAAAACTTCTACCAAAAAATTGTTTTCCTCTAAGAATTGTTGAAGGGATATGTTTGAATGCCCTCAATGCTTTGCATAATAGATTTAGTTGTTTTATGCTATTTAAGCTTACGTTTTGTATGAAATCAAGCCCAGAATTTGAAAGAGAAAGTCAAGGAGGTTTGTACTATTGTACCTCTTATTATTGTTAATAGAATGATAGGTCCCGAACCCTAGGAGAAACGCTTATAATACCTTAAACTCTAGATTATATCGGTTGGTGGAGAAGCTCTTGTTTATCATGCACTACTTCTGAAAGGAGGAGACATTTTGTACAAGCAGAGATCAATTACAAACTCTAAAGGATTGTACACTATTGTCAATCTGTGAGGATCTGTAATTTGATTTCATTTATTAATAAAGGATCATTTCAGTTAATGATGTTTAACACTATTATTTACAGGATTTAACTAAAATAAATTATTATTTGAGTCTTTCAATTTATGTTTTGAATGTATGAGTTAATAATTGGATTCATGCACTATTGTTGAATCTTGAGTGTTAATTCATTTAAAATTCTACATAGACTATTCTACATGCTTAATTTTAGAAATAATATGAGAGTTGAAGTTTGCATAGGAATAGATAGTTATAATCTTAGATCGGCAAGCTATCTTTTGATTTAGGATAATAATTATTTTCTTACAACATGATGTCTTATTTGAACTAATTCAATAATTCAATAATTCATCATGAATCTTTGTAGTTCTTACGCATATGATAAATAAGGAATTGGATATATTTTCAATAGGCACTTATGTAACTATTTACTAAGTGTTTAATTGTTAGTATATATGTTAATGAGGAAACAGATCTTGTGAGTTATGTCCTTGATCTAATTCCTCCATCCTAATTCTAATTATTTAAAGCTTATTTTCCCATTAAGTTAATTTGGCTCTTTATTGAGAGAAGGGTTACCCTTTCCTTGAATCGAGATAGTTTAGATTAATTGCATTGTAGACTTAGTCTTGCATGTGCTATCATAGATCTTACATTTTAGAAGTCCTCTTTTGAGGAAAAACTTTATATTAGTTTGGTTGTTCCACAAAAACAATTTAAGGATCATTATTCTTCATTGATTAGCTTGAAGAATTGATCTGATGGCCCTAGCTATTAGCAATTAAAGACATATTAAAATCTGATAGCAGTTGGGGGAAGGTAACTGGACCTAATTGAACTAGTTGGAGCCACTATCCAAAATAGAAAAGGAGTTGTTTTAAGGTATGGATTGAGTGGTTATCCCCAATATTTTTGCAGTGAATTTCAAGGCATGAACACAACCTTATAGGAGAAAAATGTTCATGTTGTTGAAAAATTGAAATGTTTAACCTCCTATGAATACTAGCCCCTATCAGACAAGATGCACAAATGTGCTTGGAATACAAACATTATTAGCTCCTTAAGGAAGATAGGTTGGTCGAGGGCAGTGAAAAATAGCATCCAAGTAATAAGATATATGCTCTTGAAATATAGTTTACCACTACCATTGTAGATCAGTGGAGATAATAGCAGCCAGTGCCAAGGTAATTTATATCAAGGTAAGACGTAAATATCTACATAGAAAGGTTATAAGCATCACTTATTGAAGTTTAAAGGTAGTATACATTAGCAAGGAAGGCTTATCCATTATGGAAATCATGGGAACGGTGAGTTCCAGGAATTGAGATTACTAACGTTTGGCCAGTGTTGGCAACCTTTGGTAGTGCTAAAAATTTCACATAGATAACCCCTTGCCTAAACTTTAAACTTAAGTCACTGGGGCCGATGAATTTCAACCTATAAGCCTAAAATCTTCCAAATTTATCTATTGGAGGCTATTGAACTTCAAATAAAACACAAATCCATACACAAACAATGAAAAAATCACCATCTCCAGGCTTCAATATATGTCATAAAGTCTCAACTATATCATAGCGTCACCTCCATGATCCCAAAATTATGCCTTCGACCAATTCTAACAAGATCTGAAGATAAGACTATAGTTTTAAATAGAATGCGGCTGCACCCATGGGGGTTACTACCAACTAGTCAACTGTTGAATTGGATACCAAAAGGAAAGTTGGGGTTTTAAAATCTTATTCGAGTTGTATTTTCCCTGTTGTTGATTATTAAGACATGCACTATGGTTAACTGTCAAATAGTGAACTATATATTGAAGGCCGAGTTGGGTTTCAAATCTGTTAGGGTCCTATAATAATTGGATTCATAATTTTTAGTTGGCTATGATTAGTCCTATAATATTGTACATACTTTTTCTTTCTGCAAAATGTTTTCCATATTTAAAAATTAAAAAATGTAAAGAGAGTATGTCCTAAAATAATAATCAAAGGACAAAAAGAAAGGAAAAAAGATCAAAACAAATTGAAAAATATGAACCCCAAAAGAAATAAAACAGATCATGAAAGTGTGCAAATTCAAATGCCACTACTTTTTACTTTACTATGAAAAATAAGGTTGTGTGTAGCTTGTTAGAAATGCCACAATCCATGATCGTCAAATACCTTAATCTTGACTCATTCATGTTTTAAATTTCATGTTAGTAGATAGAGAATAAAGATCTAGCCAAATTGTTTAACCTTGGCAGACCAATAGTTAGGTAGAGAATAAAAATGAGCTCATCTGTTTAATCTAAGCCACTGGAAGTTATAACGTTAGAATTAGATAGTTTTCTTGTTAAAAGGAAAGGAAATAAAGGGCCAGCAAGCTCAAATGCACGCAATAAATGAATAGAAAATGTTAGGATAAATAAAGGGTAGGTAGAAAAGAGGTTTCAAATGCACAAGGTTGCTTAGTCAAAAGCACATTTATCATGCTTAATCCTATGTTTGATGTGCAGGAGGATTTATAAGAAAGAAAGGATATCCACCAAGCTTGTTTAACTAATTTCCCCTCATTTCACTATACCCGAACATACTTATTTGCTAATTTCCCCATTTTCCCTTCATTACTTATAAATTTCTCTTTTTCCCTCATTTTGAGCTTTACCCCTTGGTTTCACACATTCCCTAGAAATTACCCTTCAAAAATAATCCCCCTTCCTAAAAACCCCTTTCCCTAGTGTGAAACCCATTCCCCATTACAAATATTACTTTCCCCCCTTATTAATTTCCCTATTTCCCTAAAAAACACACAAAAACTCCCTTATCCTAAGTTTTTATGCCCCCGCTTTATCTAATTAACTTCCCCGCTTCATATTTCCCTGATACCCTTTTTTAACCCACCAACCCTTGTTGTAGTTAAAAAAATCTGCCACGTAACCCATGGTCCCAACTTATTTACCTGCTACATATATTAAATCCCGACATTATTGGTTAAATAATTACAATTAATTGTAATTAAATCCTGGGCCCCGCAAATCCCTTTCCCAATTCCCTTCATGCAACTCAACTACACGATAGCCCTCTGATCTCCTGCCCCCATATCCGATGGTGTACAGCCATATCGCGCAGATTCATTATCCGACTAATAACAACCTGAGAGCATGTGATATTCACAGTTTTTCCTGGGCACTATTCTGCTACGTGGCGGTACTAGGCTAGATCGCGTGCTCGCGAAAAATACTGCTTACCCTCCAAAAGTAGTGCAATGGCCCAGAAAATAACCTCCCTGCCCAAACCAAAAACTGCCCATCGTTCATTGATTATTTCCACGCCAAAATGTATTTTCTTGCATTTTCACTATAAACTGTTGTTAAGCCATTTGCGACACCCTGAACCTCTATGACCAATTTTGCCACCCTTTGCCGCCTGAAGAAGCTTCGGATACCCAATTGAAGTGACCAGTTCACTATTGAAGCCACAGTACCTTATGCATTCACCAATGAACCCAGTCTGCATGCCAAACCATCAATTTCTAGGTATTCTTGGAAAAATGAGAACTGCCCTGTGAATTTGAAAACGCACAGTTAAAATTGAACGGTTAATTAATTAAAATTAATTAAGAAACTTGCCTGAATTGAAGAAAAACTTATTTGTATACCCCAAACCCTTCTTTTACAGACTGTAACTACCCTCCCACTCTACCAGAGCTTCTAAACCTCACTCCTAAATCCACTACAACCCTGATTCCTATCTGTAGACCCAATTATGGCTTCCCAAACCTCTCTAGATGTGAGACCTCTAAAAACCCCTCACTGGACATTGAGCACCTTCCATTAGCAAAGAGAGATTTCCAAATAAAGGACATAGCTTCCCCTTCCTACCTTCTAAAGCTCCACTGCTGGAGTAAGCACAAATTCTTGAACCAGAACGATGACATTCACCTGTGGGAGTCTAATTTGCCTAAGTATTTGTTTCCAGAAGTGCACCCAGTATGAGAAATCATCCACTTTTGTCATGGTTGCTACATTCCCAGCCCAAGAGCCATTGTCACCCATGACCAGCAAGTTTTATTCACCATCACTGTAGAATCTATTAACCAAATGTTGCAAGTCCAAGCAAGCCCATATCAAAGCCCTCTTTCTATTGAAGCCTTGCTTAACCTCTACAACAAGTTAGGTCCTCCTAGGATAGCCCAAATTTTCCAAACTTTCATGATAGAGGAGTGTCATACTTCTACAGAAACTCGTCCATATGCTGCCACCATTTTTTCAAAGAGAGGCAAACAAATCATAACCATGTTCTCCTTCATTCTAGGATACACTACAGATCACCATGTGGATTAGGTTGTCCTTTCTTTCCTTTCCATGTTTAGCCTAGGCAAGCCTCCTGTTGCAATTTACAACTATGCTCAGTTCATAGCAAATAGGATGCATGAACAATTCACCAGACTACCAACTGAGAGAGTTTTCAAGTATTATTTAGTTTTATTTCATATGTTCTTGTACTACTAGTTAGATAAATTCCCTGTCATCATTCATAAGTTGGATACCAAAGGAAACCCAAGATCAGTTATATATTGGAAACCCTTGATCCAAAAGTACTCCACTTTATTCACTTACAAGGACTTCATTGATTCATTTTTCCATCCAATTATGAATATGCTAACTAGTAGCCCTCAGCACAAAATCAGTCAAGAGATCAAAAGGGTGTTACAGTTGGAAAAGAACAGAAAAGTGGGAGATTGGTATCTATACTAGAACCACACAGATATAAGAATTTATGGATGCCAACTTGCCCCATACAAACTGCCTAAATACCTCACCATGAGGATATTTGCATTAGAATACTTTAGGCATATTATAAATTATGAAGAAGTCAATTTACTACCAACTAGGAACAAGACCCAATTCAAAATGAAAAATCAATTGGGCCCCTTCATTTTTAATACCAAAGATGCTAGACCAGAGGTAGATAGAATTTTACAACAAATGAATTTCAAGAACAACTCTATGTGGCAGTATGACCCTCATGGAGTCATAAACAAGTTGAGGATAAAGGTCAAATTGGGACCTTTCATCCATCATCCCAGACCAGACATTAAGATGTTTTCCAACCAATCAGAATGGTTGTAAAACACCCTAGGACAGTATTGTAGTTGACGTAGAGAATACATTGATTGATGTAGAGAAATAGATTGATACAAGTTCCTTCCTGTAGGTTCCAGAATTAGGAGAACCAATGAATATTCCTCCTATTTTACAGACTCCAGTAAATGAGGATAGAAATGCAAAGAGAACCATGGAGGAGGGTTCAAGTTCAGCTATGGAAACCATAGGTTAACAGTTTGAGATCAGTTACAAGAAGAGGCCCAAGCTTAATCCTGTAACTGAATAGGAAAACACCATTGACTTAGTGGAAACCACTGACATTGATATAGTGGTGGAGAGGAGAAAAGGCACAATAGCTTCAGGAGAAACACACCAACCCTGAACATCAAACACTCAACTTATTGAGAGACAACTCAGTGTTGAGATTTCTTAATTCACCAAGCCCGTGGATAAAGAAAAGGACATCAAAAATACATATAAGGAAAACAAGTTGAGGAATGAGAAGTTGAAGGCTAAAACTTATGCCCAATAATTCAAGCACACACCAACAAATAAAAATAGGTTGATGTCAGCCTTTGACATCAAAACAGGAAAAATGCAAATGTCATTCATGCAACCTATAGTCTAGTATCTGAAAACATTAGCTAACTACAGGAAAATGGATATTGAAGTTTTGGACAAGGATGTTCATTCCATTGACCAAATTGAGTTCCACAAGTAGGCATGTGAGATGATATATTCCACCTTGACAGGTAAATCTATGGCTGCACATAAGCTTCAAAGTTCACTGGACAATATTACAACACTGTACAAATTGGAAAAGTGTTCCTAAAAGGACAAGGACAACAGGATCAAGTCACTGGAAGACTTGGTGATTGAGTTGCGACATGATCCCAATGATATCAAGGCTGCTGAGAAGTTAATAACGAAAAATAATGATGACATTGCTGCTCTCAAAAAATAGCTAAAACTTCCTCATTCAGAACATCCACAGACAAAAGAGGTCCTTGAGAGCCAAACACATCAGGAGGAAATCATGCACCTTGTTTTACAATAGAATGATCAGTTGAAAGAAATGGAGAAGGAGTTTCACAACTTGATACAATTGAAACATGCCAACCTTGAGACTTACCCTACCACTATCATTCCAATAGTTACCACAACAGTACCATCCACTTTGGTAGCATCATTGGCTCCTACAGCTCCAATGGCTATAGCACTACCAGCTGCCACAACATTTGCATCAACAACAGGTTCGACATCAGCAGCAGCCCAGCTAGGTGATGAGGCTAGTAAATTGGTCAAGGCAATGGAAGACATGTCCATTCAGACCACACAAATAAACAAGCTTAAGGAAAAGATAACCAGTCTAGAGAATGATAATAAGCTTGCCCAGATTATGCACAAAGAAGAAGTACAGAAGGCAACCAGAATGAATGAAAGGATAAAGAGCTTAGAGAAAGAGCTGACATTAAAGGAGCCACTTGGCCAAGCTAAGGAACAATTATGGGCCAATATCATTGACTTTGTCAATGATATTTGGTCATCCATTCAAGTAATATTTGAGAAAAATGACTTAGTGAAAGAGGCTACAGAAGCCATTCAGAGAGTTAAGGCTGAACTAGGAGACATGCTAGAGGAAGCCATTAGAATAATTCATTTCCTCAACTCCAAAAACAAATATGAATTGTAGAAGCTCGAAATACCTGACAGGACTGGCACAATACTAGAGGTAAAAAAGGTCCATGTTATAGACATTTTTGGGCACCGCAACCCCAATCATAAATGTCCATAAACCAAGGGCTCTTAAGTCCCTAAAAGTGTTGTTCCAACCTCTAAAGAACAAGGTCAACTGATTACATCTTCTCCCATAAGTTCTCCATGAAAAACTGCTCAGAACTGGTCAAAACTAGACCATCTCACCTGCTCCATGGTCAAAGTGCGCTGCATCCCACCTAAATACACATGGGAGGTGCAATGCATCTTGAAAATCCCTTCTATGGGGTGTGATGGGCGAGAGTGGACAAATGGCAGGGTTAATATGCAAGGTGGAGGATCATGGAATCTTCTAGAAACTTCTCCTGTGACACTTGCCTCTCTGCATTCACCCAGGGATGAGTAAGAGATCATCAATCTCCAAGTGGAATCAAGAACTATCAGAGAGAGGACACTAATCAAATCTCAAAAGTTGACTCACCCCCTTGCAAACATCTATATATGGATCCCTCATCCCAGAGATCCAAAGGCTGGAATTTTGTATCTTGTAAGGAAGTGCTGCTGGTTTCTTGGTGCAACATCATAGTGTTGGGTGATCTAAGCTTTTCATGAGGTGAAGAAGGGCTTTCTTGCTGAGAGGATCATGCTGGGTCAGAACAATTGGTTGTAATCCTCTTTGCTATTCTTGATTATTAATAAATCTATTCAAGTTTTCCTCCACATTCTTGTATGATTGATGATATATTCATTTGTGTGTTAAATATACATTTGGTCCTATATTGTTTATGATAATAGATCTATGTTCTTGAATAGTGTTATGATGCTTTGATTCTACAAGTGCTCCTTGAAGCTGGGTAAACTAGGAAGCGAGTGGCAAAGATCTATCAGAAGGGAGAGGAATCAAGCAAGGAACCAAGCGCAAGACAGAGGTTGGTCTCCTTTATTCCCCTTTTATCTATTTCTCATAAAGGAAAACGAAAGTAGTTTTAGTTTGTTTGTTTCTAAGGTAGCTACCAGCCTTAGTGGCACTAGCAGCTCTGCATAGACACAAGATTTCTCGATAACAAAATGGCGACCATACTAGGGAGCGAATAGATTGTTTATTTGTCTATATTTGTTTGCTTTATAAACTTACACACAGAGCCTGAAGTCAAGCCAACTAGCCTTCAAACTACATTTTCTATGCAAGTGCAAAGTAGATCAATGCTGCTTCAATCTATCTCTGGGTTTTGTTTATATACTAAACAATCAATTTACAAGCTCTCTAATTGCCCTTGTGGTGGCTCTAGTAACCTCCTCAGATCTACCCCTGTGATTTATTTACTGATTACCACTTGCTCAGCCTAAATCCCTAAACTGTGCTGCAAACTGTGATCAAGAACTGGATAAAAAGTCTCACATTGTACCATCACACCCTCTCTTCAAGGATCTCAGTATGCATCGCACTTCCCGTGTGCTGTAGGTGGGATGCATACTGGAATCCCTATGTAACAGGTGCGCTGATCAGAAAGGGCTAATTTTGTCTCCAGACTTTGGTTTTTTCACTCTTTTTAGCTCTATTCAGGAGTTATGCTATCGGTAGTCAGTATACCTCTGTTGGAGACCCCCCTCCTTGCCATTATTCTGCCTCCATTGTGCAAAGAACTGTAAATGTTTTTATGTATTGTGAGCCATTTTCAGTTCTCTTTTACAAAGAAGTAGCGTAATTGAACTGTTGTTTCTTGATTTGAAAGTGTCGCAAGTGTCGTTTTCAATCATAGAAGAGAATCCAATTGTTCTTGATAGTCGATTACATTGTTACTCTTGTATTTGATTTTAATTAGTAGTTTTTTCAAGTGTCGAAAGCAAGTTTTCAATTCCAAAGAACAAAGTGTCGTCATTGCCTTCATTTTGTCTTGAAAAGAAACTTGTTAGTAATGTCGCTTTGAAAAATAATTCAGATTTGCACTTAGCTTTCTTTTTATAATTCACATATTAAGAAGGCTGAAAACAAATACATGCATGTGCATTTGCATTTATACTATTTGTTGGTTTGATTTAGGACAGTGTATATAGTGTGTGCTCTCTGCTCTATGTTGAAAGAATATCATCTCTCTTTCCTTAGTAGCTAGGATTTTCATTGCAAAAAGAAGATTAAAGGATTGTTTATCATCTTAGATTGCATTTTAGGAATTGTACATCTACATCACGCAGTGAACCTGAAAGTAAAATGTCTTAAGCAAGATCAACTGTAAAATAAATTTAATGAATCTAAAAATGATTTTGAACCTAACGCACAACATTTAGAAGTCTAGGCTAGAGACGTATTCTGGCATCGTAAAGCTTGCTAACTATTGTTTTCATTGATGGTTGGGTGATTCCTCCACTTTGAGACGATAAGTGCCAGTACAGACTTGTGCTCCCACGTACCATCGAGTATATATTGGGAGACCACAATAGGCTTTATCCTTTATACATAGGAAGTCGTGTCTACTGCCCTATCGATCACAATGCACTGAACACAGCATTCGGGAAGATTGACTCTCGTACCATAAAAGGTATTCTGTAGTTTTGCAATTGGTTTGGTAATCCCTCTGTCTAGATTTCCAGAGCAGTCTCTTTTGTTCCTTTTCAGACTCCTTAAAGGAAAAGGTCCATCTGAGCACTTGTCACTTCAGGCTCATTAAAAATCGAAGGCGACTAGAGCCATATTTTGTTTTTTCTCGACTCTTAAAAATTGAAAAAACAAGTTGTGTCAAAGCATCTAAAATTTATTTTAATCGGAATAAATATCACCTTTCCTACATTGGTCTTAGGTTGAGACAAATGGAGTCCACCAACCAAGGAGTTCCCCTTGGGGGAAATCCTAGTCCTTTCTCCTCTTGGGGAGATGTTGGTGCACCCCATATGGCCACATTGTCGCTTCCAGGATTGACAATCGGCTTGCCCGTATGGCTCTTCTCCACCTCTGTCGTTCAAAACACCGTGATTCCTGAACAATCAAGTCAACAACTAAACGATACCAGAGTTACCCCCCAACCTTCTACTTCATCCAATTCTTCCTCTCCTCCTTCCTCTTCACTTGATGAATCTGGTAAAGCCAAAAATCAAGTAACCGAGAAGAAGAAGGAGAAGAAGAAGAAAGAGAAGAAGAAGAATGAGCCAAAGACGAAAGAGGGCAACCAAGCATCATCTAGTGAAAATCCACACACTGCACCATCCAGGCCTAAATCGCCATGTGTCATTTGCAAAGGAGACCACTATCATCGAGATTGTCCTTGCATCCCTCGGATCTTAAGGGACTGGTCTCCTCGTTTGCACAATCCGGTGTCATCAACCTCTGTTGATCATGTTGAAAGTACACCATCAACTAGTGAAAGTAAAGCCCCTGGACAAAAAGGAAGATGTAAATTTCCTTGTAAACTATGTGAAGGCGATCACGCCGTCCACCATTGTCCCTTCTTAGACGAGGCTAAAAGAGTTTTGGAAGACCGTCCGGTTTCACCGTTACGACTTCCTCCTGGATATAAGAAGCTCTTGCCGAGTCCGTCACTAGTTGAGAATCTAGCTGACACGCCCTTGTGGTCGGTCGAAGCGTCTATCATTAAAGATAAACCATCTGAATCCACACCAGACGAAAGTCAAATGGTCGAGGCGGCAGTTGACCCGGTCTTGCCTTCAGAGGATCCATCTTCAGATGATACAGTCACTGAAGAGAACAAGAACGACACCGTTCAAATTCTCTTCGTAAGCACAGACTCCGATGAACATGGGGGCAGTCTACCGATTCCTTTACTGCAGGAAGGAAGTTCGTGAGAGTCATATCCGACCGTCTATTCGGTCCCACCTCCAAGCAACCTTGTTGTTTCCTTCGATTGGAATCTACTAGGAAGACCCTGTTTACCAGCTACTATACCATTTCAAATCATTGCTCAAATATATAGAATGGTCATGGCTGGTACCATCATAGATGAAGGGGCTTCTATGAGTATCCTTTCCTCAACTGCTTGGAAAGCGCTTGGTTCGCCATCACTTTTGCCTGAGATGAGAAATCTAACAGGCTTTGACAAAGGAACTAGTCGACTATTAGGGATCCTTCCCAATGTGCTGATAACATTGAGAAGGAAAATTGTTCACATGAACATAATGGTAGTCCAAGTACCCCTAGATTATAATCTACTCCTTGGACGGGACTATATTTATTGCATGGGAGCCATTGTCTCCTCACTCTTTAGAGTAATGTGCTTTCTGCATGAAGGAAGAGTGGTCAAGCTCGTAGACCAGCTTTCATTCCCTGGTTCACACATAGAAAATAGTCATATACCATCCCTGAATGGTCTTTTCACGCAAGGAATGTCTCATCAATCCCCAGTCCGTCCTCCTGATGAGCGCGAGTGATTCGAGGGATATGACTGAAACCCAGGGGGCATGCGCCCTGGCCTGTTTCGACAGGAAAACCTTGGGTATAGGGTACATTTCCGCAAAGGATATATGACTAGTTGACACACCCATCCATTTAGGAAAATGGGGTTAGACCAGAATAAGATACCTCTGTTAAGGTAGGCCTTTCCTGATAGAACAAATGTTTTGTCTACAAATTGAGGGGTAACCTGGAAAAGGTAGGCCTTTCCCGATAAAACAAATGTTTTGTCTGCAAATTGAGGGGTAACCTGGAAACTCTACCTCACTATACCTGGGGGCATGCAAACCTTTTGGCATGAAAGCGAAGAGCGACCATTTATTTTTTAAATTTATAGGTCCTCTAACCCTTTAAACTCGTAGGACTGGTCGTTTCCTAACTTGCATAAAGAAAGGATGCAGGGCAAAGCTTTGAAAAATGTCGTTTTTATATGAGACATCCTTATTATACGACTGGATCGAGCAGTTTTAACGCGGAATTCAAGCTCGTTAAAAAATAAACATAAGCAATGAGCAGTTTAAATGCGGAATTCAAGTTCGTTAAAAAATAAACATAAGTAGAGAAAATGTTCCCTGAGAGTTTAAGCTCATTAAAAAATGAACCAATTTCCGGTAAATAACCATCGTGAATGTATTATCATCAGCTTTTTAAGCCTTGGTCGTGTTCTCATCATCACCTCCACTTTGTTTTGGCCGATCATTCACCTCCATTTGATTTTTTACCCTTTTTGAGGAACATCTGTGAAGAGTGATCCTGTTAGCCATCCTTGTGACACTGCCATGATTGGAAAATTCCAAACCTTACCTGGAATCAATTGCTACCCGAATTTATCACTCGTTCCTCAAAAAACGAGTCTCCTTTAAGCTCTTTCCAACTGACTCGTAAAACATGAAAAGATTGTCGAGCAATTGGCCTCTCCAGCTCGTTAAAGAGACCGGAAGTGCTATCCCTCCTTTAGATTTTAATCTTTTTGGACTTGAGGGATCATTACACAAAAAGATCGAGCGCTTGTTTTGTTCGGCTCGTTAAAAGTACCAAAAATTCATCCCTTTTGTATTGTTTTATACTTTTTCAGACTCAAGGGATTATATCACGAAAATGGATTATTGGAGTTTTCTTTACGTCCCTTTTTTAGACTCTCTAAAATTGAAAAGGACCGAGTTATCCTTGTTGTTAAACTCGTTAAAACCGAATAGCGACAAACTTGTCCATACAGACAAGAACAAGTTTCACTATCGCTAGGCTCGTTAAAACATAGCGATGGGTTTTCCCAAAGGGAAAATTATAGAACAAGCATATGTTATCCTCCTCAAGCTTGACAAAAATAAAGAGGTACTAGTCAGCAATGACTGGGGAAAAATTGGGAAGAAAACTAGAAAATTTTTTATTGGTAGCAAGTCGCTCTTGAACATGACACTTTCACTCTGCATCCGAGCCGGGTTGGGTTGTTCCGTTCACTGGTCATATCACCATGGGTCCATCACACCATCCATATTTGGGGTTAACACTACCAATCCATCATGTCAGTGTTGCCGAAATGTTCAAGAGAAGTCGATCAGAGAATTCACCTATGTCTCACCCACTGCAATACATTTACGCTCCATTCTTTCATGACCGCCACCCTGAACCTTATATCACCAGATCGTTTTCACCTCCATTAAAGTCATTTGCTCCGTTCCGTGTCATTGATGTGGGATTCACTAAGGCCCTCCTATGACGGATCGCTTCTTGTTGAAATCAGCTCATTATCCAAGAAGTTGATCTAGGAACAACCCTTTCAGTACTTTGAAACTTGCATGCCTCAATGGCAAGTTCCTCACTTCTGGTGACAGGTTTACATCAATGGCCTTCGACCGAAAGATTTTGCGTGGTGTTCGATGCCAAGTCCCTTATTCACACCACGTGAATTGTACTGTAGTACCTTGAGGGTCATCATCATTATCGGTGATTCCTCTCACCCTTCTTAACAGCTTACATCATTGGTTGGTAATCAGGTGATGTCTTTCCATGTTCGAGTCCAGACATCTCTCACATGGATCGACTTGTACTTTGAGTGAAGATCGAACGAGATTGAAGACCCCGGATCTAGTTTCATCCATCTGGGCTGCGATATATATTCAGTAAAATAAAGACATCAAATGTACATCATTACTGCACAGATAATCATCCAACTTAAGGGATGATGGCTCTACCATAATCATCAGTCTACACTTAGACGATTGTCTGTCTTATGTACATGAAAATGAATTTATAAAGCTGAGCATGGGAATGCCCACCTCAGCTAGATCATGAAAATATTATGAAGATAATGTATTGTATTGTATCTTATTACAAGTCGCCTTCCAGCTCGAAAAAACTTCAGATCCTCATGATAAAGCATTTCACCCGACATCAAAACAGATTAACGACCTCATGCTTTAGGGGGAAACTATTATAGACATTTTTGGGCACTGAAACCCCAATCATAAATTTCCCTAAACCAGGGGCTCTTAACTCCCTAAAAGTGTTGTTCCAACCTCTAAAAGAACAAGGTCAACTAATTACATCTTATCCCAGAATTTCTCCATGAAAAACTGCTCAGAACTAGTCAAAACTGGACCATATCACCTGCTCCATGGTCAAAGTGCACTGCATCCCACCTAAATACACACGGGAGGTGTGATGCATCTTGAAAAGCCCTTCTATGGGGTGTGATGGGCGAGAGTGGACAAATGGCAGGGTCAATCTGCAAGGTGGAGGATCATGGAATCTTCTAGAAACTTCTCCTGTGACACTTGCCTCTCTGCATTCGCCCAAGGATGAGTAAGAGATCATCAATCTCCAAGTGGAATCAAGAACTATCAGAGAGAGGACACTAATCAAATCTCAAAAGCTGACTCACCCCCCTTGCAAACATCTATATATGGATCCCTCATCCCAGAGATCCAGAGGCTGGAATTTTGTATCTTGTAAGGAAGTGCTGCTGGTTTCTTGGTGCAACATCATAGTGTTGGGTGATCTAAGCTTTTCATGAGGTGAAGAAGGGCTTTCTTGCTGAGAGGATGATGCTGGGTCAGAACAATTGGTTGTAATCCTCTTTTATGTTCTTGATTATTAATAAAGCTATTCAATTTTCCCTCCACATTCTTGTATGATTGATGATATATGCATTTGTGTGGTCAATATACATCTGGTCCTATATTGTTTATGATAATAGATTTATGTTCTTGGATAGTTTTATGCTGCTTTGATTCTACAGGTGCTCTTTGAAGCTGGGTAGATGAGGAATCGAGTGGCAAAGATCTATCAGAAGGGAGAGGAATCAAGCAAGGAACCAAGCGCAAGACAGAGGTTGGTCTCCTTTATTCCCCTCTTATCTATTTCTCATAAACGAAAATGAAAGTAGTTTTAGTTTGTTTGTTTCTAAGGTAGCTACCAGCCTTAGTGGGACTAGCAGCTCTGTATAGACACTAGATTTCCCGATAACAGTCCTCACCAAGAGGAATTTGATGATGAACCTTGAAGATAAATGCCAAATCATGCAGCTAGCTATAGATAGGTTCATGGTTAAGTTTGATGTTTTGAGGTAGAAAGGTCTGCCAAATCCCTTGGTGATAAATGATAAGTTGATGCCATAGGAAGACTACAACAATAGAATCAGAGAGGTGTCTAGAGATCAGGTAAATACTTCCTCTATGAAGGGGATTCCTATTAGAAAGGTATTATATCAGCCATTTGAGAACTTGTTTTACCTCTAGCATGAGGTAAAACACCTTTTTGTAAATAAACCCACTTTTTCCAAATACAGTAAAGCAGATGAAATATACAGGAAGATGGTAAATATCCAATTATGAGGTGTAGACAGATGGGAGAAATTGAATGAATTACTCTAAAAATACACTGTCAAAATGTAAAAATGTAAAATAAGGGTGAAAACAGCATAGTAAAAGGATAATGATAGATCAGCGAGGTAAAAGAGTATCATTTGAAAGTGTATCAGTTGAAAGGTAAAAGTACAAGGAAGAGCTAGCGTGAAGACCAACAACAAAGCAGAGAATAAAAAGCAAAATATCAGAGCATAAATAACAGCACAACTGAATAAACAGGGACAACATACAAGAGTTGAACATTTGTCTCTATCTTCTTGCATGAAGATATTTCTTTCTCCTAGATTAATTCCCAAGACAGTTTGGGATATTTTGTAAACTATTTTTATATAAATACTTTATAATTAAAAGTATTAAGTGTGGCTTGCTATACATTTGTAGAGATGTATTGATCATAAACCTGAGGATTATTGTACCAATTTTTTAAGTCAACAGACTGAAATAAGTAATAAAGAGATTGCATTATAGGATTCATGTGTTGAGCTATTACAGTGAAGTATTTTGTTTATCAAATTTTTTATCTTCGTATGTATTTCACAAAATTACATGTTATCTAAAGTGAATGAATTAACTGGAAATTTATCTCAGCATTTGTTTAAGTACACTCTGTTTTGAATAGTTTATCATTTCTATGTTTTCTTCGGATATCCATATCCGAGAATCCTTAATTTCTCTACCATCCCAGTTGACCTCTTTCACTTATTTCATAATCTGGCCTAAGGAACCCTTAATTTCTCTTTGGATCCGATTGAAGCCAACTTCACCATCCATCCTTAAGATCTGAAATAACTCAGCTACCTTTCCCTATAGACACTATTTTTAGAACTTGATCTAATCCTGTTTTCTTGACATTTGACCCCATATCCCAATGGTAAAAGACATCTCTCTATCCATCTAAGTAAGTGTTCCCACCACCAAATCCAAGTCAAAGCCCAAATACAATCATAACTAGCCTAAAACCAATTCACTAAACAAAGTTAAATCATAAAGAGAGAGCCCTCTCTAAGAATTTTGTGGTTACCTCTAATCATTTCTTTCCTAACAATTCTAGAGAAATATTGGAGTGATAACATATTGGCGACCATACTAGGGACTTCGATCCTCAATGTAATAAAACTTTAAGGAAATCTTAATCCTCATCTTTTGCCCCTTAAGGTCATTTTAGAATTGTGGTTAAAAAGTTTTAAAAAACAATTGAAAAACTAAAAATCTGGCTCCCAAAAAGACTCACTATACCAGGGAAAATCTAGATCCAAACCCTGCTGCAATAGTTGATGACCCTCGTAGAATTTGAAGGAAATAAAAAAAGATAGAAACTCAAGGAAGTAATAGCCAGTTAGTTAAAGCAATTTCACTCCTCGAGGAATTATCAACTTTAGAGGATATTCCATTTGATTTTCCATTTGACCTTTCATTGTTTAAAACTAAATCAGAAAATACAATTCATGAAACTGTATTAGACCCTAATTTTATTCAATTCATTGAGTCAAAAAAGGTGCCTATACATCCAGATTTAGATAAACTTCTGTTGCAAAATTTTGAAAAACTAGAAGGTTTAACCTCTACATTGATAAGCCATATAGATGATGCCTATCTTCAACAATCAGTTCAATTAGTTTCCCCCACTGCTGTTGCCTCTAAACTTTCTGCAAAATTTTCAAATAATGTAAATACACCTTCATTTACTACCACCTCACCTATAATACCCACCACAATTCATTCCCCTAAACCAATTATTCCTTAGCTTCCTCTTCAACCAAACACCTCAAGCTCATCTAGTTCATCTCCAACCATCTCAAGTCCTTCTTCTAGCACCAATACTTTGCCCCATAGTCAAAACAAAATCTTAGCCATGGCAGAGAGATATGCACCTTTGGTTTTACCAGCCAAACAACATGCCATGTGTCGTGGCGGAAAAAGTCGTTTGTGCGGACACAACTGACCTCCCTAGGAGTCTAAACTCTCTAGCGACAAACAAGACAAAATGGAGTGATCTTTCTCTAAATATACCTTTTAAAACATGAAAACTACAAGTGTTTAGGCTTACCTTATTCCAAAACGCGGTTGTTGTAGTCCGTCCTTGGCGATCCGGATGAGCTCCTCCTTCAAGTCAATTCCTGCAACCACAAACAATCAAACAATTACCAAGCACTTGCATTTCATATAATAAAAAATATATTCAACATGCAGACCAAGGAACACATGAAATAACTCATTAACACAAGCTATTGAGAAAAATAAACCAGTTTGTATTAATAACGAAACAAAGAAACTCTTACAACCTGGCCTTGGTGTTGTGCAAGTTCCTCCCAGGGTCCATCAAGGGTTTTCCTCTACTTTGACAAAGCTCACCCACTTCCAAGTAGAATCAAGCAAAGACAATCTCTCCTCACAAGGTTCTAAATGGGAGTCCTAATTCCTGCAGCATTTACCCAAAGAAAATGTATAGCTCCAACCTCTCCTCCCTCTGGCTCAATGTCTTTATTTATAGTGCTGTAAAGAGGTTATTCAGGTCCACCATCAATGGGATAATCCCCCTCTTTGGGTGGGATAGCTCCCTTATTGATGGGATAAGTTCCTCCTTAATAGAGATACATGAACCAACTGGAGGCGCATCCAATTCATCAAACCGACCTCTAGAAAGTTCTAGAAGTAACCACAAGTAACTTTTTTAAGATGAAACTCGCGCATTTTGCCTTTTACAGAAGGACGCACCTGTCCCTTAACATACAGAGCGTCCAAGGACGCACCTTTTGTGAACATTGTGAGCGTCCCCGCAGGTAAGGCTAGAGAGAACCTGCGACCCCAGAGATAAACATATTTTTGACAAGACTTTCTCTCTTCTTTGAGTTTGAGATGGATAGCAGAGGCATAAGACTTGCCTAAGAGGGTAGCATGACTGTTGATTTGAGCCATACTAACTGTAAGTGGTCATGGTGACATTTTTTAGTGTAACAGATTGCCCCCTAAAGTGCGAAGCCTGGAATAGATTTAGGGTTTTGTAATTCTAGGAAGGGTGAAGCGCTTTATCATTTCAAGGATTGTCTTGTGGATGACCTGGTTGGAACCTGCAATTTTCAACACAAAATACATGTATAAGATTATATCATCACTGAGGTAGGCATTCCCATACTCAGATTCAAAACTTTAACTAATGGACTAACTATTCTGATACAGGAATGATCTTGCAGTACATCATTTTTATAGACTTTTGTAGACACAGTATGGACGCAGCCATCTGTTTATGATTAGTCTACATAGATAATGAATACAAAACTCCTCGCAGCCTGGATGGTAGAAACTAGATCCAGGGTCTTCACTTCTACTTCCCGAATTGGTACGATTCTAGCCATGTGATTAAATGATTCGATGTCGAACATGTTAGAAACCACTTGATTACCAGTCGATGATGCAAACCGTTAACAAGCGTGAGAGAAACCACCAGTAATGTCAATGGTTCTCAAAGTACCAAGCACAACCCGTGAAATGTGAATAGATGTTTTGATGTCGAACACTTCACGGAATCCTTTGATCGAAAGTCAATGATGTAAACTGACGTCAAAGGCGAGAAACCTGCCATTGATGCATGCAGACTTCAAGGTGCTGTCGATTCCTAAGTCATCTTTCTAGATAATGTGTCCATGTCGATAGAAAGCGACCCGTTGCAGGCAAGCCCGCAACACGAAATCATTGTTCAAGTTGAAGAAATGTTGCTGTAAGGACTGACTCAGGGATGGTCAAATGGATGACAAGTATTTTGCAGATGAAAGTTTTTGCTTGCAGACCTCTTGAACACATAACGACACGACAGATGGCTTGGTGACGAATAACTCAAAGTTAATCCCCGGAACCCGGTTAAAGACTTTCAAAGTGGTTTGGTCAACTGTGAGGTAAAAGATTTCCCAACCCAGGTGAATGAAAAGTGTCGTGTTCAAGAGTGGTAATAAAGTTTCTTTTGAGACAAAAGGTAACAAACAGGTTCATTCTTCTCTCTTTTCCCCCACCATTTCTGGCAAGTACCTCTTTATTTTTAACAAGCTTGAGGAGGATAACATATGCTTGATTATAAGCTCATCCTTCGGACAAGTCCAACCTAGTTTAAATTCGAACCCTAGGAAGGAGTGGTTCGTTCCTGTTTGTAATTGAACAGGTCCTTTACTGTAAAAGTTTAACGAGCCCAGTATAGGAGAAACTCGGCGTTTTTCATTTTTAGAGAGTCTGAAAAAACAAAAGGAGACTCCACGTTGAACTTTTTCGTATATTTGTGTCCCTCAAGCCCGAAAAAGTATAAAATAATACCTGGGGGAACCGCTTGATCTTGCGACCAAGGAGTACTTTCATAATAGTGTCGTTGACCTGAAAAGTAAAAAGCGATCAAGGACACGTCGTTTTATTTCCTTATCGAGTTCGAAACGACAAAAACCCGGCAATCTTTTCCTGATTTTGCGGTCAGAAAAGAGCTAAAAGGGGACCGTCTTTTAATTCCGTTTTAACGAGTGTAAAAGAAACGCTCGGCGATCTTTTCATGTTTTAGGAGTCAGAAAAGGGCTTAAAAGATGACTCTGATATTTTTGTTTGTGAAAAATTACAATTTCCCTCGAAACCCCTTTGTCCTGCACAAAAGCAACACATTACTCATACCTGTTTAAAATAGGCAAAAATACATAGAAAAACATCTTTTCATGGTAAAAAATGAACTAATTCATCCAAAAAACCTATAAAAAGACCTTTTACCATGTCATTTTTACCGTTTCACTGTTGAGGTTGAAAAAGGAGCTTTTGACAAGAAACTTCCCGTGGTCGCTGCGGAAAATCGACCGTCGGAATCGAACGCCGTCTTATCCAGGTATTTTACACATCCTACTCTGCATTTCTATCCGTTTAGAATCAATTTTTAGGTCTTAGTTTCATTTTTTGGGGGGGTTTTGGTTTTGGAATGCGCCTCTCGGCGGACGCGGGTGCCCTTCGGGTGACCCGCGTCCCCCGACTTTT
This sequence comes from Pinus tabuliformis, assembly GCA_031772625.1. Lineage (NCBI taxonomy): Eukaryota > Viridiplantae > Streptophyta > Pinopsida > Pinales > Pinaceae > Pinus > Pinus tabuliformis. The sequence goes on from CM062816.1 coordinate 1,215,017,196, forward strand.
TCTCATACGGGAAAAAGGTCGGAAGACGCGGCCCGCCTTTAGGCCAGCCGCGTCCGGGCGCCCTGTGCTACAAAGCCGGGGTGCGTCTTCCGAGAAGTGCGCATTTCAAAACCCCAACTCCCTAAAAAAACCACAAAAAATTCCCAAATCAATTTCTAATTGCTATTTTTGATGTGCAGGGTATTAACCATGTTAGATTGGAGAGAAAGAGAGCATGTAGAGGATGATGAAGTTGCAATAAATCATCAACCTTCCCTGGATGCCCTAAGAGCATGCGGATTATACAAATATTGGACCATACCGGGCATGAGGGGCCAGGTAAGATTCTTGGAATGGCTGGTTGAGCGATGGAACGTTCAAGAACAATGCTTTTACATAGGAGGGCACCAGCTCGAGATAGAGCCCTCGGATGTATACTTTCTCACTGGCTTGCCGAACAGAGGTGAGCAACTCAGTCTTGCGGGGACTAGGCCGGGTGGCCAATCCCTTGATAGTCTCCGCGACGAGTGGTGCACACCTGGGGCTCACCATTCAAAAGGCATAGAGATAAAACACATCACTTTGCCGGAACTCAAAGTCATAGCGTTCACGGTTACCAGAATTTGCGGCGCGGCCGCTTTACACATTGCTTCCGGATCCCAAATGCGGATGGCAATTGACTGTTACCAAGGCACCATTTTCAACTGGTGTGAAGCTGTGTCGGCTCATATGAAGAGCCAACTGACCAAGGCAAAGAACGGACGACTAAAGACTTTTGGATATGGGCCTCTAGTCGTGAGCTTTGCCTTGGAGAGAGTTCCAATGTTGATCCCTCAGCAACTCACTGTTGATATCTTGGGTCCTCGGGAGCCAAAGCTGATACGATGGGTTGCGGTGATGGCCCGGCATCCTGACGAGGGTGCGACAGTGGTTCGATTCTCAGATAGTTATTTCCACTGGTTAGAGGACCAGGTTTTTTCGATACAGGACTTTCCGTATGCCGGAGTGGATTTTAGAGGTGATCCGGACATGGTTCTTCCACCGGGAGAACAATGGGATGACAGAGGTACTTTTATTTTCACAAGTTCTCTAATTATGTATTTTTTATTTTTCATATATATCGTCTCAAAACTAACAGTAAAATTTTCAAAATGCAGATGTTGGTCCACAGCGTCCAGCCAACCTCCGGCCTTTTGATAGACTACATCCAGCTGCACCGGTACCGGCCCCACAGGACGCGGCTGCGGAAGTACTAGCTGAGTTGGAGCATGATCTAGAGCGTCTCACGGCAGATATACCTGAGACTACTATGGATGACATTCCTACCCGGCTTCAGCGCTTCGTAGTCGCGGTCCCTGGACCGTTTAGGAGATTTTTGCGTAAGGTAGCCCGCGCAGTGGTGTCATACAGAGAGCACCACCAGTGATTGACTAGTCACTTTTGTAGTCACATGTGACATTTTGACTTTTTGTACTATCATTTTGCCGATCATAAGGTGTTTTCAACCTATGATCGAAGACGATGTATATATTTTTTGACACACTTCTATCTATATATATCACTATTACCGGCTTATCTTGTTTAACATATGTGATGAAATGTTTTTAAATTTACTTGCATGATTATCGTAAATGTCTGTCCAACATTCGAGAAGCAATTGCATCTGCTAATGTATTCAAAGACCTTGGAATATGTTGATATTCAATGTAATCAAATTCACGTTCCAAGAGACGCACTCTCAAAAACAACCTTAATAACACAGGATTCCTAATGGCATAAACTCTATTAAGCTGTAATACAACAAGTTCAGAATCTAACCTCACTGTCAAACGTCGAATTCCAAATGAAATAGATTCGGATAATAATTCAATCACTGCACTGTATTCTGCAATGTTGTTCGTTGTTTGACCGAGGCTTACCCCATGCATAGAAACTAACTCGTCAGAGGGCGAATAGATAACCCAAGCTGCGGAAGAGATGTTCCGTGTACTACGACAAGCACCATCAGCAAATCCAATATATGTTTGGAGAGGCGTCGACATCTGCAATATCAAGAGTAAAACCAAGATAAGCCAGAATAACGACGAAAAAACCACACTCTCTAAGCTAAGCACACTGACTAAACTAACACACTTGCTAGCTAGAAAGAAAATCTAACCTATCTAAAAATTTCTCCATTCCCATCATTTAAGCATAATACCTCTTTAGGTAAAGTCCATTTCTGGGTTTACCCAAAGAGTCCCCATCAAAGTCAACTAGCTCATAAGCCCCTTTTGCTAGCTTTCGCTTTACAATGTAGGGCCCATGCCACATGGGAACGAATTTTCCGGCACCTAGCTTATCGTTAGCTTGATCATATAATAGTACTAGGTCTCCTTCCGAAAAACTTCGAGGGGTTACATTTCTATCATACTGAGCTTTCATTCGTTTCGCGTGAGTCTCGATTGCCAATGTAGCGTCACGTCGAGTCTCATCTAATTTAGCCAAGTACAATAAACGTGTCTCCTCTTCGGAAGTAGCTGGAAGTAATTCGACAGCCATTTGAAGTGATGGGATTTCGCATGCAATGGGTAACACAGCTTCTAAGCCATAAACTAGCTGGAAAGGAGTGAACCCTGTTGAATTTTTCACTGAGGTTCGGTATGCCCATAGCGCTGAAAATAACATGTTGTGCCAATTCGACCGATGAACACCAATGGTTCGTCGGATCATGGTAACTAGAACATTGTTGATAGACTCAACCAAACCGTTGGCTTGCGGATAATAAGGAGTAGAGCTATCGTGGCGCAAACCAAGCTGGCTTGTAAGCTCAGTCATCATGATATTTCGAAAATGGCTCCCATGGTCAGTAATGATTGCTTGTGGGACACCAAACCTAGTTATGATATGATTGAATACGAAAACTGTAGCTGTTTTGCCGCTTGCGTCGAATGTAGGCATCGCCTCGGCCCACTTAGTAAAATAATCAACCGCAAGGATGATATACGCATGCCCCCCGGCCGAGTGAGGGTTACAAGTAATAAAGTCGATACCCCATTTGGCGAATGGACCAACGGCAATTATAGGGTGGAGAGGAGCAGGTGGAGCGCGCATCTTGCGATCAAACACTTGACAGTTGTGGCACTTCCTGACTGCAATGATACAATCTTTAAACATAGACGGCCAGAAATAACCAGCGCGCAACACCTTCTGAGCTGTGGCATACCCAGACATATGACCGCCACATGCTCCAGAGTGACAATCATTCAAAACCCTCTCAGCCTCTTCGTGAGTTAAACAACGTCGAAAAACTAAGTCTGCCCCCCGGCGATAAAGTGTATCTCCAATAATTTTGTATGGCTGGGATTGAAACCGAATTTTTCGACGTTCCGCTTTGGAAGCTTCAGGCCGAAAGGTTTGGGTTTGGAGATAAATGATTATATCCCCGTACCACGGATCTACAGTACTGATAAGAAACAAAGATTCGTCCGCAATGGACTCCTCTGCCACAGTCTCTGTGTCAGCACTCGGGAAATCACACATCAATTCCGCAAAAACTAAGGATTTCTTAGACTTGGACTTCTCGAACTCCAAGTCGAACTCTTGCAGGATAACAATCCATTTAGAGTACTTGCCCCCTAGCAGTTGTTTTGTCAAAATATAAATCATAGGGTTGCAATCCGAAATAACTGTAGTTTTGCGGAGAAGAATGTAGTGACGGAAACGCTGGACAGCTTGAACGGCTGCCAGGGCCAATTTCTCCACATGCGAATATTTTAGCTCAGTTGGATTCAAGGTCCTACTAAGATAATATATCACATGCTCTGCTCCGAATTCATCTTCTTGAACTAACACCATTCCAATGGTGGAATGCGAAGCTGCGAGGTATAAGAAGTAGTCTTGGTTGTAGTTGGGAGGATGCAATAACGGTGCATGGGTCAACGCGTGTTTAAGTGCATCAAAAGATTGTTGGGCAATCTCGTCCCAAAAGAATTGTGCGTTCTGTTTCAACAACCGTGTAAAACCTTTAGTGACCTCGGCGTAGTTTGGGATGAATCGGCGTAAAAAGTTCGCTTTCCCTTGCAAACTTTGGAGTTGGCGCAAACTCGAAGGAGGAGGCAATTTGATGATAGCCTCGACTTTCGAGGGATCGACGCGAATGCCGGCTTTTGAAACAACAAATCCCAGCAATCGACCTGTTTCTATACAGAAAACACACTTGTGGGGATTCAACCGAATTCGATAATGCCTACACCTCATAAAGATTGCTCGTAGGTGGACAAGGTGATCAGCTCGATGTAAAGAATGAGCAGGCAAATCATCGAGATAGGGTTGCACAATGTGCTTGATATCATGAAATGCATAAGACATCGCCCGTTGAAAAGTGGCCCCGGCATTCTTAAGCCCAAAAGGTAACTTGCAATAAGAAAATGTCCCCCATGGACAAATGAATGCCGTTTTTGGTTGGTCGGCAGGTAGAATATTGATTTGATTATAGCCCGAAAAAACATCCATGAAGGAAAACATTTCACTTCCGGCACAATCATCAATAATTTGATCGATATAAGGCGTAGGATAGTTGTCTTTTGGACAAGCTCGATTTATATCCCTATAGTCGATACAGATTCTTATTGTTCCTTGTTTCTTGTTGACCGGAACAATATTCGATACCCAATCCGTTAACGGGATTGGATAAATGAAACCTGCTTTCAACAGCTTTTCGACTTCTGCTTTAATCGCAGCGGCTTTTCGAGGGTGAATTTGACGCAACCGTTGCCGGACGGGTTTAGCATCCGGGTAGGTCTTTATTTCATGAATAACAATGGCAGGATCAATTCCCGGCATTTCCTCGTAAGACCAGGCAAACACGTCGCGGAATTCTTGGAATAGGGCCTTGTAAGTTTGGATTTCTTCTTCAGTACATGCGGCACCTATATGAATGTTTTCCTCGATTCCGGGCTTCACTGAAATATCAATGGGAATAGTACGAGAAATATTCCCTAAATTCAACTCTGAATCAGAATGTTTCGTTGGATTCTGAGCGTCTTTGACATATTCAGCGGTATAGATAGATGAAAAATCATTTTCAAATGCATCATCCTTAGGTAAAAACGAAGATCTGTGATGGAGATCTTCCCATGGTAGATCGTCTACACTTAGGATTTCGCGAAGTTGTTCGTCAGATGACACGACTTCGGGAAACGTTATCCGTTCTAAGGGTGAGGTAAAAAGTGACTCTTCACTGACCACATTCATTTGGTCGACTTCGGTTGAATGAAAGTCAGTAAAAGACATGAGAGCTTCATAAGCAATTTCATATGGACTCAAAGGCATAACATCACCGAGTGAGTCTATCTCAGAGTCAGATGGGACGAACCAAGGATCATCATAAATAATGTTTTCTAATGTAATCATATGAATGGTTGCAAACGAAGGATCTGCGCTGAGTGGAGGGAGAGGAAAAGTTCCCAGTAAACCGGAATCCTTAACTAAACCTACACCAACATCCCTATAAGGGATTGTCGTTTTACCAACATGCTGGATACTCTCTGAAGAGGCTGGGTCGGATGAAAAGTATGTCAGCTGATCAATAGTCACGATCTTACCGTTATGTGGAAACTTAATTACTCTGAAGACCGATGAAACGACCGCTGTCATAGCATATGACCAACTTCGACCCAAAAGAAGGTTGTAGTCTAGAGGGGCATCAACCACTTCCACATCCAGACTAACGGTTTTACCTTCAACCCCTATAGGCAATTCTTGTAGAATACCAAACGGACGGAACCCACGGCCATCAAAGGCCTTAAGGATGGTGGGGGATTGGTTCAACGAAGGAGAACCAAGCGATCTCCAACATTGAATCGACATAATACACGTAGAAGCTCCCTCATCAATCACAGTCCGATGAATAGGCCTGTTTTTGACTATCACTGGAATTTGGAAAGCCATTTGATGGGGGAGACGTGGTGTACTATTTTCTAGATCAAAGATCATTAGGTTCGGGTCCTGAACATCGACAGCTCCGATAGCCGACAAAAGCAATTTCCGTTGTGCTGGGCATGATTGCAGCACTTCGAGCGCCGACATTGCTGAAGGTGAAACAGCTAAGTCCTCAACAATGTTGTAATTCTGGGCTGCTCTCGCATGTGGATTGAAAGCAGACCTTCGAAGTACACCCTTGGCGGGTGGCTTAATTACTAAGTCTGGGTTAGGTTTTTCGATCTGTAGTGGATCGGAACCAGGAGCTGAGGTTGATGGGTTAGAGTGAGAAGATTCTGCTTCCTTGCCATCAACAGGAGCCTTACTACCATAATCTTGCGATCGAGTCGCAATCCTCACATGAGACATCATCAAAATGGGTTCTTCACTGGCATTCGAAGAAGAACCTATCATCTTATTCTCCTGCTCTGGAAATGGATTCTTTAACACAGCAGGAGTGGGAGAACCTTTGACTATTTTTACAACCTCGGCCCGATGAGGGCAATCTCTCGTAAAATGATCCTCTTCACAAATAAGACAAGGATATCGAGGTTTGCGTTTTTCGTCATTGGTTTCCGACTTTTCAGTTTTCTCCTTTGGAGCCTTGTCTGCTTTAGCCTTCTTTTTTCCTTTCTTCTTTCCGCCGTTTTTTGGTTTGGCCGTAGATGACTCTACAGCGTGAATGTCGGCGGTGAGTTCAGGAGAAGACTCTCCTGTCGGAGAATCAGGCAAAGTGATAATTGGAGTAGTTGAAGCCTTGGAAGACTTCTTCTTGCTCTTCGTAGTCACGATACCAATCATACCATCAGCGGCATGAGATCCCGAAGGAGCAGCAGCGATTTGATTCGACTTTGGAAGATCCGGAATTTTCTCGTGTAACGTACCCGACTGAGTGTAAACTAAGTCAAGGTATTGTGCCTGAGCAATGACTTGCTCCTCAGTAACTACTCCGGCCTTAGCAACATCTTCAGTAATTTTCGGTAATAATGATTTGACAAACCATTCAGCTAAGATTTGGTCCGGGATAAAAACTTTCACTAATCGCCTTCGACGTCTCCACTCATGAATGTGATCAGAAATATACGTGGACGTCGATTGTTTTAGTGAAGTTAATAACTCCGTGCCGTTATCGTATCTGACCGGCAACTGAAAGTGAGTTAAGAACGAGGTAGCTAACTGGCTAAAGTTGTAAAAAGAGGCCCGTGGTAACTCAATGTACCACTTGGCCGCGAGACCAATGAGTGTACGCTGGAAAAGATGTAAGCGGATGGAATCATCTGAGATAGAATTCGAAGCACACCAGAGGTGGTAAGTCATCACATGATTGGACGGATCCTCTCCAGACTTACCTTCGAACTTGGGTATATCACTGGGCAACTTATTTGGCATTGGCGGCCAGAACTGAAGATATTGAATTGGATCGTTCGTTAGGCGCGTCAAGTCGGGTAAATCCAAAGTTGCAATAAACGGTAACTGCCGGTTAGGATCTCTAAAACTCTGGGTCACAATACCAGCCCCAGGAGGAGGATATCCAGGATAACTAGGAACAGGAGTCGCATTTGGGATATTATATCCTCCTGGAAAACCAGGATTAACCGGACCGTACTGGGGTTGTTGAGGTTGTTGATAAGTGTACCCAGGATACGGTTGATACTGGTAAACCGGTTGTTGGACAGCTTGCCCAGGTTGATACTGTCCCTGGTACGGAGGTTGAACAAATTGAGGTTGAGTAGTCACAACCGTACTTATACCAGGCTGACCTACAGGCATCTGGACCGTGGTTTGAATCGTAGATCCAGACAACGGTAAAGATATCTGAGGTGTGGTAACAGGGATAGTAGAAACTGGAGCCGTCGATACTCCAGAAGTAAGTATGGTAGATGTAGCGATAGTTGCAGCAGCCGTTTGAGATGGAGTACTAGGTGCAATTGACGGCTGAGTAACTACCGAAGCTACAGAAGTTTGAACATTTGGCTGGACAGGTTGCGGTTGCTGGGTTGGACCAGAAACTACGGGTTGTCCAGCTTGAGGAAGCATCTGTACACTTGGCTGCAACACCTGTTGACCCTGTGAGGGATCCCACACTAACATTCCAGGGTACTGACCCGTAACAGGTTGAGGGTACTGAGATCCATAACCAGATTGAGGGTAGGATTGATAATTGTAAGGTGCAGTTCCCATACTTGGAACATATGACTGACCTTGAGGCGGTTGATAACCTTGACTTGAGTATTGACCTTGAGGTTGATAACCTTGAGGGAAATACTGATACTGGGGTTGACCTTGACCTTGAGGTTGGTACCCTTGAGGTTGATAACTGTGGGGTTGATACCCTTGAGGTTGCCATCCTTGAGGTTGCCATCCTTGAGGTTGATATTGATACTGAGGTTGACCTTGGGGCACATATTGAGGCTGAGGTTGACCTTGAGGCAAGTATTGCACCATAGGTACATACTGACTTTGAGGTTGCCCCCAGACACGATTTGTGTACCTTGAGGTTGCCCCCCAGGCGTTAACTGCGGTTGCCCCCCAGGCGGTAATTGGCCACCTTGAGGTTGGGAAACGGGAACTGAACCTGACATCATGTAAATGTCTCCTACACCCAACGGTATATTACCACTGTTTCCAGCAAATAACCCATGATCAATGGGTTGAGGAGATGCCCCCGCAAAGGTACCAGAAAGTGACTGATACCCAGTGGGAACAGAAGGACCGCCGTGTAAAAAAGATTCAGGACTTTGTGTAAACACGGACGACTGACCAGACATATTTACAGGAGTATGAATACCTCCAGGTGGAAAAGGAGTACGAGGTGTGGAAAAACCGACTGAGTTGTCTAAAAAATTGGTTAACGCAAGGTACCAAGAAGTACTTCTAGGAGGACTGTAAAAGATGGATTCACGCTCCCTTAGATCAATAGTAAGTTGACCTTCAAGGTGAGAGACACCTATATCTTCTTCTGGAGCAAGTTCTTCTATAGCAATCAAACCAGAAGGTAGATTTTCGGTGATAATTCTTTCTATTCTCGGTGAATCAGGGACACTAGAAGTTGGAGTAACAGGTTCGGAAATTTCAGGTTCTTCGCCTGTTTCACTGGCAGATGAAAAACTACCAGCAAGCTCGGAAACTGTAACAGTTTCGGGATTGTAACCTGTTTCTAAACTTTGGTAATCTGGATGGACTACCAAGGAAGATTCTCCTTCTTCAGGTGAACCTACTCTACTGTCACTAGGAGGAGTTACAAGGACCTTTAACCCTTCTAAATTACCCGGGTCGTCTCGAGGAGGGGATCCCCTAAGTCTACGGGATCTTCTCAACAATTCGGCCACAGAAACAACTTCAGGAGACTGGCCCCGAAGTCTACGGGACTGTCTCGGTAATTCCGCCACAATTAAAGATTTTTAACTACAACACACGAAAACAAAGTAAAAATTTCAAATCAAACCACCTAAAGTCTTCTAAAGAAGCAAACAAATTTGAAGCACACGCCTAAATAATCTAGAGCGTCAAACCACACACAAACAGTAGTCTTCCGGACCAAAAGCGCTAGTTGGTGATTAGGCCCAACCTCGCAGGATTCAGTACAGAAATGGCGGGTGGAACAGTTACCCCGGCAACCTGCTTAATGAATAGACCGGCACAAGTTCCTCCACTTTAACCGTCTCGAAGTGAAGTGAACCCCCCGGAAAATCCAAGTGAGTATAACCGACGTCTGCTCCAGGTACAGTGGGACCTTCCCTCCACCGTCACCTCGGTAGAACCCTAAAGATTATGGTCACTAAAGTTACCAATCACAACAATTACACCTGGGGGAACAGTCTAAACTCCGACAGCACGCAAGGGCAGAGTAACAAGCTCAATCCCCTTACCGGCTCCTTGACAATAATCCAAGGTTTACCGATAAGTGACCCCTGGCTCCTCGACAATGGTTAATCCGAGGTTTACCGTTTGTAATACGTACTGTCTGGCGTCGTTCCCAACGAGGGAGGAATGATCCCCTCACTGGTTCGGACACGAGCTCGTGCTTCTCCTTTAAGAGGAGCTTTCCCAGAGTATAACTGAAACAATTGGATTTAATCTACTCAAGATAAACTATCTGTTTGGTTTTGTAGTCTTGGAGAGTTAAGTACTCACCTACTCCAAGACCCTAGCCTAAGCTATGTTGGTGTTTCAGAGCCCTAGAAAAATAAAAATTACTAGATTGATTTTAATTTAAGCGTTACTTTTAAGGTTGTTTCTTAAGTCAAAAGGTGATGGAAGTGAAACCAGTGGTGTGTTGACTCGACTCGAAACCACTACAAAATGCACCTAGGATGATTTACCCACTACTTTACTTTTTCGATGAATTGCTTAACTAAAAAGTTGAGAGAATGCAATCTTTATAAAAGCAACTTCTTAATTGAAGACAATCAAAGAAACAATTCGTTTGTCTTTTCAAAGCATAAAAAACATGACCGCTCTTTACATGCACGAAAAACTCTTTTTCTCTTTCAAAAACAAAAAGCTACTTGAAACAAGACTTTTAAAGAAGATGTTTTTGTATTTTCCTTTTAATAAAGCAAATAAATCTAATATAACCAAAAATCAATCTTAACAACTAATAAAATCTATGAAAATGCACTCATAAGCAAACTAAAAGGTAAATTTACTCTAAGCAATCTTAACAAGGCCAAAACCAACAATGATTATTCTAAGGTGTTTTACTTGATCACAATCAAATCAAGGACTAGCTTATTGCAGAACCAAAAACTAGTCAAAACAAAACTCCAATCTTTTTGTTCTTTTGTAAAATGGAAATCAACACTTTATAAACAAGTAATTCGAAATTTGACCCAAAACAACTTAAATGGCAAGCTGCTCACACAAGGAGACTTTACGACAGGCCCGACTTCTAAGAAGGCTGACTAACCAGAGAGATCTAAGGCTGGACAACTTTCTACCGTCAAAGTCACTACAGGACCTATTGAAAAATCAAACCCTAGGCCTAAACTTCGTTGAAATCCACTAAAACACTCAAAGCTCACAAAACAAGTTCAGGTGAAAATTCTTGACAGGGTACTAAAGGATCTGGGTAGAAAACACTAAGAAAAATCAAAATCTAAAAGCAATTAAAGCAAAAAATGGAATTTTCCTAAATTTTACAGGAAGACGCAGGCAACCCGTTATAACAGGTGCGGGCCCGCTCTGTGCAAACGGCAACAGCGCGTCCAAAGACGCACTGTGCAGTACTCAGAGGGTGCGTCCTTCTGGAAAAGTTGAGAAAAACCAAATCTAACTAAATCTAAAGCTAAGCCACCCAAATACTAATTCTCACAGTCAAAAACCAGAAAATAAAAGTGATTTTCACAGAGCAAAGTTCACACAAAGGAAAAGACTCTCTCATTAATGGATTCCCCAGTGGAGTCGCCAATTTGTCGTGGCGGAAAAAGTCGTTTGTGCGGACACAACTGACCTCCCTAGGAGTCTAAACTCTCTAGCAACAAACAAGACAAAATGGAGTGATCTTTCTCTAAATATACCTTTTAAAACATGAAAACTACAAGTGTTTAGGCTTACCTTATTCCAAAACGCGGTTGTTGTAGTCCGTCCTTGGCGATCCGGATGAGCTCCTCCTTCAAGTCAATTCCTGCAACCACAAACAATCAAACAATTACCAAGCACTTGCATTTCATATAATAAAAAATATATTCAACATGCAGACCAAGGAACACATGAAATAACTCATTAACACAAGCTATTGAGAAAAATAAACCAGTTTGTATTAATAACGAAACAAAGAAACTCTTACAACCTGGCCTTGGTGTTGTGCAAGTTCCTCCCAGGGTCCATCAAGGGTTTTCCTCTACTTTGACAAAGCTCACCCACTTCCAAGTAGAATCAAGCAAAGACAATCTCTCCTCACAAGGTTCTAAATGGGAGTCCTAATTCCTGCAGCATTTACCCAAAGAAAATGTATAGCTCCAACCTCTCCTCCCTCTGGCTCAATGTCTTTATTTATAGTGCTGTAAAGAGGTTATTCAGGTCCACCATCAATGGGATAATCCCCCTCTTTGGGTGGGATAGCTCCCTTATTGATGGGATAAGTTCCTCCTTAATAGAGATACATGAACCAACTGGAGGCGCATCCAATTCATCAAACCGACCTCTAGAAAGTTCTAGAAGTAACCACAAGTAACTTTTTTAAGATGAAACTCGCGCATTTTTCCTTTTACAGAAGGACGCACCTGTCCCTTAACATACAGAGCGTCCAAGGACGCACCTTTTTTGAACATTGTGAGCGTCCCCGCAGGTAAGGCTAGAGAGAACCTGCGACCCCAGAGATAAACATATTTTTGACAAGACTTTCTCTCTTCTTTGAGTTTGAGATGGATAGCAGAGGCATAAGACTTGCCTAAGAGGGTAGCATGACTGTTGATTTGAGCCATACTAACTGTAAGTGGTCATGGTGACATTTTTTAGTGTAACACCATGCCCCAAGATTACCAAAGAAAAATCTTTTTGTTTGATGCTACTGGTCAGTATACTGCCCAACAGCATGTGAACAAAATGATCGATTACTTTGAATTGCATGAAATTGATGAGTCTGATGTCCAAATGAGGTTATTTGCCCAAACATTAATAGGGGATGTTAAGAAATGGTTCAAAGGTTTACCTGCTAATCATATTGTATATTTAGCTACTTTTCATTGATTATTCATTGATATATGGGAAAGAAAGAAAAACCCTCAACAAATAATATTTGAGTATGATAACGTTCGAAGAGCTCCTAATGAATTAGTTCAGGATTATTGTACTAGGTTCAATAGCATCTACAATGCAATCCCTGCTAATATTAAACCTCCACCAGCCCTAACATTGATCAAATTTCCTGATGATTTTGACACTGACATGTCATACCAATTAAGGGAAATAAACCCTGAAACATTAGAACAAATGCAGAGTAATGTTGTTAGTGTAGAATCAAATTTATTAGCCAAGAAAGCTAGGATGAGAAATGAAAAAAGAGTTGTCATTAAAGAGTAAACTTCCACTTTTGATGGTAAAATAGATATTTTAGCAAAGAGTGTAGAAATAATAATGGATATATTAGAAAACATGGGGAGAAAAACTCAATGGGAAAATCAACAGCCACCCCCAATAAGAAACCCCAACTTTAGGACTTAGAATCCTAACGCTGTAAAGAATGATATACTAGATCAACAAATTAGACCACCCTTCCAGGAAAACTATGCTAAGGGTTCACAAAACCATGAAGAAGAGGGTGACACCCAAATAAACCTATTAGTGATTAAAAATGAAGAAGTTGCTTTTCTTACTAAGGACGAACAGGAATTGTACATGCTGCAACAATTGCAATTAGAATCTGGAGAATCCTTTGACTTGAAACAAGGCTATGAATATGCCATATATGAGGTTCACAAATAGTACATCCTTAGAAGCAAAATGAATATTGAAATTCCCACTAAGAAATTAATCCAAACCCACACTAAAAATATAACAAAAGCTCCTGTGACCAAAGTTCTACAAATTCTCCCTAGGGGAACTCAGGAGACTTCTAGCCCAAAAATTGTAGATATAGCTTCATCTGAAACTCAAACCGAAACTATTACTCAAATAATTCGAAATAAGAAAATTTAAAGGAATATCTCATCCAATTAGGAAAAAAAAATTTCCATTCAACATTAAGACTGAGATAGCAAAATTGAAAATATTAGTTCCTTTGACTGAGCTAGTGAAAAATGAATCATATAGAGTACAAATCACTAAAACATTAAATATAGGTGAAGGAGAGGATGCTTAAAACTTAAATGATGATCAACCTAAGTTATTGTTTGGTCCAAAAGCAAATGCCACACATAAACAAGGGGGTATTCCTCCCTTCTACAATACCTTGAACGTTCATGACAAAATCTTACATAATGCTATGCTAGACTCGGGGGCATCCCATTAGTTAATGCAAAAAGCAATCATGGAGAGACTAAACTTAGATATCACCAGACCATACAAGGACCTCTTTTCCTTTGATTCTAGCCAAGTTAAATGCCTCGACCTGATTAAAGATTTGCGTGTAACTCTAGTCAAGTGTCCAGAAAAGAGTATTGTCATGGACATAGTAGTTTCTAATATCCCACCCAAGTATGGAATGTTGTTATCTCTCTCATGCGGAGAAAAATTGTAGGGATATTTAGAGTTAGATATGTCATATGCCGCTATCTCTATTTTTGGTCAGCAAAGGAAACTTTACGGAGAGACCTTAATGAAATACATGGTGGGTAGTGTAGAAAAACCTCAGAATTTCCCTATATACTCCATGCATTCTGATATGGACTCTTTTATCTTGTACAGTTCAGACAATGAAAAAAATCAAATCACGGTCGTGGAAGAAAAATACAAAGCTCCTGATAGTGAAAAAAAAAATCATGAGTCCATATGGCATATAGATTTTTATGGCTCTATGAATAGATTAGGAGCAGGTGCAAGAGTTTGGATTCACAACATGGAAAATAATCATTCTGAAGGTCATGCATATAGATTAAACTTTAAATGCACAAACAGCATGGAAAAATATGAATCTCTAATCCTAGGACTACAAATGGTTAGAAAACGTGGAGCCAAGAGAGTTTCTATCATGGGAGACTTAGAATTGATTATAAAACAAATCAAAGGTGAATACTCTGTGAATAATCGCTAACTTACCCAATATAGAGAGACTATCCTAGATTTGATCAAGGACCTTCTGGAAACTAACTTTGCAGCCATTCCTAGGGAATAGAATATACAGGCTCACGGTCTGGGCACTTTTGATAGTACCTACAAATTGCCTTTTCAGCCCCACCACCAGTACACTGCAGAAGTGAGACATAGGCCTGTTATACCGGCCCAGTAGGCTTCAATATTAATAAAAGCAAACAGAATACAAAAAGATTATGACAACATAGATTCTCAAAGTTCTCTCAGGCAATTCTCTTTAGTGATCGATGCCTTGAACTTCTGCAAACTTTTGAAATATTGGCAGATTTTCTCACAAGATTCTAAAATTTATGATTTCATGAATGCTGAAGGAGAGTTTCAAAATTGTAATATATCTATAGATTGTAGAGTATATAATAACATAGATAGTGAAATAGATATAAATGCTTTAGATTTGAATAAACGCACTAATTTCACTAAAGTAGAAATAGATAGCTTAGAAAATGTAGAAATAGATGAAATAATGAATGATGATCTTGGAATTTTAAAGCTTAAAGATAAATTTTTGCCCAAGGGATTAGTCCCATTAGAAGAGTTGTTTGATTCAAATGATGTAGCTAGGAAACCAAAAATGGAGCCTTTAAGAGCAGGCATAGAAGAATGTAACATGGGAACTGAAGAGAAACCCAAGCTTATCAAAATATCCAAAGAATTACCTCCAGTTGAAAAACTAAAGTACATAAACCTATTCAAGAGTTTGAAGATGTCTTTACCTGGAGTTATGAAGACCTTAAGTCTTATGAAACTAGCATAATTCAATATAAGATACCTATCAAAGAAGACCGAAAACCCTTTAAACAGAAGCATAGGAGAATTAATCCAATTCATATGCCACTCATTGAAAAGGAAGTAAAAAGGATGTATGATGCCCAAATCATAGCTCCCATTAGATATTCAGATTGGGTCTCAAACTTAGTCACTACTAGGAAGAAAGCAAGAGAAATCAGACTCTGTATTGATTTCATAAACTTGAACAAAGTCTCATTAAAATACAACTATCCTCTCCCAAAAATGGACCATATTCTTTAGAGGGTAGTAGGCTCATCCAAATTGCATTACTTGATGGATTCTTTGGATATAACCAGATCTTAGTTCAACCAGATGATCAAGAAAAAACTGCATTTACTACTCCTTGGGGTACTTTCACATATTTGAAAATGCCTTTTGGATTGATGAATGTAGGAGCTACATTCCAAAGAGTTATGGATATAGCTTTTGCCAAAGAAATTCATGACTTTCTAGTTGTTTACCAAGATGACATCACAGTCTTTTCTAAATCAGATAACGAACATCTATATCACCTAAGAAGGGTTTTCATTAAATGTAGAAAATTTTTATTCCCTTAAATCCCAAAAAGACACTCTTTGGTCTAGAAGAAGGTAAACTCTTGTGACACATAATTTCGGGGATGGAATTAGAATAGATCCATCTAGAATAGAGGCAATCCTGACCATTACTCATCCTAGAAACATCAAAGAATTACAGTCATTTTTAGGAAAAAAAAAATCTTAGGAGATTCATTTCAAACATAGAAGAATTAATTAGAGAGTTAAACAACATGTTGAATAAAGATTCAACACTTAAGTGGATAGTAGAGGCTAAAAAATCTTTTGCGGCAATCAAGGATGCTCTTACTAAAACTCCAATCCTCATAAGTCCTGATTTCAACAAAGATTTTATAATTTTTTCTTTTGCTTTAGAGCATACTATTGCAGTAGTCTTGTTGCAAAGGAATGATCAACAATATGAGCAAGCAAGTGCATTTTTCAGCAAATCTATGAGAGATGCTACACTAAAGTACAACATAATGGAAAAATAAGCACTGGCTTTAGCGGAAGCTATTAAATATTTTAGAGTATACATATTGTATTCACACATCATTGCTTATGTTCCAAATTCAGTAGTAAAGGACATTCTGACACAGAATGGGCCTAAAGGAAAGAAAGGCAAATGGATTGCCACTATTTTGGAATATGGCATAGAAATAAAGCCTACAAAGCTTATCAAAGGCCAAGGTTTAGCTAACCTCATGGCTGAATCAAACTGTCAGGCCTGAGATATAAATTTCATTGGTGTCCTAGATGATCAAGAAGAGATGGCGACTCCATAGACCAGTGAACCTTTTACAGATTCTCCTTGGTATGCATATATCATATTTGTTTTACTAAACTTACAAGCTCCTCCTGGTTTATCTAGAACTAAAGCTAGATTTTTGAAAATGAAATCATTGAAATATTGTATCATAGATAACGCTTTATTTTGGAAATATAATGGTGGAATTATATTAAATTGCTTATTGAAGGATGAAGCTGACAAAATTATGCAAGAATTTCATGCAGAAAATTGTGGAGGACACCTATATTGGAAAACAACTGTTGACAATATCTTGAGGGCAGGTTTTTACTGGCCCACCCTTTTTGCGGATGTTAAGAAACATGTGACCTCCTATCACAAGTGCCAAATATTTGAGGGCAAAAGGAAGCTCTTACCTTTACCTCTCAAACCCATATCCACAGAAGTACCTTTTCAACAATGGGGTTTAGACTTCATTGGAGAAATTCACACATCCTCCTTAGCCCAGCATAAATGGATTTTGGCATCCACTAATTACTTTACTAAATGGATAGAAGCCATCCCTTATATACAAGCCATAGACTCTATCATTATCTCATTCCCTAAAAGCAATATCCTTTCAATATTTGGATGCCCCCAAAACCTCATTACTAATAATGTAGCTGCCTTTAAATCCAAGAAAATGGTAGACTTTTGTAACAAATATCACATTACCCTTGGCCATTCCACTGCCTATTACCTCAAGGTAATGGACTTACAGAATCCTCAAACAAAATCCTTGTTCATATCATTAAGAAACTACTAAAAGACAACAAGAATACATGGAACAAAACGTTGGTCAATGCCTTATGGGAAGACATCCCAACTACCAAAAAGTCAATTGGTACATATCCTTATCAGCTAGTATATGGTATGAATGTTGTTTTTCCATCCTCTTTAGGAGTACCAATGATGAATATCATTCAAGAGTTGCAGGTAGAACCAAATGATATCCCAAAAAGGATAAATAAGACAATACACCTACAACAAACCACAGAAGAAGTCTATGTCAAATCACAAGTGATCCAGGATAAAATCAAAAATGTTTTTGACAAAAATACCAATTCTGATGATTTTTACATACGTGAAAAGTTCTCAAGTGGGATTATAAAAGAGAAGATAAGGGTAAACATAAAAAAAAATTATTTCCTATGGAAAGGCCCTTAAATCATTTATGGTTACAGAGGTAACAATGCATTTTTCTTGAGACGGTTAAATGGAACAGATCTACCAGGAGGACCAGTCAATGGTAGGATGTTGAAGCATTACTTATCCATATATTAACAGTAGTTGATTTAACTTTGCTCATTGTATATAACATTGCAGAGTTTAGATTGGATTGGATGGTAATCTTTTAGGGTTGAAGCCTAGAGAGAAGGCCCTGAGCTTTGAGAGGTTCACCATCATAAGTATGAATAAAGAAAAATCACAAAAGAGAAGTTTGCAAGCTAACTACAGTCACAGTTTCAAAGGATATTGATCTTAAAGTTCTTGAGATTTCACCAGGAAATGCCATCCCCATGTGGAGCCACTATTAGGGTCCTATAATAATAGGATTCATAATTTTTAATTGGCTATGGTTAGTCTTGTAATATTATACATACTTTTTCTTTCTGAAAAATGTTTTCCATATTAAAAATTAAGAATGTAAAGAGGGTATGTCCTAAAAGAATAGTCAAAGGACAAGAAGAAAGGAAAAAAGTTAAAAAAAAAAAGTGAAAAATATGAACCCCAAAAGAAATAAAACAAATCATGAAAGTGTGCAAATTCAAATGCCACTAATTTTTACTTTACTGTGAAAAATAAGGTTGTGTGCAGCTTGTCAGAAATTCCACAATCCATGATGGTCAAATAGATTAATCTTGACTCATTCATGTTTTAAATTTCATGTTAGTAGATAGAGAATAAATATCTAGCTAAATTGTTTAACCTTGGAAAATCAGTAGTTGGGTAGAGAATAAAAATGATCTCATCAGTTTAATCTGAGCCATTGGAAGTTATAAGGTTAGAATTAGATAATTTTCTTGTCAAAAGAAAAGGAAATAAAGGGTCAACAAACTCAAATGAACCCAATAAATGAAGACAAAATGTCAAGATAAATAAAGGGTAGGTAGAAAAAATGTTACAAATGCACAAGGTTGCTGAGTCAAAAGCACATTTATCATGCTTAATCCTATGTTTCATGTGCAGGAGGATTTATGAGAAACAAATCATATCCACCAAGTTTGTTTAACTAATTTCCACTCATTTCACTATACCCGCACATACTTATTGTCTAATTTCCCCATTATCCCTTCATTACTTATAAATTTCTCTTTTTCCCTCATTTTTACCTTTACCGCTTCATTTCATACATTCCCTAGAAATTACCCTTCAAAAATCATCCCCCTTCATAAAAACCCCTTTCCCTACTGTGAAACCCATTCCCCATTACAAATATTACTTTCCCCCCTTATTAATTTCCCTATTTCCCTAAAAAACCCACAAGAACCCCCTTATCCTAAGCTTTTATGCCCCCTCTTTATCTAATTAACTTCCCAGCTTCATATTTACCTGATACCCTTTTTTAACCCACCAACCCTTGGTGTAGTTAAAAAACCCCACCACATAACCCGTGGTCCCAACATATTTACCTGTTGCTTATATTAAACCCCGACATTATTGGTTAAATAATTACACTTAACTGTAATTAAATCCTGCGCCTTACAAATACCTTTCCCAATTCCCTCTGTGCAACTCAACTGCATAATAGCCCTCCGATCTCTTGCCCCTAGATCTAACGGTTTACATCCATATTGCACGGATTCATTATCCAACCAATAACAACCCAAGAGCACGCGAGATTCACGGTTTTGCCTTGGCACTATTCTACTATGTGGTGGTGCCAGGCTAGATCGCGTGCTCGAAAAAAATACTACCCTCCCTCCAAAAGCAATTTGATGGCCCAGAAAACCACCTCCCCGACCAAACCAAAAATGGCCCACTATTCATTGATTATTTCTGCACCAAAATGTGATTATTACCCGTTAAAAGGCTAAAACAGCCCCAATTCGGTATTTTCTTGCATTTTCACTGTAAACTATTGTTAAGCCATTTGAAACACCCTAAACCTCTATTACCAATTTGACCACCCTCTGTTGTCTGAAGAAGCTCCGGATACCCAATTGAAGCGACTAGTTCACAATTGAAGTGATAGTACCTTCTGCATTCACCAGTGAACCCAGTCTGCATGCCAAACCATCAATTTCCAGGTATTCTTGGAAAAACTAGAACGACCATATGAATTTGAAAACGCACAGTTAAAATTGAACGGTTAATTAATTAAAATTAATTAAGAAACTTGCCTGAATTGAAGAAAAACTTATTTGTATACCCCAAACCCTTCTTTTATAGATTGTAACTACCCTCCCACTCTACCAGAGCTTCTAAACCTCGCTCTTGAATCCACTACAAGCCTAATTCATATATGTAGAACCAATTATGGCTTCCCAAACCTCTCTGGACATGAGACCTCTGCAATCCCCTCACCTAGACATTGACCACCTTGCATTAGCAGAGAGAGATTTCCAAATAAAGGACACAGCTTCCCCTACCTACCTTCTAAAGCTCCACTGCTGGAGTAAGGACAAATTCTTGAACCAGAACGATGGCATTCACCTTTGGGAGTCTAATTTTCCCAATTATTTGTTTCTAGAAGTGCACCCATTCCCAGAAGTCATCCACTTTTGTCATGCTTGCTACATTCCCAGCCAGCGAGCCATTGTCACCCCTAACCATCAAGTTATATTCACCATCACTACATAATCCATTAACCAAATGTTGCAAGTCCAACCAAGCCCAAATTAGACCCCCATTTCTATTGAAGCCTTGCTTGACCTCTACACCATGTTAGACCCTCCTAGGATAGCACAAATTTTCCGAACTTTCATCATAGAGGAGTGTCATACCCCTACAGAAACTCCTCCATATGCTTCCACCATTTTTTCAGAGAGGGGAAAGCAAATCATAACCATGCACTCCTGCATTCTAGGATACACTACATATGAACATGTGGATGAGGTTGTCCTTACTTTCCTTTCCATCTTTAGCCCATGAAAGCCTCTTGCTGTAATTTACAACTATGCTTAGTTCATAGCAGATAGGATGCATGAACAATTCACCAGACTACCAACTGAGAGAGTTTTCAAGTATTCTTTAGTTTTATTTCATATGTTCTTGTACTACGAGTTAGATAAATTCCATTTTAGCATTCAGAAGTTGGATACCAAAGGAAACCCAAGATCAGTTATATATTGGACACCCTTGATCCAAAAGTACTCCATTGTATTCACTTACAAGGACTTCATTGATTCATTTGTCCATCCAGTTATGAATATGCTAACCAGTAGCCCTCAGCCCAGAATCAGTCAAGAGATCAAAAGGGTGTTACAGTTGTCAAAGAATAGAAAAGTGGGAAACTGGTATTTGTACTAGAACCACACGAAAATACAAATTTATGGATGCCAACTTGCTCCATACAAACTACCTAAATACTTCCCCATGAGGATATTTTCATTAGAATACTTTAGGCAAATTATAAATTCTGATGAAGTCAGTTTCCTATCAACTAGGAAGAAGACCAATTCAAAATGAAAAATCAATTAGGCCCCTTCATTTGTAATACCAGAGAATCTGGACCAAAGGCAGCGATGATTTTGGAACAAATGAATTTCAAGAACAACTTTATGTGGTAGTATGATCCTCATGGAGTCATCCATCATTCCAAACTAGACATTAAGAGGTTTGCCAACCAAACAGAATGGTTGGAAATCACTCTAATAGACATGGACAATACTGTAGTTGATGTAGAGAATACGTTCATTGATGTAGAGAAATAGATTGATACAAGTTCCTTCCTGCAGATTCCAAAATTAGGAGAACCAATGAACATTCCTCCTATTTTACAGACTCCAGCAAATGAGGATAGAAATGCAAATAGAACCAGGGAGGAGGGTTCCACTTCAGCTATGAAAACCACAAGTGAATAGTTTGAGATCAGTTATAGGAAGCGGCCCAAGATTAATCCTATAATTGAATAGGAAAACACCATTGACTTAGTGGAAATCACTAACACTAATAAAATGGTGGAAAGGAGCAAAGGCACAGAAACTTTACGAGAAACACACCAGCCCTCAACATCAAACACTCAACTTATTGAGAGACAGCTCAGTGTTCAAGTTTGTTCATTCACCATGCCTGTGGCTAAAGAAAAGGACATCAAAGATAGATATAAGGAAATCAAGCTAAGGAATGAGAAGTTAAAAGCTGAAACTTATGCCCAATACTTCAAGCAGACACCAGCAAATCAAAGCAGGTTGATGTCAGCCTTTGACATCAAAACAGGAAAAATGCAAATGTCATTCATGTAGCCTACAGTCCAGTAGCCGAAAACATCAACTGACTACAAAAAACAGATTTTGAGGATTTGGCCAGGGATGTTCATCCCATTGACCAAATTGAGTTCCACAAGAAAGCAGGTGAGATGTTCTATTCCACCTTGATAGGTAAAGCTATGGCTCTACATAAGCTTCACAGTTCATTGGACAACATTACTGTTATCAGGAAATCTAGTGTTTATGCAGAGCTGCTAGTCCCACTAAGGCTGGTAGATACCTTAGAAACAAACAAACTAAAACCACTTCCGTTTTCCTTTATGATAAGTAGATAGGAGGGGAATAAAGGAGACCAACCTCTGTCTTGTGCTTGGTTCCTTGCTTGATTCCTCTCCCTTCTCTTAGATCTTTGCCACTCGCTTCCTCGTCTACCCAGCTTCAAAGAGCACCTGTGGAATCAAAGCAGCATAATACTATCCAAGAATAGAGATCTACTATCATAAACAATATAGGACCAGATATATATTAACCACACAAATGCATATATCATCAATCATACAAGAATGTGGAGGAAAACTTGAATAGCTTTATTAATAATCAAGAATAGCAATGAGGATTACTGATGAGTCCCAATTTTTGGTACAATTTGGGCTCATTTGGCCTACTTGCTTTGCTCAAACCATTCATCTTTTATTGCTTATGCATTCATTTCTTGGTTTATTCATGTTGTTTGTAGGAAGAAGGGTAGGCATTCTATCTACGTGACTAATACATGATGATTTCAGGTTTTTGGCATTAAAAGGGAGCAAAGACCACGAGAAAGGAGACAAGGAGACAGTAAGGTGGCACTGCTGGTTTTTAGGAGAGGATGTCCCCAATCTTGGGGACCTTCCTCGTGATTCCCACCATAGCTCCGAGCTCCAACCAATCTCCCCACCGAGCTTAGAGGCAGCCAACCGTTCTACAGGAACAGCAGTTACAACTGTTCTACAGGATCAGCAGTTTAACCTTCAGTTGGACAGCCGAGCTCCACAAATCAAGGAAACCTGTTGGATTATCGTTTTGCATAAATACTGAGGTCGTAGCCTTTGATAGGAGCTTTTTGAACTTTTTCATTACTCTTGTAATTTCGAAGTACGAGCTACAGCTCGGTGTTGGTTCTTTTTGTAAGCCAGTTTTGGCATGACATCAGATTTTTGGTTATGAATAAAGGCAGGCAGATTTTGATTTCATTCTGAGTTTCTAAGGGAGCTATAGCTCTCAGGTTAGGGCCCAACCTGAGAGAAATAGACCTCCTCTGTGTTGTAATGTTATTTGCCTTTCGCTCCAGCACTTCGTTTCTTTACTTTAACATGCAATTCGAATTTACAGTCTGCTGATTTAGTTTTTATGATATTGAATAAGATTAGTTCATGGTGAATTTGCTTCCAGTTGCTTAGGTTAGAAGAGGATAGTTATAATTCATTGGAGCTCCAGAAAAAGGTTGTTAGAGATCACTGCCATCTCTGCTTAGGGATTGGGGTGCAGTCCATATCAACCACCAAAAAGAAACGCAGTTCTTTTCACGTCCATGCAAGTTGCAACAGTTACGTTAGTCGTAGATCCATCCATGCACTTTGGTCTTGATCATTACTTCTTCATTCCACTTCCATGCACGAGTTTCTTTCACAAATTTCACTGTTGTTCATTGGTTCAAAATAGCACAGTTAACATAGGTTAAAGAGTTCTCATTTTTGGTGACATTCATAGACAATTTGTTTCATCTACACTGCTCCACACCATTCCATTACCTTCCTCTTCTTGTCAACCACACCTAAAGCCACTCAACCGACCTCTGTTAAGCTCGTTTACCTTCCAGCTCTTCCATTACTCACGTAGCTCCATTTACTTAACTTTTCGTTGATCCCATCCTTCCAGCCATCAACCCACTGCATGCACTCTTTCTCCATCTGACTTCTCTGCTCCTGAGCCATCACCAGTTCCATCTCCATCTCACCTATCCTCCCACACCACTCCATCACTTCACCATCTCCCAAAACTCCCACGGTTGAACATCCTGTAGAATTTCACAGACTTCCTGTAGAACCCCTGAGTTTCCTGTAGGATCCCCTGCAGACTTCCTGTAGAAGCCTGCAAACTCGGTTGCTGAGCATCCGAACGTGGTATATTTCTGTGGACTGATGCTAGAGACCCTCTGGGACCTCTCTTAGCCATCTTGACCTTGCCCATGCTCTCCTTCCATTCGAACCGCTCCTGCACAGTCAAACCCTAATCAAAAGCATCATCACAATAAATCCAACCACTTAATGAAAAAAAATACAAAAACATGTCTTTTCAGATGCAAGTAGCTTAGATGCATGTATTTCAGCTCACTGCAAGTAATGGCATCATTGGTAGAAGTTTCATTCACAGTTTTGCATTGTAAGGGCCTAGCTAGTCAAATTAGGGTTTACTAGGGTTTTCATGCTTTGTTGGCTTTCAGTTTCTTTCTGCAAATAGATTAGCCTCCTTTGAGTTAGCTTTCATCCATCACTCATAAAGCTTCTTCTGTGAGCATATAGAAGTTGGCTTGAGCCCTAGCAGACTTGTGCCAGCTGACCAAGTGACAGCTGCGACAAGAGCTAGTACTTGTGCATACAGCACCGTCGCTTCCAAGTTTTACGAACTACCGGGTTGATAAAATTAGAGATAGGAAGCTCTAGGAGTTGTAGCATTATTGCTACAATACTGGAGCCCACCATCTTTTTGGCGCCGTTGCCGGGGAAGCGTCAGAGTATTAGTAATTGTTGCTTTTCTTCTACTTCCTTACTCTTGCCTTCTGCTAAGTAGTTTATTTCATTTCCATTCTGCAAAAGTAGCATAGACATTTCCTGCTTTCATAGATTAGCATTTCCTGCTTTCATAGATTAGCATTTCCTTTCTGCAAGCGTAGACTAGCATTTCCATTCTTGCAATTTCATTTAAGCAAAGTAGATTAGTTCTTTCCTGCTTTCAGTTTAATTCTGCATCTTTCATAGTTAGTTATAGATCAATCTGTTTAACTTTTGCAGGTACCAAAGGAAAAAAAAAAACAAAAACAATCAAAAGAAAAAGAAAGTCTTTTCCATTTCATGCCTGGTAGGAACCGAGATAGATCAGGCAAATTCCTACCAAGCACCCCCATCACATCACTGAGTCACCCTTCTCTCTTCTTTGGTGACAGTGACCCAGAAGAACCTATAGGTGAACATCCTGAGATATACAAAGATCCTATAGTAGAAGAAGAGTTAGAGACCACTCCATCTGAAGCTATGGCTGACAATAGAAGAGAAGATGAGAGAATAGAAGGTGCCTTCCCCATCCGAGAGACCAATGGAGAGATGAAAATGAAGAACATTAGCCCCTCCACCTTACCTCACTTCCATGGGCTGACTACTGAGGATCCGGATACCTTCCTGTTTGAGTTTGTTGTCCTTTGTAGAACCTATGACTATACTGAAGATGAGCAAAAGCTGAAACTTTTCCCTTCCACTCTTAAGGATGCAGCATTACGCTGGTTCATGGGCTTACCTGGGAATAGTATCACCACTTGCGCTCAGATGCAGCAAGCTTTCAATGCCAAGTACCGGGATTACTGTATGTCCAAGGAAACAAAGGGGGAAATCTTTCAGATGACCATGGGAAATGATGAGTCCTTAGAGGATTATGAGGAGAGGTTCCAACTAAGCTATAAGCGGGCCAGGTGCACACTTGACCCCGAATCCCTCAAGTTGGTCCTGCTCCGAGGAGTCCCTGAAGACCTCTTAGATACCCTTCACATGTTAGCTGGGGGGGACATTTACCAACTGCCTTATGAGGACATCAAGACTGTGTTTAGAAACCACTCCAGGGCAGCTCGGAAACGAGGTAGAGGAAACCTCCTCTCAACTAGTGTCCCTTTCTCCAAACATGAGCTTGCAAATCAATTAGAAGATCTTAAGAGTGAGGTGAGATAGACCATTTCCATGTAGCTTGACACATTCAGGATTCAGCAAAAGAAAGAAGAAGCTGAGAGAGCCTTGGCTGTCTTCTGCCCTAGGTGCACAAGGAGACACCCTAAGAACGAATGTCCATTGCATTCGGTTGAAGTGTGTTTCGTTTGTGAGGAGGACCATCCCAAAAATCAGTGTCCAACCTTACCTGGGTTTAAAGCCATGTACCAAGGGACAGAAGCTCCCACTGAACCTCTCTATTACCTCAACCAAAGGAGGCCACAAGGATCTAGACCTTATCAGCAGGGGATGCAAGGGGCATCTCAAGCTTATTACAGCCCCAACCAATCGACTCCTATGCCTTCCTGGGGTCCCCCTGCTCATCCTTCATGGTCCATGCCTCCTCCATGGTCTTATCCACCTCAGTACCCCACTCAACCTACTTCTCATTCATATCAGTCACATGCCCAGCCACAGCCTCAATGGAATGCACCTCAGTCGGGGTGGAGGCCCCAATACAACACTCCTCCTGCCATCTTGCCTCCACCACCAGTTCAACCTCAGCCATTACCTCCTGCTCCTCCAAGGCAACCTCAAATTCCTGCTCAACCGAACCCGAACCCCAACAATAGACAGGCCCAGCAGGTATACACTGGGGAAACCTCATGCCCTACCTATGCTGTGGAGATCTAGGAGATCAATCTTCGATCTGGAAAGACTCTACCAGATCGCCAACCTCCTCCCCCAGAGGATGAGGAAGATAAACAGGAAAGTGAACCAAAGGCTATTCCACCCTTTCCTGAGAGACTAACAGCCACCACACAACCCAACCCAGAGGAGGATGAGCTTCTGGGTGAGCTCAAGCACTTGTGTGTAAAAATACCACTTCTCCAAGCCATCAAGGATGTGCCAATATACAACAAACTGGTTAAGGAGAAGTGTTTCAAACACCCAGGCAGACGGAAGAAAGATGCTTCAACTATCAATGTCATAGGACAACTATCTGACCTTATGTTGGGACAAGTCATCTGCCCAAAGTACCTAGATCCTGGAAGTCCTGTAGTAGATGTCCACATCAATGGCACCATTATACCTCACACCTTGATTGATCTGGGGGCTGCCATTAATGTGATGACCAGGGATACCATGCTTAAACTCAATCTTCAGGGTTCCTTGAGGAAGACCTCGACAGTACTGCAATTAGCTGATCGCTCCACCGTGACTCCCGAAGGGATTGTGGAGGATGTCTTGGTCTCTATTGACTCTTGGGAATACCCTGCAGACTTCCTGGTTCTCCAACCAAAGACAAAGCTTACTGGATATCCTCTCATTTTGGGAAGGCCTTGGTTAGCTATTGCAGATGCTTACATAAGTTGTCGTGCAGGAAACATGACCATCAAAAATGGTCCCATGTCCATGTAGCTAGTCCTATACCCTCCTGCCCAACCCTCCTTAGAGCATGACTTACCACTCTGGTTGGAAGAAGGAGAGGGAGACGAGGTGTACTCAGCACCTTTGTGCACCTTAGATACCACTAGAAGAGACCCCCCAACCGAGGATGACTTGATCGAGACCTTGATCCAGAATCCACCTTCCAGTGCACTACCCTTAGAGAAATTGGTGGAGGATGCCCAAGCTAGCACCTTAGTGGATCTTTGTACAACCAACCCTGTTACTCCCAGAGTCAAGAATGTGGAGTTTGGCCCTGAGAAAGCATTGAAGATCAGCTCCTCTCTATCTCCTTCCCAGGAAAAGGAGCTGTGTAGTCTGTTGGCCAACCACCTAGATGCTTTTGCTTGGAGCTATAAGGAAATGAAAGGAGTCCATCCTTCGGTCTGTACCCATCATATATACATCAAAGAGGATTGTAAACCAGTTAGGCAACCTCAGAGGAGAATGAATCCAGCCCTTAAGGACATTGTCAAGGAAGAATTGCAAAAACTGTTGGATGCCGGGTTCATCTACCCCATCTCAGATAGTGAATGGGTGTCCCCTCTAGTGTTGGTTCCCAAGAAAAATGGGAAATGGAGAATCTATGTGGACTACCGAGAACTGAACAAAGCTACCAAGAAAGACCATTTCCCTCTACCTTTCATAGATCAAGTGTTGGATGGACTGGCAGGAAAGAAGTTCTTCTCTTTCCTGGATGGGTTTAGCGGGTACAACCAAATCCAAATCAGCCCGGAAGACCAAGATAAGACCACCTTCACTTGTCCTTGGGGTACCTTTGCCTACCGAGTCCTTCCCTTTGGGCTATGCAATGCTCCTGCTACCTTCGAGAGAGCTGTCTTGAGCATATTCTCGGAGCTGGTCCATGATGCAATAGAAATCTATATGGATGACTTTACTCCTTATGGGGCCAACTTCCAGGAAGCATTGTCCAACCTGGGAAAAGTCCTAACCAAATGCACCGAGATGAACTTGTCCCTTAGTCCTGAAAAATGTGAATTCCTAATGACTGAAGGGACCGTGCTAGGCCATACCATTTCTTGCCAAGGGTTGCAGGTGGATCCTAACAAAATTTCTCTCATCAAGAGGGTTCCACCTCCTCAGAAGGTAAGGGATGTCCGGAGTTTCTTGGGATTAGCAGGATACTACCGGAGATTCATTAAAGATTTCAGCAAGCTAGCCTCGTTGTTGTTTGGTCTGTTGGCAAAAGATGTGGAGTTTAAATGGACTGACGATTGTCAGAGGGCTTTAAATGAATTGAAGGACAAGTTGGTGTCAGCCCCAATCCTGAGAGGTCCAAACTGGGCCCTACCTTTCCACATCCACACTGATGCCTCGAACAAAGCCATAGGTGCAGCTTTAGGACAAGTTGAGCAAAAACTTCCATATGCCATTTACTTTGTTAGCAAAAACTTGTCCAAAGCTGAGCTGAATTACACTGTAACCGAGAAAGAATTCTTGGCTATGGTCCATGCACTGAACAAGTTCCGACATTATATTACTGGATACCAGACCTTTGTACATACTGACCATGCTGCAATTAGATATTTAATGAATAAACCAGATGTGAATGCTCGTATTATTAGATGGTTACTTTTATTGCAGCAGTTTGATTTGACCATTGTTGACAAACCCGGTAGAGAAAATGTTGTTGCTGACTTTTTATCTAGATTGGATTTGTCTGCAGATGAGGATGGAACAGTGGATGACCAGATGCCCGATGAACATCTATTTTCTATTTCAGTACTCTCTCCATGGTTTGCTGATATAGCAAACTATCTTGTTTCGGCACAGTTCCCTCCACACCTATCTTCCAGAGAGAAGAGCAGAATCATCAGAAAAAGTGCCTCATTTACTTGGATCAGGGGCAATCTGTTCAAGCTTGGCCCCGATCAGATCTTAAGGCGTTATGTAAGGGAGGAGGAAGTCTTTGATATCCTCCTCACTTGTCATGATGGGCCTTGTGGAGGACATTTTGCAGCAAAGAGAACTGCCTTCAAAATCCTGCAGGCAGGCTACTATTGGCCCACACTTCATCAAGATGTCAGAAGATATGTCAGTCAGTGTGACCAATGCCAAAGAATGGGGAAACCAACCCAAAGGGATGAGATGCCTCTCCAACCTCAAGTGACTCTTGAGCCATTTGAGAAGTGGGGCATGGACTTTGTGGGCCCAATCAACCCCTCTTCGAGGAAAAGGTCTTACATCATTGTGTGTACTGACTATTTGACAAAGTGGGCAGGGACCAAAGCAATCAAAGCAGCAACAGAAGAAAAGGTGGTCGAGTTCCTAAGAGAAAACATCTTCTATAAGTTTGGCTATCCAAGAGAGCTGGTCATCGATCAAGGGAGCCAGTTCACCTCCAACCTGGTTGAAGATCTACTAGCTCATCACAAGATCAAGCATAGGACTTCCACCCCTTATCACCCTCAAGCAAATGGGCAGGTGGAAGTCACCAATAGAGCATTAGAATGGATCTTGACTAAGGTGGTGAGCAGCAGCAGAAAGGATTGGGCAGATCGCCTGGTTGAAGCCACATGGGCTTACAACACCACTTGGAAGACCACCACCGGTTTCACACCGTATGAGCTGGTCTATGGGAAGAAAGCTTTGCTATCCATTGAGTTTGAATACAACACTTTGAGGATGGCAGCTCAGTTGGACCTAGATCTCAGCCATGCACAACAAGAAAGGCTATTGCAGCTGAATGGCCTGGATGAGCACCGAATGCAGGCCCTCCTTCACTCAGAAGTGGTTCAACTTCAGAGAAAGGTGTGGCATGACCAACATCTCCATGACAAGCAATTTCAGTCGGGAGATTGGGCTTTGTTGTATGACTCCAGATACAAAGATTTCAAGGGGAAGCTGAGAACCAGATGGCTAGGACCATATGCAGTGGAAAAATGCCATGACAATGGATCTGTCCTTATTCGAACCATTGATGAGGAAGCCATTCCCATGCTTGTCAATGGGCATCGATTGAAGATCTACAGGAGACCTCTCTCAAGACAAGAGTTCATCAAAACTATGGAGAAATCTGTATTGGTCATAGAGAAGGGTTCTGCCTCTGCTTTTGGCATACCCTGAAGGATAAAAAAAAAAAACACAAAAAAAGAAAAAAAAAATAATAATAAAGATCCTTGGGTGAAAACCTCTCTGAGGCGCCCAAGGTAGGTGGTAGGGGTGAAAACCTCATTGAGGCGCCCCTATTGTCTTTCAAAAAAAAAAACAAGAAAAAAAGGAAAAGGTTTGAAAAAGATCCTTGAGTGAAAACCTCTCTGAGGTGCTCAGGGCAGATGGCACGGGTGAAAACCTCTTTGAGGTGCCCCTGTTATCTTTCAAAAAAAAAAAAAGAGAAAAGAGAAAAAAAAGAAAAAAACAATTAGCAAAATATGGTAAAATTGCATGCAGGTTGCAGATGTTCTATGGAGGAGAGGAAGCCCTTCAACTCAAAGCCAAGGGTCCTTATCATGCTGTCAAGGGACCTCACCAGCACCTCCTCCAAGGATACCCATGTTTTTTCAAGGTATGTGCAATTTTATCATGGTTTGAATCTCCTACAGGAAGATGCAGTCTTTCTACAGGAGGACGCGGATTTTCTACAGGAAAGTGCAGACTTTCTACAGGAAGCCCGAACTTTCTACAGGAAGCTCTGTGTTCTACAGGAAACTTCCTGTAGAAGTTTGGGACGGCCCAGAATTCATTTTAAAAGGAGATCTAGTGGCTACGGATCGGTTTGGACGCATGCAAGCCTCTGTTGGCACCCTTGCACATTGCTGTTACCTTGCTCCACCATCCTTGTCGACATGCAACCAAGTTCCCTGCACCAACAAAGCAGATCGATGAGTTCTCGCGGGAAAAGCCATTTTCAAAGATAAACAAGTGCTGAGATCTCATACCACAGGCATCAGAAGCTCCGGGGCGTGATCGAAAGGCCAGATCCTCCGTCGTGCAGCATGCACCCAAGGAGGAAGAACTGTTACGAGACACCCCGTGGGAATCCTGTAACAGTTAAACCTGCTAGAGTGGATACCATTCACAGCACCGCCATCTGCAATAAAACGCAGGCGCATGCAACCAAAGCATCCACTCCATCGTCGGCAGCCTGTAACCATGAGCCTCCGGGTCTGTGTAAGTTCGCATGCAGCAGGTAGATCCACTCACCATCGTCCAAAAACTGGAAAAATCGTGTGCAGCCACGCAGGTAAGTGTCTCGACCCTTCCTTCCATCAAATCGCATGAATTTTACTTTGAATTGTTTTCACAGCGTAAAAGTGAATGGTTGAGCAGCCGTATGGCCAGTCGACTGGCCACGTCGGCTAGTTATGGTATAGTTGGATGTTTGGGTGGCGGCCACGACAAAGAGAATGAGCAGCACGCACGTGAGAACACTCCCGTCGGAAGCAATGAGTTTAACAGAAAAAGGCGGTGGTAGATCTGTGGGAATGGATGCGGCAGCAAGTGAATACGCAGGCGAATGATGGATGACGTCGCCCAACGGTCCGGCGGGGACATCTCACCCCCTACGCCACGGATTGCACCGATTCAAAATCTAATCGGCTAGATTGTGCGCATGCATTTATCAACCACCACTTCAAACTCGAGTGGCTATTCTGATCTCCTCTGCACTTTGATACACCGAGCTTTTTGCTACCAGAATGCCGGTGAAGCACACCTCGAGCGCAAGCCAACTACAGTCCTCCCCGAAATTTGTGCACTGCTCCTACAGGAACACAGTTTCTACAGGAACGCAGTCTCTACAGGAACATAGTCTTCTACAGGGAAGCGGGTGCCTCACGTAAAAAGGTGGCCAATTAAAGAGGTAACCCTGAACTCTTCATGCAACTGGTTAGTAAGAGTGGCAAGATCATCGTCCACAGTCTGGTCATAAAGATATCGGTGAAATTGTTGGTTGTTGTGCCTATACTATCGTTGTACAGGATGTCAGTGTAATTAGACTGTGTTTAATTTTGTGGATTATGTGCATGCTCTGTCTCAATAAACCAAATCTCTTTCGCATTTGCCACCTTTAGTTAAAACAACCGTGTTCATCATGTCGGGTGGGTTTATAAGACGGGAACCCACTGATTCAACCAAATTAAGGGAAAACCAGGAAGTGGTAGAGCTCTTCACACGAGCACAATGGATGCCTTTTTGTGATAAGCTGCAGGGTTACGATGATGAAGTGGCCGAAGAATTCTTGCAGGCTCTGAGGCCGAAATCCCAGACACTGGCCATAGTGAACTTCAGAGGTCTAAGCCTCAAGCTCACCCCGCAACATATCAGTCGGATCACAGAAATTCCTATGGATTTGCCGTGGGATAAGGAAGAGAGAAAGCTGAGCCAGCAGGCAAAGAAAGAATTCTTTCCACCTGAGGAGGAATTCTCGGAGGACAAAAATGGGGTACGAAGAACGAGTCTGTTGCCACCATGGAATGAAGTCAGTTTGCAAATCATGAAATATATCACTTGTGAAGGCCGTTTTAGCATCGTGTATGCATATCACTTTCGGTTGCTCACTGAATTGAGGCACCGAATTGATCTTCCTGTAGAACAAAAACTGAGCATCCCTTATTTCCTATTGCAATCTCTAATGGAGTGTGCCACAAAGCTAAAAGAGGGCATACCAGATCAGATAGCCCACCATGGGTTGATCAAGCTTCTTGTGGAGGATGCGCTGCATTCGTATAAGGTTCCCCTCTCATGGGAATCCTTCCGGAATTTGACAAAAGATGGAGACATTAAAATGTTGATCGAAGAAACGGGTTCCTCCAGCAATGAGGAACAAGAAGCAGTGGCCGAGGGACAGAGAGAAAAAGGCCAGAAGACCCCGACCACAGTGCAAAAGAAAGAACAAAGGAAGAAGCATGAGGAAAAGAAGGACAAAGAAAAAGGTGGCACACCTATCTTGTCAGCAAGAGAAAAGAGGCTGAAGAGCAAAATGGACAAAGCTGAGGTGGTCCATGTCAGCCCAAGTACCTCAACAGCACCTGCAACCAAAGCAAAAAGAAAAACTCAGGCAGGTAAGCAAGCAAAGGTGGAGACACCTGTGTCTACAGGAAAGTAGAAACAGGCTTCTACAGGAAGCCCGAAAACAGAGACAAAGGCTTCTACAGGAAGCCCGAAATTGCAGAAACAGGCTTCTACAGGAAGCCCCGAAAAGGTGAAACCCAAAGAGAAGAAGGTGGATATTCTGGCACGGGAGGCAGCAGCTGTATTAGCTGGCCTCAGCACACCACCTAAGCCAAAAGAAAAGAGGAAGAGGGAAACCCCTCTATACTTTAAAGCTCGAAGAAGTGTTAGGATAAAGACGGGCAAGCCACAGCCTCAATCCAGCAGCCCGATTGTCATCGAAGATACACCTGCTTCTCCCAAGGAAAAGTCACCCTCCAGGATCACAGTCACCTACGAGAAGGGGAGTCCAAAGAAAAATACGCGGCAGGAAAGGTTAGACCTGTTAACTGAAAAAACTCGGCTACAGGAAGCTGAAAATGTTCTACAGGAAACTCTGGCCCGGCTACAGGAAACGGAAAAGAGGGAAGGAGAAGGACCCTCATCACCACCAAGGGAGGGTGAGGTAGAACCACCTGAAGAGATAGAAAGAGAACATATACCAGAACCTAGCCCTTCGCCTAATCTGAGTTCATACTACGCCTTTTTAGAGGCAGGCAAAATCATACCGCAGAAATTTACTGTGCCTCTATTTTTTGCACTAGAGGAAGAAAGAGTCCGTTCCCACACATGGATGCAGATCGCCAAATCAAAGGGTGTGGTGGACATAGGCCCTTTATAAGAGCAACTCAAGGAGGTCAGGAGTGAATTCACCATGGCTAAACATGTGGCTAATTGCCAATGTGTGCTTCTACAGGAAGAAAATCAGAAGCTGAGATTGCAGCTACAGGAACTAAGGGCAGGGGAAGGAACATCCTCCAAGGACATCACAAAAGAACAACAAAGAAAAAAGGAGCTGACCACCGGTCTTGAAGAGCCAATGACACTTCTACAGGAAGCAGAACAGCAAACAAAAATTGAAGTGCAAGCCCTAAAAGAAGAGATGCAACAAAAGGAAGCACAATTGGCCTGCATGGCCAGTTGGGCCATGGAGGCAATTCAGTGCAGACCACCTGCAAAATCCTATGGATTTTTCTTAAAAGATCAATGGCTGCAGTTCCAAATAAACACCTTGGCACAAAGAGGTATTTCACATATCCAAAACCCACAACAATTTTCTGAATTGTGCAGTACTAGTTCGTCAGAAGACAAAGCCAAATTAGCAGAGTTTTACCTCCACAATTTGGCTTTGCCTAATGAAGTCTCATGGGATCCCAATGTTGCCTTGGGTGATATGCAATTGATGGCATTCGCCTCATGGTTAAACCATGAGGATCAAAGAGCAGCTGAAGCAAAATCGGTCATGAACCGAGAAGTGAGCGAGCCACTATTCATTCGACCAGAACTAGAGGATTCAGTGGCACTCATCTCAGCCCACCAACAGTTGGCTACGGATCCCACAGCTTCCTTGAGATTTATGGACCAACAGGCCCAATCCATAGCTTACTTTGAAGACATGGAAAGGTTGTTGGGAGAAAGTGCTGCTCAAGCATGTGCACGCAAATGGAATACCCTGGCACACAGCTTGAAAATCCGAGAGTACCATACCCCCATTCGGATGAGGGAAGCTTTGGCAAGGGTTGACCTTTACAAGAAATCCATGCAAAGCCTCCAGGCCAGCTGCATTGGCCTTAAACTCAGCCCACCACCACTGCTAGGATTGACTGAAGGCAATACAGAGGAGGATGACAGTCAACAATGGGAAGAGGTGAACAAGAAAGCAGGGTTTCATATCCACAGAGAGGACACTACCACAGAGCCTTGGGATGCAAGGGAAGCAGTGAAAGCAATGAAGGATGAGGATTTGGACTAAGTTGCTCAAGGATGAGCAAATAGTTTAGCTGGGGGGTGATGATGAGCCCCAATTTTTGGTACAATTTGGGCTCATTTGGCCTACTTTCTTTGCTCAAACCATTCATCTTTTATTGCTTATGCATTCATTTCTTGGTTTATTCGTGTTGTTTATAGGAAGAAGGGTAGGCATTCTATCTACGTGACTAATACATGATGATTTCAGGTTTTTGGCATTAAAAGGGAGCAAAAACCACGAGAAAGGAGACAAGGAGCAAAGATAATTTTAGGGGCGAATGTTCGCCCTTTGGCGAAATTAAGGGGTTTTAAATTTTTAGTGGGCGAATATTTTGTATCATAGTACATTTTTACAAATCACCTCAAATAGCCCACCTTATTTTAAGGGAGAGGGTAAAAAAGGTAAATTTAGCCCTTGAAATTAGGACTTACAACCTTCCATTCGCCCATTTTCAAGAATAGGTTTTATTTAAGTGAATCCATTCGCCCATTTTCAAGAATAGGTTTTATTTAAGTGAATGCTATGGGCCAAATACCATATTTATAAAAGAGGTATGGTAAATTAATAAAAATATAAATAAATGAGAGGTATGGTAAATAAATAAAACATTTTTTATATTTACTCCATAAGTCACCTTATATACATGTAAGGGTGTAAACAAATAAAAATATAAGTAAAGTGTAGGTATGGTAAATAAATAAAAATATAAATAAACTATACGTATCGTAAATAAATAAAACCTCTTTTTATATTTAGTCCATAACCCTCGTTCTATTTATGAAGGCTCAAGAAAGAGGTTTTATTTAAGTGAATCCTATGGGCGAAATACCATATTTGTAAAAGAGGTATGGTAAATTAATAAAAATATAAATAAACGAGAGGTATGGTAAACAAATAAAACATTATTTTATATTTACTCCATAAGTCACCTTATATTTACGAACACTAAAAAAATAGGTTATATTTAGGTGAAGCCTATGGCCAAAATACTATGGGACAAATACCATGGACTAGATTGTTATTAATACCATGCAAAAAACCATTATTAACCCTAATATTAGAATTAATAAAAATAAAAAGGGCACATGGTATTGACCCATGGTATTTACGAAAATGGCACATTTTATTGACCCATGGTATTCACAAAAATGGCACATGGTATTGACCCATGGTATTCACCTGGAATGTAGCCTATTTAAATGGGGGAATTAAACCAGCATTTAGCCTATGCTAAGATTCACTAGGAATTTACAAAGTTTTATTATTTAGTGAAAAATTAAACCAGCATTTAGCCTATGCTAAGATTCACTAGGAATTTACAAAGTTTTATTATTTAGTGAAAGACTCGCCAAGATCTTACAAGATTTTATAATTGAGTAAAATATTCGCCATGCCTAGTGATAGATTCGCCAAAAAATTATATATACATATTATATTATTGATAAAATTTCCTTCCATTTTTCCTATATACCATGGAGATTCGCCCATTTATTATATTTATAAATTTATGGGGGGTTCTTAAAATTTTCCCTGACAAGGAGACAGTAAGGTGGCACTGCTGGTTTTTAGGAGAGGATGTCCCCAGTCTTGGGGACCTTCCTCGTGATTCCCACCATAGCTCCGAGCTCCAACCAATCTCCCCACCGAGCTTAGAGGCAGCCAACCGTTCTACAGGAACAGCAGTTACAACTGTTCTACAGGATCAGCAGTTTAACCTTCAGTTGGACAGTCGAGCTCCACAAATCAAGGAAACCTGTTGGATTATCGTTTTGCATAAATACTGAGGCCGTAGCCTTTGATAGGAGCTTTTTGAACTTTTTCATTACTCTTGTAATTTCGAAGTACGAGCTACAGCTCGGTGTTGGTTCTTTTTGTAAGCCAGTTTTGGCATGACATCAGATTTTTGGTTATGAATAAAGGCAGGCAGATTTTGATTTCATTCTGAGTTTCTAAGGGAGCTATAGCTCTCAGGTTAGGGCCCAACCTGAGAGCAATAGACCTCCTCTGTGTTGAAATGTTATTTGCCTTTCGTTCCAGCACTTCGTTTCTTTACTTTAACATGCAATTCGAATTTACAGTCTGTTGATTTAGTTTTTATGAGATTGAATAGGATTAGTTCATGGTGAATTTGCTTCCAGTTGCTTAGGTTAGAAGAGGATAGTTATAATTCATTGGAGCTCCAGAAAAAGGTTGTTAGAGATCACTGCCATCTCTGCTTAGGGATTGGGGTGCAGTCCATATCAACCACCAAAAAGAAACGCAGTTCTTTTCACGTCCATGCAAGCTGCAACAGTTACTTTAGTCGTAGATCCATCCATGCACTTTGGTATTGATCATTACTTCTTCATTCCACTTCCATGCACGAGTTTCTTTCACAAATTTCACTGTTGTTCATTGGTTCAAAATAGCACAGTTAACATAGGTTAAAGAGTTCTCGTTTTTGGTGACATTCATAGACAATTTGTTTCATCTACACTGCTCCACACCATTCCATTACCTTCCTCTTCTTGTCAACCACACCTGAAGCCACTCAACCGACCTCTGTTCAGCTCGTTTACCTTCCAGCTCTTCCATTACTCACGTAGCTCCATTTACTTAACTTTTCGTTGATCCCATCCTTCCATCCATCAACCCACTGCATGCACTCTTTCTCCATCTGACTTCTCTGCTCCTGAGCCATCACTAGTTCCATCTCCATCTCACCTATCCTCCCACACCACTCCATCACTTCACCATCTCCCATAACTCCCACGGTCAAACATCCTGTAGAATTTCACAGACTTCCTGTAGAACCCCTGAGTTTCCTGTAGGATCCCCTGCAGACTTCCTGTAGAAGCCTGCAAACTCGGTTGCTGAGCATCCGAATGTGGTAGACTTCTGTGGATTGATGATAGAGACCCTATGGGACCTCTCCTAGCCATCCTGACCTTGCCCATGCTCTCCTTCCATTCGAACCGCTCTTGCACAGTCAAACCCTAATCAAAAGCATCATCACAATAAATCCAACCACTTAATGAAAAAAATACAAAAACATGTCTTTTCAGATGCAAGTAGCTTAGATGCATGTATTTCATCTCACTGCAAGTAATGGCATCATTGGTAGAAGTTTCATTCACAGTTTTGCATTGTAAGGGCCTAGCTAGTCAAATTAGGGTTTACTAGGGTTTTCATGCTTTGTTGGCTTTCAGTTTCTTTCTGCAAATAGATTAGCCTCCTTTGAGTTAGCTTTCGTCCATCACTCATAAAGCTTCTTCTGTGAGCATATAGAAGTTGGCTTGAGCCCTAGCGGACTTGTGCCAGCTGACCAAGTGACAGCTGCGACAAGAGCTAGTACTTGTGCATACAACACCGTCGCTTCCAAGTTTGTACGAACTACCGGGTTGATAAAATTAGAGATAGGAAGCTCCAGGAGTTGTAGCATTATTGCTACAATACTGGAGCCCAACAATTACAACCAATTGTTCTGACCCAGCATCATCCTCTCAGCAAGAAAGCCCTTCTTCACCTTATGAAAAGCTTAGATCACCCAACACTATGATGTTGCACCAAGAAACCAGCAACACTTCCTTACAAGATACAAAATTCCAACCTCTGGATCTCTGGGATGAGGGATCCATATATAGATGTTTGCAAGGGGGGTGAGTCAGCTTTTGAGATTTGATTAGTGTCCTCTCTCTGATAGTTCTTGATTCCACCTTGAGATTGATGATCTCTTACTCATCCCTGGGTGAATGCAGAGAGGCAAGTGTCACATGAGAAGTTTCTAGAAGATTCCATGATCCTCCACCTTGCATATTGACCCTGCCATTTGTACACTCTCGCCCATCGCACCCCATAGAAGGGTTTTTCAGTATGCATCGCACCTCCCGTGTGCATTTAGGTGGGATGTAGCGCACTTTGACCATGGAGCAGGTGAGATGGTCCAGTTTTGACCAGTTCTGAGTAGTTTTTCATGGAGAACTTCTGGGAGATGATGTAATCAGTTGACCTTGTTCTTTTAGTGGTTGGAACAACACTTTTAGGGACTTAAGAGCCCTTGGTTTATGGACATTTATGATTGGGGTTGTAGTGCCCAAAAATTTCTATAACAGTTGCCCCCTAAGGCATGAGGTTGTTAATCTTTTGATGTCGGGTGAAATTCTTTATCATGAGGATCCAAAGTTTTTTCGAGCTAGAAGGCAACCTGTAATAAGATACAATACAAAAAATTATCTTCATAACATTTTCATGATCTAGCTGAGGCGGGCATTCCCATGCTCAGCTTTATAAATTCATTTTCATGTACATAAGAGAGATAATCATCTGTGTGCAGACTGATGATTCTAGTAGAGCCATCATCCCTTGGATTGGATGATTATCTGTGCAGCAATGATGTACATTTGATGTTTTTATTTTCTTGAATATATATCGCAGCCCGGATGGATGAAACTAGATCTGGGGTCTTCAATCTTGTTCGATCTTCACTCAAAGTACAAGTCGATCCATGTGAGAGATGTTCTGTAGTTGAACATGGAAAGACATCGCCTGATTACCAGCCAATGATGTAAGTTGTTAACAGGCGCGAGAGGAATCACCGATAATGATGATGACCCTCAAGGTACTACAGTACAATTCACGTGGTGTGAATAAGGGACTTGGTGTCGAACACCATGCAAAATCTTTCGGTCGAAGGCCATTGATGTAAACCTGTCGCCGGAAGTGAGAAACTTGCCATTGAGGCATGCAAGCTTCAAAGTACTGAAAGGGTTGTTCCTAGATCGACTTCCTGGATAATGAGCTGATGTCAACAAGAAGTGATCCATCATAGGAGGGCCTTATTGAATCCCACATCAATGACACGGAATGGAGCAAATGATTTTAATGGAGGTGAAAACGATCTGATGACATAAGGTTCAGGGTGGCGGTCATGAAAGAATGGAGCGTAAATGTATTGCAGTGGATGAGACACAGGTGAATTCTCTGAGCAACTTCTCTTGAACATATCGGCGACACTGACATGATGGATTGGTAGTGTTAACCCCAAATATGTATGGTGTGATGGACCAATGGTGATATGACCAGTGAACGGAACAACCCAACCCGACTTGGATGCGGAGTGAAAGTGTCATGTTCAAGAGCGACTTGCTACCAATAAAGTTTCTTCAAGTTTTCTTCCCAATTTTTCCCCAGTCATTGCTGACCAGTACCTCTTTATTTTTTTCAATCTTGAGGAGGATAACATATGCTTGTTCTATAATTTTCCCTTCGGGCAAACCCATCACTATGTTTTAAGAAGCCTAGCAATAGTGAAACTCGTTCTTGACTGTATGGACAAGTTTGTCGCTATTTGGTTTTAACTAGTTTAACAACAAAGATAACTCAGTCCTTTTCAATTTTAGAGAGTCTGAAAAGGGACGTAAAGAAAACTCGAACAATCCTTTTTCGTCATATAATCCCTTAAGTCCGAAAAAGTATAAAATAACATAAAATGGATGAATTTTCGGTAATTTTAACGAGCCGAACAAAATAAGCGCTCGATCTTTTTGTGTAATAATCCCTCGGGTCCAAAAATATTAAAATCTAAAGGAGGGATAGCACTTCCGGTCACTTTAACGAGCTGGAGAGGCCAATTGCTTGGAAATATTTTCATATTTTACGAGTCAGATGAAAAGAGCTTAAAGGAGACTCATTTTTTGAGGAACGAGTGATAAATTTGGGTAGCAGCTAATTCCAGGTAAGGTTTGGAATTTTCCAATCACGACAATGTCACAAGGATGGCTAACAGGATCACTCTTCGCAATTGTTCCTTAAAAAGGGTAAACAATCAAATGGAGGTGAATGATCGGCCAATACAGAGTGGAGGTGATGATGAGAACACGACCAAGGCTTCAAAGGTTGATGATAATGCATTCACGATGGTTATTTACTGGAAATTGGTTCATCTTTTAATGAGCTTAAACTCTGGGGGAACGTTTTCTCATTGCTTATGTTTATTTTTTAACGAGCTTGAATTCCGCGTTAAAACTGCTCGATCCAGTCGTATAATAAGGATGTCTCATTTAAAATGGCATTTTTTCAAAGCTTTGCCCCACATCCTTTCTTTATGAAATTTAGGAAACGACCAATCCTACGAGCTTAAAGGGTTAGAGGACCTAAAAATTTAAAAAAACAAATGATCGCTCTTCGCTTGCACGCCAAAAGGTTTGCATGCCCCCGAGTATAGCGAAAAATTTCCAAGTTACCAAAGATTGTTCCATCTGCACTGCGGACAAAACACTTCCTCAGTGATGTCTACCGAAATAAACAAGGTGAGTGGTGCAACTAGATCCACTCACATAACTTTGACGAAGGAATCTTATTCCATTCTAATCTCATAAACCAATCATATATCCTTCGCGGAAACCTACCCTATACCCAAGGCTTTCCTGTCGAAACAGACCAGGGTGCATGCCCCCTGGGTTTCAGTCATGTCCTCCAAATCACTCGTGCTCATCAGGTGGATGGACTGGGGATTGATGAGACATTCCTTGCGTGAAAAGACCATTAAGGGATGGTATTTGAGTATTTGCTATGTGTGAACTAAGGAATGAAAGTTGGTCTATGAGCTTGACCACTCTTCCTTCATGCGGAAAAAACATTACTCTAAAGAGTGAGGAGACAATGGCTCCCATGCAATAAATATAGTCATGTCCAAGGAGTAGATTATAATCCAGGGGTCCTTGGACTATCATTACGTTCATGTGAACAATTTTCCTTCTCAATGTTATCGACACATTGGGAAGGATCCCTAACGGTCGACTGGTTCCTTTGTCAAAGGCTGTTAGATTTCTCATTTCAGGCAAAAGCAATGGCGAACCAAGCGATTTCCAAGCAGTCGAGGAAAGGATACTCACATAAGCCCCTTCATCTATGATGGTATCAGCCATGACATTCTATATATTTGAGCAATGATTCGAAATGGTACACTAGCTGGTAAACGGGGTCTGCCTAGTAGATTCCAATCGAAGGAAACAACTAGGTTTCTTGTAGGTGGGACCGAATATATGGCCGGATACGGCTCTGATGAACTTCCTTCCTGCGGTAAAGGAATGGGTAGACTACCCCCAGGTTCATCAGAGTCTGTGCTTATGAAGAGAATTTGAACGGTGTCGTTCTTGTTCTCTCCGGTGACTGTATCATCTGAAGATGGACCTTCTGAAGGCAAGACCGGGTCAACTACCGCCTTGACCTTTTGACTTTCGTCTGGTATGGATTCAGAGGGTTCATCTTCAATGATAGATGCTTCAGCTGACCACAACGGCGTGTCAGCCGGATTTTCAACTAGTGACAGACTTGGCAAGAGTTTCTTATATCCAGGAGGAAGCCGTAACGGTGAAATCAGACAGTCGTCCAAAACTCTTTTAGCCTCGTCTAAGAAGGGACAACGGTGGACGACGTGATTGTCTTCACACAATTTACAAAGAAATTTACATTTTCCTTTTTGTCCAGGGGCTTCACTTTCACTAGTTGACGGTGTATTCTCAACATGATCGTCAGAGGTTGATGACACCGGATTGTGCAAACGAGGAGACCAGTCCCTTAGGATCCAAGGGATGCAAGGACAATCTCGATGATAGTGGTCTCCTTTGCAAATGACACATGGAGATTTAGGCCTGGACGGTGCAGTGTGTGGATTTTTGTTAGACGACACCTGGTTCCCCCTTTTCGCCTTTGGCTCCTTCTTCTTCTTCTCTTTCTTCTTTTTCTCCTTCTTCTTCTCAGTTACTTGATTTTTAGCTTTACCAGCTTCATCAAGCGAAGAGGAAGGAGGAGAGGGAGAATTGGACGAAGTAGAAGGTTGGGGGGTAACTTTGGTATCGTTTAGTTGCTGACTTGATTGTTCAGGAATCACGGTGTTCTGAATGACAGAGGTCGAGAAGAGCCATACGGGCAAGCCGATTGTCAATCTTGGAAGCGACAATGTGGCCATATGGGGTGCACCAACATCTCCCCAAGAGGAGAAAGGACTAGGATTTCCTCCAAGGGGAAATCCTTGGTTGGTGGACTCCATTTTTCTCAACCTAAGACCAACGTAGGAAAGGTGATGTTTATTCGTTTAAAATAAATTTTAGACGCTTTGACACAACTTTTTTTTTCAATTTTTAAGAGTCGAGAAAAAACAAAAGATGACTCTAGTCGTCTTCGATTTTTAATGAGCTTGAAGTGACAAGTGCTCAGATGGACCTTTTCCTTTAAGGAGTCTGAAAAGCAACGAAAGAGACTACTCTAGAAATCTAGACAGAGGCATTACCAAACCAATCGCAAAACTGCAGAATACTTTTTACGGTACGACAGTCAATCTTCTCGAATGTTGTGTTCAGTGCATTGCGATCGATAGGGCGGAAGACACAGCTTCCTATGGATAAAGGATAAATCCTATTGTGGTCTCCCAATATATACTCAAAGGTACATTGGAGCACAAGTCTGTACTGGCACTTATCATCTCAAAGTGGAGGAATGACCCAACTAGCAATGAAAACAACAGTTACCAGGCTTTACGACACCGGAATATGTATCTAGCCTAGACTTCTAAATGTTGTGCGTTAGGTTCCAAATAGTTTTTAGATTCATTAAATTTATTTACAGTTGATCTTGCTTAAGAAATTTTCCTTTCAGGTTCACCGCGTGATGTAGATATACAATTCCTAAAATGCAATCTAAGATGATAAAAAATCATTTAATCTTCTTTTTGCAATGAAAATCCTAGCTACTAAGGAAAGAGAGACGATATTCTTTCAACATAGAGCATGGAGCACACACTATATGCACTGTCCTAAATCAAACCAATGAGCAGTATAAATGAAAATGCACATGCATGTAT
Organism: Pinus tabuliformis; assembly: GCA_031772625.1. Lineage (NCBI taxonomy): Eukaryota > Viridiplantae > Streptophyta > Pinopsida > Pinales > Pinaceae > Pinus > Pinus tabuliformis. The sequence continues at coordinate 1,215,061,530 of CM062816.1, forward strand.
TTGTTTTCAGCATTCTTAATGTGTGAATGATAAAAAGAAAGCTAAGCACAAATCTGAATTATTTTTCAAAGCAACATTACTAACAAGTTTCTTTTCAAGACAAAATGAAGACAATGATGACACTTTGCGATTTGGAATTCAAAACTTTCTTTCGACACTTGAAAAACTATTAATTCAAATCAAATACAAGAGTAACAGTGTAATCGAGGCCAATTGTCATATTGTTTAACAACCACCATTTTAATATATTATAAATTTCACTGAGTCGGAGAGCTCTGGAGCGATGAACCCTAGCTTCTTGATCGCCACCCCCTTTCCTCTGGCCGCCGCCTAGTCTCTGCTCGGCCATGATGAGGACGGCAAAGCGAGTCTCAGCCTCAGGGCGCTGGTTTTCACCTCAAGCAATGATCAGCAGGCTGGAACGATGATCCCTTTTTTCTTGGATGTCGCTTCCCTTCCTCTGGCTGCCGCATGGCCCCTGTTCGGCCCTGATGTTTTCAGCAGAGTGCGTTTCAGCCACAGGGTGAGGGTTTTTACCTCAAGCACTGATATGCAGGTATTTCATCTTTGTCTGAAAGCTTCCCGCTCTTCTCTAGCTTCTGCTCGGATTTCTGGGGTTGCCAAACTATGGCCCTCCGTGGCTACTTCTGGCACCCTTCGCTCCCCTCAGGCTGCAATCATGAAGGCCAAGGATGATCAGGTGGACCATTCTCACACTTTTCCTCAGATGACGGCAAACGGGAAGTCATTCTACAATCCGGAAGGCTGCTCAACCTTCTTATTACCTCCTCTGCCTCCCAAAGATACCCAGTACTTTGTTTTTAATCTCCAGAATTTTCTCAGGACCATGGCTCTATCTAGACGGTCCACATGGAAGCCTGACGGCGCGGGATGCATCGATAGACTCAATGATGATGGAATACCCCCATCCTATTCTCTCATGCCTTTCCGGCAATATCAGGAAAATAATACCCAGCAAAGCTCTTGCCTCCCCTCGTCTCAGATCTGCAGAGGAAAAAGGAGCTCTGATTTTTTTGTCTCGTTTCAGATCCAAACCAAGCTTATCTCCAGTAAAACCCTGCTTCAATGGGTGAAATCCACAGATCTAGTGCAGGACCTCAAGCACGCACTGGATGTCAAGCTGGGGATCCCCTCGGTAGCTCAACGTCTTCTCTACGAAGGTAAACAACTGGAGGATCTATATTCTCTATCTTTTTACAGCATTAAAAGAAATGCTTCCATTAGTATTGCCCTTCGTTTGAGAGGGTGAGCTGCAGGACAATCATCCTCAGCCAAGGCATACTCTTACAAAGAGGTTGTCCATGCACAGAAACAGGAAAAAATAGCTCCACCAGTCCAGGCTCCCAAACCTTTTCTGGTGGACAAACTGGAGGAAACCCCCTCAATTGAGATTGGGCATCCAACACTGGATGAGCAAACCCAAAATTATGCAGAGCACGGTATTATATGCAGGTTCAATGGGCTATGGCCGCACACAGCAGACCTCTACCAGTGGATTCACTCTAACTGGACCAACAACTGTCAGGTTCTGTTATGCTCAAAAGGCTTTTTCATTACAATGTTTGCTTTTGATGAGGACTACCAAAAAGCCTTAAAAGAAGGGCCATGGTTCTGGGGCTCAGCGGGTCTTTTCCTCACCCCCTGGTTCCCGGACTTCGATCCATCTACAGCAATCATTACCAATCTCCCAATCTGGGTCAGACTTCCTAATCTCCCGGCACATCTATGGCACTTCGCAGTATTCCAAGGGATAGGTAACTCTCTGGGCCGCTTTCTAGACACAGACACGTCCAGAGGGGAAAAGGGCCTATAGACCTTTGCCAGAATCTGTGCAGAAATAGACATGAGCAAAGGTCTCCCGGACAAGATCAATCTCAATATTGGAGACTTCCAGTGGACTCAGAACTTAGATTACGAGAACACAGCCTTCCGCTGCCGCAACTGCCATCACACAGGGCACCTTCAAAGCTCTTGTCCCTCGATGCCAGCCCAAAAAAAGAAAGCCAATCCTAAGCAAAAATTCAAAAGCTGGAAGCCTCATGACCCTCCCCACATGGACGATTTTGATTTCAGCTCGGATGAAGAGGAGGCGAATGAGGAGGAAATGGCACAGGATCCGCCCTTGGCTGAGCCCGGAAATTTGTCCGTCCAGCCATTCTCTCAGAAAATAATTCATGAATCTTCTACCTCGGATTCAGATAAGGAAAACTCCCAGTCAACCCAGCTTAGTTTGCAAACCATGCCAGCTCAGTAATGCCATCCTGAATGGATCAAAGTTGGTAAAAAGAAAGGGAAAAAGTGCCGAATAGTTGACTCTACCCATGTTGGGTAGAATCCTATGCTTTGCTTTCGCTCCCTGGTTCTTCTAGTTACTTCCTGCTCAGCTCTACCTTCTTCTCTCTTCTTCTAGGAGCCGAGGTGGATAGCATATCCTTTCCGGCTGCCTGTGCTCTAGCTTCTCCTTGATGTAATTTCCTGTTGTACATTACTTTCCTTTAATAGACTTAATCTTTACCGAGAAAAAAAAACAGTGTAATCGACTATCAAGAACAATCAGATTCTCTTCTATGACTGAAAATGACACTTGCGACACTTTCAAATCAAGAAGCGACAGTTCAATTACACTACTTCTATGTAAAAGAGAACTGAAAATGGCTCAAAATACATAAAAACATTTACAGTTCTTTGCACAATGGAGGCGAAATAATGGCAAGGAAGGGGGTTTCCAATAGAGGTATACTGACTACAGACAACAAAACTCCTGAATAGAGCTGAAAAGAGTGAAAAAACCAAAGTCTAGAGGCAAAATTAGCCCTTTCTGATCAGTGCACCTATTATGCAGGGATTCCAGTATGCATCCCACTTACAGCACACGGGAAGTGCGATGCATACTGATATCCTTGAAGAGAGGGTGCGATGGTATAGTGCGAGACTTTTGATCCAGTTTTTGAACACAGTTTGCAGCACAGTTCGGGGATTTTGGCCGAGCAAGTGGTAATCAATAAATAAACCACAGGGGTAGATCTAAGCAGGTTACTAGAGCCACCACAAGGGCAATTAGAGAGCTTGTAAATCGATTGTTGAGTTCATAAACAAAACCCGGAGATAGACTTAAGCAACATTGATCTACTTTGCACTTGCATAGAAAATGCAGTTCGAAGGCTAGCTGGCTTGACTTCAGGCTCCGTCTATAAGTTTATAAAGCAAACAAATATAGACAAACAAACAATCTATTAGCTCCCCAGTGGAGTCGCCATTTTGTTATCGGGAAATCTAGTGTCTATGCAGAGTTGCTAGTCCCACTAAGGCTGGTAGCTACCTTAGAAACAAACAAACTAAAACCACTTCCGTTTTCCTTTATGAGAAGTAGATAGGAGGGGAATAAAGGAGACCAACCTCTGTCTTGCGCTTGGTTCCTTGCTTGATTCCTCTTCCTTCTGATAGATCTTTGCCACTCGCTTCCTCGTCTACCCAGCTTCAAAGAGCACCTTTGGAATCAAAGCAGCATAATACTATCCAAGAACAGAGATCTACTATCATAAACAATATAGGACCAGATATATATTGACCACACAAATGCATATATCATCAATCATACAAGAAGGTGGAGGAAAACTTGAATAGCTTTATTAATAATCAAGAATAGCAAAGAGGATTACAACCAATTGTTTTGACCCAGTATCATCCTCTCAGCAAGAAAGCCCTTCTTCACCTCATGAAAATCTTAGATCACCCAACACTATGATGTTGCACCAAGAAACCAACAGCACTTCCTTACAAGATACAAAATTCCAACCTCTAGATCTCTGGGATGAGGGATCCATATATAGATGTTTGCAAGGGTGGTGAGTCAATTTTTGAGATTTGATTAGTGTCATCTCTCTGATAGTTCTTGATTCCACTTGGAGATTGATGATCTCTTACTCATCCTTGGGCGAATGCAGAGAGGCAAGTGTCACAGGAGAAGTTTCTAGAAGATTCCATGATCCTCCACCTTGCAGATTGACCCTGCCATTTGTCCACTCTCACCCATCGCACCCCATAGAAGGGCTTTTCAGTATGCATCGCACCTCCTGTGTGCATTTAGGTGGGATGCAACACACTTTGACCATGGAGCAGGTGAGATGGTCCAGTTTTGACCAGTTCTGAGTAGTTTTTCATGGAGAACTTCTGGGAGATGATGTAATCAGCTGACCTTGTTCTTTTAGGGGTTGGAACACTTTTAGGGACTTAAGAACCCTTGGTTTATGGAGATTTATGATTGGGGTTGTAGTGCCCAAAAATGTCTATAACAATTACAACACAACACAAATTGGAAAAGGCCTCCTCACAAGCCAAGGACTATAGGATCAAGTCACTGGAAGACTTTGTTATTGAGCTGGGACATGATCCCAATGATATCAAGGCTGCTGAGAAGCTAATAAATAAAAATAATGAGGTCATTGTTGCTCTCAAAAAACAACTAAAACATCCTCATTCAGATCATCCATAGACAAATGATGTCCTTAATAGTTGAACACATCAGGGGGAAATGATGGACCTCATTTTACAATTGAATGATGAGTTGAAAGAAATGGAGAAGGAGTTGGACAACTTGATACAGCTGAAGCAAGCTAGCCTTGAGGCCGCCCCTGTCACTGTCATTCCAACAATTACCACATCAATATCATCCACTTTGGTAGCATCATTGGATCCTACAGCTCCAATTAATACAGCACTACCAGCTACCACAGCATCTGCATCAGCAACAGGTTCAACATCAACAGTAGCCCAGCCAGGTGATGAGGCTAGTAAACTAGTCAAGGCAATGGAAGAGATCTCCATTCAGACCACACAAATAAACAAGCTTAAGGAAAATATAACCAGCCTAGAGAATGATAACAAGCTTCCCCAGATTATGCAGAAAGAAGAAGTATAGAAGGCAACCAGAATGAATGAAAGGATAAAGAGCTTAGAGAAAGAGCTAACATTAAAGGAGCCACTTGGCGAAGCTAAGGAACAATTATTGGCCAATATCATTGACTCTGTCAATGATATTTTTCCATCCATTCAAGTAATATTTGAGCAAAATGACTTAGTGAAAGAGGCTACAGAAGCCATTCAGAGATTTAAGGCCGAACTGGGAGACATGCCAGAGGAAGCCACTAGAATAATTCATTTCCTCAACTCCAAAAATAAATATGAATTGCAGGAGCTCGAAATACCTGACAGGACTAGCACAATATTAGAGGTAAAAAAGGGTTCTCACCAAGAGGAATTTGATAATGAACCTTGAAGATAAATTCCAAAACATGCAGCTGGCTATAGACAGGTTCATGGTTAAGTTTGATGTTTTGAGGTAGAAAGGTCTGCCAAATCCATGGGTGATAAATGATAATTTTATGCCATAAGAAAACTACAACAAGAGAATCAGAGAGGTGGCCAAAGATTAGGTAAATACTTCCTCTATGAAGGGGATTCCTACTGTAAAGGTATTGTATCAGACATTTGAGAACTTGTTTTACCTCCAGAATGGGGTAAAACACCTTTTTGTAAATAAACCCACTTTTTCCAAATACAATGAAGAAAATGAAATATACAGGAAGATGGTAAATATCCAATTACCAGGTGCATACACATGGGAGAAATTGAATGGCTTACTGTAAAAAATTACACAGCCAAAATGTACAAATGTACAATAAGAGTGAAAACATCACAGTAAAAGGATAATTATAGATCAACCAGCTAAAAGAGTATCAGTTGAAAGGCCAAAGTACAAAGAAGAGCCAGAGCGATGACCAAAAGGAAAGTAGAGAATAAAAAGAAAAATATCAGAGCATAAATAATAGAACAACCTAATAAATAGGGATAGTATACAGCAGTTGAACATATGTCTCTATCTTCTTGCATGCGGATATTTCTTTCTCCTAGATTAATTCCCAAGACAGATTTGAATATTTTGTAAACTATTTTTGTATCAATACTTCAAAATTCAAAGTATTGAGTGTGGATTGCTATGCATTTGTAGAGTTGTATTAATCATAAACCTGAGGGTTATTGTACCAATTTCTCAAGTCAATAGATTGAAATAAGTAATAAAGAGATTGCATTATAGGATTCATGTGTTGAGCTATTACAATGAAGTATTTTCTTTGTCAAATTTGTTATCTTCTTATGTATTTCACAAACTTACATGTTATCTAAAATGAATGAATTAACTAGAAATTTATCTTAGAATTTGTTTAAGTACACTCTGTTTTGAACAATTGATCATTTCTATGTTTTCTTCTGATATCCAGATCTGAGAATCCTTAATTTCTCTCCCATTCTGGTTGACCTCTTTCATTTCATTCATAATCTGGGCTAAGTAACCCTTAATTTCTCTTTGGATCTGATTGAAACCAACTTCAACATCTAGCCTTAAGATATGAAATAACTCAGCTACCTTGCCCTGTAGACACTATTTTTAGAACTTGATCCAGTCCTATTTTCTTAACATTTGACCCCATAGCCTAATGGTAAATACATCCATCTATCCATCTAAGTAAGTGATCCCAACACCAAATCCAAATCAAAACCCAAGTACAATCATAAATAGCCTAAAACCAATTAACTAAACAAATTTAAATCATAAAGAGAGAGCCCTCTCTAAGAATTGGGAAGGCTAGATCCTAATCTCCAAAGTTGGCTTGTGGTTACCTCTAATCATTTCTCTCTTAACAATTCTAGAGAAATATTGGAGTGATAACAAAATCTTTGAAGTTTGATTGGATTTTTGATGTGCTTCGTGGCTAGGTTTTGAGGTCCATAATAGATTCAGCATATTATAGTGTACTGTTAGCTACCTATATCAATAGGTTTCATATTTCATGATTGGCAAACAAAGGTCCAAATATGCTCTACTTTGGTGATGCAAAGATCCCATATTTCCTAGAGAATACAATGTATGTACATAGTTCTTTGTTGACTCATTTTTGTGGGTGATCCAAAAGCCTAATCTGGATCATGCCATGTTTCAATTTTCTGTTGTAGCATAGAGAAAAGAAGTCTGTCCAAACTGTTCAATCTTGGCAGACCAGTAGCTTAGGTAGAGAATTAAGGTTCCCAACTGCTTAATCTGGGACCTTGGAAGCAATAAGGGTAGCATTAGATAGAAAATCAAAAGGAAAAAGCCAAGGAAAAGAAAAAGGCATATAAGGGTCTGCAAGTCTAAGTGCACCCTCCATGAAGAAATAAAAAATGCTAGGAAAATAGATGGGTAGGCAGATGGGGTTGCAGAAGTTTCATTCCTTACAATTGAATGTGGGCTAAACTATTCACAAAGGAAAATCAATGGTTTGAGAAGAACTTCTTCTCCATTATGTTGCATCAAAGCAAAGGAGCATGTCTAACTTCCAAGTTTCCCTTTTCACCCATTCCTAACATCCCTTCATCGGTTGACATTCATGGAAGGATTTGTGGTTTTATGATGGTTCCTATTCCTTTAAAAGCCACATTTCTTGTCTAAAATTCTTTTCATTTTGATCTACTCCCTAAGCTAAGTGATTTTCAAATAAACTTAGTGATTTCACCCCTCATTCACCTTTTCCACCCATATTAACCCCTAACTTCTACTATCTAAATCCCCTATGTTACCCTTTCCCTACTATTATAACACTATGGTGTATAAACCCCAAGCATTTTATAAATATCCCTCCCCTTGGCATTATAGCCATATGTTCACAGTCAGGGATTAAATTGGCACCAGGCCAGTTTAAGAACCCTAAACCCTACCCCTCTTCCCCCCTTCAAGAAGTCATTTGACCCATTTTACCCCTTCATATGCTAAAACCTTATAAAAACCCCATTACTATACCCTAACCCGCTTCGTTTGCGAAATAACCACCAAAAACCCACTTTTTCATTTTATCCAAAGTTCTGGCGCTATGCGCATTTTTGCAAAAAACATTGGAAAAACCATAAAAATCCGCCATATTCCAAAGTTTTCCGCCGGGCGCAAATCCCAAAAGAAATATTATTTTATTCCGCCCTCCGCCCGTATCGTTCGGTCATCTCAGCGTCCCGTCGACCGTCGGATCGGGCCCCTTTGATCCGACGGCCCTCGTGCATATCGGACCGGCCCCGACGTACGAGATTTACCTTCCGATATCTGTCAGAGGGTGACGTCAGGCCTCTGCCACGTGCCACCCCCACAGCGTATCGGAGGTACATCTGACATTCCTGCCTCCGTATCAAAAGCGGTGCGATATGAAACCGCTAACCACTTCCGGTTTCGGTTGATCCGCCCTGCCAGCGTCACCGCCGTGTCAGCGCCCCGTCCCCGATTTGACCCACCTGTCTGCCACTTCACCATCCCCGTGGACCCCTTGTATGCCGCCACGTCACCCGATGACGTCATGCTGACGTCATCCGACCTTGACCCCACCTGATGACGTCATGCTGACGTCATCCCAAAAAGGCGCCAAAGTCCTAAAAAAACCATATTTTGGCCGAAATGTCGCGTTTTTTATACTTTCTGCAAAAACGTTGTTGTAACCTCTGCATGTATTTTTTTACGTCCGAGCCTCCGCCAACCTGCTGAATCAACCTAGAGACCGCTGGCGCGCCAATTCACCTGCACTCTTGACCATTGCTGACTGTATATCAGGTATTTACTCATGCAAAATCCTTTCTGCGCCCGATTCTGTCTGTAAATTGCTGAAAAAACATAAAATTCACCAGCAAATCCCTCGTGCCCGGTCCACATTTGTTGGAAATAATACTGAGAGGGGGGGTGAATCAGTATTATCAGATCAATCAAACTTTTTCAATGCTCAGAAACATATACGCTACTTCAGTTAAGTGAACCAGCGTGTACACGCTACTGTGATGAAGTAAAACAGCGTATAAGAAGAAAACTCACAATTTAGTTAGCTTATTCTTCAGTTAAGTGCATCAGAACATTATTCACCACATTAACAGTAAACATGTGCAGTATAACAGAACAGATCAAAAGTCACACACATGAACACCAAGATATAAGGTGGAAACCCAATGTGGGTGAAAACCACCTGCTGCAAGTTGTCTCTATCTTTCTTTAATATGAAACTTCAGTTTACAATCTTTTGTACTGGTGCAGCCTTATACCAGTACGCAGGCTACAACCTGCAGAAGGCTACAACCTTCTCTCGTTCTCCAAACTTCCTTGGAAGGGAGCTCCAACCCCCTTTGCTCTTGTACTAGCCAAGATACTAGTACGTAGGTGCTGACCTACAATCTTCCTTCTTTCAGGTATCACTTTTCATACATTTTCAGACTTGGATATTCCTGAAGCACAACATTACAATCTGAAGACCACAATTCATTCAATTTCCACAACAGATCATTGAAGCATAAAACAACCAAACTTTGAATCACTGAACCACTGAACCCTGTCAATCACCAGTTACCAGAACACAGAGCAGACTACAGAACTCTGCAATAACAGTCAGACCCCACTGTAAACCCAAAATCAAGCTTCAAAAGATATACGCTACTTCAATGAGCAAAACCCGCGTATACACGCGCTTTTACCGAAGCCAACCTGCGTACAGATCTAAAAATAAACTTTCTCAATTTGCAGCTGTACCAGACATTAGTTAGACCCAGAACATAACATTGCGACAATATGCAGATCTAGAAATACGCATAATCAACCATATCATGATAGTGCATTTCAAACCATTAGATCCCGATCTATCCTTAGATCTAGTCTTCCATCAACCGATGTGATCTCTCCTTGGCTTAGATCAAGCAACCCAGAACCTGCATATCAGATCTCTTTCTCTCTTAGATATTCAAGCCTTGTCGAAAGATAATTTTGCCTAATGATCTTCTTCTCCTTATATAGTCTTAGGCCTAGCTCAATACCAAGAGCCAAAACCATAGTAACACAATACCATCAACTTCAAAACTAGGGATCGACACGCCCGTCGAGACACAATGGTCCGAAATCATAGGCACAACTTCCAAGGACTAACCACCATGGACCAAAGATACTTTTCCACATACACGCGCTTTTTCTGAATCCAACTAGCGTGTACACGCGACTTGGGCTTAACGAACATGCGTATATGAACTTCCTTGGCATGCTGTACTAAGATCTGTCTTCTGATTAAGTTGCCATCACCTGTACCATTGCCATCACCTGTACCAACCTCTGAGCACCTGTACCATCCTCTGAGTGAGTTGCCATCAAGGACAACACTTGAATCATAATGCCAACAATCTCCCCCTTTGGACTTGATGGCAACCACCACACCAAGTCACTCTCCCCCTTTGACATCAAGGGCAAAGGGCTGTGCTCCCCCTGAGGACATGCTGATACCTCTGCTTGGCTGTGCTGACTCGTGCTCCCCCTGACAGTAGGCCAGATCTGCAAAAGATGTTCTTCAACAAGAACCAAGACTTATACACCATAAGAGACCTTCCTATCACCAAAAGACTCAATACATACATCCATACTCCCTACCAAGAGGGGACATATCAGAACCAACAAATTATATTACAGCATTCATCCCAGGCATAGAGGGGAAACCAACATAGGCCGTTACATGACCTTGACACCATAAAAGAGATATGACAAGAGAGATACATGACATAGAGACAACAGATCTAGACCAAGACTTAGGAAAGGCACCAGCAGCATCTGATAAACATCTTGTTAGATCAGCAACCAGGATTTCTTTCTGAGCTCCTTCTCCTGAAACCAACAACCAAAACATCTGAATGCCAACAATGCTTTATGAGACTTTTAAGCTGCTCCCCCTGAACCTGTGCCTGTTGCACCCCCTGAAACTGTGCCTGAAGAATTCTGACATTCCCATTGCTGTTCAGAACTCCAGAGTTTTCCCTTGCTGTTCAGAACTTCATATACGCGATTTTTCCTGTATAAAACAGCGTATGTACGCGGATATACTTTCTGCAACAAGCGTCCAACATACACGCGACTTACCCATCATGAAACCGCGTGTATACGCGCATATCCCTTCCGTAACCTGCGTATACCAACTTTTCTGTAGAACAAACAAACTTCAACAACAGGATGAAGCATCAACTACTCCCAGCTTTTGTCTGAGATATTCAAAAGTTTCCCTGGGCAGTGGTTTTGTGAGAATATCAGCAACTTGCTCCTTAGAAGGAACATACTCCAACTTGACCTTCTGCTCAAGCACTTGTTCCCGAAGAAAATGGTACTTGATTGGTATGTGCTTGGTCTTTGAGTGCATGACTGGATTCTTTGAAATGCTGATTGCACTTGTATTATCACATAAGATAGAGACAGGTGGAGTGCAAGTGATTTGAAAGTCCTGCAAGGTCTGCATCATCCAAAGAAGTTGTGTGCAACAAGATGCTGCAGCCACATATTCTGCTTCAGCTGTAGATAAGGCAATCGAACTTTGTTTCTTGCTGAACCAAGATACTAATCTGGAACCCATGAAGAAAGCACCTCCACTTGTGCTTTTCCTATCATCCACACTTCCAGCCCAATCTGCATCTGTGTAAGCATGAAGAGTGAGATCTGTATTTCTAGGATACCATAAGCCATAGTTTTGGGTCCCTTGAAGATATTTGAAGATTCTTTTGACTGCCTGAAGATGAGTTTCCTTTGGGTTGGCTTGAAATCTTCCAACCATTCCTACTGCATGTGTAATATCTGGTCGAGTACCTGTCAAATAAAGCAAACTCCCAATCATGGATCTATAAGTGGGTTGGTGAACTGCTGCTGATTCATCATTTGCACTGAGGCTGCATCCTGTAACCATGGGTGTACATACTGGCTTTGACTCTTCCATGCCATACTTCTTCAAGATCTGCTTGAGGTATTTGGTTTGAGACAAGAAGATACCTCCTTCATTTTGTTGGATTTGCAATCCAAGAAAATATGTCAATTCTCCAAGAAGTGACATTTCGAATTCTTTCTGCATAACCAAGGCAAAGTTTTGACTCATAGTCTCTTCATTGCTGCCAAAAATAATATCATCTACATAAACAACAAGAATTAGCAATTTGTTATTTTCAACTTTTATATAGAGATTGCTATCTGCTGATCCTTTTGAAAAGCCTTGTTGGTGAAGATATTTGTCCAACCGATAGTACCAAGCCCTTGGAGCTTGTTTGAGTCCATAGAGTGCCTTTTTCAATCTGCATACAAGGTTTGGATCATTCCCAAGAATGAAACCATCTGGCTGCTCAATATATACTTCTTCTTCTAAGTCTCCATTCAGGAAGGCTGATTTCACGTCCATTTGAAATACCTTGAAGTTTTGAAAGCTTGAGAGAGCAAGGAACATTCGGATGGCCTCTAGTCTTGCCACAGGAGCAAAGGTCTCTTCAAAATCTATTCCTTCTTGCTGTGCATACCCTTTACAAACAAGTCTGGCCTTGTTTCTAATTACTTCTCCATTTTCATTTAATTTATTCTTGAAGACCCATTTTGTTCCTATTACATTCTTATCTTTTGGTCTAGGAACTAATTCCCAAGTGTTGTTCTTTTCGATTTGCTCAAGTTCTTCATCCATTGCTTTGACCCAACATTCATCTTTGCATGCCTCTTTCACATTTTGTGGTTCAATGGAGGAGAGTAGTGCCAAGTAGCTTGAAGCTTCTGCAAGTGTCCTTCTTGTTTGTACTCCTGCTTCTTTCTGCCCCACAATCTGAGTTTCTGGATGATTCTTTTGGACATATCTGGATGGAGTCTTCTCTTCTATTCTTGTCTGCTCCTCTGGTTCTTCTTGAGATTCTTCTTCTTCTTGAGGTTCTTCTTCTTCATCATTTTGCCTTTGAGAGTAACCTTCATCTTCTTCAATGTCTTCATGATGAACTTGCCTAGGAATATATCCCTTCTCATCAACCACTATATCAATACTGTCAACAATTCTGCCAAGTCTTTTATTGTAGCACTTGTATGCTTTGCTATGTGGAGAATAACCAAGAAGAATGCCCTCATCTGCTCTAGGTTCAAGTTTGCCAAGTTGCTCATCAGTATTCTTAATATAACATTTGCTCCCAAAGATTTTGAAATGCTTCACGGAAGGAGTTTTACCACTCCAAAGCTCATGAGGTGTTTGAGTGCTGTTTACTCGGACATTTGTTTTGTTAAGAATGATAACAGCAGCATGTGCAGCTTCACCCCAGAAGGTTGCAGGAGTACCTGATTCATCGAGCATAGCACGAGCCATTTGTTGGATAGTTCTGTTCATTCTTTCCACAACCCCATTTTGCTGAGGAGTTCTAGCTGTAGAGAATTCTCTTCTTATCCCATGTTCATCGCAGAAATCAAAAAATTCATTTGATGTGAACTCCCCACCTCTGTCAGATCTGAGGCACTTAATTTTGTGTCCTGATTCATTTTCAGCCAATGCTTTGAAGGATTTGAATTTTTCGAATGCTTCATCTTTGTGCTTCATAAGCCCTAACCAAACAAACCTTGAGAAATCATCAATGAATAATATCAGATATTCTTCTCCTCGAGGTGTCCTTTTCCTAAATGGACCACATACATCTGTATGGACTAGCTCAAGAGGCAAGCTAGCTGATCCTTCCTTCTCTGGAAAGTTAGTTCTGGTTTGCTTTCCAAACTGACAAGATTTGCATATGGTGTTGTCTGGAATTTTGATATCTGGAAGATCGCGAACTGCCTGATATTTGCATGCTTTTCTTATTTGTGAGAAGCTTAGATGTCCCAACCTTCGATGCCATAACCAGTGCTCTTCATCCTTGCTAAGATAGCATTGTTGTTGTCCTTCTTCAAATATGTACAGATTATTTGGAGTTCTTTTGCCTTTGAGAACTGTTTTACCTGTATCAAGATCACGAACAAGACATCCATTCGATCTGAAAATAACCTCGGTTTTTTGATCACACATCTGGCTGACACTTAGTAGATTATGCTTCAATCCATCAACATACAAAACATTTCCAGCCTTGACCTTTTCTTTCAAAGGAGCAATACCTTTTCCTTTTATAGTTGCAGGAGTATCATTTCCAAAAGAAACTTTCTTTCCCTTTTCTAAGTAGAATAAGATTCAAGTTTTTCTTTATCACCTGTCATATGTTTCGAACATCCACTGTCAATGTACCATAGATTTTCCTGTCCTTCTGCATAAAAAGCTATCCCACATCTTTCTGTCTGAGGTTCCTTTATTCTCCATTTTTTGGTGCTCGTGGCTTGTTCCTTTTTCTCCTGAAACCTGCTCCTGCATTCAGATTCTTTATGACCAAAATTATTGCAAATAGAACATTCAACTTCATTTTCAAGAACCGAAAAGTTGTTATAGGTCCTCTTTGTAATCCCTGTCATACTTCTTTGTTTTTGAGCTTCCCTAGTCATGATTGTTTTATATGCAACACATTGAGCTGCTTTGTGACCAAAGTTATGGCAAGAAAAGCATTGTCCATTGAAGAAGCTTCTGCGGTTATTGAATCTACCAGCCAACTGATTGTAATTTCTATTTTCATCTATTCTTGTGCCAAACTGAGAAGATTTTACCTGTGGTTGGTTGTAGCTTTTGTTCACCCTTAAGAAGGATTGTCCCTGATAGTTTCTGTTTGTAATTCGTCCCTGCTTTACCTGATTATCTTCATTGTTCTTCTGCTCATTTCTTCTTGCTGCATCAAGATAACTTTTTGAGGTGGATGCTTGAGAGGTTTCTCCATTATAGCCCAAACCTGTCTTGTTTAGAGGAGACCGCTGCACATTGATAATCTCATCCAAAGTTTCAGATCCTTTGACAAACTTAAGATTAATAGCTTTTGTTTTCTCAATTTCTTTTCTGAGACCAACAATTTCACCTTCTAGTTTTTCAAGATGTTTTTCCTTTTCATCAATTTGAAATTGCAAAGTATCAATGATCACACTCTTTTCTTCTATGCATCTCTTGAGTCTAGTAATTTCATTATAGAGATTATCCACATCTACAGCATCCTCATAATCATCATCTTCAAATGCCATTAACAGCTTATATTTATTACCTTGTTCATCTTCATCACTGTTTGATAAGCCATCACTATCTTCATGGGTGTAGTAGCTTTTCTTATTTGCACTTTGTTTCTTGTTCCATCTAGCAGGTTCTTTTCCTTTATCCTTATAAGGACATTTTGCAGCATAATGACCTACTCTTCCACAAGCAAAGCATTTGAAAGGTAGCTTACCTCTGAACCTTCCAGCACCCCTTTGAAGATTTCTGACAAAATTTGATTCTTCTTCCTCTTCTTCTGGAACATGGCTTGCTTCATAGTAATCTTCTTTTCCTGATGCCTTAAAAGCAGCTTCCCTTCTGTCTGATGGACCTCCCTTTCTCATTTCATAAGCAGTTAGAATTCCATGTAGCTGAGACATAGTGAGAACTTTGAGATTTTCCTTTTCTTCTATTGCAGATACTTTAGATTCAAACTTGGGGGATAATGATCTTAGAATCTTTTGAACTACTATAGTCTCTTTTATTTCTTCACCCAAATTTTTCATACAATTAACAATCTCATCTACCCGAAGAAAATAATTAGCCACACTTTCATCATTATACATCTTGAGAGTCTCATATTGAATCCTGAGAGTTTGAAGTTTAGCTTGCTTTACCTGTTCATCTCCTTCATAGCTAGTGATCATTTTGTCCCATATCTCTTTTGCTGATTTGAAGTGCATGACCTTCATGAATTCTGTTTGAGATATACTTCCTAATAGAGTACTGACTGCTTTTGCATTTGTTTCATATGCCTTTTTCTCAGCTGGATCTGTAGGAGTAGCTGAAGGAAAAGCATAGCCTGTTTCTACAATGTTCCAAACTTCTGTACCAAGAGATTGAAGATATGCAGTAACTCTTACCTTCCAATAATTGAAATTTGTTCCATCAAAAACCGGTGGCCTGATTGATGCTTCTTTCTCGTAGTTGCTCATGATGAATGATCTACCTTCAAGCGATCAAGCTTCTCTGAAGGACCTGCTCTGATACCAATTGTTGGAAATAATACTGAGAGGGGGGGTGAATCAGTATTATCAGATCAATCAAACTTTTTCAATGCTCAGAAACATATACGCTACTTCAGTTAAGTGAACCAGCGTGTACACGCTACTGTGATGAAGTAAAACAGCGTATAAGAAGAAAACTCACAATTTAGTTAGCTTATTCTTCAGTTAAGTGCATCAGAACATTATTCACCACATTAACAGTAAACATGTGCAGTATAACAGAACAGATCAAAAGTCACACACATGAACACCAAGATATAAGGTGGAAACCCAATGTGGGTGAAAACCACCTGCTGCAAGTTGTCTCTATCTTTCTTTAATATGAAACTTCAGTTTACAATCTTTTGTACTGGTGCAGCCTTATACCAGTACGCAGGCTACAACCTGCAGAAGGCTACAACCTTCTCTCGTTCTCCAAACTTCCTTGGAAGGGAGCTCCAACCCCCTTTGCTCTTGTACTAGCCAAGATACTAGTACGTAGGTGCTGACCTACAATCTTCCTTCTTTCAGGTATCACTTTTCATACATTTTCAGACTTGGATATTCCTGAAGCACAACATTACAATCTGAAGACCACAATTCATTCAATTTCCACAACAGATCATTGAAGCATAAAACAACCAAACTTTGAATCACTGAACCACTGAACCCTGTCAATCACCAATTACCAGAACACAGAGCAGACTACAGAACTCTGCAATAACAGTCAGACCCCACTGTAAACCCAAAATCAAGCTTCAAAAGATATACGCTACTTCAATGAGCAAAACCCGCGTATACACGCGCTTTTACCGAAGCCAACCTGCGTACAGATCTAAAAATAAACTTTCTCAATTTGCAGCTGTACCAGACATTAGTTAGACCCAGAACATAACATTGCGACAATATGCAGATCTAGAAATACGCATAATCAACCATATCATGATAGTGCATTTCAAACCATTAGATCCCGATCTATCCTTAGATCTAGTCTTCCATCAACCGATGTGATCTCTCCTTGGCTTAGATCAAGCAACCCAGAACCTGCATATCAGATCTCTTTCTCTCTTAGATATTCAAGCCTTGTCGAAAGATAATTTTGCCTAATGATCTTCTTCTCCTTATATAGTCTTAGGCCTAGCTCAATACCAAGAGCCAAAACCATAGTAACACAATACCATCAACTTCAAAACTAGGGATCGACACGCCCGTCGAGACACAATGGTCCGAAATCATAGGCACAACTTCCAAGGACTAACCACCATGGACCAAAGATACTTTTCCACATACACGCGCTTTTTCTGAATCCAACTAGCGTGTACACGCGACTTGGGCTTAACGAACATGCGTATATGAACTTCCTTGGCATGCTGTACTAAGATCTGTCTTCTGATTAAGTTGCCATCACCTGTACCATTGCCATCACCTGTACCAACCTCTGAGCACCTGTACCATCCTCTGAGTGAGTTGCCATCAAGGACAACACTTGAATCATAATGCCAACACCATTTGCACCTAGAACGTCGAAATTCACCAGCTAAGCCTCCTTTACCTGCAATTTTGATGTAAACTGCATTCTGTTCGCGCAATCGCGAACTAGTAACCCAAACCATACCAATTTGCTGTAAAAGAGGGAGTAAGGCCAGACATTTGCCTTAGTTGTGTTCAAAGCAGTATTTCAATTGCTGTAACTCACCTTTTGTCCTCTGTACCCAAGTAATTCACCTTCCTGTTCAAAGAAAACTCTTTAGTGTTGTTCTGCACAGTAACACTAGTCCATAAACCACAGAAATCCTTAAAGCATCCATGGATCCACCAGTAGCCCCGGTGGCATTGAACGTTGCTCCATTGAATGCCCCTCAGAGACAATTGGAGTGGCAGCCTATGGCAGACCTGGACTATCAAATTTCAGAGGAAACGTTGATGAGGACCAAGTTCCACATCCACCTCCTAAACGAATTAAAGGCTAAACATGAGAGTGGGACAGATGTGCTGGGCATATGGGACTCTTCTCTCCCTATATTCGATCTTCCTCAGGTCAATCAGTTCCCTGATTTGATCCACCTGTGTGCTGAAAACTATGACCCTACTCAGAGGGCAGTTCTTGACCCTTCAGGCTTGGCTGTGTTCTATATCACCCCAGAAGCTATCAAAGAGATGCTCTACTTCAGGACTGAGAAGAAACTGGTCCCTCTATCACTCATAGACTTGATAAATCAAGGAGCCAGATTGACAGATGCTAAGGTCACCAAATTAAATCAGCTGTACATTGACTCTGACTCTGTGAAGTATCCTCCTATCAATCAAGTATACCTCAACCAATTGGGCAGAGATCTTGCAGACATGATTAGTCCCACTTTGGGCTACAATTCAATTGAGTTTGTTGATGAAACAGTGCTGGTAATGATGCTTATGTTTTCCCCTGGAAAGTCTCCTATCTGCTATGACTATGCCACCTATATATCAGACAAAATACATGAGCAATTGATGAACCTGGCAAGAGAAAGGGTGTTCAAATACACCTCATACATCTACCATTTGATTTTGTATTATCAACACGAGAGATTTCATTTTGCTATGAAAAGAGTGGATGCCCAAGGCAATCCAAGGTCAGTGGTCTATTGGTCCTCTGCCTTCCACTACAAATCTCACTCTCCATACACTTACTGTGAGTTCATAGATCTCTTCATCCACCCAGCCATGTCTATGTTGATGAGCTCACCTCCTCCAAGGCTCACTGATGACATGCAAAGGATCCTTCAGTTATCCAAATCATACAGCATTGGGGACTGGTACTTCTACCAGAACCACACAGTCATCAGGATCTATGGGTGTGAACTGCCTCCCTACAGATTGCCCAAGTATGTGCCCATGAGATTATTTGCCCTGGAATATTTCAGGCAATTTGGGAATGCCGATGTGCTGCACTTTTCAGGCAGAGGCAAGAAAGCACAACTAAAGGTCAGGAACCAACTTGGCCACTTCATCTACAACAAAAGGGAAGAAGGTTGGAAGGAGGCGGATAACATGTTAGAATCCCTTGGCCTGCAAACCAGTTTCCTGTGGAAACCATATGACCCCAGTCACTTCATATCTCTAAGAAGGGTCAAGTATAGGCTGTCCGGTTATGATCATGTGAGGATTCCCCACATAGAAAAATATGCTAATCAAGTAAAATGGAGAAGAGGAACCCTAGAGGAGCCTGTTACACAAGAAGAGTTGAATCAAAGAGCAGCGAGAAATCTGAAGAAGATGGCTGACCTTGAACTTTGTTCACAGGTACCCACTCTTCCAAGCACACAAGTGGGAGCAGTTGCCTCGTCCTCAACTGCAAATCAGCAAGCAGCCAAAGATAGTGAGCAAACCTCTAGCAAAGGCAAGGAAAAAGTGATGGAAACAGAACAGCCACCTCATGAGGAGGTGTAGCAGCAACAGCAGCAGGTAGAGCAGCCACAACAGCAGGCACAACCACAAGAGGAGGGGCAGCATGACAAAGAGCAACCATTACAGCAAGAAAGGGCAGTTGATGCCCCAATTTTCACTGAGCAACAGGCTCAGAACACTGTGCCTCCTAGGCAAGAGACTACTACTGAAGATTCAGTCCTCCAAACTCCACAAAAGGAGGACATAAGTAGGAAAAGGGACAGAGAGACTCCTCTCACATCATCCATAGATCAGGGAGGAAAAAGGCATAGAATGAATCCCTTCTCTGAGGAGGAAATGCCAATAGGGCAGTCTCTGGGCATGGGCCCACCTAGTAGAGAAGCATCTGCTAGCTCCTTCCAGCAGGGACAAGACAGAACAATAGGAGGAGAAGTCAGCTCCTCAAGCCACCAAAGAGAAGCTGAAGGAGGAATCAAACAACAGTTTATTGACATTAAAAGGAAAAATGAGCCACTTAAAATACAGCTCTACAATCATCTGCTGAAAATGGCTCCTACCAACCAGCAAAGACTGATGTCTGCCTATGATGTACAGGAGGGCAAAATGATCATGAGTCATTTTATGCCAGCTGTAGCACAGCCCCAGTCCCCTGCAGATTATATAAGGACCAATCTTGAGGTCCTTGCCAAGGACATCCACCCAATGGACAAAATTGAATTGCACAAACAAACGGGTGAGATGGTGTATGCCTCCTTGGCAGACAAAACACTGGATAACTACAGGCTAGAAAATAGCCTAAATAACACCACTGCCCAGCTTGAATTGGAAAGGGCATCCTCTCAAGCAAAAGATAATAGAATCAGGGCCTTAGAAGATATAATTATAGAACTTGGGCATGATCCCAAGGATATTAAGGCTGTGCAAGCATTGTTGAAATTAAGGGATGCAGACATGGCAGCCCTTAGAAAGATGGTCAAAGTCCCAGCAACAATTCACCCACAGACTGAAGAAGTTGCTTAGCTAAGGCATGATCAAGATGCCACTGCTTTGCTGGTGACCTTATACAAACAGCTAATCCAGACCCAAGAGAAGCTGGGAGAGTCAGAGGCTGCCCAGGCAGCATTGCAGCAAAAGGAAGGAGGTCAAACCTCTCAGCCTCCTCCTGAAGTAATTAACCTTGAGGAAGCTCCTCAAACCACTGCTCCTCCAACTCAACAAACAGAACCAGCAGCACCATCCACCTCAGCACCAGCGCCAACAACAGACCAGGCTTCAAGCCTGGACATGCAGAAACTAAGAAATGAAATCCAAGCCCTGGAAGCCCAAATGTCAGAGTTAAAAGAGGCCAGGGAAAATTTGGGCAAGTTGAATGAAAGATATGACAAATCCAAGCAAACTGTAGCAGAAAAGGGCAGGGAAATAAAGGCCCTTAAAGACAGGATAAAGGAGCTGGAGAAGGAGCTCACATTGGATAAAGTGGCAGCTGAGCTCAAGACAGTGCTATGGGCCAACATTGGCCAATCCATCACTAACCAATGGCAGTACATTGAGACAATCCATGAGCAGTTGGAGCTCATAGCAAAAGCACAGAGGGAAATCCACAGATCAAGGGCATCTCTAGGCAATATGCCTGAGGTTGCCAATAGAATGATCAATGTGCTTAACAACAGAACAAGTGCTCAGTTAGCTACTATGGGAATCTCCAACAGAACTGAGACTATTCAGCTAATAAAGAGGGTCCTAACACTGAGAAGCCTAGTGCAAACACTAGAAAGAAGGACCCAGGATATCCAGACCGAGGTCAATAGATTCATGGAAAAATTTGTGGCTTTGCAAAAAAGAGGTCTTCCTGGCTTACTAAACAGCGCAGGAAAACTTCTTTCACATGAAAACTATGCCAAGAGGGTGAACACCTTTGCCGCAAATCAGATCATAGAGAAAGCCAGCACCTCAGAGGAAGCAGGGCCAGCAACAGGACAAAGTCTCTACAACAGGGTAGAGAGCTTATTTTTTATTATGGATGAGATCAAACATCTGTTTGAAGCGCCTCCCAATTTCTATAAATATACAGAGGCAGATGAAACATTAGATGCAATTCTCAGACATCAATTGCCCACACAGGAATGGTGGACTAAGGCAATACAGATGATATTATAAACCATAGCCCGTAACTCAAATTTTGTTATTTATTATTCAAATCTACAAGTGATCATGCACAGGAAAACTTAAAAAGATCAGCAAGCATGAAAGAGAAAGGGTTGAGCCAACTCAACAGAACTATTTGGCCAACAAAGCACAATTGACAGCTAACAGGTAGCAGGGCCGAAAGTTACAGCACGACATGCCATAAAGACGCATTTTTCAGAGTTAAAGCAGAACGGTTAGACCGACTCAGTGGCCTCTAAAGGCCAAAATATCTTCTGACAAACATAAAGAGCTTTTATGTTGTATTAAAAGCAGTCATAACTTCTTATCTACTGTTCTGTACAAAGTTGGTGAAAACATTCATTTCTCAGATGACTCAACGCCTTAGATATTTTGTATAAACGTTTGTATATATTTCCCCCTCGGATAAGCTTGCAGGGGTTGTTGTTGATGACTCTTCAAGAGTTCTTTTGCTATAAATTTTCAGAGTTTAATACAAAGGCCGATGGAATTTCCAAAGTCTGTGTTGTCTGAGGGATTGTGATGCGATTTGCTGAGTACTACAGGATTCCTGCATGTTGTCATGACTTAATAAGTTTCCTTTGAACTTTCATTATGTTTCTTTCTGTTATTTTTCATAACTCATCCATGTTCTAGATTTCTCAATTAATAGCAGAGAAAAAGACTAATTCCAGGATTTATTCATAGGATACCCTGAATTCAATCTATGCTATTACAAATGTTTTCTTCAGTTACGGTTATAAAGGTGTGATTCTTAATTGCTGCATCTCTACACTGTATCTTTCACAGAAATTATTGTTTAGGAATTCAAGTTTGCTCCTTTACAATACATCTCTTTCTTACAACCTAGCTTAGTGGAAAATTCTTAACTGCTTTTCACTGGTTATACTAATTTCATCATTAAAATATCAAGTTTGTTTCATGAAATATTCAAAAGGCCCTGCAGTTTCAGCAATCCTAATCTACCTCTCAAACAACCAGTAACCAAAGACTCCATTGCCCAATGGACTAGAATTATATGAAGGTTTACACCTTAGGTACAAAAGACATCCCTCAACCAAAACATAATACCAAAACCTGAACATCACAGCTAGCCTAAAATACTATCAAAACAGAGACAAATCACAAAGAGAGAGCCCTCTCTGATTACAGTTTGGCTAGAAACTGTAATCCAAAGATTGGTTAGTGGTTACCCCGGCCGTATTCCCTTGGGAGTCATAGGGAACAACCTGGGTGTTAACATGTACAATATCAATTCCAAGGCTTGGTTTGAACTAAATTATATGTATTTTTGGATTTTGTAATATGTCGAATCTCATGCCGAATTTTATTCTCAAATTTTCTATTGTCGAACTCAAACACAAACCAAGTGCCTTGGCTTTAATCTCAAGATATGATCTATTTGTTTAACATCTATTTGGTTAGATTATTAGATAGAACATTCAAATCAATGGAATGTGCTTCCATGTCTTTATAACAATAGGACACATGTCAACTCTTAGCCCTAAAAACATAAAACCTTTGTAACCTAGTCAACATGGGAAAGTTAAATTCATGAAATTCATTTCTTCTCTTGGAAGAGATCCATGTTGAAACCCCATGAAAAGAATTTTTAAACAATATGATTAAGAGAAACTAAAAATATAAAAAGTGAAAAGTAATCAGTATTGTGTTAGTGTTCATAAAGAAAGAGAGAATACATGTGTGTTTGAGGTAGTCCTCAAACAAAATATGAACACGCATACACCAATATTCTTACCTCCTAAGCAGAGCACCAAGAACTTAAAAATTGTTTTATAGGCAATAAAGATTGATTTCAATCTAGCTAACAGAGGACCTTATAATTTCTCTAGTGAATCGAATGTGAAATTGGCATTGCATATGAACAAAATTCCAATATGGCTCTAACAGAAACAAGTATGAAGCCATATCAGAATCACTGACTTGGTTAAAATATAAAATTCCCAAACTATTATTGCTAGAATAATTGGTTTCCATTTTCTACCTTGAAGCAATTAGAGTTAATTCAAAATAATGTTAAAGTTTTTGAGCTCTATTTCAATAGGTTTGTACAATGTTTTGGTGCTCAATGACATCTGAACAGCTAGTGGCTCTCAAAAGTAGAACAATAAAGAGGATAACCACAAATTACAGATAGAGTTGCATGCACAACTTATACATGTCCATTCTCACCTTTGGAAGGACAAATGTAGCGAGTAATGCCAGTTTATCTTTTGCTGAGATGACTCCCAAAGTCTGCCAAGAAATTGAATGTTTAAAACCTAAAATTTGAATACAAAAACTCTCAAAATGATTTCAACCTTATGTTTTGGGAGTGGGTGACCTAACAGAATCACTGTGTTCCCTTAGCATAGAAGATTTTGACAATAAACTCCCATCTCTGTCAAATCTGACTGCATTCCTGGCCATTTTTGGAGTCCCTGGAGTTGGACTTATCTGGTAGCTTTCTCACAAAGTCACATCGATAGAATGATAGGACTTGGCCATTTCATCCCTTAGAAACTTCTGCGCAGTAGGTGAAAGTAAATTTAATTGCCGAAAAAGGAAACTAGAGCTATTGATTCACCTATATCAACTGCTACCCTATTTCTTTCTCCCTCAGATGCATTTTCTTGTACTTCTTGTGCTCCCTCTATCTTCTATCAATATAAAATCTACATGGGCCCCATTTTACTTGTTTCGCCCCTCTTCTTTTGAGTCTAAAATCTACGGGCATCACATTTTACTTGTTCCCCTTATCTTTTATTTGAGTCTAAAATTCTACATGGGCCCATTTGTCCATGTAGAGTGCCATATGTGTGACCCTTCCGCATGTATGACGCATGCTTCTGGTAGTAGATTAAATTTAGGTGTGGGAGTAACATTAGAAAATATGGATAGACCATAAGAAAACAACAACAAATAAGGTAAAGATAAAAAAATGTGTTGTTGGTATTTCCAACTCTAGTATTTCTTCATTTTTCACATTCCAACATATTTAGAAGGTGGTCCTCGAATCCAATAAATATGGATTTGCATAGTGTGCCCTGATTAACCTAATATGTGCCTAGCATCTCTGAAGTGGTGAAAGTCTCTGAAAGACTGCATCCATACCCTCTATATCGAAATTGGAAATATATGCAAAAATTGGTTATCAAGAAGTGGAAACAGAAATTGAAGAATCAAGTTCCATCTGATCAACTCCTGCCCTCTTAGTACTACTTAGGTTTCATGTTCTGTTTCAGTCATCATGGAGTGTTTAGCTTTGAAAGGAATAGAGTTCCTTAAATCGTTTAAGACGTCCCATTGTAGGTTGACTTCTGCAGATAAACGATGGTTAAATCTTTGATGAATTATGGTTGGTTGCAGCCAATAAATTGAACTTCCTCCCTACATGTATCTCCTCAACATCCCATGAATTCTGCATGTCATCCAAATATATGAGCAATAGTGAAAAAATAGTGAACGAAGAGCATAGGTGAATAGAAAGTTCATCAACAAACAACAATTGAGATAACACACTGTCTCTCGCCACTTTTATACCTTTTGATTGATCCCTCTCTTGCTTGTTCAATTGCTTAAGGTTCTCATAATATGGTATGGTGTGGTCATAACTAAATCTCCTAAGCTTGTTTGTGTTGACACCTAATCATAGGGATTGGGTGAACAACTGTAATTAGTGTAAATAAATAGTAAATAAAATGGAGAGTCACCAAGAGATGAACTGAATAGTCACTCCCTCTTGTATATAATAATGAACAACTTGAACAAATAATACGAATACATTTGAGGAGTTACCTCCTGGTTTGACATGGTATCAGAGCCAGTTCCATTTTTGGCTTCCCTCTTTGCTTTGTAACTCCGTTCTACCTATGTTTTGCCTATTTTTCATAACTGACCTCTTGAAACCACTCCACAGGTGTGCCTCTCTCAAGAATTTGATAACCGTTCTGCAGGTTTTCCCTTCTCTCGCAACTGCTGCCCCTCTCTGGCAACTAGTGCAAACGTTCGGTTGGTTATGTGAGGCAACTACTCCACAAGCGCAGTTGAGGCATCACTCCCACACATGCGTGTATGATTCCTACTGATATACCTCTCATGGTTTCATCACTCTCTTGGTTTCATAGTGTTAAACATGGGTGCAATGAATGAAATTCTCTTATGACTATGTATCGGCGTTCTGGACCCTAATCAAGTATTTTTCTCTGTTCATACATTTTATTTATAAATCACAGTCAATTAGTGTTAAGCTTTAATACTAAGTTTAAGCACTAAACCTTTCCTTAAGCGCCTTTATTAAATGTATGAATTAAGCACATGGGTGGTATTGATAAGTGGGAAGAAGTATCTCACACGCCCTAAAGGTTGTAAATGGTATTCCTAAAATTCACGCGATTAACCTTAGCGGGCGACACGTAGCACAAGAAAACTACTTTTCTTGCGTGCTCTTGACCTGATATCGGTCATGCAATATTTCAAGTGTGATTGCATGACAACTGTTTGATTAGAAGGGTCACATCGATGGTGGAGACCGTCTAGGTTAGTTGGTGAGTGGACGACACGATATCCGTTGGATCTGGAGAAGTGAGATCAACGGTGCGAATTGAAGCGCTTGATAAAAGGAGAAGTCAATGAGGGAGCGACAGTGATTGGTCAGATAAGCGGAATCCTTAGGGGGAAAATCCACGTACAAAATTGGATTTAAGCATAGTTGGTTGGTTAGAAAGTTAACCAGTAGTCGAATTATAGACTACCACCTCATTTCATCAACCTGCTGCGTCATTTTTTTATCAGCAGAAGAGCGATTTTTTTTTACACGGTACATATTTTTAAAATGAAATCATTGATATCTATTGTGGGAGTGGTTCTCAATGGGAAGGAGAACTATCCTTATTGGTCTCGGAAAATCAAACACACTCTCATTTTTAATGAGTTATGGAAATGAGTGTGTGTTGGAAATGGAGAAAAAGAGTGAAAACAACCTACCTCAAACAAGGAATTCGCCATTTTGGAAAATAAGAACAGTAAGGCTTATTCATTGATTGTAGCATCAGTAAATGAAGAGGTGAGTCACCATATTTCACCATTTTCAAATTCTTTCGAAGCCTTACAAAAACTAAAGGAACTCTATGAATTACACTCTGCACTTGAAGTTATTCAAGTCATGATTAAATTGTTCACCCTTGAATTACAAAATGATGATCCTCTTGCTCTTGCATCAGAAGTAAAATCTATCATGCATGATATCAAAGTCACTAATGTTGAACTAGACATTCCTCTGATAGCTTTTCTCAAGGCACTTTATCCCACTTACTCAAATTATCTTAAGTCATTGCAAGCAAATGGAAACCCCAAATATATTACCTTTGACTCCCTTGTGAAAAAATTTGTTGAAAGAGAGAAATATTTTGGGAAGAAGACAACTCCTTAGTCTTATGAAGAGGTTGTGTGCCTTGCACATAGAGAGAAGAATCATGATCAAGATTCTTTGAGAGGAAGAGGTGTTCGAGGAGGATGAGGAAGAAATTTCAAAGACAGGGGGGGCAGACACTCTCAAGGAGAAAAGTCAGATTTGCACTACATATGCGGCAAAAGAGATGGATCACATGATGCATCCACATGCAAGTTTCCTTGGGACAGAATTGAGCAAGAAAGAAACCAACCCAAAGGTAAAACTAATGACAAAGAGAAAGGTATAGCACCTGAATCCGCTCACTATTTTGTGGCACACTATAATATTGGAGTAAATGAAGACTTATTTAATGCTTCACTTGCTTCTTAGAAAAATGATTAGTTTCTTGATTTAGGAGAAACTTGCCACGTGAATTTTAGAAGATATTTTTTTGCATAATTTGTTGAAAATGTTTATGGAGCAATATACTTTGTACAAAAATAAAAAATCAAGCCATCAGGGCTTGGTACAATCAAGCTTAAATTGCCTAGTCTTCCAGACTTTCTTCTACATCATGTTTTATATCTCCCACAGATGAGGAGGAACTTGTTGTCCTTGGTCCACATCTGCCAGCAAGGACACTCCATTCATATGTTTGATGGAAAGCTTGAGGTGAGAAAATCATAATACCACTCACTTGTCATGACAGGGATAGAAGAAGAAACATTTCTCAAGCTGCAGGGTACCTCTGCTCGTGCAAAAAAATTCTCATACAATTCTCATTATGAAGAAGGTACATTCCCATCAAGTTTATTATGGCATGCTTGAATTGGACACTTGAACTATGACAGCCTCTGCTTGTTTAAGAAAAATGGTGTGACTAGTTTGCCTACAATTCCTAGGAAACTTAAGCAATGTGATGCTTGCATTCTAGGAAAGCATAGCAAACAGTCTTTTCATGATTCACATTCCAGAGCACATAGAAAACTTGAACTCATTCATTCAGATTTATGTGGTCCAATGCATGTTCCTTCTATAAATGGAAATAAATATATGATGACATTTATTGATGACTACACCAGAATGTGTTGGGTTTATTTATTGAAGAACAAATCTGATGCTTTTCAAACATTCAAGAACTTTCATACATGGATTGAAAATGATGCACAATCTCATATTGGCTATATTAGCATTGATAATGGAAAACAATACACTTCAAGTGAATTTGAAAACTATCTTCACCAACATGGGATCAAACATCAAACAACTATGCCTTATAATCCCCAACAGAATGGAGTAGCTTAAAGAATGAATAGGACAATTTTATGTATGGTGCGCTCCATGATGTTTTTCAAAAACATAAAAATGATGCTTTGGGCTGATGCAGTTCTATGCGTCGTATATGTAAAGAATATATGTCCATATAATGCTATTAGAAATAAGAATCCTTATGAAATTTGGTATGAGCACATTCCTTCGGTAAAGCATCTCAAGGTCTTTGGTTCCACATGTTATGCCTTGATACCAAAGGTACATAGAAACAAACTTGCTGCAAGAAGTTGTAAGTGTATCTTCCTTGGGTATTCAAACACCTGCAAAGCATACCATCTCTATGATGAAGTAAATAAAAAGTTTGTTGTATCTAGAGATGTAATCTTTCTTGAATCATCCAAAACTGACAATGTTGTTGAGCGACAAGTTGATCACTTGGATAGATTCGTAAAAGAAAAATCATTTCAAGAATTTGATAATCAGATTCCACATCTTGAAGGGGGGATTCCTATACTAGATTAACTTGTGGAATCTTCTTTTGAAGTACTCTCTCCCCCACATGAAACTCCAACAACGAATGATACTTTGAGTGATGTGATTGATAGAATTGGGAGACTCAATCTTGATTCAATCCCAACTCAATCAAGGGAGCAGCCTGGACCATCTCAGAAAGGTCCCCCAAAGTGGTTGACAAAGACCCTTTTCATCTTGATGAGGTTGGCAAGACAGGAACTAGAAATTCAACCCGGAAAAATGGAGGTGATGTAGATGACTCTGATTCACTTGTTGATATGGATGTTTCTTATGATCACGAATTGAATTTGTCTATAGATTTTGAACCAACTTCCTTCAACGAAGCTGCTTCTCATGATGAATGGAAAGAGGCAATTAAAAGGAGCATGATGCCTTGGTAAAGAATGACACTTGGAAGTTGGTTGATCCTCCATTAGGCACCAAACCAATTGGCTACAAGTGGGTCTACAAGAACAAGTATAAAGTTGATGGATCACTTGACAAGCACAAAGCCAGGCTTGTGGCAAAAGGTTTTGCACAGAAGGAAGGGGTCGATTATGAGGAGAATTTTTCCCCCATAGCAAAATGGGCTACCATTGGGACACCCTTTTCCCTAGTAGCTCAGAATGGTTGGAAAGTCCATCAAATGGATGTAAAAACTACTTTCTTGAATGGAGATCTAAAAGAGAATGCTTTTATGTCCCAGCCTGAAGGATTTGTTGTAAAAGGACATGAACAAAAAGTATGCAAACTTGTGAAATCCTTGTATGTCCTCAAACAAGCACTGCGAGCCTGGTATGACAAACTAACTGAGCATCTTCTAAAACTCAATTTCAAACATTATGATCTTGATGATGCAAATTTTTTTGTCAAGAGGGTTGGCGAAACAGCTGTATATCTTGTGGTATATGTAAATGATCTTTTGATGATAGGGAACAATGAGAGCTACATTTCATACATAAAGAAGGAATTGAGGAAAGGTTTTGAAATGACTGATTTTGGCTATGTTCATTACTATCTTGGTATTGAAGTAACTCAACATCTGACGTCCATATTTCTTTCTCAGAAGAAATTCATTGGAGATATTTTGAATAGTTTTGGCATCACTGAATGCAATCCTCTAACTACTCCAATGGAACAAGACTTAAAGTTTTCATCCTATAAGGAAAAGAATTTGAGGATGCAACAAAGTATAGACAGCTTGTAGGAAGTCTCAACGACCTAAGTACTACCAGACCAAACATTTCATTTGTTGTTGGAATCCTCTCCAGGTTTATGCAAAATCCTTGTGAGGGACATTGGTCTACTGCAAAAAGAGTTCTAAAGTACTTCAATGGAACTCAAGACTTTGGAATCAAGTATACATAGGTGGGCGACTTCATCTTGAATACTCTGATTCAGACTTCTATGGAGACAAAGAAACTAGGGTATCTACTTTGTTTTATGCTATGAGTCTTGGATCAGGAACTGTCTCCTAGAGATCACACAAACAATTAGTTCCAACAGATTCCACAATAGAGGCATAATATGTAGCAGCAGTTGAGGCAACAAAAGAAATTGTGTGGCTCAAGAAAATTTTGGAAGATTTGCAGGTAAAACAAGTACAATCAACTCCACTCATGATTAACAATACCTCGGAAATAAAGTTGGACAAGAACCCAAAGTTCCATGATTGAACAAAGCACATGAATACAAAATATCATCTCATTCGACATCATGTTAAGGCCAGAACAATACATCTTCACCATTGTTCCACTAATGAGGAGATTGCAAACATCTTAACCAAAGTGCTTGGAAGAGAAAAGCTTGAAAGATTTAGAACGATGCTTGGACTCACCAACATCCCTTCAGATTAAAGGGGGGAATGTTGACACCTAATCATAGGGTTCACTGTAATTAGTGTAAATAAATAATAGAGAAAATGGAGAGTCATTGGGAGATGAACTGAACATTCAGTCCCTCTTGTATATAATAATGAATAACTTGAATGAATAATATGATTACATTTGAGGAATTACCTCATGGTCTGACAGTTTGTTCCCATGCCATTTTTAATCTTCGTTGTCTCTACCTCATTAGAAATTATGTGTGAGGTTTCTTGCTCTCTCATAGGACTTAGAAGGGGAGCTTGGGGATATTGAAGACCACCCAAGAAAGGTTTCTTGTAGTTTGTATATTGCAGGAGAGTCATGGAAGTGGTGTCTCAAATGTGGGATGCTATGGTAATTTGGTTGACTACCACTATGCTATTTGTGTTATTGAATGTTGTGATTGGAACCATTTTTATTACTTATGGAATGCATCAAAGTAATAAGACCAACACCAGGAAGAAGGACTTGAGAAAAACCAATCTTTGCTATCCAGACTTAGTAGCTTTACTATTAACTCTATTTTTTAGTATGTCTCATGGAGAAATCTCATCACACCGTTCACCAAGAGGGTGAAAACAATGACTTATGTGACTTATGGGGTGAGATTTGAAGGGGGTGAAGGTTGTGAGATTTGAAAGTTTCTATATTAGCAAGTGGGTAAAGAGAGTGAAGTTGTGGGCAATGAAGTGGTGGACCATGATGTGTTGGTAGATGTTGTGAGGTGTCAAGAAGTGTCTGACAACACTGACACCTAAAAATATTCTTTTCTGTTTCAAAATTTGGTTTAAAAATTTTGTTTAAGAAAAATTTTTAGACATTGGCTTAAAAAAACTTTTTTAAAACAACTTTGTCCATCCTTCAAACCTTGGCTATGCCTAAAATTCCTAAAATAGCAAGCCTAAAATAGCATTGGGTTATGTGAAGTTCGTAATAAGAGGTTGAATGCTAAAGTTTGGTTAAAATGTAGGTGAACAAAAATTGTCGATTGAAACTTTGGTTAAGACGATAAAATGAGGAAAAATATTCAGTCAAAGCATAGATTAATGGTTGGTCAATGATCAATCAATCGCTATAGTCTTGCTGAAGGCAGGGACTAATAATAAAGAGAATAATGGTATATGATAGGTATGTAAAGTTAGGTTTTTATTTATACATAACTTCAACAAATATGTTTTTAATAGGAAGGAAAAGGTAGGGTTTATAAGAATGAGGTTATTATTTCATTGATATAGTAAATTTGAAAATTTTGGAGTTGTAAAATCAAAAAAAATTTCAAACAAGGCTAGAGTAAAGATATAAGGTATTACCATTTTATTTTTAACATATACTTTCAGTCAAATTTCAAAGAATTTCAATTTTTTACTAAACCTTTGAATCCATATTGTTGTAGATTTGGTCATGCTATTTGTGGGCTAATGATTTATTCTTTGTTTTGGCAAGTCCTTATCTTCCCTTCCTTCGGAAATTTGAATGGTTTATCCTTCCTCAAAATGTATCCATTCTCTTCTCAAGACTGAGAATAACCTTGTTGCTTCCAAATTCGATAATATGTTGATTTTATCTCCGCATTAGAGAAAAATAAGATCTCCTAGAAAATTTAAAAGAATATAATATTCAACTACAATAGTTTGTATAAATCTTCATGCAATATCCTTGAGCTTACAAAAAGTGAAAGTTCATTTTGAAAAGTACTCTCCTTAGATTATCACTCAATCTTCATCAGATGTTATCAACATTTTGGACAAAATGAAACCACTTGGTAGATATTTTATTCAAAAATTTCATTGTCTAATTTGCTTGGATTTAAAATAAAATTTCAATTTTATGTTGTGCCAGGAACCTAGGTTGTGCCAGGAACTGAGATTTTCACATCTAATCATTTTATTATCTTTTTCTTTTCCTTTTTCATATATTTTTTCTATATTTTTTATTCTTCCTAAAAAAGTAAATTTCCAAATGGAAGAGGGTTAGGAGTATAATTTCTAGTACCCACAACCTACATCTCATTTTTATGAAATAATAGGGACATAAAATTCTCTAGGTTGACAAACTTGTTATAAATTTTCAGTCTATGGGAATTAACCACAAACGAAATTCCTTCTTCATCAATTATTCTTCTCCTTACATGTCCATTATCAAGAAATTCCTCCACTTTTTATGGTCCAAGCCAATGAGTGGTGAACTTTCATTTAAAATCATTAAATTTGAAGTCAAACAACAAAGCCCAATAACCAAATTTGAATTCTTTTTATCAATCAATTTATCATGCCATTTTAATATTTGTTGTTGGATTAAAGTATTTTGATGTAGTCATTACAACTTGATCTCATCTAAATCATTCAACTGCATAATATTTTCGTTTTCTGCTTATGATATATCTAACCCTTTTTCAACTACTAGTATTAAGGTTTGAATTTGAAATTCAACATGAAGAAGGATTTTCTTATCATATACCAAATCATAAGGATTAAATCCAATAGTACCTTTCTAGTTTTTCCTATAAACCCACAAATCCTATGGAAGCCTTTCTGACCAATACTCCAAATGTAGTTCCACATTGTTGGACATGATTGCCTAAAAAGACTTGTTAGTTGATTCTACCTCACCATTGTCCCATGGATGATAAGGAGTGGACTTCTTGTGCTTAATTTGGTGATTTTTCACTACATCCTCCACAAGTGTAAAGGAAAATTATGCTCCCAAGTTAGTGAAAATTTCTCTGGGGACTTCAAATCTTACAAATATTTCCTCAAAAATAAAATTGACTACTTTTTTTGTAGCTCTTTCTAGTGTTTTTGCTTCTATCCACTTAGTGACATAGTCAGTGAAAAATAGAATACACCTTTTTCCTCTTGATGTAGGGTTAATACGACCTATGAAATATAGAACCCATTTTTCCAAATTCTCTATGAGAACTTGTGGTTGTAAGGAAAGTTTGTCAAAGGCTACTAGTTAGTCCATCCATAAACAATTATCACGACTCTTAACATATTTATTGGTGTCATTAAAAATGAATTGCTCTTAATATCCCTAATGAAGTAATTTTTGGGAGGTTCTCTTATCAACAAAATTCCAACCACAAAGTTCATCATGAAAATATTTTAAAATTTCAAAAATATCATCCCGTCTTACACATTTTCTAATTACAAAGTTAGGTCCTATGTAGAAAATATTTTCATTGGTCCATGAATATCTAGCACTATGTTTGATTATGTATCTTTTTTCTTTTAATGTGAAGCAGGTTGGTAAATTTTCTAAAGTTAAATAAATTTCTAGCTCAGAAAACAACAGAGTTTTAATTGATATAGTAAACAAATGTTCATATGGAAAAGTGTCAGTGACTAGAACAATCTCACCAAGATTATTAAGGCGTAGGAGAAAGTTGGCCACTTCATTTTCCCTTCCAAGTTGATCTATGATGGTGACCTTAAACTCCCACAACAATAATAATGGCCATATTTTTACTTTACCAATAATAATAAGTTTTTTTATCAATTACTTATTGATAGTATGGTTTGTATGGATAAAGACCTCAAAACCCGTTATATAATTTCGAAATATAATAATGACAATTGTCAAAATCTACCTTTTAGTCATAGTATAATTAATTTCAATGGTGGATATATTTTGACTAATGAAATAGATAGAATGGGTCTTAATATTCTCTTGTTTACATAATATTGATGATTCTGCATTTTAAGATGCATCTATCGAGATATGAAATAGAAAAGGAAAGTTAGGTCCTCTGAGTATTAGTGTTGTAAATAATTTATCTGTAAGTTTCTACAAGGAAATGTGGCAATTGGCATTCCAATAGAATTCAACATCTTTATCCAGTAACTTAAACAATGGCATGGATATTCTACTAAAATTTTCTATAAATTGATGATAACAACCTTAATATCCTGGAAGCCTTCTCACATCTCAATGATTTGATGGTATTGGTAATTTTATATTGACTTTAACTTTAGTTGGACGTAATGTTATCCCTGCAAAAGATACATGATGTCCTGTTGCAATCCCTTCCATTATCAGCATATAAAATTACTCATTCCTAAGAGCTAAGTTAGGTTTTACACATCTTATCAAATCGTTTTCTAATTTAATTAAAGCTTCATCAAAATAATTTCCATATATCAAAAATTCTTCCATGTATACTTTCACACATTCATGTATCATATCAGCAAAGATAGCTAATATTTCCCTTTGAAATGTAGTTGGTGCATTGCACAAAGCAAGGGGTAAGACCTTATAAGAAAGTGTCCCATAGAGACATATGAAAGTTATTTTGTCTTGATATTCTAGAGTTACCTTAATTTGACTGTAGCCCCTAAATACATATAAGAAAGAGAAATATATTTGTTAGCTACTATATCTAGGACTTAATTAATAAATAGTAGGGGGAAATGATATTTTAAGGTTGCCTTGTTTAAATCTCTATTGTCTACACAAATTTTTCCATTTACCATTTTTTTGTAGGAAACACAAGTAAGGGAGAGTCTGATCAAGTAATATAATGGAGTTAGGATAGATTAAATATACTTTTAGTATCTTTTGAAGTTATTCTCTCACTATTTACTTTAGCATTAGATTCATTCTTCATTGTAGTTTTCTGCTAGGTCTAGCATTTTCTTTTGCATAGATATATCTATGTGTGTATCTAGGCAGATACCTTGCATATTAGTATAGTCCTAAGGGAAGTCTCTAGAATATCTTGTTGGTAATTTATTTAATTGATCCTCTTAACATGCTTCTTAATTAGCATTGATATTGAAATACTTCCTAGGATTAGTTTTAGTAATCTTACTATGAGAAATTGTTATTGAATTCATAGGAAAGGTGTTTTGAAATAAATATTGCAAGGAATTCATCGTACAATTTTCCTAAAAACTTTGTTCTAAAAGATTATTTGTAGCAATCTATTGAGTTGTTTCTAATTTTCCTACAATATCAAAATTCGAGATGAAATTATTAAGTAAATTCTCATTTGTTTCTTCTTGAAAATCGATTGCTTGAGTAATAAATAAAATAGGTTGAATTTCTTCAACCTCTCAATATATTTGTTTAAGCCAAGATATTTGTTTTATTTTACCTAAGGATTTAGCAAGGGGATAAAGTGTGACTTGCTTTTATTCATCACCTCATGAAATTTACATAGTACTTGGTTTACAACTAATGACTACATTACAGTAGTAAGGCATGGTCTTTCAATTATTATGGGATGTCCACCTAGATTATATTTAGGTTGAAGAATAAATAAATCTATAGGATATTCACATGAATCTAAGGAGACCATGATATCTTTAATTACACCTTTTGGTTTCACTCTTTATTTATCTGTTAATGCTAAAAGTGTAGGTCAAAGATTATTTATATTCAAAGAGTTCATCATTTCCATCATCATAACATTAATTTTTCTTCTAAATCAATTATAGTAATTGGAATTAAAATACTATTGATAGTAATTGTTACTTTTGGTATACCGGGATCAACATGTTTTTTACTTGCAAATCTAAATGACATTAAGGTAGCTAAATTTCCAAGAACATGAAATATGAGTGGATCATTTCTATTTCTAGCATATTCAAGCATAATTCCCTTATTGTTTTAGCATAAATTGATATTCCTTTGATTGATTTCAATTATCAAATTTCAATTTAAATATTTCTCAATTCATTTAGAAAATCATACTCATGAGGAGTCACTAAATTTTCCAAAATCAACCTCTCCAGATATGGGAGGTGTTTTGGATATTCATGATTTATCCTATTGACTCTTAGTGCTCGTGTGTGTATCTATTGTGCTGATTTTATTAAGAATTTCTCTATTTCTTCTTCTTCTTCCAAAATTGTAGGAGATTCCATTTAAATTACTTAATCCAATCTTAAGTGGATGTCATGAAGAAAAATAATGGAATATGAAAGAGTGGTTTATTATTGATAATTATATGCATATTTCTCCACTTAATTATTTGGATTTGTTGTGATTTGAGCTAGTAATTGAGTTGGTCTTGGTGGTGGTTGGCTAGATGGTAATTGCAATTGTTGTGGTTGGGTTATTTATGGTTGAATAACAAGATATTATCATTGAGTTGACTAGGGATATTGTACAAATGGTGCTTGTAGATATTATTGTGGGTATGGTTATGTTGAGGCCTCAACACCACCCTTCATTTTTTTCTTGAAAATAAAGGGCCCCCGATATAAAATTTTGGAAATATTTCATTGGATTGCTTTTACTTTCCTATTTTTATATTTTTTTTTATTTTTGTAGGTTTTCCTTTTTGATAATCCCATCATATTCATCTCATTGATACCTTTCTTATGATATACAATTTTCCTTATTTCGACTCCTGGATCAAAAGTAATGGCCTTTCGAAGTTTTGTGTTTTTTCATCATTTTGATGAGGTTGCATGACATGTGACAACCTACATAGCATGTTGACATGGGAGCATTGACATGGTAGTACTGACTTGGAAAAAATTACAGGTGTCACGTACACATCATTACCACATGTCACTACTTCCTGACCACATCAGCATCCAAACACATTTTTCCACATGCTACATGGCACTTCCATGTGTCTGCCACATTAGCATTATTTTCCACATTACTACCATGTGGCATATATATGAATATGCCTCGTTAGTAGGTGGGACCCACCATCGAGTTCACATTAATTCTTATATTATCCACTTCCAAATCTGGGAACAATGACTAAAGGTGTTGATGACAATTTTGCATGTCCTAAGATGGAAACTATAATGCCATGTTTCCTATCCAAGGGTGGAACTTTTCCTTTCATGAAATTGGGATTTTTTTGATCCCATGGTCTATCCATTGATGATCTAAGGACATGGAAATTTTACCATCCCAGGATAGGAATTTTCACGTACCGTCACCAGATTCTCAGCATGATTCATTTATAAATCCTAGTGTGGTCTTGGAGGGTGTGATGGTGCAAAGGTTTATTGTGGTGTATATTAACTTCGAATTATTTTATTATTAACGTAATTGGGAATGGACTTTGGTGATATGGGCATGAAAGGTTCCATTGATTTAATTAATTTTATTAAACCTATCACTCCACCTAAGCATACACCTCACCACACTCCACATAAGTACACAAGGATAAAATATGGTTTATCAATACCATACCAGATTTTAACCTGATTTTAGCACAAGGAGTTTAATGGAATGGGTTTCTAAATCTTCAGCCACAGTCCAAGAGGGGATACATATGGTGTTATTATTTATATTTATTTACTCCACATGATCAACCAATTTTCATTCTTTTTTTATTTATGGTTATTCCACATAAGCCTCCACTCAAACGTACCAAGGGACATAGTTTCTTATTGTACTTGGTTTAATCCACTTAGATTTAATGTTGTTTAACATATTTTATTCCTCAAGTTTCATAATTCACATGATGATGGAATATTACCTATATGTTGCTTTTACTATGGTTCCCTACATGTTCACACAATTCATATAACTCACAAAACAATATAAATCCAATGAAATTGATTTCCCCCATACAGGTAGGATATCTATTCTTTATTTTAACCATTCGAAAAAATGCACAATCCATGCGCCAAAATGCACCTAAACTGTTATAGTAACCTATCTTTTGGATGTTGTATATTAGGATAGGAGGAACAAAATCAATCCCATGATTCCTTATTTGAAAGCTTAAATTGAGGATAACAATATGGGATAGATTATTTTAGAAAATTTGTAATCTGAACACTCCAAAAATTCAATGGAAAAGAGGTTATGAAACCATAACAAACTGAGATCCCTATGTAAATTTCTAGGAAAAGTTTAATTCCTAGAGCATCTTGCTTATTTCACCACATTACGATGCTATCTATTGGTGAATATTACAATAGCATAAAATAATTTTGGCTCAAACTTAGGATTTTATTTTTAGTTGAATTGGGCTTTTCTTAGAATGATTAGTTTTGATTCTTTTAATATCTAAGTTTTTGTTTGGGTTTTTAATAATAATTTTTTTGATATTATTGCGATTTTGGAAGGAAGTTACCAATTGGAGTCTCAAGATTTGTGTATTGGAGTTTCAGATGAAAAAAAGGATTCTTCATCTCCCAAAAATGATAAAAATAAATATTCATGAAGCTACCATGAAAAATACTTCTATTTCTAAAATAGAACTATATGATTATAAATAAGAGGTCTATAGAATGAATGGGGGTTCAAATTTTCTTAAAGGAAGAAGGAATTTTCACTTTTTTAGAGAGGTATCTTGGTGGAAATTGGCTTTCTATTGAACTAGATCAAATAAGATATGTTATATCTTGAACAAATTCATGTTATCATGGACTTTCTTTAAATCTTTTATACTTTGAAAAGCTCATAATCAGACCTTCGAACTATGTACACTTTTTTTTGAGTTGATGGTTTGTTGATGGCCTTCATTCATATTTGATTTTGATTCAATATTTATACTTAGTAAGTGTCTATGATATGATTTTAGCATTGTTGTTATCTTCATGTCAGTTTAATTTATGCTTTTTTAGACTAGTGGAAAGATGACTTTTCATGGTGGGTTGGATTAAGATCATAATTGAATAATGAATTCAAGTGGTCTTGGATATGTTAGTTGATAACTGATTAGCAGCCTAATTATATGCTTTTCTTTGTTTTAATTATTATTGTGTCAAGTAAACTTTTCCATGATTAAATGGCATATCTAATCTTAAATTCACTTAATAGTATTTCAGTGTAAGGATGTGCTTGTGAGGATTTGATAGTTGTTTATTAGATAACAAAATATGCATATTTTCCTCAATGATTGCAAACCATATGAAATTATTCTATGATTTACTAAATATTATAACCATGTGTTGGAAAATACTGAGAAGGGGAGGGTGAATCAGTATTCCTTAGCAATTAGAACTTTTAAATCTTTTCAGAGCATTAGTTAATCTTCAATTATCATTAATGTTTATGCAGTAACAACAATGAATAAAATAACACAGGAGGCACAAAAATTTTAGGTTGAAAACCCCCTCTGAGTCAAAAAACACTGAACACTTTTCTAAAAATTCTTTAATCTTCAACTCCAATTGAAAAGAAAGCACCAACTTCATAGAATCTAGAAAAACATTCTTCTCCATCTCCCACTGGATGGATGCTCCAATGCCCGAGATTCTTTAGCAGTCAACTAAACGAATGCCCCAACACCCAATGAGCTACAAATCACCCTAGCACCACCCTACCACCCTGAAGTTTTCACAGGCTTGAACCTGTTGGTGACTTCATGCACCAGCCTAGCACCACCCTCCCACCTTATAGAAGAATAAAAGAAGAATGGACTCCCATACCAGGGAATATGGTCCAATTTACAATGATATAGAATGATGTAGAAGAAGAAGACACACTAAACCATAACCCCAACTATGACACAACCACCTATTGATGATCCTAGACCTCCCGACACTTCCTCTTCAACTCTTGGCAGATAGAAACTTGTACAACTTTTACAATGATTGTTATGAAACAAGCTTACAAAAAGATAGAAAAGAGAGATCCACGCCTTATAATTCAGCCTCTTCGAGGGGGAAACCTCCTTTACATTACATAAATGAGAAATTCTTGGATGATTCAATTGACAAAACATCCTTTCTATATATAGGAGTCTAAGGAGTCACAATATAACCCAACTGACATAACAATAATAATATAAAGCCACAAAAATAAAAATAGAGGGATTCCATGGGGCACAGTAATAACAATATGGGGACAATAGGGGCACAACAATATTAATAAGGGATACAACTAAATAGTAATGGGGTAATCACTAGTATTATAGGGACCCAACATGCCCCTCTTCTTCAAAAAGGTGTTGTCCTCAACGCTTCAGTAGTTCTGGATTCTTCTGTATAAAATTCTCATCCTCCCATGTGGAATCTTCATCAGATAAGTTCTTCCACTTGATAAGATACTCCGAAATTGATCGATTTCGTAACTGGCGAGTTCTTGTTTCTGAGGCTGCTTCTGGTTCCAATATAATTTTTCCTTCCTCATCAATTTTTGGCAATATTTTTTGAACTGGGAACTTGTCGCCTATAACCGTCTTTAAACATGAAACATGGAAAACTGGGTGCAATCGAGAAGCTGCAGGAAGCTCCAATTTGTATGTCATAGTACCAATCTTTTGCAACACCTTGTATGGACCATAATACTTTGGTGATAATTTATTATCCTTCTTAGCTTGCTTGAGGGACATTTGCTTATATGGTTGTAGCCGTAGGAATACCCAATCACCTACATCAAAACTTCTATCGCTGCGATGTTGATCTGCCTGTTGTTTCATTCTATTCTATGCCAACATGAGGTTATCCTTTAAGAGTTGGAGGAAATGTTGTTGATGTTCGATGTGATGTTCCACTGCTTGAATCTTAGAATTTTCTCTTAAATATGATGTTATGGATGGTTGTTGTGGGGAAAAATGCCTATGCAGGACGATCCTATCCACCTAAGGTGTGACAATGCCTTAGCAACAAATAGAGACAGCTATTCTAGTATTCTTCCTTTATGAATTAAGAATGAAGAGAGATGGATGGACTAACCGGTGTCTTCCGTTTGTCCCTCGATCCGGTTTCTCTTCTCTTGGAGAGTTTCCAGCTACTTGCCTTCTCGCTCGCCCAGCTTCAATAGGTTTCTGCAAGATCACAAGAAGAGAACACTACACAAGACATGGATTCATATTCATAACTAGTTCAGGATTAGAAATAAACTAAACATACCAATGCAATCATACATCAAAAATACATCAGTATATAGGAGAAACCAAGATAGCTTTATTGATGAATAACAAGGTTCAGGAAGAGATACAACCCAGAGGGCTCCAATCCAGCATCTCCTTCCCAGCAAATGGAATTCCTATCTTCACCCCCTTCAAAGCATTAAGCACCCAATGATTCCAATCTCAAACCAACAGCAATTCTTTGCAATAACAAAATTCCAGCCCCCAAATCTCATGGAGGAGAGATCCATATATAGATGTTTGGAGAGAGGATGAGTCAGCTTGAGATCTGACTAGTGTCCTCTCCCTCTGTCAGTTCTTGATTCCACTTGGAGGTTCTTGCTTCCACTTGGAGATTTGGAACCTCTTACTCATCACCAGTCGAATTCCCTGAGGCAAGTGTCATTGAGGAAGATTTTGGAAGCTTCCTGGGTTCTGACACCTTGTGGAATGAACTTACCACATGTCAACTCTCGCTCAGCGTAGGTAGCCAGTGTTGCCTTTGACATTCAATGCAGGTAGCCAGTGTTGGCTTTGACATTCAGCGCAAACAACTAGTGGAGCCACTGAAATGATCCTGAATTGACTTGTTTTTGAGCAGTTTCTGGTGGAGAACTTTTGTGAATTGCTGTGGTTTGTTAGCCTTGTTCCTCTAGGGGTAGGAACAACATGTTTAGGGACTTTGGATCCCTTAGATTATGGACATTTCATGCTCAATGTTGTAGGGCACAAAAATGTCTATAACAGTTGCCCCCTAAAGTATGAGGCCATTTATCGGGTGAAATGCTTTATCAGGGGGATCCGAAGTTCATCCAATGCTGGGAGGAGACCTGTAATAAGATACAATACAATACATTATTTTTCATACTGCTTTCATGATCTAGCTGAGGCGGGAATTCCCATGCTCAGCTTTATAAATTCATTTTTCTGTACATAGAACAAACAATCGTCTGATGGTAGACTGATAATTTTGATGAAATTATCATCCTTTGAGTAGGATGATTATCTGCTGCAATGATGTACATGTCAATGTCTTTATCTTTC
The DNA here is from genome assembly GCA_031772625.1 of Pinus tabuliformis. NCBI lineage: Eukaryota > Viridiplantae > Streptophyta > Pinopsida > Pinales > Pinaceae > Pinus > Pinus tabuliformis. Next base: position 1,215,103,910 of record CM062816.1, read on the forward strand.
CTGAATATATATCGCAGCCCGGATGGATGGAACTAGATCCGGGGTCTTCAAACTCGTTCGATCTTCACTCTAAGTACAAGTCGATCCATGTGAGAAATGTTCTGAAGTCGAACATGGAAAGACATCGCTTGATTACCGGTCAATGAGGTAAACCGTTAACAAGCGCGAGAGGAATCACCGATAATGATAATGACCCTCAAGGTACTGCAGTACAATTCACGTGGTGTGAATAAAGGACTTGGCGTCGAACACCACGCAAAATCTTTCGGTCGAAGGTCATTGATGTATACCTATCGCCGGAAGTGAGAAACTTGCCATTGAGGCATGCAAGCTTCAAAGTACTGGAGGGGTTGTTCCTAGATCAACTTCTTAGATAATGAGCTGATATCGACAAGAAGCGATCCGTCAAAGGAGGGCCTTAATGAATCCCACATCAGTGACACGGAACGGAGCTAATGATTTTGATGGAGGTGAAAATGATCTGTGACATATGATTCAGGGTGGCGGTCACGAAAGGATGAAGGATAATGTATGGCAGTGGATGGGACACGGTTGACCTTTCTGAACGACTTCTCTTGAACATATGGCGACACTGATGCGATGGATTGGTAGCATTACCCCAAATATGGATGGTATGGCGAGACCATGGATGTGACCGGTGAATGAAACAACCCAACCCGATTGTGGTACGGAGGAAAAGTGTCATGTTCAAGAGCGACTTGCTACCATCAAAGTTTTCTTGAGTTTCTCCCAATTTTTCCCCAGTCATTGCTGACCAGTACCTCTTTATTTTTGTCAAGCTTGAGGAGGATAACATATGCTTGTTCTATAACCTGCCCTTCGGGCAAGCCCATCGCTATGTTTTAGCGAGCCTAGCGATAGTGAAACTCGTTCTCGTCTAAAGACAAGTTTGTCACTATTTAATGATTTTAACGAGTCTAACGACAAGGATAACTCGGTCCTTTTCATTTTTAGAGAGTCTGAAAAGGTACATAAAGTTAACTCCAAAATTGCTTTTTCGTCATCTAATCCCTTTAGTCCGAAAAAGTATAAAACAATACAGAAGGGATGAGTTTTCGATAGTTTTAACGAGCCGAACAAAACAAGCGCTCGATCTTTTTGTGCAATAATCCCTCAGGTCCAAAAAGATTAAAATCTAGAGGAGGGATAGCACTTCCTGTCCCTTTAACGAGCTGGAAGGCCAACGACTCGGCAATCTTTTCATATTTTACGAGTCAGTTGAAAAGAGCTTAAAGAAGACTCGTCTTTTGAGGAACGAGTGATAAACAGGGTTAGCAGCTGATTCCAGGTACAGGTTGGAATTTTCCAATCACGACAATGTCACAAGGATGGCTAGGTGAAATCACTCTTCGCAGCTGTCCCTCAAAATGGGTAAACAAACATATGGAGGTGAACGATTGGCGAATGGAAAAGTGGAGGTGACGGGCAAACACGACCAAGGCTTTAATGGCTGATAAGGTTACATTCACAGTGGTTATTTACCAGGTAGTGGTTCATTTTTTATTTTAAAATGAGCTTAAATGCTGGTGGAAACACTTGCTCATTGCTTATGTTTATTTTTTAACGAGCATGAAGTCCGCGTTAAAACTGCTCGGATATTGCGTTTATTTTTTAACGAGCATGAACTGTGTGCTAAAACTGCTCGATTAACCCAGTCATATGATAAGAGTGTCTCATTAAGATTCTATTTTTTATGGAGCTTCATCTTACAAAGCTATGCCCCGCATCCTTTCTTTATGCAAGTTAGGAAACGGCTAACCCAAAAAACAGATAAATAACCGCTCTTTGCTTGCACTCCAAAAGGTTTGCATGCCCCCAGGTATAAAGTATGATTTCAAGGTTACCTCTACTTCTTTTCCGTCAAAACAATTGTTTTAACGAGAGAGGCTTACCTCTTTCAGGTTACCCAAAGATTGTCTCGTTAATCTTTCAAACAAAACACTTCCTCGGCAATGTCTACCGAAATAGACGAAGGTGAGCGACGATGCCCGCCAACTCACATAACTTTGACAAAAGAATCTTATTCTAGAATAACCCTCTTCCAGCATGGGCAGGGTACAGACTAGTCATATTCTCCTGCGGAAACCTACCTTATACCCAAAGTTTTCCTGCCAAAGCAGACCAGGACGCATGCCCCCTGGGTTCCAGTCATATCCTCCCGGATTACTCGCGCTCATCAGGAGGACGGACCGTGGGTTGAGACACTTCTTGCGTGAATAGACCATTTAGGGATGGTACATGACTATTTGCGATGCGTGATCCGGGAAATGAAAGTTGGTCCACGAGCTTGACCACTCTTCCTTCATGCGGAAAACACATTACTCTAAAGAGTGAGGAGACGATGGCTCCCATGCAATAGATATAGTCTCGTCCAAGGAGTAGGTTATAATCCAAGGGTCTTCATTTGAACGGTCTTCCCTTTCAGTGTTACGGGCACATTGGGGAGTATCCCTAAAGGTCGACTGGTTCCTTTATCAAAGCCGGATAGATTTCTCATTTCAGGCAAAAGCGCTGGCGAACCAAGCGCTTTCCAAGCAATAGAGGAAAGGATACTCACAGATGCCCCCTCATCAATGATAGTGCCAGCCATTACCATTCTGTATATTTGAACGATAATTCTGAATGGTATGCTTGCTGGCAACCAGGGTCTGCCTAGTTGGTTCCAGCTGAACGAGACAACTAGGTTGCTTGGTGGTGGGATCGAATAGACGGTCGGGTATGACTCTGACGAAGTTCCTTCCTGCGATAAAGGAATGGGCAAATTGCCCCCTTGTTCATCGGAGTCTGTGTTGATGAAGAGAATTTGGACGGTGTCGTCTTTATTCTCCTCTGTGGAAGTGGTCTCCCTTGCATATGACACATGGCGATTTAGGCCTAGTCAGTGCTGTGTGTGGATTTTTGTCAGACGACACTTGTTTGCCCCCAGTCGCTTTTGGCTCTTTCTTCTTCTTCTCTTTCTTCTTCTTTTCCTTCTTCTCCTTAGGAACTTGGTTTTTTGTTTTACCAGTTCCGTCAAGCGAAGAGAAAGGAGGAGAGGAAGAATTAGATGAAGTAGAAGGCTGGTGGGCAACTCTGGTCTGGTCTAACTGTTGACTCGACTGTTCAAGAATAGTGGTGGTTTGAACGAAATTGGTTGAAAAGAGCCAGACCGGCAGGCCAATTGTCAGTCCTGGAAGCGACAATGTGGCCATATGGGGCGCACCAACATCTCCCCAAGAGGAGAAGGGACTAGGATTTCCACCAAGGGGAATTCCTTGGTTGGTGTGCTCCATTTTTCAACCTAAAGATCAACGCAGGAATAAAGGGTGATTGTTCCATTCCTTTATCGCAGGAAGGAACTTCGTCAGAGTCATACCCGGCCGTCTATTCGGTCCCACCACCAAGCAACCTAGTTGTCTCGTTCGACTGGAACCAACTAGGCAGACCGCGGTTGCCAGCAAGCATACCATTCAGAATTATCAATAAACGCAAGATCCGAGCAGTTTTAACGCGGACTTCATGCTCGTTAAAAAATAAACATAAGAAATGAGCAAGTGTTTCCACCAGCGTTTAAGATCATTTTAAAATAAAAAATGAACCACTACCCGGTAAATAACCACTGTGAATGTAACCTTATCAGCCATTAAAGCCTTGGTCGTGTTTGCCCGTCACCTACACTTTTCCATTGGCCGATCGTTCACCTCCATATGTTTGTTTACCCATTTTGAGGGACAGCTGTGAAGAGTGATTTCACCTAGCCATCCTTGTGACACTATCGTGATTGGAAAATTCCAACCTGTACCTGGAATCAGCTGCTAACCCTGTTTATCACTCATTCCTCAAAAGACGAGTCTTCTTTAAGCTCTTTTCAACTAACTCGTAAAATATGAAAAGATTGTCGAGTCCTTGGCCTTCCAGCTCGTTAAAGGGACATAAAGTGCTATCCCTCCTCTAGATTTTCATCTTTTTGGACCTAAGGGATTATTGCACAAAAAGATCGAGCGCTTGTTTTGTTCGGCTCGTTAAAACTATCGAAAACTCATCCCTTCTGTATTGTTTTATACTTTTTCGGACTAAAGGGATTAGATGACGAAAAAGGAATTTTGGAGTTAACTTTATGTACCTTTTCAGACTCTCTAAAAATGAAAAGGACCGAGTTATCCTTGTCGTTAGACTCGTTAAAATGATTAAATAGCGACAAACTTGTCTTTAGACGAGAACGAGTTTCACTATTGCTAGGCTCGTTAAAACATAGCGATGGGCTTGCCCGAAGGGCAGGTTATAGAACAAGCATATGTTATCCTCCTCAAGCTTGACAAAAATAAAGAGGTACTGGTCAGCAATGACTGGGGAAAAATTGGGAGAAACTCAAGAAAACTTTGATGGTAGCAAGTCGCTCTTGAACATGACACTTTTCCTCCGTACCACAATCGGGTTGGGTTGTTTCATTCACCGGTCACATCCATGGTCTCGCCATACCATCCATATTTGGGGTAATGCTACCAATCCATCGCATCAGTGTCACAATATGTTCAAGAGAAGTCGTTCAGAAAGGTCAACCGTGTCCCATCCACTGGCATACATTATCCTTCATCCTTTCATGACCGCCACCCTGAATCATATGTCACAGATCGTTTTCACCTCCATCAAAATCATTAGCTCCATTCCGTGTCACTGATGTGGGATTCATTAAGGCCCTCCTTTGACGGATCGCTTCTTGTCGACATCAGCTCATTATCCAAGAAGTTGATCTAGGAAAAACCCCTCCAGTACTTTGAAGCTTGCATGCCTCAATGGCAAGTTTCTCACTTCCGGCGACAGGTATACATCAATGACCTTCGACCAAAATATTTTGCGTGGTGTTCGACGCCAAGTCCTTTATTCACACCACGTGAATTGTACTACAGTACCTTGAGGGTCATTATCATTATCGGTGATTCCTCTCGCGCTTGTTAACGGTTTACCTCATTGACCAGTAATCAAGCGATGTCTTTCCATGTTCGACTTCAGAACATTTCTCACATGGATCGACTTGTACTTAGAGTGAAGATCGAACGTGTTTGAAGACCCTTGATCTAGTTCCATCCATCCGGGCTGCGATATATATTCAGGAAAGATAAAGACATTGACATGTACATCATTGCAGCAGATAATCATCCTACTCAAAGGATGATAATTTCATCAAAATTATCAGTCTACCATCAGACGATTGTCTGTTCTATGTACATAAAAATGAATTTATAAAGCTGAGCATGGGAATGCCCGCCTCAGCTAGATCGTGAAAGCAGTATGAAAAATAATGTATTGTATTGTATCTTATTACAGGTCTCCTCCCAGCATTGGATGAACTTCGGATCCCCCTGATAAAGAATTTCACCCGATAAACGGCCTCATACTTTAGGGGGCAATTGTTATAGACATTTTTGTGCCTTACAGCATTGAGCATGAAATGTCCATAATCTAAGGGATCCAAAGTCCCTAAACATGTTGTTCCTACACCTAGAGGAACAAGGCTAACAAACCACAGCAATTCACAAAAGTTCTCCACCAGAAACTGCTCAAAAACAAGTCAATTCAGGATCATTTCAGTGGCTCCACTAGCTGTTTGCGCTGAATGTCAAAGCCAACACTGGCTACCTGTGTTGAATGTCAAAGGCAACACTGGCTACCTACGCTGAGCGAGAGTTGACATGTGGCAAGTTCATTCCACAAGGTGTCACAGGAAGCTTCCAAAATCTTCCTCAATGACACTTGCCTCAGGGAATTCGACTGGTGATGAGTAAGAGGTTCCAAATCTCCAAGTGGAAGCAATAACCTCCAAGTGGAATCAAGAACTGACAGAGGGAGAGGACACTAGTCAGATCTCAAGCTGACTCATCCTCTCTCCAAACATCTATATATGGATCTCTCCTCCATGAGATCTAGAGGCTGGAATTTTGTTATTGCAAAGAATTGTTGTTGGTTTGAGATTGGAATCATTGGGTGCTTAATGCTTAGAAGGGGGTGAAGATAGGAATTCCATTTGCTGGGAAGGAGATGCTAGATTTTAGCCCTCTGGGTTGTATCTCTTCCTGAACCTTGTTATTCATCAATAAAGCTATCTTGGTTTCTCCTATATACTGATGTATCTTTGATGTATGATTGCATTAGTATGTTTAGTTTATTTCTAATCCTGAACTAGTTATGAATATGAATCCATGTCTTGTGTAGTGTTCTCTTCTTGTGATCTTGCAGAAACCTCTTGAAGCTGGGCGAGCGAGAAGGCAAGTAGCTGGGAACTCTCCAAGAGAAGAGAAACCGGATTGAAGGACAAACGGAAGACACCGGTTAGTCCATCCATCTCTCTTCATTCTTAATTCATAAAGGAAGAATACTAGAATAGTTGTCTCTGTTTGTTGCTAAGGCACTGTGACACCTTAGGTGGATAGGATCGTCCTGCATAGGCATTTTTCCCCACAACAAATTGGCGACTCCACTGGGGACTTATCGTTCAAATATACATAATGGTAATGGCTGGCACTATCATTGATGAGGGGGCATCTGTGAGTATCCTTTCCTCTATTGCTTGGAAAGCGCTTGGTTCGCCAGCGCTTTTGCCTGAAATGAGAAATCTATCAGGCTTTGATAAAGGAACCAGTCAACCTTTAGGGATCCTCCCCAATGTGCCCGTAACAATGAAAGGTAATATCGTTCAAATGAACGTGATGGTCGTTCAAGGACCCTTGGATTATAACCTACTCCTTGGACGAGACTATATACCCCTCAGTTACCAGCTCAACTAGCTTTCCTTATTCAAGTGAAAGCCCTCAACAAAACTGTTCATCGAACAATTATTGATGAAGGGGCATCTACGTGTATTATGTCGATGAGTTGCTGGAAAAATTTAGGCTCACCACCCTTGTCGAGATCGTCAACGATGTTAAAAGCATTTGATGGACGATCATACACTCCATACGGGATTTTAAGTAACTTGCAAGTTGAACTAGGGGGCAAAACAGTAGGAATTGATGTTGAAGTAATTGATGGAAACCTCGATTACAACATCCTACTAGGAAGGTCTTGGATATATGCCATGGTCGCAGTTGTGTCAACCTACTTCAGGAAGATTGCATTTCCCTTTCAAGGAGGAATTACAGTCGTCGACCAACAAACTTTCCTCCCCGACAGTTCACAAGTTACGGGAAGCATTCCAATTATCCATGGAAGCAATCATTCGCTTCAAAATATTGGAGTAGGTCTCCTAAAAGACCCTGCCTTAATGGGTAATTTTTCCCTACCAGCTGCAAGTAATCTGGCGGAAGTGGCCACAGTGGAAACCTACAATATGAAATCTTCTATACCTAATGGATTCGGAAGATTCCTACACATTTTGTCAGTGTGGATCATCGCCCTAATAGAAATACTGTAAATACAGTGGGATCCAAGGACGGTTCTAATCTGATGTCAACCTCGCTAAAAAATGAAACAAGGAGTCATGAGGATAGTTCTTTTACTGTGTCAACTGTTATAGACATTTTTGTGCCTTGCATCACTGAGCATGAAATGTTAATAATCAAGGGATCCAAAGTCCCTTAACATGTTGTTCCTACCCCTAGAGGAACAAGGCCAAGTAACCACAGCAATTCACAAAAGTTCTCCACCTGAAAACACTCAAAACAAGGCAATTCTGGATCATGTCAACTGCTCAACTGAGCATCTGCGCTGAATGTCAACTGCTCCACTGCCTACCTGCGTTGAATGTCAACTACAAAGAAGGCTACCCGCGCTGGGCGAGTTTGGACATGTGGCAGAGTCATTCCTCAAGGTGTCAATGCCCAGGAAGCTTCCAAAATGACACTTGGATCAGGGAATTCGACTGGTGATGAGTAAGAGGTTCCAAATCTCCAAGTGGAAGCAAGAACCTCCAAGTGGACTCAAGAACTGAAGTGGGAGAGGACACTAGTCAGTTTTATACCAGCCTAAAGCTGACTCATCCTCTCTCCAAAACTCCTATATATAGATCTCTCTCCATGAGGTCAAGAGAGGCTGGAATTTAGTATTTGCAAAGAATTGTTGTTGGTTTGTGGCTAGAAACATTGGGTGTGTTATGCTTTGAAGGGAGCTAAAGAAGGAATTCCATTCTGCTGGGAAGGAGATGCTGGGTTGGAGCCCTATGGGTTGTATCTCTTCCTGAACCCTGTTACTTTCAATAAAGCTATCTTGATTCTTTCCTATATGCTGGTGTATTTTGTGTAATTGCATTAGTATATTTTATTTACCTCTAATCCTGAATCATTTATGAATATGTATATTTGCCTTTGTATTGTGTCCTTCTCTTGTTGCAAGTAGCTGTTCTCTTGTCACAGGTAGCTGTTCTCTTGTGATCTCGTGGGATTCAAGTAAGCTGTTCTCTTGATCAAGCGAGGAGGCAAGTAGCTGTGGACACACAAAGAGAAGAGGATCTAGTTCGAGGGACAACCGGAAGATAACGGTAAGTCTGCCGATCTCCTCTCTTTTATATTTCATAAAGGAAGAAATCATGATAGATGTATTCGTTTGTTGCTAAGGCACTGTCACACCTTAGGTGGATAGGATCGTCCTAAATAGGCATTTTTCCCCACAAAAAATTGGCGACTCCACTGGGGAAGAACTTGTTTATTCATTTCATTTGTGTTTCCATCATTTGTTTATCTCATAGACTTGACAGCAACTCTTGAACTGCATCTTTCCCGGATGCAAAGTAAAAGTTGTTGCTTTGATCCAATATGTTGGACTTGTCTATGATTTAAACTAGATCCACAAATGATTTGATTGATCCTTGTGATAGTCTTTAGTACCTTATCAAAGCATCCCTCTGTTTATACCTTGCTTTTGTTTCTGATTTGGCCTGAAACAGTTGATTTTTGAGCATTTTGTGACCCAGAAACCAAGAGAAACGAGAGTTTCTCTCTTCAGCGCAGGCACTGTGAAGGCAGTCTGCATTTCAACGCAGGTCCCGAAGGGGCTACCTGCGCTGAATGTCAAACTGACAGTGTTGGACCTGCGCTGAACCAGTGTGGCCTTGTGCAGCTGGGGTTCTTTGTCCTTTTTTGCCTTGTTTTGATCTCTGTTTTTGCAGCCTTTAACCAGCATAGGTGCTAGTCTGATAACCCTTTTCTTTGCCTGAATTCCGCCCCAATTTTTGTACAAAAAGATTGTGAATGTTTTTATGTGTTTGTGGCATCATTTACAGTCTTCCTTTGCATGAGTAAAGTAGTCTTTCTGTAGCCTTTGATTCAGATCTGATTGAAAGTGATCTTAGAAGAGAGTTCATTGGCTGTTTGTTCAGATTGATTATAGTTTTACTTTTGCTTATTGGTTTGAATTTGTCTCTTTCAAAGTATCAAAACAAGTATTTATTTCGAAAATCGCAAAGTGATTGTAATCTCTTCTACCCTTGTTGATTTCAAAGAAAGTGAACTTGTTTATTTTGATCATTGTAAAAGCAAATTCAAAGTTGTGGAAAAAGCTTTCTTTGTAGGCATTTATACTAAGAAAGTGAAAACAAACACCTGCATTGTGCATTTTGCATGTTGGATTTAGGGAAAGTGCATTAGAGTGTGCTGATTGCTCTTTGAGAAAAGATAGTCGCTCTCTTTTCCCTTAGTAGCTAGGATTTTCAAAGTTGAAAGATTGTAAAGCTTGCTTATCATCTTAGACTGCATTTAGGAATTTGTATCATACATCTCGTGGTGAACCTTGAAAGGAAAACTTTAAAAAGATCAACATAAAATAAACTGAATGAACCTAACAACGCTTTGTAACATAACGCACAACATAGAGGTCTAGGCTAGAGACGTGTTCCGGCGTCGTTAAGCCTAGTGACTGTCGATCTCTAAGAAGGTGGGTGATTCCTCCTGAGAGACGGTAGCGCTAGTACGGATTTGTGCTCCCACGTACCGTCGCGTATATATTGGGAGACCCCTATAGGCATATATCTTTTATCCTTAGGAAGCCGTGTCGGCCGCCCTACTGATCGCAATGCAGTGAACACAACATTCACGAAGATCGACCACCCGTACCGTAAAACGTATTCTGTGGTTTTGCGAAAAGTTTGGCACACCCTCTGCCTAGATCTCCAAAGTAGTTCCTTTTGGCCTTTTTCAGACTCTATAACAGAAAAAGTCCATCCGAGCATTTGTCACTTCGGGCTCGTTAAAACATCGAAGGAGACTAGAGTCATCTTTAGCTTTTTCTCGACTCTTTAAAACTGAAAAAGCAAGTTGTGTCTAATAAGCGTTGTTAACAATTTATTTTAAACGGAACAATCACCCTTTAATCCTGCGTTGATCTTTAGGTTGAAAAGATGGAGCACACCAACCAAGGAGTTCCCTTGGGTGGAAATCCTAGTCCCTTCTCCTCTTGGGGAGATGTTGGTGCGCCCCACATGGCCACATTGTCGCTTCCAGGATTGACAATTGGCCTACCAGTTTGGCTCTTTTCGACCAATGTCATTCAGAATACCACCACTCCTGAACAGTCGAGTCAACGGTTAGATCAGACAAGAGTTGCCTCCCAGCCTTCCACTTCATCTTCCTCCCCTCCTTCCTCTTCGCTTGACGGAACTGGTCGATCAAAAAATCAAGTTCCTAAGGAGAAGAAGGAGAAGAAGAAGAAGGAAAAGAAGAAGAAGGAGCCTAAGGCGACTGGGGGCAAACAAGTGTCATCTAACAAAAATCCACACACCGCACTCGTAAGGCCTAAATCGCCATGCGTCATATGCAGGGGAGACCACTTCCATAGAGATTGTCCCTGTATCCCACGGATACTAAGAGACTGGTCCCCCCGTTTGCACAATTCGGGAGCATCGACCTCTGATAGCCATGTCGACTGCTCACCGTCAACTAGTGGGAGTGAAGCTCCAGGACAAAATGGGAGAGTTAAATTTCCCTGCAGACTGTGTGAAGGCGATCACGCCATCCACCATTGTCCCTTCTTAGACGAGGAGAAAAGAGTTCTGGAAGATCGCCCGATTTTACGAGCGAATCTTCCTCCTGGATATCAAAGACTCCTGCCAAGTCCCTCACTAGTTGAGAATCCGGCTGAGCCACTTAGATGGTCAGTCGAAGCACCTATCATTGAAGAAGAACTGTCTGGATCCATGCCTGATGAAAGTCAAAAGGTTGATACGGCAGTTGACCTGGTTTTGCCTTCAGAGGCTCGATCTTCGAATGACACCATCACAGAGGAGAATAAAGACGACACCGTCCAAGTTTTCTTCATCAGCACTGACTCTGATGATCAAGGGGGAAATGCCACCATTCCTTTGTCGCAGGAAGGAAGTTCATCAGAGCGCTATCCGGTCGTATATTCGGTCCCACCACCAAGAAACCTGGTTGTGTCCTTTGATTGGAACCAACTAGGCAGACCCCGGTTGCCAGCCAGTGTACCATTCAGAATTATTTGTCAAATATACAGAATGGTAATGGCTGGCACTATCATTGATGAGGGGGCATCTGTGAGTATCCTTTCCTCTATTGCTTGGAGAGCGCTTGGTGCGCCAGCACTCTTACCTGAGATGAGAAATCTATCAGGTTTTGATAAAGGAACCAGTCGACCTTTAGGGATCCTCCCCAATGTGCCTATAACATTGAAAGGGAAGACCGGTCAAATGAACGTGATGGTCGTTCAAGGACCCTTGGATTATAACCTACTCCTTGGACGAGACTATATATATTGCATGGGAGCTGTAGTCTCCTCACTCTTTAGAGTAATGTGTTTTCCGCATGAAGGAAGAATGGTCAAGCTCGTGGACCAACTTTCGTTTCCCGGATCACACATCGCAAATAGTCATGTGCCATCCCTAAATGGTCTATTCATTCAAGAAGTGTCTCAACCCACGGTCCGTCCTCCTGATGAGCGCGAGTAATCTGGGAGGATATGACTGGAACCCAGGGGGCATGCATCCTGGCCTGCTTCAGCAGGGAAACTTTTGGGTATAGGGTAGGTTTCCGCGGGAGAATATGACTAGTCCGTACCCCGTCCGTGGATGGAAGAGGGGTTGTTCTAGAATAGGATTATTTTGTCAAAGTTACGTGTTTGACAATAGTCATTCACCCTTGTCTATTTCGGTAGACATTGCCGAGGAAGTGTTTTGTTTGAAAGATTAACGAGACAATCTTTGGGTAACCTGAAAGAGGTAAGCCTCTCTCGATTAAAACAAATGTTTTGGCGGAGGGTAAGTAGAGGTAACCTTGAAACTCTGTTTTATACCTGGGGGCATGCAAACCTTTTGGAGTGCAAGCAAAGAGCGGTTATTTATCTGTTTTTTGGATTAGTCGTTTCTGAACTTGCATAAAGAAAGGAGAGTGAGCATAGCTTTGGTAAGGCGAAAGCTCTATAAAAAATGGGATCTTTCATGAGACACTCTTATCAAAAGATTGGGTAATCAAGCAGTTTTAGCATAAAGTTCATGCTCGTTAAAAAATAAACACAAGATCCGAGCAGTTTTAACGCGGTCTTCATGCTCGTTAAAAAATAAATAAAAGCAGTGAGCAATGTTTCCTCCAGAGTTTAAGCTCATTTTTATCTAAAAAATGAACCTATCCCGGTAAATAACCGTTGTGATCGTAAATTTATCAGCCATAAAAGCCTTGGTCGTGTTTGCACCTGCCACCTCCACTTGTCATTTGGCCGATCGTTCACCTCCATATGATTGTTTACCCATTTTGAGGAAAAGCTGCGAAGAGTGATTTCACCTAGCCATCCTTGTGACACTGCCGTGATTGGAAAATTCCAACCTGTACCTGGAATCAGTTGCTATCCCTGTTTATCACTCGTTCCTCAAAAGACGAGTCTTCTTTAAGCTCTTTTCATCTGACTCGTAAAATATGAAAAGATTGCCGAGTTTTAGCCTTCCAGCTCGTTAAAAGGACAATAAGAGCTATCCCTCCTCTAGATTTTAATCTTTTTGGACCTGAGGGATTATTGCACAAAAAGATCGAGCGCTTGTTTTATTCAGCTCGTTAAAGTTATCGAAAACTCATCCCTTTTGTATTGTTTTATACTTTTTCGACTTAAGGGATTAGATGACGAAAAAGGACTTTTGGAGTTAACTTTATGTACCTTTTTAGACTCTCTAAAAATGAAAAGGACCGAGTTATCCTTGTCGTTAGACTCGTTAAAATGATTAAATAGCGACAAACTTGTCTTTAGACGAGAACAAGTTTCACTATCGCTAGGCTCGTTAAAACATAGCGATGGGCTTGCCCGAAGGGCAGGTTATAGAACAAGCATATGTTATCCTCCTCAAGCTTGACAAAAATAAAGAGGTATTGGTCAGCAATGACTGGGGAAAAATTGGGAAAGATCAAGAAAACTTTGATGGTAGCAGGTCGCTCTTGAACATGACACTTTTCCTCCATACCACAATCGGGTTGGGTTGTTTCATTCACCGGTCACATCACCATGGTCTTGCCATACCATCCATATTTGGGGTAATGCTACCAATCCATCGCATCAGTGTCGCCATATGTTCAAGAGAAGTCATTCAGAAAGAGTCAACCAGGTCCCATCCACTGCCATACATTATCCTTCATCCATTCATGACTGCCACCCTGAATCATATGTCACAGATTGTTTTCACCTCCATTAAAATCATTAGCTCCGTTCCGTGTCACTGATGTGGGATTCATTAAGGCCCTCCTTGACGGGTCGCTCCTTGTCGACATCAGCTCATTATCCAAGGAGTTGATCTAGGAACAACCCCTTCAGTACTTTGAAGCTTGCATGCCTCAATGGCAAGTTTCTCACTTCCGGCGACAGGTATACATCAATGACCTTCGACCAGAAGATTTTGCGTGGTGTTCGACGCCAAGTCCTTTATTCACACCACGTGAATTGTACTGCAGTAGCTTGAGGGTCATTTTCATTATCGGTGATTCCTCTCGCGCTTGTTAACGGTTTACATCATTGACGGTAATCAAGCGATGTCTTTCCATGTTCGACTTCAGCGCAATTCTTACATGGATCGACTTGTACTTAGAGTGAAGATCGAACGAGTTTGAAGACCCCGGATCTAGTTTCATCCATCCGGGCTGCGATATATATTCAGGAAAAATAAAGACATTTGACATGTACATCACTGCAGCAGATGATCATCCTACTTAAAGGATGATAATTTTCACCAAAATTATCAGTCTACTATCAGACGATCGTCTGTTCTATGTACAAAAATGAATTTATAAAGCTGAGCATGGGAATGCCTGCCTCAGCTAGATCATGAAAGCAATATGAATCATAATGTATTGTATTGTATTTTATTACAGGTCTCCTCCCAGCAGATGGATGAACTTCGGACCCTCCTGGATAAAGCATTTCACCCGATAAATGGCCTCATACTTTAGGGGGCAACTGTTATAGACATTTTTGTGCATTGCATCACTGAGCATGAAATGTCAATAATAAAGGGATCCAAAGTCCCTAAACATGTTGTTCCTACCCCTAGAGGAACAAGGCCAAGTAACCACAGCAATTCACAAACGTTCTCCACCTGAAAACACTCAAAACAAGGCAATTCTGGATCATGTCAACTGCTCAACTGAGCATCTGCGCTGAATGTCAACTGCTCCACTGTCTACCTGCGTTGAATGTCAACTGCAAAGAAGGCTACCTGCACTGGGCGAGTTTGGACATGTGGCAGAGTCATTCCTCAAGGTGTCAATGCCCATGAAGCTTCCAAAATGACACTTGGATCAGGGAATTCGACTGGTGATGAGTAAGAGGTTCCAAATCTCCAAGTGGAAGCAAGAACCTCCAAGTGGACTCAAGAACTGAAGTGGGAGAGGACACTAGTCAGTTTTATACCAGCCTAAAGCTGACTCATCCTCTCTCCAAAACTCCTATATATAGATCTCTCTCCATGAGGTCAAGAGAGGCTGGAATTTAGTATTTGCAAAGAATTGTTGTTGGTTTGTGGCTAGAAACATTGGGTGTGTTATGCTTTGAAGGGAGCTGAAGAAGGAATTCCATTCTGCTGGGAAGGAGATGCTGGGTTGGAGCCCTATGGGTTGTATCTCTTCCTGAACCCTGTTACTTTCAATAAAGCTATCTTGATTCTTTCCTATATGCTGGTGTATTTTGTGTAATTGCATTAGTATATTTGATTTACCTCTAATCCTGAATCATTTATGAATATGTATATTTGCCTTTGTATTGTGTCCTTCTCTTGTTGCAAGTAGCTGTTCTCTTGTCACAGGTAGTTGTTCTCTTGTGATCTCGTGGGATTCAAGTAAGCTGTTCTCTTGATCAAGCGAGGAGGCAAGTAGCTGTGGACACACAAAGAGAAGAGGATCTAGTTCGAGGGACAACCGGAAGATAACGGTAAGTCTGCCAATCTCCTCTCTTTCATATTTCATAAAGGAAGAAATCATGATAGTTGTATTCGTTTGTTGCTAAGGCGCTGTCACACCTTAGGTCGATAGGATCGTCCTAAATAGGCATTTTTCCCCACAACATCAACCTTATTAAAAAATGAAACAATCTCCTTTCCAAATCTCAAAGGTAAACCTTCATTCCAACCACCAAGTTGAATGCAATGAAGCTTGGGGGGCATGCACCTCGATTTGTGTTGTTATGCTGGGGGCATGCAAACTTATCATCAAGCCGTTTTAGCACACAGTTCATGCTCGTTAAAAAATAAACGCAAGATCCGAGCAGTTTTAGCACATAGTTCATGCTCGTTAAAAAATAAACATAAGACCGAGCAAATGTTTCCACCCGCGTTTAAGCTCGTTAAAAAATGAACTATCCCGGTAAATAACCACAGTGAATGTAATATCATTAGCCATTAAAGCCTTGGTCGTGTTTGCACCGTCACCTCCACTTTTCCATTGGCCGATCGTTCACCTCCATATGATTGTTTACCCATTTTGAGGAACAGCTGTGAAGAGTGATTTCACTAGCCATCCTTGTGACACTGCCGTGATTGGAAAATTCCAAGCCCTACCTGGAATCAACTGCTAACCCTTTTCATCACTCGTTCCTCAAAAGACGAGTCTTCTTTAAGCTCTTTTCATCTGACTCGTAAAATATGAAAAGATTGCCGAGTTTTGGCCTTCCAGCTCGTTAAAGCGACCGGAAAAGCTATCCCTCCTCTAGATTTTAATCTTTTTGGACCTGAGGGATTATTGCACAAAAAGATCGAGTGCTTGTTTTGTTTGGCTCATTAAAACTATCGAAAACTCATCCCTTTTGTATTGTTTTATACTTTTTTGGACTTAAGGGATTAGATGACGAAAAAGGACTTTCGGAGTTGACTTTACGTACCTTTTCAGACTCTCTAAAAATGAAAAGGACCGAGTTATATTTGTCGTTAGACTCGTTAAAAGCATTAAATAGCGACAAACTTGTCTTTAGGCGAGAACGAGTTTCACTATCGCTAGGCTCGTTAAAACATAGAGATGGGCTTGCCCGAAGGGCAAGTTATAGAACAAGCATATGTTATCCTCCTCAAGCTTGACAAAAATAAAGAGGTACTGGTCAGCAATGACTGGGGAAAAATTGGGAGAAACTCAAGAAAACTTTGATGGTAGCAAGTCGCTCTTGAACATGACACTTTTCCTCCGTACCACAGTCGGGTTGGGTTGTTTCATTCACCGGTCACATCACCATGGTCTCGCCATACCATCCATATTTGGGGTAATGCTACCGATCCATCGCATAAGTGTCGCCATATGTTCAAGAGAAGTCGTTCAGAAAAGTCAACCGTGTCCCATCCACTGCCATACATTATCCTTCATCCTTTCATGACCGCCACCCTGAATCATATATCATCAGATCGTTTTCACCTCCATCAAAATCATTTACTCCGTTCCGTGTCACTGATGTGGGATTCATTAAGGCCCTCCTTTGACGGATCACTTCTTGTCGACATCAGCTCATTATCCAAGAAGTTGATCTAGGAACAACCCCTTCAGTACTTTGAAGCTTGCATGCCTCAATGGCAAGCTTCTCACTTCCGACGACAGGTATACATCAATGACCTTCGACCGAAAGATTTTGCATGGTGTTCGATGTCAAGTCCTTTATTCACACCACGTGAATTGTACTGCAGTACCTTGAGGGTCATTATCATTATCGGTGATTCCTCTCGCGCTTGTTAACAGTTTACCTCATTGACCGGTAATCAAGCGATGTCTTTCCATGTTCGACTTCAGAACATTTCTCACATGGATCGACTTGTACTTAGAGTGAAGATCGAACGAGTTTGAAGACCTCAGATCTAGTTTCATCCATCCGGGTTGCGATATATATTCAGGAAAAATAAAAACATTGACATGTACATCATTGCAGCAGATAATCATCCTACCCAAAGGATGATAATTTCATCAAAATTATCAGTCTACCATCAGACGATTGTCTGTTCTATGTACAGAAAAATGAATTTATAAAGCTGAGCATGGGAATGCCCACCTCAGCTAGATCATGAAAGCAGTATGAAAAATAATGTATTGTATTGTATCTTATTACAGGTCTCCTCCCAGCAATGAATGAACTTCGGATCCTCCTGATAAAGCATTTCACCCGATAAACGGCCTCATACTTTAGGGGGCAACTGTTATAGACATTTTTGTGCCTTGCAGCTATAAGCATGAAATTTCCACAATCTAAGGGATCCAAAGTTCCTAAACATGTTGTTCCTACCCCTAAAGGAACAAGGTCAACAAATTACAGCTTCTCCCAGAAGTTCTCCACCAGAAACTACTCAAAATTGGTCAAAACTAGATCAGTGCACCCTCAACACAGAGGTTTTGACATTCAGCGCAGGTTGTACACATGGGAATTGCGTTTCAGTGCACCTAAATACACTGTGAGGGTGCACTGATCAGGAAAAGACAAGTGGCGGAGACAGTTTGCGAGGTGGATGATCAATGGAATCTTCTAGAAACTTCTCATGGGACACTTGCCTCTCAAAATCGCCCAAGGATGAGTAAGAGATCAATGAGATCTCCAAGTGGCATCAAGAACTATTAGAGAGAAGACACTAATCAAAAACCCAGAGCTAACTCACACCTCTACAAATATCTATATATAGATCTCTCATCCCAGAGATCCAGAGGTTAGAGGCTGGAATTTTGTTATTGCAAAGAATTGTTGTTGGTTTGAGATTGGAATCATTGGGTGCTTAATGCTTTGAAGGGGGTGAAGATAGGAATTCCATTTGCTGGGAAGGAGATGCTGGATTGGAGCCCTCTGGGTTGTATCTCTTCCTGAACCTTGTTATTCATCAATAAAGCTATCTTAGTTTCTCCTATATACTGATGTATTTTTGATATATGATTGCATTAGTATGTTTAGTTCATTTCTAATCCTGAACTAGTTATGAATATGAATCCATGTCTTGTGTAGTGTTCTCTTCTTGTGATCTTGCAGAAACCTCTTGAAGCTGGGCGAGCGAGAAGGCAAGTAGCTGGGAAATCACAAAGAGAAGAGAGACCGGATCGAGGGACAAACGGAAGACACCGGTTAGTCCATCTATCTCTCTTCATTCTTAATTCATAAAGGAAGAATACCAGAATAGCTGTCTCTGTTTGTTGCTAAGGCACTGTCACACCTTAGGTGGATAGGATCGTCCTGCATAGGCATTTTTCCCCACAACAAATTAATTGTTATAGACATTTTTGTGCCTTACAGCATTGAGCATGAAATTTCCATAATCTAAGGGATCCAAAGTCCCTAAACATGTTGTTCCTACCCCTATAGCAACAAGGCTAACAAACCACAGCAATTCACAAAAGTTCTCCACCAGAAACTGCTCAAAAAACAAGTCAATTCAGGATCAATTCAGTGGCTCCACTAGCTGTTTGCGCTGAATGTGAAAGCCAACACTGGCTACCTACGCTGAATGTCAAAGGCAACACTGGCTACCTGCGCTGAGCGAGAGTTGACATGTGCCAAGTTCATTCCACAAGGTGTCAAAACCCCAGGAAGCTTCCAAAATGATACTTGCCTCAGGGAATTCGACTGGTGATGAGTAAGAGGTTCCAAATCTCCAAGTGGAAGCAAGAACCTCCAAGTGGAATCAAGAACTGACAGAGGGAGAGGACACTAGTCAGATCTCAAGCTGACTCATCCTCTCTCCAAACATCTATATATGGATCTCTACTCCATGAGATCTAGAGGCTGGAATTTTGTTATTGAAAAGAATTGTTGTTGGTTTGAGATTGGAATCATTGGGTGCTTAATGCTTTGAAAGGGGGTGAAGATAGGAATTGCATTTTGCTGGGAAGGAGATGCTGGATTGGAGCCCTCTGGGTTGTATCTCTTCCTGAACCTTGTTATTCATCAATAAAGCTATCTTGGTTTCTCCTATATACTGATGTATTTTTGATATATGATTGCATTAGTATGTTTAGTTCATTTCTAATCCTGAACTAGTTATGAATATGAATCCACATCTTGTGTAGTGTTTCTTCTTGTGATCTTGTAGAAACCTCTTGAAGCTGGGTGAGCAAGAAGGCAAGTAGCTGGGAACTCAAAAAGAGAAGAGAGACCGGATCGAGGGACAAATGGAAGACACCGGTTAGTCCATCTATCTCTCTTCATTCTTAATTCATAAAGGAAGAACACTAGAATAGCTGTCTCTGTTTGTTGCTAAGGCACTGTGACACCTTAGGTGGATACGATCGTCCTGCATAGGCATTTTTCCCCACAACAAATTGGCGACTCCGCTGGGGAGATTTGTTTAGTCATTTTATTTGTGTTTCTATCATTGTTTGTTTCATAGACTCAACAGCAACAATTGAATTGCATCTGCTATTCCCGGATGCAAAGTAGACAGTTGTTGCTTTGATCCAATCACTGGAATTTTCTATGATCTGAACAATGGACTCACAAATGATTTGATGATCCTTTGTGATAGATCTTAGTACCCCCTCAAAGCATCCCTTTGATTGCACCTTTCTTGTTGCTTTGATTTAGCCTGAATCAGTAGATTAAATAGCAATTTGTGACCCAGAACCCAGTGAGAAACTCTCGTTTCTCCTTCAGCGCGACAGATGTGAAGAAGTTCTGCATTTCAACGCAGGTCCCGTGAAGGCTACCTGCGCTGAATGTCAAAACCTCTGTGTTGAGGTTGCACTGAACCAGTTTGGCCTTGTGCAACTGGGGTTCTCTGCTCTGTTTTGCCTTGTTTTGATCTCTGATTTTTGCAGCCTGTAACCAGCATAGGTACCAGTCTGATAACTCCTTTTCTCTGCTTGAATTCCGCCTCCTTTTGTACAAAAAGACTGTGAGTTTTTTTATGTGTTTGTGGCATCATTTACAGTTTTCCTTTGCATGAGTGAAATAGTCATCCTGCAGCCCTTGATTCAGATCTGTTGATTGTGATCTTAGGGGAGAGTTCATTGGCTGTTTGCAGTTGATTATACATTTACTCTTTCTTATTGGTTTGAGTTTGTCTCTTTTAAGTGTCGAAACAAGTATTCATTTCGGAAATCGTTAAGTGTTGTAATCTCTTCTACCCTCTCTGATTTCGAAAAAGTAAACTTGTTTGTATTTGTCATTTAAAAGCAAATTCAAAGTTGTACAAAAAGCTTTCTTCGTAGGCATCAATACTAAGAAAGCGGAAAACAAACACCTGCATTGTGCATTTGCATATTGATAGTTTGCATGTCTGATTTAGGAAAAGTGCATTAGAGTGTGCCGATTGCTCTTTGAGGAAAGATGGTGTCTTTCTTTTCCCTTAGTAGCTAGGATTTTCAAAGTTGAAAAGATATAAAGCTTGCTTATCATCTTTAGACTGCATTTAGGAATTGTATCATACATCTCGTGGTGAACCTTGAAAGGCAAACTTCTAAAAAGATCAACCTAAAATAAATTGAATGAACTTAACAACGCTTTGCAACATTACGCACAACATAGAGGTCTAGGCTAGAGACGTGTTCCGGCGTCGTAAAGCCTGGTGACTGTCGATCTCGTGGATGGTGGGTGATTCCTCTGAGGGACGATAGCGCCAGTATGGATTGTGCTCCCACGTACTGTCGCGTATATATTGGGAGACCCCTATAGGCATAAAACCTTTATCCTTAGGAAGCCGTGTCGGCCGCCCTACTGATCGCAATGCACTGAACACAGCATTCAGGAAGATCGACCACCCGTACCCTAAAAAGTATTCTGCGGTTTTGCAAAAATTTTGGCACACCCTCTGCCTAGAACTCCAGAGCAGTTCCTTTTGGCCTTTTTCAGACTCTATAACAGAAAAAGTCCATCCGAGCATTTGTCACTTCGGGCTCGTTAAAACATCGAAGGAGACTAGAGTCATCTTTTTCTTTTTCTCGACTCTTTAAAATTGAAAAAGCAGGTTGTGTCTAAGCGTCGTTAAAATTTATTTTAAACGGAATAATCATCACCATCCCCTCATTGATCTTCGAAGTTAGTCTCTTTTCATCGTAAGTTCTTGTAGAATCGCTAGAAAATCTTTTGGATAGACTAAATATGTCTGAACAACCGTCGACATCCAGGACTGTGTCATCCGACACAGCAGTGGCACAGCCTCCTACTGCTACTCCAACGATGTTCAATGGTATACCATCTGTCCCGGCAAGTTATCAACAACAAGCTGGGGTCCCATCAGGGACTGCTTCGACGACATGGTTAGTTCCTATTTCTTCATCCGGATTATCATCTGGTATTTCTTATGTTGAAACTCAACAAATTGATCCAATGTGTCTTCAAAGGCCAATCTGCCCTTTAAGTACTGGATTGACACCATATGGAGGGCAATATGCCTTTTCATTGTTCCCTCCCAGAGAACAACCATATGGGAGTTTACAACAAAGTTCAGGTCAAACTGGAATTACATCCAGCGGTTGGGTACCAATACTGCCTCAGTAACCAAGGGTTGTATATTCAATGCAACCAGTCCACCCTGTGTCGAATATTCCCACTATACCTACTATGGTGACTGCGTCGCAAGTACAAGCGCTACCTGTTGTATGTCAACCCCAAGTTTCTCAGGTTGCAATACAACAACCTCTTGTCTCAATGACTCAATCACAACCTCAGGTTAGTGCCTCCTTATCTGGAGCGACTCAGGATCAAACAAGTATTGTGACTCCTCATCTTGGTCAATCATCCAGTATTGGTCAACAGCAAATGGTTCAACAACCAGAGCTGGTTCAAACTCAACAACCCCCATTCCAGCAATCATATCGAGGACCTGAGCAACAAGTCTTTGTAAGTAATGGGCAATCGCATTTCCAAAGCAGTAATCAACAACCATATTATAATGGTTATGCCCATCAACCTTGTCAAAGTTGCCAGCATCAAATACATTATGCTGGTATGCAAAGACCCACTGCTCAGGCGATTCCATCTTATCCGGGGTATGCTTCGCCTAACCTGAATCAACAGTTTCCCTTTGTAGCAACTCTAGAATTACCAGATCTAAACCGGCTGACGAATGATCCAATTGCTTATGCCCCTTGGTGGCCAGCGATTCCGCATAAACTTCCGTCAGATATTCCTAAATTTAATGGAAATCCGGGTGAAGATCCGTCGAATCACGTGATGACATTTCATCTGTGGTGTTCATCAAACACCCTAAATGATGATTCGATAAGGCTTCACCTTTTTTAGAGGATGTTAACGGGTCCAGCGGCAAAATGGTATATTGAATTGCCTAGAGCTTCGTTTGACAACTTCAGTACCTTAGCCACGACTTTCTTAACCCATTTTCAATTACCGATAAGGTATGAAACGGGAACGGAACTCCTAACCAACTTCAAACAGACAACGGCCACTCACATATCTGATCATATACATGAGTGTCGACGTCGTCGTAGGATGGTGAAAACGTACGTTCCCGATCAGCTATTAGCTGAATGGTTTATCAAATCCTTACTTCCTACAATCACGGAAGATGTGGCAAAGGGGGGATTCGTAACAGAAGAGCAAGTCATCGCTCGTGCGCAATATCTAGACTTGGTCTATACTCAGTCTGGCACGCTCTACGACAAAATACCTGACACCCCTAGACCGTAATTCTCAATTCCTCCTCCTCCTAAATCAAATAATGACTCTCATGCCATCGATGGCGTGATTGGCACGACAGACATGAAATCGACAAAGGCTACATCTAAAAGGGCCCGTAAGATTTCCAGTCAAAATGCAAATGAGGAACTTCTTGCCTCGGAAGTAAATGCCGTGTCGACCGACAAAGGCAAACAACTAAAGCAACCGGGGGGCAAGAAGAAACAGAAAGGGAGAAAAAGGAAACCCCCTGCGGGGTGTCATATATGCGATGAGGATCATTGGACGAGAGATTGTCCACATACAGCTGAAGTTAAGAAACTCTTTAAGAGTTCAAAACCCTCAGCAGTATTGACTGATCCGTTTCCAAACCCAGGAACCAAACTGGTTGCTAATCAAAATACTTCCCGATCCCAAGTGCTTATGTTGTCTGTCTCAAAGCAGCAAAATGATGCTTTGACAAGGAATAAAGATTACGGGAATCCACAGCTGTCGAATAACAAGGCTAATGAACAACCTAGTAGTTCGACGACAACTTTGACCGAAGTTGTGCCACCCATCATTCCTGAACCAATGATAAAGTCACCAAAGGGAGGAGTACACAAATCGACATTTAATCCTCGTGCCAAAGTAGCACAGAATTATAATATAGTAGAGGACCTAGCCCAATCACCATCCGCTATGTCGACACTTGAGGTACCGCAAAATTGCCTCTACCAAGAGCAAGCTTTATTATCAGCAATAGGTGGGATTGGCCCAAGGGATTCCAATCTTGTGGCCTTTGATCATAAAGGATATGACCCTCAGTTACCAGCTCAACTAGCTTTCCTTATTCAAGTGAAAGCCCTCAACAAAACTGTTCATCGAACAATTATTGATGAGGGGGCATCTACGTGTATTATGTCGATGAGTTGCTGGAAGAATTTAGGCTCACCACCCTTGTCGAGATCGTCAACGACGTTAAAAGCATTTGATGGATGATCATACACTCCATATGGGATTTTAAGTAACTTGCAAGTTGAACTAGGGGGCAAAACAGTAGGAATTGATGTTGAAGTAATTGATGGAAACCTCGATTACAACATCCTACTGGGAAGGCCCTGGATATATGCCATGGCTGCAGTTGTGTCGACCTACTTCAGGAAGATTGCATTTCCCTTTCAAGGAGGAATTACAGTCGTCGACCAACAAACCTTCCTCCCCAATAGTTCACAAGTTACGGGAAGCATTCCAATGATCCATGGAAGCAATCATTCGCTTCAAGATATTTAAGTAGGTCTCCTAAAAGACCCTGCCTTAATGGGTACTTTTGCCCTACCGCCTGCAAGTAATTTGGCGGAAGTGGCCACAGTGGAAACCTACAATATGAAATCTTCTATATCTAATGGATTCGGAAGATTCCTAAACATTTTGTCAGCGTGGATCATCGCCATGATAGAAATACTGTAAATACAGTGGCTCCGAGGACGGTTCTAATCTCGTGTCAACCTCGTTAAAAAATGAAACAAGGAGTCATGAGGATAGTTCTTTTATTGTGTCAACGTCATTAAAAAATGAAAACAATCCCCTTTCCAAATCTCAAAGGTAAACCTTCATTCCAACCACCAAGTTGAATGCAATGAAGCTTGGGGGGCATGCACCTCGATTTGCGTTGTTATGTTGGGGGCATGCAAACTTATCTTCGAGCAGTTTTAGCACACAGTTCATGCTCGTTAAAAAATAAACGCAAGATCCGAGCAGTTTTAATGCGGACTTCATGCTCGTTAAAAAATAAACATAACCAATGAGCAAGTGTTTCCACCAGCATTTAAACTCATTTTAAAATAAAAAATGAACCACTACCCGGTAAATGACCACTGTGAATGTAACCTTATCAGCCATTAAAGCCTTGGTCGTGTTTGCACCGTCACCTCCACTTTTCCATTGGCCGATCGTTCACCTCCATATGTTTGTTTACCCATTTTGAGCAACAGCTGCGAAGAGTGATTTCACTAGCCATCCATGTGACACTGCCGTGATTGGAAAATTCCAACCTGTACCTGGAATCAGCTGCTAACCCTGTTTATCACTCGTTCCTCAAAAGACGAGTCTTCTTTAAGCTCTTTTCAACTGACTCGTAAAATATGAAAAGATTGCCGAGTCCTTGGCCTTCTAGCTCGTTAAAGGGACAGGAAGTGTTATCCCTCCTCTATATTTTAATCTTTTTGGACCTGGGGGATTATTGCACAAAAATATCGAGCGCTTGTTTTATTCGGCTCGTTAAAACTATCGAAAACTCATCCCTTCTGTATTGTTTTATACTTTTTCGAACTAAAGGGATTAGATGACGAAAAAGGAATTTTGGAGTTAACTTTATGTACCTTTTCAGACTCTCTAAAAATGAAAAGGACCGAGTTATCCTTGTCGTTAGACTCGTTAAAATGATTAAATAGCGACAAACTTGTCTTTAGACGAGAACGAGTTTCACTATCGCTAGGCTCGTTAAAACATAGCGATGGGCTTGCCCGAAGGGCAGGTTATAGAACAAGCATATGTTATCCTCCTCAAGCTTGACAAAAATAAAGAGGTACTAGTCAGCAATGACTGGGGAAAAATTGGGAGAAACTCAAGAAAACTTTGATGGTAGCAAGTCGCTCTTGAACATGACACTTTTCCTCCGTACCACAATCGGGTTGGGTTGTTTCATTCACCGGTCACATCCATGGTCTCGCCATACCATCCATATTTGGGGAAATGCTACCAATCCATCGCATCAGTGTCGCCATATGTTCAAGAGAAGTCGTTCAGAAAAGTCAACCGTGTCCCATCCACTGCCATACATTATCCTTCATCCTTTCATGACCGCCACCCTGAATCATATGTCACAGATCGTTTTCACCTCCATCAAAATCATTAGCTCCGTTCCGTGTCACTGATGTGGGATTCATTAAGGCCCTCCTTTGACGGATCGCTTCTTGTCGACATCAGCTCATTATCCAAGAAGTTGATCTAGGAACAACCCCCTCAATACTTTGAAGCTTGCATGCCTCAATGGCAGGTTTCTCACTTCCGGCGACAGGTATACATCAATGACCTTTGACCGAAAGATTTTGCGTGGTGTTCGACGCCAAGTCCTTTATTCACACCACGTGAATTGTACTACAGTACCTTGAGGGTCATTATCATTATCGGTGATTCCTCTCGCGCTTGTTAACGGTTTACCTCATTGACCAGTAATCAAGCGATGTCTTTCCATGTTCGACTTCAGAACATTTCTCACATGGATCGACTTGTACTTAGAGTGAAGATCGAACGAGTTTGAAGACCCCGGATGTAGTTTCATCCATCCGGGCTGCGATATATATTTAGGAAAGATAAAGACATTGACATGTACATCATTGCAGCAGATGATCATCCTACTCAAAGGATGATAATTTCATCAAAGTTATCAGTCTACCATCAGACGATTGTCTGTTCTATGTACAGAAAAATGAATTTATAAAGTTGAGCATGGGAATGCCCGCCTCAGCTAGATCATGAAAGCAGTATGAAAAATAATGTATTGTATTGTATCTTATTACAGGTCTCCTGCCAACATTGGATGAACTTCGGATCCCCCTGATAAAGCATTTCACCCGATAAACGGCCTCATACTTTAGGGGGAAACTGTTATAGACATTTTTGTGCCTTACAGCATTGAGCATGAAATGTCCATAATCTAAGGGATCCAAAGTCCCTAAACATGTTGTTCCTACCCCTAGAGGAACAAGGCTAACAAACCACAGCAATTCACAAAAGTTCTCCACCAGAAACTGCTCAAAAAACAAGTCAATTCAGGATCAATTCAGTGGCTCCACTAGCTGTTTACGTTGAATGTCAAAGCCAACACTGGCTACCTGCACTGAATGTCAAAGGCAACACTGGCTACCTGCACTGAGCGAGAGTTGACATGTGGCAAGTTCATTCCACAAGGTGTCAAAACCCCAGGAAGCTTCCAAAATGATACTTGCCTCAGGGAATTCGACTCGTGATGAGTAAGATGTTCTAAATCTCCAAGTGGAAGCAAGAACCTCCAAGTGGAATCAAGAACTGACAGAGGGAGAGGACACTAGTCAGATCTCAAGATAGCTTTATTGATGAATAACAAGGTTCAGGAAGAGATACAACCTAGAGGGCTCCAATCCAGCATCTCCTTCCCAGCAAATGGAATTCCTATCTTCACCCCCTTCAAAGCATTAGGCACCCAATGATTCCAATCTCAAACCAACAGCAATTCTTTGCAATCACAAAATTCCAGCCTCTAGATCTCATGGAGGAGAGATCCATATATAGATGTTTGGAGAGAGGATGAGTCAGCTTGAGATCTGACTAGTGTCCTCTCCCTCTGTCAGTTCTTGATTCCACTTGGAGGTTCTTGCTTCCACTTGGAGATTTGGAACCCCTTACTCATCACTAGTCGAATTCCCTGAGGCAAGTGTCACCGGGATAGTTCATTTTTTAATGAGGTTGACACGAGATTAGAACCGTCCTCGGAGCCCACTGTATTTACAATATTTCTATTAGGGCGATGATCCACGCTGACAAAATGTTTAGGAATCTTCTAAATCCATTAGATATAGAAGATTTCATATTGTAGGTTTCCACTGTGGCCACTTCCGCCAGATTACTTGCAGGCGGTAGGGCAAAAGTACCCATTAAGGCAGGGTCTTTTAGGAGACCTACTCCAATATTTTGAAGCGAATGATTGCTTCCATGGATCATTGGAATGCTTCCCGTAACTTGCGAACTGTCAGGGAGGAAAGTTTGTTGGTCGACGACTGTAATTACGCCTTGAAAGGGAAATGCAATCTTCCTGAAGTAGGTCGACACAACTGCGGCCATGGCATATATCCAAGGCCTTCCCAGTAGGATGTTGTAATCGAGGTTTCCATCAATTACTTCAACATCAATTCCTACTGTTTTGCCCCCTAGTTCAACTTGCAAGTTATTTAAAATCCCGTATGGAGTGTATGATCGTCCATCAAATGCTTTTAACGTCGTTGACGATCTCGACAAGGGTGGTGAGCCTAAATTCTTCCAGCAACTCATCGACATAATACACGTAGATGCCCCCTCATCAATAATTGTTCGATGAACAGTTTTGTTGAGGGCTTTCACTTGAATAAGGAAAGCTAGTTGAGCTGGTAACTGAGGGTCATATCCTTTATGATCAAAGGCCACAAGATTTGAGTCCATTGGGTCAATTTCACCTATTGCTGATAATAAAGCTTGCTCTTGGGAGAGGAAATTTTGCGGTACCTCAAGCGTCAACATAGCGGACGGTGATTGGGCCAGGTCCTCTATTATATTATAATTCTGTGCTATTTTTGCACGAGGATTAAATGTCGACTTTTACACTACTCCCTTTGGCGACTTTATCATTTGTTCAGGAATGGTGGGTGGCACAACTTTGGTCAAAGTTGTTGTCGAACTACTAGGTTGTTCATTAGCCTTGTTATTCGACACCTGTGGATTCTCGTAATCTTTATTCCTTGCCAAAGCATCATTTTGCTGCTTTGAGATAGACAACATAAGCACTTGGGATCGGGAAGCATTTTGATTAGCAACCAGTTTGGTACCCGGGCTTGGAAACAGATCAGTCAATACTGCTGAGGTTTTTGAACTCTTAAAGAGTTTCTTAACTTCAGCTATATGTGGACAATCTCTCGTCCAATGATATTCATCGCATATATGACACCCTGTAGGGGGTTTCCTTTTTCTCCCTTTCTTTTTCTTCTTGCCCCCTGGTTGCTTCAGTTGTTTGCCCTTGTCGGTCGACACGGCATTTAATTCCGAGGCAAGAAGTTCCTCATTTACATTTTGACTGGAAATCTTACGGGCCCTTTTAGATGTAGCCTTTGTTGATTTCTTGTATGTCGTGCCAATCACGCCATCGATGGCATGAGAGTCATTGTTTGATTTAGGAGGAGGAGGAATTGAGAATTTCGGTCTAGGGGCGTTAGGTATTTTGTCGTAGAGCGTGCCAGACTGAGTATAGACCAAGTCCAGATATTGCACACGAGCGATGACTTGCTCTTCCGTTACGACTCCTCCCTTTGCCACATCTTCCGTGATTGTAGGAAGTAAGGATTTGATAAACCATTCAGCTAATAGCTGATCGGGAACGTACGTTTTTACCATCCTACGACGACGTCTCCACTCATGTATATGATCAGATATGTGAGTGGCCGTTGTCTGTTTGAAGTTGGTTAGGAGTTCCGTTCCTGTTTCATACCTTATCGGTAATTGAAAATGGGTTAAGAAAGTCGTGGCTAAGGTACTGAAGTTGTTGAACAAAGCTCTAGGCAATTCAATATACCATTTTGCCGCTGGACCAGTTAACGTCCTCTGAAAAAGGCGAAGCCTAATCGAATCATCGTTTAGGGTGTTTGATGAACACCACAGATGAAATGTCATCACATGATTCGACGGATCTTCACCCGGATTTCCATTATATTTAGGAATATCTGACGAAAGTTTATGCGGAATCGCTGGCCACCAAGGGGCATAAGCAATTGAATCATTCGTCAGCCGGTTTAGATCTGGTAATTCTAGAGTTTCTACAAAGGGAAACTGTTGATTCAGGTTAGGCGAAGCATACCCAGGATAAGATGGAATCGCCTGAGCAGTGGGTCTTTGCATACCAGCATAATGTATTTGATGCTGGCAAATTTGACAAGGTTGATGGGCATAACCATTATAATATGGTTGTTGATAACCGCTTTGGAAATGCGATTGCCCATTACTTACAAAGACTTGTTGCTCAGGTCCTTGATATGATTGCTGGAATGGGGGTTGTTGAGTTTGAACCAGCTATGGTTGTTGAACCATTTGCTGTTGACCAATACTGGATGATTGACCAAGATGAGGAGTCACAGTACTTGTTTGATCCTGAGTCGCTCCAGATAAGGAGACACTAACCTAAGGTTGTGATTGAGTCGTTGAGACAAGAGGCTGTTGTATCGTAACCTGAGGCTGTTGGGGTTGACATACAACAGGTAGCGCTTGTACTTGAGACGCAGTCACCATAGTAGGTATAGTGGGAATATTCGACACAGGGTGGACTGGTTGCATTGAATATACAACCCTTGGTTGCTGAAGCAGTATTGGTACCCAACTGCTGGATGTAATTCCAGTTTGACGTGAACTTTGTTGTAAACTCCCATATGGTTGTTCTCAGGGAGGGAACAATGAAAAGGCATACTGCCCTCCATATGGTGGCAATCCAGTACTTAAAGGGTAGATTGGCCTTTGAAGACACATTGGATCAATTTTTTGAGTTTCAACATAAGAAATACCAGATGATAATCCAGATGAAGAAATAGGAACTAACCATGTCATCGAAACAGTCTCTGGTTGGACTCCGGCTTGTTGTTGACAATTTGTCGGGACAGATGGTATACCAGCAAACATCGTTGGAGTAGCAGCAGGAGGCTCTGCCGCTACTGCGTCGGATGACACAGTCCTGGATGTCGACGGTTGTTCAGACATATTTAGTCTATCCAAAAGATTTTCTAGCGATTCTACAAGAACTTACGATGAAAAGAGACTAACTTCGAAGATCAATGAGGGAATGGTGATGATTATTCCGTTTAAAATAAATTTTAACGACGCTTGGACACAACTTGCTTTTTCAATTTTAAAGAGTCGAGAAAAAGCTAAAGATGACTCTAGTCTCCTTCGATGTTTTAACAAGCCCGAAGTGACAAATGCTCGGATGGACTTTTTTTGTTATAGAGTCTGAAAAAGGCCAAAGGGAACTACTCTGGAGTTCTAGGCAGAGGGTGTGCCAAACTTTTCGCAAAACCGCAGAATACTTTTTAGGGTACGGGCGGTCGATCTTCCTGAATGCTGTGTTCAGTGCATTGCGATCAGTAGGGCGGCCGACACGGCTTCCTAAGGATAAATTTTTTATGCCTATAGGGGTCTCCCAATATATACGCGACGGTACGTGGGAGCACAATCCGTACTGGCGCTATCGTCCCTCAGGAGGAATCACCCACCATCAACGAGATCGACAGTCACCAGGCTTTACGACGCCGGAACACGTCTCTAACCTAGACCTCTATGTTGTGCATTATGTTGCAAAGCGTTGTTAAGTTCATTCAATTTATTTTAGGTTGATCTTTTTAGAAGTTTGCCTTTCAAGGTTCACCACGAGATGTATGATACAATTCCTAAATGCAGTCTAAAGATGATAAGCAAGCTTTATATCTTTTCAACTTTGAAAATCCTAGCTACTAAGGGAAAAGAAAGACACCATCTTTTCTCAAAGAGAAATCAGCACACTCTAATGCACTTTTCCTAAATCAGACATGCAAACTATCAGGATGCAAATGCACAATGCAGGTGTTTGTTTTCCACTTTCTTAGTATTGATGCCTACAAAGAAATCTTTTTGTACAACTTTGAATTTTCTTTTAAACGATGAGTACAAACAAGTTTACTTTTTCGAAATCAGAGAGGGTAGAAGATATTACAACACTTAATGATTTTCGAAATGAATACTTGTTTCGACACTTAAAAGAGACAAACTCAAACAAATAAGCAAGAGTAAATGTATAATCAACTGCAAACAGCGAATGAACTCTCTCCTAAGATCACAATCAACAGATCTGAATCAAGGGCTACAGGATGATTATTTCACTCATGCAAAGGAAAACTGCAAATGATGCCACAAACACATAAAAACACTCACAGTATTTTTGTACAAAAGGAGGCGGAATTTAAGCAGAGAAAAGGAGTTATCAGACTGGTACCTATGCTGGTTACAGGCTGCAAAAATCAGAGATCAAAACAAGGCAAAACAGAGCAGAGAACGCCAGCTGCACAAGGCCAAACTGGTTTAGCGCAACCTCAACACAGGGGTTTTGACATTCAGCGCAGGTAGCCTTCACGGGACCTGCGTTGAAATGCAGAATCCCTTCACAGGGTCTGTGCTGAAGGAGAAACTCTTGTTTCTCACTGGTTCTGGGTCACAGATTGCTATTTAATCTACTGTTTTAGGCCAAATAAAAGCAACAAGCAAGGTCTCATCAAAGGGATGCTTTGAGGGAGTACTAAGATCTATCACAAAGGATCATCAAATCATTTGTGAGTCCATTGTTCAGATCATAGACAAGTCCAGTGATTGGATCAAAGCAGCAACTGTCTACTTTGCATCTGAGAATAGCAGATGGAGTTCGATTGTTGCTGTCGAGTCTATGAAACAAACAATGATAGGAACACAAATAAAATGACTAAACAGATCTCCCCAGCGGAGTCGCCAATTTGTTGTGGGGAAAAATGCCTATGCAGGACGATCCTATCCACCTAAGGTGTGACAGTGCCTTAGCAACAAATAGAGACAGCTATTCTAGTATTCTTCCTTTATGAATTAAGAATGAAGAGAGATGGATCGACTAACCGGTGTCTTCCGTTTGTCCCTCGATCCGGTTTCTCTTCCCTTGGAGAGTTTCCAGCTACTTGCCTTCTCGCTCACCCAGCTTCAAGAGGTTTCTGCAAGATCACAAGAAGAGAACACTACACAAGACATGGATTCATATTCATAACTAGTTCAGGATTAGAAATAAACTAAATATACCAATGCAATCATACATCAAAAATACATCAGTATATAG
This sequence comes from Pinus tabuliformis, assembly GCA_031772625.1. NCBI lineage: Eukaryota > Viridiplantae > Streptophyta > Pinopsida > Pinales > Pinaceae > Pinus > Pinus tabuliformis. The sequence continues at coordinate 1,215,136,536 of CM062816.1, forward strand.
GAGAAACCAAGATAGCTTTATTGATGAATAACAAGGTTCAAGAAGAGATACAACCCAGAGGGCTCCAATCCAGCATCTCCTTCCAGGCAAATGAAATTCCTACCTTCACCCCCTTCAAAGCATTAAGCACCCAATGATTCCAATCTCAAACCAACAGCAATTCTTTGCAATAACAAAATTCCAGCCCCCAGATTTCATGGAGGAGAGATCCATATATAGATGTTTGGAGAGAGGATGAGTCAGCTTGACATCTGACTAGTGTCCTCTCCCTCTGTCAGTTCTTGATTCCACTTGGAGGTTCTTGCTTCCACTTGGAGATTTGGAACCTCTTACTCATCACCAGTCGAATTCCCTGAGGCAAGTGTCATTGAGGAAGATTTTGGAAGCTTCCTGGGTTCTGACACCTTGTGGAATGAACTTGCCACATGTCAACTCTCGCTCAGCGCAGGTAGCCAGTGTTTCCTTTGACATTCAGCGCAGGTAGCCAGTGTTGGCTTTGACATTCAGCGCAAACAGCTAGTGGAGCCACTGAAATGATCCTGAATTGACTTGTTTTTGAGCAGTTTCTGGTGGAGAACTTTTGTGAATTGTTGTGGTTTGTTAGCCTTGTTCCTCTAGGGGTAGGAACAACATGTTTAGGGACTTTGGATCCCTTAGATTATGGACATTTCATGCTCAATGCTATAAGGCACAAAAATGTCTATAACAATGGTGGCTGATATCCATAAAGTGCCATAAATGGGGTCATTTTTGTTGTTGTATGGAAGGAAGTGTTATACCACCATTCAACCAGAGGCAACCATTTGACCCATTGTGTCTGTTTATCAGATACAAAGCAACGAAGATATCCTTCCAAACATTTGTTTACTATCTCAGTTTTCCCATCAGATTGAGGATGATAAGATGAGCTATGAGCTAACTGAGTACCAAGACAAGAAAATGATTCTGTCCAAAAATTTCCAGTGAAAATGGGATCTCTGTCACTTACAATAATCTTTTGGTTTCCATGTAGCTTTTGAATTGTTTCCATAAATGTAGTAGAAACTATACTGGCTTTAAATGGATGTGATAATGCACAAAAGTTTGCATACTTGCTAAGTCTGTCAACTACCACCATGATGACACTCTTTCCCTCAGACTTGGGTAAACTTGTGATAAAATCCATTGAAACCTCCTCCCAATGTTGGATTGGAATGGATAAAGGTTGTAATAGACTGGGTGTCTTAATTGTTTCAACTTTATTTTGTTGGCAAACCAAACATTTCGCGACAAACTTTTGAGTATCTAATTTAAGGCCCTCCCAAAAAATTCCTTCTTAACCCTGTGGTAAGTTTTTAAAAATCCTGAGTGCCCTCCTAAGGGACAAGTGTGCAATTCAATAAGAATCTTTTGTTTTAGCTAGGAATTCTTACATAGGTATAAGTGATCTTTGTACCATAACGAATCATTTTTCCAGCTAAATGTATCAGACGTATTCGAGTCTTGTTGTAACATTCGAATAAGTGCCCACACTTCTTCGTCATTCTTCCATTCCTCCCTTGCTTCATTTATCCAATCTAGTTCGATAATAGAAATGGTGCACAACAATGCTTCCACATCCTCATCCTTTCTTGAGAGTGCATCTGCCACCACATTTTGCTTCCCTTTTTTGTAGATGATTTCAAAGTCATAACCCAACATCTTTGTGACCCACTTTTGTTGCTCTTCAGAGGATAATCTTTGTTCTAAAAAGTATTTAAGGCTATCATGATCAGTTTTTACCTTGAAGTGTCTTCCCATTAGGTAGGGTCGCCATTTCTTAAGTGCATGGAGTATTTCCAACATTTCCTTCTCATAAATAGCTTTGTGTAAAAACTTCCCCTTGATTGGACGACTTCTGAAAGCAATGGGTCTTTCATCTTGCATTAAAACAACACCAATTCCATTTCTTGAATCATCACATTCCACAATAAAGCTTTTTGTGAAATCTGGTGTAGCTAAGACCGGTGCTTGGCACATTGCCCCTTTAAGATGCTCAAAGGCCTTTACTGCTTCTAGAGTCCATGAAAATGCATCTTTCTTCAATAATGCTGTTAGAGGTGCTGCTATTCTCCCATAATTCTTAACAAACTTGTGATAATACCCTATCAACCTGATAAATCCTCACAGATGCTTTATGGATGTGGGGATTTTCCATTCCTTAATGGTTTTAATTTTTATAGGGTCTACCTTAACTCCTTCATGAGATACAATATGACCCAGATATTCCACCTCTTGTACTCCAAAGAAACATTTAGATCTTTTTGCATATAATTGTTTCTCCTCGAATAGTTGTAGCACCCTATCAACATGTTCAACATGATCCTTCCAAGACTTGCTGTAGATTAGTATATCATCAAAAAATACCAACACAAATTTTCTAAGGAATGGTTTGAAAATGGAATTCATCAAACCTTGAAATGTTGAAGGTGCATTGGTAAGGCCAAAAGGCATCACCAAAAATTCATAATGACCCTCATGAGTTCGAAATGTTGTTTTCAGAATGCCTTCAGTCTTCATTCTGATTTGATGATATCCTGAACGAAGATCCAACTTGGTGAAGTAAATTGATCCATGCAATTCATCCAGTAATTCATCAATGATAGGAATGGGAAACTTATCTTTAATAGTGAGCTTGTTGAGCTCCCTATAATCTGGACACATGCGCCATGATCCATCCTTCTTGTGCACCAATACTACTGGAGCATAGAAAGAACTTTCACTCAGTTGAATTATACCAGCCTCTAGCATTTCTGCAACCATACATTCAATTTCACTCTTTTGGGCATAGGGATATCTGTACGGCCTAATGTTTGGAGGAATACTTCTTGGAATCAGATGAATAGCGTGATCATGATCATGAATAGGTGGGAGACCTTTGGGAGTCTCAAATACCTTGGAATGATTGTCCAAGACTTTTTGGAGATCTGGAGAAATAGATTAGTCCAATGTGGAAACATCTAGCGAACATAATTGTGCAATTACACCTCTTTGTTCCCTTTTTAGAAGCTTTGTCATACCATTAGAGCTGATTATCTTTCCTGGTTTCCCTGTAATACCCCTTAATTCAATTTCCTTTCCTTCCAAAAAAAATTCATGAAAAGTTCTTGTAAATTAAAAGCTATTGTACCCAAGGATTGTAGCCATTGGACTCCTAGTACAACATCACCACCTCCCATTGGAATGGAAAGCATTGGGCTAGTCAATACATATTCTCCCATGGATAGCTTGATATTATGGCACTTTCCAGAGAAATTTATTGTTCCTCCATTTGCAACCATCACTTGACACTCTGGTGCTGGATATAAGAAGCAATTCAATTCTTTTGCTACCTTACAATGAATAAAATTGTGGGTACTTCCTGAATCAATCAACACTATTACCTTTTTCTACTTGATTTGTCCTTCTATCTTGATGGTTTGAGGAGTGGTAATTCCCGCCAATGCATTACAAGATATGGTCAGATTCATTTCTTCTTTATCTAGGATTTGTCTTGAAGTATATCCTCTTCTTTTGACCTTCCTTGCTCCTTTTCTTCTTCCTCTTCACAATCTATATAGAATAATTTCTTCTCAGCACACTTATGACCTTTAGAGTATTTGTTATCACAACTGTAACAAAGCCCTGTTACTCTTTTTTCTTTCAATTGTTGTGGTGTCAACCTTATAGGTTGTGGAATACTAGGGGCAACAAAACTTCCATCTTTATATTTGTGAGTGGTATGCTTCCTGGTTGCCATAATTTTGCTTTCCATTTTTCTTGCTAACCTGAATGCCTTCTCTAATGGATCAGGTTCCCAGAGGCGAACATCATGTTGGATATTATCCTTTAAAGTCCCTATGAACACATCAATCCTATGCTCTTCAGGAATATTTTTTACCCTTATGTTCAATTTTTGGAACTCCTCAATGTGCTCTATTATTGAACCCTTTTGTTTTAGACTTATCAATTGGCTAAAAAAAGTGTTGTTTTTTGTATCCTTATACTGTGTTGTCAATTCTTCCATAAAAATTGCCCAACTGATAATTTGTTTACGAGAGCAAAGCCATTGATACCATACAAACTGATTTGGTTCCAAATATAAAGTTGCAATACATACCTTTTTGTGTGTTTTTCACATTATTGAGATCAAAAAATTGCTCCATCTATAATATCCATGTTGCGGGATCCTTGCCATCAAACTTCCTCATATCGATTTTTGGAATATGGTGGGTCTTCGATCCAAAATTACATTCTATGGAATCGTGATTAACATTTCTTTTGTTCTCATCATGAGTTTCCTTTACTACCCTTTCACCATTAGTGACCATTTCTTGTAGCAACTTATTCATATTTATCTTCAATTCTTCCATCTTATCATCCATGCCATCAATTTTAGCGTCCATGCCATTCATCTTAGCTTCCATGCCATCCATCTTAGCTTCTACACTTTTCTTTAAAAAATCCATCTTAGCTTCTACACCTTTCTTTAAACCATCCATCTTAGCTTCTACATCTTTCCTTAAACCATCCATCTTAGATTCTGTTGCTTTTTGTGCAAGTGACACTTGTTGCACTTGGTCTCGTAATTTTGATATATCATGTTTCATTTCTTCCTCTTCTTCATAAGTCGTGCTAGAGCTTTTAGGTTGCTTACTAGGTGTTTTAATTTTCTTTCCTTGGGGCATCAATTACTGATTCAAACTAATTTTTCAAACCAATCTTATGCAAAAATTTAAAAAAAACTACACACCTTTTTTCACTTTGTAGAAGCTTGATATTGAATCTGATGTATCTCTGCAATTTCAGATCATCTAGTTCTGAAATTGCGATCTATAGTATTCCTCTGTGTCCTCTTTCCAATGCCACTAGTGTAATCCAAGTTGGATTCTCCAAGGAAGAATTATGCACAATCTCCCAAGATGACCTGATTATAGACTAGTTCAGTAGAGCAAACTTGTATGACATGCCACGAGTCACTGTTTTGACATTTGGATCTAGAAACGATATACAAGAAACTAAAGTTCATCCTCTTTCTGTACCTTCTTACAAAATTTCAATCTGATGCTCAGAGAGAAATTTATGATGATTTTCCCCAGGTCACCTATTTGGAATGTAATTCAGGAGTCTGCAAAAAGACCAACTTCCTCAGATCATATCTCCACAAATATAGCACGAAAAGCTCTCAAATTCGGACCCAAGATTCAGCGCGATTTTTTCTCAAATGGGTTTTTTTTAGCTTCTAAAACATTGCAGAAAAAGGTTATAGAGAAAATGCCATGACGACCTATTTGGAGCAGCAAAACCCTAAAATCCAAAGCTCTGATACCAAATTTTATGAAACCATCTTACAAAAAGATAGAAAAGAGAGATCCACACCTTAGAATTCAGCCTCTTCGATGGGGAAACCTCCTTTACATTACATAAATGAGCAATTCTTGGATGATTCAAATGACAAGACCTCCTTTCTATATATAGGAGTCTAAGGAATCACAATATAACCCAGCTGACCTAACAATAATAATATAAAGCCACAAAAATAAAAATAGAGGGATTCTATGGGGCACAGTAATAACAATATGGGGACAACAGGGGCACAACAATATTAATAAGGGATACAACTACAATAGTAATGGGGTAATCACTAGTATTATAGGGACCCAATAATGATGCTTTTAAAATGACTCTCTACAATGATACTTTTACAATGATTGTATGCAATGCTTCCCACTTGAAGACTTCATGTTGTGAACTTCTTATTGTTGTTCTGCACCTTGATTGCTTCTCTTATCATGGTAGCCTTTCTCACTCTTCAGAACATTAGATTATATTCTCTTGATGAATATATAATACCTACAAAAAGTCTTCAAAGGAATACCCATGACATGATAATAGAAAAACTTACCTCATCCAATAGAACATATGTCCGTGCTAAACAAAAAAAACAAATTACAATACAAAGAAACTGATGCAATTAAGAGATGAACATGCATATACAGAAGATACTTACTAGTAGCTTACCTCCACTGCATCATTTTGTCGCACCTTGCTCTTTTCTACCCTATAAAGTTTGGTCCTTTGCACCCCTTGACAACACTTGATCTAGTTTTTCTTGCCTTCTAGGAGCATGATATTTAATCTGATCTATCTCTACAATTTCAAATCCCCAACATGTGATATTCAGTCCTGTAGAATCCCTTTGCATATTATTTCCAATGCCATAGGTCTTACCCGATTTTGACTCTTCAAGACAAAGTTATGCCCAGTCTCTCACAATGACCCAATTATGGACTAGTTCAGTAGAACGAACTTGTACGACATAGCACGCGTCACTGTTTCCTCCTTCATCTCTAAAATTGATATACAGAAAAGTGAAGTCTATGCACCGTCTACCACTTTTTAAATAATTCCAATCCTATTCTCTGAGAGAGAGTTATGACAATTTTCCCAAGATCACTTCTTTGAGATGAAATTTGGCAACCTGCAAAAACCCTAACTTCCACAGATCATCACTCCAAACATATAGCGCACCAAGATCTGAAATTCAATCATGACATTCATCAGGATTGTGAATCAAATGGGTTTTAATTTTAGAATCTAAGACTTTGTATAAAGGAAGTTATAGTGAAAATTCCACCATCACTACTTTTGGAGGATATATAAGATTTCTTTTTATAGAGTTGAGATGCGCTTCTATAGAGAATGTTGGAGGGATTTTAGGAGCTTAAAAATTAGTAATTATTGACTATTCAATGACCAAAACCAATTATGAGTGCCATGCCACAACCCCATATGGATTTATCCCACTAACTAAGGTTACTAACTTCAAACATGAATATCTCTCAAACCGTGAAGAATTACTTGGTGTTCCATATATCAACAGAAACATCTCGTCAAGTAGATATATATATATATATATATATATATATATGTATATATATATATATATATATATAGAAGATCCTTGACTCAAAATAGTGTAATTTGTCATGTTAAAATTCCCTTTCAATATCAGGGTAGCCCCTGGTGCTGCTTGGGTTGACATCAATGACAACCTCAAATCATCTTTAGATCAACAATCTCACCCTTTGGCATTAATGGAAACACAAGTAATTGCCTTGTGAAGAGGGCACCTCTTCCTACTACCTTCTCTCCCCCTTTGACATCAATGGCAAAGGGTAACTCCCTCTAACACACAACCATCCTGCGGACCTGTACACACTTCCACTCCCCCTTTATTTTCTGAATAAGGAAAATATAATGAGAACTTGGGAGAATCCCAAGCTTTTGGCGAAGATATTCAAATTGTTTAGATAATCTTCGGCAAAATCACATAACCAATCTTTTGTCGACGCGTTTCGAACAAGCTAAGCTGGGTTGGTTCTTCAACTTGTCCTGACGATGAACCACACTGGTTGGTTCGAAACGCGTCGACAAAAGATTGGTTATGTGATTTTGCCGAAGATTATCTAAACAATGTTATGGATCACAGAAGTCTAAATTCCTTGATATTCAAATTCTTCACAAGATAAATGTTTAGTGAAGATATCAGAAATTTGTTATTTGTAGCAACATATTCAAGTTTGGTATTCTTTTCAGCAACTTGTTCTCTAACAAAATGATATTTTATCGAAATGTGTTTTCTTTTTTATTGCATGACAGGATTCTTGGAGATGCTGATGGCACTGGTGTTATCACAGAAGATGGGAATAGGCTCACTGAATTGTACTTGAAGATCTTGCAAAGTTTGTTTCATCCAAATGACTTGAGTACAAAAGTTGTCAATACAATGTATTCTGCTTCCATTGTAGATAATGAGATTGAGGTTTTCTTTTTGCTCAAACATGATACGGGACAACCACCTAGATAGAATGCTACTCCACTAGTACTCTTATAATCATCAATGCTTCCTACCCAATCTGCATTTTTAAAGGTTTGAATAATGATATTATTTCCCTTGGGATACCACAAGCCATATTCTGTTGTGCCCTTTAGATATCGAAGAATTATTTTGACGATAATAATATGTGATTCTTTTGGTGCTGCTTGGAATCTTGCTACTTGTCCAACTACTTGCATAACATCTGGTCGAGAGGATGTTACATATAGAAGACTACCAATCATAGATTTGTACAACCTCTAATCCACATCCTTAGATGAGTTGTCTATGCTCAATTTGAAACATGTTCCCATCGGAGTAAGGACGAATTTGCAATCTTCCATTTTGAATTTCTTGAGCATTTCCTTGATGTACTTGGCTTGACATATAAATATTCCTTTCTCTTGCTAAGATATTTCAAGCCCTAAGAATTATGTCAACTCACCAAGTAAAGACATCTCGAACTCACTTTGCATCTTTGTAGCAAAGTTCTTACTTAGTCGATCATCATTGCTACCAAATATTATATCATCCACATATACCTCAATGATTGTTAAATTATCCTTATCTATTTGTACGTAAAGATTGTTATCATCAGTACCTTTCTTATACCCTTGTTGACGTAGATATCCATCAACACGAGCATACCATGCTCTGGGATCCTGCTTGAGACCATATAGAGCCTTCTTTAACCTACAAAAATAGTCTTCTTTTTATGATAGTGGAAAACCTTCAGGTTGTTTGATGTAAACTTCTTCTTCTAATTCTCCATTCAAAAATGTTGACTTAACATCCATTTGGTAGACTTTTATTTTTCTTGAGCATGCATAGGCGAGAAACATCCGGATGGATTCCATGATGGCAACTAGTGCAAATGTTTCATCGAAATCAATTCCTTCCACTTGTGCATAGCCTTTGCAAACCAATCTTTCTTTGTTTCTAATAACTTATCCATCTTCATTCAATTTGTTCGTGAATGCCCATTTAGTCCCAATGACATTTTTATCTTTTGGTCATGGAACAAATTCCCAGGTGTTACTCTTCTCAATTTTATCCAATTCTTCATTAATAGCTACTACCCAATGTTCATTCTAGTTGGCTTCCTCAAAACTACTAGGCTCAAATGCTGCTAGAAAAGCAATGTGAGATTGTTGTGATGAATGAAGTTGTCGACCTTTTCTTGTTCCAATTCCTTCATTTATGTAACTAATGATTTCATTTGATGGATGGTTCTTTTGTATCCATTCATTTGTTCTATTTGGAGGACCTTCTTGTTGTTGTTCATGTATATCTTGTTGATCATTATTTACTTCTTCCTGGTTGACAGTTGCTTCTTGTTCTAGAATTTTCTCTGTACCTTTTCAGCCACTGTCTCAAGCTTCAAAGATTCTAGATCCTCATCATTATTCGTTAGAACACTATCTTTGTCAAATGTAACATTTATGATCTCCAACATCTGTTTTCATCTTAGATTATAACATTTATAGGCCTTTATTTTGCATGAGTAACCAAAAAATATACCTTCATTAACACACGATTCAAACTTACCCAACTTTTGATCTTCTCTTTTGATATAACATTTTCTTCTGAAGATTCTGAAATATTTTACATTAGCCGGTTTTCCTTTCCATAATCCATATGCGGTCTTATTGCAATTATTTCTTAGAAGACTTCTGTTGATAATGAAGATTACCGTATCAATTGCTTGAACCCATAATTTCTCATCTAGTTTTGTGTCCTTCAACATTTTTCTACCCATTTCTTGTACGGTTCTGTTCTTTCTTTCAGCCACTCCATTTTGCTTAGGTGTTCATGTTGTTGAAAATTTTCTTTTTATTCCATTTTCATCACAGTATTGCTGAAATAATTTGGAAGTGAATTCTCCGCCATTATCTAATCTTAGACACTTTATTTTTAAATCATTTTCATTTTTGACCAACTCCTTGTATATCTTAAAGCAATCAAATGCTTCAGATTTTTTATTTAGGAAACTGAAGGTTGTCATCCTAGTATAGTCATCTATCATTAACATGAAATATAATTCTCCATCTAAGCCTTTTGTTCCCATAGGACCACATAGATCAGTATGTATCAATTACAATGGATGTGATGCAAAGGTTCCTTTGTTTTAAATCTGCATTTTGTTTGCTTGCCATACTGACAGGCCTCACATAGTGTGTCGAAAGGTTTTGATATTTTTGGCACTTCTCGTACTGCTTCCTTTTTTCTTATCCTAACAAGACTATCAAAGTTTATTTGAGCCATTCGTTTGTGCCATAACCATATTTCATCTTCTTTAGCTAGTAGACATGCTTTAGTTGCTTCATCTAGAACATATATGCCGTTTGGAGCTCAACTTGTTTTAGCCACAATTTTACCATGCCTGCCTTTCCTGATTTCACATTTTGTGGAGTTGAATAGCATTGTGTGTCCTTGATCTCACATTTGTCCAACATTGAGTATATTGTGATTCATGTTTTCAACAATATAACATTCTTGGCTAGAGCATCTTTTCTTCCGAGACTGACGGTACCTGATCCCATAACATTTGAAGATCCATCATTTCGAAAGGACACGACTCCATCCTTCTTCTCTTTCAGAGATACAAATATATTTCTATCTCCAGTCATATGCATTGAGCAACCGCTATCAACATACCACACATCTTTGTTGTTTTGAGCCTTGAGAGCAAGAACACAATTATCAGTGTTCTTCTTCTTCCATGTTCATTCGTTCTATGGCTTCGAAGATTCTTCTGGAGGATTTTCAAGTCTGCAGTCTCTGGCTATTTGTCCAAATTTTCAACATTTGTAACATTCAATATTACTTCTTAAATGTTCAAATCTATTGATGTTTTGTTGAGCCTTGAGAGGTTCATATTTGGTAGATCTCCTAGAATTGTATTGGTTCCTAGGGTACGTGCAACATTCTACAGCTATATGACCAAAGTTTCCACATGAATATTAATAGCCATGAAAAATATGTTGGTACCTAGATGGAAGATCCGGATTTAAATAGGAACACAAAAAATTATAGATATAGCCATACATATAGAGATGAAACATAAATAATACTTCATTTCATTACTATAAAAATACTGAAATATGCTTACAAACAGAGAGCTTATCTCTGAGAAGAGATGTGGTGGCTACATGCCTCTGAACTATCTTACAATGAGGCTCGAAGGCCTATTTATTGCTGAGAAATAATGGAAAACCATAAACATCCAAAAACCTAACCGTAGAAGATGAAATGCCAAAATGTGGGTCCCGTTTGGGTAAATTGGTACATCAACTTCCCGAGGTTGTAACTTTGGCATATGATTTCTGTTTGCCACGCACAATATCTCGTTAGAAAGATCTATCCAAGAACTACAACTTTGGGAAGAGAAACATTGGTCCCTGGACCCATGTTTCTCCTAGTTTTCCCAAAAAAACGTCATTTAGGGCCTCAAAACAACTCTGGAAGTTCAGGACTGGAAAAACTGCTAAAAATAGTAAACTGTGCTACAATTAAGGAAACTGAAAAGCTGAAAGAAACAATGGTGGGGGTTGAAATGGACTTAGTTGGTGGCCACCAACACACACCTGGATCATTCCTCCCCCCTTAGGAAGCAATGGTTCCGATTGCGTTGAGTTCCTCCATGAGATGAGGAAACTTTTGCTGAACTTGGTCCCTGGTGAAGGCATTGGCCTGCTTTGAAAACTCGATACAGTTGGATATTTTGCTGGCAAGTGTGGCTGATCTGTGTCTCCATGATCTAATCAGTTGTAGCTTGTTCCATGCAATCTGGATTTAACTCTGTGGGTGTGAGTTGTTCTGCAATGTCGAATGTGTCTAGTAATGGTGGAAAGTATGGCCGAAGGTGGTCGACATTGAACACTAGGTGCAGGCCAAGGAATGTGGGAATGCTGAGCTCAAATGAATTATCTCCCATGATCATCTTGTTGAAAACATTTGTTTGGCCATCAGTTTGACGATGGAAGGCTAAGGACCTAGTGAGTTTGGTTTCCAACATCGACTAGAGACTGGACCAAAATGTATTGAGGAACCTGTTAGGTTCCTATAACAATAGGAGTCATAATTTATGAATGACTGAGATTAAAACTGTAATATGTACATACCTTTTCTTTCTACAAACGTTTTCCATATTCAAAAAATCAAAAAGTTAAAAAATGTAAAGAGGGTATGTCCTAAAAGAAAAATCAAAGGACAAAAAGAATAAAAAGGTCAAAAATGATGAAAAAATGAACCCCAAGAAAGAAAAAGACCATGAAAGTGTGCAAGTCAAAATGCCACTACTATTTACTTTTGATGCAGAATAAAAAATTGTGTGCAACTTGTTACCTTTGCCATAATCCATGGATGGTTAAAATTTTTAAACTTGACTGTTTCATGTTTTCAATTTTGTGCTTAGAGATAGAGAATAAAATTTGACCAAACTGTTTAATCTTGGCAGATAAGTAGATAGGTAGAGTAAATAAAAGGAGCTCAATTGTTTAATATGAGCCCTTGGATGTAATAAGGTTACATTTAGATAGATTTCCATTTTAAAAGTAAAGAAAAGTTTTGATAAAGGGTTTGCCAGCTTAAGTGCACCCGAATAAAGAGGAGTTAAAAATGGTAGGATGAATAGGTGAGGAAGTAGAAGAATGGTTGCAGAATTTTGATGATTGATTAGATAAGATCATATTATTCACCTTCATCATCAAAGTTCTAAAGTATGGATGAAAATTGAGCATTTATCGAAGTACACAAAGTAAATTGATTAACCTCCCTCATTCATTACATTTTCCACTTAACTAATTTCCAAGAAATGTCTTAAAGTGCCTAAAATTGTAAGTTAAAGGGGATCAGAGCATTTCTCTGACTTCTGGAGGGACTGGACCCTCAACCCAATGACTTATAGATCTTAACTACTAAAATTCCCCTCATAAGCATACACTCCCCCTAATTCCCCTCATAAAAACCCCTTTCCCTAAGGTTTAAACTCTATTTTCCTAAGGAAAATCCATTACCCCCATAAAAACCCCCTTTTCACAAAAACCCACAAATATACATTTAGCCGAAGTATTTATGTTTTCTATGTGAAAGGAGAAAACAAATTGCAAAGAATTCATTTTACACTTAGCGCTAAAAACATTCTTTGCCTTCGCTTATATTAACTTTTAACTCTATTTATATATTAACTTCTAAGATAGAAACCCTTCCACTCTATTTTTATGGAACCCTTATATTAATATCCCCACCCAAAAAAGTTTGAAAAATAAACTTTATATAAACCCTATCCAAATAAAAGAGATTAATTAACTGATCTGTGGTTAATTAATAATCGATCCCACCAATGCAATCACCCCCAATTCCCTACCCACACCATAATCTTTGATTAACTTAATATTTCCACTGTTTAAACTCCATCAGGCCCCTCCATTAAACCTCATGACAAAACTCCACCCCGATCACCATACGATCAGGCCACATTATCATATCGGGCAGCCTCCGAAGGCCGACCTTTACCCACCCGATATGGGTGGTTTCACTTTTCACCCTGTTGCTACGTGGCACCTGATGAATGGAATCAAGTGACCTCCCCCCAAAACAACCCCAGACTAAAAGCGATGCGGCCTAAACCTTACCGCCTCCCACTAGACAAAAAAACATCTCATTCCCCACTTAATTCCAAAACGTGCCTTTCCCTGTGTACCTGCCAAATTGGTTGACTTTACATATAAAACTAAAAAACTCAATTGTTTCTAGTTTTATCATGGAAAATGCTCAAACCTCCATGTAACTGCCAACCCATGTTCAACCGTCAACCTGCCGAAGCTGTTGAACGTCCGATCCATCCTTCAGTCACGAACGCCTCCTGCAAACCATGCACAGTCGCCCATCAACCTGTTCATAGCCAAAACCAGGTATTTACCCAAATTCACTGTAAAACCTTGTCTCATTCCTAAAACCCATTACTCAATTGCTTTAAGTTAGTAAGTAATTAAGTAAAACAATTGCTCAACAACCCCAAACCACATTTGGCCAGTTTGTCCCCAATTTGACTAAAAACCCTTTGCCCCCGTTCTTGAATCCACATGAACCAAGAATGGTCACTCCTGTCGCACTGAATGTCTTACCACTTACTACTCCTCACCGGGACTTAGACCACCTCCCTTTAGATGACAAAGACTTTCAAATCAAAGACACCTCTGTCCATGAATCCCCATTGAAGTTATATTGCAGGTACAGAGACCAGTACTTAAACCAGGCAGACAATATAGGTCTTTGGGAATCAGGTTTTCCAAAATACTAATTCCATAGAGTTCATATCTTCCCTAAAATTGTCGACTATTGCCATATGAACTACATTCCCACCCAAAGAGTAGTAATGACTTCTGACCATATTGTATTATTCACCATCACTGTTAAATCCATCAATGAAATACTGCAATTACAACCAGGGAAAAACCTAACCCCCATCTTGTTGGAGACCTGCTTGATAGGTTCCCTACAATCACCCCCATCAAACTTGCTCAATTATTCCAGACCTTCATTAGGGAGGAGAAATACATTCCAAAGGACCCTCCTCCATACATGTGGACCTTCTCTAAACTTGGTCGAGACATTATATCCATGATATCTAGTGTTTTAGGCAAAACTACTAGTGAGTTTATTGACGAGATTATTATAGCCTTTATGTCCATTTATACTCCTGGACAACCCCTTTCCATCATGTTTGATTATGCCAAATTCATTGCAGATAAAATGCATGATCAATTCATGAGAATGGACAATGAAAGAGTATTCAAATACTTAGTTTTATATCATCTTTTCCTATACTATCAAGCTAATAAATTTCCATTCGCACTTCAAAAGCTTGATACCAGAGGCACCCCAATATCAGTAATCTTCTGGACCCCATTAATCCACTAGCATGAATCTCCATACACTTATATAGATTTCATAGATCTTTTTGTGCACCCAGTAGCAACCATGTTGTTAGGAAGTCCTCCTCCCAAGATCAGTGTAGATATCAGGAGGGTCCTACAGTTTTCCAAAAAATGCAGAGTGGGAGATTGGTACTTGTACCAAATCACATTGAAATCAAAATATATGGTTGTGAGTTAGCACCCTATAAACTACCAAGATACCTCCCCATGAGATTGTTTGCTCTGGAGTACTATAGGCAAATGATTAATTCAGATGAGGTACACTTTGTGAAAGCCAAGAAGAAAGGTCAACTCAGAATAAAATACCATCTTGGCCCCTTTATATGCAACAATAGGGAAGTGGGAAGAGTAATAGAAGAAATCCTTCAAAGGCTCAGATTGAAATAGAGCTTCATATGGAGATATGACCCTTTTGATTTCATCTACAATAGAAGACAAAAGAACAAATTGTCTCCCTACATCCACCACAAAATTCCTGAGATAGAACAATATGCTAATCAACTAGAATGGGTGGAAAACACTTTAGTAAATAGAGATAGCACTAAGGTTGTTGTCAATAATGTGTTGATTGATCTAGACAAAAGACTTGATGAAGATTCTTTTGTACATGTGCCAGGAGAATCTCAATCCCAAAGGGAGACACAGGAACATAGTGATCAACAAGCAGAGGAAGGACCTCAAGAGCAAGAAGAATCAGAGAAACCAGATATATCAGAATAGCTAGCTCAGCTAGAACACAACATGAGTACCCCTCCTATTGTACAGACTCCCCTAAATGAGGAGTAGAATTCCAAAAGAGATAGGGAGGAGGATACTCCTTCTAGCAGACATATTACACAAACTTATGTCAAAAGGAAATGGTTAAATCCTTTTTCAAAAGAAGAATTTATAGAGGAAACAGCTGGAACCATAGGTACAGAAAGGGCAGAGGGTAGGTAGGCCACTCCCTCTAGAGGAACACAAGAACATTCCACTACACAGGCTCAAATGCTCGAAAGACAACAAAGCGTGGAAGTATCCTCATTCAGGGCTCCAACTGGCCAATACCAGGACATTAGAGAGAAATACAAAGAGATAAAGGCCAGAAATGAAAGGTTAAAGGCCCACAACTGCGCATAATTCCTTAAAATGGCTCCCAATAATCAAACAAGGCTAATGTCAGCCTTTGATGTAAAAGAAGGTAAAATGCAAATGACTTTCATGAAGCCTACCATACAGCAGCCCAAGTCTATAGCAGATTACTTAAAGACAAATTTTGAGTTAATGGCAAAGGATATTCATCCTATCGACCAAATATAATTACACAAACAGACCGGGGAAATGGTCTATTCCACATTGACCAGCAAGGCCATTACAACACATCAACTACAAAATTCGCTAAATAATATATCAGCGCAATTCCAACTAGAAAAGGCCTCTTCACAGGCCAAGGATACCAGGATAAAGTCCTTAGAGGACTTAATCATATAGTTAGGCCATGATCCCAAGGATGTAAATGATGCACAACAACTAATAAAAAATAAAAATGATGACATAGTTGCCTTGAAAAAGCAGCTCAAAATCCCTCATCTTCATCATCCACGAACAACTAAAGTAATAGAAACACAGAAGGAACAGGAGCAGCTTATGGATATAGTCGTTAAGCTAAATGATCAGTTAAAGGGAATAGAGAAAGAGCTAGATAAATTGATACAGTCTAAATGAAGTGAGTTGGCCACCACTCCACAGACTGTCATTCCTATAGTCTCTACAGTAGTACCCTCCACATTGGTTGCTTCCTTAGCACCAACAATTCCACTAGCTACATCCATGCCAATTACAGGTACATCTACATGTTCAGGTATATCTGCAGAGAAGACAGTTGAATTAGTCAAGGCCAAGGAAGAAATGACTATCCAAGCTATAGAGCTTAAAAGGCTTAGATAAAAAGTGTCAAGCTTGGAAATTGATTGCAAGCTTGCACAGATACAACAGAAAGAAGAAGCCCAGAAGAGTCAAAGAATGGGTGAAAGGATAAAGTTACTTGAAAATGATTTAACATTACAACAGCCACTAGGAAAAATAAAATAAATGCTTTGGTCCAACATCATTGACTCTGTCAATGATGTTTGGCCCTCAATTCAAGTAATTTTTGAGCAGACTGAACTGGTGAAAGTGGCCACCGAAGCAATAGTTAAAACAAGAGAAGAGCTGGGAGACAAGCCTGAAGAGGCCAACCAACTGATAACATTCTTGAATAGAAAAAACAGGTATCAGCTGGATGAACTGGGCATAGAAGATAGAACAACAACCATCATAGAAATCAAGAAGGTTCTTACTAAGAGAAACCTTATGCTCAATCTTGAGAAGAAATGCCAAAGCATGCAAGTTGATATTCATAGATTCATGAAAAAGTTTGGTATTTTGAGGGAAAAAGGCCTTCCTAGTCCTATGGTCATCCATGACAAGCTTATGACCCAAGAGGACTACATTCAAAGACTAAACAAGTTGGCCAAAAACCAAGCTAGTACTTCAGGGGTAAAAGCTTTACCCACAGGAAAGGTATTATATGACAATCTGGAAAGTTTGTTCTTCCTGGAACATGAGGTAAAGTACCTATTTGTCAACAAGCCAAATTTTTCCAAGTACATAGAAGCTAAAGAGATATATAGAAAAATTCTGAAGACCAAATCACCTGAAGATGAATGGTGGGTAAATTTAACAGATTGACTATAAAGTTACTGCAGTAAATCTAATGGTAACCAGGTGAAACAGGGTCAAAGTGTAGCAAGTAAAGAGTATCAGTAGGTTGAAGACATAAATTAATTCCATCACACAAATATCAATTAATTGAAAGGGCTAAATTCGAACTACAATAGCCAGCACAATCACAATAAAAGGGACAGCAAGAAGCAATTTTCCTTCTATCTCTATCTTCATGCTTGAAGATATTTTTGATTTCCTCGAATAATTCTCAAACTGTTATGAGATACTTTGTGATATTTTTTGTATAAGTAATTCAAATTTTGAAGTAACTAGGGTGGATTCGGAGACATTTTTGTAGACGTTTCATATCAAGCTAAAGAGCTATTGTAATCAAGATTGGATTGGCTTGCTAGATCATGCAATAAAGTTAAAGATATTTCACAGGATTCTTGTGCACAATGGAAATCAAATAAGTATTCTCTCTTCATGTTTATTATTGTCATCTCTTCATGTTTATAAATATTCACATGTTTCTCTATTAAATCTTAATGGTAAATAAGGAATGATATTTTAGAATTAGCTTTAATGCTCGTTGTCTTGACTATTTACTTTCTCATTGTTTTCTACTAAACTATCATAGTCTGGGAATTCTTAATTGCTCCCTTACTTCTGTAGTTCCCCCGCCCTTTGGTCCATAGTAAAGGATTCTTAGTTGCCCTTTGCTACTGATCATCCTTCTTTTCTTCATCTTGATCCTGGTTTAAGGATTCTTCATTTCCATTTTACCCTAGTTAGGACTACCTCATTGATTTGAACTTGAAAATTTTCTTTTTGTTGTGCTAGTCTGCCCTGTGAACTCGTCCTTTAGCAATTGATCTTATTCAGCTAAGCCACTCTTTTTTGAGTCCATAGCCCAATGGCTTGAAGGCTTGCTCTGCCCTTCTGTTCCCAGAATTCCTCCAACCAATCAAAATCAGACCTCTTGAGCACTAAGAACTAGCCTAAAGTCACACTCAAAACAAAGTTAAATTATAAAGAGAGATCCCTCTCTAGACTTAGGTTGGATAGAACCCGAGTCTAAAAGATTATGTTTATGGTTACCTTGGATTATTCCTTATTTTGATAACTTCTAGGGAAGACTTCTAAGTGATAACATAGTGGCAACCATACTAGGGAATCAAACCCCCAGTCTTAATAAACCTTTGAGAAATTCAAATTTTTATTTCAAGCCTCTTAAAGGGTTATTAGAAGCTATTTCTAAAAATTAATAAATAAAAAACAATTATAAAAAGCTTGAAATTTGGCTTCAAGGAGAACTCATTATACTAGGGCCAAACCTGATCCAAATCCTCCCCCGGTATTTGACAATCCCAACCTTATTTCGAGAATAGTCAAAACACAGGAAAGTTTAGTAAGCCCAAGAACTTTATTTAGATCAAATTCCTTCCCTAATGAGTGGTTGTTTGTATAAGACCTCCCTTTTGATGAGTATTTTGGCCTTTCCCTATTTAGAACCAAGTCTGGGAGTGCACTTAATGACATAGTTCTAGATCCAAAATTTACTATAGAACTTGAAGTCCAAAGGGCAAACTTGTCAATCGATCAGCACCTTTTGAATTCCCCTCAATCATCCCTTACTACTGATAGGGTACCTAAATTTTCTGATACAACTTCAAATTATTTTAGTTCACCATCATTTCCTCACATTTCCGACGTTCATTCCTCATCTCCATTCATACCTTTGCTTCCCCATTAGCCTATCACTACCCATCAAATACCCATTACTCCTGTTACCCCAAATCCTCTGTTATCCCAAATCCCCCTGTTACCCCGACTCCTGTTCTCAATCCTACCCAACTCAAAGCTATGGCACTCATATATGCCCCTCTTATGATGCCTGCTCCTCAAGGTGTCCTGCCGCTAGACTATCAGAGTAAAATTGTCTTATTTGATGGCACTGGATCTTACACAGCACAGGAGCACACAAGAAAAATGAAAAATTATTTTGAACTACATGAAATTGACATAGGATATGTCCAAATGAGAATTTTCACCCAAACTCTAGCTGGAGAAGTTAGAACATGGTTTAGATCTCTGCCTAATAATAGTATAGATAGTTTAGAAGTTTTTTACCAATAATTTTTGAAAACGTGGGAGAAGAAAAAGAATCCTCCTTAATTTCCTTTTGAATATGAAAACCTCAAGAGGGGACTAAATGAAACTGTTTAGGACTACTGTACTAGATTTAAAAATGTATATAACGCAATACCACTTGACCTTAGACCTCCACCTGGCTCAGCCCTAATAACGTTTCTAGATGGATCTGACACTGATATTGTTTTCCAACTGAGGGAGAGGAATCCCGCTATGCTAGAAGATATGTAGAGTGTAGCAGTTAGTGTAGAAGTCAATCTGCTTGCCAAAAGAGCCAGGGTTAGAAACAAAAGGAGAGCACCCCTGAAAGATGAAACTTCACCCTTTGATTAAAAAATGGATGCTTTAGCCAAAGGAATGGAAAGATTTATGGATAGGATAGAATTCATTGAAGGGAAACCTCACTGGGATAACCAATAGGCACCTCTAGTGAGGAATCCAAGTTTTAGGATGAACCAGAACCAAAATATTGGTAAAAATGGGCCTGATCAGAACATTAGACCTACTTTCCAAGAAAACTATGTTGAAATTTCCCATCAAGAAGACCCTGAGAAAGACACCCAAATTAACTTAATGGGGTTAGATAATGAGGACACTATTTTCCTGACTCAAGATGACCAGGAACTATACATGCTTCAACAGTTACAGACCCAAACTGGAGAATCATTCGACTACAAGCACGGGTATGATTCTAATATCTTCGAAGTGCATAAACAGTGTAATTTGAGGATAAAAAAGAACACTGATGCTCTAGACCAAAACAAGAAAGCAGTCCCTAATCAGCCAAGAAAGTTAAAGCAGCTACAATGACAAAAACACTCCAAATCATGTTTCGATCAAATCAAAACCCTCCCAGTCCCACCATTGAAGATGTAACCAATCACCAAACCTCTAATGAGCAACCTTCCCCTTCAATTCACTCCAAGGAAATAGTGGAACAATCTCCAAAAATTATATATTAGAAAATCCAATAAAAAAGACTTCAAACACTAAAAAAAAACAAACTACTCCAAACCCTATTGTCAAGGTTTCCAATGTTCAAATGGACAAATCCCCTTTGCCCTTCAATTTGGGAGTAGAGGTGGCCAAACTTAAAATCTTAGTTCCTTTAACAGAACTGATGAAACATGAAACTTACAAATCTCAAATAAGCAAAGCTTTAAATCTCGTTGAGAATGAAGACTCTGTTAACTTATTTGATGATCAGCCTGAGTTAATTTTGGTCCTGATGTTAACGAGAAACCAGTGGAAGAAGGGATACCACCCTTCTACATTAGCCTTAAAATCCTACATAATTCCACGCTAGACTCTAGGGCTTCACACAATCTTAGGCCTAAATTTGTTATGGAGAAGCTAAACTTGGATACACTAGGCCTTACAAGGACCTGTTTTCATTTGATTGAAGGCAAGGTAAGTGCCTAGGACTTATAAAAGATCTGTGTGTTTCCCTAGTGCAGTACTCTGCTAAGACCATTCTGATGGACATAGTTGTAGCTGATATACCACCTGAATATGGCATGTTGTTGTCTAGATCATGGGGTGCCAAACTCCATGGATCTCTGCAACTTGACATGTCATATGCTACCATATCAGTCTTTGGACATCCTAAAAAATTGTATAGAGAGACTCTGATGAAGTATGTAGTGAGTACCCAGGAGATACCCCCAAACTTTCCTATATGTTCAATGCATTCTGATATTGATTCTTTCATTCTTTACAATGATGAATCAAACCAAGAAGACACTTAAAACAACATTATAGCAGAACCAAAAGAAATTGTAGTAGCAAAAGAAAATCAAAGTGTACTCGAGAAGCTGCAGGAAGATCAAATTTGTATGCCATAGTACCAATCTTTTGCAACACCTTGTACAAACCATAATACTTTGGTGATAATTTATTATCCTGTTAGCTTGCTTGAGGGACATTTGTTTATATGGTTGTAGTCGTAGGAATACCCAGTCACCTACATCAAAACTTCTTTTGTTGCGATGTTGAGCTGCCTATTGTTTCATTCTATTCTGTGCCAACACGAGGTTATCCTTTAAGAGTTGGAGAACTTGTTGCTAATGGTCGATGTGATGTTCCACTGCTTGAACCTTAGAATTTTCTATTAAATATGATGTGATGGATGGTGGCTGATATCCATAAAGTGCCATAAATGGGGTCATTTTTGTTGTCGTATGGAAGGAAGTGTTATACCACCATTCAGCCAGAGGCAACCATTTGACCCATTGTGTATGTTTATCAGATACAAAGCAACGAAGATATCCTTCCAAACATTTGTTTACTATCTCAGTTTGTCCATCAGATTGAGAATGATAAGATGAGCTATGAGTTAACTGAGTACCAAGACAAGAAAATAATTCTGTCCAAAAATTTCCAGTGAAAATGGGATCTCTCTCACTTACAATAATCTTTGGGATTCCATGTAGCTTTTCAATTGTTTCCATAAATGCAGTAGCAACTATACTAGCTTTAAATGGATGTGATAATGCACAAAAATGGGCATACTTAGTAAGTTTTTCAACTACCACCATGATCACACTCTTTCCTTCAGACTTGGGTAAACATGTGATAAAATCCATTGAAACCTCCTCCCAATGTTGGCTTGGAATGGATAAAGGTTGTAATAGACTTGGAGTCTTAATTGTTTCAACTTTATTTTGTTGGCAAACCAAACATTCCACCACAAACTTTTGAATATCCGATTTAAGGCCAACCCAAAAAAATTCCTTCTTAACCCTGTGGTATGTTTTTAAAAATCTTGAGTTCCCTCCTAAGGGAGAAATGTTCAATTCCATAAGAAGTTTTTGTTTGAGTTGGGAATTCTTACAGAGGTATAAGCAATCTTTGTACCATAACGATTCATTTTTCCAGCTAAATTTATCAGAATTACTGGAATCTTGTTGTAACTTTTGAGTAAGTTCCCCCACTTCTTCATCATTCTTCCATTCCTCCCTTGCTTCATTTATCCAATCTGGTTGGATAATAGAAATGGCGCACAACAATGATTCCACATCCTCATCCTTTCTTAAGAGTGCATCTGCCACAACATTTTGCTTCCCTTTTTTGTAGATGATTTTAAAGTCATAACCCAAAATATTTGTCACCCATTTTTGTTGCTCTTCAGAGGATAATCTTTGTTCTAAAAAGTATTTAAGGCTATCATGATCCGTTTTTACCTTGAAGTGTCTTCCCATTAGGTAGGGTCTCCATTTCTTAAGTGCATGTAGTATTGCCAACATTTCCTTCTCATAAATAGCTTTGTGTAAATACTTTCCATTGATTGGACGGCTTTCGAAAGAAACCGGTCTTTCATCTTGCATTAAAATAGCACCAATTCTATTTCCTGAAGCATCACATTCCACAATAAAGGTTTTTGTGAAGTCCGGTGTAGCTAAAACTGATGCTTGGCACATTGCCTCTTTAAGATGTTTGAAGGCCTTTGTTGCTTCTAGAGTCCATGAAAATGCATCTTTCTTCAATAATGTTGTTAGAGGTGCTGCTATTCTCCCATAATTCTTAACAAACTTGCGATAATAACCTGTCAACCCGAGAAATCCTCGTAGATGCTTTAATTTTGCTAGGGTCTACCTTAACACCTTCATGAGATACAATATGACCCAGATATTCCACCTCTTGTACTCCAAAGAAACATTTGGAGCTTTTTGCATATACTTGTTTCTCCTCCAATAGTTGTAGCACCCTGTCAATATGTTCAACATGATCCTTCCAAGACTCGTTGTAGATTAGTATATCATCAAAAAATACTAACACAAATTTTCTAAGAGTTTGAAAATGGAATTCATCAAACCTTGAAATGTAGAAGGTGCATTGGTAAGGCCAAAAGGCATGACCAAAAATTCATAATGACCCTCATGAGTTCCAAATGTCGTATTCATAATGTCTTCAATCTTCATTCTGATTTGCTGATATCCTGAACAAAGATCCAACTTGGTGAAGTGAATTGATCCATGCAATTCATCCAATAATTCATCAATGACAGGAATGGGAAATTTATCTTTAATGGTGAGCTTTTTGAGCTCCCTATAATCTGGAGACATGCGCCATGATCCATCCTTCTTGTGCACCAATACTACTGGAGTAGAGAATGAACTTTGACTAGGTTGAATTATACCAACCTCTAGCATTTCTACAACCATACATTCAATTTCACTCTTTTGGGCATAAGGATATCTATACGGTCTGAGGTTTGGAGGAACACTTCCTGGAATCAAATGAATAGCATGATCTTGATCACAAATAGGTGGTAGACCTTTGGGAGTCTCAAATACCTTGGGATGATTGTCCAAGACATTTTGGAGATCTGGAGAAATAGGTGATTTCGATGTGGAAACATCTAGCGAACATAATTGTGTAATTACGCCTCGTTGTTCCTTTTTTAGAAGCTTTGTCATACTGTTAGAGTTGATTATCTTTCCAAGTTTCCCTGTAATACCCCTTAATTCAACTTCCTTTCCATCTGCAGAAAATTTCATGAAAAGTTCTTAAAAATTAAAAGCTATTGTACCCAAGGATTGTATCCATTGGATTCCTAGTACAACATCAGCACCTCCCATTGGAATGGAAAGCATTGGGCTATTCAATACATATTCTCCCATGGATAGCTTGATATTATGGCACTTTCTAGATAAATTTATGATTCCTCCACTTGCAACCATTACTCGACACTTTGCTCCTATATATAAGAAGAAATTCAATTCTTTGGCTATCTTACAAAGAATAAAATTGTGGGTACTTCCTGAATCAATCAACACTATTACGTTTTTCTTCTTGATATGTCCTTCTATCTTGATAGTTTGAGGAGTGGTAATTCCAGCCAATGCATTACAAGATATGATCGAATTCATTTCTTATTTATCTAGGTTTTGTTTTTGGATTATATCGTCTTCTTTTGAAATTTCTTGTTCCTTTTCTTCCTCCTGTTCACAATCTATGTAGAATAATTTATTCTCGGCACACTTATGACCTTTAGTGTGTTTTCTATCAAAAATATAACAAAGACCTTTTGCTCATTTTTATTCCAATTGTTGTGGTGTCAACCTTATAGGTTGTGGAAGGCTAGGGGCAACAAAACTTCCATCTTTATAGTTGTGAGTGGTAGGCTTCCTGGTTGCCATAATTTTGTTTTCCATTTTTCTTGCTAACCTGAATGCCTTCTCTAATGAATCAGGTTCCCAAAGGCAAACATCATGTTGGGTGTTATCCTTTAAAGTCCCTATGAACATATCAATCCTATGCTTCTCTAGAATATTTTCTACCCTTATATTCAATTTTTGTAAGTCGTCAATATGCTCCCTCATTAAACCCTTTTGTTTGAGGTTTATCAATTGGCTAAAAAAAGTGTTGTTTTTCGTATCCTCATAATGTGTTGTCATTTCTTCCATAAAAATTTCCCACGTCACAATTTGTTTACGAGAGAAAAGCCATTGATACCATACAAACTGGTTTGGTTCCAAATATAAAGTTGCAATGTGTACCTTTTCTGTGTTTTTCACATTATGGAGATCAAAAAATTGCTTCATCTGTAGTATCCATGTTATAGGATCCTTGCCATAAAACTTCCACATATCGATCTTTGCAACATGGTGGTTCTTTGTTCCAATGTTTAAGTCTATGAAATCATGAATAACATTTCTTTTGTTCTCATCATGAGTTTCCTCTACAACATTTTCGCCATTAAGAAGCCTTTCTTCTAGCAACTTTGTCAAACCTTCCTTCAATCCTTCAATGTCTTTCTTCAAATCTTCCATGTTTTCATTCTTCAAATCATGATAACATTCCTTTTGTTCTCATTATAAGTTTCATCTCCTACCTTTTTTCCATTAGGAAGTCTTTCTAGTAACAGTGTTTTCATACCATCCATCTTAGCTTCCATGCTGTCCATCTTAGCTTCCATGCCGTCCATCTTAGTTTCCACACCATTCATCTTAACTTCCACGCCATTTATCTTAGATTCCATGCCATTTATCTTAGATTCCATGCCATTTATCTTAGCTTTTGTTAACTTTTGTGAGAGTGACATTTGTTGCACTCGGTCTCGCAATTTTGATATATCATGTAGCATTTTTTCCTCTTCTTCATGAGTCATGCTAGAGCTTTCAGGTTGTTTACTAGGTGTTTCCATTTTCATTCTTCAGGGCATTAATTACTGATAATAATGCTTCACTATGCCCTTTGAATTCCTTAAAACTAATTTTTCAAGCCAAGCTTATGCAAATATTAAAAAAAAATACACACCTTTTTTCACTTTGTAGGAGCTTGATATTGAATCTAATGTATCTCTATAATTTTGGATCATCCAGTTCTAAAATTGCAACCTGCAGTACCCCTCTGTGTCCTCTTTTCAATGCCACTAGTTTGATCGAATTTAGATTCCCGAAGACAGAGTTATGCACAATCTCCCAAGATGACCTGATTATATACCTTTTCAGAAGAGCGAACTTGCATGAAGTCCCACGTGTCACTGTTTTGACCTTAGGATCTGAAAAATATACACAGGAAACTATAGTCTGTCCTATTTCTGTAACTTCTTACGAAATTTCAATCTGATTCTCAAAACAAAAGTTATGACTATTTTCCCCAGGTCACTTATTTGGAATGTAATTCAGGAATCTGCAAAAAGACCAACTTCCTTAGATCATATATCCACAAATATTGCGCAAAAAGATCTTAAATTCAGACCTGAGGTTTAGCGCGATTTCATCTCAAATGAGTTTTATTTTCACTTCTAAAACATCGCAGAAAAGAATTTATAGCGAAAATGCCACGATGACCTATTTGGAGCAGCGAAACCCTAGAATCCAAAGCTCTGATACCAAATGTTATGAAACTAGCTCACAAAAAAATAGAAAAAATAGATCAATGCCTTAGAATTCAGCCTCTTCGAGGGGGAAACCTCCTTTACATTACACAAATGAACAATTCTTCGATGATTCAAATGACAAAAACTCCTTTCTATATATAGGAGTCTAAGGGTTTACAATATGACCAAGCCGAGCTAACAATAATAATATAAAGGCACAAAAACAATAATAGAGGGATTCAATGGGGCACAATAATAACAATATGGGGACAATAGGGGCACAACAATATTAATAAGGGATACAACTACAATAGCAATGGTGGAATCACTAGTACTATAGGGACCCAACAATATGCAAGCTCACAGTTTGGGTATGTTTACTAGTACTTGCAAGTTACCTTTTTAGCCTAACCATCAGTACACTATTGAGGTTAGGCACAGACCTGCTATTCCTGAAAACTTAAAGAACTGGCAAGTATTCACAAATGACCAACAAATTAACAATTTTCTAACTTTAGATGAAGAATTTGTAAATAGAAACATAGATACTGACACAACATTAGATTTTGATTACACTGATAAAATAGAAATTAACAAAGTAGAAGATGAAAAGATAGATAGATTCCATCCCACAAAGTTTACAAAATTAGATATTCAAAACCTAAAACAAATTGAAATTGATGAGGCAATCGACGAAGAATCTGAAGTCATCAACCTTAAAGACAATTTTTTGCCCAAAGGATTAACTCCTTTGGAGGACTTGTTTGATTCAAACGATGTCCCTCGAAAGCCGAAAATGGAACCCTTAAAATTGGACATAATGAGTGTAACATAGGCTCTGAAGAAGATCCCAAAATGATAAAACTTTCAAAGTCTTTACCTCCTAAAGAAAAACTGAAATACATAGAGCTGTTAAAGGAATTCCAAGATATTTTTGCTTGGAGTTATGAGGACCTTAAGTCCTATGATACTAGCATAATACAATATGCCATTCCGTTAAAAGAAAACCAGAAGCCTTTTAGACAGAATCTTAGAAGGATTAACCCCATTCTATTGCCTTCTATTGAAAAATAAATCAAAAGAATGTACGAAGCCAAGATCATTGCACCATTAGATTCTCGGATTGGGTTTCTAATTTGGTACCTACAAGAAAGAAAACTGGTGAAATAAGACTGTGTTGACCTTAGGAATTTGAATAAAGTTTCACTCAATGATAACTACCCTCTTCCTAAAATGGATCACATACTACATAGGGTGGTAGGTTCAACCAGAATCTCACTGCTAGATGGGTTCTTTGGTTATAACCAGATTTTAGTCCACCTAGATGACCAGGCAAAGACTGCATTCACTACTCCTTTGGGTACTTTCATATATGTGAAGATGCCTTTTGGGTTAAAAATGTAGGGGCCACCTTTGAAAGAGCAATGGAGATAGCCTTTGCTAAGGAAATCCATGACTTCCGGGTAATATACTTAGATGGTATCATGGTATTCCCTAAATCAGATCAGCAACACCTGGATAACTTGAGGCAGGTATTCACCAAGTGTAGGAAGTATGGAATATCTCTGAATCCTAAAATATCTTTATTTGGGTTGGAAGAGGGAAAATTACTAGGCCACATAATCTCCAAACATGGTATTCATATTGACCCAACGAGAATTGAAGCCATTTTATAGATACCACATCCTAGGAGCATCAAAGAACTTCAAGCCTTTTCAGTTAAAATAAACTTTTTGAGAAAATTTATCTCTAACTTAGCTGAACTAATTAGATTACTGAACAACATGTTAAAGAAATATTCGACTATTAAATGGACACTTGAGGCTAAAAGATCTTTTCAAGATATAAATATAGCCTTAACACAAACACCAGTCCTCATTAGTCCAATGTTTGATATGGATTTCATCACATTTTCTTTCACCTCAGAACATACCGTTGTTGTAGTCCTACTGCAACAAAAATGATCAGGGTTTTGAACAACCAATAGCCTTCTTTAGCAAAACCCTGAGAGATGCACCTTTAAAGTATAATATAATGGAAAAGCAGGCTTTTGCTCTAGTCAAAGCCATAAAAGCTTTCAGAGTTTACATCCTGTATTCTCATATAATAGCTTATGTTCCCAATGTTGTAGTCAAAGACATCCTAACACAGGATGGACCAGATGGAAAGAGAGGGAAGTGGATAGCTACCATATTAGAATACGACATAGAAATTAAACCTACAAAATTGATCAAAGGCCAGGGTTTAGCCAAGCTCATGGCTGAATCGAACTGTCAGGCCCCAGACATTAATTTTATTGTAGAATTGGATAATGAAGAGGATATGGTGACTCCACAGATCATCCAAGCCTTTATTGACTCACCATGGTATGCTAACATTATATATGTTCTACAAAATCTTCAAGCTCCTCTTGAGTTATCCAAGACTAAAAGTACATTTTTAAAAATGAAATCTTCGAAGTTTTTCATAATTGACAATGCTCTATTTTGGAAAAATCATGAAGGCATCCTTCTAAATTGTTTGTTAAAGGAAGAATCTGACAAAATATTACAAGAGTTTCATGCAGGTGACTGTGGGAGACATCTTTACTGGAAAACCACAGCTGACAAGATCTTCATGTAGAAATTTCGAATAATATAACACTTATTCACAAAGATTATCTTGATTATACACTATTTGCGGAATGCATGCATAATACATAACCTCCTCTACGTTGATCATCAATTTTTCGGACTTAAAAACAATGAAACATCAATCGCATGCGCACATTAACACAATATGTACTGGGGAAAGCATACAGCTGAAAACCCCCAACTATTTGTATGTTATAATGATAGAGAACATGTAACAATACATAGTACAATACTCCTCACAAGCAGGCAATACTATCTCCACCTGTTACACACAAACTAGCTCAGATCTGAATCAAGTCACAGGTTCAAATCTCCTCCGCTATTTTCCTACCTCTACTGCGCAATTCAATGTGAGAATAGGAATGATCCAAGCTCGTTTTCCTTGCCTTGTACTACGAAATCCTCATTGGCAATCTCCATCATTGATTGTGCAAATCTCATGCACAGCTATAGTCACAACTGATAGTAGTCTCCACCTCTAACACCTGTCTCCACTGAACTGTCCATGCACTGAGTTAACTGATGTGTTCTTTAGTAGCTTTATGAGTTAATAATTAGTGAATTAATTCACATCACTCATCACTAGTGTATTTGCAGTTAGACTAAATACAACTAGTTCAACCAAGTCAAACTGAACACAACTCCATCAACTCCTTAATCAACTCGACCAAACTCAATCACTTGAGTTCTAACTGAAGTCCATCATGCAATAGCTCAACTGACCCATAAGAAAAGCGTATTTCCTTCTGGTAGTTGCATGTGCCACATCTGTAGCTCGAACTGAAGTGCTGCAAGAGGATAAGATAATGTTTATAGTCCAAATATTATTAAAAGCTAATAATATTCGATTGTTCTATTTTTAGCCTGGCAGTCTAAAAATAGACTCCGCCCATATGTCTAAAAATAGAAGTCCATCTATTTTTACCAACATGACCAAACATCCACAAATAGCATCTTGCAACTCATATACCATGATCTGTATGTCTAAAAATAGACTTTGCGCCAAAAATAGCCTGCGGGCCCACTTAGTGAAGGTGACTAATTTTCACTAATATCCATCATCTTGTTGCATTTTCAACACTTCAGAGTTGCTTTTTACTGGCCCACTTTATTTTCTGATGTAAAGAAATTTGTAACCTCATGTCACAAGTGTTATATTTTTGAAGGAAAAAGAAAACTATTACCATTGCCTTTGAAACCAATATCTATCGAAGCACAATTTCAACAATGGGGTCTTGACTTCATTGGTGAAATTCATCCCCCTTCCTCTGCCCAACATAGATGGATCTTGACTGCTACAGATTATTTTATAAAGTGGAGGTCTCTGCATGAGTAGATGTCTCTACTCGATCTCCTCTCAGCTTCCCTTGTTGTGGCTGCTCCACAACCTCCTGAAGCTGCTGCACCAATCGTGGCTCCTCCACAATCATCTGAGACTTCTTCTGGCTCTGCATGTTGAGAGGTAATATACGCTCCCTCTCAACCACCAATTCTCCATCAGTTTCCTCACTGCTCAAGGCTTTGCATGCAACTTGAACCTCAAGAGCATACAAGTTCTTGACTTGTGAACCAATCTGCTTCACCTATCTAGTGATGATTTGTCTAAGGAAAACCTTTCCCTTACTAAAGACTACATCATAGCCTCTGTCTTCCACCATCGTGATCAACACCAAGTTTCTCTTCAGTCCTGGTACATACTTGACATTGGTCAAGGTAAGGCAAGCTCCATGCTCCCTCTGAAAAATAACTATGCCTACACCTAAGACACTATACTTCTCATCATTACCCATCGCTATGAGTATTTGGAGATCTTTTTCCTCCAAAGTATTGAACAAACTCTTGTCATCGGTCATGTGGAAAGAAGCTCCACTGTCAAGAAACCAACCACTTCCCACCATAGATGAAACCATGCATGCAAAGAGTGTGAAATCCAGCTCAAACTGTGAAGTAAGTGCCTCACCTTCAGATCCTTCCCTAGATCCCTTCCTGTATTTCCTCCGTGGACAATTTGCAGCATAATGGCCCACCTCATGACAACGAAAGCATCACACTTTCGATTTGTTAACCTTCTTCCCATCATTGGAAGAACGGGATTCGGAAAGAGAACCCTTCTCCTTCCCCTTCTTTGCTTTGGCAGCCAAAGCGCAATTTTCTTCATCAGATGCCTTTGATGAAGATCCATCCCTGGTATTCCGCCTGATCTCCTCTTGCACAAGATCAAACCAAAGCCTCTCCCATTCTAGCAATTTCTCCTGACCATTGACAGAGTCCTGATAGGAATGCCAACTCTTCGGAAGACCAAGGAGATTCAAGCTCACCAAGTCCCCATCATCGACAATCACCCCCACACTTCCCAACTCATCCCGGCACTGGGTGAACTTCGTGAGATACTTGGGCATACTGTCTCCTTTCTCACACTTAATGTTTTTGAGTTTATCCTTGAGTGCCAACTTCCTCTGGTCACTCTTGCTTTGGAATAAATCTGTCAACGCTTTCCACATCAAGTATGGAGAAGCCTTTCCATGCAGGTTGGATACAATGTGATCCTTCACGCCCTCCAACAGAATCCTTTGACACTTTGTTGTCTTCTTTTGCCAAGCCTCAACGTGAGCAGCATCAATAGGCTTTGGGACCTCAGCCTCTATGAACTCCTTCAACCCATTTTCATCTAACACCACCTCCATCCTGTCTTTCCATGCAACATAATTCAAGCTACCTTCAAGAGCATACTCCAATCGCAATCCATTGAAAGACATTTAAACTTTGACACCAAGAAAACACTGGTGCAAATTCGAATTCCACCAGCTCTAAACTCAACTGCTTCTGATCTAAAATTCATGAGAAAAAAGTATTTCTCATAAAGAGATTGAATTTATCGGCTTTTATTAGATATCTCACCTTCCAAAAGAAGGATGAATCCAAGCTACCTGGCCCGACTACAGATTCTGCCTGAAGAAATAAAACATAATCACTTTCTGAATAATAGATCTGATGATCAACTCTGCTCTGATACCATGTATAAATTTTGAATAATATAACACTTATTCACAAAGATTATCCTGATTATACACTATTTGCAGAATTCATGCATAATACATAACCTCCTCTACGTTGATCATTAATTTTGCGGAATTAAAAACAATGAAACATCAATTGCATGCGCACATTAGCACAGTATGTACTGGGGAAAGCATACAGCTGAAAACCCCCAACTATCTATATATTATAATGATAGAGAACATGTAACAATACATAGTACAATACTCCTCACAAGTACTCAGTACTATCTCCACTTGTTACACACAAACTAGCTCAGATCTGAATCAAGTCACAGGTTCAAATCTCCTCCGTTGTCTGCCTGCCTCTACTGCGCAATCCACGAGAGAATAGGAATGATCCAAGCTCATTTTCCTTGCCTTGTACTATGCAATCCTCATTGGCAATCTCCATCATTGATTGTGCAAATCTCATGCACAGCTATAGTCACAACTAATAGTAGTCTCCACCTCTAACACCTGTCTCCACTGAACTGTCCATGCACTGAGTTAACTGATGTATTATTTAGTTGCTTTATTAGTTAATAATTAGTGAATTAATTAATAATTAATTCACATCACTCATCACTAGTGTATTTTCAGTTAGACTAAATACAGCGAGTTCAACCAAGTCAAACTGAACACAACTCCATCAACTCCTCAATCAACTCGACCAAACTCAATCACTTGAGTTCTAACTGAAGTCCATCATGCAATAGCTAATAATATTAAGAGCTAGTAATATTCTACTATTCTATTTTTAGCCTGGCAGTCTAAAAATAGACTCCGCCCATATGTCTAAAAATAGAAGTCCATCTATTTTTACCAACACGACCAAACATCCACAAATAGCATCCTGCAACTCATGGACCATGATCCATATGTCTAAAAATAGACTTTGCGCCAAAAATAGCCTGCGGGCCCACTTAGTGAAGACGACTTCTTTTCACTAAGATCCATCATCTTGCTGCATTTTCAGCACTTCAGAGCTGCTTTTTATTGGCCCACTTTATTTTTTGATGTAAATAAATTTGTAACCTCATGTCACAAGTGTTAGATTTTTGAAGGAAAAAGAAAACTATTACCATTGCCTTTGAAACCAATATCTATCGAAGCACCATTTCAACAATGGGGTCTTGACTTCATTGGTGAAATTCATCCCCCTTCCTCTGCCCAACATAGATGGATCTTGACTGCTACAGATTATTTTTCAAAGTGGATAGAAGCCATACCCTCAAGACAAGCCACTAATACTATCATAATAGGTTTCCTTGAGGCCAACATTCTGTCCAGATTTGGTTGCCCAACCAAAATCATCACAAACAATGCAATAGCTTTCAAATCAAAGAGGATAATTGATTTCTTCAACAAATATCATATAACCCTGGGTCACTCCACAACCTACTATCCCCAAGGAAATTGACTAGCAGAATCTTTCAACAAGAGCTTAGTGAACATCATCAAAAAAATGTTGTAAGATAAAAAGAAAACATAGAAAAAGAAGTTAATAAATGCCTTGTGGGTAGATAGGCTGACCAAAAAGAAATCCATTGGTACCAGTCCTTATCAACTGGTCTATGGAATGGAGGTTGTTTTCCCATATTCCTTGGGAACACTAGTGATGAAATTGCTCCAAGAAGTATAGGTTAAGCCAAATGCTATTCAAAGGAGGATCAACTATACAATTCACTTACAGAAGACCAAGGAAAAAGTGTATATCAGATCCCAAGTTGTGCAAGAGAGAATCAAGAAGGCTTTTGACAAGAGGACCAAGGAAGAAGATTTCTACCTAGGAGATAAATTTTTGAAATGGGACTCAAGAAGGGAGGATAAAGGTAAACATGGGAATTTTGGCTTCCTATGGAAAGGCCCTTGTTACACTAAAAAATGTCACCTTGACTACTTACAGTTAGTATGGCTCAAATCAACAGTCATGCTACCCTCTTAGGCAAGTCTCATGCCTCTGTTATCCATCTCAAACTCAAAGAAGAGAGAAAGTCTTGTAAAAACTATGTTTATCTCTGGGGTCGCAGGTTCTCTCTAGCCTTACCTGCGGGGACGCTGACCATGTTCACAAAATATGCGTCCATGGACGCTCTGTATGTTAAGGGACAGGTGCGTCCCTCTGTAAAAGGCAAAATGCGCGAGTTTTATCTTGAAAAAGTTACTTGTGGTTACTTCTAGAACATTCTAGAGGTCGGTTTGATGAAATGGATGCGCCTCCAGTTGGTTCATGTATCTCTATTAAGGGGGAACTTATCCCATCAATAAGGGAGCTATCCCACCCAAAGAGGGGGATGATCCCATTGATAGTGGACCTGAATAACCTCTTTACAGCACTATAAATAAAGGCATTGAGCCAGAAGGAGGAGAGGTTGGAGCTATACATTTTCTTTGGGTAAATGCTGCAGGATTTAGGTCTTCCATTTAGAACCTTTGTGAGGAGAGATTGTCTTTGCTTGATTCTACTTGGAAGTGGGTGAGCTTTGTCAAAGTAGAGGAAAACCCTTGATGGACCCTGGGAGGAACTTGCACAACACCAAGGCCAGGTTGTAAGAGTTTCTTTGTTTCGTTATTAATACAAACTGGTTTATTTTTCTCAATAGCTTGTGTTAATAAGTTATTTCATGTGTTCCTTGGTCTGCATGTTAAATATATGTTTTATTATATGAAATGCAAGTGCTTGGTAATTGTTTGATTGTTTGTGGTTGCAAGAATTGACTTGAAGGAGGAGCTCATCCGGATCGTCAAGAACGGACTTCAACAACAGCGTTTTGGAATAAGGTAAGCCTAAACACTTGTAGTTTTCATGTTGTAAAAGGTGTATTTAGAGAAAGATCACTCCATTTTGTCTTGTTTGTCATTAGAATGTCTTAGACTGCTAGGAAGGTCAGCTGTGTCCGCACCCTTGACCAATTCCGTGTGACAAATTGGCGACTCCGCTGGGGAATCCATTAATGTGAAAGTCTTTTCCTTTGTGTGAACTTTGCTCTGAGAAAATCATTTTTATTTTCTGGTTTTTGACTATGAGAATTAGTATTTGGGTGGCTTAGCTTTAGATTTAGTTAGATTTGGTTTTTCTTAACTTTTCCAGAAGGACGCACCCTCTGAGTACTGCACAGTGCGTCTTTGGACGCGCTGTTGCCGTTTGCACAGAGCGGGCCCGCGCCTGTTCTAACGGGTTGCCTGCGTCTTCCTGTAAAAATTTAGGAAAACTCCATTTTTGCTTTAATTGCTTTTAGATTTTGTTTTTTCTTAGTGTTTTCTGCCCAGATCCTTTAGTACCCCGTCAAAAATTTTTCACCTGAACTTGTTTCATTAGCATTCCTGCTTTTAGCTTTCATCAATTGGGTGTTTTGAGTCTCTTTTTTGAGAAATTCTTAATTTGATTTCCTTTGGTCATTACTTGGAGGTTTCTCTCAGTCTTTTCACAATTTTGCATCTTTTTGCTTTTGTTTTTGCAAAAAAATTTCCCCCTCATTCGCCGGGGGGGGCTAAATTGTGTATGAGTGTTAATCGCCTTTGAGTGTTTTTATTTTATGATCTTTGGAACTCTCACCCAATTTTCTCGACTTGCACTTGATTGGTTCTTAGATTACATTAGAATCGTCTTGTGTTTGAGAATTCTCTTGCATAGATCACATTTGCATAATTAGAATTCTCATTTTCGGAATATGAATGGAAAATGTGCATAGTTTACATTCTGAAAAATCAATTGTAGATTTAGATCAGCTTTCTTTGATTTGAATTTACACAAAAATAAAAAAAAAAAAAAGGTTTGGAATTGATATGCATTAGTTTTTCTTGACGAAATTAGTGCATTAGAGAATTTGTTATATTTTCTCTTAGTGATCAATTTTTTGCATTGTTGGAAGTGAATGGAAACTCTCTCCTTACTTTAGTTAGGATTCATCGAATTGAAAGGATTACATTATCATATTCGATTGCATTCAGTTGAGTCGGGTCATAACACCATTGGTTTCATCTCCATTTACCCCTTTGAGTAATAACAGCCTTAATAACACAACGCTTAATTAAAATTCATCTAGTAATTTTTACATTTCTAGGGCTCTGAAGCACCAACATAGCTTAGGCTAGTGTCTTGGAGTAGGTGAGTACTTAACTCTCCAAGACAGTAAAACCAAACAAGTAGCTGATCTTGAGTAGAATAAATCCAATTGTTTCAATTGCACTCTGGGAAAGCTCCTCTTAAAGGAGAAGCACGAGCTCGTGTCCGAACCAGTGAGGGGATCATTCCCCCCTCGTTGGGAACGACGCCAGACAGTACGTATTACAAACGGTAAACCTCGGATTAACCATTGTCGAGGAGCCAGGGGTCACTTATCGGTAAACCTTGGATTACTATCAAGGAGCCGGTAAGGGGATTGAGCTTGTTACTCTGCCCTTGCGTGCTGTCGGAGTTTAGACTGTTCCCCCAGGTGTAATTGTTGTGATTGGTAACCTTAGTGACCATAATCTTTAGGGTTCTACCGAGGTGACGGTGGAGGGAAGGTCCCACTGTACCTGGAGCAAACGTCGGTTATACTCACTTGGATTTTCCGGGGGGTTCACTTCACTTCGAGACGGTTAAAGTGGAGGAACTTGTGCCGGTCTATTCATTAAGCAGGTTGCCAGGGTAACTGTTCCACCCACCACTTCTGTACTGAATTCAGCGATGTTGGGCTTCATCACCAACTAGTGTTTTCGGTCCGGAAGGCTACTGTTTGTGTATGGTTTGACTCCTGGATTTGATAGCGCGTGTTAATTTGTTTGTTTTTACTTTTAGAGACCATAGGTGTGAATTGTGAATTTTAATTGTTAGGTGTGAATTGTGAATTGTTAATTTTAGTTTTAAATTGTTAATAAAATTCACTGAAGTTGAATATAATGGCAAATGTTCCGGAATTTATCAACCTAGGAACCCCTCCTAATGAGAATCCTAGTACTTTTCCTTACTTTGGAAATGTTGGTCCTCCTTATATGGCTACTTTGTCATTACCTGGATTTACAATAGGTTTACCGATATGGTTATTTTCAACTTCGTTGGCCCAAAATACTCCAATTGTTCCATCTCAACCGGATGCTTCACCTCAACAGAGTTCACCATCTCAACATCACCAACCTTCTGTTGACCCTTTACCTTCTTCGCCTAATTTTTCTTCCTCCATTTCTTCCTCTTCGCCTGGTAAAAGCCTTGATGTTAGTAACCAGGAGGCTAAGAAGAAGAAGAAAGGGAAGAAGAAGAAGAAGAAGAAGAAGAAGCAAGATAAGAAAGAAGTCAACCAACCAACCATGGCTGTAAGTGTTAGTTGTGTTGAGGAAAATTCCGACATGCATCGTAAACCCAAATACCCTTGCAGGCTTTGTAAGGGTGACCACTTCCTTGTCAATTGTCCTGGTATTCCAAAGGTCTTGGAAGTATGGTCAGAAAAATCTCATCAACTTTCCATTGATCCATCAACCAGTGATAGTCAGGTTCCTGGGAAAAAGGGTAAAGTTAGGTTTCCTTGTAAGTTATGCAAAGGGAGTCATCAAACTCACATTTGCCCTCACATGGATGAAGCCTCAACATTGTTGGAAAAACTTACTGTTCCACAGCAAGAATTTCCAACTGGTTACCGTAAACTTTCTCCCAACCTACCGTCAACTGACGGAGTGATTGATCTAAATTCAAGTACAGTCGATCACACTCTCCCATTGGAGAGTGAAACTCATGTCACTCAGGTTGATGATCCATTAGTTGATCAAGTGGTCGATTCAATTTCACATTCGGTCGATCACACTCTCCTTTTCGAGAGTAAATTTCATACCGCTGATGTTCTTCTTGTTACATCGGATTCTTCTATGCCGGGGGACATTTCACCTGTTTCTACAGAACCCCCTCCAAGTACTGAGGTCTTTTCCTTTGATTGGAATAGACTGACAGAACCTCGTCTTCCTTCCTCCATCCCTTTCCAAATCATTGTCAAGGCTGGTGGTAGGGACATACATCGTACTCAGGTAGATGAAGGTGCTTCTGTTAGTATTTTATCCTCAGCTGTTTGGAAAGCTTTGGGTTCCCCTCAGCTTGCGCCTATTACGCAGAATCTGAAAGCTTTTAACAGAACAATTAGTGAACCTTTAGGGATCCTTCCTAAGTTTTTTATTACCTTGGAAGGTAAAACTGTTTGTGTTGATCTTATGGTAGTTCGAGGTCCCTTGGATTTCAATTTACTCCTTGGGCGAGACTATGTTTATGCAATGAAAGCTGTCGTATCGACACTCTTTCGCGTGATGTCTTTCCCTCACAATGGCAGTATTGTGACTGTAGACCAGCTTTCGTTCCCTAGTCTTTTTTCAACTACCAATAATATGACACCCCTAAATGTTCCTGATTCTAAAGTGGTATCTACCCTGCCACGGGTTAATTATGTGGCAACCGGTCCCATGATTTTAGTTACCGATGTAAGTGAGCCTCTCACTGTTTGCTCATCTTCCTTTGATTTAGCTCCGGTAATTGACATGGAAAACTCTATGGGATTACTTGAACACGATGTTCTTATCCCTTTTGAGTCCCTTGACATGTGTTCCTTCCCAAGAAGTATTCTTCCTTCGGATGAAGACCTCTTGGAAGCCATGATCAAGGTGTGTCCATTGACATGTCTTTCCTCCAGTTGGAAGCCATGATCAATGTTACGAGGATAGTTTTTTCCTGTATCAACCTCGTTAAAAAATGAAATAGGCTAGCATGAGGACAGTTCTTTTACTGAGTCAACCTCATTAAAAAATGAATCAGCTAGATTTTAGGATATGTAGGTAGATTGTAGAACGTAGGGTTTTGAGGACAGTTCCTGTTACTGAGTCAACCTCATTAAAAAATGAATCAAGGATTTTAGAGCATAGTTCCTTGTCTTGTGTCAAGCTCGTTAAAAAATGAATCAAGGATTTTAGAGCATAGTTCCTTGTCTTGTGTCAAGCTCGTTAAAAAATGAATCAAGGTTTTTAGAGCATAGTTCCTTGTCTTGTGTCAAGCTCGTTAACAAATGAAACAAGGGTAGGTTAAGTAGGCAGATTGTAGAGTAGTTATGAGCATAGTTCCTTGTCTTGTGTCAAGCTCATTAAAAAATGAATCAAGGATTTTAGAGCATAGTTCCTTGTCTTGTGTCAAGCTCGTTAAAAAATGAATCAAGGATTTTAGAGCATAGTTCCTTGTCTTGTGTCAAGCTCGTTAAAAAATGAATCAAGGTTTTTAGAGCATAGTTCCTTGTCTTGTGTCAAGCTCGTTAAAAAATGAATCAAGGTTTTTAGAGTAAAGTTTTTGTTAGGTAGATTGTAGAGAGTAGTTCTGAGCATAGTTCCTTGTCTTGTGTCAAGCTCGTTAAAAAATGAAACAACTCCCTTTTCAAGTCGAATCTTTACAAGATCTTGAAAGTAAAGCTCCATTCCATCCAGCTGGTTGAATGAAATGAAGCTTGGGGGGCATGTACCTCGTTTTGCATCATTATGCTGGGGGCATGCGAACTTATAACAAGCATAGTTTTTCGTTTCAAGCTTGCGTAAACATGAAACCGAATCCGAGCATAGTTCTTTTCCTATGTCAAGCTCGTTAAAAAATGAAACAAATCCTCCTCTACTTAAGTTGAGAGATTGACGAGATCTTGTAAATGTTAAGTGTTTAGGTTAGTTATTTCAGTTTTTTGCATAATTTTCTTACAGTTTTAGGTCAAGTCTTTCAAATGATCTCGTACTTGAACCTTCATTTCATCCTACTGGTTGAATGAAATGAAGCTGGGGGGGCATGCGCTCTAGCAGTTACGCTTAGGGGGCATAAAGCATAGTTTTTATCTGTTTCAAGCTTTTGTAAAAATGAAACCTATCTCGAGTCAATTTTAGTTATTTTCAAGACTCGTTAAACTCATGAAAATACCGAGATTATTTTGCTATCTTTCATTCTCGTAAAACAAATGAAAATGCCGAGTTCTTTCCGTCTTTTCCTACTCGTAAATTAAATTGAAAGTCGGCCATATGAGTACATTTTTATCATTTTTTTTTCGAACTCGTTAAAACTTATGAAAAAATGAAAATCATGAGTACATTTTTATCAATTTTTCGAACTCGTTAAAACTTACGAAAAAGTGAAACCTTGGAGTTCTCTTTTAAGCCCTTTTCAGACTCCTAAAACATGAAAAGATTGCCGAGTTTTTCTTTTAAACTCGTTAAAACGGAATTAAAAGACGGTCCCCTTATAGCTCTTTTCTGACCGCAAAATCAGGAAAAGATTGCCGGGTTTTTGTCGTTTCAAACTCGATAAGGAAATAAAACGACGTGTCCTTGATCGCTTTTTACTTTTCAGGTCAACGACACTATTATGAAAGTACTCCTTGGTCGCAAGATCAAGCGGTTCCCCCAGGTATTATTTTATACTTTTTCGGGCTTGAGGGACACAAATGTACGAAAAAGTTCAACATGGAGTCTCCTTTAGTTTTTTCAGACTCTCTAAAATTGAAAAACGCCGAGTTTCTCCTATACTGGGCTCGTTAAACTTTTACAGTAGAGGACCTGTTCAATTACAAACAGGAACGAACCACTCCTTCCTAGGGTTCGAATTTAAACTAGGTTGGACTCGTCCGAAGGATGAGCTTATAATCAAGCATATGTTATCCTCCTCAAGCTTGTTAAAAATAAAGAGGTACTTGCCAGAAATGGTGGGGGAAAAGAGAGAAGAATGAACCTGTTTGTCACCTTTTGTCTCAGAAGAAACTTTATTACCACTCTTGAACACGACACTTTTCATTCACCTGGGTTGGGAAATCTTTTACCTCACAGTTGACCAAATCACTTTGAAAGTCTTTAACCGGGTTTCGGGGATTAACTTTGAGTTATTCGTCACCAAGCCATCTGTTGTGTCGTTATGTGTTCAAGAGGTCTGCAAGCAAAACTTTCATCTGCAAAATACTTGTCATCCATTTGACCATCCCTGAGTCAGTCCTTACAGCAACATTTCTTCAACTTGAACAATGATTTCGTGTTGTGGGCTTGCCTGCAACGGGTCGCTTTCTATCGACATCGACACATTATCTAGAAAGATGACTTAGGAATCGACAGTACCTTGAAGTCTGCATGCATCAATGGCAGGTTTCTCGCCTTTGACGTCAGTTTACATCATTGACTTTCGATCAAAGGATTCCGTGAAGTGTTCGACATCAAAACATCTATTCACATTTCACGGGTTGTGCTTGGTACTTTGAGAACCATTGACATTACTGGTGGTCTCTCTCATGCTTGTTAACAGTTTACATCATCGACTGGTAATCAAGTGGTTTCTAACATGTTCGACATCGAATCATTTAATCACATGGCTAGAATCGTACCAATTCGGGAAGTAGAAGTGAAGACCCTGGATCTAGTTTCTACCATCCAGGCTGCGAGGAGTTTTGTATTCATTATCTATGTAGACTAATCATAAACAGATGGCTGCGTCCATACTGTGTCTACAAAAGTCTATAAAAATGATGTACTGCAAGATCATTCCTGTATCAGAATAGTTAGTCCATTAGTTAAAGTTTTGAATCTGAGTATGGGAATGCCTACCTCAGTGATGATATAATCTTATCCATGTATTTTGTGTTGAAAATTGCAGGTTCCAACCAGGCCATCCACAAGACAATCCTTGAAATGATAAAGCGCTTCACCCTTCCTAGAATTACAAAACCCTACTCTATTCCAGGCTTCGCACTTTAGGGGGCAATCTGTTACACTAAAAAATGTCACCTTGACTACTTACAGTTAGTATGGCTCAAATCAACAGTCATGCTACCCTCTTAGGCAAGTCTCATGCCTCTGTTATCCATCTCAAACTCAAAGAAGAGAGAAAGTCTTGTAAAAACTATGTTTATCTCTGGGGTCGCAGGTTCTCTCTAGCCTTACCTGCGGGGACGCTGACCATGTTCACAAAATATGCGTCCATGGACGCTCTGTATGTTAAGGGACAGGTGCGTCCCTCTGTAAAAGGCAAAATGCGCGAGTTTTATCTTGAAAAAGTTACTTGTGGTTACTTCTAGAACATTCTAGAGGTCGGTTTGATGAAATGGATGCGCCTCCAGTTGGTTCATGTATCTCTATTAAGGGGGAACTTATCCCATCAATAAGGGAGCTATCCCACCCAAAGAGGGGGATGATCCCATTGATAGTGGACCTGAATAACCTCTTTACAGCACTATAAATAAAGGCATTGAGCCAGAAGGAGGAGAGGTTGGAGCTATACATTTTCTTTGGGTAAATGCTGCAGGATTTAGGTCTTCCATTTAGAACCTTTGTGAGGAGAGATTGTCTTTGCTTGATTCTACTTGGAAGTGGGTGAGCTTTGTCAAAGTAGAGGAAAACCCTTGATGGACCCTGGGAGGAACTTGCACAACACCAAGGCCAGGTTGTAAGAGTTTCTTTGTTTCGTTATTAATACAAACTGGTTTATTTTTCTCAATAGCTTGTGTTAATAAGTTATTTCATGTGTTCCTTGGTCTGCATGTTAAATATATGTTTTATTATATGAAATGCAAGTGCTTGGTAATTGTTTGATTGTTTGTGGTTGCAAGAATTGACTTGAAGGAGGAGCTCATCCGGATCGTCAAGAACGGACTTCAACAACAGCGTTTTGGAATAAGGTAAGCCTAAACACTTGTAGTTTTCATGTTGTAAAAGGTGTATTTAGAGAAAGATCACTCCATTTTGTCTTGTTTGTCATTAGAATGTCTTAGACTGCTAGGAAGGTCAGCTGTGTCCGCACCCTTGACCAATTCCGTGTGACAGCCCTTACATCATTTATGCTTTCAGGGGTAATAATGTTTTTTTCCTCAAAGAATTGGATGGTGCATAAGTAGAAGGACCAGTTAATAGTCGAATTCTTAAGCACTACATTGATCCTAGCCACTAATTTCACTAATCACTTGTACATATCTTATTCTTCAAAATTTTAGTGTTGATTGGATGCTAATTTTTGGAGATGAAGCCCAGAGAGAAGGCCCTAGGCTTCAAAAGTTTGATTATCAT
Organism: Pinus tabuliformis; assembly: GCA_031772625.1. Taxonomy (NCBI): domain Eukaryota; kingdom Viridiplantae; phylum Streptophyta; class Pinopsida; order Pinales; family Pinaceae; genus Pinus; species Pinus tabuliformis. The sequence goes on from CM062816.1 coordinate 1,215,179,711, forward strand.
AAATACCAATAATGTAGCAAAGTAAAAGGGAAAAGTTTCAGAGTAAGATCACAGTAATTCAGAAGGCCATTGATCTACAAGTTCTTGATATTTCACAAGGAAATGACATCCCCAAGTGGAGCCACTGTTAGGTTCCTATACCAATAGGAGTCATAATTTTTGAATGACTGAGATTAAAACTGTAATATGTACATACCTTTGCTTTCTGCAAATGTTTTCCATATTCAAAAAATCAAAAAATTAAAAAATGTAAAGAGGGTATGTTCTAAAAGAAAAATCAAAGGACATAAAAAGGTCAAAAAAGATGAAAAAATGAACCCCATGAAAGAAAAAGACCATGAAAGTGTAAAAGTTAGAATGCCACTACTATTTACTTTTGATGCAAAATAAAACATTGTGTGCAGCTTGTTACCTTCGCCACAATCCATGGATGGTCAAAATGTTAAACATGACTATTTCATGTTTTCAATTTTGTGCTTACAGATACAGAATAAAATCTGACCAAACTATTTAATCTTAGCAGATAAGTAGAAAGGTAGAGTAAATAAAAGGAGCTCAACTATTTAATCTAAGCCCTTGGATGTAATAAGGTTAGATTTAGATATATTTCCATTGTAAAAGAAAAGAAAAGTTTTGATAAAGGTTTTGCCACCTTAAATGCACCCTAATAAAGAGGAGTAAAAAATGGTAGGATGAGTAGGTGGGTAAGTAGAAGAATGGTTGCAGAATTGTGATGATTGATTAGATAAGATCATATTATTCACCTTCATCATCAAAGTTCTAAGGTATGAATGAAAATTGAGCATTTATCAAAGTACAGAAAATCAATTGATTAACCTCCCTCATTCATTACATTTTCCACTTAACCAATTTCCAAGAAAAGTCTTAAAGTGTCTAAAATCTTATGTTAAAGGGGCTCAGAGCATTTCTGTGACTTTTGGAGGGACCAGACCCTCGACCTAATGACTTATAGATCTTAAGTACTAAAATTCCCCTCACAAGCATATACTACCCCTCATTCCCCTCATAAAAACCCCTTTACCTAAGGTTTAAACTCTATTTTCCTAAGGAAAATCCATTACCCCCATAAAAACCCTTTTTTCACAAAAACCCACAAAGATGCATTTAGCCTAAGTTTTTATGTTTTCTATGTGAAAAGAAAAAACAAATTGCAAAGAATTCATTTTACACTTAGCGCTAAAAACATTCTCCACCTTCGTTCATATTAACTTTTAACTTTATTTATATATTATCTCCCGAAATAGAAACCCTTCCCCTATAGTTATATAAAACCCTTATATTAATATCCCGACCTGAAAAAGTTTGAAAAATAAACTTTATATAAACCCTATCCAAATAAAAGAGATTAATTAACCAATCTATGGTTAATTAATAATCAATCCCACCAATGAAATCACCCCCGACGCCCTAACCACACCATAATCTCTGATTAACTTAATCTTTCCATTGTTTAAACTCTGTCGGGCCCCTCCATTAAAACTCATGACAAAACTCCACCCCGATCACCATATGATGAGGCCCCATTTGATCCAATAGTTAACAATCATATCGGGCAGCCTCAAGAGGCCGAACTTTACCTGCCTGATATGGGTGGTTTCACTTTTCACCCCGCTACTACGTGGCACCTGATGAATGGCATCAGGCGGCCTCCAAAGGCCGACCTTTACCCGCCCAAACTACTTTTCTTGCGTGCTCTTGACCTGATATTGGTCATGCAATATTTCAAGTGTGATTGCATGACAACTGTTTGATTAGATGGGTCACATCGATGGTGGAGACCGTCTGGGTTAGTTGGTGAGTGGACGACACGATATCCGTTGGATCTGGAGAAGTGAGATCAACGGTGTGGATTGAAGCGCTTGATAAAAGGAGAAGTCAATGAGGGACCTACAGTGATTGGTCAGATAAGCAGAATCCTTAGGGGGAAATCCACGTACAAAACTGGATTTAATCGCAGTTGGTTGGTTATAAATTTAACCAGTATTCGAATTACAGACTACCACCTAATTTCATCAACCTCCTGCATCATTTTTTTTATCAGCAGAAGAGTGATTTTTTTTACACAGTACATATTTTTAAAATGAACTCATTGATATCTATTGTGGGAGTGGTTCTCAATGGGAAGGATAACTATCCTGAGTGGTCTCGGAAAATCAAACACACTCTCATTTTTAATGAGTTGTGGAAATGAGTGTGTGTTGGAAATGGAGACAAAGAGCGAAAACAACCTACCTCAAACAAGGAATTCGTTGTTTTGGAAAATAAGAACAGCAAGGCTTATTCATTGATTGTAGCATCAGTAAATGAAGAGGTGAGTCACCATATTTCACCATTTTCAAATGCTTTCGAAGCCTTACAAAAACTAAAGGAACTCTATGAATTACACTCTACACTTGAAGTTGTTCAACTCATGATTAAATTGTTCACCCTTGAATTACAAAATGATGATCCTCTTGCTCTTGCATCAGAAGTAAAATCTATCATGCATGATATCAAAGCCACTAATGTTGAACTGGACATTCCTCTGATAGCTTTTCTCAAGGCACTTTATCCCACTTACTCAAATTATTTTAAGTCATTGCAAGCAAATGGAAACCCCAAAGATATTACCTTTGACTCCCTTGTGAAAAAATTTGTTGAAAGAGAGAAAGCTTTTGGGAAGAAGACAACTCCTTAGTCTTATGAAGAGGTTGTGTGCCTTGCACATAGAGAGAAGAATCATGATCAAGATTCTTTGAGAGGAAGAGGTGTTTGAGGAGGAAGAGGAAGAAATTTCAAAGACAGGGGGGGCAGACACTCTCAAGGAGAAAAGTCAGATTTTCACTACATACGCTGCAAAAGAGATGGATCACATGATTCATCCACATGCAAGTTGCCTTGGGACAGAATTGAGCAAGAAAGAAACCAACCCAAAGGTAAAACTAATGACAAAGAGAAAGGTATAGCACCTGAATCCGCTCACTATATTGTGGGACACTGTAATATTGGAGTAAATGAAGACTTATTTAATGCTTCACTTGCTTCTTAGAAAAATGATTGGTTTCTTGATTTAGGAACAACTTGCCACATGAATTTTAGAAGGTATTTTTTTGAATAATTTGTTGAAAATGTTTATGGAGCAATATACTTTGTAGAAAAATAAAAAATCAAGCCATCAGGGCTTGGTACAATCAAGCTTAAATTGCCTAGTCTTCAAGACTTTCTTCTACATCATGTTTTATATCTCCCACAGATGAGGAGGAACTTGTTGTCCATGGTCCACATCTGCCAGCAAGGACACTCCATTCATATGTTTGATGGCAAGCTTGAGGTGAGAAAATCATAAGACCACTCACTTTTCATGACAGGGATAGAAGAAGAAACATTTCTCAAGCTGCAGGGTACATCTGCTCGTGAAAAAAAATTCTCATACAATTCTCATTATGAAGAAGGTACATTCCCATCAAGTTTATTATGGCATGCTTGAATTGGACACTTGAACTATGACAACGTCTGCTTGTTGAAGAAAAATGGGGTGACTAGTTTTCCTACAATTCCTAGGAAACTTAAGCAATGTGATGCTTGCATTCTAGGAAAGCATAGCAAACAGTCTTTTCATGATTCACATTCTAGAGCACATAGAAATCTTGAACTCATTCATTTAGATTTATGTGGTCCAATGCATGTTCCTTCTATAAATGGAAATAAATATATGATGACATTTATTGATGACTACACCAAAATGTGTTGGGTTTATTTATTGAAGAACAAATCTGATGCTTTTCAAACATTCAAGAACTTTCATACATGGATTGAAAATGATGCACAATCTCATATTGGCTATATTAGCACTGATAATGGAAAACAATACACTTCAAGTGAATTTGAAAACTATCTTTACCAACATGGGATCCAACATCAAACAACTGTGCCTTATAATCCCCAACAGAATGGAGTAGCTTAAAGAATGAATAGGACAATTTTAAGTATGGTGCGCTCCATGATGTTTCTCAAAAACATAAAAATGATGTTTTGGGCTGATGCAGTTCTATGTGTCGTATATGTCAAGAATATATGTCCATCTAATGCTATTAGAAACAAGAATCCTTATGAAATTTGGTATGAGCACATTCCTTCGGTAAAGCATCTCAGGGTCTTTGGTTCCACATGTTATGCCTTGATACCAAAGGTACATAGAAACAAACTGGTGCAAGAAGTTGTAAGTGTATCTTCCTGGGGTATTCAAACACCTGCAAAGCATACCATCTCTATGATGAAGTAAATAAAAAGTTTGTTGTATCTAGAGATGTAATCTTTCTTGAATCATCCAAAACTGACAATGTTGTTGAGCGACAACTTGATCGCTTGGATAGATTCGTAAAAGAAAAATCATTTCAAGAATTTGATAATCAGATTCCACATCTTGAAGGGGGGATTCCTATACTAGATTAACTTGTGGAATCTTCTTCTGAAGCACTCTCTCCCCCACATGAAACTCCAACAACGAATGATACTTTGAGTGATGTGATTAAAAGAATTGGGAGACTCAATCTTGATTCAGTCCCAACTCAATCAAAGGAGCATCCTGGACCATCTCAGAAAGGTCCCCCAAAGTGGTTGACAAAGACACTTGAAAGTGTTCATCTTGATGAGGTTGGAAAGACAGGAACTAGAAATTCAACCCGGAAAAATGGAGGTGATGTAGATGACTCTGATTCACCTGTTGATATGGATGTTTCTTATGATTGTGAATTGAATTTGTCTATAGATTTTGAACCAACTTCCTTCAACGAAGCTGCTTCTCATGATGAATGGAAAGAGGCAATTCAAAAGGAGTATGATGCCTTGGTAAAGAATGACACTTGGAAGTTGGTTGATCCTCCATTAGGCACCAAACCAATTGGCTGCAAGTAGGTCTACAAGAACAAGTATAAAGTTGATGGCTCACTTGACAAGCACAAAGCCAGGCTTGTGGCAAAAGGTTTTGCACAGAAGGAAGGGGTCGATTATGAGGACACTTTTTCCCCCATAGCAAAATGGGCTACCATTGGGACACTCTTTTCCCTAGTAGCTAAGAATGGTTGGAAAGTCCATCAAATGGATGTAAAAAATACTTTCTTGAATGGAGATCTAAAGAGAATGCTTTTATGTCCCAGCCTGAAGGATTTGTTGTAAAAGGACATGAAAAAAAAGTATGCAAACTTGTGAAATCCTTGTATGTCCTCAAACAAGCATTGCGAGCCTGGTATGACAAACTAACTGAGCATCTTTTGAAACTCAATTTCAAACATTATGATCTTGATGATGCAAATTTGTTTGTCAAGAAGGTTGGCGAAACAGCTGTATATCTTGTGGTATATGTAGATGATCTTTTGATGATATGGAACAGTGAGAGCTGCATTTCATACATAAAGAAGGAATTGAGGAAAGGTTTTGAAATGACTGATTTTGGCTATGTTCATTACTATCTTGGTATTTAAGTAACTCAACATCTGACGTCCATATTTCTTTCTCAAAAGAAGTTCATTGGAGATATGTTGAATAGGTTTGGCATCACTGAATGCAATCCTCTAACTACTCCAATGGAACAAGACTTAAAGTTCGCATCCTATAAGGAAAATAATTTGAGGATGCAACAAAGTATAGATAGCTTGTAGGAAGTCTCAACGACCTAACTACTACCAGACCAAACATTTCATTTGTTGTTGGAATCCTCTCCAGGTTTATGCAAAATCCTTGTGAGGGGCATTGGTCTACTGCAAAAAAAGTTCTAAAGTACTTGAAGGGAACTCAAGACTTTGGAATCAAGTATACACAGGTGGGCAACTTCATCTTTAATACTCTGATTCAGACTTCGATGGAGACAAAGAAACTGGGGTATCTACTTTGTTTTATGCTATGAGTCTTGGATCAAGAGTTGTCTCCTAGAGATCACACAAACAATTAGTTCCAATAGATTCCACAATAGAGGCAAAATATGTAGCAACAGTTGAGGCAAAAAAAGAAATTGTGTGGCTCAGGAAAATTTTGGAAGATTTGCAGGTAAAACAAGTACAATCGACTCCACTCATGATTGAAAATACCTCGGAAATAAAGTTGGCCAAGAACCTAAAGTTCAATGATTGAACAAAGCACATGAATACAAAATATCATCTCATTCGACATCATGTTAAGGCCAGAACAATACATCTTCACCATTGTTCCACTAATGAGAATATTGCAAACATCTTAACCAAAGTGCTTGGAAGAGAAAATCTTGAAAGATTCAGAACGATGCTTGGACTCACCAACATCCCTTTAGATTAAAGGGGGTAATGTTGACACCTAATCATAGGGTTCACTGTAATTAGTGTAAATAAATAATACAGAAAATGGAGAGTCATTGGGAGATGAACTGAACATTCAATCCCTCTTCTATATAATAATGAATAACCTGAATGAATAATATGATTACATTTGAGGAATTACCTCATGGTCTGACAGTTTTTCTCATGCCATTTTTAATCTTCGTTGTCTCTACCTCATCAGAAATTATGTGTGAGGTTGCTTTCTCTCTCATAGGACTTAGAAGGGGAGCTGGGGGATATTGAAGCCCACCCGAGAAAGGTTTCTTGTAGTTTGTATATTGCAGGAGAGTCATGGAAGTGGTGTCTCAAATGTGGGATGCTATGGTAAGTTGGTTGACTGCCACTACACTATTTTTGTTATTGAATGTTGTGATTGGAACCATTTTTATTACTTATGGAATGCATCAAAGTAATAAGACCAACACCAGGAAGAAGGACTTGAGAAAAACCAATATTTGTTATCCAGACTTAGTAGCTTTACTATTAACTCTATTTTTTGGTATGTCTCATGGAGAAATCTCATCACACCGTTCACCAAGAGGGTGAAAACAATGACTTATGTGACTCAGGGGGTAAGATTTGAAGGGGGTGAAGGCTGTGAGATTTGAAGGTCGTTATATTAGCAAGTGGGTAAAGAGAGTGAAGTTGTGGGCAGTGAAGTGGTGGACCGTGAAGTGTTGGTAGATGCTGTGAGGTGTCAAGAAGTGTCTGACAACACTAACACCTAAAAATATTCCCGTGTGTTTCAAACTTTGGTTTAAAAATTTTGTTTAAGAAAAATTTTCAGACATTGGCTTAAAAAAACGTTTTTAAAACAACTTTGTCCATCCTTCAAACCTTGGCTATGCCTAAAATTCCTAAAATAGCAAGCCTAAAATAGCATTGGGTTATGTGAAGTTCGTAATAAGAGGTTGAATGCTAAAGTTTGGTTAAAATGTAGGTGAACAAAAATTGTAGATTGAAACTTTGGTTAAGATGATAAAATGAGGAAAAATATTCAATCAAAGCATAGATTAATGGTTGGTCAATGATCAATCAATCGCTATAGTCTTGCTGAAGGCATGGACTAATAATAAAGAGAATAATGGTATATGATAGGTATGTAAAGTTAGGTTTTTATTTATACATAACTTCACCAAATATGTTTTTAATAGGAAGGAAAAGGTAGGGTTTATAAGAATGAGGTTATTATTTCATTGATACAGTAAATTTGAAAATTTTGGAGTTGTAAAATCACCAAAATTTCAAACAAGACTAGAGTAAAGATATAAGGTATTACCATTTTATTTTTAACATATACTTTCAGTCAAATTTCAAAGAATTTCAAGTTTTTACTAAACCTTTGAATCCATATTGTTGTAGATTTGGTCATGCTATTTGTGGACTAATGATTTATTCTTTGTTTTGGCAAGTCCTTATCTTCCCTTCCTTTGGAAATTTGAATGGTTTATCCTTCCTCAAAATGTATCCATTCTCTTCTCAAGACTGAGAACAACCTTGTTGCTTCCAAATTCGATAATATGTTGATTTTATCTCCACATTAGAGAAAAATTAGATCTCCTAGAAAATTTACAAGAATATAATATTCAATTACAATAGTTTGTATAAATCTTCATGCAATATCCTTGAGCTTATTTACAAAAATTGAAAGTTCATTTTGAAAATTTCTCTCCTTAGATTATCACTCAATCTTCATCACATGTTATCAACATTTTGGACAAAATGAAACCACTTGGTAGATATTTTATTCAAAAATTTCATTGTCCAATTTGCTTGGATTTCAAATAAAATTTCAATTTTATGTTGTTCTAGGAACCTAGGTTGTGCCACGAACCGAGATTTTCACATCTAATCACTTTATTATCTTTTTCTTTTCCTTTTTCATATATTGTTTTCTATTTCAACTACTAGTATTAAGGTTTGAATTTGAAATTCAACATGAAGAAGGTTTTTCTTATCATATACCAAATCATAAGGATTAAATCCAATAGTACCTTTCTAGTTTTTCCTATAAACCCACAAATCCTATGGAAGCCTTTCTGACAAATACTCCAAATGTAGTTCCACATTGTTGGTCATGATTGCCTAAAAAGACTTGTTAGTTGATTCTACCTCACCATTGTCCCGTGGATGATAAGGAGTGGACTTCTTGTGCTTAATTTGGTGATTTTCCACTACATCCTCCACAAGTGTAAAGGAAAATTATGCTCCCAAGTTAGTGAAAATTTCTCGGGGGACTTCAAATCTTACAAATATTTCCTCAAAAATAAAATTGACTACTCTTTTTGTAGCTCTTTCTAGTGTTTTTGCTTCTATCCACTTAGTGACATAGTCAGTGAAAAATAGAATACACCTTTTTCCTCTTGATGTAGGGTTAATACGACCTATGAAATATAGAACCCATTTTTCAAAATTCTCTATGAGAACTTGTGGTTGTAAGGAAAGTTTGTCAAAGGCTACTAGTTAGTCCATCCATAAACAATTATCACAACTCTTAACATATTTATTGGTGTCATTAAAAATGAATTGCTCTTAATATCCCTAATGAGGTAATTTTTGGAAGGTTCTCTTATCAACAAAATTCCAACCACAAAGTTCATCATGAAAATATTTTAAAATTTCAAAAATATCATCCCATCTTACACATTTTCTAATTACAAAGTTAGGTCCTATGTAGAAAATATTTTCATTGGTCCATGAATATATAGCACTATGTTTGATTATGTATCTTTTTTCTTTTAATGTGAAGCAGGTTGGTAACTTTTCTGAAGTTAAATAAATTTCTAGCTCAGAAAACAACAGAGTTTTAATTGATATAGTAAACAAATGTTCATATGGAAAAGAGTCAGTGACTAGAACAATCTCACCAAGATTATTAATGCGTAGGAGAAAGTTGGCCACTTCATTTTTCCTTCCAAGTTGATCTATGATGGTGACATTAAACTCCCACAACAACAATAATGGCCATATTTTTACTTTACCAATAGTAATAAGTTTGTTTATCAATTACTTATTGATAGTATGGTTTGTATGGATAAAGACCTCAAAACCCGTTATATAATGTCGAAATCTAATAATGACAATTGTCAAAATCCACCTTTTAGTCATAGTATAATTAATTTCAATGGTGGATATATTTTGACTAATGAAATAGATAGAATGGGTCTTAATATTCTCTTGTTTACCTAATATTGATGATTCTGCAATTTAAGATGCATCTATCGAGATATGAAATAGAAAAGGAAAGTTAGGTCCTCTGAGTATTAGTGTTGTAAATAATTTATCTGTAAGTTTCTACAAGGAAATGTGGCAATTGGCATTCCAATAGAATTCAACATCTTTATCCAGTAACTTAAACAATGGCATGGATATTCTACTAAAATTTTCTATAAATTGATGATAACAACCTTAATATCCTAGAAGCCTTCTCACATCTCATTGATTTGATGGTATTTGTAATTTTATATTGACTTTAACTTTAGTTGGATGTAATGTTATCCCTGCAAAAGATACATGATGTCCTATTGCAATCCCTTCCATTATCAGCATATAAAATTACTCATTCCTAAGAGCTAAGTTAGGTTTTACACATCTTATCAAAACGTTTTCTAATTTAATTAAAGCTTCATCAAAATAATTTCCATATATCAAAAATTCTTCCATGTATACTTTGACACATTCATGTATCATATCAGCAAAGATAGCTAATATTTCCCTTTGAAATGTAGTTGGTGCATTGCACAAAGCAAGGGGTAAGACCTTATAAGAAAGTGTCCCATATAGGCATATGAAAGTTATTTTGTCTTGATATTCTAGAGTTACCTTAATTTGACTGTAGCCCCTAAATACATATAATAAAGAGAAATATATTTGTTAGCTACTATATCTAGGACTTAATTAATAAATAGTAGGGGGAAATGATATTTTAAGGTTGCCTTGTTTAAATCTCTATTGTCTACACAAATTTTTCCATTTACCATTTTTTTGTAGGAAACACAAGTAAAGGAGAGTCTGACCAAGTAATAGAGTTAGGATAGATTAAATATACTTTTAGTATCTTTTGAAGTTCTTCTCTCACTATTTACTTTAGCATTAGATTCATTCTTCATTGTAGTTTTCTGATAGGTCTAGCATTTTCTTTTGCATAGATATATCTATGTGTGTATTTAGGCAGATACCTTGCATATTAGTATAGTCCTAAGTGAATTCTCTAGAATATCTTATTGGTAATTTATTTAATTGATCCTCTTAACATGCTTCTTAATTAGCATTGATATTGAAATACTTCCTAGGACTAGTTTTAGTAATCTTACTATGAGAAATTGTTATTGAATTCATAGGAAAGGTGTTTTGAAATAAATATTGCAAGGAATTCATCCTACAATTTTCCTGAAAAGTTTGTTCTAAAAGATTATTTGTAGCAATCTATTGAGTTGTTTCTAATTTTCCTACAATATCAAAATTGGAGATGAAATTATCAAGTAAATTCTCATTTGTTTCTTCTTGAAAATCGATTGCTTGAGTAATAAATAAAATAGGTTGAATTTATTCAACCTCTCAATATATTTCTTTAAGCCAAGATATTTGTTTTATTTTACCTAAGGATTTAGCAAGGGGATAAAGTGTGACTTGCTTTTCTTCACCACCTCTTGAAATTTCCATAGTACTTGGTTTACAACTAATGACTACATTACAATAGTAAGGCATGGTCTTTCAATTATTATGGGATGTCCACCTAGATTATATTTAGGTTGAAGAATAAATAAATCTATTGGATATTCACATGAATCTAAGGAGACCATGATATCTTTAATTACACCTTTTGGTTTCACTCTTTATTTATCTGTTAATGCTAAAATTGTAGGTGTTGGTCGAAGATTATTTATATTCAAAGAGTTCATCATTTCCATCATCATAACATTAATTTTTCTTCTAAACCAATTATAGTGTTTGGAATTAAAATACTATTGATAGTAATTGTTACTTTTGGTATACCGGGATCAACACATTTTTTTCTTGCAAATCTAAATGACATTAAGGTAGCTAAATTTCCAAGAACATGAAATATGAGTTGATCATTTCTATTTCTAGCATATTCAAGCATAATTCCCTTATTGTTTTTGCATAAATTGATATTCCTTTGATTGATTTCAATTATCAAATTTCAATTTAAATATTTCTCAATTCATTTAGAAAATCATACTCATGAGGAGTCACTAAATTTTCCAAAATCAACCTCTCCAGATATGGGAGGTGTTTTGGATATTCATGATTTATCCTATTGACTTAAGTGCTCTTGTGTGTATCTATTGTGCTGATTTTTTTAAGAATTTCCTCTATTTCTTCTTCTTCTTCCAAAATTGTAGGAGATTCCATTTAAATTACTTAATCCAATCTTAAGTGGATGTCATGAAGAAAAATAATGGAATATGCAAGAGTGGTTTATTATTGATAATTATATGCATATTTCTCCACTTAATTATTTGGATTTGTTGTGATTTGAGCTAGTAATTGACTTGGTCTTGGTGGTGGTTGGCTAGATGGTAATTGCAATTGTTGTGGTTGGGTTATTTATGGTTGAATGACAAGATATTATCATTGAGTTGACTAGGGATATTGTACAAATGGTGCTTGTAGATATTATTGTGGGTATGGTTATGTTGAGGCCTCAACACCACCCTTCATTTTCTTCTTGAAAATAAAGGGCCCCCGATATAAAATTTTGGAAATATTTCATTGGATTGCTTTTACTTTCCTATTTTTATATATTTTTTATTTTTGTAGGTTTTCCTTTTTGATAATCCCATCATGTTCATCTCATTGATGCCTTTCTTATGATATACAATTTTCCTTATTTCGACTCTTGGATCAAAAGTAATGGCCTTTTGAAGTTTTGTGTTTTTTCATCATTTTGATGAGGTTGCATGACATGTGACAACCTACATAGCATGTTGACATGGGAGCATTGACATGGTAGTACTGACTTGGAAAAAATTACAGGTGTCACGTACACATCATTACCACATGTCACTACTTCCTGACCACATCAGCGTCCAAACACATTTTTCCACATGCTACATGGCACTTCCATGTGTCTGCCACATTAGCATTATTTTCCACATCACTACCATGTGGCATATATATGAATATGCCTCCTTAGTAGGTGGGACCCACCATCGAGTTCACATTAATTCTTATATTATCCACTTCCAAATCTGGGAACGATGACTAAAGGTGTTGATGACAATTTTGCATGTCCTAAGATGGAAACTATAATGCCATGTTTCCTATCCAAGGGTGGAACTTTTCCTTTCATGAAAAGGACATGGAAATTTTACCATGGGATTTTTTTGATCCCATGGTCTATCAATTGATGATCTAAGGACATGGAAATTTTACCATCCCAGGATAGGAATTTTCACGTACCGTCACCAGATTCTCAACATGATTCATTTATAAATCCTAGTGTGGTCTGGGAGGGTGTGATGGTGCAAAGGTTTATTATGGTGGATATTAACTTCGAATTATTTTATTATTAACGTGAATGGACTTTGGTGATATGGGCATGAAAGGTTCCATTGATTTAATTAATTTTATTAAACCTATCACTCCACCTAAGCATACACCTCACCATCCACATAAGTACACAAGGATTAAATATGGTTTATCAATACCATACCATACTTTAACCTGATTTTAGCACAAGGAGTTTAATGGAATGGGTTTCTAAATCCTCAGCCACAGTCCAAGAGGGGATACATATGGTGTTATTATTTATATTTATTTACACCACATGATCAACCAATTTTCATTCTTTTTTTATTTATGCTTATTCCACATAAGCCTCCACTCAAACGTACCAAGGGACGTAGGTTCTTATTGTACTTGGTTTAATCCACTTAGATTTAATGTTGTTTAATATATTTTATTCCTCAAGTTTCATAATTCACACGATGATGGAATATTACCTATGTGTTGCTTTTACTATGGTTCCCTACATGTTCACACAATTCATATAACTCACAAAACAATATAAATCCAATGAAATTGATTTCCCCCATACATGTGGAATATCTATTTTTTATTTTAACCATTCGAAAAAATGCACAATCCATGCACCAAAATGCACCTAAATTGTTATAGTAACCTATCTTTTGTACGTCGTATATTAGGATAGGAGGAACAAAATCAATCCCATGATTCCTTATTTGAAAGCTTAAATTGAGGATAACAATATAGGATAGCTTATTTTAGAAAATTTGTAATTTGAACACTCCAAAAATTCAATGGAAAAGAGGTTATGAAACTATAACAAACTGAGATCCCTATGTAAATTTCTAGGAAAAGTTTAATTCCTAGAGCATCTTGCTCACCACATTACAATGCTATTTATTGGTGAATATTACAATAGCATAAAATAATTTGGGCTCAAACATAGGATTTTATTTTTAGTTGAATTGGGCTTTTCTTAGAATGATTAGTTTTGATTCTTTTAATATCTAAGTTTTTGTTTGGGTTTTTAATAATATTTTTTTTTATATTATTGCGATTTTGGAAGGAAGTTACCAATTGGAGTCTCAAGATTTGTGGATTGGGGTTTCAGATGAAAAAAAGGATTCTTCATCTCCCAAAAATGATAAAAACAAATATTCATGAAGCTACCATGAAAAATACTTCTATTTCTAAAATAGAACTATATGATTATAAGTAAGAGGTCTATAGAATGAATGCGGGGTCAAATTTTCTTAAAGGAAGAAGGAATTTTAACTTTTTTAGAGAGGTATCTTGGAGGAAATTGGTTTTCTATTGAACTAGATCAAATAAGATATGTTATATCTTGAACAAATTCATGTTATCGTGGACTTTCTTTAAATCTTTTATACTTTGAAAAGCTCATAATCAGACCTTCGAACTATGTACACTTTTTTTTGAGTTGATGGTTGGTTGATGGCCCTCATTCATATTTGATTTTGATTCAATATTTATACTTAGTAAGTGTCTATGATATGATTTTAGCATTGTTGTTATCTTCATGTCAGTTTAATTTATGCTTTTTTCTTTTCATGGTGGGTTGGATTAAGATCATAATTGAATAATGAATTCAAGTGGTCCTGGATATGTTAGTTGATAACTGATTAGCAGCCTAATTATATGATTTTCTTTGTTTTAATTATTATTGTGTCAAGTAAACTTTTCCATGATTAAATGGCATATCTAATCTTAAATTCACTTAATAGTATTTCAGTGTAAGGATGTGCTTGTGAGGATTTGATAGTTGTTTAATAGATAACAAAATATGCATATTTTCCTCAATGATTGCAAACCATATGAAATTATTCTATGATTTACTAAATCATTATAACCATGTGTTGGAAAATACTGAGAAGGGGAGGGTGAACCAGTATTCCTTAGCAATTAGAACTTTTAAATCTTTTCAGAGCATTAGTTAATCTTCAATTATCATTAATGTTTATGCAGTAACAACAGTGAATAAAATAACACAGGAGGCACAAAAATTTTAGGTTGAAAACCCCCTCCGAGTCAAAAAACACTGAACACTTTTCTAAAAATTCTTTAATCTTCAACTCCAATTGAAAACAAAGCACCAAGTTCCTAGAATCTAGAAAAACATTCTTCTCCATCTCCCACTAGATGGATGCTCCAACGCCCGAGATTCTTTAGTAGTCAACTGAACGGATGCCCCAACACCCAATTAGCTACAAATCACCCTAGCATGACCCTACCACCCTGAAGTTTTCACAGGCTTGAACCTGTTAGTAACTTCATGCACCAGCCTAGCACCACCCTACCACCTTATAGAAGAATAAAAGAAGAAAGGACTCCCATACCAGGTAATATGGTCTAATTTACAATGATATAGAATGATGTAGAAGAAGAAGACACACTAAACCATAACCCCAACTATGACACAACCACCTATTGATTAGACCTCCCGACACTTCCTCTTCAACACTTGGTAGATAGACACTTGTACAACTTTTACAATGATTGTTATGAAACCAGCTTACAAAAAGATAGAAAAGAGAGATCCACGCCTTAGAATTCAGCCTCTTCGAGGGGGCAACCTCCTTTACATTACATAAATGAGCAATTCTTGGATGATTCAAATGACAAAACCTCCTTTCTATATATAGGAGTCTAAGGAGTCACAATATAACCCAGCTGACCTAACAATAATAATATAAAACCACAAAAATAAAAATAGAGGGATTCCATGGGGCACAGTAATAACAATATGGGGACAATAGGAGCACAACAATATTAATAAGGGATACAACTAAATAGTAATGGGGTAATCACTAGTATTATAGGGACCCAACATGCCCCTCTCCTTCAAAAAAGTGTTGTCCTCAACGCTTCAATAGTTCTAGATGCTTCTGTATAAAATTCTCATCCTCCCATGTGGAATCTTCATCGGATAAGTTCTTTCATTTGATAAGATACTCCGAAATTGATCGATTTCGAAACTATCGAGTTCTTGTTTCTATGACTGCTTCTGGTTCCAATATAATTTTTCCTTCCTCATCAAGTTCTGGAAATATTGTTTGAACTGGGAGCTTGTCACCTATAACCTTCTTTAAACATGAAACATGGAAAACTGGGTGCAATCGAGAAGCTGCAGGAAGCTCCAATTTGTATGCCACAGTACCAATCTTTTGCAACACCTTGTACGGACCATAATACTTTGGTGATAATTTATTATCCTTCTTAGCTTGCTTGAGGGACATTTGCTTCTATGGTTGTAGCCGTAGGAATACCCAATCACCTACATCAAAACTTCTTTCGCTGCAATATTGATCTGCCTATTGTTTCATTCTATTCTATGCCAACATGAGGTTATCCTTTAAGAGTTGGAGGACATGTATTTGATGTTCGATGTGATGTTCCACTGCTTGAACCTTAGAATTTTCTCTTAAATATGATGTGATGGATGGTGGCTGATATCCATAAAGTGCCATAAATGGGGTCATTTTTGTTGCCATATGGAAGGAAGTGTTATACCACCATTCAGGCAGAGGCAACCATTTGACCCATTGTGTCCGTTTACCAGATACAAAGCAATGAAGATATCATTCCAAACATTTGTTTACTATCTCAGTTTTCCCATCAGATTGAGGATGATAAGATGAGCTATGAGCTAACTGAGTACCAAGACAAGAAAATAATTCTGTCCAAAAATTTCCAGTGAAAATGGGATCTCTGTCACTTACAATAATCTTTGGGTTTCCATGTAGCTTTTGAATTGTTTCCATAAATGCAATAGAAACTATACTGGCTTTAAATGGATGTGATAATGCACAAAATTTTGCATACTTGGTAATTCTGTCAACTACCACCATGATGACACTCTTTCCCTCAGACTTGGGTAAACCTGTGATAAAATCCATTGAAACCTGATCCCAACATTGGCTTGGAATGGATAAAGGTTGTAATAGACCTGGTGTCTTAATTGTTTCAACTTTATTTTGTTGGCAAACCAAACATTTCGCGACAAACTTTTGAATATCTGATTTAAGGCCCTCCCAAAAAAATTCCTTCTTAACCTTGTGGTAAGTTTTTAAAAATCCTGAGTGCCCTCCTAAGGGAGAAGTGTGCAATTCCATAAGAATCTTTTGTTTTAGCTAGGAATTCTTACATAGGTATAAGTGGTCTTTGTACCATAACGAATCATTTGCCAGCTAAATGTATCAGACGTATTGGAGTCTTGTTGTAACTTTCGAATAAGTGCCCACACTTCTTCGTCATTCTTCCATTCCTCCCTTGCTTCGTTTATCCAATCTGATTGGATAATAGAAATGGCGCACAACAATGCTTCCACATCCTCATCCTTTCTTGAGAGTGCATCTGCCACCACATTTTGCTTCTCTTTTTTGTAGATGATTTCAAAGTCATAACCCAACATCTTTGTGACCCACTTTTGTTGCTCTTTAGAGGATAATCTTTGTTCTAAAAATTATTTAAGGCTATCATGATCCGTTTTTACCTTGAAGGGTCTTCCCATTAGGTAGGGTCGCCATTTCTTAAGTGCATGGAGTATTGCCAACATTTCCTTCTCATAAATAGCTTTGTGTAAAAACTTTCCCTTGATTCGACGACTTTCGAAAGCAATGGGTCTTTCATCTTGCATTAAAACAACACCAATTCCATTTCTTGAAGCATCACATTCCACAATAAAGGTTTTTGTGAAGTCTGGTGTAGCTAAGACCGGTGCTTGGCACATTGCCCCTTTAATATGCTCAAAGGCCTTTATTGCTTCTAGAGCCCATGAAAATGCATCTTTCTTCAATAATGTTGTTATAGGTGCTGCTATTCTCCCATAATTCTTAACAAACTTGCGATAATACCCTATCAACTTGAGAAATCCTCGCAGATGCTTTATGGATGTGGGGATTTTCCATTCCTTAATGGCTTTAATTTTTATAGGGTCTACCTTAACTCCTTCATGAGATACAATATGACCCAGATATTCCACCTCTTGTACTCCAAAGAAACATTTTGATCTTTTTGCATATAATTGTTTCTCCTCGAATAGTTGTAGCACCCTATCAACATGTTCAACATGATCCTTCCAAGACTTGCTGTAGATTAGTATATCATCAAAAAATACTAACACAAGTTTTCTAAGGAATGGTTTGAAAATGGAATTCATCAAACCTTGAAATGTTGAAGGTGCATTGGTAAGGCCAAAAGGCATCACCAAAAATTCATAATGACCCTCATGAGTTCGAAAAGTTATTTTCAGAATGTCTTCAGTCTTCATTCTGATTTGATGATATCCTGAATGAAGATCCAACTTGGTGAAGTAAATTGATCCATGCAATTCATCCAGTAATTCATCAATGATAGGAATGGGAAACTTATCTTTAATAGTGAGCTTGTTGAGCTCCCTATAATCTGGACACATGCGCCACGATCCATCCTTTTGGAATATCTTCAGTCTTCATTCTAATTTGATGATATCCTAAAAGAAGATCTAACTTGGTGAAGCAAATTGATCCATGCAATTCATCTAATAATTCATCAATAAAAGGAATGCGAAATTTATCTTTAATAGTGAGCTTGTTGAGTTCCCTATAATTTTTACACATGTGCCATGATCCATCCTTCTTACACACCAATACTACTGGAGCATAGAAAGAACTTTGACTCAGTTGAATTATACCAGCCTCTAGCATTTCTGTAACCATACATTCAATTTCACTCTTTTGGGCATAGGGATATCTGTACAGCCTGATGTTTGGAGGAACACTTCCTGGAATCGGATGAATAGCATGATCATGATCACGAATAGGTGGGAGACCTTTGGGAGTCTCAAATACCTTGGAATGATTGTCCAAGACTTTTTGGAGATCTAGAGAAATAGATTATTCCAATGTGGAAAACTCTAGCGAACATAATTGTGCAATTACACCTCTTTGTTCCTTTTTTAGAAGCTTTACCATACCATTAGAGCTGATTATCTTTCATGGTTTCCCTGTAATACCCCTTAATTCAACTTCCTTTCCTTCCACAAAAAATTTCATGAATAGTTCTTGAAAATTAAAAGCTATTGTACCCAAGGATTGTAGCCATTGGAGTCCTAGTACAACATCACCACCTCCCATTGGAATGGAAAGCATTGGGCTAGTCAATACATATTCTCCCATGGATAGCTTGATATTATGGCACTTTCCAGAGCAATTTATTGTTCCTCCATTTGCAACCATCACTTGACACTCTGGTGCTGGATATAAGAAGAAATTCAATTCTTTTGCTATCTTACAATGAATAAAATTGTGGGTACTTCCTGAATCAATCAACACTATTACCTTTTTCTTCTTGGTTTGTCCTTCTATCTTGATGGTTTGAGGAGTGGTAATTCCCGCCAATGCATTACAAGATATGGTCGGATTCATTTCTTCTTTATCTAGGTTTTGTTCCTAAAGTCTATCCTCTTCTTTTGACCTTTCTTGCTCCTTTTCTTCTTCCTCTTCACAATCTATGTAGAATAATTTCTTCTCAGCACACTTATGACCTTTAGTGTATTTGTTATCACAACTGTAACAAAGCCCTTTTACTCTTTTTTCTTTCAATTGTTGTGGCGTCAACCGTATAGGTTGTGGAAGACTGGGGGCAACAACACTTCCATCTTTATAGTTGTGAGTGGTATGCTTCTTGGTTGCCATAATTTTGCTTTCCATTTTTCTTGCTAACCTGAATGCCTTCTCTAATGAATCGGGTTCCCAAAGGTGAACATCATGTTGGATATTATCCTTTAAAGTCCCTATGAACACATCAATCCTATGCTCCTCGGGAATATTTTTTACCCTTATGTTCAATTTTTGGAACTCCTCAATGTGCTCCATTATTGAACCCTTTTGTTTGAGACTTATCAATTGGCTAAAAAAAGTGTTGCTTTTTGTATCCTTATAATGTGCTGTCAATTCTTCCATAAAAATCGCCCAAGTGATAATTTGTTTACGAGAGAAAAGCCATTGATACCATACAAGCTGAATTGGTTCCAAATATAAAGTTGCAATACGTACCTTTTGTGTGTTTTGCACATTATTGAGATCAAAAAATTGCTCCATCTATAATATCTGTGTTGCGGGTTCCTTGCCATCAAACTTCCTCATATCGATTTTTGGAATATGGTGGGTCTTCGATCCAACATTAGAGTCTATGGAATCATGATTAAAATTTCTTTTGTTCTCATCATGAGTTTCCTTTACTACCCTTTCACCATTAGTGACCATTTCTTGTAGCAACTTATTCATATTTATCTTCAATTCTTCCATCATATCATCCATGCCATCAATTTTAGCGTCCATGTCATTCATCTTATCTTCCATGCCATCCATCTTAGCTTCTACACCTTTCTTTAAACAATCCATCTTAGCTTCTACACCTTTCTTTAAACCATCCATCTTAGCTTCTACATCTTTCCTTAAACCATCCATCTTAGATTCTGTTGCTTTTTGTGCAAGTGACACTTGTTGCACTCGGTCTCGTAATTTTGATATATCATGTTGCATTTCTTCTACTTCTTCATAAGTCATACTAGAGATTTTAGGTTTCTTACTAGGTGTTTGCATTTTCTTTCCTCGGGGCATCAATTACTGATTCAAACTAATTTTTCAAACCAAGCTTATGCAAAAATTTAAAAAAAACTACACACCTTTTTTCACTTTGTAGAAGCTTGATATTGAATATGATGTATCTTTACAATTTCAGATCATCTAGTTTTGAAATTGCGATCTATAGTATTACTCTGTGTCCTCTTTCCAATGCCACTAGTCTGATTCAAGTTGGATTCTCCAAGGAAGAGTTATGCACAATCTCCTAAGATGACCGGATTATAGACTAGTTCAGTAGGGCGAACTTGTATGACATGCCACGAGTCACTGTTTCGACCTTTGGATCAGAAAACGATCTACAAGAAACCACAGTCCGTCCTCTTTCTATACCTTCTTACGAAATTTCAATCCGATGCTCAGAGAGAGTTATGAAGATTTTCCCCAGGTCACCTATTTGGAATGTAATTCAGGAGTCTGCAAAAAGACCAAATTCCTCAGATCATATCTCCGCAAATATAGCATGAAAAGCTCTGAAATTCGGACCCAAGATTCAGCGCGATTTTTCCTCAAACGGGTTTTTTTTAGCTTCTGAAACGTCGTAGAAAAAAGGTTATAGCGAAAATGCCATGATGACCTATTTGGAGCAGCCAAACCCTAGAATCCAAAGCTCTCATACCAAATGTTATGAAACCAGCTCACAAAAAGATAGAAAAGAGAGATCCACGCCTTAGAATTCAGCCTCTTCGAGGGGGAAACCTCCTTTACATTACATAAATTAGCAATTCTTGGATGATTCAAATGATAAGACCTCCTTTCTATATATAGGAGTCTAAGGAGTCACAATATAACCCAGCCGACCTAACAATAATAATATAAAGCCACAAAAATAAAAATAGAGGGATTCTATGGGGCACAGTAATAACAATATGGGGACAATAGGGGCACAACAATATTAATAAGGGATACAACTACAATAGTAATGGGATAATCACTAGTATTATAGGGACCCAACAATGATTCTTTTAAAATGACTCTCTACAATGATTGTATGCAATGCTTCCCACTTGAAGACTTCATGTTGTGAACTTATTGTTGTTGTTCTACACCTTGATTGCTTCTCTTATCATGGTAGCCTTTCTCACTCTTCAGAACATTAGATTATCTTCTCTTGATGAATATATAATACCTACAAAAAGACTTCAATGGAATACCCATGACATGATAATAGCAAAACTTACCTCATCCAACAGAACATATGTTCGTGCTAAAAAAAACAACAAATTACAATACAAAGAAACTAATGCAATTAAGAGATGAACATGCATATACAGAAGATATTTACTAGTACCTTACCTCCACTGCATCATTTTGTCGTACCTTACTCTTTTCTACCCTATAAAGTTTGGTCCTTTGCACCCCTTGACAACACTTGATCTAGTTTTTCTTACCTTCTAGGAGCATGATATTTAATCTGATCTATCTCTACGATTTCAAATCCACAACATGTGATATTCAGTCCTGTAGAATCCCTTTGCATACTATTTCCAATGCCATAGGTCTTACCTGATTTGGACTCTTCAAGACAAAGTTATGCCCAATCTCTCACAATGACCCAATTATGGACTAGTTCAGTAGAGCGAAATTGTACGACATAGCACGCGTCATTGTTTCCTCCTTCATCTCTAAAATTGATATACAGAAAACTAAAGTCTATGCACTGTCTACCACCTTTTAAATAATTCCAATCCTATTCTCTGATAGAGAGTTATGACAATTTCCCCAAGATCACTTCTTTGAGACGAAATTCAGCAGCCTGCAAAAACCCTAATTTCCACAGATCATATCTCCGAACATATAGCACACCAAGATCTGAAATTCAATCATGACGTTATCAGGATTGTGAATCAAATGGGTTTTAATTTTAGAATCTAAGACTTTGCAGAAAGGAAGTTATAGTGAAAATTCCACCATCACTACTTTTGGAGGATATATAAGATTTATTTTTATAGAGTTGAGTGGGGCTTCTATAGAGAATGTTGGAGGGATTTTAGGAGCTTAAAAAATTAGTAATTATTGACTATTAAATGACCAAAACCAATTATGAGTTCCATGCCACAACCCCATATGGTTTTATCCCACTAACTAAGGTTACTAACTTCAAACATGAATATCTCAAACCGTGAAGAATTACTTGGTGTTCCATTTATCAACAGAAACATCTCGTCGAGTAGAATATACATATAGAAGATCCTTGACTCAAAATAGTGTAATTTGTCATGTTAAAATTCCATTTCAATATCAGGGTAGCCCCTGGTGCTGCTTGGGTTGACATCAATGACAACCTCAAATCATCTTTAGATCAACAATCTCACCCTTCGGCATTGATGGAAACACAAGTAATCCCCCTGCGAAGAGGGCACCTCTTCCTACTACCTTCTCTCCCCCTTTGACATCAATGTAAAAGGGTAACTCCCTCTGACACACAACCATCCTGCGGACCTGTACACACTTCCACTCCCCCTTTATTTTCTGAATAAGGAAAATATAATGAGAACTTGGGAGAATCCCAAGCTTTTGCTGAAGATATTCAAATTCTTCACAAGGTAAACGTTTAGTGAAGATATCAGCAATTTGTTCTTTTGTAGCAACATATTCAAGTGTGGTATTCTTTTTAGCGACTTGTTCTCTAACAAAATGATATTTTATCGAAATGTGATTTCTTTTTTATTGCATGACAGAATTCTTGGAGATGTTGATGGCACTGGTGTTATCACAGAAGATGGGAATAGGCTCACTGAATTGTACTTGAAGATCTTGCAAAGTTTGTTTCATCCAAAGGACTTGAGTAGAACAAGTTGTTGATACAATGTATTCTGCTTCCATTGTAGATAACGAGATTGAGGTTTGCTTTTTGCTCAACCATGATATGGGACAACCACCTAGATAGAATGCTACTCCACTAGTACTCTTATGATAATCAATGGTTCCTACCCAATATGCATATGTAAAAGCTTGAATAATGATATTGTTTCCCTTGGGATACCACAAGCCATATTCAGTTTTTCCCTTTAGATATCGAAGAATTCTTTTGATGATAATAATATGTGATTCTTTTGGTGCTGCTTGGAATCTTGCTACTTGTCCAACTACTTGCATAACATCTGGTTGGGAGGATGTTACATATAGAAGAATAGCAATCATAGATTTGTACAACCTTTGATCCACATCCTTAGATGAGTTGTCTATGCTCAATTTGAAACATGTTCCCATCGGAGTAAGGACCAATTTGCAATCTTCCATTTTGAATTTCTTGAGCATTTCCTTGATGTACTCGGCTTGACATATAAATATTCCTTTCTCTTGCTAAGATATTTCAAGCCCTAAGAATTATGTCAACTCACTAAGTAAAGACATCTCGAACTCACTTTGCATCTTTGTAGCAAAGTTCTTACTTAGTCGATCATCATTGCTACCAAATATTATATCATCCACATATACCTCAATGATTGTTAAATTATCCTTATCTATTTGTATGTAAAGATTGTTATCATCAGTACATTTCTTATACCCTTGTTGACGTAGATATCCACCAACACAATAATACCATTCTCTGGAATCCTGCTTGAGACCATATAGAGCCTTCTTTAACCTACAAAAATAGTCTTCTTTTTATGATAGTTGAAAAACTTCAGGTTGTTTGATGTAAACTTCTTCTTTTAATTCTCCATTCAAAAATGTTGACTTAACATCCATTTGGTAGACTTTTATTTTTCTTGAGCATGCATAGGCGATAAACATCCGGATGGATTCCATGATGGCAACTGGTACAAATGTTTCATCGAAATCAATTCCTTCCACTTGTGCAATAGCCTTTGCAAACCAATCTTTCTTTGTTTCTGGTAACCTATCCATCTTCATTCAATTTGTTCCTGAACGCCCATTTAGTCCCAATGAAATTTTTATCTTTTAGTCGTGGAATAAATTCCCAGGTGTTACTCTTCTCAATTTTATCCAATTCTTCATTAATAGCTACTACCCGATGTTCATTCTAGTTGGCTTCCTCAAAACTACTAGGCTCAAAGGTTGCTAGAAAAGCAATGTGAGATTGTTGTGTTGAATGAAGTTGTCGACCTTTTCTTGTTCCAATTCCTTCATTTATGTCACTAATGATTTCTTTTGATGGATGGTTCTTTTTATCCATTCATTTTTTCTCTTTGGAGGACCTTCTTGTTGTTGTTCCTATATATCTTGTTGATCATTATTTACTTCTTCCTGGCTGATAGTTGCTTCTTGTTCTAGAATTTTCTCTGTACCTTTTCAGCCGCTGTCTCAAGCTTCAAAGATTCTAGATCCTCATCATTATTTGTTAGAACACTATCTTTGCCAAATGTAACATTTATGATCTCCACCATCTGTTTTCATCTTAGATTATAACATTTATAGGCCTTTCTTTTGCATGAGTAACCAACAAAGATACCTTCATCAACACACGATTCAAACTTACCCAACTTTTGATCTTCTCTTTTGATATAACATTTTCTTCTGAAGATTCTGAAATATTTTACATTAGCCGGTTTTCCTTTCCATAATCCATATGCGGTCTTATTGCAATTATTTATTGGAAGACTTCTTTTGATAATGAAGATTACCATATCAATTGCTTGAACCCATAATTTCTCATCTAGTTTTGAGTCCTTCAAAATTTTTCTACCCATTTCTTGTACGGTTCTGTTCTTTCTTTCAGCCACTCCATTTTGCTTAGGTGTTCATGTTGTTGAAAATTTTCTTTTTATTCCATTTTCATCACAGTATTGCTGAAATAATTTGGAAGTGAATTCTCCGCCATTATCTAATCTTAGACACTTTATTTTTAAATCATTTTCATTTTTTACCAACTCCTTGTATATCTTAAAGCAATCAAATGATTCAAATTTTTTATTTAGGAAACTAAAGGTTGTCATCCTAGTATAGTCATCTATCATTAAAATGAAATATAATTCTCCATCTAAGTCTTTTATTCCCATAGGACCACATAGATCAGTATGTATCAATTACAATGGATGTGATGCAAAGGTTCTTTTGTTTTAAATCTGCATTTTTTTTGCTTGCCATACTGACAGTCCTCACATAGTGTGTCGGAAGGTTTTGATATTTTTGGCACTTCTCGTACTGCTTCCTTTTTTCTTATCCTAACAAGATTATCAAAGTTTATTTGAGCCATTCGTTTATGCCATAACCATATTTCATCTTCTTTAGCTAGTAGACATGCTTTAGTTGCTTCATCCAGAACATATATGTCGTTTGGAGCTCAACTTGTTGTAGCCACAATTTTACCATGCCTGCCTTTCCTGATTTCACATTTTGTGGAGTTGAATAACATTGTGTGTCCTTGATCTCACATTTTTCCAACATTGAGTAGATTTTGATTCATGTGTTCAACAATATAACATTCTTGGCTAGAGCATCTTTACTTCCAAGACTGACGGTACTTGATCCCATAACATTTGAAGATCCATCATTCCGAAAGGACATGACTCCATCCTTCTTCTCTTTCAGAGATACAAATTTATTTCTATCTCCAATCATATGCATTGAGCAACCGCTATCAACATACCACACATCTTTGTTGTTTTGAGCCTTGAGAGCGAGAACACAATTATCAGTGTTCTTCTTCTTCCATGTTCATTCGTTCTATGGCTTCGAAGATTCTTTTGGAGGATTTTCAAGTCTGCAGTCTCTAGCTATCTGTCCAAATTTTCAACATTTGTAACATTCAGTATTACTTCTTAAATGTTCAATTATATTGATGTTTTGTTGAGCCCTGGGAGGTTCATATTTGGTAGATCTCCTAGAATTGTATTGGTTCCTAGGGTACGTGCAACATTCTACAGCTTTATGACCAAAGGTTCCACATGAATATTAATAGCCATGAAAAATATGTTGGTACCTAGATGGATGATCTAAATTTAAATAGGAACACAACAAATTATAGATATAGCCATACATATAGAGATGAAACATAAATAATACTTCATTTCATTACTATAAAATACTGAAATATGCTTAAAAACAGAGAGCTTATCTCTGAGAAGAGATGTGGTGGCTACATGCCTCTGAACTATCTTACAATGATGCTCGAAGGCCTATTTATTGCTGAGAAATAATGGAAAACCATAAACATCCAAAACCCTAACCGTAGAAGATGAAACGCCAAAATGTGGGCCCCATTTGGGTAAATTGGTACATCAACTTCCTGGGGTCGTAAATTTGCCATACGATTTCTGTTTGCCACACATAATATCTTGTTAGAAAGATCTATCCAAGAAATACAACTTTGGGAAGAAAAACATCGGTCCATGGACCCATGTTTCTCCTAGTTTTCCCAAAAAAACGTCATTTAGGGCCTCAAAACAGTTCTGGAAGTTCAGGGCCCGAAAAAATGCTAAAAATAGTAAACTGTGCTACAATTAAGGAAACTGAAAAGTTGAAAGAAACAATGGTGGGGGTCGAAATGGACTTAGTTGGTGGCCACCAATATACACCTAGATCATTCCTCCACCCTTAGAAAGCAATGGTGCCCATTGCGTTGAGTTCCTCCATGAGATGAGGAAACTTTTGCTAAACTTGGTCCCTGGTGAAGGCATTGGCCTGCTTTGAAAACTTGATATAGTTGGATATTTTGTTGGCAAGTGTGGTTGATCTGTGTCTCCATGATCTAATTAGTTGTAGCTTGTTCCATGCAATCTAGATTTAACTCTGTGGGTGTGAGTTGTTCTGCAATGTCAAATGTGTCTAGTAATGGTGGAAAGTATGGCCGAAGGTGGTCCACAATGAACACTAGGTGCAGGCCAAGGAATGTGGGAATGCTGAGCTCAAATGAATTATCTCCCACAACCTTGGTAATTGTGTAAGGACCATATCAGAGTGGTCAAAGTTTCCGATAGGCTCTGGTAAGGTGTTCCTTTTGCAAATGCAACCATACTTTGTCGCCCACTTGAAACTTGTGTGGCACCCGATGTTGATCATGTCGCTGCTTATACTTGCCATTTGATTTCTCCAGAATGTCATGGACCTGCTAGTGAATATGTTGGATGTGCTCAATGAAGTTGTTTGCCTTATCTATTTTGGATTGGACATGAGCTGAATCTGTGTGAGTAGCTGCAAATGGCATGCCCACATCAATAGGACATAGTGGCTGGAATCCGAAGACCACCTGAAAAGGGATGTGGCCAGTCGAGCTGTGGAGAGCCCAGTTGTAGCTATGCTGAACATAGGGGAGGCTCCCATCCAATGTGTGTGGACCCTTTGAGTTTTACATGCACAGAATGTGTACGATCATCTTGTTGACAACCTTTGTTTGGCCATCAGTTTGACGATGGAAGGCTAAGGACCTAGTGAGTTTGGTGTCTAGCATCGACTAGAGACTGGACCAAAATGTATTGAGGAACCTGTTAAGTTCATAGGAGTCATAATTTTTGAATGACTAAGATTAAAACTGTAATATGTACATACCTTTTCTTTCTGCAAATGTTTTCCATATTCAAAACATCAAAAAGTTAAAAAATGTAAAGAGGGTATGTCATAAAAGAAAAATCAAAGGACAAAAAGAATAAAAAGGTCAAAATTGATGAAAAAATGAACCCCAAGAAAGAAAAAGACGATGAAAGTGTGCAAGTCCAAATGCCACCACTATTTACTTTTGATGTAGAATAAAAAATTGTGTGCAACTTGTTACCTTTGCCACAATCCATGGATGGTTGAAATGTTTAAACTTGACTATTTCATGTTTTCAATTTTGTGCTTAGAGATAGATAATAAAATTTGACCAAACTGTTCAATCTTGGCAGATAAGTAGATAGGTAGAGTAAATAAAAGGAGCTCAATTGTTTAATCTGAGCCCTTGGATGTAATAAGGTTAGATTAAGATAGATTTCCATTGTAAAAAAAAAGAAGAGTTTTGATAAAGGGTTTTCCAGCTTAAGTGCACCCGAATAAAGAGGAGTTAAAAATGGTAGGATGAATAAGTGAGGAAATAGAAGAATGGTTGCAGAATTATAATGATTGATTAGATAAGATCATTTTATTCACCTTCATCATCAAAGTTCTAAAGTATGGATGAAAATTGAGCATTTATCAAAGTACACAAAGTCAATTGATTAACCTCCCTCATTCATTACATTTTCCACTTAACCAATTTCCAAGAAATGTCTTAAAATGCCTAAAATCGTAAGTTAAAGGGGATCAAAGCATTTCTCTAACTTCTGGAGGGACTGGACCCTTGACCCAATGACTTATAGATCTTAACTACTAAAATTCCCCTCATAAGCATACACTCCCCCTCATTCCCCTCATAAAAACCCCTTTCCCTAAGGTTTAAACTCTATTTTCCTAAGGAAAAGCCATTACCCCCATAAAAACTCCTTTTTCACAAAAACCCACAAATATACATTTAGCCTAAGTATTTATGTTTTCTATGTGAAAGGAAAAAACAAATTGCAAAGAATTCATTTTACACTTAGCACTAAAAGCATTCTTTGCGTTCGTTTATATTAACTTTTAACTCTATTTATATATTAACTCCTAAGATAGAAACCCTTCCACTATAGTTATATGGAACCCTTATATTAATATCCCCGCCCAAAAAAGTTTGAAAAATAAACTTTATATAAACCCTATCCAAATAAAAGAGATTAATTAACTGATTTGTGGTTAATTAATAATCGATCCCACCAATGCAATCACCCCCAATGCCCTAGCCACACCATAATATTTGATTAACTTAATATTGCCACTGTTTAAACTCCGTCGGGCCCCTCCATTAAACCTCATGACAAAACTCCACCCTGATCACCATACGATCAGGCCATATTTGATCTGACGGTTAACAATCATATCGGGCAGCCTCTGAAGGCTGACCTTTACCCACCCGATATGGGTGGTTTCACTTTTCACCCTGTTGCTACGTGGCACCTGATGAATGGAATCGGGCGACCTCCCCCCGAAACCACCCCAGCCCAAAAGCGGTGCGACCTAAACCTGCTTACCGCCTCCCGCTAGACAACAAAACATCTCATTCCCCACTTAATGCCAAAACGTGCCTTTCCCCGTATACCTGCCAAATTGGTTGACTTTACATATAAAACTAAAAAACTCGTTTGTTTCTAGTTTTATCATGGAAAATACTCAGACCTCCATGTAACTGCCAACCCATGTTCAATCATCAACCTGCCGAAGCTATTGAAAGTCCGGTCCATCCTTCAGTCTTGAACGCCTCCTGCAAACCGTGCACAGTTGCCCATCAACCCGTTCATAGCCAAAACCAGGTATTTACCCAAATTCACTGTAAAACCCTGTCTCATTCCTAAAACCCATTACTCAATTGCTTTAAGTTAGTAACTAGTTAAGTAAAACAATTGCTCAACAACCCCAAACCACTCTGAATTGGCCCAATTTGTCCCCAATTTGACTAAAAACCCTTTGCCCCCGTTCTTGAATCCACAAGAACCAAGAATGGTCACTCCAGTCGCACTGAATGTCCTACCATACTAGGGAATCAAACCCCCAGTCTTAATAAACTTTTGAGAAATTCAAATTTTTATTTCAAGCCTCTTAAAGGGTTATTAGAAGTTATTTCTAAAAATTAATAAATAAAAAAACATTAGAAAAAGCTTGAAATTTGGCTTCAAGGAGAACTCATTATACTAGGGCCAAACCTGATCCAAATCCTCCCCCATTATTGTACAATCCCAACCTTATTTCGAGAATAGTCAGAAGACAGGAAAGTTCAGTAAGCCCAAGACCTTTATTTAGATCAAATTCCTTCCCTAATGAGTGGTTGTTTGTAGAAGACCTCCCTTTTGATGAGTATTTTGGCCTTTCCCTATTTAGAACCAAGTCTGAGAGTGCACTTAATGACACAGTTCTAGATCCAAAATTTACTGTAGAACTTGAATTCCAAAGGGCAAACTTGTCAATCAATCAGCACCTTTTGAATTCCCCTCAATCATCCCTTACTACTGATAGGATCCCTAAATTTTCTAATACAACTTCAACTTCTTTTAGTTCACCATCATTTCCTCACATTTCCAACATTCATTCCTCATCTCCATTCATACCTTTGCTTCCCCATTAGCCTATCACTACCCATCAAACACCCATTACTCCTATTTCCCCAAATCCTCCTGTTATCCCAAATCCCCCTGTTACCCCGACTCCTGTTCTCAATCCTGCCCAACTCAAAGCTATGGCACTCATATATGCCCCTCTTGTGATGTTGCTCCTCAAGGTGTCCTACCACTAGACTATCAGAGTAAAATTGTCTTATTTGATGGCACTGGATCTTACATAGCACAGGAGCCCACATTAAAATGACAGATTATTTTGAACTACATGAAATTGACATAGGATATGTCCAAATGAGAATTTTCACCCAAACTCTAGCTGGAGAAGTTAGAACATGGTTTAGATCTCTGCCTAATAATAGTATAGATAGTTTAGAAGTTTTTTACCAATAATTTTTGAAAAGGTGGGAGAAGAAAAAGAATCCTCTTCAATTTCTTTTTGAATATGAAAACATCAAGAGGGGACTAAACGAAACCGTTTATGACTACTGTACTAGATTTAAAAATGTATATAATGCAATACCACTTGACCTTAGACCTCCACCTGGCTTAGCCCTAATAACGTTTCTAGATGGATTTGACACTGATATGTTTTCCAACTGAGGGAGAGGAATCCCCCTATGCTAGAAGATATGCAGAGTGTAGCAGTTAGTGTAGAAGTCAATCTGCTTGCCAAAAGAGCCAGGGTTAGAAACAAAAGGAGAGCACCCCTGAAAGATGAAACTTCACCCTTTGATCAAAAAATGGATGCTTTAGCCAAAGGAATGGAAAGATTTATGGATAGGATAGAAGTCATTGAAGGGAAACCTCACTGGGATAACCAATAGGCACCTCCAGTGAGGAATCCAAGTTTTAGGATGAACCAGAACCAAAACATTGGTAAAAATGGGCATGATCAAAACATTAGACCTACTTTCCAAGAAAACTATGTTGAAACTTCCCATCAAGAAGACCCTGAGAAAGACACCCAAATTAACTTAATGGGG
Organism: Pinus tabuliformis; assembly: GCA_031772625.1. Lineage (NCBI taxonomy): Eukaryota > Viridiplantae > Streptophyta > Pinopsida > Pinales > Pinaceae > Pinus > Pinus tabuliformis. The sequence continues at coordinate 1,215,211,243 of CM062816.1, forward strand.
TTAGATAATGAGGAAACTATTTTCCTGACTCAAGATGACCAGGAATTATACATGCTTCAGCAGTTACAGACCCAAACTGGAGAATCATTCGACTACAAGCAAGGGTATGATTCTAATATCTTCGAAGTGCATAAACAATGCAATTTGAGGAGCAAAAAGAACACTGATGCTCTAGACAAAAACAAGAAAGTAGTCCCTAATCAGCCAAGAAATTTAAAGCAGCTACAGTGACAAAAACACTCCAAATCTTGTTTAGATCAAATCAAAACCCTCCCAGTCCCACCATTGAAGATGTAACCAATCACCAAACTTCTAATGAGCAACCTTCCCCTTCAATTCACTCCAAGGAAATAGTGGAACAATCTCCAAAAATTATATTAGAAAATCCAATAAAAAAGACTTCAAACACTAAAAAAGAAAAAAAAAACTACTCCAAACCCTATTGTCAAGGTTTCCAATGTTCAAATGGACAAATCCCCTTTGCCCTTCAATTTGGGAGCAGAGGTGGCCAAATTTAAAATCTCAGTTCCTTTAACAGAACTGATGAAACATGAAACTTACAAATCTCAAATAAGCAAAGCTTTAAACCTCGTTGAGCATGAAGACTCTGTTAACTTATTTGATGATTAGCCTGAGTTAATTTTCGGTCCTGATGTATGGAAAACCTGTGGAAGAAGGGATACCACCCTTCTACATTAGCCTTAAAATCCTACATAATTCCACGCTAGACTCTGGGGCTTCACACAATCTTATGCCTAAATCTGTTATGGAAAAGCTAAACTTGGATACACTAGGCCTTACAAGGACCTGTTTTCATTTGATTGAAGGCAAGTTACGTGCCCAGGACTTATAAAAGATTTGTGTTTCCCTAGTGCAGTACTCTGCTAAGACCATTCTGATGTACATAGTTGTAGCTGATATACCACCTGAATATGCCATGTTGTTGTCTAGATCATGGGGTGCCAAACTCCAGGGATCTCTGCAACTTGACATGTCATATGCTACCATATTAGTCTTTGGACATCCTAAGAAAATGTATAGAGAGACTCTGATGAAGTGTGTAGTGAGTACCCAGGAGATACCCCAAAACTTTCATATATGTTCAATGCATTCTGATATTGATTCTTTCATTCTTTACAATGTTGAATCAAACCAAGAAGACACTTAAAACAACATTATTGCAGAACCAAAATAAATTGCAGTAGCAAAAGAAAATCAAAGCGTCCAAATTCAAGAAATTTCAGATAATAAAGATGACTTAGATACTTTAGTCAAAGAATATTTTGTTCCCCCAAACAATAAGAATTATGAACATGAAATTCTATGGCATCTTGAATTCGATGGGTCAGTAAATAAACTAGGTGCAGGAGCAGGTGTATGGATTTACAACTTATAAAATGATCATTTGTAGGGTCATTCCTACAGATTGAACTTTAAATGTACAAACAACATGGCTGAGTACAAAGCACTTCTTTTGGGTCTCAAATTGGTCAAAAGGTTAGGAGCTATAAGAGTCTCTATTATGGGAGATTCTGAGTTGGTAATAAAACAAATCAATGTTGTTTATATGACTAGGGATCCTAGGTTAGGATTTTACAGAGGAACAGTAGTAGAAATATTAAATACTTTTTTAGAAACCAAGCTCGTTGTTATTCCAATAAAACACAATATGTGTTATGAAACCAGCTCACAAAAAAATAGAAAAGATAGATCAACGCCTTAGAATTCAGCGTCTTCGAGGGGGAAACCTCCTTTACATTACACAAATGAAAAATTCTTGGATGATTCAAATGCCAAAACCTCCTTTCTATATATAGGAGTCTAAGGGTTCACAATATAACCAAGCCGACCTGACAATAATAATATAAAGGCACAAAAACAATAATAGAGGGATTCTATGGGGCACAGTAATAACAATATGGGGATAATAGGGGAACAAAAATATTAATAAGGGATACAAATACAATAGTAATGGGGGAATCACTAGTATTATACGGACCCAACAAGCCCCTATCCTTCAAAAAAGTGTTGTCCTCAACACTTGAGTAGTTATGGATGCTTTTGTATAAAATTCTCATCCGCCCATGTGGAATCTTCAGCGGATAAGTTCTTCCACTTGATGAGATACTCCAAAATTGATTGATTTCGTAGCTATCGAGTTCTTGTTTCTATAACTGCTTCTGGTTCCAATATAATTTTTCCTTCCTCATCAAGTTCTGGCAATATTGTTTGAACTGGGAACTTGTCGCCTATAACCTTCTTTAAACATGAAACATGGAAAACTGGGTGTACTCGAGAAGCTGCAGGAATATCCAATTTGTATGCCATAGTACCAATATTTTGCAACACCTTGTACAAACCATAATACTTTGGTGATAATTTATTATCCTATTAGCTTGCTTGAGGGACATTTGTTTATATGGTTGTAGTCATAGGAATACCCAGTCACCTACATCAAAACTTCTTTCGTTGCAATGTTGATCTGCCTATTGTTTCATTCTATTCTATGCCAACACAAGGTTATCCTTTAAGAGTTGGAGAACTTGTTGTTAATGGTCGATGTGATGTTCCACTGCTTGAACCTTAGAATTTTCTCTTAAATATGATGTGATGGATGGTGGCTGATATCCATAAAGTGCCATAAATGGGGTCATTTTTGCTGTCGTATGGAAGGAAGTGTTATACCACCATTCAGCCAGAGGCAACCATTTGACCCATTGTGTTTGTTTATCAGATACAAAGCAACGAAGATATCCTTCCAAACGTTTTTTTACTATCTCAGTTTTCCCATCAGATTGAGGATGATAAGATGAGCTATGAGCTAACTAAGTACCAAGACAAGAAAATAATTATGTCCAAAAATTTCCAGTGAAAATGGGATCTCTCTCACTTACAATAATCTTTGGGTTTCCATGTAGCTTTTCAATTGTTTCCATAAATGCAGTAGCAACTATACTGGCTTTAAATGGATGTGATAATGCACAAAAATGTGCATACTTAGTAAGTTTGTCAACTACCACCATGATGACACTCTTTCCTTCAGACTTGGGTAAACCTTTGATAAAAACCATTGAAACCTCCTCCCAATGTTGGCTTGGAATGGATAAAGGTTGTAGTAGACCTGGGGTCTTAATTCTTTCAACTTTATTTTGTTGGAAAACCAAACATTCAGCCACAAACTTTTGAATATCGATTTAAGGCCAACCCAAAAAAAATCCTTCTTAACCCTGTGGTATGTTTTTAAAAATCCTGAGTGCCCTCCTAAGGGAGAAATGTGCAATTCCATAAGAATTTTTTGTTTGAGTTGGGAATTCTTACAGAGGTATAAGCAATCTTTGTACCATAACGAATCATTTTTCCAGCTAAATGTATCAGATGTACTGGAATCTTGTTGTAACTTTTGAATAAGTGCCCCCACTTCTTCATCATTCTTCCATTCCTCCCTTGCTTCATTTATCCAATCTGGTTGGATAATAGAAATGGCGCACAACAATGATTCCACATCCTCATCCTTTCTTAAGAGTGCATCTGCCACAACATTTTTCTTCCCTTTTTTGTAGATGATTTTAAAGTCATAACCCAAAATCTTTGTCACCCATTTTTGTTGCTCTGCAGAGGATAATCTTTGTTCTAAAAAGTATTTAAGGCTATCATGATCCGTTTTTACCTTGAAGTGTCTACCCATTAGGTAGGGTCGCCATTTCTTAAGTGCATGTAGTATTGCCAACATTTCCTTCTCATAAATAGCTTTGTGTAAATACTTTCCATTGATTGGACGACTTTCAAAAGAAACTGGTCTTTCATCTTGCATTAAAATAGCACAAATTCCATTTCCTGAAGCATCACATTCCACAATAAAGGTTTTTGTGAAGTCCGGTGTAGCTAAGACCGATGCTTGGCACATTGCCTCTTTAAGATGTTCGAAGGCCTTTGTTGCTTCTAGAGTCCATGAAAAAGCATCTTTCTTCAATAATGTTGTTAGAGGTGCTGCTATTCTCCCATAATTCTTAACAAACTTGCGATAATACCCTGTCAACCCGAGAAATCCTCGTAGATGCTTTAATTTTGCTAGGGTCTACCTTAACACCTTCATGAGATACAATATGACCCAGATATTCCACCTCTTGTACTCCAAAGAAACATTTGGAGCTTTTTGCATATAATTGTTTCTCCTCCAATAGTTGTAGCACCCTATCAATATGTTCAACATGATCCTTCCAAGACTTGCTGTAGATTAGTATATCATCAAAAAATACTAACACAAATTTTCTAAGGAAGAGTTTGAAAATGGAATTCATCAAACCTTGAAATGTAGAAGGTGCATTGGTAAGGCCAAAAGGCATGACCAAAAATTCATAATGACCCTCATGAGTTCCAAATGTCATTTTTGGAATGTCTTTAATCTTCATTCTGATTTGCTGATATCCTGAACGAAGATCCAACTTGGTGAAGTAAATTGATCCATGCAATTCATCCAATAATTCATCAATGACAGGAATGGGAAATTTATCTTTAATGGTGAGCTTTTTGAGCTCCCTATAATCTGGACACATGCGCCATGATCCATCCTTCTTGTGCACCAATACTACTAGAGTAGAGAATGAACTTTGACTAGGTTGAATTATGCCAACCTCTAGCATTTCTACAACCATACGTTCAATTTCACGCTTTTAGGCATAAGGATATCTATACGGCGTGATGTTTGGAGGAACACTTCCTGGAATCAAATGAATAGCATTATCTTGATCATGAATAGGTGGGAGACCTTTGAGAGTCTCAAATACCTTGGGATGATTGTCCAAGACTTTTTGGAGATCTGGAGAAATAGGTGATTTCGATGTGGAAACATCTAGTGAACATAATTGTGTAATTACACCTCGTTGTTCCTTTTTTAGAAGCTTTGTCATACTGTTAGAGCTGATTATCTTTCCAAGTTTCCCTGTAAGACCCCTTAATTAAACTTCCTTTCCATCTGCAGAAAATTTCATGAAAAGTTCTTAAAAATTAAAAGCTATTGTACCCAAGGATTGTATCCATTGGATTCCGAGTACAACATCAGCACCTCCCATTGGAATGGAAAGCATTGGGCTATTCAATACATATTCTCCCATGGATAGCTTGATATTATGGTACTTTCTAGATAAATTTATGGTTCCTCCACTTGCAACCATTACTTGACACTTTGCTACTATACATAGGAAGAAATTCAATTCTTTGGCTATCTTACAAAGAATAAAATTGTGGGTACTTCCTGAATGAATCAACACTATTACGTTTTTCTTCTTGATATGTCCTTCTATCTTGATAGTTTGAGGAGTGGTAATTCCATCCAATGCATTAGAAGATATGATCAAATTCATTTCTTATTTATCTAGGGTTTATTTTTGGAGTATACCGTCCTCTTTTGACATTTCTTGTTCCTTTTCTTCCTCCTGTTCACAATCTATGTAGAATAATTTATTCTCGGCACACTTATGACCTTTAGTTTATTTGCTATCACAAATATAACAAAGAACTTTTTCTCATTTTTATTCCAATTGTTGTGGTGTCAACCTTATAGGTTGTGGAAGGCTAGGGGCAACAACACTTCCATATTTATAGTTGTGAGTGGCAAGCTTCCTGGTTGCCATAATTTTGCGTTCCATTTTTCTTGCTAACCTGAATGCCTTCTCTAATGATTTAGGTTCCCAAAGGCAAACATCATGTTGGATGTTATCCTTTAAAGTCCCTATGAACATATCAATCCTATGCTTCTCTAGAATATTTTCTACCCTTATATTCAATTTTTGGAAGTCCTCAATATGCTCCCTCATTGAACCCTTTTTTTTGAGGTTTATCAATTGGCTAAAAAAAGTGTTGTTTTTCGTATCCTCATAATGTGTTGTCATTTCTTCCGTAAAAATTGCCCAAGTCACAATTTGTTTACGAGAGCAAAGTCATTGATACCATACAAACTGGTTTGGTTCAGAATATAAAGTTGCAATGTGTACCTTTTGTGTGTTTTGCACATTATGGAGATCGAAAAATTGCTTCGTCTGTAGTATCCATGTTACAGGATGCTTGCCATAAAACTTCCACATATCGATCTTTGGAACATGGTGGTTCTTTGTTCCAATGTTTAAGTCTATGAAATCATGAATAACATTTCTTTTTTTCTCATCATGAATTTCCTCTACAACATTTTCGCCATTAAGAAGCCTTTCTTCTAACAACTTTGTCAAACCTTCCTTCAATCCTTCAATGTCTTTCTTCAAATATTCCATGTTTTCATTCTTCAAATCATGATAACATTCCTTTTGTTCTCATTATAAGTTTCATCTCCTACCTTTTTTCCATTAGGAAGCCTTTCTAGTAATAGTGTTTTCATACCATCCATCTTAGCTTCCATGCTGTCCATCTTAGCTTCCATGCCATCCATCTTGGTTTCCACACCATTCATCTTAACTTCCATGCCATTTATCTTATATTCCATGCCATTTATCTTAGATTCCATGCCATTTATCTTAGCTTTTGTTAACTTTTGTGAGAGTGACATTTTTTGCACTTGGTCTCGTAATTTTGATATATCATGTAGCATTTCTTCCTCTTCTTCATGAGTCATGCTAGAGCTTTCAGGTTGTTTACTAGGTGTTTCCATTTTCATTCTTCAGGGCATTAATTACTGATAATAATGCTTCACTATGCCCTTTGAATTCCTTAAAACTAATTTTTCAAGCCAAGCTTATGCAAATATTAAAAAAAAATACACACCTTTTTTCACTTTGTAGGAGCTCGATATTGAATCTAATGTATCTCTATAATTTTGGATCATCCAGTTCTAAAATTACAACCTGTAGTACCCCTCTGTGTCCTCTTTCCAATGCCACTAGTCTGATCGAATTTAGATTCCCGAAGACAAAGTTATGCACAATCTCCCAAGATGACCTGATTATATACCTTTTCAGAAGAGCGAACTTGCATGAAGTCCCTCGTGTCACTATTCTGACCTTAGGATCTGAAAAATATACACAGGAAACTATATTCCATCCTATTTCTGTAACTTCTTACGAAATTTCAATCTGATTCTCAAAACAAAAGTTATGACTATTTTCCCCAGGTCACCTATTTGGAATGTAATTCGGGAATTTGCAAAAAGACCAACTTCCTCAAATCATATATCCGCAAATATTGCGCAAAAAGCTCTTAAATTCAGACTTGAGGTTAAGCAAGATTTCATCTCAAATGAGTTTTATTTTCACTTCTAAAACATCGCAGAAAATAATTTATAGCGAAAATGCCACGATGACCTATTTGGAGTAGCTAAACCCTAGAATCAAAAGCTCTAATACCAAATGTTATGAAACTAGCTCACAAAAAATAGAAAAGATAGATAAATGCCTTAGAATTCAACCTCTTCGAGGGGGAAACCTCCTTTACATTACACAAATGAACAATTGTTCGATGATTCAAATGACAAAAACTCCTTTCTATATATAGGAGTCTAAGGGTTTACAATATAACCAAGCCGACCTAACAATAATAATATAAAGGCACAAAAACAATAATAGAGGGATTGAATGGGGCAAAATAATAACAATATGGGGACAATAGGGGCACAACAATATTAATAAGGGATACAACTACAATAGTAATGGTGGAATCACTAGTACTATAGGGACCCAACAATATGCAAGCTCACAGTTTGGGTATGTTTGCTAGTACTTGCAAGTAACCTTTTCAGCCTAACCATCAGTACACTATTGAGGTTAGGCATAGACCTACTATTCCTGACAACTTATAGAACTGGCAAGTATTCACAAATGACCAAAAAATTAACAATTTTCTAACTTTAGATGAAGAATTTGTAAATAGCAACATAGATACTGGCACACCATTAGAGTTTGATTACACTGATAAAATAGAAATTAACAAAGTAGAAGATGAAAAGATAGATAGGTTCCATCCCACAAAGTTTACAGAATTAGATATTCAAAACCTAAAACAAATTGAAATTGATGAGGCAATCGACGAAGAATCTGAAGTCATCAACCTTAAAGAAAATTTTTTGCCCAAAGGATTAACTCCTTTGGAGGACTTGTTTGATTCAAACGATGTCCCTCGAAAGCCGAAAATCGAACCCTTAAAATTGGACATAAAGGAGTGTAACATAGGCTCTGAAGAAGATCCCAAAATGATAAAACTTTCAAAGTCTTTACCTCCTAAAGAAAAACTGAAATACATAGAGCTGTTAAAGGAATTCCAAGATGTTTTTGCTTGGAGTTATGAGGACCTTAAGTCCTATGATACTAGCATAATACAATATGCCATTCCCTTAAAAGAAAACCAGAAGCCTTTTAGATAGAAGCTTAGAAGTATTAACCCCATCCTATTGCCTTCTATTGAAAAATAAATTAAAAGAATGTACGAAGCCAAGATCATTGCACCAATTAGATTCTCGGATTGGGTTTGTAATTTTGTACCTACAAGAAAGAAAACTGGTGAAATAAGACTATGTTGACCTTAGGAATTTGAATAAAGTTTCACTCAATGTTAACCACCCTCTTCCTAAAATGGATCACATACTACATAGGGTGGTAGGTTCAACCAGAATCTCACTTCTAGATGGGTTCTCTGGTTATAACCAAATTTTAGTCCACCTAGATGACCAGGCAAAGACTGCATTCACTACTCCTTTGGGTACTTTCATGTATGTGAAGATGCCTTTTGGGTTCAAAAATGTAGCGGCCACCTTTGAAAGAGCAATGGAGATAGCCTTTGCTAAGGAAATCCATGACTTCTTGGTAATATACTTAGATGATATCACGGTATTCTCTAAATTAGATCAGCAACACCTGGATCACTTGAGGCAGGTATTCACCAAGTGTAGGAAGTATGGAATTTCTCTGAATCCTAAAATATCTTTATTTGGGTTGGAAGAGGGAAAATTAATAGGCCACATAATCTCCAAACATGGTATTCAGATTGACCCAACGAGAATTGAAGCCATTTTATAGATACCACATCCTAGGAGCATCAGAGAACTTCAAGCCTTTTTAGTTAAAATAAAAATTTTGAGAAGATTTATCTCTAACTTAGTTGAACTAATTAGATTACTGAACAACATGTTAAAGAAAGATTCGACTATTAAATGGACACTTAAGGCTAAAAGATATTTTGAAGATATAAAGCTAGCCTTAACACAAACACCAGTCCTCATCAGTCCAATGTTTGATAGGGACTTCATCACATTTTCTTTCACCTCAAAACATACCATTGTTGCAGTCCTACTGCAACAAAAATGATCAGGGTTTTGAACAACCAATAGCCTTCTTTAGAAAAGCCCTGAGAGATGCACCTTTAAAGTATAATATAATGGAAAAGCAGGCTTTTGCTCTAGTCAAGGCCATAAAATCTTTCAGATTTTACATCCTGTATTCTCATATAATAGTTTATGTTCCCAATGATGTAGTCAAAGACATCCTAACACAGGATGGACCAGATGGAAAGAGAGGGAAGTGGATAGCTACCATATTAGAATACGACATAGAAATTAAAAATACAAAATTGATCAAAGGCCAAGGTTTAGCCAAGCTCATGGCTGAATCGAACTGTCAGGCCCTATACATTAATTTTATTGTAGAATTGGATAATGAAGAGGATATGGTGACTCCACAGATCATCCAAGCATTTATTGACTCACCATGGTATGCTAACATTATATATGTTCTACAAAATCTTCAAGCTCCTCTTGAGTTATCCAAGACTAAAAGTACGTTTTTAAAAATGAAACCTTTGAAGTTTTTCATAATTGACAATGCTTTATTTTGGAAAAATCATGAAGGCATCCTTCTAAAGTGTTTGTTAAAGGAAGAATTTGACAAAATATTACAAGAGTTTCATGTAGGTGACTGTGGGGGACATCTTTACTGGAAAACCACAGCTGACAAGATTTTCATGTAGAAATTTTGAATAATATAACACTTATTCACAAATATTATCCTGATTATACACTATTTGCGGAATGCATGCATAATACATAACCTCCTCTACATTGATCATCATTTTTTCGGAATTATAAACAATGAAACATCAATCGCATGTGCACATTAACACAGTATGTACTGGGGAAAGCATACAGCTGAAAACCCCCAACTATTTGTATATTATAATGATAGAGCACATGTAACAATACATAGTACAATACTCCTCACAAGCCCTCAGTACTATCTCCACCTGTTACACACAAACTAGCTCAGATCTGAATCAAGTCACAAGTTCAAATCTCCTCCGCTATCTTCCTGCCTCTACTGCGCAATCCAATGTGAGAATAGGAATGATCCAAGCTCGTTTTCTTTGCCTTGTACTACGAAATCCTCATTGGCAATCTCCATCATTGATTGTGCAAATCTCATGCACAGCTATAGTCACAACTGATAGTAGTCTCCACCTCTAACACCTGTCTCCACTGAACTGTCCATGCATTGAGTTAACTGATGTATTCTTTAGTTTCTTTATGAGTTAATAATTAGTGAATTAATTAATAATTAATTCACATCACTCATCACTAGTGTATTTGTAGTTAGACTAAATACAACTAGTTCAACCAAGTCAAATTGAACACAACTCCATCAACTCCTCAATCAACTCGACCAAACTCAATCACTTGAGTTCTAACTGAAGTCCATCATGCAATAGCTCAACTGGCCCATAAGAAAAGCGTATTTCCTTCTGGAAGTTGCATGTGCCACATCCATAGCTCGAACAAAAGTGTTGCAAGAGGATAAGATAATGTTTATAGTCCAAATATTATTAAGAGCTAATAATATTCGATTGTTCTATTTTTAGCCTGGCAGTCTAAAAATAGACTCCGCCCATATGTCTAAAAATAGAAGTCCATCTATTTTTACCAACATGACCCAACATCCACAAATAGCATCCTGCAACTCATAGACCATGATCCATATGTCTAAAAATAGACTTTGCGCCAAAAATAGCCTGCGAGCCCACTTAGTGAAGGCGACTTCTTTTCACTAAGATCCATCATCTTGTTGCATTTTCAACACTTCAGAGCTGCATTTTACTGGCCCACTTTATTTCTGATGTAAGGAAATTTGTAACCTCATGTCACAAGTGTTATATTTTTGAAGGAAAAAGAAAACTATTACCATTTCCTTTGAAACCAATATCTATTGAAGCACCATTTCAACAATGGGGTCTTGACTTCATTGGTGAAATTCATCCCCCTTCCTCTGCCCAACATAGATGGATCTTGACTGCTACAGATTATTTTACGAAGTGGAGGTCTCTGCATGAGTAGATGTCTCTACTCGATCTCCTCTCAGCTTCCCTTGTTGTGGCTGCTCCACAACCTCCTGAAGTTGCTGCACCAATCGTGGCTCCTCCACAATCGTCTGAGACTTCTTCTAGCTCTCCATGTTGAGAGGTAATATACTCTCCCTCTCAACCACCAAGTCTCCATCAGTTTCCTCACTGCTCAAGGCTTTGCATGCAACTTGAACCTCAAGAGCATATAGGTTCTTGACTTGTGAACTAATCTACTTCACCTGTCTAGTGATGATTTTTCTAAGGAAAACCTTTCCCTTACTGAAGACTACATCATAACCTCTGTCTTCTAGCATCGTGATCGACACAAAGTTTCTCTTCGTTCCTTGTACATACTTGACATTGGTCAAGGTAAGGCGAGCTCCATGCTCCCTCTGAAAAATAACCGTGCCTACACCTGAGACACTATGCTTCTCATCATTACCCATCGCTATGAGTATCTGGAAATCTTTCTCCTCCAAAGTATTGAACAAAATCTTGTCATTGGTCATGTGGAAAGAAGCTCCACTGTCAAGAAACCAACCACTTCCCACCATGGATGAAACCATGCATGCAAAGAGTGTGAAATCCAGCTCAAACTGTGAAGCAAGTGCCTCACCTTCAGATCCTTCCCCAGATCCCTTCTTGGATTTCCTCTGTGGACAATTTGTAGCATAATGGCCCACCTCATGACAACGAAAGCATCACACTTTCAATTCGTCAACCTTATTCCCATCATTGGAAGAACTGGATTCGGAAAGAGAACCCTTCTCCTTCCCCTTCTTTGCTTTGGCAGCCAAAGCACAATTTTCTTCATCAGATGCCTTTGATGAAGATCCGTCCCTGGTATTCCGCCTGATCTCCTCTTGCACAAGATCAAACAAAGTCTCTCCCATCCTAGCAATTTCTCCTAACCATTGACAGAGTCCAGATAGGAATGCCAACTCTTCAGAAGACCAAGGAGATCCAAGCTCACCAAGTCCTCACCATCGACAGTCACCCCCACACTTCCCAGCTCATCCCGGCACTGGGTGAACTTCGTGAGATACTTGGGCATACTGTCTCCTTTCTCACACTTAATGTTTTTGAGTTTATCCTTGAGCGCCAACTTCCTCTGGCCACTCTTGCTTTGGAATAAATCTGTCAACGCTTTCCACATCAAGTATGGAGAAGCCTTTACATGCAGGCTGGATACAATGTGATCCTTCATGCCCTCCAATAGAATCCTTCGACACTTTGTTGTCTTCTTTTGCCAAGCCTCAACGTGAGCAGCATCAGTAGGCTTTGGGACCTCAGCCTCTATGAAATCCTTCAACCCATTGTCATCTAACACCGCCTCCATCCTGTCTTTCCATGCAATATAATTCAAGCTGCCTTCAAGAGCATACTCCAATCGCAATCCGTTGAAAGACATTTCAACTTTGACACCAAGAAAACACTGCTGCAAATTCGAATTCCACCAACTCTAAACTCAACTGCTTCTGATCTAAAATTCATGAGAACAAAGTATTTCTCATACAGAGATTGACTTTATGGGCTTTTACTGGATATCTCAGCTTCCAAAAGAAGGATGAATCCAAAGGCTACCTGGCTCGATTACATATTCTGCCTGAAGAAATAAAATGTAATCACTTTCTGAATAATAGATATGATGATCAAGTCTGCTATGATACCACGTAGAAATTTTAAATAATATAACACTTATTCACAGAGATTATCCTGATTATACACTATTTGCCGAATGCATGCGTAATACATAACCTCCTCTACATTGATCATTAATTTTGCGGAATTAAAAACAATGAAACATCAATCGCATGCGCACATTAACACAGTATGTACTGGGGAAAGCATATAGCTGAAAACCCCCAACTATCTGTATATTATAATGATAGAGAACATGTAACAATACATAGTAAAATACTCCTCACAAGTACTCAGTACTATCTCCACTTGTTACACACAAACTAGCTCAGATCTGAATCAAGTCACAGGTTCAAATCTCCTCCGCTGTCTGCCTGCCTCTACTGCGCAATCCAATGTGAGAATAGGAATGATCCAAGCTCGTTTTCCTTTCCTTCTACTACTCAATCCTCATTGGAAATCTCCATCATTTATTGTGCAAATCTCATGCACAGCTATAGTCACAACTGATAGTAGTCTCCACCTCTAACACCTGTCTCCACTGAATTGTCCATACACTGAGTTAACTAGTGTATTCTTTAGTTGCTTTATGAGTTAATAATTAGTGAATTAATTAATAGTTAATTCACATCACTCATCACTAGTGTATTTTCAGTTAGACTAAATACAACTAGTTCAACCAAGTCAAACTGAACACATCTCCATCAACTCCTCAATCAACTCGACCAAACTCAATCACTTGAGTTCTAACTGAATTCCATCATGCAATAGCTCAACTGACCCATAAGAAAAGTGTATTTCCTTCTGGCAGTTGCATGTGCCACATACGTAGCTCGAACTGAAGTGCTGCAAGAGGATAAGATAATGTTTATCGTCCAAATATTATTAAGAGCTAATAATATTCGACTGTTCTATTTTTAGCCTGGCAGTCTAAAAATAGACTCTGCCCATATGTCTAAAAATACACATAGTCTAAAAATAGACTTTGCGCCAAAAATAGCCTGCGGGCCCACTTAGTGAAGGCGACATCTTTTCACTAAGCTCCATCATCTTGTTGCATTTTCAACACTTCAGAGCTACTTTTTACTGGCCCACTTTATTTTTTGATGTAAAGAAATTTGTAACCTCATGTCACAAGTGTTATGTTTTTGAAGGAAATAGAAAACTATTACCATTGCCTTTGAAACCAATATCTATCGAAGCACCATTTCAACAATGGGGTCTTGACTTCATTGGTGAAATTCATCCCCCTTCCTCTTCCCAACATAGATGGATCTTGACTGCTACAAATTATTTTACAAAGTGGATAGAAGCCATACCCTCAAGACAAGCCACTAATACTATCATAATAGGTTTCCTTGAGGCCAACATTCTGTCCAGGTTTGGTTTCCCAACCAAAATCATCATAGACAATGCAATAGCTTTCAAATCAAAGAGGATAATTGATTTCTGCAACAAATATCATATAACCCTGGGTCACTCCACAACCTACTATCCTCAATGAAATTGACTAGCAGAATCTTCCAATAGGAGCTTAGTGAACATCATCAAAAAAATGTTGGAAGATAAAAAGAAAACCTAGAAAAAGAAGTTAATAAATGACTTGTGGGTAGATAGGCTGACCAAAAAGAAATCCATTGGTACCAGTCCTTATCAACTAGTCTATGGAATGGAGGTTGTTTTCCCATATTCCTTGCGAACACTAGTGATGAAATTGCTCCAAGAAGTATAGGTTAAGCCAAATGCTATTCAAAGGAGGATCAACCAGACAATTCACTTACAGAAGACCAAGGAAGAAGTGTATATCAGATCCCAAGTTGTGCAAGAGAGAATCAAGAAAGCTTTTGACAAGAGGACCAAGGAAGAAGATTTCTACCTAGGAGATAAAGTTTTGAAATGGGACTCAGGAAGGGAGGATAAAGGTAAACATGGGAAGTTTGACTTCATATGGAAAGGCCCTTACATCATTTATGCTTTCAGGGGAAATAATTCTTTTTTCCTCAAAGAATTGGATGGCGCACAAGTAGAAGGACCAGTTAATGGTCGAATTCTTAAGTGCTACATTGATCCTAGCCACCAATTTCACTAATCACTTGTACATATTTTATTCATCAAAAGTTTAGTGTTGATTGGATGCTAATTTTTGGAGTTGAAGCCCAGAGAGAAGGCCCTAAGCTTCAAAAGTTTGATTATCATAAATACCAATAATGTAATAAAGTAAAAGGGAAAATTTTCAGAGTAAGATCACAGTAATTCAGAAGGCCATTGATCTATAAGTTCTTGATATTTCACAAGGAAATGACATCCCCAAGTGGAGCCACTGTTAGGTTCCTATACCATTAGGAGTCATAATTTATGAATGACTGAGATTAAAACTGTAATATGTACATACCTTTGCTTTCTGCAAATGTTTTCCATATTCAAAAAATCAAAAAATTAAAAAATGTAAAGAGGGTATGTTCTAAAAGAAAAATCAAATTACATAAAAAGGTCAAAAAAGATGAAAAATGAACCCCATGAAAGAAAAATACAATGAAAGTGTGCAAGTTAGAATGCCACTACTATTTACTTTTGATGCAAAATAAAACATTGTGTGCAGCTTGTTACCTTCGCCACAATCCATGGATGGTCAAAATGTTTAAACATGACTATTTCATGTTTTCAAATTTGTGCTTAGAGATAGAGAATAAAATCTGACCAAACTGTTTAATCTTAGCAGACAAGTAGAAAGGTAGAGCAAATAAAAGGAGCTCAATTGTTTAATCTAAGCCCTTGGATGTAATAAGGTTAGATTTAGATAGATTTCCATTGTAAAAGAAAAGAAAAGTTTTGATAAAGGTTTTGCCACCTTAAGTGCACCCTAACAAAGAGGAGTAAAAAATGGTAGGATGAGTAGGTGGGTAAGTAGAAGAATGGTTGCAGAATTGTGATGATTGATTAGATAAGATCATATTATTCACCTTCATCATCAAAGTTCTAAGTATGGATGAAAATTGAGCATTTATCAAAGTACACAAAGTCAATTGATTAACCTCACTCATTCATTACATTTTCCACTTAACTAATTTCCAAGAAAAGTCTTAAAGTGTCTAAAATCTTATGTTAAAGGGGTTCAGAGCATTTCTATGACTTTTGGAGGGACCGGACCCTCGACCTAATGACTTATAGATCTTAAGTACTAAAAGTCCCCTCACAAGCATATACTACCCCTCATTCCCCTCGTAAAAACCCCTTTACCTAAGGTTTAAACTCTATTTTCCTAAGGAAAATTCATTACCCCCATAAAAACCCCTTTTTCACAAAAACCCACAAAGATACATTTAGCCTAAGTTTTTATGTTTTCTATGTGAAAAGCAAAAACAAATTACAAAGAATTCATTTTACACTTAGCACTAAAAACATTCTCTGCGTTCGTTCATATTAACTTTTAACTTTATTTATATATTAACTCCCGAAATAGAAACCCTTCCCCTATAGTTATATAAAACCCTTATATTAATATCCCGACCTGAAAAAGTGTGAAAAATAAACTTTATATAAACCCTATCCAAATAAAAGAGATTAATTAACCGATCTGTGGTTAATTAATAATCAATCCCGCCAATGAAATTGCCCCCGATGCCCTAACCACACCATAATATCTGATTAACTTAATCTTTCCATTGTTTAAACTTTGTCGGGCCCATCCATTAAACCTCATGACAAATCTCCACCCCGATCACCATATGATCAGGCCCCATTTGATCCAACAGTTAACAATCATATCGGGCAGCCTCAAGAGGCTGACCTTTACCTGCCCGATATTGGTGGTTTCACTTTTCACCACGTTGTTATGTGGCACCCGATGAATGGCATCAGGCAGCCTCCAAAGGCCGACCTTTACCCACCCGATATGGGTGGTTTCACTTTTCACCTTGCTGCTACGTGGCACCCGATGAATGGCATCGAGCGGCCTCCCCTCGAAACCACCTCAGTCCAAAGGCACTGTGACCTAAACCTGCTTACTACCTCCCACTAGATGGCAAAGCATCTCATTCCCCGCTTAATGCCAAAACACGCCTTTCCCCGTGTACCCGCCAAATTGGTTGACTTTATATAAAACTAAAAAACTCAATTGTTTCTAGTGTTATCATGGAAAATGCTCAGACCTCCATGCAACTGTCCAACCCACGTTCAACCATCAACTTGTCGAAGATACTGAACGTCCAGTCCATCCTTCAGTCATGAACACTCCTGCAAACCATGCATAGTCACCCATCAACCCGTTCACAACCAAAACCAAGTATTTACCCAAATTCACTATAAAACCCTGTCTCATTCCTAAAACCCATTACTCAATTTCTTTAAGTTAGTAAGTAATTAAGCAAAACAATTGCTCAGCAACCCCAAACCACTCTGAATTGGGCCAATTTGTCCCCAATTTGACTAAAAAACCTTTGCCCCCATTCTTGAATCCACAAGAACCAAGAATGGCCACTGCAATCGCACTAAATGTCCTACCACTTACTACTCCCCACTAGCACTTAGACCACCTCCCTTTGGCAGAAAAAGACTTCCAGATCAAAGACACCTCTGTCTGTGAATCCCCATTGATGTTATATTGTAGGTAGAGAGACCAGTACTTAAACCATGCAGACTATATAGGTCTTTGGGAATCAAGTTTGCCAAAATACCAATTCCCTAGAGTTCATATCTTCCCTGAAATTTTCCACTATTGCCATATGAACTACAATCCCAGCCAAAGAGCAGTAATGACTCCTAACCATACTGTATTATTCACCATCACTACTGAATCCATCAATGAAATACTGCAATTGCAACCAGGGCAAAACCTAACCCCCATCTCTATTGGAGACCTGCTTGACAGGTTCCCTACAATCACCTCCATCAAACTTGCTCAGTTATTCCAGGCCTTCATTAGGGAGGAGAAATACATTCCAAAGGACCCTCCTCCATACATGTGGACCATTTTCTCTGAACTTGGTCGAGACATTATATCCATGATATCTAGTGTTTTAGACTAGACTACCAATGAGTTTGTTGATGAGATTATTATAGCCTTCATGTCCATTTATGCTCCTGGACAACCCCCTACCATCATGTTTGATTATGCCAAATTCATTGTAGACAAAATGCATGATCAATTCATGAGAATGGACAATGAAAGAGTATTCAAATACTCTTCAGTTTTATATCATCTTTTCCTATACTCTCAAGCTGATAAATTTCCATTCACACTTCAAAAACTTGATACTAGAGGCAACCCAAGATCAGTAATCATCTGGACCTCATTAATCCACCAGCATGACTCTCCATACACTTATACAAATTTCATATATCTTTTTGTGCACCCAGCGGAAACCATGTTGTTAGGAAGTCCTCCTCCTAGGATCAGTTCAGATATCGAGAGGGTCCTATAGTTGTCCAAACAATATAGAGTGGGAGATTGGTGCTTGTACCAAAATCACACTGAAATCAAAATATATGTTGTGAGTTAGCACCCTATAAACTACCAAGATGCCTCCCCATGAGATTGTTTGCTCTGGAGTACTACATGCAAATGATTAATTCAGATGAGGTACATTTCGAGAAGGCCAAGAAGAAAGCTCAACTTAGAATAAAATACCAGCTTGGCCCCTTTATATGAAATAGTAGGGAAGTAGGAAGAGTGGCAGAAGAAATCCTTCAAAGGCTCAGATTGAAACAGAGCTTCATATGGGGATATGACCCTTTTGATTTCATCTATAATAGAAGACAAAAGAACAAATTGTCTCCCTACATCCACCACAGAATTCTTGAGATAGAGCAATATGCCAATCAACTAGAATGGGTGGATAACACTTTAATAGATAGAGATAGCACTAAAGTTGTTGTCAATAATGTGTTGATTGATCTAGAGAGAAGACTTGATGAATATTCTTTTGTACAGGTGCCGAGAGAATCCCAATCCCAAAGGGAGACACAGGAACACAGTGATCAACAAGCAGAGGAATGACCTCAAAAGCAAGAAGAATCAGAGCAACAAGATATATTAGAAGAGATGTCTCAGCCAAAACACATCATGAGTACCCCTGCTATTGTACAGACTTCCCCTAAATGAGGAGAAGAATTCCAAAAGAGATAGGGAGGAGGCTACTCGTTCTAGCAGACCTATTGCACAAACTTATTTCAATAGGCAAAGGTTAAATCCTTTTTCAGAACAAGAGTCTACACAAGAAACAACTAGAACCACAGGTACATAAAGGGTAGAGAGCAGGTAGGCCACTCCTTCTGGAAGAACAAAAGAACCTTCCACTACACAGGCTCAAATGCTGGAAAGACAACAAAGCATGGAAGTATCCTCATTCAGGGCTCCAAATGGCAAGTACTAGGACATTAGAGAGAAATACAAAGAGATAAAGGCCATAAATGAAAGTTTAAAGGCCTAGAGCTATGCACAATACCTTAAAATGGTTCCCACTAATCAAACAAGGCTAATGTCAGCCTCTGATTTAAAAGAATGTAAAATGAAAATGACTTTCATGAAGCCTACCATATAGGAGCCCAAGGCTATAGCAAATTACTTAAAGATAGATTTTGAGGTAATGGAAAAGGGTATTCATCCTATCGACCAAATAGAATTACACAAACAAACTGAGGAAATGGTCTATTCCACATTGACCACCAAGGCCATTGCAGCACACCAACTACAAAATTTGTTGAATAATATATCAACGTAATTCTAACAAGAAAAGGCCTTTTCACAGCCCAAGGATACCAGGATAAAGTCCTTGGAGGACTTAATCATAGATTTGGGCAATGATCCCAAGGATGTAAAGGCTGCAAAACATCTAATCAAAAATAAAAATGATGACATAGCTACCTTGAAAAAGCAGCTCAAAATCCCTCATCTTCATCATCCACAGATAGTTGAAGTACTAGAAACACAGAAGGAACAAGAGTAGCTTACGGAATTAGTCCTTAAGCTAAATGATCAGTTAAAGGAAACAGAGAAAGAGCTAGATAAATTTATACAATCTAAATAGAGTGGGTTGGCCACCACTCCACAGACTGTCATTCCTACAGTCTCTACAACAGTACCCTCCACATTGGCTGCTTCCTTAGCACCAAAAGTTCCACTAGCTACAACCATGCCAGTTACAGGTACATCGACAAGTTCAAGTATATCTACAGAGAAGACAACTGAATTAGTCAAATCCATGGAAGAAATGACTATCCAGGCTATAGAGCAAAAAAGGCTTAGAGAAAAAATGTCAAGCTTGGAAACTCACTACAAGCTTGCATAGATACAGCAGAAAGAAGAAGCCCAGAAGAGCCAAAGAATGGGTGAAAAGATAAAGTTACTTGAAAAGGATTTAACATTGCAATAGCCACTAGGAAAAATAAAAGAAATTCTCTGGTCCAACATCATTCACTCCGTCAATAATGTTTGGCCCTCAATTCAAGTAATTTTTTAGCAGACTGAACTCGTGAAAGTGGCCACCAAAGCAATAGTTAAAATGAAAGAAGAGCTGGGAGAGAAGCCTGAAGAGGCCAACCAACTGATAACATCCTTGAACAGCAAAAATAGGTATCAGCTGGATGAACTGGGCATAGAAGATAGAACAATAGACATCATAGAAATCAAGAAGGTTCTTACTAAGATAAACCTTATGCTCAATCTTGAGAAGAAATGCCAAAGCATGCAAGATGATATTGATAGATTCATGAAAAAGTTTGGTATTTTGAGGGAAAAAGGCCTTCCCAATCCTATGGTCAACCATGACAAGCTTATGACCCAAGAGGACTACGTTCAAAGACTAAACAAGTTGGCCAAATACCAAGCTAGTACTTTAGGGGTAAAAGATTTATCCACAGGAAAGGTATTATATGACAATCTAGAAGGTCTGTTCTTCCTGGAACATGAGGTAAAGCACTTGTTTTTCAACAAGCCAAATTTTTCCAAGTACACCGAAAATGATGAGATATATAGAAAAATTTTGAAGACAAAATTACCTGAAGATGAATGGTGGGTAAATTTAACAGTTTTACTATAAAGTTGCTGCAGTAAATCTGATGGTAGCCAGGTAAAATAGGTGAAACATGGTCAAAGTGTAGCAGGTAAAGAGTATCAGTAGGTTGAAGACATAAAGTAATTCCAGCACACAAATATCAATCAACTGAAAGAGCCAAATTTGAACTACAACAACCAACACAATCACAATAAAAGGGACAACAAGAAGCAGTTTTCCATTTGTCTCTATCTTCATGCTTGAAGATATTTTTGATTTCCTAGAATAATTCTCAAACTGTTATGAGATATTTTGTGATATTTTCTGTATAAGTACTTCACATTTCGAAGTAACTAGGGTGGATTCAAAGACATTTTTGTAGAAATTTAATATCAAGCTAAAGAGTTATTGTAATCAAGATTGGATTGGCTTGCTGGATCATGCAATAAAGTTAAAGACATTTCATGGGATTCTTGTGCACAGTGGAAATCAAATAAGTATTATCTCTTCATGTTTATTATTGTTATCTCTTCATGTTTATAAGTATTCACATGTTTCTCTATTAAATCTTAATGGTAAACAAGGAATGATATTTCAGAATTAGCTTTAATGCTCTCTGTCTTAACTGTTTACTTTCTCACTGTTTTCTACTAAACTATCTTAGTTTGGGAATTCTTAATTGCTCCCTTACTTCTGTAGTTCCCCGCCCCCCCCCCCCCCCCCCCCCCCCCCCCTTTGGTCCATAGTAAAGGATTCTTAGTCTCCCTTTGCTACTGATCATCTATGTTTTCTTCATCTTCATCCCGGTTTAAGGATTCTTCATTACCCTTTTACCCTAGTTAGGACTACCTCATTCATTTGAACCTACAAATTTGCTTTTTGTTGTGTTAGCCTGCCCTGTGAACTCCTCCTTAGCAATTGATCTGATTCAGTTAAGCCGCTCTTTGATTGACTCCATAGTCCATTGGCTTGAAGGCTTGCTCTACCCATCTGTTCCCAGAATTCCACCAACCAATGAAAATTAGACCTCTTGAGAACTAAGAACTAGCCTAAAATCACACCCAAAACAAAGTTAAGTTATAAAGAGAGAGACCTCTCTAGACTTAGGCTAGCTAGAACCCGAGTCTAAAAGATTAGGTTTGTGGTTACCTCATATTATTCCTTCTTTTGATAACTTCTAGGGAAGAATTCCGAGTGATAACAGAACCTATTGTCCCAATATGATATGATATACCGTGGGATCCCAAAGTGTACCCACACTCATTCAAAGAAGAGTTTAGCAATGGCTTCTGCTATGAAATCATTCTTTCAAGCCTCCATAATGGCCATCTTCGAGAACATGTCGACGACCACAAAAACATAGGCATTTCCATGCTTAGTAGAAGGAAGGTCCGACATGAAATCCATGGAGATGGATTCCCAATGTCAACTAGGGGTAGGCAGCGGGATATAGAGGCCTTGCTTCTTGATGGTCAGTTTTGCAATGGCATAGGAAGTGCATGATCTGACGTACTTCCCGACATCCTGTCAAAGATTTTTCCAATAGAAATACTTCTATAGTACTGCCACCATTTTCTCGACCCCAAAATGCCAAGCAGCTCGACTGTAGTGTGCTTCTAAAATCATCTTGGCATGCTCACTTGAAGGAACACAAAGGTGACCCAGGTGGCATAACAGGGCATCATAGAGGCGAAAATCTGAAACATGCTGACCCTCCAAGAGTGTCTGGTATGTGTGGCCAAATTATGGGTCACTTTTGTAGAGAAGTGGCCAATCAAAAGTCTCGTTCCCACAAGAGTTGAGCAGGGTGGCTAATGCCATGATTAGTGGTCAATTGAGGAAATTTGCAACATTATTGGTGCCACCCTTCTTATACTTGATATTCAAATGGAACTATTGCAAGTATGTGGACCACTTCTGATGGCAATCATTCTGCAATTTCCTTTGGGTCTATATGAACTACAGGGGTCAGTGGTTTGTGTGGATGACCGTTTCCTTCCCCAAAATGTAATGCTTCCATTTTCAGTAGGCCTGTACAATGGAATACATCTCTTTGTCATAAGTGGGATACTTCCGAACGGTGTCTGAAAGTGTCTCACTGTAATATGCTACTAGATGCCTGTGTTGAGTAAGGACTGCCCCAATAGCATAGTTAGAGGCATCTGTCTTGACCTCAAATGGTTGTTGCAAGTCTGGTAATATGAGCACTAGTGCCGATCAGAGGCGATCTTTCAACTCTATGAATGCCTTCTGTTGAGATTTAGACCAAAATAATTTTTCTTTCGCTTCTCCCTTGGTGACTCGACTCAAGGGCCAAGTCATATGAGAAAATCCTAACATGAACCTGTAGTAGAAGTCGGCAAGAACTAGAAAGCTATGGAGCTCTATCAGAGTGGTTGGAGATGGCCAATCCTGAATGACTTGGATCTTAGCTGGATCCACATGCACCTCCCGTTCATCAATAATGTATCCTAGATACTGAACCTTGGTCATGCCAAAAGTGCATTTCTCCAAATTGGCACATAACTTGTGTTGTTGTAGTGTTTGGAGAACCTGTTGGATGTGGTGGAGGTGCTCTTCCCAACTCTAGCTGAAGATCAGGATGTCATCCAAGTATACCACTGTAAATGAGTTGGTGAATGGGTGCAAGATGTCATCCATTAGCCTCATGAAGGTTGCAGGAGCATTCTTCAATCCGAAAGGCATAACCAAGCATTTGAAAAGCCCCTCCTTGGCTTTGAATGTAGTCTTACACACCTTGGAGGGTTCGATTGGTACCTAGTGATATCCTGACTTCAAATCGATCTTGCTGAAATATTTTACCCCCTTCAGTTGGTCCAAGAGGTCATCAATCCGTGGGATCGGGTACTATTACGGATAGTCTCCAAGTCCCATCCTTCTTCTATACCAACACGATCAGGCTCCCACAAGGCGATGAACTTGGACGGATGTGAACTTTCTACAGTAGCTCTCTAATTTGCCTATTTATTTCACCATTCTCCAAAACAGAGCATCGATAGATTGATCTATTGGGCAACGACGTACCTGGGGTCAGATTGATGGAGTTCTTGACTTGACAGTGCAGAGGAACCCCTACGGGGGAAGTGAAGATGTCCTCATACTCCTCCATGACCTCATCCATCTTTAGTTGTCATGCGGAGGGTTCTTGTCTAGAGGTCATGGTCACCATCTTCTTCTTTCCTTGAGGGTGTATCATTAGGAAAACAAATTTCTGGTTTTGGAAATGATCTTACTGCATTTTTTTGCAGTAAGCAAAGAGATGGGAGTAGGCAGTGCTACCTCCAATATCCTGTAAAACTTATTTCCCAAAGTAACAATAATAACATGGGGCCTTGATTCATACGCAGCATGTCGCTTCCACAAGTATGGTTGTCCTAATAATACATCACAAACATCAAGGGGGGCAATGTCACATAATACCTCATCCGTGAAGGGCTTGGTGTTGTATGGAAGGCGACATTTCCGGCTCATGCGAAGATCCCATCCTTGGTTAAGCCAGCCGATGGTGTACAATTATGGATGTGTTGTGGTCGGTAAGCCCATCCGCTTCACGATATTTACCGAAATGATGTTCTTTTAGCTCCCACTGTCGACAACGAACTATAGTGGGGAGCCCTTTACCCACATACAGGAGTGGAAGAGATGCTCCTCCACCTCTAGATCTTCAGGTTCCTCCTTCTGGATCCTCGTGGTGGCCATGGTGGCATTGGGCTCCACATCAATAATCTACTTCCCTTTGTCATTCCCCTTGTTTGGTTCTGACTCAGAGTCGGAACATGAATCTGATTCTGAAACCTTTAGCTCGGGCACTAGTGACTGCTTGGCTCAACACTCACTTGTGTTGTGAGTGGAGCTCTTATGGAACTCACACCAATTTTTTGTGTCCTTCTTCAGCTTCGCGGCACTGTTCTTTACTTGTAGCTTTGGTGGGTTGTCTTGGGCTACCCCGCTTTGGCTTTGTCCTTTGTTCTACAGTTTGGGGGCACCTTCCCTTGCTTCGAATTCAGAGATCCAAAGTCTTGCTTCTTCTATTTAAAATTTTTCTCGATCTTAACGGCATATCGGTATGTTGTGCCAAGCAGGGAGGTGTTCAGGAATTCTATCTCTTCCTAGATGTACCTGTGCAAGTGTTGACACTTAGGTTGTCCCCTTTGACTCCAAAGGGAATACGGCCGAGGTAACCACTAACCAATATTTTGGCCACAGATCCTAGCCTACCTGTAACCAGAGAGGGCTCTCTCTTTCTGATTTAGCGTTGTTTTGGTGTAATTTTTAGGCTAGTTATGGTGCACAAGATTTTGTTTTGAATTTGTTGGGATGATGATTTCAGTCAGAACAGGTATGTTTTGCAGAATAATCTAGATGATTGGGCATGGAGTCGATGGTGGTGAACTGCTGGAAATATGTTTTTGAGGAAGAAGTCATGCTACAGAGCTAGAGAAGCATCTATGGAACAGTTTTTCAAATCTGTAATATGATGGGATGAAATCAGGGAGTGAAAGGCAACTAAGGATCTTTCAGTGAACTGATAGGGGGAATAGTGGGAGCATTACTTAGGAGCATTTAAGAATTCCTGAATAACATTCATAATGATGGAACAAATACAAACATGAGCAGTTAAGAATTCATGCTTATGATTAGTTCTGAAGAAACATATTTAACAACGGAGATTGAGCATAGGGTGTATTTAAACAATTCCTGTACTATTCTTTTTCTCTATTGCTAAGTTAATGACACATATATTTTAGTTAAGCAAATATAGAAAGACAAAACATAGTTTAGGATAACTTATTGTTCCATTAGACAACATAGGAATTCTGTAGCAGAACGCAGATCATCACTTAGACATAAAACAATGCAGAGATCTTGAACTTTTCCAGCCATTTGTATTAGATAGTCTGAAAATATACAAAACAATGTTTCAGAGAGAAAATCACCAACCCCAAATACCTTGTATGGGAAGGTATATATACAAAATTTAGATACAAAATATCTAGATGATGAGTTAATGGCTCATAAATTCTATGCCAACCCCTGAGGAATTACAGCTGAGAGAGTAAATGTTGAAATAACTATTTAGTGCATTGGTTGTCCATCTTTGTCAGAAAATATTGACTTTTGTGACCCATTGAGTCGGTTGGAGCTGTGCTGTCCAAAATTTGCACGTTTCCTTTCTTTGGCTTGCTGTCCCAGAACTTGGTTGAGTCATTATTCTCACCCGCTCTGCCTGTTGTCTTCATGTTGCATTAATTTTTGTTGACCTGAGGCTGATTAGAAGAGACCGAACTGAGATTAGTGGGGCAAAATTTGCAGCAGGGATTGCCACCAATCCTCCTTAGGCAGTTGGTCTCTTCGTATTTTTATTAAAGTTTCATCTGCCTCTATGTACCTGTAAAAATTTGGTGGGACCTCAAAGAGGTGATTAATTTCATGCTCAATGTAGAATAAATTTTCTAACTTGTTATAGAGGCTCTGCCTTGATGGAGGTCCTGCTTCTTCAGAAGTGCTGGTGGATGCTGTGATCTGATTTGCAATAAAATTGGTCATCCTAGTGGCATATTGCTCACGGGTGAGCAGTCTTCCTGCGCCGGTCAATAGGCTGGGCAATCCTTTGTCTTGTAATGCACCCATTCTGAGCTTGTAGTCATCTACCTCAGCCTGCATTTCTTGGCATTTCCTCTCCAAAGTTTGCACAAAATTTCTGAGGGTCAGCACTTTTTTAACTGTTAGAAAAACATATGTTTTGTTGCTGATGTTTAGGGCTTCCAACTCCTCCTTGGTGTGAGTGTTGAGGAAATGTATCATCCTGCTGGCCTACTCACGCATATTCCCTAGTGCTGCTCTGGCTTTCTGGCTTTTAACTTGTGCTTGGCCTACTAACTCCATCTCCTCATGCACTGTTTTGATTGACTTCCACTGTTTGGTAATAGAGTGGTCAATCCTGGTCCACAAAATCTTCTTTATCTCCGCTAGAGTATTCTCTAAATTTAGTTCCTTTTCCAAGGCCTTTATTTTGTCCTTTAGGGCCTTAATCTCTTTGGTCTGCTCTGCTATTGTCATTTTGGATTTGTCATATTTTGTTTCCAGTTCAGCCAATTTTTCTTTGGCTTGTTTGATCTCTGTTGCCTAAAGCTCCAGCTCTTTGACAACTTTGGTCAAATCATCCATGCTTATGCTAGCCTCAGGAGCTATTGTTGTTTCCATTACAACATCTGTAGTTGTTGTAGCCGTTGGAGGGGTCCCTGTTGCTTCTGTAGTTGCTGCAGTAGTTGGGGCAGTTTGAGGAGGTTGGGAGGTTGATTCTCCCCGTTTATCTTGCAGTGCTTTCTCTAGCTCCCCTTCCAGATCAATTACTCTTTGGTTCAGCTTCATCATTAGATCCAATTGATCCACAGCTTCCTTTTCTTTCTGCAATTCTCCTGTTTGAGGGTGCTCAGTAGGAAGCAATCTCAATCTCTTCTTCAATGCAACAATGTCATCATCCTTCTTTCTCATAAGGGCCCTCACACCCTTAGGGTCCTTGGGATCATGTCCTAAGTCCACAATAATGTCCTCCAATGTTTTGATTCTGTTGTCTTTAGCTGTGGAGGACATTCTTTCTAAATCAAGCTGAGTGTTGGTGTTCTTCAGAGATTCTTTTAATTCATGGGCCATTGTGGCCCTGTCTACCAATGTGGCATAGACCATTTCCACCGTTTGCTTATGCAGTTCTATCTGATCCATGGGGTGAATGTCTTTTGCCATGACTCCAACTTTGTTCTAACATAATCTGCAGCTGAGTGAGGCTGTTGTATTTTGGGTTTAAAATGGTTGAGGATCATCTTTTCCTCTTTGATGTCATATGCTGCCATTAGCCTTTCTTGTTTGGCCGGTGTTGCCTTGAGAAATTGGTCATATAACTGCACTCTTAGCAGCTCATTTTGTCCCTTAATTTCTTTGAAGTTGGCCTTGGTGCTAGATGGCTTCTAGCTTTGTTGAGTAGAGGAGGACACCTCCATGCCATGCTGTCTTTCTTGCTCTTGTTGAAAAGAGCTTGTGGTTGTTTGCTGGCTATCTTCTTTATCTTTCCTTGGACTTCCAAGGATTTCTTCCCTGATTTCTTCTATAACTGGAGAATCAACCTTTTGCCTTTTGGCTTCGGGTTGCTGAGTGGATCCACTAGCAGGTGTGGACTCCTCTCGATCTAGTTTTTTGCCTCTTTCCTCATGTGCAGGAGTCTGTAAGGCAGGTACTGTTGGTGCCTCTGTTTGTTGTGGAGGAGTCTGTTCTTGCTGCTGCCCAATTGAAGAGGCAGGCTGCTCTGTGACCACTTCTTTTTCTGCACCCATTATCCCCTTGCCCTTTTCTGTACCTGTTGTTGATGTAGATGGCCCCTGGGTGGCTGGTGCGGTTGCAGCAGTGGACGTACCTTCTCCAATTTGATGTGGCTGTTTGAAAGTTACCTGCTACACATAATCCAAGTCAAGAGTTTTTTCTAAATCCTTGACATTTTTCTCCATTATTTCCTCTTGAGTTAATTCCTCAACTAATGTGCCTTGCAACCATTCAGCTTGATTGGCATACTGCTCAATTTGTGGATATTTACAGTGATCGTAACCTAGAAGCTTGTATTTAACTCTTCTAGCACTGATGAAGCCTTCTGGTTCATAAGGGATCCACTAGAAGCTCCTCTTTAGTTTATATTTATCCCTGAGAATTTGATCAGCATCTTGCCAACCTTCTTTCTTGTTCATGATGAAGGGGCCCAGATGGTCTTTAAATTTGAGGTGGGCTTTCTTTTTGGCACTATGAAAGTGGGTGAGGTCAGAACTAATGAGTTTCCTATAGTATTCCAAGGCGAACAATCTCATCGGTACATACCTTGGGAACCTGTAAGGACAGAGCTCACATCCATAGACTCTGATGATAGTATGGTTTTGATATAGGTACCAGTCACCTATTTTATAACTCTTGGACAGTTGCAAGGTTTTTTGAATCTCAAATGACAGTCTAGGAGGAGGGGAGCTCATTAAGAGGCAAGAGACTGGGTAAACAAATTGGTCAACAAACTCACAGTAAGAATATGGAGAGTCTTGAACTTGGTGGAAAACTGATGGCCAGAAGATGACAGACCTATTTTCACCCCTAGAATCCAATTTCTTGATGGGGAATTGGAAGATTTCAGACTGATAATACATGAATAAGTGGTATATATATGATGAATATTTAAATACTCCCTCCCTATCCACTTTCAATAGCTAGTCATGTATTTTATTGGCTATAAACTTGGCAAAGTTATACTTGTAAGCAGGGGGTTGGCCCGGACTATATGCAACTAATAATACCAACACTGTCTCATCAATGTGCTCACTCGTTTTGAAGCCCAGCACATAGGAGATCATATCAACAAGGAGCTTGCCTACCTCATTGAAATGGACATATAAGAAAGGAGGTGGCACTGTAGGCTGGCGGTCTGCCCTCATGAATGTCTTGGTGATCTTTTCAATGTCAGCACTAGAGAGTTTGGCGCCTGCATCCAGCAAATAGTTCATAGAGAAGGGAAACAACAGCTGGGTCTGCTTGAAATTGAGAATTTGGTTGATGGATTCAGGATTAATGTGAAAAATAATGCTCCCAGATGGAGACTTAACAGTTCTCTGAATTGGATCATAGTTCTCAGCACATAAGCGGATGAGCTCTGGAAAGACATTGACAGATGGGAGGAAATAATAAGCCAGATTGGACTCCCATATACCATATGTGTCATTGTTGCTTAGATAGTTGTTTCTCAATTGGTAGAAGGTCTGTAAGTGGTTTCTGTCACCAACAAGATCTTGGATAAGGTAATCTCTATCAGCAAGAGGCATGGCTTCAAGCTCCTTGTTTGGTGGATTCATAGGAGTGACACTGAGAGCTGATGGTGTAGGCATTGTAGAACTTTCAGGTGTTATCTTTAGAATGAAGTTTTTGAGTATAACATGCTGAAGATGATAGCTTATGCGAATTTGAAGAGGAGTGGCAGAATGAGTGTAGCTGGAGCCAAAGTTGCCTTTGAAAAGAACAACTTGAAGAGCTTGATTTGAGCTTTGGTTTCTTCTGGTGAACTCTCAGAATTTAGAGACAGTGAGGGTAAATGTAGGGAAAAAAAGGATTGCAGCTTAGTTATACTGAGAGCTTGAATCGAAACACGGCAAAAGGGAACAATGTCGGGCAGGTGTGAGAGTGTATTGGAAATTCAAGCCCGAAAATGATTCTGTGACAGTGAAATTATGTATACTGCTCGGCTATCTTAAACAGGGGGTGCTTTTGGATTATTTAGGCCAACATTTACAGGACAGCACCATTAAATTAAGGAGTTTTGTAGGCACTTTAGTGGAAAAATTTGCAGAGAACAGGAAGAACACAGGAAAACAGGTTGAATTTGGCAAATACCTGGATTAACCAACGCCGAGGGTAGTCGAGTTGATTGGAAGGTGAAGACTGTCGTCGAATTTGCAGGTGACGGCGTCCAACGTAGTGAATTTTGAAATCTGGAGGCAGTTGGAGATGACTAGTAGAACAGCGCAGCCGCAATTTGTATGATGAAAATGACCGAAAATGGTCACTTTCGGCCTTTTTAACGATAAATTTGGCGCATATGCGCTTTTGGCGCTTTCCCGCGATGACGTCACCAGCGGGCCCCGGGTACGGACGGGTGACGTGGGTGCTGACTGGGATGACAGCGTGGCGGGACATGGTGGCACAATGTGGGGGGCGCAAAGACAGCGTGGCGGGCGACGTGGGACAGTGGCGGGGGCCTGGGCATGACGTCACAGTGACGAGAGCGCTGACGTAATGCGGGGTGGCCGGTTTGCGGGAGGCGGTTTCCGGTTTCCCCGCACCGCCTTTGGGGAGAAGTGGTTTCGGGGGGGAGGCCTGCGAACACCCCGGGTTGCCGACACGTGGCGGGGGTACGACGGCAAAACTGCCCATCCCCCGGACGTTAAATCCCGGCATGTTAGCGGCTCATATCACCCGCCCACAGTTAGATCAGGCGTGGTGGGAGATCAACGGCTGGTGGGGCCTCCTACGCGGCGTGCAGGTTTTGGAGCGGGACCCGCCCATTCTTAAAATGATATTTTATGGTGCGGGTTTAAAACCTTAGGTCGGGTGGGTTTTTGGGTTGAAATTAACGCAGGTCATAGTGCCACAACATCTAATAAAAAGTATTTAAACATTTAAGATTGGGCTTAGACTGCGGGGTGACTTTCAAAGGTTTAGGGGAATGGGGTTTTAGGTATAGGCTATTAATCTTAACCAAGGGTTAGATTAATTCCAGGGTAAGGACGCATAAGCGTTGACTATAGTCCAAGATGGACTAATGTCTCCCATAACATGTTACTTAGCTATAATGCTAAGGGGGGGGGATATTTAATATATTTTTTGGGAATTTTCTATAGTCATTTGTAAGAAATAGGGGTGGGGATGTACTAGGGAGCTATATAATAGGGTTAGAAGTTAATATGGGTATGTGAGGTGAAATGGGAAAGCAGAGATAGATGAAGTATGAAGTGAGGGCTTTTCAGAAGAAATGTGACTTCTTCTTGAAGAAGAAGGTCACATCTTGTCATCACTTTGTCAAGGGAGAAATGCAAGGAGGACTTTTTAGGTAGATCCTAAAGTCCTCAAGGGGATGTTAATAAGAAACCTTTTGAAGGGAATGAGGGGAGTTAGAGATGGTTTGGTAGTTTGCCATATGAACCATTGTTCTTGCCTTTCTCTTATTGGTGAGATAAGATATGATTTTCAACATATCATGTGATCATACCTTGCTTCTGCAACCTACAACTGCCTACCCTGCCTAATAGACCTAACATTCTTTCTTCTTTTGGATGGGTGCACTTAGCCTTGCAAACCCTGATAATCCTCTTTTCTTTTTGCTGCCCTCCTATCTAAATCTACCCTTATATCTTCCAAGGGCCCAGATTAAGCAATTGGGCTCCTTCCTTTCTCTATCCAGCTACTCATCTGTCAAGCTTGAACTGTTTGAACAGGTATTCATTCTCTAGTCTAGAACAGGCAATTTAAAACATGGCATGGCCCAGCTTGAACTGTTGGGCCATCCATCAAGATAGCAGTGGCATTTTGGTTAGCCACTTTCCTGTTCTTTCTTTGGGGTTCATTTCAATTATTTTTTTCTGACCAATTCATTTTCTTTCCTTTTGATTATTATTTTAAGGCATACCCTCTTTACATTTTTTAACTGTCTGTTTCTTTCACAAAAGATGGAACCTTTGTATCATCAAAGATGAACATTTTTGGCACTTCCACTGTCAATCATGAAAAATGAAACCCTATTTGTATAGTAAACTAACAGTGGCTCCACTTGGGGATGACTTTTCCAGATGAAAAGTCAAGAACAGCAGGTCAGATCGCCTTATTTTTCAATCTTGCTGCAGCCTGAATTCTCCTTTTGTTAAAGACCATTTATCTGAATCCTTAGCAACTTGTATGAAATACCTTGCAAGCTGATTTGTTGTGAAATTACAGCTCTGTTTTTTACTTGTTTCTCTGAGTGTTCCTCATCATCTTGATAGTTCCCAAGTGCTTTGCCTTGCTTTCCAATGATTGGATCAAAACATGTATCAAAATGGTGCAGTACCCTGATCTTTCTCAAAATCAGCTCCACTTGGTCCTTTATCTATCTTCTATAAATGAAAAATACTGAAAATATAAATATTTATGTACAATATACAACTGTGCAGTGTTTCATCAAAGGGGGTCAAAATAATGCTTGAGCATCCTCCCATTGACTGGGCCTTCTTCAGTGTTTGAGCCATCCAAACTTTTCAGAAAATAGGTGTTATTACCTTGTACAGCATAAATGGCATAGGGTCCCTTCCACAAGAAGTAAAACTTGCCATGTTTCCCTTTGTCTTCTCTCCTGGAATCCCATCTCAACACTTTACTCCCTATGAAGAAGTCTTCAGCTTTGGTTCTCTTGTCAAATATTTTTTTGATCTTATCTTGCAGTATTTGGGTTCTCTGATAGACTTCCTCTCTTGTTTGCTGTAGGTGAATTGTCTGGTTGACCCTTCTTTGAATGTCATTTGGCTCAGCTTGTATCTCCTGCAGTAACTTGATTACAGGGATCCCCAAAGATGAAGGAAATCTTGCTTCCATTCCATAAACTAGTTCATATGGGCTTGTGCCAATGGATCTCTTGGTAGTCAACCTGTCTGCCCATAATGCATTCACCAGCTTCTTATGCCAATTCTTTTTGTTCTCCTCCAAAACCTTCTTGATGATGTTGATGAGGCTTTTATTGGAAGACTCAGCTAGGCCATTGCCTTGAGGATAATAAGCTGTGGAATGACCCAAGGTCATATGATATTAATGGAAAAAGTTGATCATTTTTTTGGACTTGAAAGCAGCATCATTGTCTGTAATAATTTTATCTGGACAGCCAAACCTGGACAAGATGTTGGTTTCTAGGAATTGTATAATGGTGGAGTCATTGACTTGCCTACAAGGAATGGCTTATATCCATTTGGTAAAATAGTCTGTAGCAGTCAAAATCCACTTATGTTGACCAGAGGATGAAGGGTGGATTTCACCAATGAAGTCTAAACCCCATTGCTGGAATGGTCTCTCAGTTGAGATAGGTTTGAGTGGTAAAGGCAATAGCTTTCTTTTGCCTTCAAAAATTTGGCATTTGTGACAAGTCATTACAAATTTTCTCACATCAGCAAACAAGGAAGGCCAATAAAGCCCAGCCCTTAGGATTTTATCAGCTGTGGATTTCTAGTATAGGTGTCCTCCACCGTCACCTGCATGAAATTCCTTGAGGACATTGCCAGTTTCATCGAATGTTAAGCATTTAAGTAAGATTCCTTCATGATTTCTCCAAAACAAAACATTATCTATGATACAAAATTTTAATGCTTTCATTTTCAAGAACCTTTTCTTAGTTCTGGACAACCCTGGAGGAGCTTGCAAGATTAACAATACAAAACATATATCAGCATACCAGGGAGATTGCAAAAAGGCTTGGTCGATTTGTGGAGTCGCCAGCTCCTATTCGTTGTCCAGTTCATTAATGTCAAGGGTTTGGAAATTGGTTTCAGTCATTAGCTTGGCTAGACCTTGTCCTTTTATGAGTTTGGTAGGCTTGATTTCAATGTCATATTCTAAGATATTAGCAATCCATTTGCCCCTTTTGCCTTGAATTCCTTCTTGAGTTAAAATGTCCTTAACCACTGCATTTGGGACATAGGCAATTATATGAGAGTACAAAATATAGATTCTAAAGTCCTTGATGGCCTTTACCAATGCATAGGTTTGCTTTTCCATAATCTGATATTTTAAGGGAGCATCTCTAAGGGCTCTGCTAAAAAATGCAATGGGTTTTCACAGCCCTAGTCATCTTTTTGTAACAGGACTGCAGCGATTGTTTGCTCAGATGCAAAGGAAAAAATGATGAAGTTTCTATCAAACCTAGGACTTGTTAGAACTGGTGTGTTTGTCAATGCTCTTTTGATGTCCTCAAAGGTTTGTTTAGCTTCCATGGTCCATTTGACCTTGGAATCCTTCTTCAACATATTATTTAACAGTCTTATTAGCTCGGCCAAATTAGGAATGAATCTTCTCAAGAAGTTAATCTTACCCAAAAAGCCTTGCAATTCTTTGATGTTTCTTGGATGAGGGACTTGAAGGATAGCTTGAATTCTTTCCGGATCAATCCTAATACCATCTTTTGAGATTATATGCCCTAGGATTTTACCTTCCTCTAGGCCGAACAATGATTTATTTGGATTCAAAGATATGCCATATTTTCTACAAATTAAGAAAATCTGCCTCAAATGCTCTAAGTGTTCTTGGTCTGATTTTGAAAAGGCAGTAAGATCATCCAGGTAGACCACCAGAAAATCATGGATTTCTTTGGAAAAGTCTATATCCATTTCTCTTTGGAACGTGGCCCCTGCATTCTTAAGCCCAAAAGGCATCTTGACATATTTGAAAGTTCCCCAAGGTGTTGTGAAGGCAGTTTTGTCTTGATCATCCGGGTGTACTAAAATCTGATTGAATCCAGAGAATCCATCTAATAATGAGATCCTAGAGGCTCCCACTACCCTTTGCAGGATATGATCCATTTTTGGTAAGGGGTAATGGTCTTTGAGAGAGACTTTGTTTAAATTCCTTAGGTCAACACACAGTCTAATCTCTCCCGTCTTCTTCCTAGTAGGCACCAGGTTTGAAATCCACTCTGAAAACCTGATTGGAGCAATGATTCCTGCTTCATACATACGTTTAACTTCCTTTTCAAGGAGGGGAAGGAGGACAGGATTGACTCTCCTGAGCTTTTGTTTAAGAGTTTTTTTGTTTTCTTTTAAAGGTATAGTGTGTTGGATGACTGAGGTATCATAGGACTTTAGGTCCTCATAACTCCAGGCAAAGATATCTTGAAACTCTTTGAACAATTCAATGTATTTCAACTTTTGATCAGCTGGTAATGCCTTAGATAATTTTATCATTTTGGGATTTTCTGTGGTTCCAATGTTACAGTCTTCAATTTCAGCATTCAGCGGTTGCATTTTTGGTTTTCTTGAGATATCATTTGAATCAAACAAATCCTCCAAAGGTGTTAAACCTGTGGGCAGAAAATTGTCTTTTAGATCAATTACTT
Source organism: Pinus tabuliformis (assembly GCA_031772625.1). NCBI lineage: Eukaryota > Viridiplantae > Streptophyta > Pinopsida > Pinales > Pinaceae > Pinus > Pinus tabuliformis. The sequence goes on from CM062816.1 coordinate 1,215,246,844, forward strand.
CGGCCTCTGTCTCAGCTATTTCATCTAAATCTATTTGCCTCAACTTTTGTATATTTTCGTTATTAAAGGTAGTAGGGTGCAAAACCAGATATGTTGTTTCAGCTAATATATTCTGCTTGATTGTGTATGCCTGCTGTTGATCATCCATAGTGCTAGTATCAATGTTAATGCCGAAAAATTCTTCTTTTAGAGTAAGGAAGTTATTTATCTGTGTGTCACTCTCAAAGACTTGCCAATTCTTGATGTTATACGGGACTGCAAGCCTATGTTTGATTTCAGCAGTGAAAGTGTGATTGGGTTTGAAAGGTAGCTTGCAAGTGCTGGCAAAGGTTGCCAAGCTATGAGCATGTAAATTGAACTCTCTGGAAATTTTAGTTAGCTGAGATTCTGAGAAGGTATCAAGTACTTGGATAGCTGCTCCCATATAAGCTCTTAACCTTAGATCATTTGTGATAAAGTTTCATTTCATCTATTGTATGATCAGATCTGAATCTCCTAAGATTGAAACTTTGGTTGCCCCTAAATTTTTTATGAGTTTGAGACCTAACAAAAGGGCTTCATACTCAGCCATATTATTTGTGCATCGAAAGTTTAACCTATATGCATGACCTTCAGCTTGGTCATTCTGCATATTGTGAATCCAGACTCCTGCCCCAGCTCCTAACTTATTTACAGAACCATCAAATTCTAAATACCATAAGGTTTCATGGTCAAGGTTTGGATCGAGACTCTTAGAAAGTTGGATCATGGGCAGATTGTTTTTTTGTAAGTCATTTGATGCATCATCCTCTTTTGTTATATCAATTATATCAAGAGTCTTTTGGTCTTGGGAGGCAAACTGTTCATTCAATCCCTTTGTCTGTGCTGCCACTAATAGTTTAGAATAAGCCCTGTTGCATATGTCAGCATTATACAGAATAAATGAATCCATGTCAAAATGTATTGAATAGATAGGGAAGTTTTGGGGCTTCTCTTGACTGCTCACCACATATTTCATTAATGTTTCACAGTATAATCTCTTTGGCTGGCCAAAGACTGAAATGGTGGTGTAGGACATATCTAATTGCAAAGATCCTTGGAGTTTGGCCCCCCAAGATCTGGAAAAGAGCATACCGTACTTAGGAGGTATGTCAGCTACCACAACATCCATCAAAATTGTTTTGGTTGGGTTTGGACCAGGGAGACACACAGATCTTTAATTAATCCTAAGCACCTGACTTGGCTTGAATCAAATGAGAATAGATCTTTGTAAGGTCTTGTGATATCTAGGTCAAGTTTTTCCATTACAGATTTGGGCATTAAGTTGTGTGAGGCGTCGGAATCAAACATTTCATTGTGTAAAACCTTGTCATGAATGTTTAAACTGACATAGAAGGGTGGAACCCCTCCATTTGATGTCTTCCCGTTAACCTCAGGACCAAACAGTAACTCAGGTTGATCATCTAGAACAGTCACAGCATCCTTATTGTCTGATACTTGGAGTGACCTATTAATCTGTTGTCTGTACACTTGATGCTTGGCCAATTCAGAAAGAGGAACATTTATCTTTAGCTTACTGATTTCTGTTTCTAAGTTAAAGGGCTTTTCGATTTGAGTCTTGGCTTTAAGTGCAGCAGATTTTTCCTTTTCAGCTGGATTTTCAGTAATCCTTTCTTCATGATTAGTATGATTTTGAATGAAATATGTACCAAATTTATTTTCAGGGATGTTGTTTGAACTTGCTTTTGAAGGGTGGGATGGGGATGGCTGGTTTCCAGAGGGCTGTTGATCTGATATATCCTAAACAGTGACTTCTGTGGGATGGGGGTTTGTGTTATCAGCGGATTCTGGAAGAACAGTTTTATCCTTGGTCTTTTTTGGCTGCTTACTGTCCTTTGGTTTGAAAGGTTCAGGCACATCTATAGTTCTACTCCTTAGTTTGTACAGTTTATGTACCTCATACATCGCTGCATCAAAGCCTTCCCTAAAGTCAAAAGACTCTCCTGACTTAGTTTGAAATTGATTATAATTATAGGCCTCTTGATCTTCTTGTGTTAGAAAGACCTGATGTTCGCTGTCTAGACCCCTTAGGTTGATGTGAGGATCCTCGGTTGGTTCGCTAAATGTTGAGACCTCAGCATAATTTTCTTGAAAAGGACGTCTAATGTGCTGGTCAGGATCAGTCCTTCCAACATTTGGATTTTGATTCTTTCTAAAATTTAGGTTTCTAGCAGTACTTGGTTGACCTTCCCATGATGATTTTCTTTCTATGGTTTCTACCCTGTCCCCAAGTCTGTCCATGCCTTTGATGATTGCATCTAGCTTTTGTTCAAATGCTGAGGGTTCTTCCTTAAAAGTGGTTCTTCTTTTAGCTCTTGCCCGATTTCTTTTAGCAATAAGATTTGCCTCTACACTGACAGCTATATTTTTCATGTCTGCCAGGGTTGCAGGGGCTCTTTCCCTTAGTTCATATGCCATATCAGCATCAAACCCATCAGGGAATTTGATTAAGGCTAAATCAGGTGGAGGTCTAAGGTTTTGAGGGATGGCATCATAAACATTGTTGAATCTGGCACAATAATCTAGGATAGTTTCTTGTGGGCCTCTCCTTATGGTGTCATACTCAGATAAAATATGTAGTGGGTCTTTTTTTTTTCCCATCTGTTCAGGAAGGATTGATAAAGAGCACCCGAATTGGCTATGGAATTTGCAACAAGTGATCTGAACCAAGTTCTTACTTCACCTATTAAACTTTGGACAAAAATTTTCATTCTCACATCATCATCGTCTATTTCATAGTTTTCAAAGTAATCTTGCATTTTCTTGGTATGCTGTAATGCAGTATATGTGCTGGTACCATCAAAATAAGTGATCTTACTTTGGTAGTCTTGAGGCATAGCCCCAGGATTACCAGGTAGTTGTAGAGGAGCATAACGATTTGCCATATTTACAGGGATCAATGGGACAACAGGAAGGAGGGGAACGACCGGAACAACAGGGACAACAACGGCAGTTTGTGCTGTAAATGAAGGTGTGAAGTATGTATTTTGAGAGGTGGATGAGGAAGAGGGAGAAGAAGGGGTTATGTGAGGATGAACTGATGGTTTAGCAAGGGTTGGGATATAACTTTGCTGAACTGCTTCAGGGCTAGAATCAGCAAGCTCTTCTTATTCCTCTTGCTTCCTAAGAATCTTAGGAATTAAATTAGGATTGTCAAAAACGGCTAGAGGATTTGGGTCAGGATTTGACCTGGTATACCTAGTTTTCCTTTTAGGAGCCAACTTCCAAATTTGTTTTTGGTATTTTTGAGAATGTTTTCAGAACTAACAAGGAACTGCTCAAATTTTGGAATAGCTATCTAGAGTCTAAAACTAACATGAAGTTTGACTGAAGCAGCTTTTATCTAGTCTTGTAAATGCAAAGCAAGAACAGTTTCAAAGGCTTCCTGGCTGACATTCAGGCTTCATCTATAGTTTTTAAAAAGTAGATAGCAGTTGAAAAATTCGTTCTGTCCCCAGTGGAGTCGCCAATGATGTTGACACTCAGGTTGTTCCCTTTGACTCCAAAGGGAATACGGCCGAGGTAACCACTAACCAATCTTTTGGCCACAGATCCTAGCCTACCTGTAACCAGAGAGGGCTCTCTCTTTTTGATTTAGCGTTGTTTTGGTGTAATTTTTAGGCTAGTTATGGTGCACAGGATTTTGTTTTGAATTTGTTGGGATGATGATTTTAGTCAGAACAGGTATGTTTTGCAGAATAATCTAGAGCATTGGGCATGGAGTCGATGGTGGTGAACTGCTGGAAATATCTTTTTGAGGAAGAAGTCATGCTACAGAGCCAGAGAAGCATCTATGGAACAATTTTTCAAATCTATAATATGATGGGATGAAATCAGGGAGTGAAATGCAACTAAGGATCTTTCAGTGAACTGATAGGGGGAATAGTGGGAACATTACTTAGGAGAATTTAAGAATTCCTGAATAACATTCATAATGATGGAACAAATACAAACATGAGAAGTTAAGAATTCATGCTTATGATTAGTTCTGAAGAAAACATCTTTAACAACGGAGATTGAGCATAGGGTGTATTTAAACAATTCCTGTACTATTCTTTTTCTCTATTGCTAAGTTAATGAGACATATATTTGAGTTAAGCAAATTTGAAAGACAAAACGTAGTTTAGGATAACTTATTGTTCCATTAGACAACACAGGAATTCTGTAGTAGAACACAGATCATCACTTAGACATCAAACAGTGCAGAGATCTTGAACTTTTCCAGCCATTTGTATTAGATAGTCTGAAAATATACAAAACAGTGTTTCAGAGAGAAAATCACCAACCCCAAATACCTTGTATGGGGAGGTATATATACAAAATTTAGATACAAAATATCTAGCTGATGAGTTAATGGCTCATAAATTCTATGCCAACCCCTGAGGAATTACAGCTGAGAGAGTAAATGCTGAAATAACTATTTAGTGCATTAGTTGTCCATCCTTGTCAGAAAATATTGACTTTTGTGACCCATTGAGTCGGTTGGAGCCGTGCTGTCCAAAATTTGCATGTTTCCTTTCTTTGGCTTGCTGTCCTAGAACTTGGCTGAGTCATTATTCTCACCCTCTCTGCCTGCTGTCTTCATGCTGCATTAATTTTTGTTGACCTGAGGCTGATTAGAAGAGACCGAACTAAGATTGGTGGAAAATTTGCAGCATGGATTGCCACCAATCCTCCTTACGCAGTTGGTGTCTTCGTATTTTTATTAAATTTTCATCTGCATCTGTGTACCTGTAAAAATTTGGTGGGACCTCAAAGAGGTGATTAATTTCATGCTCAATGTAGAATAAATTTTCTAACTTGTTATAGAGGCTCTGCCCTGATGGAGGTCCTGCTTCTTCAGAAGTGCTGGTGGATGCTGCGATCTGATTTGCAATAAAATTGGTCATCCTAGTGGCATATTGCTCACGGGTGAGCAGTCTTCCTGCACCGGTCAATAGGCTGGGCAATCCTTTGTCTTGTAATGCACCCATTCTGAGCTTGTAGTCATCTACCTCAGCCTGCATTTCCTGGCATTTCCTCTCCAAAGTTTGCACAAAATTTCTGAGGGTCAGCACTTTTTTAACTGTTAGAACAGCATCTGTTCTGCTGCTGATGTTTAGGGCTGCCAACTCCTCCTTGGTGTGAGTGTTGAGGAAATGTATCATCCTGCTGGCCTGCTCAGGCATATTCCCTAGTGCTGCTCCGGCTTTCTGGATTTCAACTTGTGCTTGGCCTACTAACTCCATCTGCTCATGCACTGTTTTGATTGACTTCCACTGTTTGGTAATAGAGTGATCAATCCGGGTCCACAAAATCTTCTTTATCTCCGCTAGAGTATTCTCTAAATTTAGTTCCTTTTCCAAGGACTTTATTTTGTCCTTTAGGGCCTTAATCTCTCTGGTCTGCTCTGCTACTGTCATTTTGGATTTGTCACATTTTGTTTCCAATTCAGCCAATTTTCTTTTGGCTTGTTTGATCTCTGTTGCCTGAAGCTCCAGCTCTTTGACAGCTTTGGTCAAATCATCCATGCTTATGCTAGCCTCAGGAGCTGTTGTTGTTGCCGTTGTAGCATCTGTAGTTGTTGTAGCCGTTGGAGGGGTCGCTGCTGCTTCTGTAGTTGCTGCAGTAGTTGGGGCAGTTTGAGGAGGTTGGGAGGTTGATTCTCCCCATTTGTCTTGCAGTGCTTTCTCCAGATCAATTACTCTTTGGTTCAGCTTCATCATTAGATCCAATTGATCCTCAGCTTCCTTTTCTTTCTCCAATTCTCTTGTTTGAAGGTGCTCAGTAGGAAGCAATCTCAATCTCTTCTTCAATGCAACAATGTCATCATTCTTCTTTCTCATAAGGGCCCTCACACCCTTAGGGTCCTTAGGATCATGTCCTAAGTCCACAATAATGTCCTCCAATGTTTTGATTCTGTTGTCTTTAGCTGTGGAGGAGATTCTTTCTAAATCAAGCTGAGTGTTGGTGTTCTTCAGAGATTCTTTTAATTCATGGGCCATTGTGGCCCTGTCTACCAATGTGGCATAGACCATTTCCCCTGTTTGCTTATGCAGTTCTATCTTATCCATGGGGTGAATGCCTTTTTCCATGACCTCCAACTTTGTTCTAACATAATCTACAGCTGAGTGAGGCTGTTGTATTTTGGGTTTAAAATGGCTGAGGATCATCTTTTCCTCTTTGATGTCATATGCTGCCATTAGCCTTTCTTGTTTGGCCGGTGTTGCCTTGAGAAATTGGTCATATAACTGCACTCTTAGCAGCTCATTTTGTGCCTTATTTTCTTTGAAGGTGGCCTTGGTGCTAGATGGCTTCTTGCTTTGCTGAGTGGAGGAGGACACCTCCATGCCATGCTGTCTTTCTTGCTCTTGTTGAAAAGAGCTTGTGGCTATTTGCTGGCTATCTTCTTTATCTTTCCTTGGACTTCCAAGGATTTCTTCACTGATTTCTTCTATAACTGGAGAATCAACCTTTTGCCTTTTGGCTTCGGGTTGCTAAGTGGATCCACTAGCAGGTGTGGACTCCTCTCGATCTCGTTTTTTGCCTCTTTCCTCATGTGCAGGAGTCTGCAAGGCAGGCACTGTTGGTGCCTCTGTTTGTTGTGGAGGAGTCTGTTCTTGCTACTGCCCAATTGAAGAGGCAGGCTGCTCTGTGACCACTTCTTTTTCTGCACCCATTATCCCCTTGCCCTTTTCTGTACCTGTTGTTGATGTAGATGGCCCCTGGGTGGCTGGTGCGGTTGCAGCAGTGGACGTACCTTCTCCAATTTGATGTGGCTGTTTGAAAGTTACCTGCTACACATAATCCAAGTCAAGAGTTTTTTCTAAATCCTTGACATTTTTCTCCATTATTTCCTCTTGAGTTAATTCCTCAACTAATGTGCCTTGCAACCATTCATCTTGATTGGCATACTGCTCAATTTGTGGATATTTACAGTGATCGTAACCTAGAAGCTTGTATTTAACTCTTCTAGCACTGATGAAGCCTTCTGGTTCATAAGGGACCCACTAGAAGCTCCTCTTTAGTTTATATTTATCCCTGAGAATTTGATCAGCATCTTGCCAACCTTCTTTCTTGTTCATGATGAAGGGGCCCAGATGGTCATTAAATTTGAGGTGGGCTTTCTTTTTGGCACCATGAAAGTGGGTGAGGTCAGAACTAATGAGTTTCCTATAGTATTCCAAGGCGAACAATCTCATCGGTACATACCTTGGGAGCCTGTAAGGACAGAGCTCACATCCATAGATTCTGATGATAGTATGGTTTTGATATAGGTACCAGTCACCTATTTTATAACTCTTGGACAGCTGCAAGGTTTTTTGAATCTCAAATGACAGTCTAGGAGGAGGGGAGCTCATTAAGAGGCAAGAGACTGGGTAAACGAATTGGTCAACAAACTCACAGTAAGAATATGGAGAGTCTTGAACTTGGTGGAAAACTGATGACCAGAAGATGACAAACCTCTTTTCACCCCTAGAATCCAATTTCTTGATGGGGCATTCGAAGATTTCAGACTTATAATACATGAATAAGTGGTAGATATATGATGAATATTTAAATACTCCCTCCCTATCCACTTTCAATAGCTAGTCATGTATTTTATTGGCTATAAACTTAGGAAAGTTATACTTGTAAGCAGGGGGCTGGCCCGGACTATATGCAGCTAATAATACCAACACTGTATCATCAATGTGCTCACTGGTTTTGAAGCCCAGCACATAGGAGATCATATCAACAAGGAGCTTGCCTACCTCATTGAAATGGACATATAAGAAAGGAGGTGGCCCTGTAGGCTGGCGGTCTGCCCTCATGAATGTCTTGGTGATCTTTTCAATGTCAGCACTGGAGAGTTTGGCGCCTGCATCCAGCAAATAGTTCATGGAGAAGGGAAACAACAGCTAGGTCTGCTTGAAATTGAGCATTTGGTTGACTGATTCAGGATTAATGTGAAAAAGAATGCTCCCAGATGGAGACTTAACAGTTCTCTGAGTTGGATCATAGTTCTCAGCACATAAGCGGATGAGCTCTGGAAGACATTCACAGATGGGAGGAAATAATAAGCCAGATTGGACTCCCATATACCATATGTGTCATTGTTGCTTAGATAGTTGTTTCTCAATTGGCAGAAGGTCTGTAAGTGGTTTCTGTCACCAACAAGATCTTGGATAAGGTAATCTCTATCAGCAAGAGGCATGGCTTCAAGCTCCTTATTTGGTGGATTCATAGGAGTGACACTGAGAGCTGATGGTGTAGCCATTGTAGAACTTTCAGGTGTTATCTTTAGAATGAAGTTTTTGAGTATAACAGGCTGAAGATGATAGCTTATGCGGATTTGAAGAGGAGTGGTAGAATGAGTGTAGCTGGAGCCAAAGTTGCCTTTGAAAAGAACAACTTGAAGAGCTTGATTTGAGCTTTGGTTTCTTATGGTGAACTCTCAGAATTTAGAGACAGTGAGGGTAAATGCAGGGAAAAAAAGGATTGCAGCTTAGTTATACTGAGAGCTTGAATCGAAACACGGAAAAAGGGAACAATGCCGGGCAGGTGTGAGAGTATATTGGAAATTCAAGCCCAAAAATGATTATGTGACAGTGAAATTATGTATACTGCTCGGCTATCTTAAATAGGGGGTGCTTTTAGATTATTTAGGCCAACATTTACAGGACAGCACCATTAAATTAAGGAGTTTTGTAGACACTTTAGTGGAAAAATTTGCAGAGAACGGGAAGAACACGGCAAACAGGTTGAATTTGGCAAATACCTGGATTAGCCAATGTCGAGGGTAGTCGAGTTGATTGGAAGGTGAAGACTGTCGTCAAATTTGCAGGTGACGGCATCCAACGTAGTGAATTTTGAAATCTGGAGGCAGTTGGAGGTGACCAGCAGAACAACGCAGCTGCAATTTGTATGATGAAAATGACCGAAAACGATCACTTTCGGCCTTTTTAACAATAAATTTGGCGCATACATGCTTTTGGCACTTTCTCATGATGACGTCATCATGACATCACCAGCGGGCCCCGGGTACGGACGGGTGACGTGGGTGCTGACTTGGATGACAGCGTGGCGGGACACGGTGGCACAATGTGGGGGGGGCAAAGACAGCGTGGCTGGCGGCGTGGGACAGTGGCGGGGGCCCAGGCGTGACGTCACAGTGACGAGAGCGCTATCGTAATGGGGGGTGGCCGGTTTGCGGGAGGCGGTTTCCGGTTTCGCCGCACCGCCTTTGGGGAGAAGCGATTTCGGGGGGGAGGCTTCCGAACACCCCGGGCTGCCGACACGTGGCGGGGGTACGGCGTCAAATCGCCCATCCCCCCGACGTTAAAGCCTGGCATGTTGGTGGCTCATATCACCCGCCCACCATTAGATTGGGCGCGGTGGGAGATCAATGGCTAGCGGGGCCTCCTTCGCGATGTGCAGGTTTTGGAGCGGGACCCGCCCATTATTTAAATGATATTTTATGGTGCGGGTTTAAAACCTTAGTTTGGGTGGGTTTTGGGGTTGAAAGTAACGCAGGTCATAGCGCCACAACGTCTAATAAAAAGTATTTAAACATTTAAGATTGGGCTTAGACTGCGGGGTGACTTTCAAAGGTTTAGGGGAATGGGGTTTTAGGTATAGGCTATTAATCTTAACAAGGGGTTAGATTAATTCCAGGGTAAGGACGCAGAAGGGTTGACTATAGTCCCAGATGGACTAATGTCTCCCATAACATGTTACTTAGCTATAATGCTAAGGGGGGGGGGATATTTAATATTTTTTTTGGGAATTTTCTATAGTCTTTTGTAAGAAATAGGCGTGGGGATGTACTAGGGAGCTATATAATAGGGTTAGAAATTAATATGGGTATGTGAGGTGAAATGGGAAAGTAGAGATAGATGAAGTATGAAGTGAGGGCTTTTCAGAAGAAATGTGACTTCTTCTTGAAGAAGAAGGTCACATCTTGTCATGACTTTGTCAAGGGAGAAATGCAAGGAGGACATTTTAGGCAGATCCTAAAGTCCTCAAGGGGATGTTAATAAGAAACCTTTTGAAGGGAATGAGGGGAGTTAGAGATGGTTTGGTAGTTTGCCATATGAACCATTGTTCTTGCCTTTCTCTTATTGGTGAGATAAGATATTATTTTCAACATATCATGTGATCAGACCTTGCTTCTGCAACCTACAACTGCCTACCCTGCCTAATAGACCTAACATTCTTTCTTCCTTTGGATGGGTGCACTTAGCCTTGCAAACCTTGATAATCCTCTTTTCTTTTTGCTGCCCTCCTATCTAAATCTACCCTTATATCTTCCAAGGGTCCAGATTAAGCAATTGGGCTCCTTCCTTTCTCTATCCAGCTACTCAGCTGTCAAGCTGGAACTGTTTGAACATGTATTCATTCTCTAGTCTAGAACAGGCAATTTAAAACATGGCATGGCCCATCTTGAACTGTTGGGCCATCCATCAAGATAGCAGTGGCATTTTGGTTAGCCACTTTCCTGGTCTTTCTTTGGGGTTCATTTCAATTATTTTTTTCTAACCAATTCATTTTCTTGCCTTTTGATTATTCTTTTAAGGCATACCCTCTTTACATATTTTAACTGTCCGTTTCTTTCACAAAAGATGGAACCTTTGTATCATCAAAGATGAACATTTTTGGCACTTCCACTGTCAATCATGAAAAATGAAACCCTATTGGTATAGGAAACTAACAGCAGGCAGCCACAGTATTTGAGTACCAAATGTTGCTTTCAATCCTTTATACCCAACTTTGTGCGAAGGGTGTGGAAAATATTGGATATTCAATACAGAGTTTCCAATTCCCATCCTTCTTCTATACCAACATGATTGTGCTTCCACAGGGCGATGAACTCGGAAGGATGTGAACTTTCTACAGTAGCTCCTGAATCTGCCTATTGATTTCATCATTCACCAAAACGGAGCATCGATAGATTGGTCCATTAGGCAATGACGCACCTGGGGTTAGATTGATGGAGTGCTTGACCTGACAATACAGAGGAACCCCTGCGGGGGAGGTGAAGATGTCCTCATACTCCATGACCTTGTCCATCTATAGTTGTCGTGTGTAGGGGCCCTGTCGGGAGGTTGTGGCCACCATATTCTTCTTTCCTTGAGGGTGTATCATTAGGAAAACAAATTTCTGGTTTTGGAAATGAGCTTACTACATTTTTTTGCAATAACCAAAGAGACGACAGTAGGCGGTGCTACCGCCGATATCCTGTACAACCTATTTCCCAAAGTAACAATAACAACATGGGGCCTTGATTTATACACAACATGTCGCTTCCACAAGTATGGTTGTCCTAATAATACATCACAAGCATCAAGGGGAGAAACATCACACAATACCTCATCCGTGAAGGGTTTGATGTTATATGGATGGTGACATAGCTGGCTCACGCGAAGATCCCGTCCTTGGTGAAGCCATATGATGGTGTACGTTTGTGTATGTGTTGTGGTTGGTAAGCCCAGCCGCTTCATGATATTTGCTGAAATGAGGTTATTTTGGCTCCACTATCGACAACGAACTGTAGCGAGGAGCCGTTTACCCACATTTGGGAGTGGAAGAGATGCTCCTCCTCCTCTAGATCTTCGAGTTCAACATTTTGGATCTTCATGGTGGCCATGGTGGTTTTGGGCTCCGCATCAATAATCTGCTTCCCTTTGTCATTCCCCTTATCAGGTTCTGACTCAGAGTAGGAACATGCATCTGATTCTGAAAACTTTAGCTCGGCCACCAGTGACTGCTTGGTTTGACACTCACTTGTTTTGTGAGTGGAGCTCTTATGGAACTCACACCACTTTCCCGTGTCCTTTTTCAGCTTCGCGATGTTGTTCTTTGCTTACAGCTTTGGCAAGTTGTCTTGGGTTGCCCTGCCTTGGCTTTGTCCTTTGTTCTGCAGTTTGGGGTCACCTTTGCGTTGCTTCGGATTCAGAGATCCAAAGTCTTGCTTCTTCTATTTAAACTTTTTCTTGATCTTGATGGCATATCAGTATGTCGTGCCAAGCGAGGATATGTTCAAGAATTCTATTTCTTCCTAGATGTACCTTTGTAGACAGCCACGGTGTTTGAGTACCAAATGCTACTATGAATCCTTTATACCCAACTTTGTGTGAAGGGTGCGGAAAATATTGGATATTCAATACAGAGTCTCCAAGTCTCATCATTCTTCTATACCAACACGATCAGGCTCCCACAGGGCGATGGACTCAGACAGATGTGAACTTTCTGTAGTATCTCCTAAATCTGCCCATTGATTTCATCGTTCTCCAAAATGGAGCATTGATAGATTGGTCCATTGGGCAACGGCACACCTGGGGTCAGATCGATGGAGTGCCTGACCTGGCAGTGCAGAGGAACCCCCGCGGGGGAGGTGAAGATGTCCTCATACTCCTCCATGACCTTGTCCATCTGTAGTTGTCATGCAGAGGGGCCCTGTCTGGAGGTCATGGCCACCATCTTCTTCTTTCCTTGAGGGTGTATCATTAGGAAAACAAATTTCTGGTTTTGTAAATTAGCTTACTATATTTTTTTGTAGTAACCAAAGACATGGCAGTAGGTGGTGCTACCTCCAATATCCTATACAACTTATTCCCAAAAGTAACAATAACAGCATGGGGCCTTGATTCATACACAACATGTCACTTCCACAAGTATGGTTTTCCTAATAATACATCACAAACATCAAGGGGAGCAACATCAGACAATACCTCATCTGTGAAGGGCTTGATATTGTATGGAAGGCGACATTGCTGGCTCACGTAAAGATCTCGTCCTTGGTGAAGCCACCCAATGGTGTACGATTGTAGATGTGTTGTGGTCAGTAAGCCTAGCTGCTTCACGATCTCTACTGAAATGAGGTTCTTTTGGCTCCCACTGTCGACAAAAAACTATAGTGGGGAGCCCTTTACCCATATCTAGGAATGGAAGAGATGCTCCTGCCTCCTCTATATCTTTGGGTTCCTCCTTCTGGATCTTCATGGTGGTCATGGTGGCGTTGGGCTCCACATCAATAATCTACTTCCCTTTGTCATTCCCCTTGTTAAGTTCTGACTCAAAGTCAGAACATGCATCTGATTCTAAAACCTTTAGCTCGGCCACCAGTGACTGCTTGGCTCGACACTCACTTGTGTTTTGAGTGGAGCTCTTGTGGAACTCACAACACTTTCTAGCGTCCTTTTTCAGCTTCGCGGTGTTGTTATTTGCTTGTAGCTTTGGTGGGTTGTCTTGGGCTGCCCCACCTTAGCTTTGTCCTTTGTTCTACAGTTTTGGGGCACCTTTCCCTTGCTTTGGATTCAGAGATCCAAAGTCTCGCTTCTTCTATTTAAACTTTTGCTCGATCTTGACGGCATATCGGTATGTTGTGCCGAGCGAGGAGATGTTCAGGAATTCTATTTCTTCCTAGATGTACATGTGCGGGAAGCCATGGTATTTGAGTACCAAATGTTGCTTTGAATCCCTTATACCCAACTTTGTGCGAAGGGTGCGGAAAATATTGGTAAACTCTGGCATGTCTCAGTTCCTTCCCTCCCGCAGTGTGGTCCACTTTATGTATTGATCCTCATAGCTTTCAACAGGGTAGCATTGATCCTTGATGGTAGTCTGGAATGAATTCCAAGTAGGTGCAACTGAAAATAGGGAGGTTGTACTTTCATCCTTCTACTCGCAGTAGGTTTCCCACCATTCCTTGACGTGGGGGTTGGCTTTGAGAAGAGCGAAAGTAATATTTTCCTAGCCGGAAAAAAAATGAATAGAAAAATACCCTTCTAGCATATTTAACCATTTATCTACGGTGTCTACATCTATATGACCCTCAAATATGGGAATGTAAAAGTTAAATTGCATCTTAAAGGGTGTGGTGCTTCGAGAGTAGCAGCTGGAAGTAGATGTGTCACCCCTGGGTAGCCACCAAAGGATCTGGGAAAAGTTGTCCATAATCACATTCCTATATCACTCGAGGGCCTCTTTGAACAAGATTTTGATAGGATTTCCTGCCCCCTCATCTTTCTTTTCATTTACCATGGGAGGCCGTCGGGATTTGCGAGGCTAGTCTTGCAAAGGTTCGACCAGTGCAAGCCCTAACTCCTTATATCTCGACCTTGTTGGGGACATGCAAAGAAATATAGGGAAAGAGCAGACTGCTCTAATACTACTGATCCAAATTTAAATAGGAACACAAAAAATTATATATATAACCATACATATAGCAATGCAACAGAAATAATACTTCATTTTATTTCTGTAAAATACTGAAATATCCTTACAAATAGAAATGGAAATAAACTAGTTAGGGCGATGATAGCTTATCTATGGGAAGAGATGTGGTGGATAAATGCCTCTGAACTATGTTACAATGAGGCTCAAAGGCCTATTTATTGTTGAGAAATAATGGAAAACCCTAAACATCCAAAAACCTAACCCTATAAGATGAAAAGCAAAATTGTGGGCTCCGTTTGGGTAAATTGGTACATCAACTTCCTGGGGTCATAACTTTTGGCATACGATCTCTGTTTAACGTGCAAAATATCTCGTTAGAAAGATCTATCTGAAAAGTAAAACTTTAGGAACAGCAACATTGGTCCATGGACCCATGTTATTCCCAATTTCCCTAAAAAATGTTGTTTAGGGCCTCAAAATGGCTCCGAAACTTCAAGACGCAAAAAACTGCTAAAAATGTAAATTGTGCTACAATTAAGGAAGCTGAAAAGATGAAAGAAACAATGGTGGGGGTACAAGTAGACTTGGCAGGTGGCCACCAATATCCACCTGGATCAATGGAAATCTTCATCGTGGAATTGTCTTCCAAAGCTGTTCTTGCGAATCTTGTCTAATGAAGTCTACATGCCTGTCAGATCTCATAGGTTCATTGTATTTTGTTGTAGAAGGTCCTACTTCTTCCTCTTTGTGACTAAGGCCAATTCTGTCATTCTAAGATCATTTATTGTTGATGATTTCTTTCCAACGCCCTTGATCTGTTAGCATAGTTTTGGACAATTTTTCTGTTCTTCACTTCCTTACACAACGAGACTACTTCAGCTTCTAATGCTTCCCTTTCTCGGTTGCTTTCTTCCAATTTATTTTGAAGTGACTCTTCAGTACAATTGTGTTCTTCAACTTGGCTTCTTCTTCACTATCACTTTCTTCATCGGATGATGAGATATCTTCTTTAGAGAGAAAGTTCCTTTTGAATCCTTTCTTCTTGCCTTGAATGTTGAATTTCTTAAAGCCTTTCTTTCCTTTTGAGTTTCCATCACTTCTGTTCAGACATTTTGCTGTGAAATTCCCAACCTCACCACAACCGAAACATATCAATGGAAGTTTACCTTTGAATTTTCCCTTACCAATTTTTAGTTTTCTCGTAAAGTAACCATACTCTCCATCTGAAAAACCTTCTTCATAATCTTCCTTTTCTTCACACTTGCAGGTGCAAGTGCATGTCTTTTCCTTTGAAGGTTGTTTGTCCTTATTAGTTTTCTTAGATGCACCGAACACAGTTTCTAGATGCGAAGTACCCTCTTCTTCATCAAGTATCATTTCATATGCTATGAGAATTCCATGTAGTTCCTCTTTGCTGAGTTTGTCTAGATTTCCACTGTATTATAACATTGATACCTTTCGGTTGAATCTTTGTGGTAATGTTCTAAGAATCTTTCGTATAATAGTCTTCTCGTCAACATTCTCTCCCAATCCTTCCAGAGTGTTGGTTATTTCATCAACGTGTTGGAACTATGAAGCAATGTTGTCATCTTCTTTCATTCTGAGTTGCTCAAATTTTGCTCTGTATATTTGAAGCCTTGCTTCTTTGACATTTGAGTCACCTGCATATATATTCTCAAGCTTTCCCCATACATTTTTGGTGGTTATACAAACCAGCACTTTATGATAAGCAGATTCAATAAGTCCACTGATAATAATATTCTTTTCTTTTGCATCATTTACCAAATTCTTCTTACCTTGTTCATCCACGGTTGGTGTAAAGCCATTTTGAATAGTGACCCAGACTTCGTAACTTGTGCCAGGAGATAGACCTCCATTCTTCCTTTCTAGAGTGCATAATTATTTTCATTGAATAGAGGTACACCATTCTTGGTATGCTCCATGATCTCCTTCCAGTTATTAAACTTATATTGAAGGAACCAAGCTTTGATAACAATTGTTGGAAAATAATGGGGGTGGGTGGTGGGGGGGGGGGGGGGGGGTGCGTGCGTTAATCAGTATTCCTTAGAAATTATCACTTTTAAATCTTTTCAGAGCATTAGTTAATCTTCATTTATCATTAATGTTTATGCAGTAACAACAGTGAATAAAATAACACAAGAGGCACAAAACTTTTAGGTGGAAAACCCCCTCTGGGTCAAAAACCACCGAATGATTTTCTAATAATTCTTTAATCTTCAACTCCAATTGAAAAGAAAACTACAACTTCCTAGAATATAGAAAATCATTCTTCTCCTGCTCCCACTGGATGGATGCTCCAATGCCCAAGATTCTTCAGTAGTCAACTTAACGGATGCCCCAACACCCAATGAGGTACAACTCACCCTAGCACCACCCTGCCACCCTAAAGTTTTCACAAGCTTGAACCTGTTGGTGACTTCATGCACCAGCCTAGTACCACCTTACCACCCTATAAAAGAATAAAAGAAGAATGGACGCCAGTACCAGGGAAAATGGTCCACTTTACAATGATATAGAATGATGTAGAAGAAGAAGACACACTAGACCATACCTCAACTATGAAGCAACCACCTAATGATGATCCTATACCTCCCGACACTACCTCTTCAACTCTTGGAAGATAGACACTTGTACAACTTTTACAATTATGATTTTACAATGACTTTGTACAATGATACTTTTACAATGATTGTATGTAGTGCTTCCCACTCGAAGACTTCATGTGGTGAACTTCGTGTCGTTGTTCTGCACCTTGATTGTTGCTTTTGTCATGCTACCCTTTCTCACTCTTCAAAACATTGGATTATGCATTGATACTTCTCTTGATGAATATATAATACCTAAAAAAAGTTTTCAAAGAAATACTGATGACATGATAATAACAAAACTTACCTCATCCTGCAGAACATATGTCAATACTAAACAAAAACAAAAAATTAGAATACAAAGAAACTAATGCAATTAAGAGATGAACATGCATACATAGAAGATACTTACCTGTATCTTACCTCTTCTGCATCATTTTGTTTCACCTTGCTCTTTGGTGCCCCAGAAAGATTGGTCCTTTGCACCCCTTGACAACACTTGATCTAGTTTTTCTTGCCTTCTAGGAGCACGATATAATTTGATGTATGTCTGCGATTTCAGATCCCCAACATGTGATCTTTGGTCTTGTAGAATCTCTTTAAGTCTTCTTTCCAATGCAATGGGTCTGACCTGATTTGGACTCTTCAAGGCAAATTTATTCCCAATCTCTCACAATGACCTAATTATGGACTATTTCAGTAGAGATAACTTGTACGATGTACCAGGTGTCCCTGTTTCCTCCTTTAGCTCTGAAATGGATACAAAAAAAACTATATTCGATGCACAATTTACCACTTTTTACATAATTCCAATCCTCTTCTTTGAGAGAGAGTTATGATGATTTTCCCAAGGTCACTTCTTTGAGATGAAATTTGGCAGCCTACAAAAACCCTAACTTCCACGGTTCATATCTCTGTAAATATAGTGAACCAGGATCTGAAATTCAGTTACAACGTTCATTGGGATGGCTAATCAAATGGGTTTTAATTTCAGAATCTAATATTACACAGAAATGAAGTTATAGCGAAAATTCCACCATCGCTACTTTTGGAGGATATATAAGATTTATTTTTATAGAGTTGAGAGGGGCTTCTATAGAGAATGTTGGAGGGATTTTAGGAGCTTAAAAAACTATTAATTATTGACTATTCAATGGCCAAAACCAATTATGTGTGTCATTCCACAACCCCATAGGGTTTTATCCCACTAACTGGGGTTACTAACATCAAACATGAATATCTCTCAAACTGTGAAGAATTACTTGGCATGCCATATATCAACGGAAGCATCTTGACAAGCAGAATCTATCTAGAAGATCCTTGACTCAAAATAAAGTAATTTTTCAAGCCAAAATTCCCTTGCAATATCAGGGTAGCCCCTGGTGCTGCTTGGGTTGATATCAATGACAACCTCAGATCATCTTTAGATCAACACCATGGATTCAATTTATGTCCATTCCCTTTTCATCTTACTCTTAGTTGAGAGTGGGACTATTCCTTGTCTTAATTGAGATATATTAGATTTATTTATGTTGCTTTAATGTTAGCTTAGTTTTCATTTTCCTTTAGGAAATCATATTATAGAGTTTCCACTTTTTTTAGAAAATATTTCTTGCGGTAACTAGACCCGCATATACATCTAAACCACCATCCCAAATGGAAAAGGGTCTAATTGGGACTCTGATCAGTTAACTTCTCAAAAGTTGATATGGTGATTCTTTCCCATCACATTTTTCGGCACTAAGAGGGTAGACTGACAACCTAATCCTTTGGAGCTTTACACTTTAATTTTTTTATTTTTCAATGTTTTCTTCCAAAATCCCTATTTGGCATTGGATTTCAAGGCAATGAACCACACTAGATGGTTCAAAATGCATCGACAAAACTTTTCTTATGTGATTATTACCGAAATTTTTTTCCCAACTATCAAATATGGATAACAGAAGCCTCAATTCAGAATTTAAATTATTTTCAAAAAAGAAATTTGATGGTAATGGTGAAACTATTGCAGCTGGACATGTTTTATAGTTTATCCAAAATCGTAGTTCTCGTGATATTGATGAGGTGTCATGTGCAAGAGTTTCATTGTCACTTTCATATGATGAGCTTGGAGATGGTGTCAATAATTACTAGTTGTTTCACTACACACATAGGATCAATCTCTAAGTAAATTTCTACATGTATTCCAAGATTATGAATACAATGGATTATGTTTGGAACTTTAAAAATTACATTGATTTGAAGGTGAAGTTGTAGTATATTTTCCTATTAGAATAAAATTAATCTATCTTAAATTTCATTATGATGATAAACATTATGACGTAGACCTAAGAGAATGGTTTATTCACCTTTTTTCTCTTCCTTAAACACAGAATACTCATAATGAACATGAAGATATTTATTTTCTAAGTGTACATGTTACAGTAGATATTACAAATGATTATTTTGAGTCTACTAATGACATCAATGATCCTATTCAAAAAAAAGGTCTACAACTTATTAATGAGCAATTTAAAAAACATACAAGTACAACCAATCAAATCAATTCCACTCCTAAAATTATTTCAGATCATGATAAACTTGTTTTTTGTAATGAAGAGGATTATTAAGAATTAGTAACTCAAATCAAATCATAAATAATGATGATAATTGCCTCAATAGATAAGAATTTAATGTCATATCTTTTGTAAAAATCATTATTCATTATATCCTCACTTGTTCCATGATTCGCTTCCATGTCATAATTTGTCGTTTCATGTTCTAGTCCCTTCCATTTGATCAGGTGCTCAGGATTTAGCTCAAAAATATAAGTCCTTGTAATCACCCTAAACTTGAATGACCACATCCGTCTCAGCGATAAAATCCCAATGCAACTTCTTTCACTAAAAACCAAGATCGTATGACGAAGATATCGTGTTCTGTCTGCTTTCCTAAACAGAAGAAATTTTTGAAAAAGAGAATGTACAGTTACTACATATTCAGAAGTCCATACTACTGACGTGGTAGGTGACTGGGAAGGGTCAAAGGTCAGTTAAAATTCAATCAAATTATGCCAAGTGTCACGATTTTGTTGGTTTGCAGGTGTGGTGATGTGGCAAGCTTTTATTGGTTTGAAGTGGACCAATGAGGAGGGGACAAGTGGCAAGCCCAAATGCCTCCATGTGCCCCTCCCCAAAGGACTAGCTATGGCGTGCTTTATGAAAATTTTATGGAAGGCCGTGGGGTCAAACCGAGGACCTACGCCATACAAAACTCACACATTATTGTTCCACTGCCACGTTACAACTTAACACATAAAGGTTTCAATGTATATTTTTTGTTAAATGGTTTGTGATTTGGGGGTTAGGAGGGAGCCATCCCACGGGCCAACCCCCTCCATGTGAACAGACCACATTAAACCATCAGCTAACAGTTATATAACCACATGGATAATGTGCCTAACCACCTATTAAACCACCACTAAACCATGACATGTGATCGCTCCACGAAAAGTGCATGCTAACTATTTGATATAATTGTGTTGTCTTTTAGTTAATCCATCATTATCCGTTAATTAATCATGCTTACCGTTAATTAAACTGGAGTTATTTTGGCAGAATTTTGGCGGTTCCTCCATTTTTGGAAGCAACTCCAAAATTAGCGGGATTAACTAGAGTTCCTCCAGTTTTATAGGAGATTTACTAGGGAAAATAGTTTTGACCATAACTAGAGCAAAATTCGACCAAATTGAGATCAAAAAAAGGTGTTCCTTGATGATTTGGGCATTCTGAGTGCATTTAAGCAAGTTTTGGGAGTAGTAGAGCATTGTAGACAACACTTTTTTCCATTATTGAGATAATACAGAGGTCCAAGCCATGGAAGCTGGACTAAGGAGATGTAGCCCAGGAGGGGTCAAATCCTTCATCAAAACATTGTGTTCAGTGTTCATTTTGATGTTTTTTTGTACATTTACTTTTTTTTGTTCAACACTTGTTTTTAATGATATTTTTCTCATGAATTTCACATAAAACTTGATAAAATTTACCTGTTTACATTCAAAAACATCATAATGGAACCTATACATAAGAAGCAATTAACAATACTTTTTTTATAAATCTTAAGTTGAAATTAGCACATCAAAACTAACATTCAAAAATAGATCAAGTTGGTATTAAAACAAAGGTTATTTTCTTGATTGCTTGAGTTTTTTGCAAGTAGGGTTTTAATGGTTGAAAATTTGTGATGCTTACAAGGGTAAATTTGTAGAGAGGAGAAGGGAAACTATTGGTTGCGACTCCTAAGGTAATTCTCAGAAGAAGGAGAGCCACAAGGCCACAATCTCCACCCAAAGTTTCAATTCCAGATGCACTTGAAACACCTCAAGTTATAACTTCAATTGAGATTGAGGAGGCACAACCAGTACCAAAAGTTGATCTTGAATCCAAAGCCATCATGTTTGGAGCAAGAGAGACTGAAGATCTTTCAAAAAAGGAAGCATTCAAGGAATATTTCTATGACTTAACTAACATGGTTAGATTCCTCTATGAAAAGAGGAATACTAGAATGGTTGGAGAGAGTTCTAGGTCCCCACATGGATAGGCAAGCTTAGGAGACAAAAAAATATGAGAAGAAGGATTAAAAGGGTAGTGGAGGAAATCCACTTATATCTCCACCATATTCATCATCTTCCTCATCATCTTCATCATCCTCACCATCTCAAATAACATCATCCAATGCAAAAGCTACTCATACTCATTCAAAAACCCCAAAGGAAAAAACACCCTTACTCAAATTTGATAATAAGTTTGAACTTCCCATGTATAATGGTGAAGTGAATGCAGAAAGGTTAGACAATTGGATTCGAAAATTGGAGGCTTAATGCAGAATTCAGAACCTTTAATAAGACAACATAAAGATCCAGTTGGGTTCATTGAGGCTAGAAGGAGCATCACTAGTCTGGTGGGAATCAAATACTCAAGAGGAAATGCAAATTTATGGTAAGATATCTATTTCTTGGGTTGAATTTGTTTCTACAATTAAAATATAGTTTTATCCTTTAGCCTATATGCAAAAATTCATTATGAGTTGGAAAAAGTTTAGGCAACTCAAGGGCCAAACATTTCAAGACTATACACAAGAGTTTAGGAAGATGACTTTGTTGTTAGGAGTAAACTTGAATTCCCAAGATACGTTGTTTAAATATATTGGGGATTTACATTCCTACATAAAACATATTATCCTTATGTTCAATCCAAGTAATTTGGATGAGGTATGTGTGCAAGCCATGCACCTTGAAGCAAGAGGAAAGAGCATTCAAGAAGAGGGTAGTAAGAAGAATCCATTCAAGGCTAAGGAGAAAGAGGAGGGTGGAAAATGGAAAGGAAAGAAGAATGCAAGTGTGAATAAAGAAGGGGAGAAAACTATATGCCAACATTTTTCTAAAGCTGGGCATGATGAAATCCATTGTTGGAAATTACATCTCGAACTAAGGCCTGAGAAAGCAAACAATAAGGGAAAACAAAAGACGACCCCTACCACACAACATGATCTTGGATGAGATTCTGGTGATGAGACCAAGATTTAAGCCATGGTTACAAAAGGAAAAGAAGTTTTTGCAAGCACTAGTTCTCACATAGTCACAACAACACTCCAAATGAAGGATCAAGAAGAGAATTGTTCCATGTAAGGGTAATTTCAAATCATACAAAGATTGATGCATTATTTGATAGTGGGTCACAAACAAACTTAATTTCAGAAGACTTGGTCAAAAAGCTTAACCTTGAAACTGTACCTCATCATAAGCCATATCCATTGGGTTGGATAGTCAATAATGAAAATTTACAGGTTACAAGAAAATGCTTATTCAAGTTTGCCATTAATAGAAAGTTCATTGATGAAGTTGAGTTAGATGTAGCTCCACTTGACATCTCAGGAATCATTTTGGGAAGTCCTTATTTGTATGATAGGAAAGCAGTATTTTATTTCCATGAGAACAAATGCCTATTGTTCAAGGATGGGGTGGAGTACATTGTGAGAGCCCATCGCAAAACGTTAAGCATTTCTTTGGTTAATGCGGGGAAGATTAAGAGACTAGTAAATGCAAGTGAAAATTTTTGCTTCTCATAATCAAGAAAAAGAATGATATTGATTATGAATCTTTTGAAGGTTTTGATGAAAAATTAAAATCTTATTTGTTTGATGTGGTAAACTAGAATGGCGAAATGTTTCAGGAACCAAAGATGTTACCTCCGAAGAGGGGAATTTAACATGAGATACAGCTGTAGTAGGATGTTCCACTTCCAAACATTGTCATGTATCGCATGTAAATTATGGAGAGCATGGAAATCAAGAATAAAATTCAATAATTTCTTAACAAAGGTATCATACACCCATGTACTTCGCCATTTGGTTCACCCATTGTCTTGGTGCCAAAGAAGGACGAGACTTGGCACATGTGTGTGGATTTCCGTGCACTGAACAAAATCATGATAAAGAACCATTATCCACTTCCAAGAATTGATGATTTTCTTGATCAGTTGAGGTATGCAAAGTATTTCACTAATTTGGACTTACAAAGTGTTTATCATCAAGTTATAATAATTGAAAAGGACATTTGGAAAACGCATTTAAAACTAGATAAGGATTGTTTGAGTGGCCTATTATGCCTTTCTGTCTTACAAATGCTCTAGCTACTTTTATGAGAGTTATGAATGATGTATTGAGACCATTTATAGATTACTTTGTCATTTTTTACTTAGATGATATTCTCATATTCATCAAATCCAGAGATGAACATGTCATGCATGTGAACAAAGTACTTGATGTCTTGAGAAAAGAACATTGTTTTTAAGACGTCGAAGTGTGAATTTGGCAAGAATTCTTTAGTTTATTTGGTACACATTGTTGGAGGAGGTGAGTTGAAGATAGACCCCTCTAAGGTTGAGGTCATTCTAAATTGGCGCAAGCCCAATACAATTACAGAGGTAAGAATCTTTCTAGGGGAAGCACAATAATGGACTAAATTTATTGCTAATTTTTCTTCCATTGTAGCACTACTACATGCGTTGACTAGTGTCAAGAAAGTCTTGCATTGGGGAAATGTACAACAGAAAGCATTTGATGCTTTAATGAAAAATATCATTTTAGCACCAGTATTGGCTCTTCTCGATCTTAGACAACCATTTGATATTCAAACAGATGCTAGTGATTATGCCATGGGAGCAGTTCTTATGCAACATGGTAAGCCCATTTCATTTCATTCTAAAATTTTTAATGGAGTTGTGACTAACTATCATACTTATGACAAATGACTTTACGCATTGGTACAAAGTGTCAAAAAATGGAAACACTACTTTATGGGTAAGGAGAGCATTATCCATACTGACCATCAACCATTGCAATACTTATAGTTAGTCAAAGTTGCAGCAATCATGACACTTCAAATGGATGGATTTTCTACAACAGTTTCATTTGATTATCAAATAAAAAAATGGAATCTACAATAAGGTAGTTGATATGCTTTCTAGGCCTATTGTAAATTCATCTATTATACTCGAGCATAATTTTGTTTTACATGAAGTTTACATTGAGAAATATGCATATGATAATGAATTTCGAGATGTGTATGCAAGCTTGATTCAAGGAAACCAAATTAAAGAGTTAGATTACCATGTACATAACAGTTTGTTGTATCACTTGGGAAAGTTATGTATTCCACAGGGAGAAAGAAACAGTATCATAAGGGAGGCGCACACTTCATTGATTGCTAGACACTTTGGTGTAGGCAAGACAATAGCGAATCTCCAAAGGTATTGCTATTGGCCATGCATGTTTTATAATGTATTTCGTTTCATTAGAGGATTTTCTTTGTGTGAAAAAATTAACCCTAGCAATAGGAAACTAGGACTGTACAGTCCACTTCCGGTACCTTCTTTTCCATGGGAGAGTATCTCAATGGATTTTGTAGGAGGTCTTCCATTGTCAAGGAAAGGTCATGATTATTTATATGTAATTGTAGAAAAGTTCAACAAAATGTGTATTCTAACTCCATGTAAAAATAAAATTACGGTTGAACAAACAACTCATCTTTTCTTCAAAAATATTTGGGTTGGTTTTGGTCTTCTTACTTCCATTACAAGTGATTGAGATTATTTATTTGTTGGGAATTTTTGGTCAAATTTGTGGGACATGATGGACACTAAGTTGAAGAAGAGTACAACCTTTCATCTGTAAACAGATGGACAACTGAGGTGGTCAATAGGATAGTCATA
The DNA here is from genome assembly GCA_031772625.1 of Pinus tabuliformis. NCBI lineage: Eukaryota > Viridiplantae > Streptophyta > Pinopsida > Pinales > Pinaceae > Pinus > Pinus tabuliformis. The sequence goes on from CM062816.1 coordinate 1,215,271,877, forward strand.
CATCTTCTTAGAGGATATTGTAGCAAACCTCCCAAGTTGTGGGATGAATAGTTGCATTACATACAACATGCATACAACAGGGCAAAACATTCTTCCACGAATGCATTTCCAGTTGAGGCATGTTTTGGGTACTTGCCAAGATTGCCATTGGACTTCATCTTTGAGAAATATATCACCATCGATGTTCATAGCGACATCGATAAGGCAAGGAAGTTCATAGAGCAAATTCAGTTGATACATCACATGGTGCAGGAACAACTTGAAAGAAGTAAGAGCAGCTACAAGGCAAGGCATGACAAACATTGTATCTATCGTAAATTTCAAATTGGAGATGAAGTTTGGTTATAAATTAGAAAAGACGGACTCCAACGAGAATGTAAAAAGCTTAAGCCAATCTGTTATGGTCCTTTTAGAATTATGGAAAAGATTGGTAACAATGCATTTAAACTAGATTTGCCTCCTTCTATGCAAATATACTCTGTTGTTAATGTTGAGAATTTGAGATTGTTTGAGCCTCATTTGATTGATCATTAAGGAGAGCATGTTCAGATGCCATCACTAGATGATTTCTCGCCTGAATATCTTGATGAGCTACAACAAGATATCATACCTGACAGAAGAACTGGAACTTCAAAGAGAGGGAATGTCGAATACCTTAGAGTGGGACTCAAGGGACAAAATCCTTTTAAAGCCAAATGGTTGTAGGTCAAGAAGGTGAGGGAGAAATACCCTCACCTGCTGAACAATTGATAATATCTTTTAGGGTCCAAAAGGCTTCCAGTGGGGAGGAATGATCAGGTGCTCAGTATTTAGCTCAAAAATCAAAGTTCTCGTAATCACGTGAAACCTAAACAACCACATCTTTCTTGGTGATACGATCCCAATGTGACTCATTTCATTGAAAACCAAGTTCATATGAGGAAGATATCACATTTTGTCTGCTTTGCCAAACATAAGAAATTTTCAAAAAAAATGTACAGTCACTACACAGTCAGTAGTCCATACTGCTGAAGTGGCAGGTGACTGCGAAGGGTCAAAGGTCGGTAAACATCCAATCAGATTATGCCAAGTGTTAATTTTTGGTTGGTCTGTTGGTGTGGTGATGTAGTAATTTTTTATTGGTTTGAAGTGGACCAATGAGGAGGGGACTAGTGGCAAGCTCGGAGGTTGCCACGTGCCCCTCCCCAAAGGATCGGCTATGGCGCGCTTTACCAAACTTTTATGGCAGATTGGGGGGTCGAACCCGAGACCTACACCATACAAACCTCACCCCTTACCGTTCCACCACCACGTTACAACTTAACACATAATGTTTTCAACATATATTTGTTGTTAAACGATTTATGAGTTGGAGGTAAGGAGGGAGCCAACCCACGGGCCAGCCCCCTCCATGTGAACACACCATGTTAAACCTCTAGCTAACAGTTATATAAACACATGGATAATGCACCTAACCACTAATTAAACCACCACTAAACCATGACATGTGACCGCTCCATGAAAACCGCATGCTAACTGTTTGACATAATTGCACGGTATTTGTGCTAATCCACCATTATCTATTAATTAATCACACTTAGAATTAATTAAACTTGAGTTTAGTTGGGCGGACTTTTGGCAGTTCCTCCATTTTCGATGGAAACTCAAAAATTAGTGGGATTAACTGGAGTTCCTCAAGTTTTCGAGGAGGTTTACTAGGGAAAACAGTTTTGACCATAATTGGAGCAAAATTTGATCAAATTGAGATCATGAAATGGTGTTCCAAGCTGATTTGGGCATTCTGAGCACATTGAAGCAAGATTCAGGAGCAATATAGCATTGTAAATAACATTTTTTTCCATTATTGAGCTAATACAAAGGCCCAAGCCATGGAAGCTGGACCAAGGAGATGTAGCCCAGGAGGGGTGAACTCCTTCATCAAAGCACTATGTTAAGTGTTCATTTTGATGGTTTGTTATATATTTACTTGCTTCTATTCAACACTTTTTTTCATGCTATTTTGTTCATGAATTTCACATAAAACTTGATAAAATCTAATTATTTACATTCACAAACATCATAATGGAACCTATGCACAAGAAGTAATTGAAAATCATTTTTTTATAAATCTGAAGTTGAAATTACCACAACAAAACTAACATTCAACAATAGATCACTATTGGAATCATGATTTCCAATACACCAAAACCCAAGTGTTAGTAAATGGACACATTACCCGAGTTAATGGATCCATGAGATGCGGTTAAGCACATTTTGTGAAACACATGGGGAGTGCTAGTTTATCTAATGTCTAACAATATCCCCCCCAGTGTGAGCCATGTGTGATTCGAGCTCGAGGCCTTTGGATCTAATACCAATTGTTGAAAATTATGAGGGGGGGTGAATCATTATTTATTTTCAATTAGTTAATTTTCATTTCACTGAGCATTAATTATCATTAAAGAAAAAAAATCGTCATCAACACCATTGAATAATGCATAACAATTAAGGCACTATAAAACAAATTTTTAGGTGGAAACTATTCCAGGAGAAAATCCACCAAATGCTTCTTAATATTTTTCTTCAATCATTTACTTCAATTAGGAAGATCAAACTTCTAATACTTTCAACTCCAATTGAAGGAGGCTCCAACCCCCTGGTTAATAGGCTCCAGCTTGAAGGATGCTCCAACACCTAGTTTACCATTTTCAACTAGAAGGAGGCCACAATGCCCTACATAGGTTCCAACCTGCACTAGCACCACCCTGCCACTGTAAAGTGTTCTCAAGCTCCATCCTAAAGGAGACACCACTCTACTTCCTTTCACCAGCCTACCACCCTACTCAACAAGCTACCATATTCCCTAAAGGCTCCAACATTCATCTTACCACAACAGACCATGTTTCACAATTTTTAGACTAGATCCAGCTATGCTTAATAACATAATACATTAAATTAAATAAATCTACTAAATTCTCAATATGAACAAGGTCTTTAGCAATAATAACAACTTGCTCTACTCAAAAAACAAATTCATGTAGCATGAAATATGTCAAATCCACTGTCACAATAAATTATTCTTTTGTACAACATTAATACCAAACCCTTGGTGATCAAACCATAACACTAAATTTTCTTGGTCCACTATATATATCTACTTCATATTATCATGTATATCTAATGATAGACCCTAGATCCTAAAAAGACATCTTTTGCACAAATAATGTCACTAAAATACCTCTTCTTATCAATAGCATTAAGTCCTGTAAAACAATCAAAATAATTCTGCAAACAACCTCTCTCTTCTCATCTTCCATATACAAACTTAGCCACACTCTCTTCTTATACGATAGCGTCAAACCCTAGGCATCATACTCATTTACTTTCAATACATATTCTAGACATCAAATATGAGTCACAACAACTTCAAACAGTCCTGATGCATCTTATTCTCAACACTTATCACCCAACATCTTCAAGTTTCCAATTTAGATCAATAATGACTTCCAAAATAAACCATATATTAATTGTATGAAAAATTTGTAGTTCCAAGGCACATTTTAGAATATGACAAAAATTCAATGCAATTTCTACAAAATGATCACTAGATTTCATCTAACTCATTGAAAGTGCTAGCAATCCAATAAATATGACATGAATATAAAAATTAAATTGTGATTATAATGTTTCTATAGTATTTGACTTTTCAACTACTGTGGGTAGCATCGATCTTTTGGTGAGTCCACATTATGCTTTCCCTAGCATATACAAGACTTCATGTCTCATGGACCATGACAATTCATATCAACTATAATGAAAAAAATATATTGCACTCTTGCTCACTTCTCACAAAGTTAGTGAAGACTTATACATTTTTCCTTCCAGCAAGATGCTTGGCTTCACCAACAAACACTATAATAGACTCGACAACTATTTTTAATTGCCAATGATCCACACACATAGAGTACTTAAGAAAAATCAAATAATTCAATTACAAGCCTATGTATACACTAACCTCCAGATATTCTCGAGTTGTCACTCAACTATTTATACTATAAAAATGATCTATAGGTAATTCTCTTTTGGCAATCAAGCTCTGTGTAAAAAGGAAAACATAGATGGTCACATTTCTTTTCTATAGAAAATATTAATTAAGTCAACCACTTTGACAGGACTGTTTTTAATCAATTCAAACTTAGCAAATGATGCCATAACACATCATGCAACTTTTGACAAATTTCCACTTACTTCTTCAGTATCAACACATGTGTTCTCTTCCTAAGCTATAACTTCTCCTTAATCATGAGTGTCCAAGGTTTGGTGCTTCCAATAGTTACTTCATTTTGGTAATGATGTGCTAATGGAATCCATTGATCAGAAATACAGTGACAAATTCAACAGAATTTGTTCCATCAAATGGAACCATAGGAAGAAGCTAATAGCTTTAGAAACACTATTGGTACATTGATCTTCTCTAGTTGGCCAACATAGATAGGTCACACAACCTTAATGTATAACCAAACTCTATATATATATATATATATATATATATATATATATATATATATATATATATATATATATATATATATATATATATATATTCCTTAATTTATCACTAATATGATCTAGTAGACACCTTCAGTTCAAATCAAATATATGCCACAGAGATTGATCCAAGAATTGTCGAACATAATTTATCCACAAGTCGACTATCTATGGCCTAAGTGGGTGAAATTGCAAAAATAACCAATATAAAAAAAAAATTATGTTAACAGAAATCTACAAATATATTTCAGAGCATTGTCTTTGCAAATCATCACAAGGATAATTTTTTTGTGCTTTAGAAAAGTTTGGAATATTGATTATTCCATATCTCAAAGTTTATTTGTTTATTCAACAATGTGCTTGAATGAATTCACCATATTCCTTTGTCAAATAGATTCCAAAAACCCCAACAAAGCCTTTTAGCAAAATAAAACCAAAAATGCTTTAAATCTTCAAGGTTATGTGCCCTAGTAGGGGTCGAAATTTTGAGAGGATATAGAGCCAAATGGATTTAGCGAAGGTTTGAAATAGTCTAGCTTAATCTATTTGCATGGTCATGAAGGATTAGGCATGGATTTCTCCCAAAATTACATCTTAATCTAGCATTAACTTTCCCTCTACAACAAAAGAGAATACCCAATGAAAACCAATCCTAAAACAAAATAATCAAACCCAATCAATCATCAAAACATCGACCTTTCTTCAGATGATATTCGATACTATGTTGGCCATTGACTTCCTCAGAACAATCAATGCATGTGAGATACACTAGAGGAATAAAGTTCCTTTGTTTATGTACAAATTTATGGAGGCGTTCTTATAACACCCCCTCCTCCCAGGTCCACCCAAGCAGCCAACCAGCTGGGAAAACTTGTGATGAGAGAGTTTAATATAACAGATTCAATCTCCTTGGTGACCTTAAGGAAATGGAATCGAAGGAACATCACACACAATCATCCAACATCATTAACAAAACCCTAGGGAGTAAAGTCAATCACTCATACAACTTGTCCCTGGGTCCCACTATTTTTTTGGATCTCTTAGTCCATAATCACTCTCATGTTATGGGAAAGGGAGCGACCAACAACCTAAATTCACTCTCATAGGCCTTTGTGACAGCGACTGTGGACTTTTCTCAACATACCTTGGCCTGTGAGGTTGAGATTTGAGCCACTTTTGTAGCCCATAATCTTGGCCTCTGCCTGGAACTTGTTACAACCTTTATAATTCATCAAACACATGATAACAGTGCTGATAAATCAAAATAAATCTCACAACTAAGCCTCATCATACCCAACTAGCTCTAACATTCTGTCAAACACTTAGCATCAATGCAAGCTACAGTTCTAGGATACAAGACAGAGCATAAATGGCTAAAAAAACTTATGAAACATAACCAGAAGGATCACCTCCTTCTCCCTTAAACTATTGTATCATCAATTAGGTCTTGCATCCATCCATTGAACAATAAAAAGTAAATACATGGAATAACCATGACATGAACTAGTCATTTAACCATGCTTATAACCAACATAAGACCATATAAATATAAAAGATATGGTAGCCATTAAATCCACATATAAACTAGTGCGAAAGTAAGTTAACTAGCTTTGATTAATCATAGGCAAATCCTACCAGGTTCTTGACTCCTGTTGGGTTGTGTTATATTCTTTCCATGGATACACCACAGTAGCCCCCCCTATACATTGCACAAGGTTCTATCCCCCCTTGCACGGGGTTCGAGGCAGCACCCCTGAAAAAAAACATTGGACCTTATATTAGGTGGGCGAACCTACCTATGGTTTTAGGCATGATGGTTTTATGTCCATGGTATTTTGTAGATCCACTCAAGGGAACCACTATTATGTTTTAATCGAGGGTTAATGGATTGGGGTTTATGGATGATTCGGCATGTATATATATGTATTGTAACATTGAAGGAACATAATTAAAAATCAATCTGGTATTCTCGGTTTTGGGATCCAGGGGAAAATCTTTGTGTATATCTATTTTATATTGTATTCTCTCGTCATTGTTTATTTTCTGTTTTTTTAGAATTCGCATGCAGGTAATTTCTGTACAGGGCTAAAACCTACATTTGGTATAATATTTTTTTTGGCTTCTGGGGGACGCCTTTGCTTTTGAGGGGTTTTTCTCGGGCATGTGGTAGACCCTGTTCAGTGGGAGATTGGTGGATCAATTCTTGTGCTGAAAGAAGATGGTGAGTAGTGGAAAGATAGAGATCGAAAAATTTAATGGTCAGATTTTTTAGTGGTGGAAACTCAATAATGAGGATCTGTTGGTGGATAAAGATCAATGGATCACAGTAAATCTAAAGACTAGGTGAAGTTGGATCATAAGGAAAAGATAAAAATATGATTGTGTGCCTCATATACAATATTTTTGAATGTATTAGGGGAAGCTTCGACAAAGGCTTTGTGGCACAAGATAGGGACTTTGTACCAATCTAAGTCTCTCATGAATAAGTTGTTCCTATGGAAAAAGTCATATAACCTGAGGATGAAAGATGGAGACTCAGTGACAGATCATCTGAATGCATTTAATACTATGGTAAGCCAAATATAATCTATTTATATTAAAATTTTAGATGAAGATAAGGGCATTCGTTTGTGTTTTCTCTACCAGATTTATGGGATATTCTGGTTGTTGTAATATGTAGCAATGAAATTGCCTTGCAGTTTGATGAAATAGTCTCATCCTTGCTGTTGGAGGAGATGACACACAAAAATATGGAGGGCCAGAATGGTGATGCCTTGTCTTTACGAGGATGGTCGCGGAATAGAAACAAAAAAAAGTCTTTGAGTGGGAGATCTAAATCTAGAGGGAGTTATAAATATTTGGGAAAACTTGTAAAGGTGTGCTGGAAATGAGGAAAGGAAGGACACTTCAAAAGGGACTATAAATCTAAAACTCTTGAGAAAGGAAATGGATCTGATGGTTCTCCTTATTTAGAGGAAAAAACCACCTTAGATGAAGATGAGGATGTGTAATTAGCTTCTTCTTGAAGTACACATGTAAATCATGAGGCATGGTTGATTGACTCAGGTGCATCCTTTCACTTCACTCCCCATAGAGAGTGGTTCTGTGAGTATGAGAAATATTATGGTGGTGATGCCTTCTTAGGGGATCATAGGAAGGATAGAATCATTGGTCACAGAAAATTCAAGTTGAAGTCTCAAGGTGGAAGGATTAGAACACTTTTGGGTGTTCTAAATATTCCTACATTGGCCAGAAATATGATTTTTGTAAGAAAGATGGATGATGCAGGTGTAAAAATAGTGTTCGAGAAAGATACCTAAAAGATGTTTTAGGATGCACTGGTATTGATGTGAGGAGTTTGAATTTGAATAATGTACAAGCTTCAACGTAGCATTGCTATTGATGGGTGCAACATTTTTGTGGTTCCTGAAACTGGAGCAGAAAATCTAGTGGTCTCTAGAGAAAAGGCCATGCTATGGAATCAAAGGCTTAGACCTATTGGAGATAAGGGCCTTCAAATACTTCATGGTAATGGTATGATACAGGGTATGTTTAATTTCTCTCTAGATTTTCATTTCTGTGAAAAAATTGTATATGGGAAGCAAAATCGGGTGAGTTCCCCTCTAGTGATAAGAGGACAAAAGGGATATTAGAGCTTGTGCACAATGATGTCTTTAGACCTGTTTCGATTCAATCCCTGGGTAATTCTGTGTACTATGTATCATTTATAGCTTACTTCTCAAGGAACAAATGGATATATTTCCTCAAGAAGAAATCTAAAGTATTTGACAGGTTCAAATAATTTAAGGTTTTGGTGGAAAACAAGACAAAGAAGAAGATAAAGGTGTTGAGGATAGATAATGATGGATAATTTTTTCAGAAGGAATTTGAAGACTTCTGTAACAAGTGTGGTATAGCACAGAAGAAGACTACTCCATACACACCTTATAAAAATGGAGTTTCAAAAAGAATGAATAAGACATTGAAGGAAAAGGAAAGAAGCATGCTCAATGGTGCAGGGTTAGGACAGGAATTCTCAGTAGAGGCAGTGGAGTCTGCATGTTACCTGGTCAACAGATCACCTTCATCAGCATTGGAGGACAAGACTCCACAAGAGGTATGGACTGGTAGGAAACCTTCTCTTTCACATCTGAGGGTATTTGTATGTGAAGCATATGTACATGTTCCATAGGAGAAAAGAACAAAGTTATATAGTAAATATGAAAATTGCATCTTTATTGGGTATAAGGATGGTTTAAAAGGTTATAAGCTTTGGAACCCAGAAACAAGGAAGGTTGTGTAAAACTGAAATGTGGTGTTTAGAGAAGTGAAATATGTTATTAAACATGAAGTCCTACTGCAGGAACTTGAGAAGATAGAGTTTAATCTAAAGGAGGAAGAATCGGACTCTACAACAGAAGAGGAATCACAAGATGAAGAGCAACAAACTCTGGCTATGACAAGATCAGTTGGAGAAAGAAGGTAGTCAATAAGGTAGTCCATCTGCTTTATGTTCAAAAAAATTATTTATCTATTACTAATGATGATCCCATAACTGTGAGGGAAGAAATAGATTCAAAAGATGGAAAAATATGGAAAGAGGTCATGGAGAATGAAATGGAATCTTTACACAAAAATGATGCTTAAGATCTGGTGGAGTTTCCAATTGGAAGGAAACCCATTGGCAGCAAATGTGTGTTTAAGAAGAAGATGAAAGTAGAAGGAAATGTGGAGAAATACAAAGCTCAGTTGGTAGCAAAAGGTTATTCGCAGATGGGGGAATTGATTTTGGTGATATTTTTTCTCTTGCTACTAAGGTAGCTTCTATTAGATTAATTTTATCTGTTGCTACTACTTTTGATTTTGAGGTATAACAAATAGATGTGAAGACAACGTTTCTTCATGGGGATTTGGAGGAACAGATCTACATGAAGCAACTTGAACACTTTGCGGTGAAGGGTAAGAAAGAACTGGTATGCAAGTTAAAAAAGTCTTTGTATGGGTTAAAATAGTCACCAAGAATGTGGTATCAGAAATTGGATACATTTATACGGCGAATTGGCTTCACCATAAGCAAATTCGATCACTGTGTGTATTTAAATTAGTTGGTGACCATGTTATTTATTTGGTCTTCTATGTGGATGATATGTTGCTTGTTGGAAATGAAAAAGAAATTATCTAGGATTTGAAGACTCAATTGTCCTCCAAATTCGACATGAAAGATCTTGGTACTGCAAACTATATTTTGGGCATGAAAACTAAATGAGATCGGGTAAAGAGGAAGCTCTAGTTAAACGAGAGGAATTATTTCGAGACAATACTGCAGAGGTTTAATAAGTAGAATAGTAAACCGGTGAAGGTTTCTATTCCTGTAGATGTAAAGTTATATGTTGAATAGTGTCCCAAGACACAAGAAGAGGAAGAGCACATGTCCCATGTTCCATATGCAACTGCAATTGGTAGCATCATGTATGAAATGGTCTGTACTAGACCAGACATTGAAAATGCAGTGTGAGTTTTGAGAAAGTTTATGTCAAAAGCAGGGAAGGAGCATTGGACAACAGGGAAACGGGTTTTCATATATTTTCATGCCATTAGTAATTATCGTTTGTGCTACCAAGGAAGACCAAGATTGGACATAGTTTTGGACATCCGCGGCTTTGTCTATCCAAATTAGGTTGGAGATCTAGATCAGAGAAGATCTACAAGTGGGTATGTGTTTAACATATTTGGAGGTGTACTCAGTTGGATGAGTAAGAGATAGACTGTAGTGGAACTTTCAACTATAGAGGCAAAATACATGGCAGCCAGTCATGCAAGCAAGGAAGCAGTTTGGTCGTAAAGATTGTGTTCAAGTATGGGGTTATTACAACAAGCTATAAGAATAGACTGTGACAGCCAAAGTGCAATTTTCTTAGCAAATAACCCTACTTGTCATTCAGACAAAGCACATTGATGTTCAATATCACTTTGTGAGGGATATGGTTGAGGAAAAAAAGGTGTTGCTGGTAAAGGTGGACACTTTGAAGAATACTGCAGATGCATTGACAAAGTCTGTGAGCACTGAGAAGTCCTCTTGGTGTAGAGAAATAATGTGCATTGTAGGGGGGGATCAATTACTAAGCTCTCATGTGACCCCCTATGGAAAGAAAAAAACAAGTGGGAGAATGTTGGATTATGTACATTGCCTCGGGCGTTGTTGGGGGGTCACAAGGGGGTGGATACCCCCTCTATCGAGGGGTATGTAGGGGATTTCACACGTGGTTTTTTAATGATGGTTTTCAGTCCATGGTGTTTTTTAGATTGGGTCAAGGGAAGTACGATTATATTCTAATCTAGGGTTAATGGATTGGGGTTTATGGATGCTTCGACATGTATATATATGTATTGTAGCAGTGAAAGGAACATAATGAAAAATGAATCTGGTAGTCCTAGTTTTGGGATCCAGGGGAAAATCTTTGTGTATATTTGTTTTATGTTTTATGCTCTCGCCCTTGTTTATTTCCTGCTTTTTAGAATTCATATGTAGGTAATCTCTATACAAGGTTAAAATCTACAACTTCCATGTACCACCCGACCATAGACATGGTTGAACCAAATATCTCTTTCAGCCAGTAACCCCCTTGTCATATTCCAATCATGAATGTCGGATCTCATAGAACAACCAATCCAAGAACAAACAAGGAAATCCAAAGGTTAACCACCTCCACCCTCACCAAACCATGATCACACCAAAACCGGTGCTCCAATCACAACCAAACCGAACTTGGAATGCCATCTTATATCCATCACTATCCTTAAGGAATTTTTTGTCTCCTTGTCTCTCAGGCTTTACCGTAATCCAATCCTAGATTACTAGGCACTAAAACGAGAGTAGTCTCTCAGGCTTTACTACATTCCAAACCCAGATCATTAGGCCCTAAACCGAGACTTAACCCTTGAGCTTTACCATGTATCCCACCAAAATTGGTCAAGGGATTCCTAGGCCTTTGGGAGTGAAACTTGAGACGACCTCCACCCCAAATTCAGAAATCCATCCAGCAAACCAAAGCTTAAAACCAAGATAAACATCCCAACATACCTTGACATCTAGAAAAAGGTAAGGTTAGGCTAAAAGCCATAGTCATAACCTGAAAAAACCATGCCACCAACAACAAGATAACCATACACCAACATGCAAGGCCATGCATGTCCAAACCAGCTAGGAAATCACACATGAAAAAGTTTACTTGCAAGTATTCTTACTGAAGCTACTTGATCCTACTTTCCTTTCCTAGATCCTTTCTTTCCATCCTTTCCTTTGCTTTTTTTTCCTTCCTTGATCGAAAGCTAGAGCGTTCCAGGAAAAATCTAAGCGACCAAGAGGGGGAGAGATAGAGAGAATAATGAGAGAGCTCCAAACTTGAACTAAAAAATTGGTTGGAAAACGCTTGCCCACTAATCCTCATAAGCCTTTTTATGAATGGGGCACCTATTTTCTTCATTTTCCATTATTTTCCTTCATTTTCCTCCTCACATGCAACATGTGACCTTTCACCTTACTTTTCTCCTAATTTCCTTTATTTTCATAAATAAATGTGCCAAAAGTGCCTTTTGCCTTTTAATGCCTTTGCCAATTTTCCTTAGCCAAAACACACATCTAGTGATGCCCGCTAGGATATCTTTTCCCAACATTCAATTTCGAATAAGTATCCCTTAACCATGGTCTTATTTTTCCTTTATTAACTTTTATTACATGAAATTTTCATTATGGTTGTTACAAAATCCTCCCCTTTAGGGAACACTGTCCTTGGTGTCAAACCGCACCATGACCTCAGCAAAACCATTGAAAAGAAAACATACTACCCATGGAGCTTTATAACTTAGCTCGATGCAGTATTTACAATGAAAGACCTTCTCAAAAGAAAAACATCATGACAACATGATAATATAAGAACCATACCAATATGACACCCATACCGCTTATTGGATAGTTATAACTTAGCTCATGGCGGTATTTACATCCATATACATATATATACATATACCAAAACATCAAACCAAAAATGATTTTCCTCAACCGAAAAACAATGACGATACAGGGCCTGCATCTGATATGACATCTCCCATGTAACTTCTTCAGGCCCAAAGTGCTTCCATTGCACTTTAACTTGCTTTATGGCTCTATTCCTAAGCATGATATGTTTCTGCTGCAATATTATCTAACGCTCTAGATTTAATTCTCCTTCTTGCTCCACTTGCAATACAGACCAATCAATAACATGATCAACATCCTTTATACTTCTTAAATAATCAAATATCAAAAACGTCATGGACTTTCACTATTGAAGGTAGTGCAAGTCGATATGCCACTGGTCCAATCCTCTCAAGGATCTCCAAAGGCCCACAACACTGTGGTGCCAACTTGGCACATGACCAATGCTTAAAAAAATTTTCTTGGGCTTGATGGGGAAATACACGTGTTCCCCAAACTTAAATTCCTTGAATACCTTGTGTTGATCTGCATAACTATTTTATCTATCTTGTGATGCCTTTAGATTCTTATTTATAACCTACATTTCCTGCTCCATGTCTCCCAACATTTCCGGTCCATTAAGTACCTTTTTCACTGGATCACTCCAGCTGATGGGAGTGTTACAACTCCATACATACAATGCCTCAAAATGCCTCATCATTAATGACTTTTGATAACCATTGGTGTATGTTAACTCAACCAATGGAAGATACTCCTCCCATTTCTTTTGTTGGTGCATCACGTACATCCTCAAGATATCCTCTAAGATCATGTTCACCCTCTCTGTTTGTCCACCTGTCGATGGATGATAAGCTGTAATGAAGGCCAACTCTATACCCAAGCCTGCAAATAGCTCCTTCCAAAACTTGGAAGTGAACTTCGCATCCCTGTACGACACAATCTTCTTTGGAATGCCATGCAGTCTCATTATCTCTCTTATGAACGCCTGTGCTACCTCACTAGATAAATATGTACTCTTTAGTGGAATGAAGTGAGCTACCTTGCTCAATCTATCAACCACGACCATAATAGAATCATGTTGCTTTACTATCCTTGGAAGACTTGTAATTAAATCCATGGAAATGACCTCCCATTTCCATTTTGGAATCGCTATAGGTTGTAGTAAACCACCTGGATACTTACATTCTACCTTGACCTACTGAGAATCTAAACATCTAGCCATGAATGTTGCCATGAACGCTACCACTTCCTTCTTCAAGTTTGGACAATAGTAGAACTTCTTTACTTCCGTCAATGTCTTCTGATATCGCAGATGACCTGAGTATGGCTTGGTGTGAAATTCCCTCAAGATAAGATTCTTGGGCTCAACGCAATTTGGTACATATATCCTGTCTCTAATTCTCAACAAGCCATCTGATGTGAAATGATAGTCTGCATCCTAATCACCTGTAATTGTACATGTACCTGTACCTGTACTATGTTGTAACATGTGCATAATTTCCATGCATTTATCATCCCACTGTCTTTCTTGCAAGATCCTATTGTGTAACTCTGTCCCATAAGATCTCATAGCTTCTATATGATTTACCTGTACCTTCCTACTAAGAGCATCTACAACCTGGTTCTCCTTCCCTTTGATGTATCTGATCTCAAAGTCAAACTCAATAAGTGTAGCCAACCATCTATCTTTCCTAGCATTCAAATTCGACTGATCAAACAAATATCTCAACCCACTTTGATCACTCATCAATGTAATCCCTTTGCCAAGAAGATAGGGCCTCCACATCTTTAATGCATGTATAATCTCTGCTAGCTCAAGATCGTGCATTGGATATTTCTACTCCTACTCATTCAATTTTAGTGACTCATAGCACACTAGCTACCCTTCTTGCATGAGAACTCCACCAAGTCCTCTCTTGCAAGCATCTATACACACTACAAACTCCTTGTCCAGATCCACAATCTTTAGCACTTGTGCATGTGTCAACAACTGCTTAAGTTGCTCAAAATTAGCCTCACATTCTTACGTCCATTTGAACTTCCTACTTTCCTCTAAAATCATGTGATAGGATATGAAATGCGTGAGAAGTTACTAATGAACCTCCTATAGTAGCCTGCCAATCCCACAAATGATCTCACCTCATCCACATTCTTAGGAGCTTCCCACTCCATAATAGCCCTTATCTTTTCGATATCTATTGTTATGCCATCCTTGGGGACAACATGCTTCGACTACTCATAACAATGCTCTAACTTTCAGATGGCCTCCTCCAATGATCTAGGCTCATCAAACTCAATCTGGTATATGTATGCAATTGACAATCCATTGATGAATCTATGAACCATGGCCTTCTCCTCCCTAAGGTACGGAATATATCTCAACAACTCCAAAAATATGGTAGTATACTCATCATCTATCATAGAACCAATTCACGACTGATAAAAATCCTTACATCTATCATCATAGTACCTTTCAGACAAGTACCTCTTCTTGAAGAGCCTTTCAAATACATGCCAAGTCAAATCCTCCTCATGTATACCTTTGACATTCTTCATGTATTCCCACCAAATATTTTCTTTACCTTTGAGACTAAAAGTGGCTATCTTTGCTTTCATGTTTTCTGAATAATCATGCAATATGAAGAATTTCTTCATAGCAAGAAACCATGCTTTTCCTTGTTAAACTCATCTGGCAAGTATCCCCTGTCACTCCTCCTGCAGGGAAGATGACAGTGATGATCATGATGTCTATTAGAACCAGAACTGGAATAGTACCTGTGTCGATCACCTCTCCTAGTGGGAGTGTTCAACGGCCTACCATCTTTTATCCTGTCAGATCTATTTGACCTATGTCTACTAGGAGACCTACTCCCATATGCCCCATTAGTTATGTCCTCATGTCGATGGTTGATCTAAAGAGGTCCATGTCGCTACAAATATGATAAACTTTGAAGTAGTATCGCATTCACCTCTACGTGTTTCTCTTGTGCCTGCATGATTTTGTCATTGTCTACTTTTCAACTCCTTATTTCTTCCTTCATGCTTCTCAATCTATCTACCAGGTTAGAAGATTTCCCCACACCACGTTGCCCATCAAATGTATAGGGACATTCTATGTAGTCTACCACCTTTCTACCCATCTTATCTCTTTCTTGAAAGGCATACTATGTCAGCTAAACCAAATCAAAATAAACCAATGTACGTTAGCATAATTTGGGGAGGATACCTTGTCTGCAAGATCATCAAATCATCATGATACATGTATAACATAATCATAACATCATATAGACATATATCAAATAAGTGTTTCAATGGATGAACATCATTCTCGATAGGGTCTTGTCATCAACAGAAGGCCATGTCAACAATTCATGATATGACCTCATGCATGAAAAAAACCATTATTCCAATGTACACATTGCCACATGCAACTATCAACATGCATAAGAAATTCCTAATCAACTACACATACGTATGAACACATGTAGTCGAGCATAAGTGATTAACTCATGTAATCAACCTACAAGACTGATACATGTAATCAAAATATTCAATAATTCACCTAACATACAAGGATGTAGTCAAGAAAAATATAATCGACATATAAGCAACATATAGCAATATGCAACCAGTCATAAAATTCTGATGATACATCCCACAAAATCACATCAATCTCCTCATGAAAACCTCACTACAATCATGATCAACATGATGCAATGCAACAAGCAGATGGAATGAAAGGGTAAGAGACATACATGCAACCAACATTCATGCAAGACTAAGAAACTTTACCCAAGGAGAGTGCAACCATGCTCTGATACCAATCTATAACACCCCCTCCTCCAAGGTCTACCCAAGCATCCCACTAGTGGGACCAACATGTGATGAGAGAGGTTACAATAAGGGATTCAATCTCCTTAGTGGCCTTAAGGAAATGGAATTGACAGAACATTACACATAGTCATCCAACATCATTAACAAAACCCTTAGAAGATAATTCAACGACTCAGACAACTTGTCCTTCGGTCTCTGTTATACAATATTTTGTCACATTCCCAAATCTATACCTAAAGTGTTGTCCTTTGTGCCACTTTCGTCACAAATGTCGTAAAGCGACAAAAGTTGTGTAAAATCATTCACCATGAATTATATGCTCAATACATCCCTGAAGAGGTGGAGAATTAATGTCTTGAAGTAATTCTCGAAAAACTTATGAAAAACCCTAATTTGCAAGACCAACGCTACTTTTAGTAGGAAAATTTGTGCTTGTAACCTTTTGTCTAACTAGTGGCTAGCACTCGCCGCGCAATTTTCGATAGGAAAATCTGCGTTGGTCCTCTTCAGGTAGTTTCTCCAAAAATGGAGCATAATTTTCTCTTACTAGAAGCCTCGAGAGCTGGTAGTTGTTAGATGGAGATATGGTTGAGTACTCCCATTTAGAGCCTTTGATCCCACCTTTAGGGATCTTACCTTTGGGATAAGGACCTTCTTCCCCCTTTGGTGGACCTCTCACCTCCTCTCCATCACTATATATCCATTCTTCACTTTCCTCAATGGGTTGGTCATTGCTGGTTACCATTCTTCTGCTCAATTATCCTTAGATGTGGCCATTTTGGTGAGAGAGGAAAAGAGAGCTTGTTAAGTTTGACTTGGACTTGGAACCATCTTGAAGGAGGCCTTCAACATCAAGGCACTAGTTGTACGCTTCCATATTTGATTTAATCATTAATAAAAAGAATGTTTTACTTCCCATAAGCTTGTCTATCATAGTTTCTTAGTACAATACTCCTTGATCTATTGTATAACTTACATTGGAATTCATATGCTATGACCTCTCTTGTTGTTGTCTTTTGATCTCTCTTGTACGTATTCTTAAGAAAGGAAGAGAGAGGAGCGAGCTTGGGAGCTTGGGAGCTAAGGTATTGGGATCGACATCAAAGGTCAGGCGCATAGGAGAGAGGTAGGCTATCTCCCTTTCTCATTTGTCATCATGATTTAGGTTAGGAAAGTTTTCTTGATTTGTCATGGTTGTTACTTGACCCGCACATTGGGCTAGAATGATCACTTCTATCCATAGAAGGGATTGCATGGTTAAAAATTTGGAGACTAGCCTAATAAAATAGATACTAAGAGAGGAAATTTTAGGGAAAAAAAGAAAGACTCAGGAAGAAACTCTAGACCTAATACCCTAAGACACCATCAATTAAGAGTATAGCCTAAAAATCAATACAAAGATAGGGTTTTTCAATGGTTGGCCAAACTTAACGAGAAGGAAAAAAACGAAAGCAGGATGAAAAGGGTGTAGGCTTCCCCAATGGAGTAACTAATTTTTTAACCAGGAAATCCCTTCTACGGATAGAATTGATCCCTATAGCCCAATATGTGTGTCTAGTAACAATCGTGACAAAACAATAAAAGTTCCCTAACCTAGATTAGAATGACAAATGAGAAAGGAAGATGGCCTACCTCTATCCTATGCACTCGACCTTTGATGATGATCCTGATCCCTTAGCTCCCAGGCTCGCTTCTCATTATTCCTTGCATCTGAATACTTGCAAGAGAGGTCAAAAGACAACAACAAGAGAGATCATAGCATATGAATTCCAATGTAATCTATACAATATATCAAGTAGTATTGTACTAAGAAAACTATCATAGACAAGCTTATGGTAAGTAAAACATGCTTTAAAGAAAGAATTAAATAAAATAGGGAAGAATACAATATGTGCCTTGATGTTGAAGGCCTCCTTCAAGATGGTTCCATGTCTAAGCCAAACTTAACAAGCTGTCCTTTCCTCTCTCACCAAAATGGCAACATCTAAGCACAATTGAGCAGAAGAATGGCAACCATCAATGACCAACCCATTGAGGAAAGAGAAGAATGGATTTATAGAGATGGAGAGGAGGTTAAAGATCCACCAAAAGGGGAATAAGGTCCTTATCCCAAAGGTAAGATCCCTAAAGGTAGGATCAAAGACTCTAAAAGCAAGTACTCAACCATATCTTCATCCAACGACTACAGCTCGTCGTTCTCAAGGCTTCTAGTAAGAGAATCTTCTGCTCCATTTTTGGAGAAACTACCTAAAGAGGATCAGTGTTGGTTTTCCTATGGAAAGGCGTGCTACGAGTGCCAGTCATTGGTTAGAAAAAAGGTTACTAGTACGGATTTTCCTACTAAAAGTAGCGTTGGTCTTGTAAATTAGGGTTTTTCACAAGTTTTCTAGATTACTTCAAGACATTATTTCTCCATCTCTTTAGGGATGTGTTGAGAATATAATTCATGGTAAATGAGTTTACACAACTCTTGTCACTTTACGACATTTGTGAAAACTATGGAACAAAGGATGACACTTTGGGTACAAAGTTGGGAATGTGACAAAATAATGTGTAACAATCCCACTATTTTTCTAGATCTCTTAGGCCATAGTCTCTCTCATGCTATGGTAAAGGGAGTGACCAACAACCTAAAGTCACGCTCATAGGCCTTTGTGCTAGTGACTATGGAATTTTCTCAAAAGCCTTGTGCCTATGACCCCAAGATTTGAGCCACTTTTCTAGCCCAAAATCCTGACCTCTTCCCATAGCTTGCTACAACCTTCAGAATCCATAAATGACATGATAACAATGGTTTTAAATCAAAATCAACCTCATAACTAAGCCTGAGCATCCCCAACCGGGACTGACATTTTGTCAAACACTTCGAATCAATGCAACCTACAAGTCTAGGATACAAGACAGAGCATAAATGACTGAAATAACTTATGAAACATAACCAAAAGGATCACCTCCTTCTCCATTGAACTATTATATGATCAATTATGTCTGACATCCATCCATTAAACAATTACAATTAAATACATGAAATAACCATGACATGAACCAATCATTTAACCATGATTATAACCAACATAAAACCATACAAATATCAGAGATATGAAAACCATTAAATCCACATATAACCAGTGCAAAAGTAAGAGAACTTAGCTTTTATTAATCATAGGAAAATCTGACTAGGTTTAGGACTTCCACGTACCACCTGACCATAGACATGGCTAAACCAAATCTCTCTTTCAACGAGTCTCCCCATGCCATATTGCAAGCATGAATGTGGGATATCATAGAACAACCAAGGGAATCCATAGGTTAACCACCTACACCCTCATCAAACCATTATCACACTAAAACCAGTGCTCCGATCACAACCAAACTAAACTTGGAATTCCATCTGGAATGCATCACTATCCTTGAGGAATTTTTTGTTTCCTTGTCTCTCAGGATTTACCGCAATCCAATCCCAGATCACTAGGTCCTAAACCAAGACCAGTCTCTCACGCTTACTGAAATCCAAACCCGGATCTCTAGGCCCTAAATCGAGACTTCTCCCTCACGCTTTACTTCATATCCCACCAAAACCAATCAAGCGATTCCTAGGCCTTTCAGAATGAAACTTGAGACCACCTCCACCCTGAATTCTGAAATCCAACCATCAAACCAAAGCTCCAAACTGAGATAAACATCCCAACAAACCATGGCATCTGGAAAAAGGAAAGACTAGCCTGAAAACCGTTGTCATGACCCATTAAAACCATGCTAGCAACAATAACAGAACGATACACCAACATGCAAGGTCGTGCATGTCGAAACCAGCTAGGAAATCACACATGCAAAAGGATACCTACAAGTATTCCTGTTGAATTTTCCTTATCCTACTTTCCTTTCGTTGGTCCTTGCTTCCCTTCCTTTCTTTTGCTTGCTTTTCCTTCCTTGATCCAAAGCTAGAGTGCTCCAAGAAAACTCTATGTGACCAAGAGTGTGAGAGAGAGAGAATAATGAGAGAGCTCCAAACTTGAACTAACAAAAGGTCAGAAAAATCTTTCCCACTGATCCTTAAAAGTCTTTTAATGAATGAGGCCTCTATTTTCTTCATTTTCCATTATTTTCCTTCATTTTCTCTTCACATGCAACCTATGACCTTTCACCTTACTTTTCTCCTAATTTCTATTATGTTAATAAATAAATGTGCCAAAAATGCATTTTTCCTTTTAATGCATTTTCCAATTTTCCTTATCCAAAACACACATCTAGAGATGCCCACCAGGATATCTTTGCCCAACGTTCAACTTGGAATATGTGTCCCTTAACAATGGTCTTATTTTTTCTTTAATAACTTTTATTACATGAAATTTTCACTAGGGATGTTACAGTTTTTAGAAGATGCCAACTTTCCTTTTAGGAGCAAAAATTCAGTTTAAAATTTGAATTTCAAATTTTATTTAGGAACCAGAAAACCTTTTCTTACATGTTGTCAACTTGGTTTAAAATCCTTCCATAAATTAATTCTCCCTATTAACATTTAACTTGATTATTAAATATTATATTTTATTAAACCTGTAGTAGATTTTCTTATTAGATTTAAATTAATCTATCTTAAATTTCATTATGATGATAAAAATTCTTGCATAGGCCTAAGAGAATGGTTTCTTCACCTGTGTTCTCTTCCTTGTATACAGAATAATCATAATGAACCTGAAGATCTTTCTTTTCTAAGTGTACATGCTACAAGAGATATTAGAAATGATTATTTTATGTCTACTAATGTCATCAATGATCATGTTCAAAAGATAGAATAAAACTTGTTAATGAACAATTTGCATAATGTATAAGTACAACCAATAAAATCAATTCCTCTACTAAAATTATTTTATATCATGAGAAACTTGTTGTTTATAATGAAGAGGATGATGGAGAATTAGTAACTCAAATCAAAAACATCAATAATGATGATTATTGTCTCAATAGATAAGCATTAATCATATCTTCAGTAAAAATCATTATTCATTATATCCTGACTTCTTCAATGATTCTTTTCTAAGTAATAATTGCTCTTGTCATGTGCTAGTCCATTTTGTTGGAATCACGATTTTCATTACAACAAAACCCACAAGTGTTAGTAAACAGATGCATCTCCAAAGTTAATGGATCTATTAGAGATGGTTAAGCACATGTTTCCAAACACATGGGGAGCACTAGCTTATCTAATGTTCAACAATATCCACCCGAATGCGATCCAGATGTGATTCGAACTCAAGACCTTTACCTGTGATACCACTTGTTGGAAATACTAAGAGGGGAGGCGAATCAATATATTTCTTTTCAATTAGTTAATTTTCACTTCACATAGCATTAATTATCATTAACAATAGCGTAGATTATTGTTAATATCATACACATGCGAATTAAAATTATGCATAAAATAGAGAATGGTGAAATAAAAGATCACAAACACATTTGACACACAATATGTAATGTCCCTTAATAATAATAATAAGTAATATTATATTATATTATTTATAAGCAAATAAATAATATAATATAATATTAATTATTATTATTATTATTATTATTATTAGGGGACATTACACAATATAACCACGAAAACCCTTTCAGGAGAAAAATCGAGTTGGAAAGTTAGGTCGCTCCACTCCCTTTCTCTAAATAGAAATATGGTTGTGAGTACAAAGAAATCTAACTTATGGATTCTAGGCAATTACAATGCATAAATCCTCTCCGCGTGCTCTATCCCCTTTCCCTATTGGATATTTTTTCTCAGCTTTGGAACAAATGCACTTGAAATAATGGAACCATTTCTCCTCCAAGTGGCTTGGTTATAGCACAACCCAATAGCCTAGTAATGGTTAGGTTTGACTACCTCAACTCTTAACAAAAGTTACAATATAGACTCTACTAAAGTCTTCTACATCATAATCACATGGTTAGGTCCTTTTTCATGAATAATGGGGCCTAAGGTGGCATCCTTTTGAATTATGGTGGGTAAAATATGAAGGTCAACTTCTAAGTTGCATAACTTGTGCATACTGACTCTTCATGATGTGATTCTTGTGTCGTTGGAAAGGTTTCTATGTATGTGGCGCTAAAGTGGAAAATATTTACCCCTGAAAAAATGTCATTTGATGTGTCAAAAACCCTCCAAAAAGGTTTTAGACCCCATTTTTCCAAACTGAGTCATGCTGATAAAAAGTGTCCTATGAGCTAATTCCTTCTGAAGGCATCAAGATGGATGCCAAAAAATATAATTATCCAATCTAGTTCACTATTTGTTGAATTTCGCTCGTAATGGTGTACTACATCCATGTGTTTATGTTATTTCAGGCCGCTTCAACACATTTTATATTCATATTATTCATGCCATGACTTTAACTAAACTTACACCCTCTTAAAAGGATTTGTTTATCGTTCTTTATACATGTCTCTCTTCTTTATACAATATCATGGTTTTCAATATTTATGATCATACCTCACCTCATATATTATTTAACAATATTATGTCTAACGCAATTTAACACGTTACCAACATGTGCCGACTCTACCTAGACGAAAACTTCAAAATTATATTTGTTTGTGTATCACCAACTCCACGAGAACTTCAACATAATTCATTCACCTCCACGTGTTGCTCAGCTATGTTGCCACAATGATGGATCAACGACCCACATTTATCCTGACCAGATCAATGGTTCACATATTACACTGATTACCTTCGGTCGTTAGGGTTATTTCGAGATTATGCTGACTGCCTTCGGTCGTTAGGGTTATTTCGAGATTACACTCGCTACCTTCGGTCGTCATTCTCGTAGGTTCATTCTTTCATTTTCAGGTTTTCGAATAGGGCTCTGCAAGCTCTAAAACTCAATTTCTTTTTTCCAGCCATTAACAATTGATTATGTTACTTGGAAAATGATTCCAAACACAATTTTTTTTTGTTTCAAGTGTTTTCAGTTCCTATTACACGTAACCATAGTGTGTTCTTTGGCATTTTACAGTTTTACTTTCAAAGTTAAGTTTTTTCATTTGCATAGGATTGGACACTTGGCATTATACCTTTACACCATTTATAGTTGTCGTTCACAGTCCCTTTCATTGAACAGCTTTATGACTAATCTTGTGTTTTGAATATTTAGGAAATGACTTTGTTGGTTAATAGCTAAATGCTCGGTTGCAAATTTCATTTGCATCCTTTACCATTTGGTATTTTCCATAAATTAGAAGTATATAACAGCTGGGCAATTACAATTCACTCAATTTCAAATAACACATAAAAACCCTAACTCATTTATCTTCCTCATGCATACCTAGTTTGACTTTCAATTTGAAATTTTCCATTGGAAGTTTTATATATATATATATATATATTTTGACTTTCAAGTTGAAATTCTCCATTGGAAGTTAGTTAGTTTTGGAAGTTAGTTAGTTTTATATATATATATAGATAGATAGATAGATTTATAGATATAGATATATGATTTTTGAGCTATGGTGTTTGGGTTTTTTTCTGCAACTTGCATATTTATAATTTCATGAGGCAAACAATTTCATTTTGAGTACAGATTCATATATAGGTACTATTGTTTTTATGTTTATGTGTCAGTATGTTCCTTTCATGATGGTTGGGTTGTATTTCTACTATTAACCCTTACACGGTTAGGGTTTCATCCAGGGAAACCCAACCATGATGAAAGGAACATAATGACACATGAACATAAAAACCTCCACTTCTATAAACAATAAAACCTGTGAATATGGTTTCAATACCTTCACAGTTATTGAATCTTTCTACTTTGTTTACTAGAAAGTGTGAATAAATTTTTCTTATGGTCAATTCTTTGACATAATGTGTGAATATGGTTTCAATACCTCCACAGTTATTGAATCTTTCTACTTTGTTTACTAGAAAGTGTGAATAAATTTCTCTTTGGACTGTGAGGTTTTTATTCCTGTAACCTCGTCATTTATATTATTTTAACATTAACCTCAATTAATATATTAATTTCACATTTACCATTCGTTTTCTTCCTTCTTTGAAATTAAAATAAGGTTATCATTCCTTTTACTAACATGTTTGTTCCATTGCTTAGGTTTTTCGCTAAGGCATGGTCTAAACTTCTTAAGGTAGTTATAGTGTTGTTCCTCTTACTTCTTGTTTCTCTATATCATTTTATTTTGTTTTTATAATAAATAGATGTCAACATGATATTCTTGTTTCTTTATATATTCACACGTAATAATTTTATTTTGTTTTTATAATAAATAGATGTCAACATGATATTCTTGTTTCTTTATATATTCACACGTAATAATTTTGTAAAATTTTTTAATTACTTTTTCCGCTGATGTTTCTAATTTGGAATGCCTTAAAAGACATTTGACTACCCTTCCAAGTCGAATTCTCTTGTACTATTGGCTTCTTATAGGGTCATGTGTTCTTAACACAACTAACCAACTTATATCATTTGTTTTTAGAAATTGTAAATTATAGTTGTTAGTTTGCACTTCCATTCTAGAAGGTTATAATCATCAGGATTATGTGCTTGTATATGTATTTCTATTGTGAACATTCACTGAATGTATTATTAACTAGAATCTATTAAGGTCAATAAAATACTTAGGCAGTTTTTCCAACTTATGATTATAATACTCTAGGCATTATGCTCTTTTTGTTGACTAAACAATTCTCCTTATGTGCATATATTTTCCTATCAGTTATCAATTGGCTACGGTTTCTTTTATCCTCATTACATTTACATGATTTTTCTATCTATAAGAACCATTCTTCACTCGACTTATTTAGTTTTCGTGGTTATATTCATCCTTTCAATAATTGAAATCTTGTGTTTTATATATAAGAACCTCTATTAAATATCATTTATCTCCATGAAATTAACTATACATAACCATTTAATTTTTTTAAGAACATTTCATGAAAATTCCATGATCATGGGTCTTTTATGATAACCTTCATGCAATCAAAAAAAAAAAATATATATATATATATATATATATATATATACACTTTTTCACTTGATGCCACTATAAAACCTCCACTACTATAAACAGTAAAACCTCTATATTTTAGAGGCCTTTCTGAGTATATATATATATATATATATATATATATATATATATATATATATATATATATATATATATATATAATCTTTTATTATAAACATTAGATTTAAAGTGATGTATTGTTACTTTTCTTTACCTATATATATATATATATATATATAAAAGACTCCTTCTAATAGTTTTAAGAAAAGAGCTTAATTTCTATATATAAATTTCTTTCTACCTAGATAACCATTCTTATTTCAAGTTTCAGTTCTAGTCTACAAATACATATACATATTTTTCTCTTTGGTACTTCTAAATTACAAATATAAGAAGTCTATCATAATGACTAAACAATATTAGTAAAACTATTTTGTAAATACTCACAAATACAACAAAGTTTTTTGGTTTATTCTTATCCTTTTACATAGTCTACTGAACATTATGAGAAACTAACTTTTCCTAAAACATTCTGCATCTCATAATTTATCATTCTACCATAAATACAAATTTGTACCAAAATTATAATTAGAACATAACAAATCTTTTTATTTTCTTAAAAAATTAGAGGGTAAAAAACACCAACTTGAATATTGTATTACTGTTATACACATGCTCCTCCCAACCTTCGATACCCTCTTCAAAAGTTACTACAAGTTATCATCTTTGATTCACTTTTGGTTTTTTTGCATTTTCTCAAGAGATTAGCTCTATGTGATTCTTTTCCTTAGAAAGGTGACCAAAAGTGGAATACCCTCTCTACCATTTAGTTGGTAGGAGTTAACTACCTCCACTTCACCCAATAGGTGACACATAGTTAATAGCTTATTTATAAGCTTCACTTCCCCACTTTTCAAGACAACTTCATGTCTTTTAGGGAAGGTAATGATCAATTACTTCCATGACAATTAATAATTTAATAATTTATATTAAATGCATAGGACTTAATGAGTGGTAATAAATATCAACAATTAACTTGCATTCATAACTCTTAGAGCTAGGTGTAGTTTCAACATCAGTTCCAGGTATTTATTTTATTAACAATATTATAAATACAAGATTTAAATTCAACCTTAATTAGTTTATCATACTGATAAAATATTTTCAAATAAGTATTGTAAATTTAAGAAATAGTCATACTTAACCATATATACAAATTCACAAAAAAAATCTTCAACTTAGGGGATATCACATCCTCCCCTAATTGAATTTGACATTATCTAGATGTTTGTTGATAATCTATAGAATTCATTCCAAATTGATAAAGAATAGATAGATATGCTTCTTTAAAAGGATCCTCCAACTCCGAAGTTTCCTCTTCTCGAACGAAATGTTTCCATTGAACTTTCACTTGAGCTATATCTCTATTCAGAAGCATCACTACTCTCGAGTATAGAACACAAAGTGGTTTTGCTAGGAATTCTCCCTCTAGTTCCACCTATATAAAATTCCAATCAATTATATGAGTTGATTCATGTAAATATTTCTTTAACAAAGATACATTAAATACATTATGAATTTTATACTAATGGTAGGAAATGGATCCAATTCTAGCTAACACCTCAAAAGGTTCAGAGTATCTCAGTAATAAATTGGCACAATTTCCAAGTATAAGTATTAGACAAGTAATTACCCTCTGTGGACATAAGTGAACTCCCTATATCTAGTGGCTTGACCTAGAAACAACAGAAACAATAAGACTTATTATTTCCTTCGATAAATTAGGACATGGAGGAACTACCTACTTAGAAACAAATGGAAGTTCTCCTCTTCTCCTTACTTGTAAGCTTTAGCTCCAACTCTAAATGCTAAATGTGGAACCTGCAAAACAACTAAAACAAAAAAAAGAACTACAACATACAAATATCATATACTAACATCTATAAACAATGAGTTAAGAAGGCAATGTAATACATATGGATTAATGATATGTAAGTATAAGAAATAAAGCACTTTTTTTATTAATAAATGTAGGAGAAGATACAATTCTTTTAGATCTTGACCTTGTAGATGTCTCCCATCTATCTTTTCCTTCCTTTTCCACAAAGCAAGCCTTCAATCAAAACTTAAGTGCATGGATGGATAATGGATCCTTAGGCACAAAGAAGCATCATGAGGGCATAACTAGGAGTCTCCAAAAGCCAACATAGACTCTATGGGTGGCACTGAATTTATATGGTAAATGGGATGGTTTTAGATTTACTAATAAAAAAGATAGATCCACATATGAGGGAGCATAATTTCTAGGGATAATATATAATACCTCAAGTATAGGAGTTAAAGATCTTGATCTAATAGTAAATAGTTAAAACAACTTGGGAAGCTTCTAGAAAGAGAAGATTCAAAATTATTTTTTATTTTTACCTAAATTCAAGATCCATCGCACTTATTATGAAGGTAACATGCTTTGGTCAATGTAGATGCTCTGTGTACAACTTGCAATAGTGAAGGTTAAACAAAGGGAAAGTGTGAGGGGGCCAAAAATTAGGATTTTAAGTTGTTTAACTCAGAATTATTGGACTTTTTTTAGAGAGAATACTTTAGCATTTGCAAGGGATGAATGTAAAGTGTCAAAATATGTTGATTGATCTGTTTTCAAGGCCATTTGATTGGATGTGAAAAAATGACTTGTAATAGATTGCCCCCCTAAAATACAAAGTCATAAGTAGTGGCTAAAACCTAGCGTGCTTTACCATGTGACAAGTCTGGATCAAGAATAGATTGGTTGACATAATCATTTATTAAAATACATTATAATCATGATATCATTGTTGAGGTAGGCATACGGATACTCCACAAATAAGCCAATTTACATGTACAAAATCATAATCATGTCCATTGATGATAGATTGTGGATGTAGCACTCTCCTCCCATATTTACCCTAGCTAATCATTCCACGAAGGTAAACATGTGACAAAGAGACTATGACGTGATTAAACTCCCTAAGTGCAGTTAAGGAAGTGGAACTGACAAACCAACACTTTACGGACCCTCCTCACATGTTGCACGACATCCAAGTGTTAATCCACCACTCCATATGCCCAACCCTCGAGTAAAATTTCCTTTTCAACGAAAAAAGCCCTAGTTTCTCCCATGACATGGGCATGCATGTGACTAGGACCCTCTATTCACTCCCAAAATTCCTGCAAGGGATAGACTACAAGCTTTTTCAACCAGTTCTATGCCAAAAACTATGAGATTAAAGCAACTTTTCCAGGGCTAGTCTCCAAACCACTGCTCGGAACTTGATGAGACTTTCCAAGACAATAAATGCCACCAAGAAAAGGCCTATAACAGAAAAGTTGATCAAGAACTTAACCCAACCAAGCCTAACCATGACAGACATTTCGTCGTACACATTGCAAACATATAATATATAGGTCATATATACACATCTTAATGTAAGGGTCTCATACTTATCTGAGATTCATAAAGAAGGATTGATTCCTTCTCACATTAGCTACATTATCATTTAGTAGGTCATATATTCATTTTTTATTCATTTATCAACCAAAACATGATGAGAGCTATACATTATCACTATCATAAAACATACTTTTTACCATCATATAAATAATAGAAATAACATGGATATGACATCAATAAATATCACGTATGAACTAGTACATTTACACACGAAATACCAAGGATAAGGAAATCTTATTAATGATTGCATAAGCCAACTAGGTTTGGGACTTCCACATTCCACCCGACCATAGATTGACTCAACTAAATCTCTCTTTGGTCAATCACCCCTGCACCATATTCCAATCATGAATGTGGGGCTCAAACCAAAAGAACCATCCATGGATTCCTTAGGCTAAACCACCTCACCCTCATCAATAGAATCAAGCTTTACTACAATCCTCACCGGATCACTAGTCCACACACAAGCATGGATGCCACTGGATTTCTCCACATACCCCATGAGGAATTTTCTTGTCTCCTAGTCTTCAGGCTTTACCGCAATCCACGGTCCAATGCATGGATCACTAGGCCATAATCGAGACACCTCCCTCTAGGCTTTACTGTATATCATGCCATTCACCAGCAAGGATTCCTAGGCCTGATCAAGGGCAACCACCCATAGGTGTTACCGTATATCCCGCAATTCAATGGTTGAGGATTCCTAAGCACATGATACATAGCTTTACCGCAACCCATAGCCTAGTTCAGGGGTCACTATGTCAGTGGCTTTACTGTAATCGACAATCTGGTTCAGAGATCACTAGGTCATGTGTTCTTTCATTCAGAGATCCACCTCACTCAGCTTCAAATTCATTCGGCAATCCATCTCAACCAAAACATGAGAACCCCATTGTTATAGACATTTTTGGGCCCTACAACCCCAAGCATGAAATTTCCATAAATCAAGGGCTCCTAAGTCCCTAAAAGTGTTGTTCTAGCCCCTAAAGGAACAAGGTCAACAGATTACAGCTTCTCCCAGAAGTTCTCCATGAGAAACTGCTCAGAATTGGTCAAAACAGGATCATTTCAACTGCTCCACTGGCTAGGTGTGTTGCATTGCACCTAAATACACTGTGAGGGTGCGTTTCATTTCAAAAGTCCCTTCTGTGGGGTGCGATGGGCGAGAAATGACAAATGGCAGTGTCATTCCGCGAGGTGGAGAGACAATGGAAGCTTCCAGAATCTTCTCCTGTGACAGTTGCCTCACTGAATTCGACCAAGGATGAGTAAGAGGCCTTCAGTCTCCAAGTGGAAGCAAGAACTGACAGAGAGAAGACATTAATCAAATCACAAGCTGACTCATCCTCCTTACAGATATCTATATATGGATCCCTCATCCCAGAGATCCGGAGGCTGGAATTTTGCATATTGTAAGGAATTGATGTTGGTTTCTAGAGACAAACATCAGATTGTTGGGTGATTTATGCTTTGTTTGAGGTGAAGAGGGGCTTCTTTGCTGGGAGGTTGATGCTGGGTCGGAACCACTGGTTGTAACTCCTCCTGGATCTTTTCTTGTTTATCAATAAAAACTATTTGAGTTTTCCTCCATGCTTTTGTATCATTGATGCTTGTTACATTTTGTATGGTTAACTTAAATCTGATCCTAAGTTGTTTATGAATATAGATCCATGTCTTTGTATAGTGCTCTTCTTCTGTGACCTTACAGGTACTTTGTGAAGCTGGGCAAGCAAGGGAGCAGGTAGCTGGAGACTATCAAAGAAGAGAGGGATTGGATCAAAGGATTAGCGCAAGACACAGGTTGGTTCTTTCTATTCATCTCTATCTATAATTCATAAAGGAAATACAAAAATAGTTTTTCTCTGTTTGTTTCTAAGGCAGCTGTCACACCTTAGTGGGATAGAGCAGTTCTAAATAGACACTTTTCCCTGTAACAAAATGGCGACTCCACTGGGGACTGTCTAATTAGTTTGTTTGTGTATCTCTTTGTTGTTTGTTTCATAAACTTATAAGTAGCTTTCGAACTGCATTTGCCATAACAAATGCAAAGTAGATAACTGTTGTTTCAATCCATTCACTGGATCTGTTTATGATTTAAACAGCTGATTTGCAAATTATCTGATTGCCCTTGTGATAGCTCTTAGATCCTCCTTAGATCTACCCCTGATTGTTGCATTACTGATTGCTTTTTACTCGGCCAAAAACCAAGGACTGAACTGCAAACTGTGACCCGGAACCTGGACAGAGTCTCGTTTCTGGCCCAGTGCAGGTACTGTTCAGAGATCCTGAATTTCAGCGCACTTCCCGAAGGGGCAACCTGCGCTGCATTTCAGATTCTCTGTGTTACAGGTGCGCTGATCAGACTGACTCTGTGCAGTTGTGGTTCTTGTGCTTCATTCTTTCCAGTTCTATCCCTGAATTTTGCTGCCTGTGATCAGTATATGTCTGTTTGAAACCTCTTTTCCTTGCTGTTATTCCGCCTCCTTTGTACAAAAGAATTGTAGATGTTTTTGTGTGTTTGTTGAGTCATTTACAGTTCTCCTTAGCAAAAGTAGCGTAATCGTACTGTCGTCCTTTGATTCGAATCTATCGTAAGTGTTGATTTCAATCATAGGAAAGAGTTTGATTGCTGTTGATGGTTGATTATCCTGTTACTATTGCCTTTGGTCTGAATTTGCAATTTTCTAGTGTCAATAACGAGTGTTCATTTCAAAATCGTAAGATGTCGTAATCATCTCTATTTTTTATTTCGAAAAAAGAGCTTGTTTATATTTGTCGCTTGAAAAGAAATTCAGATTTGTACATCAACTTTCTTTTTAGCATCAATATTAAGAAAGTCGAAAACAAATACATGCATGTGCATTTGCATATAGACAGTCTGTTTGGCTTGATTTAGGAAAGTGCATTTACAGTGTGCTCTTTGCTCTTTGTGAAAAGATTCTGTCTTTCTTTTCCCCTAGTAGCTAGGATTTTCATTGCACAAAAGAGATAAAAGTTTGTTTATCATCTTTAGATTGCATTTTAGGAATTACATCTACATCTCGTGGTGAACCCAAAAGGAAAACTTCATAAGCAAGATCAACTTAAAATAAATTCAATGAATCTAACAACGCTTTGGAACTTAACGCACAACATTTAGAGGTCTAGGCTAGAGACGTATTCCGGCGTCGTAAAGCCTGGTAACTGTTGTCCTCACTGATGGTTGGGTGATTCCTCCACTTTGAGACGATAAGTTCCAGTACGGACTTGTGCTCCCATGTACCGTCGAGTATATTTTGGGAGACCCCTATAGGCTTAAATCCTTTATCCATAGGAAGCCGTGTCTGCTGCCCTATCGATCGCAATGCACTGAACACATCATTCGGGAAGATTGACTGTCGTACCGTAAAAAGTATTCTGCAGTTTTGCAATTGGTTTGGTACTCCCTCTACCTAGACTTCCAGAGCAGTCCCTTTCGTTCCTTTTCAGACTCCTTAACAAAAAAGGTGCATCTGAGCACTTGTCACTTCAGGCTCATTAAAAATCGAAGGAGACTAGAGTCATCTTTTGTTTTTTCTCGACTCTTAAAAACTAAAAAAACAAGTTGTGTCAAAGCGTCTAAAAATTTATTTTAAACGGAATATTCATTACCCCTTTCCTACGTTGATCTTGGGTTGAGAAAATGGAGTCCACCAACCAAGGAATTCCCCTTGGAGGAAATCCTAGTCCCTTCTCCTCTTGGGGAGATGTTGGTGCACCCCATATGGCCACATTGTCGCTTCCAGGACTGACAATTGGTTTGCCTATATGGCTCTTCTCAACCTCTGTCGTTCAGAAAACCACTATTCCTGAACAATCGAATCAGCAATTAGACGAGTCTAGAGTTACCCACCAACCTTCTACTTCCTCTAATTCTTCCTCTCCTCCTTCCTCTTCGCTTGATGGGGCTACTAAAGCCAAAAGTCAAGTACCTAAGGAGAAGAAGGAAAAGAAGAAGAAAGAGAAGAAGAAGAAGGAGCCAAAAGCGAATGGGGGCAAACGAGTGTCGTCTAACGAAAATCCACACACTGCACCGACCAGGCCTAAATTGCCATGTGTCATTTTCAAGGGAGACCACTATCATAGAGATTGTCCTTGCATCCCTCGGATATTAAGGGACTGGTCTCCCCATTTGCACAACCCGGTGTCGTCAACCTCTGATGATCATGTTGAAAACACACCGTCAACTAGTGAAAGTGAAGCCCTAGGACAAAAAGGAAAATATAGATTTCCTTGTAAACTGTGCGAAGGCGATCATGCCATACACCGTTGTCCCTTCTTAGACGAGGCTAAAACAGTTTTGGACGATCGTCCGGTTTCACCGTCACGACTTCCTCCTGGATATAAAAAACTCTTGCCGAGTCCGTCACCGGTTGAAAATCCGGCTGGCCCGCTCAGGTGGTCAGCTGAAGCATCTATCATTGAAGATAAACCATCTGAATCCATACCAGACGAAAGTCAAAAGGTCGAGGCGGCAATTGACCCGGTCTTGCCTTCAGAGGTTTCATCTTCAGATGATACAGTCATTGAAGAGAACAAGGATGACACCGTCCAAATTCTCTTCATAAGCACAAACTCCAACGAACATGGGGGCAATTTACCCGTTCCTTTACCGCAGGAAGGAAGTTTGTTAGAGTTGTACCCGGCCGTTTATTCGGTCCCACCTCCAAGCAACCTAGTTGTCTCCTTTGACTGGAATCAACTAGGCAGACCCCGTTTACCAGCTAGTGTACCATTCCGAATTATTGTTCAAATATATAGAATGGTTATGGCTGGTACCATCATAGATGAGGGGGCTTCTGTGAGTATCCTTTCCTCAACTGCTTGGAAAGTGCTTGTTTCGCCATCGCTTTTGCCTGAGATGAGAAATCTGACAAGCTTTGATAAAGGAACCAGTCGACCGTTAGGGATCCTTCCCAATGTGCCCCTAACATTGAGAGGGAAAACTGTTCACATGAACGTAATGGTAGTTCAAGGACCCCTAGATTACAATCTACTCCTTGGACGAGACTATATTTATTGCATGGGAGCAATTGTCTCCTCACTCTTTAGAGTAATGTGTTTTCCGCACGAAGGAAGAGTGGTCAAGCTCGTAGACCAACTTTCATTTCCCGGATCACGCATAGAAAATAGTCATATACCATCCCTGAATGGTCTTTTCATGCAAGAAATGTCTCAATCTCCAGTCCGTCCACCCGATGAGTGCGAGTGATTCGGGGGGACATGACTGAAACCCAGGGGGCATGCATCCTGGTCTGCTTCGGCAGGAAAACTTCGGGTATAAGGTAGGTTTCCACGAGAGAATATGACCTCTGTACTCCCGTCCGTGATTGGAAGGGGGAGTTGGACTGGAACAAGATCCTCTTGTCAAAGTTATGTTAGGGACGGTCACGCCATACCATCCGCTCACCTTTGTTTATTTCGGTAGACATCACCGAAGAAGTGTTTTGTTTGCGTTGTGAATAGAACAATCTTTGGGTAACCTGTAAGAGGTAGGCCTCTCTCGGTAAAACAAATGTTTTAACGGACTGAAGAAGGGGTAACCTTGAAACTCTGTTTTATACCTAGGGGCATGCAAACCTTTTGGAGTACAAGCGAAGAGCGACTATTTATTTTTTTAAATTTATAGGACCTATAACCCTTTAAAATCGTAGGATTGGTCATCTCCTAACTTGCATAAAGAAAGGATGTGGGGTAAAACTCTAAAAGTTGCCGTTTTTATATGAGACATTCTTATCATACGACTGGATTAATCGAGCAGTTTTAGCACATAGTTCAAGCTCGTTAAAAAATAAGCATAAGACATGAGCAAATGTTTCCACCCGCGTTTAAGCTCGTTAAAAAATGAACTATTCCCCGGTAAATAACCATCGTGAATGTAGTACTTCAACCATTAAATCCTTGGTCGTGTTTGCACCGTCACCTCCACTTTTTCATTGGCCGATCATTCACCTCCATTTGATTGTTTACCCATTTTGAGGAACAGCTGCGAAGAGTGATTTCACTAGCCATCCTTGTGACACTGCCGTGATTGGAAATTTCCAAACCTTACCTGGAATCAGCTACTACTCGTTCCTCAAAAGACGAGTCTCCTTTAAGCTCTTTTCAACTGACTCGTAAAATATGAAAAGATTTCCGAGTCCTTGGCCTTTCCAGCTCGTTAAAGGGACAGGAAGTGCTATCCCTCCTCTAGATTTTAATCTTTTTGGACCTGAGGGATTATTACACAAAAAGATCGAGCGCTTGTTTTATTCGGCTCGTTAAAAGTATCGAAAATTCATCCCTTCTATATTGTTTTATACTTTTTCGGACTTAAGGGATTAGATGACGAAAAAGGAATTTTGGAGTTTCCTTTACGTTCCTTTTCAGACTCTCTAAAATTGAAAAGGTCCGAGTTATCTTTGTCGTTAAACTCGTTAAAAAGATTAATAGCGACAAAGTTACTTGTCTATAGACGAGAACGAGTTTCACTATCGCTAGGCTCGTTAAAACATAGCGATGGGTTTGCCCGAAGGGCAAATTATAGAACAAGCATATGTTATCCTCCTCAAGCTTGAAAAAAATAAAGAGGTACTGGTCAGCAATGACTGGGGAAAATTGGTAAGAAAACTCAAAGAAACTTTGTCGGTAGCAAGTCGTTCTTGAAAATGACACTTCCACTCCGTGTCCGAGTTGGGTTGGGTTGTTTCATTCACCGGTCACATCACCATGGTCACACCATACCATCCACATTTGGGGTTAATGCTACCAATCCATCACATCAATGTCGCCGATATGTTCAAGAGAAGTCATCCAGAGAAGTCACCTGTGTCTCACCCACTACCATACATTATACTCCATTCTTTCATGACCGCCACCCTGAACCTTATATCACCAGATCGTTTTCACCTCCATCAAAATCATTTGCTCCGTTCCATGTCATTGATGTGGGATTCATTAAGGCCCTCCTGTGACGGATCACTTCTTGTCGACATCAGCTCATTATCCAAGAAGTTGATCTAGGAACACCCCATTCAGTACTTTGAAGCTTGCATGCCTCAATGGCAAGTTTCTCACTTCCCGCGACAGGTTTACATCAATGGCCTTCGACCGAAATATTTTGCGTGGTGTTCGATGCCAAGTCCTTTATTCACACCACATGAATTGTACTGCAGTACCTTGAGGATCATTATCATTATCAGTGATTCCTCTCACGCTTGTTAATAGTTTACATCATTGACTGGTAATCAAGCGATGTCTTTCCATGTTCGACTTCAGAACATTTCTCACATGGATCGACTTGTACTTCGAGTGAAGATCGGACGAGATTGAAGACCCCGGATCTAGTTTCATCCATCCGGGTTGTGATATATATTCAGGGAAATAAAGACATTAAATGTACATCATTGCTGCACAGATAATCATCCACTCAAAAGGACGATGGCTCTACCAGAATCATCAGTCTACACTCAGACGATTGTTTGTCCTATGTACATGAAAATGAATTTATAAAGCTGAGCATGGGAATGCCCGCCTCAGCTAGATCATGAAAATAGTATGAAGATAATCTATTGTATTGTATCTTATTACAGGTCTCCTCCCAGCATTGAAAGAACTTCGGATCCTCATAATAAAGCATTTCACCCGACACCAAAAGGTTAACGGCCTCATACTTTAGGGGGAAACTGTTATAGACATTTTTGGGCCCTACAACCCCAAGCATGAAATGTCCATAAATAAAGGGCTCTTAAGTCCCTAAAAGTGTTGTTCTAGCCCCTAAAGGAACAAGGTCAACAGATTACAGCTTCTCCCAGAAGTTCTCCATGAGAAACTGCTCAGAATTGGTCAAAACAGGATCATTTCAGCTGCTCCACTGGCTAGGTGCGTTGCATTGCACCTAAATACACTGTGAGGGTGCGTTTCATTTCAAAAGTCCCTTCTGTGGGGTGCGATGGGAGAGAAATGACAAATGGAAGTGTCATTCCGCGAGGTGGAGAGACAATGGAAGCTTCCAGAATCTTCTCCTGTGACAGTTGCCTCACTGAATTCGACCAAGGATGAGTAAGATGCCTTCAGTCTCCAAGTGGAAGAAAGAACTGACAGAGAGAAGACACTAATCAAATCACAAGCTGACTCATCCTCCTTACAGATATCTATATATGGATCCCTCATCCCAGAGTTCCGGAGGCTGGAATTTTGCATATTGTAAGGAATTGTTGTTGGTTTCTAGAGACAAACATCAGATTGTTGGGTGATTTATGCTTTGTTTGAGGTGAAGAGGGGCTTCTTTGCTGGGAGGTTGATGTTGGGTCGGAACCACTGGTTGTAACTCCTCCTGGACCTTTTCTTGTTTATCAATAAAAACTATTTGAGTTTTCCTCCATGCTTTTGTATCATTGATGCTTGTTACATTTTGTATGGTTAACTTAAATCTGATCCTAAGTTGTTTATGAATATAAATCCATGTCTTTGTATAGTGCTCTTCTTCTGTTACCTTACAGGTACTTTGTGAAGCTGGGCAAGCAAGGGAGCAGATAGCTGGAGACTATCAAAGAAGAGAGGGATTTGATCAAAGGATTAGCGCAAGACACAGGTTGGTTCTTTCTATTCCTCTCTATCTATAATTCATAAAGGAAATACAAAAGTAGTTTTTCTATGTTTGTTTCTAAGGCAGCTGTCACACCTTAGTGGGATAGAACAGTTCTAAATAGACACTTTTCCCTGTAACAACCATCATACCACGACTATTTGGAAATGGCAAGGCAAGGCTAAAGAGCACTGTCACACCTGGAAAAAACCATCCCCATGACAACAAGAGAACCAAGAACACACATGCATAATCATGCATGCCAAATCTAGCAAGGAAATCAAACATGCAAATGGATACCTACATGTAAACATATTGTAGTTTCTTGATGTTTCTCTATCTTACTTGATCTTTTGCTTCCTATTTGCCTTATTTTCCTTTCTTGGTCCAATGCTAAAGTGTTCCAATAAAACTCTAAATTTCCAAGAGTGTGAGAGAGAGAGAATAGAGAGAGATCTAAAACTGAACTGATAAAAGTCTATGAACTGATCCTGAGAAGCCTTTTTATTAATGAGACCTCTATTTTTTTCATTTTCCATTATTTTCCTTAATTGTCATTCTCACATGCAACCTGTTACCTTTCACCTTCCTTTTCTCCAATTTTCGGTTATTTTCATAGATAAGTGCCAATAAATGCCACTATTCCTTTCCAAATCCTTTTCCATTGTCTTTGCCAATTTCATTTGGCCATAATAACTCAAATGAACACCCACTAGGATGTTTTTCCCAACATTTAGCTTGGAATACATGTCCCATGACCTTGTTATTATATTTTTTTACATAAGTTTTTAACTAGGACTATTATAGAACCATCCCCCTTATGAGAACACTATCCTCAGTCTTCAATGACACCTACAACTAGAAAGACCATTGAAAAGAAAAACATACTACCCAGGGCTTTATAACACAGCTCGTTGTAGTATTTACAATTACCACTATTGAAACATGACAAACATATCATTTATTGGAGCTTTCTAACATAGCTCATTACGGTACTGTTGATGCATTGAAAATCGCTGCAACAACATCAGGGATAACCACCCAGTCCGGACCTTAAAGGCATCTCCTTTTCCGTTTGGTGTGGTGGCTCTCACTAGAAATAATGGGACCAGTTTCCCAATGATTGGTAAATAAGATGGATAAGTGGTTGATTCTCTGATATCTAATGATAATGGATGAATGATTTAATCTTATAAACAACTATCCTATCCCGGGAAATTTCTACTTTTAGTGTAACTTTTGATGGTCTTCATTCACAAACAGGCATATAGATGACTCTATTGGTAAAAAAATATATTTATTCATATGATAATTACTAAATTCAAATAGTTGAACAAAGCAATCAAGCACGCATTATTACACTATCCTTCATATATATCATAGACATAAATATGATTGAAAGAATAACAGTCCTTAGATATTCAATAGTGAAAAGTACAAGGATTGCTGTTAAAACACATACATATATCCAATGATAGCAAGATTAAACAAATGTCGATTCACATAAAAGAATGACACAAGAGCATAGATAGTAGTACCATATGTTATTTGGGTCACTCCTGATATCAATCGCATTCAAATTCCTTCTTCTAACTTAGAAACACTCCCACAAAAGGCAATAGTGCACATGTCATCAAAGCTTTCTTTGTTAAAATTCAGAATACTAGCCCAATCTTCATAAAAAATAGATCAGAAGCACAATAGTGTGACTTACTGATTTGAGTTTATACAAAAAACTGAGGACCCTTTCTAAATGCATGAAAGGGCCTATAAATACTAATTAAGCTAACTAATTACAAAATAAAAGTGCTATTAATTGGTACAACTATATTATGAATATCTCCTCAAAATCGGCTTGTCTTCAGTCGGCAGCATGATTCATTGTTTCGGATGATCTCCCTTCGGCTTGAGCTGGAAGATAGCTAGCATCAGTTGCAATTATAGAGGGTGACTTAGACGAGAATGCAGTTGGGCTGAATATGTGGCATCATGGATCTCGAGAATCATGCAACTGATGGCATCAGTTAAACATTTGAGTGCAGCCCTCTGACTGTATGGCTTAATTAAGAAAAACCAAAAGGAATCCCAAGTTAAACTTTGGATGCCAGCGATTAGTCTTCCATTCTTTTCCAATTCCTGATTGCATGTTTGTTCCAAGGCTTTGGCCGATGTCAATTTACCTGGATTTCACTATGAAATCATGTTAGACAGATAAAGAGTGTCATTGACCAATTCAATTAAATTACTAGTAGATAATCGACATCTTGAGGTTTCTCTTTCTGCCTTCATCAGTTGTGACTGCCATTCTAGGAAAAGGATGTCTTTGTGTGACTCTAGAATTTTGGGCAGATTCGCGGCTTGTCCTTCACTGGTGTCTTGCCAAGTAAGAAAGCTGGTTAAGGTCTCGTCGGCCTGTTCTAAATCCTGCCTGGCATCGACTGATTTATCAATTATCGATGTAGTAATCTCACAAAGAGGCTCAACCAGAGAAATGTTATGACATAGTAGTTTTAGCTGTGTAATCAATGCCTTATTGATTTGTAGAGCTTCGGTTCTGAACTCTGCTAATTGAGGAAGATTCTTGAACTTTTCTACTTCTTGTGACAATTTAGCGATTTTCTCATCCTTGGTCTTGCTCATTTGTTCATTCATCGCCTTCAATTTGGACAATGCTTCAGACAATTCCTTTTGTTTCTGTACTGCGCTCAAGTCTATCCTTTGCTTCTCTTTGAGCAATTGTTCATTTAATTGATTGTTTGTCTGCCGCTGTATTGATAGTTGTTGTTCTAACTGTTCTATTTTCCGCTGTGCTTCAGACACCTGTGACTGCAATGAAACAATTGTTTGATCTTTTTCCTTAAGTAGATTGCTTACTTCTGAGGCCTTATCCATGGTGGCTGCTGAATAAGCTCTGGCATACTGAGAAAGTTTTGTAAGGTCATCGGAAGGGTTAAATTCCTCTTTCCACACCACATTAGCCATCTCTGTTTGGCCTGGTAAAAGGGAAGATTGATCAAGTCTCCTCCTTTTCCTCTATCTTTTCGTGTATGGGGTTGCTACGGCCAATTGCCGATAGCGAGACCTTTCATCGCATCAGAGGAATGGGGGAGGTGCTTTATATATACGATGTGTTTTGCCTTTCCCCGATATCCGATAGTGATTTCCCTTTTCGGATCGGAGTAATTCAATGGGTCTTTATATATGTTTTTCTTATTATTGCGATATGCGATCTTGCGATCGCTTTATCGTAATAATAAAAAGCTTTATGATTATTTAAAAGACCTATTTTATTATTGTTTGAAAGGTATATCACATTTCAGTCAGACCTTTTGATGAGGTTTTTTTTTTTCCTAATGATGAGTTAATACCAATTTATTCAGACATCTATGTTTAAAAGGGACCCATTTCATATTATGATTTTTAAAGAAAAATTTTACGAAATGGGGGGTTGTTGTACAGCACAACAGGTACTTACAATAACCACATATACTTATGCACATTTCCTTCAATCATACTGCGTATGGAGCTTTATAAATCTAGCTCGATCAAGTATTTACAACAATATACACATATGCACATTTTCTCAACCAGCAAATAAAAGTATATGATGCCTGTATCAGAAAAAAGGGAATATAGAGGCTCACACCTCCACCATCAAAAGTATTACCACAATTCACCTCCTTCCTAGGAAGTCTAGAATCCACTTCCAAAGTCAAAGTTGTGTCCAATGTCCAGCGCTACAATCTTGTGCCACTTGTCCTCTCAGTGAATATTTATCCGCTCATTGTTTTAGGGTGAACTCGCAATGTGCATCTGATTCCATCTAGCAAATGACCAAAACATATACATTCCCCAACCTTTCCTTCTCTACTACAAAGTCCCTCGAGTAATCCGGTCACCCTCTTCTATGTAGTCACACACCTTCCAAGTTTTGTTGGCATCCCCTTCTCTTCTACACAGGCCCTCGGGTAACCCCTCCCATATCAAGGTTTCCTCACTTCGAAAGGTCCAAAAACCAAGGCATATCCCTACCTCAAAACCATAATATAGTTCATAGCATGCCCATGTTAATCAATGGACACTATTCGATACTAGTGTCCCATAAAGTCCTTGCTCTTGAAGTGCTTTACTAAGATATGGTTGCATGTTCCAATTCATTTTGTTGTTGTTGCTAATCCTTGCATTTAGTTCCAGCAACCTAACCAGAAATTTCCATGCTTCCTATACCAAGCACATAATTTCCATTAGATTTTAAATAAATTGAAATAAATTCACATCACCTCATTTGTATCTCATCAATAAGGCAGACTTCCAATCATCCTTACTTCCTCTCTCAACAAGTCAAACTAGAATCTTTGATCAAATCATTATGTATAAACATATCACATCCGATTAGCTTGAAACAAAGCCATCATAGATCAAAATCATGAATCATGTGTAATCATCATAAACCAAAATCATATATCACATGTAAACATCATAAATCCAAATCATAGATCACATGCATAATAAAACTGGAATAAAATATTGGTAGTTATCATTTAATCAATCCTTAGCTTCTACCTTTACCACACATTATATCAGTTGCGATGCAGAGGAACACCCAATGACTTTTCTTTTCCTCAATCACGTACACATACACAATATACATCACACACATACATCTACACTCAGTGTACAACATAGCACATACATCTATACCCAATGTACAACATCACACAATACATGTACCTACACTTGGTGTACAATACAACATAAGACATGTACTACACAGAGTACAACCCAACAAATACACATGTCATGATGCCACGACTACACAATACGCATAGATAGCCCGCAAAACAACATGTACGACATGCACACAATACCACATGTACACCAGTACCATATGTACAACATGTAAACAGTACCATGTGTACACAACACCACCTGCACAACATGTGCACAACATCACATGTACATGGCACCTTCTGCACAAAGTGTATATTGATGAGTGCCAGTAGTGCAACAAGGATGTTGCAACTCCTGGGCTACTAGCTTTACTTATCAACTCAGGGTTCGTAGAAACCTGGACGTGACAGTGCTATATGCATAAGTAGAAGTGAAGGTCCTGCCTGTTGTCACTTGTTCATCTGGTAATAGACCCCAGGGGTTCCAAGCCAGACTCTTATAGAGTCAGAAGAAGCTTGATTCTTTGATGGAAGAAGAGAAAATCTATTCTAAGAGAGCTACTCTACTGCAGTAATGAAAAAAACAACATGTAATGCTAAATCACACCATATCCTAATTAACCATTTAAACGCTAAACAAAGCAGAATTGCTAAATCAACACTAATCTAATGCTACTATCTAAGTTGCAGAAGTAAAGATCATGAAACCATATTAAGGTGTAAGCAAGGAAACTAAACTAAATTTGTTTCCAACTTCTTTTGGTTTTTTGGTGTTTACGATGATGAGACAGTATTGAGTGACCAAGTCAGAGCTCGAGAGTGGAAACGTTTTAAGGATATGCAGAAAAAGGCTCAGGAAGGAGTCAAGGGGAAAAGCAGTCGAAGGACGAAATCCGTGAAAGGAGGATGTAATGAGGCAGAAGTGCATAGGAACCATTGGATCAATCAGGAATAGTATTAACGGGAGATGAGTGGCAGAGACCTTATCGCAGAAGATTATGTGAATAGATGGATGAATAGGACTACTAGGAAGATGAATGGCAGAGATCTTATCACGAGAGGTTAAGTCAATATATAGATGAACAAGACTAATCGAAAGATGAATGGTAGAGATCCTATTGGTGGAGGTTTAAGTCAAGATATGAATGAAAAATACTAATCAGAAG
The DNA here is from genome assembly GCA_031772625.1 of Pinus tabuliformis. Lineage (NCBI taxonomy): Eukaryota > Viridiplantae > Streptophyta > Pinopsida > Pinales > Pinaceae > Pinus > Pinus tabuliformis. Next base: position 1,215,315,135 of record CM062816.1, read on the forward strand.
ATGAATGGTGGAGATTGTATCGCGAGCGATTTAGTGAATAGATGGAAGAATAGGGTTAAATGGGAGATTGAGTGGCAGAGATCTTATCGCGGGGTTTAATTGAATTGATGGGAAAACAAGATTAATTCATGTGGCGACAGAAGGAAATAAAATGTGTGGAATGATGGAGCACGTTTCCATAGCTCGTAAGGAGTTTCTCATGTGCCCTCGAGGCTGTAAGCAGAATTCCAAAATTTTGCACGATTAGCCTAATTGGGTGACACGTAGCACGAGAAAGCCACTTACCATCCTTGGAAAACCACCCACATGCTCAATATGGAACTTAAGGAAAAGACATTTGACTAAAGGTTTAGCGCTTAATTTCACGGTTAACTCTTAATGCTAATCAAACGAAACTTAATGAAATATGCTAAACCAAGGGTTTAACGCTAACTCTCAATGTTAACTCTTAATGCTAATCAATACGGAACCTAAAGAAAGACGTTTATCCAAGGTTTTAGCGCTAAATCTCAGTGTTAACTCTTAATGCTAATCCACTATGATTTTACTAATAAAACACATAAATAGAGAAAAACACCCAATTAAGGTCCAGAACGCTGATACAAAAAGATAAATGAATTCCTGCACTAGAACAGTGAGTCCACACCACACTTTAATTAATTATTCAAAAAAATGGAAATTACAAAGTCTTGGCCCTCTCAACTTGATTACAACAGTTTGTCTGACCTTTGTTTTAATCTCAAACCCTATCTCTGTCACACCTCTCACTTACTCATTCTATTCTCGATCATCTAAGCTCTCTGTCATTACATTCTTTCCTATTTTATGAATCAAATCCTATCCTAACTCCATTGACAACTCAATATCTATTTTTATCACTTAACCATTAAATCAATCCTACAACAAGAAACTAAATGCGTAAATAGAAAGACATAAGAACTAGAGATGCATGTGAATAAGCAATAAAAAGAAGGAAAGACAATGATACAAAAAGGTATCTGAGGTTCCTGGGATGGCCAATCCCAAGGAAACTCATAGACCTATGGAGGAGAACAAGATCTATAAGCTGAACATGACACCAATATTCTTGTTTTCAACAAAACAATTACATATCTGCCAGAAAATACAATGGAGCTACAAAACTACAAGCTCTCTACATCATAACACTAATCAAAATCTAAAAGTCTAAAGATCCCAAAACAAAAAAAGGTCCCCTAGAGGAAAATTCGACTTGGTACTTATACAAAATGATTAGGAATCATTCTCCATGAATGGAGGAAGCTTTCCCCACCAAAATCTCTTGATTAGTGGATATAGACCCTTTGATTGGTGGATCTGCTCCCTTGATTAGTGGAACACATTCCTAGATTTGCTCAATCATTGGAGTTCCACCATTTGTGCCATAATTCCATAATATCTTGTTGACTTATTGTTTATTATTGATCCTCCAATAATAGGGAACAAGTCCCTAGATGATCTCCTCCTCTAACTCTTCATCATCTACCCAATATTCTCATAATATTCCACAAAAATAAGTAATATTAGGACCAAATATCCAATTATTCATAAACCTTCCTAATGAATATATTAAAGTTGAAAATAAATTATCTAATGTAAAAAGAGAGGTTTAATGTGCTGAAGGATGGTCATAGGCCTTTAGTTATTGTTTAATTTAGAGGCATGTGCCTTAATTTATGCCTAATTTAGAGGCCCATCATACCCCCCCGCTAAAAGGGTTTCTCATCCTTTCAGCAACTTAGTGTCCTCATTGTGCCTCCTCCATGGCCCTTGTTAGCGCTTGAAATTTCACCTCAGGCTGAGAAAGGTAAACCTCAAGGCAACATCAAACCACTTAGCCTCGTAGCTAGCCCTACGGGGCTGGAGAGGGCTCTCTCCGGTCTATCTCGGTGAAATCTTCAATGGATGAGATGACCAATAGGGTAACACTGATTTTAGGCTAGTAAACTGATCAAAAGGGTTGATTTGGGATTTTTAGGGTTTTTGGTGGCAAATTGAGGAATGGCAATTTTGGGTGCGGGGATTGGACACAGTTTCTGCAGGGGGTTCTTTGGGGCGAGATAGGAGACAGTATTGATGCCTTTGATTGAGGTGAATGGATGAGAAAGACAGGTGAGGAGCTAAGGAGAGCAAACAATAACTTTGAATTCTCCTTAAACAACAGAAAACATTGAAATTAAACAAACTTAAAAGCAGAGCATGACAGTCATGAATTCTACTTAAACACTTCATTTGTTTAATGTGCAGAAGGAAAAGTAAGGAAATGATTCACATAAAACACTTACAAGTACATAGAGAAACACACCATCAATACATGTAACCACAAGAATCCCAAAAAGGACTACAAAACCCTGGTCTTCCTTAGCCAAAAATTGCAGAGATACAGTGAATAATACAATGATAGCTTTTCCCTCAAGAGTCCAACCTTCCAACCTCTGAAAATGATTAAGAAAATACATAATATAGGCAAGCCAACCTCTTCCCTTTCCTATAGGGGTCGAGCTCATCCTTCTAGGAGTTGTTTCAACTAATTCTAAACTGAGCACTAAAATCTAGGCAGTCAAAACAACTTGCCTCTATAAGCTAGGAAACCAATTCATTCATTTAATTTTCACCTATTTCATGAATGAATCTTCTAGAAGAGGTACATAAGTGTAAAAGTGTCATAAAAGTACATTAATTACATCAAAGAGGATAATAATCCACCCCAAAAAGTCAAACAGGGTCAAACTGCGTTTTTCTGAGCTGTACACTGAAATCTGGAGAAATTTGCCTGATGGGTCGCGCGCCTCTGTCTGACGGGTCACGCGCCTTTGGGACCACTTTTTGGGCACTTCCAGGTGTCCAAATTGGGCAAGAGTAGGCTTGTTGGAAAGGTCTGTGAGTCTACTTTCCAACCCAACTAGAATTTCTGAATTTGGTGGTCATTTGCCCCTCCAAAAGTGCAATCTCCCAAGACTGCTTTCTGTGTCTCAAAAATGTGGCAGAAAGTCATTTTTTGCTTGTTTTTTGACCTTCTGGAGGCCCAAAACTTCATAAGATCTCTTGGAAATGGATGAGAATGTGTAAATTTTCATGAAAAATATAGAAATGCTGAGTTTTTGCAAAATGAAGTTGCCAAGAGAAAGGGTTGCGCAGGGGGTGAGACCCGTTAAAGGGACAAAACCTGTAAATTGCCTAAAAAAACCAAAATTGACCCAAAATGTTCAAAATTTCTTGGGATTTGTGCTGTGACTGAGCTATTTAGTGCCTTGCTCCTTCAAGGAAGCCTCGGCAAAGATGTGGAGAGGATCAGGCCTTTTTCTCCGTTTTTGTGCTTTGACCAACCGCCTTTGGAGCACCTTCATCTTTGCCTTGTACACGTGCATCCGTGCCCAATAATGGTTCTTCATGATTCTAAGCAATTTTTTATCTTGGTTTGCCTTAGCCAACAGCCTCTCTAAATGAGAATTGAGACGGATAAGCATAGCCTCTCGCTCAACTGGCACTAAATCACCGGGTCTTCTTCGATTCAAGATGCGGTCACTACGAATCCTCCACAACTCATCAAGAGTTTGCTCATCCTCCAACTGCTTGTTGCGTTGTTCTAGATATGAGATTGTCCATTGTGCCCCTTCTAATATCTTCTGTAATGCATCATTTTCAGCTCTAAGGTGATGAATGATCTCCTTTGACTCTTGGCTAGGAGAACTGACATCAAGATCAATAAGCTCTATATCTAGAACACCTGATGGCCCCTCATCAATCTTGGGCTGCTTGCCCCTCTGTGCTGCCTGTGCTGCTGAAGAAAGCGAGGCCCCTTCCACCCTTGTGAGGCCTCCTCTGTTCCTCAAACTCTGAAGCTGATGCATGGTCATCACTTTGCTCATAACTGGTTTCGGTTTCTGACATTGTTTTAGGAGCAAAATGGCTGAAATGTACTGTTGTTTCTGCTTTATAAACTGCTGATTAAAATGTTGTTTCAAGGGGACAAGGAGCACAAGGGAAATGTTAGGGAAGGGATGTTTTAAAGGGAAATTGGGAATAATAATGAAACAGGGATTTAGGGGAAAATCATTTCAAAATCATTGCATATACAGCATTATACAAATTTATTTACATGGATATTATGAGAGGTAGGGTTAGGGTTTGATTTTTATTTCTTAGGGAAAAGGGGTAGAGTTTAGGTTTCTTTCACAAATTTGGAAAGGAAATTTACATGGAATGACAAGGAATAAGAAATGGGAAATGGGGAGAAAATGATAACAAGGGGATACCTTAAAACAGCATATAAACCCAAGCCATTTTTACAACTTTAAACCAAAGCAAAGTGGAGCTTTTCATTTGCAAATGAAGGCCTTTGAGAATGCAATCATGATTTCCTTTAATCATGGCAAGCAAGAATTTTTTAAGATTGAGGGCCTACCTTACGAATTTTGGCGATTTGTGGCTCCTTGGTAAATTTGCAGGTAGTTTTACAAAGAGGGCGATGACGGGTCGCGTGCCTCACCCAACGGGTCGCGCGCCTCTGACGGGTCGCGCCCGTTATAATTTTACACTGGCGGAGGGCGCTCAACGGGTCGCGCGCCCCTGACGGGTCGCGCGCCTGGTTCAACGGGTCGCGCGCCTGTCCAGCTCACAAATTTCGCCCAATCTCTCTTGCACTCACTTGCTTTATGATTTAGATGCACAATGAGGCTCTATGGAGGGAGATTGGGACTTTTATAACCTTATTCGAATTAATTTCATGCCCAAACCCACTTTATAATGTTTTTCCTTGACACTTTATAAACTTGACTTTTTGGTTTCCTTTTATCCTGAAATTGACTAATTTGATGCTTTTGCTCAATACTTTTTGCGGGGATAACATCTGAGGGATCTTGGCAAGGGAGCCAGGGTTACATGCTATCCTTTGAAGCCTTTTGAAATTTTACCATTTTTTACAAAATTTTGAAAAATGACCTTGGCTTTAAAAACAGGGTTTTTAAATCCAAGGTGAAAATTAACTGTACAAGATAGAAATTTTCGAAGAAACACCTTGAAAATCATCCCTCTCGCTTGCTGAGCACTTATTGACCTTCAGAGACATGACCTTGAAGACAAATTTGACCTAAACCCTAGACCTAGAAATTTTGACCTCAAGACAAGACAAATAACCTTGAAAAAGTTTAATGACTGAAACAACTTGATCCAGCAGTGCCAAGAGGGGAATAAAGACACCAGCTCCTCCATCAGGGTTATGGCATGCCTAATGGAATGCAAGACACTGATGAGACACCTACTTATGCAAATGCAAAGAGCTTTGATCGCTGATGGAGGGCTACTAGACCGACTCTAACAGCCCTCATGGCCTCTCTCTTGTGCATTAAGAATCTTGGCTGCAAGTTCTACAAGGAAAAGCCCAAAAAAGATATGCATGCAAAGAAAAGTTATTTTTTCTTGAGACCATTAGCTTGCTTTCTTCTCCTTATTCAAGATTGGTTCTTGAATATTTTTCAATTTGGCAAGGTCTTCCACACCTTTATCAACCTTCTGCTACCTTGTTCTACCATTTGAACACCTCTAAAATCACTGTAGTTTGATTCATATTTTGCTGGTGAATGCCTTATTTCTTTTTGTTGCCTTCTTCTCCTCCTTGTGGCCTAGATGATTTCCTGTTGTCCTTGGAGTTCTCTATTTTGATTAGGTCTCTCTTACGAACTATCATTTTGGGGTTTTAGCACAATTTTCTTTTTTTTCCTTCTTGTAGCAGCATTCTCCCTTCCTATAGTAGTCATTCCTTCTTCCTTCAGAGTCTTCTAACTGTATCGAAGTGATGAGAAATGATGAAGAGGGATTGGATGATGATGCTAGGGCTCAAAGCGAGTAGTGTAGGTTTGTGAAAATGGAGAGGATGCTCTTGTATGTTTTTTTTCAAGAATGAAATGGGATGGATGAATGATGAATAGATAGTGAATATTGAGTGGATGGAGGGCTTGGAGTGCTGTGGTGACTTGGCCTTTGCAAAAATTTCTTCTCTTAGCTGATGTTCTCATTCTTTGAAATCATCACCCTTTTGACTTTTCAACATTACATGAGTGAAGGAGTCAGTTGCAATCAACTAGTTGAAGGTGACTGAGACTGCTGACCCATCCTTAGCTTATAAAACATCATCTCTCATGCATTTACAACAAATTTCTAACTATAATATGCTCAAGAGAAGAGGTCAGGAATATTGCATACCTGTACCTACCTGATGGTTGTTGGAGAGACATGCATGCTGCTGCTGAGTTGATGTTGATGTGTAGGTGTTGGATGGTGACGCTGATGATCCTGATGTTGTTGCTAAGCTCTGGAGGAGTTTCTTTGACCTCTAGATCTCCTTTAAAACTACTCACTGCCAATTCTGTAGGTGCTATTATGTATCTTGTAGGTTTATAGGACAGTGACTTGTTTTGTCCATATCTCCCAAACAGTAGACTAGATTGACTTGAAATGTTTTGGGCATGTTGGCATCATCCTTATGCATCTCCCCATAGAAATATTTTGGTCAATGGATGCACGGCTCTCGAGAAAATGCAAAAATGGATAAAGGTGATGGGGGCCAATTTCTTAGAAACCATGCACTTGAATTTGCTGAAATTGCTTGGGAATGTTACTATCATCCATATGCATCTCCCCTGAAACACCTTGGCAAATGGATGCATGGTTTTCAAGTTATGGAAAAAACAAATTTCTGCTCCATGTATTTTTGTATCCTGTAGTAAAACAAAGCATCCTTTATTTTTTTAGGACAGCAAGCAAACTGAATGGTAGAAGCTTGAGAATGATGGGTGGATGGTTGTTGGGTAGCAGAGGCCCCGCGTAACAATTTTGGGGCTTAAAACCTAGAAGTTAGGGTAATAATATTGTAAATCTTTGAAATGCGCGGAGCGCAAAATGTAATAGATCGAGTCAAAGGGTTGTCCGCCAAAAGATGATATAGAATAATAGAAAGTAAGTCGGTCTGCCCATGGTCCGCGAACCATGGTAATGTATAAATAGAGTGAGGCTCTAAGGGTAGAAGGCAGTTTTTGTTCTGGACTAGATCTGATGTATTATGGGTTCGTGAAAGTAATCAGAGTTCTGTGCCTGTAAGTTCGAGTCAAGGATGTTAGTGGGCAGATAGAGGCTCTGCAACTGTGTGTGTGAAGGCTTGGTAGAGTCCGCAGCTATGTGCGCAGACCCCTACAGCTATGTGCATAGGGCAGAAAGAAGATTGTACTGGAAAGAAGATATTAATAAAGATAAGTTATTTCTAAAACATCATTGTCTGTTGTATTCTGGTTTATGCATCTGTTATATGAGTTTATATATTTTTATAATTGTGCACACTAGGTTTTATTGTTAAATGTTTGCTTAAATACTGTAACAAGAAGAGCAGATCTGTAATAATTTCATTAATAAGAAAGTACACCTGCACGGATGCCCGATAATAGTATAGAGTGGCACAAGGCCACAGAATGGTTCGCGAGCCCTCCAGACCACATCAAAACATCCCAAGGGTGCGGAAACATGGTTCCAACACCCTCCCCTGCTACCTCGAGTGAGACCTCAGTCCACGCTCCACGGGCTGTTGTCGAAAGGGCCAGTAGCTGTGAGTTTTGTTTGGCTAATAACTCTTCCGAACCTGGGTCAGGGCCCAATAAGCCAACAAATGGTTCCATTGTCAAGACCGGGATTTGCCTAAGGGATGGTTGATGTTGGGAGTTTGGAACCCTACGAAAAAAGAGATTGAAGATTGATTGGATCAAAAGCGGTACGAGTTCATAGGTGGCCTTAGCACACCTACTCACAAACTAGAAGTTTAGCATGGTGAACGCGATCAAGGTATTCAAAGGAGTAGGAAGTGAAGATCTAGAACAATTTTGGTTTGTGGTAAGGGCAGTGTGGGAAGCGCATGGAGTTATGGATGATAATATTAAAAAGGCTACCTTGGTAAGTGCAGTACAAGATCGCTCGCTAACTTGGTATATTAAGCACTGTAGCGACCACCTCAATGTTGGAATAGCAGAGATCTGGGATGCGCTAAAAAAGGAGTTTAGTCGGCCGAAATCAGAAATGCAGTCAATTATAGGATTCAAGGAGATCGTGATGCTACCAGGAGAAACCCCTTGGGATTTGGATCAGAGATTGAAGAGTACGATCCGAGAGGATAACATGAGACTAACGAATGTAGAGAACCGTGCATGGTTTGTGGCATCTTTAATGCCACACTTGAGGACAGTGCTGTCACAACAGAAGATCTTGACCCAGGCTGAAGCATTAGAAATAGTGATGATGTTGCATGAGACTCCAATACAGGATCCTAGGTTGGGAGTTCAACAGATCCACGCGCAAATACAAAATCTATGTTTGGAAATGCAGAGTCTGAAATAGGAGAAGGCACCCAGACCAAAAGGGTGTGAGGAGGTGTGGTGCGTAAAGTGTAAAGGCCAGGGCCACGATAAGGATCATTGTCCAATATTCACAAACTACTTGACACCGAGGGGACCAATGCCATTACGACCAGAGGCATAAGTGGGGCCAAGCATGACACCCTTGTTTTGGTGCACAATCTGTCAAGTGGGAGGAAAGCACAACACAGAAAACTGTCACCTACTGCAAGAGTTTACCTAGACCCCCCAACAGTTATTTTGGAATTTTTGCAAATCGGTGGGCCACAATGAATGAAACTACCGTAGTTATGAATTACTGATGGATCACACCCCTGCCTACAGGATGTAGACTGAGGCGCGAGGTTAAGATCATGCCATGGCAATAGTGCGCAGTGGGTTGCAAGGGTGAGGACAAGGATGGGGAGGAATCGGGCCAGGAAGGGGCCGCAGGTAGCTGATCTTTTACAACTGCAGAGGACCAGGGCACTATGCGTGAGATTGTACCAACCCGACCAGAATATCATGCCCCTACTGCGAGCAGTTCGATCATGAAAGGATCATTTTCTTGCCCTAGAAGAAAATCATTGAAGGAAGGCAGCAAAGCATCCTCATCAAAAGGAGAAACATTTTCCATTGGAGAAAGGCTTTCCATTGAAGATAATATCATCCAAGAGGAAAACTCCAATACATCTTCTCCAACAAGCATCAAAGTGATAAAGTAGAAGAGTTCATATTCACTTGTCAAGTAAGTATCTTTCATTTTTTTAATCAAGTTTGGTTAATTGACTTCATGATTGCAAGCATATCTATGCATTTGATATATCATCAAAATTCCTTGCATGAAATTAGGAGGATTGTCATAATCCTCATAGATAAAATAAGTTAGTGAACATATCAAGAGAAAGGTCTCCTTTGAATTCATGCAAGGAACTCTTAAGGTCCTCCCATCCCTACGTAGCAAGAAAGAAGACATAAAAAATATATATGAAATGTAGTGAAGAACGTCATATCACTTAGACCTAGTTAAATGTATCAAATAGTGAAGGAATATGTTCATGAGATCTCAATTGAGAGATCTGGGAAAGATGATAAGAAGACAATCATCATTGTTCTAATTGATAAGAAACACAACAAATGTTCATAAACAAGAAGGTTACGTCATTCAGAAATATGTGATATCTATGCTAAAATTATAGAGAAAGATAGTTTGAAGGGAAAAATGTTGAAGGTTAAAGGACTCAAACATTTTCAGAAAGGAAAGGAAAGTTTGGTCTTAAAGAAAAACAAAGAAATGTTGTGGAAAGATTGTGAAAAGAAAGCTCATATTTCTGAAAAGATGGAGGAAGCTGAAGAAAATGGCCAAGGAAAGAGGGAGAAAAAGATGTCCACTATGATTAGATGGCCTCCCTCACAAAATGGGTCCTATCATAAGCTCCTAAATCTCTATATATGAGCATGATATTAAAATGCATCATGGCATCATGGAAACATTAGAAACAAGAGTTGGTCACAACACCTTGGGAATCATGAAGGACTAAATCCATGGGAGTTAAACATGAAGGATATAACTCTTGGGAACCTCATTGGACATTGAAGGAAAGGAAGGAGTCATCCACGACAAGTCTCATCATACATCAAGTCAGAAAGAGAAAAAAGGAAACATCTGCCAGAAGGGGATGTGTAAGATCCTCAATATTCTCTGATGGAATCCTCATCGAAGGATTCACTAATATAGAGAGGAATCAAGTGTTTCATAAATAACTCCAACTTATGGAATTCATGGATGATGTTATGATGACATAAGAAAAGAAGCAGATCAAGGGGTTGAAGACACTTCAATCAAGGAAGATGCTGGAAGAAACCTAGATGACTTTATGGTAAAATGAGGTATGTATGCTTATGTTTAAATTTAATAATGGCATGATGTATGGTTGCAGGTAATATGGATATTTACTTCTATATTAAGAAGCATGATCAAGGGAAAAGGATCTCCTCCTCTGAAAGGATGAAGAAAGGCATAAGTCACAGTAGATGAAATCAACATAATATGTCCTCATATGAAGTATGAGGTGGTTGACTTTGATTACAAAACTCTGATTAGAAACCCCTGAGAATGTAATGTGTGAGGAAGGAAGAAATTGTGAAATATGCAACCATGATGAAGGAAATCAACATTAAAATGACCAAGAAGACTTGACTAAGAAATATCTTGAAAAGATATGAAGACTCTGATGAAATTTTGGAAAAAAATAGAGACCCTTGACAATATATATCTTTGGGAAATGTTTCAACAAGTACGTAGGATGTTGATACCTACTGAAAAGATGTCATGAAAAGGCAATCTCGAAAGGTACAATTTGATTTAATTCTATGTTTTTATTTCTTGAATAATATCTGGGTGAAGTTCATGCAGGGCTACTAGAATAAGATTTGTAAGTACAAGTACAACTAGCATTCATGCGATGGATGGAAACTCACGAACGAAGCATGAAGAGAAATAAATAGCCATATGAAGAAGGTTCGAGATATGTACTAAGAAAGCCACTTTCCATGAAGAAAGGAATGACATGACAGAATAATAAAGAAAGTGATCGATGGTTGCTACCCTACAAGGAAGAAGCTTAACTAAATTTCATGAAATCAAGGAAACAAGTTGATCAAGTAACTGAAGGACCCACAAAAAGATGTTGTTGATGAAAGGAGAATCCCTAATTAAGAGGGAGCCTAGATTAAGTTGCCAATGATTAAAAAGGAGTGATAGATGTGTTTTTCCATTTCATATGTCATGCACTAGACCATGATTAATAGCCTTAAGTCTTAGTGAAGGCCATGAATGAAAATGTAGACACATGAGAGACACGACATTCTTGTCTTCACCTAGGAATAAATAATGGAGGATTGGGTAATCATCTGGCATCTGATGCTCTTTGAGGATGTGTAGGGCATCCAAGACAATAGTAGGAAAGAGGACCGATATTATTTGAGGGTTGGGAACCCAAGATAAGAATAGTCCTAGAAGGTCATAATCAGTGAACATCCAGGTGGGTATGTACCTTGAGACACAATGATGAAGGTGTCTATAGTCATTGGTCTCACTAGCATTGTGCTCTGATATAATGAGAGATAGATCTGTCAGTCAAGGCCTTGTTGTGGAAATAATGTTGGTTGCTATGATGCTATATAGATGGGTTACCAATATGATTCTTCTTATGAGAAATTCTTCAGATTGAGAATTACCAAGTACCATTATAAATACCTCCATAGTTAAGAGGGGGGTTGAAGAAAGTGTAACTAGGTTCAGTATTTACAAATGTAGTTTTGGTCTTTGTACTTGTCAAGAAAAATAAATATTATTTTTGTAAATTATAAGAATGAGTTTCTTGCTCATTCCATAGGTCTTGGAAAGTCAAAGAGTCAAATACATGTGTAAAGAGCTCTTCTTGAACATATATAGATTGTATATGAGTCAACCTAGTGTCTAGGTCAACCCTCCAAGACAAGCACAATCCTCTTGAAGACGTCGGCCTACAAAATCGAATTAAAGAATTTCATGTAAGCTTGCATTAAATATGCATCTCTTCACTGGCTCAAGTTGGCTTATTATGAATTCTAAACTACTATATATACCCCGCTATGGATCTGCCCAAAAGGGACAAGCACAGAACTTGATTCTCTGTAATTTTCAGATGGTTTGTGATCTACATTAAAGGAATAAACTATTTTCTATGCCCCTGAACATAGGTAATCACAGTAAGAAGTTACAAGATTTGTGTAGGGAAAATATCGATACGTGGAAGAAATTTATCACAGCCATGATGGATATCACAGAGAAAATATCATTGTCTTGGCACTCTAAGATGCAGTGACTTGTGAATGGAGAGATACACTCTCTAACAATCTCAGCATAATCATGATGGTCTCAAAGATCCTACACTAACACTCAGTCTTGATGGAGAGGAGCATGATGATCCCACAGTAGCGCACAATTTTGTCATATTCGTTATACCCTCTCAGCATACTCACAGTCACAGCTATAATGATAAGGATATCAATGCATACTCTATCTAAGCATTCCAAATAGACACAATGTACCTAGGATGACTAATATGCCATTCATATACTCGTGATGAAAATATCTCACAGTGGCTCACCTTGTCTCAACATACTTCTAGATGTAGGCATAATCTCTGTATAATATCAATTATGATATTGGTATAGTTATAATCATGATCCTGAAGAAGATAAGGTAAAGACAATGGGGTATAAACAATGATCTAGTTGTCATAATGAAGATCTCATTGAAGGAACAACAGTGTTGCAGCAGTAATGAAGATCTCAGTGGCATAGTAGTGATATCTTCAATGTTGCAACAATGATGATGACCTCAGCAGTGACAAAGAAGAGGATTGGTGGCTTTTTCTTGGAGTGGCTTAGTAATTCTAGGGCCATAGTCTTTGTATTCTTCAATTGGAATATCTATAAGAAGAATTTTGTGCGGGTTTTCCTCTCCAAGAGGGATAGGTTTTGGCCTTGGAATAAAGCCAAACTTTTGTGTTCTTGTCTCTTTTTTATGGTAGTTATTTGATGAATTAAAGAAGACACACTAACATTAAAGAATATGCTAATAAGCTAAATGCTAAATATCTCACAAATAGTTATCATGCTAAGAATAATCTCATTAATTCCATGCCCTAGATTATTCAACAGGAACCATGTGAAAATAGAGGGATCTAGATTGATATTCAAATATCATTGGAAGTTTCAATATTTATCTACTATGCAGCCATATCATAAGTAAAACAATCATCTATTTTAGAAGGAAATCTGAACATTACTTCTGTAAAGAAACTGAAAATTTAAAGGGGCCATACATTCAGTGCATGAATATAAAATTAACACAAGATTTTCCTAAACTCCATTTTATTAATACCACCAACCATTTTAGCAAAAGTATACATATCATGAGGACTCTCTCTTGAAAAAATATTACATTAAGTTTTCACGATACATACACTATAACTTCTGCGCATACCTAAAAACCACAATACGACAACTCAAACTATCAAAGAGAGTCGATCTATATGAAAATATATCTCTCCATTGCACTCTGTCATGAATTTTTTATAGGCACACTCACTTGATCTAGTCCTCTTTGGTAGTTTCTTGATCTTGTCTTGATTTGGTCCATTTTGAAAAAATCTTGGAACTGTTTCCCTTTTTCCTAGAAATTCCTTCAAAACTAGTCCTATTTTCCTAAATTTGTGGTGTACTTCCCTAATTTTCATATACGCAAATCTCAATGCTTGAATTCTCTCTACTTCTTTATATTTTTGGTTTTCTATTTCCAACCACTTTTTTCCATTTACCTTCTGCGACTGTTGTTTACTATATTTTCAAAAAATGAAAGACCCAATAACATTGAAGCTACAAATTTGAACCTCATGAGGAACAATTTCAAAATTCTTGTTCTAATGTGAATCATGCTCTAATACCATGTAGAAATATGGTGATAGAATTTCAAATACTCAAGAAATTTAATCTAAATCAAGAGAAATAATTCTAACCTATTGTTTTGAAAAAAATAATTCACAACTGAGAACAACATTCACAAACATGCAACAACCACATACACAGGTACATATATTTATCTAGGGGAAAACAATTGGTAAAATCCCCTTAAGCCTGCTTGTATTTATCAAATGAATAGATAATGTTATACGATTGTTTCTCGATCTGATCTCAACCTAAAAGTGAATAATTGTTATCTTTTCTCAATAAAAATTTCTAACCAAGACTTAGTCAATTTCTTGCTCCACCTGAACTCCTATTTACTTGCACAAATCTTGAGGAAATTGGCCCCTATTCTTTAGGAATTTAATCTAAATTGATTGTGCAATTCCCAAAGATTTATCACTAATTGCATGCAACATATGTCCACTCAAGACTAGTCTACAACTAATGCTACATTGCCTTGGAATCTCCACCACAACTGAACAATTCAAATTTCATGCATGCAAGAGATATTTTTGGTTAATTTATCAATTTACTAGATGATCTAAGAGTTATAATGTTGTCCCACTACACAACTAACCTCACTTAACTACTGAGTGACAAGATCCATGTCACCTCACTTAACTACCTCTAATTTTTCTCCTGATGTTGAAATTTTGAATTTACTCAATTTAACCAAGGCTAAGTCAAATTGATCCTTTGTTGCTACACTTCTCATAAACATTATAATTTTGTGTTGGCCCAAAATTCACACTACGAGTGGGGGTGAATAAGTGTGGAGTCAATTATACAATTTCTCAATCTCAATTACCCATACATTCATGTAATAGTGTTCATAAACATTATATCATTATTTATCACAATGCATCATCAAATAAGAAACATAACTAGAAACAACAATAAGGCATCACATCACAAGGAGACAAAAAATTGTTAGGTGGAAAACTAAAGGGAAGAAAAGCACCAACTCTTCTTTTACTTAGTCTTCAACTATTTACATCAATTTGTAGGCCCTATTCCACAGGAGAAAACTACCCATAAAATATGCATGATGCCACTTGCAATAGTATACAACCTAATTAAGGCACCAACCTTGAAGATGCAAGTAGTTCTTCACTATAGGCTACAAACTGATTGAAGCTCCAACCTCACCAATGAGTAGGCTCCAACCTCACCAATGAGTAGGCTCTAACCTGCTCTAGGCTCCAAACTGCTTTTTCAAATTTCTTGTGGACCTCTCTCTCATCTCATTTTCAAAATTTATCCACATTCATCACATATAAACTGCAAATATTGCCACTGCCATAGACAATTCCATTGTACCAATTGTTGTCACTACCACACAACCTACACCACTACATTGTCATGCAACCACTATCTTTCTATAATACTTGCACAAAAATGTCACTTCAATCACTCATGTTGGTTGTAATACTACTACCCATATTCTGAATCAATTATAACTTCAATCTATTCATTCAAACCCTTCCTTAGAACTTATTAACTTCATGTATCCAAAACACCTGTAACATGCTCATAGAACTTCAAGATGAAAAAATATATTGTGTCCATCAAACATGAGTCAAAACAACATAAAATCCATCTAGTTACATTCATCTTTGAGCTAGAATCGTCGCTTCTTTTGGATCTCAATTTGGACAAATAATGCTCCCAAAACATAAAAAACCATAATATACCATACATTAACTTAACTATTTTGTAGAGTACCTATTTCTAAGGGTGTTTCTGTATTATGGCACTGGTCACTTCCAAATTTTAAGCATGCAACATATTGACCATATATTTATATATATATATTATAAAAAAAATTGAACCTGTCAACTAGCGAAAGTCGAACCTGTGACCTTTACTCAACTCACGATGTCTACCAATTCCCTAGCTCGGTGGGGCTTGTAATGGATATTCCTTTGTATTCATATTGTAGTGGTGTCAAACTAAAATCAGCCAAGGTGGTGGATAGTCCTTGTGGATAGTCCAAATGGCTACCTACGACTTATATCTTCGGCGTCCAATATATATTATGTGCACATTCATAAGCATTCCACGTCTAGTCAAACCAATGGATCGGAGGTGAACTGGAACAATGAGACCATCAATAATGTGCTTACCCAATCAACTAGCCAAAACTTATGCCGCTAGCTTCCACAATGAGACCATTAACAACATTCTTACCTAGTTGACCAACCATGCCTTATGCCTCTAACTTTCATAATGAGACCATTAACAATGTGCTTTACCATGACTTATGCCTTCAGCTTCAACAATGAGATCATTAACAACGATATATATATATATTTAAATTGTTCCAAGTTTATCCAAAGCAAAGATTCGATGACAAATTGTAATAATAATGAAACCATAAAAAAATTAACAACATGCATACCCAAAAAAGTAACCCAAAAAGGATGAACTAGTCACATTACAACAAAACCAAAATATTACTGTAGTTTCCTTTGAACTTACAAACGATTTATCTTTGTTCAGAACTCATTAATCATTCATTAGTTTGATTTCAAGTGTCTCATTTCTATTTATATTTGAAAAGTGGTACCATGGAGTGTGATGGTGGATCATGGGCTGACCCATTCATCGTATATGTTCAGAACTTAGACATGTTGATGCCCCATGTGACCATTTGGATTTGATGTTTTGTGACCAAGGGAAGGACCCAAACACATTAAAAATATGGGCCATCATTTTTATTTTCAATGTGACCAAACCATGTTTTATAGGCGATTTTTTCACACCTGATCAGTGATCCTCCTAATGGGATCAATCAACATCATATTCCACCTTATCACCATCTTGCACAAAGCCCTAAGCATGTACCTTTCATTTCCCATAATTTCAGCCCTAAACTCCTTCATCTGAGCAGTTTGAGGACAAACACTCACTGTCAGCCTACTGGGGTGTGTTCACTTACAGGTTATTCCACTGTGGCCTGTGGCCTATGTTGGTCACCAGTGGGTTGCTCCCCTTTGCACCTATTTTGGTTCTAGAAATCTGGAAGAATGATGGGGATTCTGGAAGCTTCCCTTTCTATGATTTTCTAGAAGTTGTTTCCACTACTTACCTTGGATAAAACATTTACATACCCTAATTTGGCATTCTCACCACTTACCCTTTGATCCTATCCCTCCATCAAAGCTCTTACCCTAGATTTTTAATTGGATAACAATTCCCAAGTTACCCTAGTTCTCTATAGATTCCTAGCCTTCTATGTGGTTGGGAGTTG
The DNA here is from genome assembly GCA_031772625.1 of Pinus tabuliformis. NCBI lineage: Eukaryota > Viridiplantae > Streptophyta > Pinopsida > Pinales > Pinaceae > Pinus > Pinus tabuliformis. Next base: position 1,215,332,295 of record CM062816.1, read on the forward strand.
GCTTTTGGAGAGTGATTCCGCCCTTATGCTATTGTAGTGAGTGGTCATCATCTCATGCATTTACAGTGACTAGGAGTGCATCTTGTGACAAGGAAAGGAAAACTCAACAACTTGGAGGACCTCTTCTACAAGATCAACTACTACTTATGGTTGTAATCTCCTTCCGTTTATATTAATGCAAAGAGTTCATTATTTTCCTATATGTGATGTTGTTATTTTACTTATTTCAATACCATGTTGAACTATTGAATGAAGTACTTAATTTGATACTGCATAGATTTTGTAATTTCTTGGCTTGTGTTATATGACTCTGTAGGTTCTAATTTTGGCATTGAGAGATGGAATTGGAGCTTCCAAGCTAAAGGAGTGAAGTGTGTGAAGGATTCTAGGTAGGCCTCACTCTATCATCTATTTACTTTAAGGAAAAGCATTGTGTTCCTTGTCTCTTTGTTGTTCTACGTTATCCATCGACCTTGAGGATATGCTTTTGTTTGCAATCGTAAATCTCATATAACAAATTGGTGACTCCACTGACTAATCCATGGAACCATTTCGAGTGTCATCGCTTCCAGGTAGGAACTGAAACCTTTCTCTATATTTCTACGGTTCATTTTGTGTTTTCATGAAAAAAATATAGGGTTTTGAGGCCCTTGGGGTTAACAAAAAATGCCCTGGGACCAATGCACCCCCCCTCTATTGAAAACTATGTTGCACCTAGGCAGAGGAACACTGGAGGCAAGGTGCAACGGTCTAGTAAACATTGTTAGGGTGCATTAGGCACATTTCTCTAAGTTCTCTTTCAGTTTTGCCTCAAATTTTTCCCATTGTTTTGTATGGGAAAAAGCCTAATGGATTCTTTTTTGATGTTTTAGGTACCAACTAGAAAAAAATGGCATTCATTTGGAGAGAAAGAGAACATGAGGAACAAGACTTGAATGCAGCAAATGACCCTGCTACCTTCTCAATCGCTTGCACCAAGCACTCCTCAAGTTTTGGTAGGTCAAATTCTTCAAAATTTGGCACAGTCTAAATAGAACCCATACGAAGGGACAATGAAAAACCCTATCGATAAATAGTATGGATCACATTAGGTGCCTTTTTAATGCCATCAAATCCAAACCCAACCATTCTAGCATCTTTATCGCCATCTTGGGGCTCGGAAACAAACACACTTGTATGTTGTTATCAAAACCCTCCATATTCTGGTAACCATGTTCCTTATTATTAGAACCCTTCTTATCCAAGAATGCAAGTGCTTGTTGCCCTAGCTATCCCTTCATATCCAGGTCATCGCCTCCGTACTTTAATCGATAGTTTCCTTTTGTGGCTACTCTTGAATTTCTGATTTAACTCTGCTTACTAATCACCCCATTTCTCATTCGCCATGGTGGTCTATTATTCCCACTAATTTGCCTTCTGATATCCCAAAATTTAATGGGAATCCTGGAGAAAACCCATCAACGCATGTTATGATTTATCATCTATGGTGTTCATCCAATTCACTTAATAATGATTCCATTCAACTCCACCATTTCCAACGAACGCTTATGGGTAATGTGTTTAAATGGTATATTGAATTACCTAGAGTTTCATTTCATGACATCAAAACTTTAGCCACCACCTTCCTCACACATTTCTAGTTTCCCATCAGATACGGAACTAGAATAGAACTATTGACTAACTTCAAACAATCAGACTCGGATCACATTCATGAGTGGAGATGTCGTCACCAGTTGGTCAAGGCTTGAGTTCCCAATCAGTTGTTAGCATAATGGTTTTTCAAATCTCTATTAGCTCCTATAACAGAAGATGTGGCTAAAGGTGGAGTCGTGACCGAAGAGAAAGTTATTTCTCATGCTCAATATTTAGATCTATTTTATACCAACTCAAGCACGCTCAATGATATGATACCAAATGATCTAGGGCCTTCCAATATTATTCCTCATCCACCTGGTAAATAATCTCATACTCTCGATGGCATTATAGGTTCTTCCAGTTCGTAGTCGACAAACCATTTGGTATTTCTCTTACTGCTCCTGCACAAAACCCTCTATCCCATCCTCCTGCAGCTTCTACTTCCAAGATAAATTTTGTCTCATCTGATAAAAGAAATTATGAATAGAAACCTGGAAGAAAGAATAAAGGTAAAGGTAAGAAGAATAAAGATTCCTCACCGCAGGATAAAAAAACAAATTTGTCCTCTGAGGAGAAACAAATCCTCGATACCCATGCTTGATTTGTAACAAGGATCAATTTAGATGTGATTTTTCACACTACGCTGAAGTGAATCAGTTTCTTAAATCATCCACTTCTCCCACTATGCTGACCGACCCATTTCCTAATCAAGAGAACCATATGGTTTCCCAAGATTCCTCTTCCTCTAACACAATTTTTATGCTTTCCTCCTCAAAGCTGAAATATGATGTCATAGTCACCACTTAGAATAAGGACTATGGTAATTTGAATCCACCAAATGGTCAGGCTATTGACCAACCTGCCAGTTTGACACCACCTTCATCTAATCTTGTTCCACTTCTGGTTCCTACGGAATTGACTATCAAGCCTTGGAAGGGTGTTATCCATAAGTCTACTTTCAACCCTCATTCAAGAACCACTCAAAATTACAACGTAGTTGACGACTTGCCTCAGACTACTTCGGCTATGTTGACTCTTGAGGTGTTGAAAAACCACCCCACCCAAAATAAGGCCTTTTTATCAACTATCAAATGTGTGGATCCATCAGATTCCAATCTACTGGTTTCTCTCATGAAAACTATACCCCTTGACTTCCAACTTAGTTAGCTTTTATGTTTCAGGTCATTGTCCATGGTAAGAACATTCATAATTCTATTCTAGATGAGGGAGCTTCGACCTGTATCATGTCCTTGTCTTGCTAGAAGGCGATTGATTCACCCCAACTGAGTTAATCGACCGCCACATTAAAATCCTTTGATGGAAGGACATACAAACCTTGTGGGATTGTGAATTCCCTCCAAGTGGAACAAGGGGGAAAATCTGTCTCCATTAAAGTAGAAGTTATCGATGGTCCTCTGGATTATAATCTTCTAATTGGACATACCTGGCTTTATGCTATGGCTATCATTATTTAAAATTACTTCCAAATGATCTACTTTCCTCATAAAGGCGAGATCATGGCCATAGATCAACTTACATTTTTTGCCTCTAATTCCAATGTTACTGGTAGCATGCCTCTTGTAGGGGAATCCCTACATTCCTATCAGCATGTTGGATTTGGCTTGTTGAAGGATTCATCGCTTATGGGAACCTTTTCACTCCCTCCCCCTCCTCTTCCTAGCTCCTCCCCTTCGGTTTCTTATATCAACATGATATCATCATCTACGATCATGGTCGATCCATGGATTATAACTAATCAAACTATCATCAAATGTTTTGGTGACCAAATGGTGCTTAGCCCAATTGAGCAAGATTACAAAGCGGGCTTGTGTGGCCCATACATTTTCTTCAACCAATTGGGTAGATCGGTCACTAGATTATGGCATTCCCTCTGATCCTTTCTCGTATAAATTCTCTATCGATGAAAGCATCATAGAGATTATTTTCAATGGTATATGGAAAGGAGGAATGATGATGAATTCATATTGATCCTTTAAAAGTCCAAGCAATCATTGACTTTCCTACACCTTCCTCCCTCGTTCAATTACAAAGACTCCAAGGGAAATCCAACTTCCTGAGGAGGTCTATCACTAAATATGTTGAACTAACCAAAGGATTTTCTCACTTACTAAAAAAAACGGATTCCTTTCGACTAGGATGATGCTGCACAGAAAGCATTTGATGCCTTGAAATATGTACTGGTTCGAGCATCTCTCTTATATCCCCCTGACTATCAACGCGAATATTTCATGTACCTTTGTACTGCCATCTCTGCTACAGCTATGGTGTTGGTCCAAGAAGACAATATGGGGACTGAACATCCCATTTATTATCTGATTCAGAACCTCAACAATATCAAGATCCGGTATACTCATGTGGAAAAGTTATCTTTGGTGGTCGTTCAAGCCGTCGAAATATTTCGCCATTACATAGTGGCTTCATAAAACTACAGTCATTTCAGATTGAAACCCTATGACATACATATTTTCATGTCAATTGTTGGGGGGGGAATACTCTAGGTGGATCGTTATTATCCAAGAGTTTGTCTTGGAATTCATCAAATCCAAGTCAAAGAAATCCTTAGTTTTTGTTGAGCTAATGTGCGATCTCCCTTCCCTTGATGTTGAATTTACATCTAAATATTCCATCCCGGATGAGTCATTGTTTCTGATCTTGTCATCTAACCCATGATATGGAGATTTTCTGATCTATCTCCAAACCCATACTTTTTTACCTCATACCTATTGCTCATAGTAGTGACACATCCGAGATAAAGCCTGAAATTACGTGATTATCAGCGAAACCCTTTACCATCATGGTATCGATACAATTTTTCATAAGTGCCTCACTCTCGAGGAGAGAAAGTCCTAAGTCAATGCCACTTAGGGGAATGCGACATACATTTATCTCATTATGATACTGTGCAAAATATCTTACGTGTCAGTTACTTTGGCCCACCATTTTCTGCAAATGGATCCTCGTAGTCCAGAAATGTCATGCATGCCAGATCTATGATCGAAAATTCTGTGCTCTGCCTGCTCCATTGCATCCCATTGTCACTATTGGTCCCTTTGTGAAATGGGGTATCAACTTTATGACATGTAACCCTCATTTGGTCGAGGGGTACAGCTATATTATTGTCTTTGTTGACTACTTTACCAAGTGGGCTGAAGAAATCCATACATTCAATAACACCAGTGAAATGACTACTTACATTTTCTTCAACCATGTGATTTTTAGGTTTGGTTTTCTGCAAGAAATAGTAATAGATCATGAGAAGAACTTTTGGAATCATATGATGATCGAATTAGCTTCCAAATTGGAAATTTCACATGAAAAATCCACTCCCTATTATCCTTAGGCTAATAGATAAGTTGAGGTGATTAACAAAGTTCTTAAGACTATGCTTTGACATATGATAGGGGTCCACAAATTGGACTAGCACTTGCTTCTCTTTGATCCCTTGTGGACATACCGAACCTTAGTTAGGACTACTACCAGATTCACACCCTTCTAGTTGGTGTATGATCTAGAAGCGATCCTCCCTGTCGAATGTGAAATTCCATCATTGAAACTAGCTATTGAACTTCTTCCTACTACTTCCATAGAGGAGGAGCATCTTTTACATCTAACTTGTTTGGATGAAACCCATCGTGATGCTTCGTTAGCCAATGAAGCCCATAAAAGATGCATCAAAGCACAATATGAAAAAAGTGTCAAGCCTAGAGTCTTCTTGGAAGGAGATACGATTCTCTTATATGACCAGGGGGCTGACAAGTTACGTCGAGGAAATATCCATCCTATGTGGCTGGGCCCATACATTGTCAAGTGTGTCCTTGCATAAGGGGTTTATGAGTTAGTAGACCTCGATGGAATTCCACTAGCATAGCATAGAAATGGGTTATACCTCAAAAAATACTATGCTTGATCCCATGCATAGTACACTGTATAAATACTATCTATAGGTGTGTTGAATGTGTTTAAAGTGTGCTTTTCATAGTTTCCCATGGTTTCTGTTGATTCTATTTACTTTTGGATTCTAGATGTCAACCTCTCTCAAACCGTATATTGGTTATGACGATGGTGCTAGTCGTAGTACTTGGAACCTATCCTCCGCAATGTGGGCTATCTTTGCTCCAAATGGCGAGCTAGTGAGTATGCAAGGGATTTTCATTGGTCGCTCTACTAACAACATCGTTGAGTATATTGCAGTGGTTGAGCTACTATTTGATGCTATTTCACATGGTATCCATCATATAGTCATCAGGCTTGACTCACATCTCGTGGTACTACAACTCGCTAATATTTATTCAGTGAGAAATCCCACAATCCTTCACATTTTTTTGAGAGTGCGTCTTTTGGAAAGACATTTCGATTTCATACGATATGAACATATTTCTAGAAATCTGAACACATTAGAAAATGCCCTAGCTAATTTTGTTTTAGATCGACATTTGCAACGAATGTAAATAACTTTCAATTCACATCACATCATATTGAAAGTAGAATAGGAACTAGGAAGCACTATGTATATATATGTATATGTATATGTATATGTATATGTATATGTATATGTATATGTGTGTGCGTGTGTGTGTGTGTATATATATATATATATATACATATACATACACACACACACACACACACACACACACACACACACATATATACTAAGTTTGGTTTTACAAGATGTGTGCCCCGAGACACATATGGATACATTGCCCATATAAAAACTACATGAAAAACATATAAGTAGAAAAATCAATGGTGCTCATGATAAAAAGATACTACACAAGCTATCTTCTACAATAATCGACCAATACGACTAGGCACCTCGATTGTGTGTCACTGAAGTCACAATGGAAGTTGATCGACCATGGTCTCATCAATCCCATTTGTTAGTCCTTCAATGTGGCGCTCCACCTCTCATAGGATCTCAGCTACCTCAATATCTCGCTGCACATGCCGTCCTACTATAGTGAACTTTATTGGTCCCACTATCTCCTCCTGTGGCTATCTATTTGTACGACGGAGATATGTAGCACCTACTAGTTGAACAGATCCCATATCTACATGAAAACATCAAATAGTTTAGTCTTGATAACATCAAAACACATGAAAAAATCGTAAAACTTTTAAAAAATTAATGGTCAAAGTATCTTACCTAAAGCATCCCATTTCTCACCCTCAGGAAACTCAAGCTCGGGATCATCATCGAAATCCATCACTGCATAAGGATAATCATCAATAATGATGAACTATCTACGCAACCACCCAAAGAAGGCTGGTGAAAATTTGATCATTGATGGGCCTTCATGTTGGCTCATATGATCTATCCACCTCCTCATTCATCGTTCCTCATGGGCTCAAGTACAATCTACTGAAGTTTCAGTAATGGTACTTACTCTAGAGCAAAAGAGACTAAGATCATGCCATAGTCGAAGTTCTTCAATTTCCCCTGCTTTGCTTTAGTAATTTGTTCCTTCAAATTGACCAAGAAACCCTCACTCCAATTGAATAATGTCAGCTTTACACACTCTATTCCATACTACATGTATGATTTTCTTGCTACATGTAGTGTTTAGTTTCCTACCAATCTTGTGATAATGAACAAGATTGTTCTCAAAGGTAATTGGGTTACATCCTTTATGCTAATCTTTCCATCCCTAGTAGGAAGGGATCTAGATCTGCAATAGGTAGTGATATAGTCTTTCACCATCTCACCACTACTTCTTCCACCTAAAAGAGAGATGGGGGCACCTCGCTTTGAAAATCCTGTCAAAAAATAAATATCCTCTACCTGTATCTCAAGTAGATTCTCCCCAAACCTAAACAATTGTGCCTGAATATCCCATGAGAGGACAAGGTATTTCAACAATTCCATTTGTTGCCTCATACCAGGAAGGCAGAAGAATTTCAATAACGCATAATTTTTGAGTGCCTGGATGGTAACAGGGTCGTTTGTCGCATTCAAGTCTTGTTCCTCATGTTCTCTTATATCCAAATGAATTTCATTTTGTGCAAATGGGTACCTAAAACATCAACAAGGAATCTATTAGGCTCTTTCCCATGCAAAACACTTGAAAAAATTTGAGGTAAAACTAAAAGAAAACTTAGAGAAATGCGCCCAACACAACCCAGAAGTGTTTACCAAAGCATTGCACCTCTACTTACAGTGTTCCTTTGCCTCGATGCAATGTAGTTTTCGACACAGGGGGTTGCGTTGATCCCAAGGAATTTTTATGAACCCTAGGGGCCTCAAAACCTTAAAATTTTTGCATGAAAACACAAAACTAAATCGTAGAAATATAGAGAAAGGTTTCAATTCCTACTTGGAAGCGATGACACTCAAAATGGTTCCCTGGATTGGCCACAATCAACTACAGAAGATCGAGGGAAAAAGGGCTCCAAATACTCACTGTTGAAGGTAAAATGTGAAATGGTAAAAATGAGAAGTCATTTTGAATATTTATGGTCATTTTCTCATTATTTTATTCATTTTTAGTATTTTGACCTAGATATGCTTCATTTTTACTATGAAACATGTATGTTTAATCCTTCTTGTGGTGTTTTGAGTAGGATGATAGTTGTTAGCAAGTTTTCATTATGTTTGAACAGTTACTTTGACCACAAAGTACACTTTTATCTCTTTTTCGAGCTCTTTAAACCTACAAAAAAGGAACCCCCTGAAGTCCTCTTTCAGTGCTTTTCAGACTCCCAAAATATGAAATATTGTTGAGCACTTGTTTGTTCAAACTCGTAAAAGTAAATGAAAATATGGCTACTCAGTATAATTTTAACCCTTTTCTGAACTAAGATAGACTAGCTACAAAAAAGTAATACCTTAGTTGAGCATGGATAATAGGTTCTCTTGGGTATTGTTTTCTACATTTTTGAACCTAAGGGACACCTATGAAAAGGGACATTTGTACTTTTCTTTTTCTCCTCTTTTTCAAACTCTCTAAACATGAAAAACATGTCGAGTTTTACCTTCACTGGACTCATTAAAACATTAAACAGTGATGGACTTGTTGAACATGACAAGGCCAAACCACTCCTTCTCAGGGTTTGTTAAATATACTCAGAGGGATTCATCCGAAGGATGAACTTACAGATCAAGCACATGTTATCCTCCTCAACCTTATTAAAAAATAAACAGGTATTAACGCGTATGGTTGGGGAAATTGGGAAAACAATGGATTCTATTTTTCTAATGGCAGCAAGTCTCTCTTGAACACGACACTCTTCCACTTCATCTTTGTGGTTTTTGGGTTGGGTAATCTGCTTGTCTTTTGGTTATCATACCATTTTCAGAGCCTCCATTTTGGTTTTGGGTCAATGCTGCCAACTACATCTAGTGTTGTCAGTGTGTTCAAGAGAAGGCATTCAGTTGATCTCCAATACAATACTATTAAGTCTTCATTTTATTTCTTCCTTTCCTGGTCCAGTTCTGTGTCAGCATCATTCTAATCATTTTGTCTCAATCATGATACCTATTTTGCGTCATTGATGAGGGATACATCAAGGTCATCATGTGATGGGTCTCTTCTTGTCGACATCAACACATCATCCAAGAAGTTTACTTAGAAAAACCCCTTGGTACCTTGGTGCCTGCATACATCAATGGCAAGTTTCCTTGCTCTCGGTAATAGGTTTACATCAATAGCCTTTGACCAAAATATTTTATGTGGTGTTCGACATCAACTCATTCAATCACACCATACGGATTGTACTATAGTGCCTTGAGATCCATTAACATCATCAGTGGTTTCTCTCACATCTGTTAATGGCTTACATCATTGGATGGTAATCAGATGGTGTCTACCATGTCAACTCCAACTCATTGATTCATATGGTTAGACTCATACATTGGTTGGTTTTGTGAACGAGATAGAAGACCCCAGAGCTAGTTTCATCCATCTTGGCTACAATTTCAAGAGATATACAAATATCACAATGTATGATGGTCATGATCATATAGACAGTCATTCAATCATGGGTCCACCAGTTGCATCTATGGACGTGTAGTTTGATCATTGTACATGTTGTGTTATCTTATAAGCTGAGAATGGGTATGCCTCCCTCAACAAACAAATATGTCATGTTGTAAATGTATTGTAATAGATGAATTTTGTCAGTTGTCCTTGATCCCTACTTGTCACAAGGTAAAGCACTTTAGTCATCATCTTTGAATGTGTGCCTTAGGGGGCATTCTATTATGGGCCATTTTGTCACATAGAATTAGTGAGCCTCCTAATGGGATAAATCAACATCCTATTCCCCCTTATAACCATCTTGCACAAATTCCTAAGCATGTAACTTTCATTTCCTAGAATTTCAGCCCTAAATTGCTTCATCCAAGCCAATTTGAGGACCAACGCTCCATGTAAGCCTACTAGGGTGCATTCACCTATATGATACTCCATTGTGGCCTGTGTTGGTCACCAGCAGGTTACTCCCCTTTGCACTTATGTTGGTTCTAGAAATCTGGGAGAATGATCAGGATTCCAGAAGCTTCCCTTTCTAGGAGTTTCCAAAAGTTATTTCAACTACTTACCTTGGATAATTTGTATCCTATCCCACCCTACTTTGGATTTTTCACCACTTATCATTTGATCCTATCCTTCCATCAAAGGTGGATCTTTTACCCTATATTGGTAATTGGATAAGAACTCCCAACTTACCCTACTTCTTTATATATTCCCATCCTTCTATGTGGTTGGGGGTTGGATTTTGGAGAGTGATTCCATCCTTATCTTTCCTTATTGAGTGGTCATCATCTCATGCATTTAAGGTGATTGGGAGTGCATATTGTGACAAGGAAAGGACAAGTCAATAACTTGGAGGAGATATTCTACAAGATCAATTGCTACTTATGGTTGTAATCTCCTTCCATTTATAGTAATACAAAGAATTCATTGTTTTTCCTATATGTGATGTTGTTATTTTACCTATTTCAATACCATGTTGATCTATTGAATGAAGTACTTCGATGACAGTGGATAGATCTCATAGTTTCTTGGATTATGTTATCTGACTGTGTAGGTTCTAATTTTGGCGTTTGAAGCTAGAATTGGAGCTTCCAAGCTAAAGAAGGAGTGATGTGTGTGGATGATTCCATGTAAGCCTCACTCTATCATCTATTTACTTTAAAGAAAATCATTTTGTTACTTATCTATTTGTTGTTCTAGGTTAGCCACCTACCTAGGGGAGATACTTTTGTCTAAAATCGTAAATCCTGTATAACACCATGTGACCCAGTCTTAGGGGTCGCTGGTTGTTTTCTTGATCACATCATTATGATGTAAATGGCCCACGTGGCAGCCCTAGTGCAACCACTTCAGCATGATCCATGTTACTATGTAATAGAATGATGCCACGTGTTGACATTATGTTGGTTCTGGTGGATTCATTAAACATTGTGCTATTTCTCTTATATTTGGTAGTTGATGTGTTGGAGACACTGTTGATCTATCAAAACTTACACATATTTTAATGTGATTAAATAGTTCACATCTTCTATAAGTGATGGATCTTCTTGGATCTTGCCCATTTTTTAACCCTTTAATAATTTGGGTTTGGCTCTATAGTTTTCCCTTACAAATTGACCCAATCTAATGTTGGTTTTCAACAAGCCATAACTTATCATCTGGGAGGATTTTTTCTTAATAGGATATATCGTTGGAAAGGTATCGATGAGCTATATGCAACCATGCTATTTGTAATATATTTTGAGGACTATAACATCACTAAAAAATTGAATAATTTCAAGAAACCATGTCTTCATGCAATGAGATCCTACAAGAGGTAAAACTATCATATCACTTCACAAAGAGCCATATTTCTTCTTTGATCATCAAGGATGGTCCTGCTACTATTGTATGATGCTCCCTTTTGACATTAGTGACATCTTATTGTCAACAATGACAACACTTTGTGCAACATTTTGAACAAATTGAAGAACGATTTATTAAATATTTTCAAACTACCAAGTCAAAGTAGTGGTGTATTGTAAATTAAAGGAGAAATTAAAGAGTTAGAGAGATATTCTGGGATTGTGGCTAGAGGTTTAAATATTTAGTGGGTAAGTTGAAATTTCAAATATGGGATATTCAACATGTAGAATGCTTTATTTCCCCATATTCATATTCTTCTTATGTAACAAAGGATCTTATCATTGATGGAAATGTTGGATGTTTCCATATGTATAGAGTCAATAGGAGGATGTGTGGAGCCATCCTTATGGTTGATGAAAGTAAAAAATTGATTGGATACTTTGGTTAACCAATCGAAAGAAATGTCTAAAGGAAAAGTTGTGATCAAGAGTGTATGGTGTATTCTATGTAAAATAGAGTTCCATGAATGAAATGAATGTCATATATTGAGAAATTACAATGTGATGAATGTTCCAAATCCATTTCCTACAAGATCAAAGCTAGTATGGCATGTTATTTTCAAGAAATTGGGACATAAGCCACTTATATTTCCTATACCATAAAAGCACTAAACATCTACAAATATGCCCTAATTTGTGTTTTTCAAATCTCTCGTCCATGATGTGAAAAAGTAGGTCATTGTACTTAATGAGGGAACATAATAGCTGTTCATCCAATGCAAATAATGAAAGACAATGTTGACAAAGGACAAGGGGTTTTCATAGGAAGTTTTTAAGGATAAGGTCAATGAGGATATGGTTGTGGAAGACAACTTAATAGTTTAATTATGGAGAAGTCAAGCATATTGTGCATCATTGCACTAAACCCTATGTGTTGTGTGTTAGTTTCAACCCTTTATAGTTAATTGTTGGAGATAGATTCTTAATAAAAATATAAAATGCAATGGCACAAACACATTTAACCAATATATCCTAACTTGGAATCCCGAACTGGGAAAACTAGAAAGAATGTTTACAAAGTGCACCTCCTATTTTTCCTTGTATTATGTCTTTACAATGTTACAATACAATATGTATATCCCCCAATGCATTAATCGTAGATTACAATACAACCATAGCTCATTCGTCGAAACTACATTACCATGGACCTCAAAATTTTGTGCCATGAAATTGCTAAAGGAAAAAAAATAGATTGAGAAAAATTGCTTGATAAAAAACTATTAATGATTTTTTACTTTGTAGGCCCCTTTAGGGCCTACCAACCCCCATGCAAAGCCCTTTTGGCCACCCTTCCATTGCACCATGTACAAATAATATAACATAGATCCAACATTCAACCACTTGTTCTTTTCTTTGCATATTAGGGACCACATGATTTATTGATTGATGATCTAGGTTAGCAATGCCAATTGTTTCTCTACACCATGAAAACTCCTTAATACTCACAGACTTTGTTAGTGAAACTACAACATTCCTTAAGGTTTCCAACTTCACTAGCAACACCCTCTTGTCTTCAACCATTTCTCTCAAAAGGTGGTACTAAACATCAATATGCTTTGTTTTAGAATGATAAGTTGGGTTCTTTTCCAAGATCATTGCACTTTGACTATAACAATCTATAATTACACCTTGTTGTACCAACTCAATACCTTAACACAATATTAGTAACCATACTACTTCCTTGTTTGCATGAACGGTTGCCATGTATTCAACATCCATTGTTGAGAGTGTCACTACATATTGTATTTTCTCATCCAACTTCTCTCTCCTCTAAATAGATAAAACATATATCTACTTGTATATCTTCTATTATCCATATGTATAGCCTAGTTTGCATCAACAAAACCATGTATATCCAAAAATCCATCCAATCCTAGTCGTCCTTTGTAGTACAATCCATAACCAATAGTACCATTCAAATACTCGAAAACCCTCTTTATTTTTTCCCAATACTCCTTCCCCAGTTTTAACACATACCTACTCAAAAGTTACACTACATGTGCAAAGTCTTTTCTACTACAAACCATTGCACATGTTAGACTATCATCACACTAGCATATGGAGCTCAAAACATGTCCTCTTCCTATTCCTATGTCTTCAAACGTTGATATATAGATGACTTTACATATAAGAATAAGGACCTTCGTTGGTTTACATGCTTTCATCTTAAACCTTTGGGATATTGACTCAACACATTTCCTTTCATTTAACTACATTTTCCTATTTATTTGATCTCTTTTAATTTCAATGCCAAAAATTAAATTTGTAGCATCAAGATACTCCATGTCAAATTTATAGGAAAACTAATTTTTCATGTCTTGGATGATTTCCTTGACATTTCAAATCAACAACATATCATCCACTTAGAAGACCAAATAAATAAGATGGTCATGAACTAATTTGAAATACACAACGATTTTCTTCACTCCTTGTGAAGCCAAGTCCCCAGTAAGGGGATTTTGAGGTATAAAATGAGCCTCCTAAGGAAAATAATAAAAATATAGTTAACATAACAAACTAAGTGATTTGAATTTTTAAAGAAAATTATTTTCAATTGTATTTGTGGTTTAACTCTTCATGGGTTTACTAAAATGTCAAGGCTAGGCACCTGTTAGATGTGGAATTAAATTCCACATCCAATGAGTACCCACGATGCATACTTTTGAGTAGACCAATGATGGAAAAGAATTGCAAATATGTGGAAAAAATGATCTACTTTAAACGCATGTTCTTCCGATGTATTTTCAATTTCTTTGACAGGAGTCTACTCAAAAGTATGAAAGTGGGTGTTGGGTATAGTGTTGTCATTGATGACAACCAATGTCATGCCACTGATGTCAAAGGAGGTACGATGTCTTGGATGTCAAAGAAGGTACACTGCCTTAGAAGATCATTAAGAACTTTTTAACTAATTTGACATCAATGGCTCATTTGACTCATTTAACACTTGTCCTCGATATCATGTTTGATAAAAATTAGGTTGAACCCATGATCATTGTTGGTCCTCAAAAATCTCATCCACTTTCACCTTAATGTCCATCATTTTACCCTCATTCCATAACTCTGTAACTACATAACCCTACATTAAGTAACCATTTTCATGATCATATGAGTTTAGCATTATATTTTCCAAAGTCATTTATTTTAAGTATTTTAAGTGAATTTGTGATTAAATATTATGAAATTAACATGTTTTCATATATACATGAAAGTGGTATAAGTATTGTGATATTATAGGCCTACTTGGAGATTCTAGAAGGGTCCTACTTGGCCTCCTAATTACAAATTAGAATTTCAAGTTCTAACTCATGAAGATTTGTGGAGTAATTATAGAAGATGAGGATCATTATCTATGCATATTCAAAGGAGAAGAATCATGGATGAGAGGATTTTGAGAGGATATGTATCTCACATTTTTAGGAGATTGGTTGTAACCACATGAGATAAATGTGGATTTAGGAGAGATTTGAGGGATCTACATTTATTGATCAGTCATCCTCAATTTTTGTATAAATAGGGGTGCATCCTTCAAAGGAACCCATCTATCTATCTATCTATTCTATTCTATTTGAGGGATATGCATTTATTGTTCAGGCCAAGATTCTCCAGCATATTGTTACTTTGAAGATGTGATGGTAGTTTGGTGTGCTTGCTGAGGAATGGAGGGCCCCCATCAACCACAGTTTGCACATCTTTGTACATTGGTAACATAGTATAGTTTTGTTATTTTATTTATTTTCATGCAAGTGTGCTTTTACTTTCAGCAAGTGTGCTTTCAATTATGCAAGTGTGAGTGTGATTTCCTTTCAGCAAGTGTGCTTTCAATTATGCAAGTGTGAGTGTGATTTCCTTTCAGTAAGAGTGCTTTCAATTCTATAAGTGTGAGTGTGATTTCTTTTCAACAAGTGTGCTTTCAATTATGCAAGTGTGAGTGTGATTTCCTTTCAGTAAGAGTGCTTTCAATTCTATAAGTGTGGTGTGATTTTCATTTATGCAAGTGTGATTTTAGTTTCTTTATGTTTGGTTTGGATTGGATTAGATTAGATTGATTTAATTTCTTAGTTTTAATTGCATTTAGATTAATCTAATCTGAAAGATAACCACCTAGTACATATAGTACATGTATACCTTATCAATTTACGAAACCCTAGGTTGACAAATTAAATGACATGGATTTAACTAACCATTAAAGCAACCAACAACCATCAATATTTAGGAGCACAACATGATATTTAGGTTTAATTCTCTATGCCCTTCACTGAAGTAGTTACAATACTAGATCCTCATCATGGATCTCTTTTCTCATTGGTTTTTTGTTCTTGAATTTGTTTCCACTAAGGAATTGTTGGAAGTTATGTTACATGATTTGTTCCTTACAGGTGATGTTTTCCTCTTTATGTAATTGTGACACCCTAACTTCAACCCTTATGTTGAAACATTGTTGGTGGTTTTGTTGTGGATTTAATTGCTAAATCTACATGTAGAGTTTTGGATCCCCAAATTCCTTGAAGCTATTGGTAATGGCTTGGGAGATTTTCTTAGTATTTGCAAGGCCACCCCTCATCAAAGTGGCCGCTACCTTTGCTTGGTTGTGCACTTGTACAGACTTGAGTAAATGGCTACCAAAGCAAGTTGTTATGTGCTATGGTGACTACAACTGGACTTAGATGGTAGATTATGAGCATATCACATTCTTTTGCAAGGTTTGTTTTGAGCGTGGCCAGTTAGCTCCCTTATATGCAAAGATGAAAGGGCTTAAGTGGGATAATAACGGACCTCCTTCATGGTGGAAGAAATTAACAAAGTGCCCAACAAGGTAGAGCCCTCCAAGCATCATCTTGGTATCTTTGGTCATGTATGTCCCACATCCTCTAATCCCCTTATTTTCACTTATATGATCTATTATGCAAACCTATGCATTGACAAAAAGAAAGTGGGCATTGCTTCTAGTCGGGGATAATATGTTGTCTTTATTAATGATAACAAAAACGTCTATTAGAGTCCAAAAGAAAACACTTTTAATCAACATGATATTACTAGTTCCCAAGCTCCTAAATAGGATAGTTAATGGTCATTGATGCCCTTAATGCTGTAAGACATATGCAACTTAGATAAATGTTATGAAGAAGATTTGTTGACAAGAAACATAGGTACACTCATGATGCATGATCTTTCTAGAGTTTTTGGTTTATGCATTTGATTTGTAATACATTAAATTTGTTGTTGTTATGCTTTTATATATTGTTATAGTCTATATGGTATTGAGGATTTTGGTATTATATAATGTTACAATAATATTTGGATATTAACAAACTATGTAAATAATAATAAATAATAATTTTTTTATAAAATTTTGGTGAGTTTGAATGCTGATAATAAAACATTAGAAAAAAAAAAATAAAGGATTTTGTTTCTCGATATTTAAAAAACCTTAAAAAGTGCTTTTTATTAAAAGCAATAAAAACGAAAGCGTTGACTATCAATTCCAGGGATACGTGTATCTTTCTCGTTTGACTTGTAGAAAAATAAATACCCAATTAATCTTGCTACGCACAAGGGAATCAAAGCATACAAAACAAAAAATGGAATCCAATCAACGCCAAAAATGGAATATGAAAGCGGACAAAAAAAATTAGAATCTTGGACGCACCCACCATTTTGAACAGGAAAATATGGTCGAGGCGTTGGATAAAGCATCCAGTAACGCCGCTAGTTTTTGGCATTCTCAGCAAGAAAGCATGGGATCGGGCATCATGACGGAGACTCTTACAGATTCATGGCTAGTGGGCTTGCTCTGTTTCGTGCTGGGCTTCTTACTGCTTCAGCTCTACAAATTAGTGTGGGGGGCGAGCAGTCGAGCCTGCAAGTTGCCGCCGGGTTCTACAGGGTGGCCACTGATTGGAGAAACCATCAGCTTCTTTCGAGGTATTAATTCCACTGCTCAACCACGCCAGTTCATTCAAGAGCGAGAGCGAAGGTAATGTTAATTTTTTACAGAGACTCGCAGTTTACCAGAATGAATTTGAAAAAGAAAAATTGTTGATGAAGTTTCTCAATTTTTTCATTCCAAGATTTGAGTTTTATTTTTCGGATTCATCGCATTGAGATTATTTTGTTTTTCATTTCAACATTTGAAATTTCTTTTGCGGATTCATCACATTGAAGATTGCGTTATTTTTTTAGTGAGCTGCGTTCCCCCTCACCTTAGGAAGAGATTAAGTGAAGTGTGAATAGTACAGGTATGGGGAGATATTCAGATCAAATTTGTTTGGAAGATCTCGAATTGTTGTGTCCGTGGATCCAGAATTCAACAAACATGTCCTGCAACACGAAGGCAGGCAATTTCAGGCCAACTATCCCAAACCTCTTCGAAATCTCATTGGCAAATATGGTTTGCTTTCGGTACACGGAGATCTCCAGAAGAAGTTACATGGGGCGGCTGTAAATTTGCTGAGGTTCGAGAGGTTGAGCGTGGACTTCATGGAGGACATACAGAACCTTCTGCACATCACCTTGGCCAAATGGCAAGCCAAGAGGGATATACATCTTCAAGAAGAGTGCCATCAGGTCAGCAACATCAACCAACCCATCACTGTTAATAAGCTTTGGGCGTTTACTAACTATTATTTTGGGTATCGGATTTTTTTTATTTGAATTTAGTAAACAATTTTCGTTGTTTAACATCAGTTTTTGAATATATAAATAGATTTAGCCATGTAAAAAAAAATTGTTGTTGTTATTTAAAATCAGTTTTTGAATATATAAATAAATGTAATACTCTATTTTCTTTGAAGTATTTAAATTATACAAAATTAACGGATTAATTTCAACAAATTCCTCTCAAGAAACTTTGGCCATAAAATATAACTAAAAAACTTTCAAAAAATTGAAAATCAAATATATTTGTTTATAATATGAACTGTATTTTAATATTTATTATAAAGTATAATATGTTGAAAGGTTAAGTCAATTGTATTTTAATATTGATTATAAAGTATAATATGTTGAACAGTTGATTTAATTTGATTATAAATTTAACACATATTTTAAAATTTTATAGATAAAAGCAAAATAAATTATCTAAAATCATTATTGTCCATGGAATTTTATAATATTTCTGAAATCTGCAACACCCTGATAAAATAAAATAATCGTATGTTTGACTTAAAATATTACTTTTAAGAAATATTTTAAAGATAAAAACAAAATAAACTATTTAAAATCATTATTATCCCGATAAAATATAAGATAACTGTATATTTGACTTTTAAAACATTTCTTATATTTTTCTTTAAATTTATTTTACTTTTATCAGTACCATGGTGACGAACTTCTTTCCAGTTTAAATTGAATTTGTTTCTACTGTGTATATGTTATAGCTTGTTCTGAATTTGATGGCCAAACAATTGCTGGACTTATCGCCTTCCAAGGAAACTGAAGAGATTTGTGAAGCGTTTGGCCATTTCTCTGAAGCTCTCCTCGCTGTTCCCATCAAAATCCCGGGTACCAAGTATGCAAGAGGATTTAAGGTGCACAAGAGTCTCATTAATTTAGTTGAATTTAACTATTTTCAAAACTATTTTCGAATTTATTATAAAACATTCTAAAAATAATAGATTACTTTTTTCGTTTTAATTGATTATTTATTTAATTTGTTAGGCCAGGGAATTTATGATAAAAAAGATTTACGAGAGTATAGAGGATAGAAGGCAGCATCCAGAAGCTGTACATAATGATTTGTTAACAAAACTCTTGAAAGAAGACTCGTTTTCAGAAGAAATTATAGCAGATTTTATACTGTTCCTGCTCTTTGCTGGTCACGAGACATCGTCCAGATCCATGTCATTCGCTATCAAATTTCTCACCGACTGTCCCCGAGCACTCGAGGAACTTAAGGTCCGTGAATGTATAGCAGCTGCAAATATCTATATCTAAAACCATCCCATTTGTTATTGATACGTTAATACTGGACCGGACTGATGGTTGAAAATGCATGGCACAGGCTGAGCACGACGCTCTGTTAAAGAGGAAGGGGAATCTAAAAAATCAAAAGCTCAATTGGGATGATTACCAGTCGTTGAAATTCACCCAATGTGTATGTGATTAATTGGTTGTTATTATGTTAATTGCAGATTTGTAAAATTTTGA
Organism: Pinus tabuliformis; assembly: GCA_031772625.1. Lineage (NCBI taxonomy): Eukaryota > Viridiplantae > Streptophyta > Pinopsida > Pinales > Pinaceae > Pinus > Pinus tabuliformis. Next base: position 1,215,351,976 of record CM062816.1, read on the forward strand.
TGGAAATAAGAAAATCAACTATTTGACTTTACGCATGTTAATCAGATTTTTAAATATTTTAGTTACTTTTCTCAATCGATGATTGATTATCTTTTGTATTTGTTCAATTCCCAGGTCATAAATGAAACACTTCGTCTGGGCAACTTTGGTCCAGGAGTTTTCAGAGAAACAAAAGAAGACATTAAAACCAAAGGTATCCAGCAGAATTTTTGGGTCTTCAATGGCGGCCTCATCTTTATAACCTAGTTATGATATTTAGTTCATCATTCTGATCATTATAAACTCTTGATCTCAGGAGGCTTTGTCATTCCAAGAGGATGGACAGTGTATGTGTTTCTGACAGGCACCCATCTGGACGAGAAGTACCATTCTTCTGCACTCAAGTTTGACCCATGGCGCTGGCAACCGCATCTGCAAGATCAAGTAATTCATTACCACGAAATCAGTAGCTTCATGTTTTCAGGAACCCCAACCCCAATTCTGTTAGTAATTCTAATTTAGTTCCCTACTTTATACTGCAGGAGCTCTTAAAGAACCCCTCGTTTATGCCTTTTGGAGGAGGTGCCAGGCTCTGTCCAGGAATGCATCTGGCAAAGATGGAGCTGGCCCTCTTTCTTCATAACTTCGTCACCAAATTCAGGTTATGCCCTCTTTCTTCATAACTTCGTCACCAAATTCAGGTTATTGTTTTTTATATATTCTTAGTTTTTTATATTTTTAGGCTTTCCAATCAACAAGTGTGGTTTATTATCGATCTTGATAACCCAAAAAATTCTCCATATAATTTCTACCTAAAAAATTTGTTTAATTCATTATAAATCACAGAAACGTGAATACAAAAATAAATAAAATTATTAAATTTTTTTATATGTATCAAATTTTAAAATATTCTTAAATTCTGTTTTAAATCTGCTGACATTCTGTTTTATATGTACCTAATGTTTGCAGATGGGAGGCACTGCAGGATGATAAGATCTCCTACTTTCCTTTTCCTCGCTTGATCAAGGGCCTCCCAATCCGTCTACATCTTCGAGAGTGACTGGACGATTAATGTAGGATTTAATTCATGCAGGCTGGAGTTAAAAGAAAACTATATAGAATAAAATAATTGCCATGATGTGGACACTAGTTCCAATCTAAATAGCATGCATAGGTTTGTGTGAGTAGATTTCAGCGATATTTATATATAGCTTTCCTTGTGTATCAAATCGTCGAGATTATCTTCCTCTTTGACTTTCATCGAGGAAAACAAATCTGTTACTTTATTATTAATAATTTTGGGGTTTATCAATGCATGCATGATGAAGATTCTTGTTAATTGAAAGTATATATTTATAAATTAATGTTAAAAAAAATTCATATGGTTTTATATATTTATAAAGAAAAAATTATAGTACATTAATAAATTTATCCACTAATCACGCATTGGTAGTTCATATCTAGCTTTACGAGTAACAGAGAACTCGCCCATGTATTCAGAGTGTTAAGTTCTTGTGTATAGTTGTGCCAAAGAGTGATCAAAGGCTGCGTGTTTACATTATGATGCATTAAATCTTTTGTGGTAGTCGTTGGAATAATGGTTAAAATATAAATGTGGATTATATATTGTAATGTTTTGCTTATATTATTATTATAAGAAGTATAAATTAAAAAATAGATTATTTTTAATTGAATTGTAATTTAAAAGAAAAAATGTGTTGAATAGGATATTATTATTTTTATTGATTTTAATTAAGAATTGAATATTTTTAGTTATTTTTTATAGTCAAAATATTATACTATATTGGATGGCTAGATTTCATCTAAAAAACCATTTCATTTATTAGTTACCTTGTGTCTTTTGTTTGTATAAAATAATGTGTTAGATGTTTAATTTTACTTTTAATGTGATGGTTAATTATTAGATATTTATGTTGTTGAATGCTTATAAATTGATTCTTTAAAAAAATATATATGATATGAAAATTTTAAAAAGAAAAAGTTATTTCCTAAATTATCACATATATATGAAAAAAGATATTCTCATTTGAGGAAGGTATTTTTAAGATGGTTTTTGTGGGTTTTCTTGTTTACTTATAACTTTAAAGGGCATTATTGTGTACTGTAAACTAGGTTATGGTTATGGATTATTTAGATTATAGTTTAATGATTATGTAAATCATGTTGTATACATAAACATTAATTATGTTCATTATTTTAACAACTTATCAAAAAATTATTCAATAGAAATGATTCTGGCTAATTTGAAACAATGAACAAAAGATTTATAGCTTCATTCACAAATTCATAAACTAAAGAGTCCATATTACACATATATGGTAGTGGAAATTTATACCTATGTTTAGTTGTTACAACAAATTCTATGCTCACAGTATGTAATTAATGTGGATCAAAAGTTTGCAAAGGGGCTTTTGAGGAACATCTAAATATATTTGTGAGAACATGCTTGGCGAAATAACACAGATAGTAGTAAGAGATTTGAAAGGCCTAGTGTCTTGGTACAATTGCTTGAATGAATGATGAAAGCTCAAGTGCCTTAGTTACATTATAATGTGGTTTTTTATTATCAATATAATGAGTGGCATAAAAGTGAAAATATTTTTTCTCTTATTGATATGTTTTATAAAAGACCATTGTTTGTGTAAAATATTGTGTTAATGTTTAAATTACTCCATTAAGATGGTTTATAGTCAAAATATTGGTTATATTATATTTGTGTCAATGAATGCCCATGATTTGATTGCATAAAAAAATATATGATGTTAATAATGTAGGAAAAAATATAGTAAACATATGATAAGTAAGTATCCTACCATTGGATTTGTATTTGGTTTATGTTAATACCATAATAATAAGAAGAAGAAAAGGAAGGTACAATTGAGGTTATAAATTCCTCTAGAAGCACCATGGGTGTAATGAAACAATCAGTGGAGAAGTTGGATGAGTTCAAGAAATAATTTTCTTTTGGAAATATTTATGTTTATTTTGGAGGAATGGCACCCATGGAAGTGTGTAAATTATAACTAGGACTCACTAGTAATGGATGAGAGGAAGGAAAAATGAATTACAATTGAGGCCCTTATTGATTCCTTCTTTGACTACACTCGAATGATTAGATAGAAAGGGGGGTATTTTTAGGAATTTCTTTAAATAGAAAGTGATTACATTCATAATGTTGTGCAAGATGAGAGGGAAGATATCTTGGCTGAGTGGGATTTTTGTTATTGGTAAATGAATGTAATTTTAATTTCTTGTTTGTGATATTTGGAAACTTGACTAAGTAGAAAAAACTAGAGCCATAGCTAGTGAATTCATCCTTGTTCATTCATTATCTAGGGTGGATGTGGTATCTATATGAGCTAGTACCTATGGTTTGGAGGAAAAATGCTCTCATGTATATTTTCAAGCCTGTCCATTAATTAGATAAGTAGTTTATTTGTTACTTATTGTGTGTCGATTATTAATGATTTTGGATTTGTTGTGTTATGCTTATTCCAATGATTAATGCTTGTGGGTATTCTATATTTGAGGAAGATGTATTAATTGGGAAAGATACAAGTTTAGAATTTAGCATTGTATTAAATAATGCATTTTGGATTGTTTGGAAGATATTCATACGAATAAGTCTACTACAACCACCATTTGCAATACAACGTATATAACTCTTCTTATGTTATGTAAATTAATTTTCGATTAGGTTAAATTCACGTAATTGGAAAGGTGAGCATCATATAGGATACCAAAAGCACATACTAAATGTGATTATTTTAAAAGAAAGGTTCGATACATTTAGTGATATGATTTCCCATGTATTGGTTGTTAAAATTCCATGTATTAGTGGAAAATGTGGTTTATGTACTGAATGGCTAAATGAATACATAAGTAAGGAATGAATTTTTCCTGACGATGAACCACACTGGTTGGTTCGAAACGCGTCGACAAAAGATTGGTTATGTGATTTTGCCGAAGATTATCTAAACAATGTTATGGATCACAGAAGTCTAAATTCCTTAAGGAATGAATTTGTCATAAAGAATGTTATTTCCACTATTAACATATAATTTCCTATAAATTCTATAAGATAATGTTGGTGAGAGCTTAAATTTAGCCTCATCGTGTCAAATTGAAGTAAAAAAATATTGATGATAGTGTTGAATGATTGAGGATGGCATCTAGGGAGATTGAAATATAATATTGAAGCCTAGCTATGATATTGGTCTATTATGTGTTTAATATGTGAACTGTTGAATGGAAATATAATGTTTCATGCAAATTGTTTGAGAAAAATCCTTAATGAGCTCTCTATTGATTTTGAATTTAAATGCTCATAATGATAAGTTAATGGTTAATATTTATAATCTAGGCCATCACTAAGATTTTAGGCTTACTTGTGGAGTGAACATGATATGGCTATGAGAAGTTGGTCACCAATTATCTTGGAATAGGGAAAACCTATACTTTCTTGTAGTTGATCTATCAGATTAAGAATTAAAATCCATTGGGTGTGCTAAATTATGTTTCCAATAAGAAGGCCCAAATATGAAAATATCATATAATACTTATGTTGTTATGGATATTTAATAAGGTTCATGTTTGACCTCGTGAAACAAGGCTCTCTATGAAGTTTTGGTATCAAACCGCATGAAATGCAAATTCTTTTAGCTTTCTAATGGAGAATTCAACCTTGAAATTTATTGCATGTTGTTGGGAAATGTTCTTGTACCAACCTTTTGGGTTAAAAAATCAATTTTAGGAAAGTAGAGTTAGGTAAAACAAAGGAATTGATCAAATTCGGCTATGTACCAAAACATGTGAAATAACATAAATATGGCCTAGAATATGCAAGGATCCCAATCATCAAAACAATATGATATTTAGTTATTATAAAGGAATGGAGATAATGGAGAACATCAATCACCTATGGAAGAATTTTAGATGAAATAATATTTGAGAAATTAATGGAAGATACTTGTGAAACACTTCATAGAAAGTCATTAGAAATATATATCAATGGTAGCTATCAAAAATATATTTAATGTGTTCAATACGTAGATCTCCAAAGAGATGAATGTTAAGTGATATTTTGGGAAAAATTCTCTATGAAAATTCATAAAATGACTCATTGTAATACACTTATAAAAGGACCATCAAAACATTGTCATTGGAAGTTACCATGGTGCATGAAACAAAAACATCTAAATGAAGAAGAGCAAAAATTTCAATGTGAAATGTTTGAGTAATAGAAAAGTTGTCATGCCCAACTTTCTTTAAACCTTACAAATTGTCATCCAGATGTTTCTTGTGTTAGGAAATGAAAACGGGTGGAATTAGTCCAGCCATATTGTTATCAATATGAAGACATTCAATTGAAAACATCCATACAAATATTTGGAAAAAAAAAAAAATTGTAAAAGAACATGGAATAAAAAGATGAAAAATATCCATAAAAAATGATCATTGTGGAGTGGTCATCAGGAATATGTTGAATATATATGAAACAAAAATTTCCGATTTGAATAAGTTAATATATATTTAATAGGAAAGGTTCTTGTGAAACAAAAAAATGGGTAAGCATTAAAGAACTTGGAAAATAGCCATTGGAAAAGGACATGCAAGTAGTCAATGGGATTTTGTTAAGCATGTTAGAGACCAAGAATATTGATATGAGAGGACATGATGATTTATGATATGGAATGTCTAAGGGAAACATCCTATAAGAAAAAAAAATCAAGAATTAGGATTTTTTGGACAATGGAATGTGATGAAATTCTGAAGATGCAATAGTAGGTGAGTTTTGATTGAAGAATACTTGGAAAATGTTGTAAAAAAATGATTGTGTTAAAGATAAAAATTAGTTATAAGAAATACATACTTGGAAACCATTTGGATTTCCATTGAAATGTGATTCATCAAGTTTTCCATTGGTATTTTAATTGGTCCAATCTTTAGGTCATTTAATGGAAGTGGTCATTTAAATTGAAAGAGCACACACACACACATATATATATATATCAAAACCAATGAAGGATGGAGAATTTTTATGGAGTCCTTTTGGAGAAAGCTTGATAAAGTAAAATATTAATTAGGATGGGCCCAACTAGTCATCAAAAAAAGAAGATGAATTAGGGAAGTAAAAAAAATTGGGAATGAAAATGGTGTTGCCAAGAACCATTTATCAGTACCTAAGGGTGAAGCAAGAGGAGGAATTCTAAGGTAGAGGAACCCAATATATAGAGAATGATTTGGTGTTCCAAAAAGATCAAGAACCAATTTTTATTTTGAACATAACTTGAACTTTTAAACTCAAATGTATGTAAATTTCAAGTTAAATTCTATAGTGATTGCACCGATGAATGTTTTCTTAAGGGACAATTTGAAATTTTTGTATTGAATACCCAAAAATTGACACAAAAATATAGCCTTTAGAGGAAGAGAAATTACTCACACTTAGTTGTTCCATTCATAATGAATTTAAACAGTAAGGAATATGAGAAAGCATGAGAAATCCTAAAAGAGAATTAGGATATATTTCAAAGGACCTGGAGTGGAATTGGAAAAATGGAGCCAAATCCACTATTTTAGGATAATTTTTGGCAAGTTTGAAAACTACATATGAAGAAAAAGTATCCATATATGTTAGTTGTGAGCATGCATATATGTAAGTTGGCATATATGTTATATCGCATTGTGTGAATGGATCCATATTTCATTGTATTTAATATTTTAAAAACTAGAAGTTATGTAATTTAATGTCATAATTATAAGAACATTTCATGGGTTGTCGTGGATGTTGCAAATAAGGAATTATATACATGAATAGTCATATTCTATTTGGTGAAATGGAGGATCTGTCAACATGGATTGTGGGTAGAAATGTATTAGATATGGTAGTGGGTGTAAGTCTAGAACATTTAGTTCCTATTATATGCAAGGGCCAAACATTTTGAGGTTAATTCATAGTTGTGAAATTGGTTTCTTTATGAAACAAAATTCAAATTTATGTGGAAAATTTCATGATGACATTTCATGGTAAATGTATATATATGATACAAATGAGATGATAGATCTCTCTAGTAAGGATATATAATGGTTTTTGTAAGCTAGAAAACACAAGGAGAAGGACACGATGATGACATTGAACTATGATATGCCTTGATTCCATACGTTTTTTATTGATAATAGGTTACTAATAGAACACATTGATAGAAAAACTCATTAAGTTGGCATTCTCCTTGCATTTGAAAGACTTCATAATTAATGGCTTTCCTAAGGGATTGCTTAGTAGAGAAGGGGATGCATAAGCCTAGAAGGGTGAGTTCTACAAGGAAGAGGAAACGTGGATGAGTTTGTTGCGAGATTTTTGTTATATGTTAGTTGGAATTAAGGAGGGAATGTCAAAAAATATATGGAGTTGAACTCTTACCTGTGACATCCATGTGAAGTAATGAATAATCATGCATATAAGTTTTGAGCTAAAATTTAATAATTAATCTTTTGTTATGAATATAAATTCTTCAACTATGAATTTGACACTCCTATGGATGGAATAATTGCTACATACAATTGATATGGCATGCATGTTTTCCTTTGATGAATGTTGTAGATACATGCTAAAATGTTAAGGCCTTAAAGGAATCTCAAATAATATAAGGGAACCACCTACGTTGTCAATTGTTTTGAAAGTGCAACATGATGATTTTACTAGAAAGAGGAAGAATGAGACCAATGTTATTCCAACATGGGGAGGAATGTGATACCCACATGTGAGAATTGAACATGATGTAGATATTAGTGCTTCAATCACACAAGGGTGAGCCAACACTTGGCATGGCAATTATTGTAAGCATACAGTAAAGTAAGGGTAGGTATCATACCATTAGATTTATATATTTTTATTATATAATAATAATAATAAGGTGCACTTTGCATTATAACATACGTGAAACATCATGGGGGAAATGATCCAATGATTGGGTAAGTAGGGTCATTTTAAGAAATAATATTTTATTGGGATTTTATGTGTTTATTTTTCTAAACTAATCCATCTTCTCTTATGTGTCTCATGTTTTATTTTTCCAAGCTTCACTAGAGGGCATGTGATTTCTATGCAAACATTGTGTTCATGCAAGACTCGGGGAAGGAATTCACTCAACATTTTGGGAATTCATTAATTCTCTCATTCATACACAATTTTTAGAAAAATATAACTAAGTCAGAAGTGATATTGTTAGTGCCAAACACTAGAGATTCATTGCTAATATGCATTGGAGCACTAGATAGGAACGAGGATACCCTAAGGAGCTACTTAAAAGAGAAGAGGATTTCATTCTTAGTGTTGTGTAGGTTGGGGAAGAACATATGTTGGATGAGTGGGATTGTTGTAACAAGGAAAGGACTGCAATGTTAATTAATTTTCTATGATATTTAGAAATTCAATTTAGTGAGAAAACTTATAGCCATAGCTAGTAAATTTGTTTTTGTTGTTTCATTTCTGAGTAAGGGGTAGCAATTGCATGACCTTGGACAAAAGTGACCCTTAAGGAGATATTTCCACAAATGCATATCCCAATTTGATAAGTATTTTGGTTTTTACAACTTCTTTGATGATAATTAATGATTTTGGACCCATTATGGTATGCTTATGAATTTGTTAATGATTAATGCTTATGAGTATTTTGATATTTGACGAAGATGTGCTAAATTAGGAAAGATGCAAGTATGGAATTTAGAATTTTATTGAGGGTGAACTTTGGACTATTTGGGAGATATTAATTTGTAGATTTTAAGGTTGCTACAACCATCATTTGTAATATAGAGGAGATATTTTTTCCTGTATTCTATAAATTAAGTGTCGATTATGTCAAATGAATGTAATTTACATTGTGGGTATTGCAAAATGTATTGGAGTCATGAAATAATTGTGAATGTTTTTAAGGGAACAAATTAATATATATGGCTATGTTTTCCCATGTATCAATTACTAATATTCCATGTATCAACATAAAATATCATTTATATGTTGGAATGTTTAAATGAGTATGTGAGTAATGAGTGAATTTGTCATAGGTATTGTTATTTCCAGTGTTAACATATCCTTTCCTAATAGTTCTATATCATAATGTTGGTTAGACCTTAAATTTAATGTCAAAATATTGAAATCAAGTAAAAAAATATTGAGAATAGTGTTGGATGACCAAGGATGGTATTCGAGGACTTTACAAACAAGGTGTTTTAGTTCTTGTCTAATGTCCACGTCTTAAGCTCATGAGAATTGGTTCTTATTTTTGCAATATTTATTTTCTTCTTGACACTCTCAAAAGTGGAGAGATAATTTTGATCTCCTATTCTTTCTTTGGGTTAATAATCTCTTAGTGACTAATCTTTCTCTTATTTTGTATCCCCTTATTTATCTATATTTTCTTTTTAAATTTAGTTATGATAATGCTTTTAATAATGTTAATATTTTACAAACTTTTCTTGTACACCATTCCCTATTATTTTAACCAAAATTTTGCATATTTATTTCAATTTTTTTAACTAATTACATTATTATTTTAAATAATAAATAGATTATATTATTATTTAAATATTCTTTTTAAAAACTAATAATTAAAAAAACTTGTCATTAATATTTAAATACAAATTAATAAACCATCATAATATTTATTGTATAAATATATTAATAATAAATTATATTTATAAAATGTTTGTTATGTAAATATCATTTCAATTTTATTAATTTAATAAATTATATTCAATGTAATTATTCAAATATTGTGCGTTCATTATTATGAATATGCGGTATACGTACCTTGATTGAAATTTAATATATATTAAATAGTAATCTAATAATATATTAAATAGTAACCTAATCTCATAGAATAGAAGTGTTAAATTTTATCTTTCACTAAAATATTTGAATTTATTGGTATAAAAATTGGATTGTAAGGCATTTTCATTGCGGTGTTCATGCTTGTGATATATATGTATGGTAGGTTGGAGTATAAGGAAAGATTTCCACATTATTTAAATACAAGTTAATAAACCATCATAATATTTATTGTATAAATATATTAATAATAAATTATATTTATAAAATGTTCTTATAACAAATTATGTAAATATCATTTCAATTTTATTAATTTAATAAATTATATCCAATGTAATTATTCAATTACCCGTAATGAATCCATTTATATTGTGCGTTCATTATTATGAATATGCGGTATATGTACCTTGATTGAAATTTAATATATATTAAATAGTAATCTAATAATATATTAAATAGTAACCTAATCTCATAGAATAGAAGTGTTAAATTTTATCTTTCACTAAAATATTTGAATTTATTGGTATAAAAATTGGATTGTAAGGCATTTTCATTGCGGTGTTCATGCTTTTGATATATGTATGATATATATGTATGGTAGGTTGGAGTATAATGAAAGATTTCCACATTATTTTGTAATTTTTTTAAAATGGTTTGATATAATTGTTATTTATTTATTATATTTAGGTTTTTGTTTATTAGAAATAAGATTATAGTTAAAGTGTTTTTTAAGGTAATGTGAATTTTGAGATGATTGGTATATTTAATTTGTGGTTTGAGTAATTATAATTGATGGGTATTTAAGTCATAAAAATTATTTCGTGTTGGGGCTTTGAGTTGGCACCAAGGTCAATGGGCGCCCATGAAGGGTCATGCTCGCTTGGAGTGGTGAAAACTCGACTTGGAGGCATGCCCAATGCGACTATGTGACAAACACACCCACATGGAGGAGGGGCGTCGGGGCTCACATAGGGGCAATGTGCACGAGTTGGAAGGGCACACGCCCACACGATGGTAGGATGCAGGGAACTACGTTGGGTGAGACATAACAGGCATGTGACAAGGGCCACACAACACAACATAGCGGCAACCCAACTCGACATTACCTAGTGGGCAAGCAAGTGACCACGATGGACGAGTTGAGGGGAAACACAACATGGATTGAATAACATGACATTGCAACAGGTGTGTAGCATGGCGCACACAGCAAAAGCAAAGCTCCTGCACGACCCAGGGGTGCACCCTCCTATCAAGGAGCACTTGCACGACCAAGGTCAAGTCAGTCTAGGGGCGTGCCACTCCATGAAGGGGAACTTATGCACAAAGTGAAAGGTTGACTCAACACTTAGAGGGGCAACAACCCACACTTGACTAAAGGGTAGGGATACAAATAAGTAGAAGAGCTCGATTCTTGGAGGAGGCAACAAGAAAGTTTGCACACAATAAGTAATATTGCAGAGCATATCACAAAAAAGGGCAAAATATGTGCTATCGCAGAACTACAGGGTGCACATCACAGAGTTTGAAAACATAACTAAGACACGTCAAAAAAGGAGGAGATCTTTCCCAATCAAGTTGGTTTCTGGGCAGGTTTGAGGGTTGGTTTTTTGGGCTACTTTGGGGCACCATTTTTTGGATTTGTGCTTGGCAAGGTGCCAATATTGGGTTGTACACGCCCTAGTTTTGAAACTTGGCACTTTTGGCTAGTGCCTTAGGTTGGGCAAACAACTACCCTTCTTTGTACTTGGGTTACTTGGTCATGGTTGGCCCCCTTGTAACACTATTGTAAATATTATTAGAAGTTTAATAAGAGTAAAGGGGAAAGTGTTTTGGGAGTTTCCCCCTCCTGTCGTTTATGTTATTTTCATATTGTTCGTTTTACAATATCGCAGAATTGTTGAATGTTAATGAATTTTATTTCCACTACATAATAGATAAGAAGATTGAATTGGAAAATTGACTAAGTGTTGAAGTGAATGGGAAGTAGGTGTAGTTTGGGTTAGAGTAGTTGTATTATTGTTGTTGGAAATAATACTGAGAAGGGGGGGTGAATCAGTATTATCAAACCAATATAACTTTTTCATTTCCACACTCAAATTCATATACACTACTTCAGTTAAGGGAACCCGTGTGTACACGCAACTGTGTTTATGGAACTAGCATATATCCAGTAAACTTATGATTCATTTAATCCATTAAATGTTGATCTTTAGTTAGATCATAACTTCATTAACCATATGAACGGTAAATGGGTGCAGTAAAACAGAATAGATCATCACACACAAGAAGCACACATGAACACCATGATGTAAGGTGAAAACCCAATGTGAGTGAAAAACACCTGCTGCAATTTGTCTCTATCTTCATTCAATAAGAAACTTCTTTTTACAATATTTCTGTACTGGAGCAGTCTTATACTAGTACACAGGCTTCTACCTGCAGAAGGCTACAACTTTCTCTTGTTCTCCAGCTTCTCCTGGAAGGGAGCTGCAACCCCCTTAGCTCTTGTACTAGCCGATCCTTTTACTAGTACATAGGTGCCAACCTACTGAATGCTCCAACCTTCACTTGTTTTCCAGCTGCTACTGGAAGGGAGCTACCACCCCCTTAGCTGATGTACTAGTACGTAAGTGCTGACCTACAGAAGGCTACAACCTTCTCTTTCTATGTTTCGTAAATTTTCAGACTAGATACTCATGGAACACATCATCATAATCTCAAGGCCACGTTTCATCCAATTTTCATACTGGACCCAACAATATCAATGAAGCACACAATCAATCAACACTAGCATCATCAATCTCTGAATCACCCAATATTGAATCACTGAAACCCAGTCAACAAACTGCAATCACCAGAACATAGAGCAGAACACAGAACTCTGCAACAATGTTCAGATCTAACTGTATCATCAAAAATCATGTATCAAAGTGCATACACCACTTGGAAGATCCGAACCAGCATGTATATGCAACTTCACCAAAGCGAACCAGCGTATATGTCATTAATTACTTACTTATAACTCCGCTACAATTCCTTACTCCAGACAAACCCAGATCATTACATATATAAGGATAATCGTATGTTAGCAACTAGATCTAGTCCATCAGATCACATAAAGATAAGTCATTATGATCCTGATCCATTATAGATCTCATCCATCAACACTGAAGTTAAACACAATCAACCAAACTGAATATGCAAAATACTGACACCAGTAAACAGTCATCAGAACTCACCAACAACCTGAGCCACCTGTAACTTCAAACATCATAGTTCATATGGTATATGCTACTTAGATGTATCTAACCTGTGTATGTACGTGCTTTTATCATAGTCAACCAGCGTATATATCTTTAAATATTCATTCATGATTTGCAGCTATTCTAAAACTTGAGTTATACCCAGATCATAATATTTACAGAACATTACATGTGTTAGTATACAGATCTAGAATAAGCGTGATCAAACCATATAGCTCATGATTCATTCCAAGCCATTAGATCCAAATCTATCCTTAGATCTTGTTCTCCATCAGCCGCTGAGATTCCTCCTTAGCAAAGCATTATGAAGCCATAACCTGCATACTAGATCTCATACTTCATTAGATATTCAATACTTTCTGAATGAATTCCTTTGCCTAATGATCTCCTTCCCCTTTTATAGTCTTAGGCCTTACTCAATACCATGGTCCAAAACCATAAAGAATCAATACCTTGGACCAAATACCCGGTTTCAACACTTCAGATGCAATACCATGGTCCACAACCATAGGTCCAAATACCAAGGACCAAATACCATGGACTAAAAATGAGTTTTCCCACATGTACATGCTTTTCCATGCATGAAAGTGTGTGTATACGCATACGTGCCTTTTGATCGATGATCCCGCGTGTATACGCGGCTTGGTTAAGAGGAAATTGCATATATCTCTTTTTCTTTCATTTTGAGAGCCCGAACTGTGATCTGCCATCTGAGTGAGTTGCCATCAAGGACAACACCTGTGTCATAGTGCCAAACCTATGTCATAATGCCAACAATTGTGATCAAATCTTGCCAGTGTCGCACAACATCCATGGTGGTCTTAAGGCATCATAGCATGGGGTTGTGGCATATGGTATAAGAGCCTACTTTTTGAAGGTGGACATTTTGCATAAGTTGAAAAGGAATAATGATCAAGGTTTTGAACAGATTGAAGATTGGGCAACAAAATGGCAAGTTTTCAAGAGGGTTGTGATAGACTTATGTAGCTCATGGGAAGGTTGGAACACCTGAAGGCAAAGAAGCTAGGATTGTGAGAAGAACTTGAATTTTTGGAAGATAAGGTTAGAAGGGAGCTTCTTTGACTTGGTTAGGTGATTAGGCAGGTTGAAGTTGTTGGTTGTGATGATCAAAGAAGAAGATGGTTTGATGATCAAGTGCAGTATAAGTGTTGTGAACATGGATCCAAAAGAGGAAGAGTTTGATGAGACGATGCCTACCATAGTTGAACTATATTTGGTCATGTCACAACCATTGAAGGAAGAAGTTGGCCATAGGGATGAGCATGAAGAAACAAGTTTTGCAATCTTTCCAACAAAAGAGGAGGAACTTGGTGAGATGAATCTTCCCAATGTTGGACCATATTCATGCATATCGCAACCATGGATGGAAGTCGTATGATTCTTCCCCTTATGCTGATTAAGAGGAACTTGCAATGGATGAATTCCACTTGGAAGGCTTGCATTTAGTTATGTGATGGATGATTTTGGCTTTTGAAGGACTTGTTCTAGTGGTATTCGACCTTAGAACAGAATGTGTGAATGCACGAGACAAGGGTGGAACATGATGAACCTATGTGATGAGTGAGTCATGCTTAGCTGAAAGGATATTTGGCTACGTTCCCAGCATGACTCATGGAAAGAAGGAAGGAAGGGCACACCTAAGTGAAAAATATTGCATGATGCATATTTGGGTGGACTTCATCATTGGAGCCTCATTTGGGCCAATGAGAATGCTTTGGTGAACCTTTAATGGGTGAGGAAATGATGATGGGAGGGACCTGCAATGGTGATATCAGGGTAGGGTGACCAAGGATTCTAACCCAACCTAAGGCAAGGATGTGATGACTGAAGTTGTGTTGGTCCTCTTGGAGTGGACGAGTTGGGAAACTAAAGTTACATGCATTGAATAGAAGAGAAGGGCATGGCAGACTTCGTGCAGGGGAATAAAGAAAGGATTTCATGCAGGATGGGTGTGATTATGCGATATTAAGATGTTTTACAGATGGACTAATGGGGATGTTGGGCACATTCAAACAATAAGACCATGTTCGTTTTGAAGGAAGGCATGGGTGACTTATGAGATTGTTCATGTGACGAAGAGGGAAAAGGCAAGTTGTGATGGGACTTGCGACTAAGACAAGTGTGCCTACCCAAATTATTGGATGAAGATGGTTCGTAGGAGCCTATGATGACTTAAAGAGAAGTTGCAGTTGATGAAGACTTCATGTGATGGTGATCTTAGAGTATCTGGTTCGTTGAGGAGTTGAGGTCAATTTTGAACTTGACTTTGATGTGGTATGGGATGCATACCTTAGACTCGATGGATGTGATATGAGCAAGATGCCTTGGAGTTGAATGGAGTTGCAATGACGAAGGTGCCTTGGTGGGAGAACTTAGGCATGGGTTGAGTTCGATGACAGTTAGCCATTTTTAATGGAAATGGAGGTTTTTGATCATGGGCAGCACATGGACGAGATCATGAGGCAATTGGACACTTGCCCCTTTGACAACGATGGTGTGCAACATATAGGAGATTAGATGGAGTTTTCTTCATGGACCTGGATATGGCGCGATGGTTGGTTGAAGGACAAATGGAATAATTATTGGTCAAAGTTGAAGATGTGACAAATTTCTGGAGGAACGACCGACAAAGGCATGCGAAGGTGCATTCTCATGGGTTAGATGTGATTGTTGGATTAGCTACCCAACTAGTCTAAGTCATGGGTACCAGTAGTGTTTTGAGATGTGTTAAAGTTGAGTTGGAGTATGGAATTTCTAGTTTACATGATGACGATATGTGATGGATTTGCACAATATGAGTCGTGACCAAAGCATGCAACCGCGTTGAAGGGAGTCTCCTTCCGTGATATGAGACAATGTGGAGGATTGTGACGAGTTATGGTTGATGACCATGAGATTGAGAAGTCTTACCCACATAGAGTCATGATCCTTGATGAAGC
The DNA here is from genome assembly GCA_031772625.1 of Pinus tabuliformis. Taxonomy (NCBI): domain Eukaryota; kingdom Viridiplantae; phylum Streptophyta; class Pinopsida; order Pinales; family Pinaceae; genus Pinus; species Pinus tabuliformis. The sequence continues at coordinate 1,215,368,028 of CM062816.1, forward strand.
TTTGTGTGATGAAGGAAAGGAGTTCGTGCAACAGGAATGATTGATGTTGGAGCTGGTGGCACTTTGCGACAAATGGACTTGGCAATGGAGTTGATAAGTGGATTTTTTGTTGAGGACAAAAACCCTTTTGAAGTGGGGGGAGGATGTTATGGCCTTAAATTGGCACCAAGGTCAATGGTTCCCATGACGGGCCATGCTCAATTGGAGTGGTGAAAAATTGACTTAGAGGCACAATGAGTGTGTCCACATGGAGGAGGGGCACCCAGACCCACATAGGGGCAGTGTGCATGAGTTGGAGGGGCATACGATGGAATGATGGCATGGTACCAGGTGCTGCATCGAGTGAGACATAGTGGGCATGTCACGAGGGGTGCATGCACCCACACAACAAAACACGGTAACAACCCAAGTCGGTATGACGTAGCAGGCAAGGCAAGCGAGTGACCGCAATGGGCAAGACGTAGCGAGTGAGGGCGCAATGGACAAGTTGAGGGGAAACATGACATGGAGTGAATAACACAACATTATGATAGGCATGTAGCATGGAGCACATGGAAAAATCAGAGTGCCCGCATGACCTAGCACAGGTCGGACCAAGTGCGCACCCGCCCAGCAAGGGTTGCCCACACGACCAAGGTCAGGTTAGTCCAGGGGCACGTCCACCCATGAAAGGGTACTTGCACACAAAATGAAAGCTCGAATCAACACTTAAAGGGGCATTGACCCACACTTAACCAAAGGGCAAGGATGCATATAAGTAGAAGAACTCGACACTTGGAGGAGGCAGCAAGAAAATTCACATAAGAGAAGTAATATCATAGAGTAGATATAGAAAAGGGTGAAGTCCGCGATATTGTAGCAATGAAAGGGATGTGATATTGTAGAACCACAGGGCACACATTTGAAATTTTGAAAACACAACTAAGGTATGTCGCAGAAGGAGGAGAGCTTTCCCAAGCGAGTTGGTTTATGGACAAGGCCAAGGGTTAGTTTTTTGGGCTACTTTGGGGCACCATTTTTGGGATTTCTGTTGGGAAAGGTGCCGACCTTGGGTTGGGCCAACGATTGCCACTCTTTGTACTTAGGCAACACATGAGTTTGGGCATGGATGAACCCTTTGTAACTCTATTGTAAATATTATTTGAAGTTTAATAAGAGTAAAGGGGAAAAGTGTTTTAGGAGTTGCCCTATCTCATCACATACATTGTGTTCATATTGTTGATTTTATGATATTACAGAATTGATGAATGTTAATGAATTTTATTTCCACTTCATATTAAATAAGAAGATTAAATCGGAAAATTGACTAAGTGTTGAAGTGAATGAGAAGCAGGCGTAGTTTGGGTTAGATTAGTTGTATTATTGTGACGAAATCTCGTCGGTGCTGCACAATGCCCATGGTGGGTAAGGAATCACAACGTGGCGCTGTGACACCCGGGGATCACTCTGGGCCTAGGCGACACCCTCCCTTAACATGACTAAATTTTTTCCCATGAAATTTCAAAACAATTATCTTTTTACCATCAAATATCTTAATAAAACACCTTGTCACAATTTAGTTTATGCCTCGTGACGAAAATTATAATTAAAAACTTAATATACAATAATTAAAACAACTTTTTTTTATTAAAAATAATTATAGTTTGCATATATAATTTTTTTATTGTATTTAAATATTGGATTAGAAATATTTTGTTTTAATATGCTATTGGGAATAATAGAATATAACACTCTAACATATTCATTATGCTTTTTGGGAAGGTAAGTAAGAAAAGTAAATTTATATGATTGAAAAAATGTTTATAGAGTTGTCATTCATGGAATACAATTGTGATCTTTAAATTTGTTTTGAGGATTCTATAAAATGTCAGAAGTAATGTTGTTCTCTACAAATGCAATTGTTGGTGAAGCCTTGGTTTGTATTTCACTTTAATGGGCTTTTTCGCCTTAACATTTAAAAATTTAAAAATAAAATATTAAAAATGAAAATTTTGATAATATAGTAAAACATGACTAAATGAAAAAATATAGCATTATAATAATTAATCTTAAGAAAAAGAAAATTTAATTTGAATTATTACATAGTAAATATTAGTTAAAATTCAAAAATAAAAATTATTATTTTTGTGCTTGCCAATTCATATATATAGATATATATGAATTTTTTTGTGATTGCCAATTCAAATATATAGATATATATGATTTAATAAAATTATTGTTTTATAACAAAAAAAATTGTAATTTTAAAAAATTATAGTTAATTTAAAAAGTAGAGTTATTAGAAATTTAAAAATTGTGATTTTATTTAAGAAAAGAAAATTATAAAATCAATTTTATAACTTATAGTGCTTTAAAATTAGGCTATCACTTTCGGACTATTTTTTTGGGTTGAATATTATTTTAATAAAATTATTGTTATATTTGGGGTTGAATATTATTTTAATAAAATTATTGTTTTATAACCCAAAAAAATTGTAATTTTAAAAAATTATAGTTAACTTAAAAGGTAAGGTTATTAAAAATTTAAAAATTATGATTGTATTTAAGAAAACAAAATTATAAAATCAACTTTATAACTTATAGTGCTTTAAAATTAGTTTATCACTTTTAGCTTATTTTTTGGGGTTGAATATTATTGTGTTTTTAATTATTTTAGGGTAGAATTACTACAATATCAATATATTTTTTTAAATATTTTTTTCAAATAATTTTTCATAAATAAAAATATTAATTTCCAAATTACAATTAAAAACATTAATTTCTAAAAAATTAATTACTATATAACATTTATACATGTAAATATAAACTAAACCATATCTCTTTAAATAATATATTACATATAACCAAAATGGTGTAAGAAATATTTTCAAAACCTAAATTTCAATTATTAGAAAAGTAATTTAATCACTATTTTCATCTTGTAAACCTATCACAATTTAAATTATTCAACTTATTTGGTTTGTTTTATTTATTAATTCAAAATAAACTTATTGTTATAATTGATTTCAAACTACAAAGTACCGTCATTACAAACGAAAAGGAAAGTGGTGAATATTCTTTTATACGATCCCACTTGTAAGGACCTGCGGTCCAAAGGCATCACCGCCGAGACGTGCGACAAGCTTGTTGGCAAACGAGTGAGTGAACATGGACGAAGTGCGAAGACTTGTAGGTGAACAACGAGTTGGAAACTTGAACGAGGTGCAGCTCCATGACCAAAATGTGCGAAGGACATAAGTGTAAAGCGCATGAGGAGGAGAAGCGATGATTTATATGGCGTGGGGAGCATTTGGACACACCCACGGCCACCTTACATATGAAAGCAAACGAACGAAGGCCAACCTACGTTGGAGGGCGTATTTGCGAAGGAATGTAGGGCGTTGGCAAGTCGGCCTGGGCAGCTTGACTTGCCCAACGCATTATATATATATATGGAGGAGTTTTGGAACGAAGAGGAAGCATTCAAACTAAGGAATTCAACAAGTAATGTGAGTGAGGAGCACATGATGACAAGGAAAAGTGCGAATTAGAGGTGAAGCCGCAACAAGGGGGGGTGCAGGTCATAATGCGTCCGTTCTTGGGCAGGCATACACGGTAAAACATTGCATGGGTTTTGGTTATCGGTTAAGGGTGCAGGTGAAGGTGCTGGACTTGACACGGGTGTCTTAAGTGACTCGGGTGAGCCGCCCGTCGTGAAAGGCTAAACGCGAAGGTGGTGAACGGGACTCAGGTGAGGTCGCCCGCCAGTCGTGTAGAAGCAAACGAAGGGTGACTCGAGTGAGGTCGCCCGCCCATCGTGCAAGGTGAACGAAGTTCGGTTGAGGAGTGTGGTTGGCAGTGCGTATGAGGGCGCGCTCGCCCAACTCGGGCAAGGAACTTGCCAGGTGTGGCCTTGATGTAAAATTTGGCTAAGTATGAAACTTGGTGTTTCCCAAGTATACTTGTAAAGCTTTGTAACATTAAAAGATTGTATAATATATTGTATTCGGGCAGACTCATTGTTCAGGGAGTTGCCCCTCCCTTTATACTGTGCAATTGTGTTCTCGTTTATAATTGTTGATGATAATGAATGTGTATGGGTGTTCATTGGTATAAAGGAAACATAATAATTACTTGGTTGAGAAACACAAACTAAGTAGGACATATGGTTAGGTGTTGTCCATGAACATAAGTATTGGTGAAAAGAAAGTGTTCGGTGGTGCCGCACCTCGCCAAGAGCAGTTGAAAGACTACCGCCGGCCTAGGGGCGTGACAGTTGGTATCATAGCAAGGTTGCTCGTGACAAAGTGCAGATAGTATTGAAGTTGATTCAAGGTTGAAGAAGCTTCACAGTTGCTGACAGTGGAAGCAGGTACTTGCAGGTGAAGGAAGCTGGTTTCACATACAAGTGGAACAAGGGCTGCTTCATGATTGCATGGAACTTGGTAAGCTGGTGAATGGTGAAGAGTCAAGAAGGATGTCTAACTTGCAGGAAATGGGTTTTGCAACCTTTAAGGAATTTGAAAGAAGTCTACTTGAAGAATCAAGTGAGGTTGAACAAAGATTTGCAGAATGGGGCAAAGGCTTGTTCAAAGCAAAGGAAGCTCTTCATGCTTTGGTCAAGGAAGGGATTTATGATAGGAATAGGGACAAAGCCTATCAATTTTCAAAGGAAGTAGACTTGTTTGATGCAGAACTCAAGGAATTGGAGATAAGGCAGAACTTGATTCGAAAGAAGTGGAAATGGCTAACTCTTGAGAAGAAGCATTCCATAGCTTTGACTCAAAAGGAGAAAGCTGCAGAATGCGATGATAAGAAAGAAGAAGTCGTAATGATTGAAGATGTTGCAGATGTGACCATGATGGAGGATGAACTTGAGGATGATCAAGTTGGACCAGGATAGTGCAATTTGCAGACATGGGTGAACGAGGATACTCACATGGAGGAGCCTCATGATGATGATGAAGATGTAAGTACTATTGATACTTGTGTTTCATTTGAGCATTTGGTAGATGGACCGTATGTAGGGAAGGGCAAAGTCAGTTTGCCGATGCAGGGGAGCATCTTACCATGGATGACTATGATGAGGCCTTGTATGGAGTAGCAAGGATTGTTGATTGTTGCAGGACTTATTGGGGTTGTTTATGACCTTATGGTAGAAGGTACAAAAGCCCGTGACAAGGGAGGAACATGATGATCATTGCGGAGGAATGGGTCATGCTTTAGCCACATTGAGAATTGGCTAAGTGCCCGGCATCACTCATGGATAGATTGGAGGAGGGAACACACTTGAGGTATGATGATACTTGGGTGGACTTCTCATGGCTGAGACCAAGAGCAAGTCTTGGTGGAACCTTTAGTGTGGGAGCCATGGTGGAGAGACTCATGTGATGATGATATGGCTGGGTGACCGAGTTCACTAGACCGAAGATTGCAGACTTGAATGGGGATGACCGATTGTTGTGATGGGTCTACTTGGTTGGACTACATGGGCAACTAAGTCATGGACATCAGGATGGAGACATGGAGCATGGCAGTATTATGCAGGGACATGATGTATGAGCACTTGTAGAGGTGTCACTTATGGGCATCCAATAAGAAGTGCTAAGGCAGGGATGTTGTGCAGGTGGATTTGCTGGTATGACATGGAGATGTTTTACTTATGAGCCGATGGAGAGGTTGTGCACTCTTGTACAACAAGGCCATGGACTTGGATGGAGTTGTGAGCAGACTATGGAGCATTCCTACTACATGGAGAGTTGAGGCATCTTGCAAAGACCTTTGGGCCGACATTTGTATGCTTGCTAGAGTGTTGGTTAGAGATGACTCATGGAGATCATGATGACATGAGGTTGTGACTTTTAGAGACTTCATATATGGTGGACTTGGAGGCTCTGATGCATTGAGGAATTGAGGTTAGAGACTTTGATGCAGAATGGGATGCATACTTCCGAGTACATATATGGGTGTGGCTTGGAAGAGTGACTTGATGTGGAGGATTGATATGAGACACTTTGGAGTGATGGAGTTACAACGATGATGATGCCTTGGTGGCAACACTTGGGCATGGGTTGAGCCGAGACTTAACCACCTTTGACACATGGGCGTTGATTGATCTATGATCATGGGCAGCACATGGATAAATGAGACAGGTGTATACTTGTTTCTATGGCAGACTTGAGGGATGGCACATTACAGATGTGATGGAGGTTGCTTCATGGACCTGGATGTGGCACATCGAGAGTCGGAGTTTGATGAGATGATCTCTTCACTTTGAGGGGATGGATGTTTTGTAGATGGATGATGAATTTGGGATAAATGCGGCTGATTTCATGTAGCACATTGGCACCAAACATCATGGACAACATGTTGCAGATGAGATGAGGACTACTTCATGGACCTAAGCATGGCTTACACTTATATGGAGATGGATACTTGATCGAGTTGATGATGTGATGGGATGTTCAGAGAAACAACTGATGATGGCATGAGGATGTGCATTCTCGTGGTTTGAGCATGACAATTGGATTAGCTACCCAACTAGTTCAAACATGGGGGCCGGCATGTACATAGATGTGTTAGCATTGTTGGAGTATCATGGCAGCAGTTCACATGAGGAGGACACATGATGAGATCGACGCGATATGTTGCAGTCGGCATGTAGCTTGAGATGGAGGGGCCAGCCTTCCACGATGGGGAGCTGCATGTGGAGATTGTGGCAGGGTGATTGATGATCATGGATTGAGATGATCCTCTGATATATGACATACCGATAGAGTATATGCCTTGGTATGGATATCTTGGTGACAGGTGGTTGCCGGGATGAGATATTATCGAGGACGACAATGATTTCAAGTGGGGGAGGATGTAAGGACCTGTGGTCCAAAGGCATCACCGCCGAGACATGCGACGAGCTTGTTGGCAAATGAGCGAGTGAACATGGACGAAGTGCGAAGGCTTGTTGGTGAACGACGAGTTGGAAACTTGAACGAGGTGCAGCTCCATGATCAAAATGTGCAAAGGACATAAGTGTAAAGCACATGAGGAGGAGGAGCGATGATTTATATGGCATGGGGAGCGTTTGGACACACCCACACCCAACCTACATATGAAAGCAAACGAACGAAGGCTGACCTATGTTGGAGGGCGTATTTGCGAAGGAATGTAGGGCGTTGGCAAGTCGGCTTGGGCAGCTCGACTTGCCCAACGCATCATATATATATGGAGGAGTTTTGGAACGAAGAGGCAAGCATTCGAACTCAAGCATTCAACAAGTAATGCGAGTGAGGAGTGCACGATGACAAGGAAAAGTGCGAGTTAGAGGTGAAGCCGCAGCAAGGGAGGCTGCAGGTCATAATGCGCCCATTCTTGGGCAGGCATACACGGTAAAACATCGCACGGGTTTCAGTTATCGGTTAAGGGCGCAGGTGAAGGTGTCGGACTTGACACGGGTGTCTCGGGTGACTCGGGTGAGCGCTCGCCTGTCGTGCAAGGCTAAACGCGGAGGTGGTGAACGGGGACTCGGGTGAGGTCGCCCGCCCGCCGTGTAGAAGCAAACGAAGGGTGACTCGGGTGAGGTCGCTCGCCCGTCATGCAAGGTGAACGAAGTTCGGTTGAGGAGTGTGGTTGGCGGTCCGTGTGAGGGCGCGCCCACCCAACTCGGGCAAGGAACTTGGTTGGCACACGAAGGTGTGGCCTTGATATAAAATTTGGCTAAGTATGAAACTTGGTGTTTCCCAAGTATACTTGTAAAGCTTTGTAACATTGAAAGATTGTATAATATATTGTATTTGGGCAGACTCATTGTTCAGGGAGTTGCCCCTCCCTTTATACTGTGCAATTGCGTTCTCGTTTATAATTGTTGATGATAATGAATGTGTATGGGTGTTCATTGGTATAAAGGAAACATAATAATTACTTGGTTGAGAAACTAAGTAGGACATATGGTTAGGCGTAGTCCATAAACATAAGTATTGGTGAAAAGAAAGTGTTTAGTGGTGTTGCACCTCGTTAAGAATGGTTGAAAGACTATTGCCGGCCTGGGGGTGTGACACCACCGGTGGGTGAACATGTGCATGAATGGTTTTATTATTATTTAACAGTAAAAAATGAAGTTTTAAAAAATCATAGTTAACTTAAAAAGTAAGTGGTGTTCTTAGTAACTCTCTTTTTTTAGGGGGAGGGGGGTGGGTGTAGGGAGTATTGAAAAGTAGGGTTAAAATTATAATTGTTTTTGATAATACAAAACTTTAAAATTTAGGATAGATTTTTATAAAACAAAATTTTAAAATCAATTTTATAACTCTTCACTTAAAACATATTTTTGGATTAAAAATTATTTTATATTTTTAATTATTTTAGTATAATACTACTACAATATCACTATATTTTTTTACTAATAAAAATATTAATTTCCAAAAAAAATTGTCTATCTAACATTTATATCTAAAATAATACGTAATATAAACCTAACTATATATTTTTTAATTAATATATTATATATATTTTTAAATATTTTCTCACCAATAAAAATATTAATTTCTAAAAAAACTTCTATATAACATTTATATTAAAATAATAAGTAAATACAAACCTAACCATATATTTTTAATTAATATATTATATATAATCGAAATGGTGTGGAAAATATTTTCGAAACCTATATTTCAGATATTTTTTTTTTTTTCTTTTTCCATCTCATAAAACCTAACAACTCAGGTTCAAACCAACATGAGGACACCATTTCTGGCTGCTATTTAAAATGCTGGGTTTCTCATCACGTTATATAGAAAACCACGCGACCTGGAAAACCCTGCTGGTGGTCCGTAATCGGAGCAGGCTCTCACTCCTGCCAGATGCCTCTGGGTCTTGGGCCGTTAACCTGTTTCCTTACGTCCGAACGAGCTCTTAGCCAAGCAGAAGCATTTTACTGCATACAAAAGGAATTTAATCATTATTTTCATCTCATAAACCCATCACAATTTAAAAAATCAACTTGTTTGAGTTATCATTTAAAAATTTTAATTTTTTAAATTATAGATAGTCGTATTAATATTAAAAAAAATTAAGGTATATGTTGAATTGAAAATAAGCTTATTGTTATAATTGATTTCAAACTATAAAGTACCGTCCTTACAAACAGAAAGAAAAGCGGTGGATATTCTTTTAACTGATACCACCGGTGGGTGAACATGTGCATGAATGGTTCTATTAATGAACGGACTTAGGAGAAAGCGCCCTTGGGGGGGAGGGGGAAGGTACAAGTGGGTACAGCCGGACTCGAATGAATGAAATCAATAATTCATAAGGACCATGGAGTGGATACTTTAATGTTGTCATCATAACTTGGTTTTATATATATATTCAAATTAAACTGCATAAACTTAAAAGATAATCATCTGAAATTCCAAATTCGAATCTAGTAAACATATAGATTCAAGATTAAGTATATATCATGCTCACCATTTTCACATATTTAAATGCATATTCAAGTTTGTAATCCAATCTATATATTTAGATATGTTAATTAAATAAAAAATTAATATGTCATTTAAGATGGCTAATTGCTTTAAAGTAGTCCAAAAAATATGATTATTTCTACTCTAGCATTGTTATTCTATATAAAGTATAATATTTTAATTGTAAGCGTATTTTAAATATTTTATATATATTTAGATAGGTTAATTAAATTAAAAAAATAATATGTCATCTAAGATGGCTAATTGTTTAAACTAGTTAGAGAAATATGATTTTCTCCATTAGGAATTGGGTTTTCTTTAAGTATTATATTTTAGTTTTAAAATATTTTAAATTATTCATGGGTTAATTTTCTGATATTTTTTAATTCTCAAACCTTTTCATACTTGCTAGACCTTACTTTAAATTATTTGTTGGCATTGTGGTGTTGTAATCAAGAGACATTGCACCAGGGTAGTTATCTATACATCATTTTGTGATGGCCTTCAAGCATGCAATACAATGAATTGGGTAGCCATACCTTATCCCATGGCTACCTACATGCATGTATTTAGTGGATTTACACCTAGCTCCTCACATACATCCTCCAATGTTTCCATGGGATGCCGACAAAACTTCTAAATTGGTCATTTGAGCCCACTAGATATGTGGCATTGACAACTTTTTGGCTAAGACATTATATAAAGATTCAAGGGTTTTGTAGGGATTGTAATTTGTAGCATCTTATTGCATGTACATGCTATATATTTTAGAATAACTCAAAAGATAAAATGAATTGAAAGCTATGTAAATATTCTATAATTTTGTGACTCTTTAAGAAGTGATCACAATTATAATATTAGAGAACATGAATACATATTGGTGTAAATACTCATGTTCAATCGGGTTGACCAAGTCTCAATTACACATAAGCATTGAAATTTCTATTAAAGCAAGTGATCCGAGACAAGGATAGAACAAAGACATGAATGTTACAATTTGTTGGAATCACGATTATCGTTGCACCAAAATCCACAGGTGTTAGTAAACAAACACATCGCCAAAGTTAACGGATCCACGAGAAGCAGTTAAGCCATGTCAAGAAACACAAGAGGAGCGTTGGATTATCCAATGCCCAATAATCTCCCCTAGCACGAGCGAGGTGTGATTTGAACTCGAGACCTTTGGCATTGATACCACTTGTTGGAATCATATTGTCATTACACCAAAACCCGCAGGTGATAGTAAACGAACACATCGCCAGAGTTAACAGATCCACAGCGGCGGTTGAGCCATGTTAAGAAACACACGAGGAGCGCTGGATTATCCTTAGAACTTTTTCGGTTGTTGTGTATGGAATTGTTTACAAAGATCACCAAATGATTTTTTTCCACTATAAATTTTCAAAGATAATTTTAGTGAAATTTTGCTTCAGTCTCAAATCACTTCTACCTATGTTTTCTATCAAGCTTCCTATTAGTAAAATACAATGTTATTTCAATTGCAACAATTTTTGTTACAATATATACTAGGCCTCCAACCCTTCGAATTCCAGTTTAAATTACAATCATTTTCATCTTCTTTCCATTCTTCCCTTCACAAAAATGTTGGTTACATAGTAAAGTAAGAGATGGTTCAGATTTGCCAAGGTTTGAATTCTTTGGTGGACATGGTTGGTTCCTCATGGCTTATTTGACCCATGCAAGTGGGCAATTTCAAGTGATTGAAGTCTAGGGCACAATTCGTAGGCTACTGTAGTAGAAGGGATAACGCACCACTGAAGGCATATTCCTAAGTGTCAAGAAGGCTACACTATTGGATTATAATATTACAAAATTGGGATAAAAAGAAGTATCTTGCAGTGGAAATGAAAAGAAAAAATATATATTAAGTCAAACAACATTGTTTGAAGAAAGTGGCTCAATAAAAAAATTGTGAGAAAAATATAAAAACATTTCCATGAAATCAATGAAAAATAATCATCTAGTCATAAAAAACCATTGGAAATTTGAATTCGAAATTTGAGCATAACAGATCCAATACTGTTTACATTGAGAAAGAATTCGCTAAAATTTATACACAGATGTTGCATATTGGTTCAAAACCAATAACTTCTACCAAGAATTATTTGTCGTGGTAAGAATACAATTAGGAGAGAAAACATGATATGATGCAGGCTTATGCTACCAAGATCTATTGTTGATCAATATGCGGTTCCAAAACCACCAATAGATTATATGTTCTTTGGTACACCATAGCTTAGTCAATTCCACCATGATGAAAATGCCAACCCCCCTATGCATGACAAATCATGAGAGAGAAAAAAAATCACCATTGGCACCATAGAATAGCCCAACATGTTGAGGCACCTATACATGTCCAAATTCCCATGTCTACCAACCAATACATTGAACAACACATAAATAAAAATGAAGGCATACATATCCACCCCAATATCTCTCCAAACTAAATTTTCCTTACCAATAGTTGAAATAGGTCCATCATCATACACAAAACAAAGGTCTCTGACAAGTCTACATTTTCATGCAAATAAAAATACACTTTGATGGAGATTAGAATATTCATATTCTTCTTCATTATCAAGTTGTTATTTATTCCCGATTCTTCCAATAGTGGCAGATCATCCTCAGAAATACAAAAATAAACTTCTCCATGGCCAAGAAGAGGTGGTGAAAGGCATAGGATAACGAAGAAGAAGATAAGGAGATGGCCCCAATATTAAAAGAAATAAATTGTAAATTTGTGTTGTTGGGGAAGATAGGGGCATGTTAGTATATGGGTATGGGGTGGATATGGATAAGATTGTAGGAAACACAACCACGTGGAAGGGTTGTTGAAAGTCCTACACTTCACATGCATAGGGAACTAGAAAGGGATAATTTGTCATCAGTGATAATCTATCATGCTACTCTTATATAACATGTGTTCACATTTGTTATATTCCTTTTATGAGGTTTGTATTCATTAGTCAATGTCACAAATTTTATGGTGAAAGTGAATTTATTGCAATAGTTGGATAAAAGTTTGTAAAGTATTAAACATTGTTTTCTTAAATAAACATGGTTTAAATCATGGATGAAAATTTTGGATTTTTTTAATATTTGAAATTAATGGAATATGTTGTGTTCTTAAAATAAAGAAAAAAATAAAAATATTATTATGTTGCATCCTTCATCAACCATACTTGAATTATGATTACTTTAAAGGAAAAAAAATTTAATGGAATCATTAGGAAAATTACATGTCTATCACAAAAATTAAGAGCAATTTCTACTTTTTAGACAAAAAAAATGCATGGTGCAGTGACACTAGCTAGTCATAGACCTAACAAGGAGCATAATTTAAAACGTCCAATACTTCAACAGAGATATCATGTATTAATTTTCCTAACACACAACTTTTCCTTCAACCCACCTTTCATGTAGAGAGTCACCTGAAGCCTACATTTTGCAAGTTCAATACTATTCACTTCTCACTTTAAATTAACACTAGACTATGTGAGTTTTAAATTCATAGTTTTGTACTATCACATAGCTTCTCTTGGGACCATAACCATTATGTAGGGGATGTGTAACTCCGAAGTCTAATAGCTTGGCTCATACATGAGGAAATGAGGGTAGAGGAAGTAAATAAATGCATGGAGTAAGAAACACATACTCCTCTTTGGAGTAGGGAAGAATTCCCTAATGTAAAGGGCATCTTGACTGCAAATGAAATCTTACCTAAATATCTACAAGTGGCCCCGATATGAAAGTATAAGCAAGAGGTAGAAATATCCCATTTTAACGGTATGCTAAGATTATTAGAGGATGGATCTAGCTATGCATATAAGAGGAGATGGTAGGTCTTACCCTATAACCCACATATAAGGGATATTCACTCTCCATCTACTTTACAGGTTTCCATTTCTAGAACACCATATATAAGAGAGCAATGTAGAGAATAAGAAGAAGCAGGATTGGCTTCAAATTTTTCCCACCTCTTGCTCAAGCCTATAGCGAGCAAAAAAATGGAAGGAAGTAAAATAATTAGCAATATCATATCAATAGTGGGAATTCACTAGATACAACTTGACTAACTTGGAGCCTAATTTTATTTAAGTGATACTAAGATTGTAACTTAGGCCCTGAAATTTTAAGATTTTGGAGGTAATCATGGCCGTATATCAAGGAAATAAGTCCATCTATCAAGGGGACTACTCCATGCCTTGGTGTAGAAGAGGGAACTTGAGACTTAGCCTTAGGAGTTAGAATTTGAATTTATTTTTCCTATGCAAATTTGGAAGATTTCAAGTTAGTTTAGTTTTAGCAAGTTTATGTACTCTATTTTACTAGCTTAATGAAAAACCTTTTCTACATAACTGTGTCATTTATTAGTACTTCATTTTGTAGAATTAGCTAATAGGGTAGTTGTTTGTTCACTATAGAAGATAATTTTAATGGTGCAACATCTTTGTTTATCATATACATGTTTTAGTATAGTATATGCTTTCTTTATATGTATTTTAGGTCATTTAAAGAGTTCGCATGATCAGAGGACACCCTACCCACTTTCGCACATTATGCAATTTCTTGTGCATATTTCCTATAGGATAGCATAACTTCCTACATGTCTGGACTCTATTCCTGTATAATAGTGCAAATATGTAACTTTTTCATAGTTTTCAGTTAGTGGTGCATGTTTCTTCATGATATAATGGTGAAATTAGGCAATGATGCTCTTAAAGGGATTGATAAGTAGTATGGGTTTTTGGTTTGCTTCAAGTATTCATTTCCTATTTGTTGCAACTTAGCTTAACACTGTGCTTTTTATACTAGAATAGAAAAAATGGTTTTCATTTCTTTTGTTGCAATGACTTATGTTTTTATGGTTTGGTTGAATGGTAATAGTTAGCATAAGGTTTCATTTTCAAGCATTCCTTCAATTTTTTGCAATCAGATCCTTAGTTAATTTATAGTTTTTAGTATTAATTTAATTGAATAGTTTTTCCCTCTGTTGAGCATGCAGAGTAAGACCTCAGGTGTTATTTGAACTGTTAACACTCCAAGAAACTCACCTAGGTTGCAGCTTGGAGAAGCCTGGTAACATATAATCTTTAATATTGTTCTCTGAACTATTGGAATAAATGATGGTTTGGATCAAGCCAGATAACCATTTCAACTATGTTTTTACTCAAGAAATGCATGAACACCCTCAACTTACAAGGTTTTAGACCACTAATGCTCAATAGTTTGTAGATTCAATGAATGGATGGAGAATACTAACCATACCGTAAGATGCATACATAATCATAAATGAATGGCTAGCTACAAGCAACAAAAGAGAATACTCACTATACTAGTAGATGCATATATGTTATAGAGATATTTGGGCACTGCAACCCCAAACTCATATGTCCATAAACTAAGGGCTCCTTAAGTCCCTAAAAGTGTTGTTTCATACCCTAAAGGATCATGGTCAACTGATTACATCATTTCCCAGAAGTTCCACCTAAAAAACTACTCAGAACTGGCTAAAACTGGACCATATAGACTGCTCCATGGGAAAGGTGCGATGCATACTGGCTACCAAACTAGCCAGGTGCGATGCATACTAACATGGCCTTCTGTGGGGTGCTATGAGCGAGAATAGACAAATGGCAGAGACAGTTTGCTAAGTGGATGATCATGGAATCTTCAAGAAACTTCTCCTGTGACACTTGCCTCTCCGAATTCGCCTAGGGATGAGTAAGAGATCAATGAAATCTCCAAGCGGAACCAAGAACTATCAGTTGAATGACACTAATCAAAAACCTAGAGATGACTCACACCCTTGCAAGACATCTATAAATGAATCCCTCATCTGAGAGATCTAGAGGCTGGAATTTTGTAATTTGTAAGGAAGTGTTGTTGGTTTGTTGGTGAGAAGAGACATTGCGTTGTTGGGTGATTTTCTTGTTCATGAGGTGAAGAGGGCTTCTACACTGGGAGGATGATGCTGGATCAGACAACTGGGTTGTAATCCTCTCTTACACTACTATTAATAAAGTTGTTTGGGTTTTCCTCCATATAATTGTGTGATTATGAATGCAATTGTATGGTCAATGTGTTTCTGATTTCACATTGTTTATGATGTTTTAGATGGAGATGATTTGATAGTTTTCTGTTACTTTGACTCTACGGGTACTCTTTGAAGTGGGACAAGTAGGAGAGGAGTGGCAAATTCTATTAAGGAGAGGAGAAATCAAGCTAGGATCAAAGAAAAAGATCCAGGTTGGTCCTATTTTCTTCCCCCTCATCTATCACACTTAAAGGAACTCTTGAAAAGCTTTCATTGTTTTTTTTTAAGATAGCTACCCATCTTAGTGGGACTAGCAGTTCAAATCGACACTAGTTTTCTGATCAGGTGCTCATGTCCTAAGTGTTGTAAAATGCTCAAAATTAAAAGTATTTAGAACTGGTTCAAAGTTGAATTAATGGAAAGTGCTCATCTTCCCAATTCTGGCACCGCAAACGGTTCGAAAAACGGTCGCCGTATGAGGAAGTTATGGCAAAAAGAAGAATTTGTCCATAACATTAGAAATTTTAATTTTTCAAAAAAAAATAAAAAAAGAATATTCCGCCGGCGAGAAATCCGAGGCAACCACCCAAACATTAAATGTAACTGCAGTTAAGTTGGCGGAATTTTGGCAGGAGCACCAAATTTGGCGGACCCGCCATAATTGGCGGAGCTATCTGGAGTTAACTAAAGTTAGCTGGAGTTTTTCTAGGGGCAAACTGGAGAAACTTTAAATGGCCATAACTTTGGCTAGGAAAGTCGGTTTTGGACGATTTCTTTTCTGATTTTCGGTATTTTCGACCTTCTGAAGCCATTGGTGCAGGTCTTACAACCATCTGAGGTCATTTGCAGAGGTTTTGGAGCCGTGAAAGTTCTAGGAGCCACTAGGGCCCAGTTTTGTGAAGACTGTATAGGGTTGCAGGTATCCATTGGAGGTGATCCAATAGTCAATCCTGAAGGATTCAAGTGTTCTGAATCCATTTTTACCATCTATTTCTCATGTAGATGCTTCTATTTAGCTATATTTTCAATTTTAGCATTTAATAAAAACAAGGGCAAGCCCGATTGGGAGCTTTGGACCCAGCAGACGTAGCCCTTGAAGGGGTGAACTGTTTTATCAACTTCTTTTGCATTTGTGGTTGATTTATTTTGCAGAAAAAATTCATTTTAATGTATTAAACAGTAAAAGGAAATAACTCTGCTATGCTTAAATGGGTCATGAACAGCTGAAAATTTCATGTGTTTTCTTTCTGCAAGACATGGAAATCTTTTAAACATGTTTAATTCTGAATTGAATACCTTGCAAACAAATTTCAAGTAGTTTCAAATTCAGATCAAGTTGGTATCAGAGCCCAGGTTTTTGTGCAAAGATCTTCTAACTGTCTTGCAAAGTATTGATGCTTACCAGGTTGAAACTTAAAAGAGGGGAAGGACAATTGACTAGAGAAAGAGAGAATTCTTAGTCAAGGAAGGCCAGAGAGCCATCACCTCCACCTTCAATTTCACCCTCAAGAGTCTCAGCAGAAGCTTCAAGGATGTCTGAACATGAAGGATAATTCCTATAGAGACAGATCCAAGAGAAGAAGAAAGAGTCTTCAGAAAGGCTTTCTTGGACCTCACTGAAATGGTGAGGATATTGTACCAAGAAAGAAATGAGAAATTGGCTGGAGAAGGGTCCAAACATCCACATGAAGGAGAGGGCTCTTCAGGAGGTAAGAAGGATGATGATCATTCCAAGAAAGGACATGGAGGAAATGGTGATCCACCACCCCCATCTTCACCTTCTTCCTCTTCATCCTCGTCTTCTTCTGTTCATAAGCATAGATCCTCTGGAAAAAGTCCTTTTTTGAAGCTTGATGTAAAATTCGAATTACCTATGTTTAATGATGAAGTGAATGCAGAAAAGCTTGACAACTGGATTAGGCAGTTGGAAGTTTACTTGAGGATCCAAAATATGCATGATGATACCACAAAGATTCAGTTGGCTTCTTTGAGAATGGATGGAGCAGTACTGGTCTGGTGGGAGGCCAAGACTAAAGAGGAGATCAAGAAATTTGGTAAGGTTACCTTAACATGGCCTGAATTTCTGTTAGCCATTAAAAAACAGTTTTATCCTCTTGCTCACATGCAGAAGGCCATTATGAATTGGAAAAATTTTAGACAACTTAAGGGTCAGAGTGTCCAAGACTACACCCAAGAATTCAGGAGAAGAGCTCTCTTGTTAGGGGTAGATTTACAGACCCAAGAAACCTTGCTGAAATACATCGGTGGCTTGCATAGCTACCTTAGACACACCATCTTGATGTTTAACCCTACTAGCCTGGATGAGGTTTGTGTCCAAGCTACCCATTTAGAGGCAAGGGGAAAAAACACATTTGAAGAGGGTAGAAACAAGCCCCCCAAGGGGAAAAACAAAGAGAAAACTTCCAAGGGAAAGAGCAAAAAGAATGCATCTGTCAAATAGGAGAGTGAGAAAGTGATCTGTAAACACTGTTCTAAACCAGGCCATGAGGAGAAAAACTGTTGGAAATTATATCCTGAAAAAAGACCTCAATTTAACAAATCCAAAGGGAAACAGAAAACTGCTGCTACTACATCTACACCACAAGATTTAGGGGAAGATTCAGGTGATGAAACCAAAATTGCAGCCATGGGTTTGAAAAACTTGAAGGGAAAAGAAATTGAAACTCAAGCCAGCACTAGTACCTCAAACTGCCATGTACAAGCTCCTAATGAGGAAGAAAGAATTGAACTATTTCATGTGAGGGTGATTTCAAAACATACTAAAATTGACACACTTTTTGATAGTGGGTCACAAGCAAACCTTATATCAGAGGACTTGGTCAAGCAGCTTAAACTTGAGACCGTTCCACATCTTGAGACCGTTCCACATCTGAAGCCATATCCACTTGGATGGATTTGCAAGGATGCAAATTTACAAGTTTCAAGAAAGTGCACATTGCGCTTTGCAATTACTGCACATTTTATTGACACAGTTGAACTTGATGTGGTACCTTTTGATATAGCAGGAATTGTTTTGGGAAGTCCTTACTTGTTTGACAGGAAAGCTATCTTTCATCGCCATGAAAACAAATATCATCTGTTCAAAGATGGCAAGGAGTTCATTGTTAGATCTCATCGCAAGAAGACAAATATCGCGATGGTGAATGCAGGACAGGTAAAAAGGTTGGTCAATTCAAGTAAGAATTTTGTTCTTCTTATGATTAAGCCCAAGGTTGATGTGAATCATGAGTCATTTGACAATTGTGATCTAAAACTTAAATCAGATCTGTATGATGTAGTGGATACATATCATGAGATGTTTCAGGAGCCAACAGGTTTGCCTCCTAAGAGGGAGATTCAGCATGAAATCCATTTGCATCCAGATTGTCCTCTTCCAAACATAGGCATGTACCACATGTCTATTATGGAGAATGTTGAAATAAAGAAGCAAATAAAGGACTTGTTGGACAAGGGTTTCATAAGGCCAAGTACTTCGCCATGTGGGTCACCGATTGTATTGATTCCAAAGAAAGATGGCACTTGGCGTATGTGTGTTGATTTCAGGGCCTTGAACAAGATAACAGTAAAGAATCATTACCCACTCCCAAGGATAGATGATTTGCTAGACCAGCTGAAAGATGCTCGATATTTCACTAAGCTAGACTTGCGCAGTGGATATCATCAAGTAAGAATTGAAGAAAGTGACATTTGGAAGACAGCCTTTAAAACCAAATAAGGACTCTTTGAGTGGCTTGTGATGCTGTTTGGTTTGTGCAATGCACCTGCAACTTTCATGTGGGTAATGGATGATGTCTTGCATCCTTTTCTTGATGATTTCGTTATTGTCTACTTAGATGCCATCTTAATTTTCAGCAAGTCTAGAGAAGATCATGTCATGCATGTTAGAAAAGTACTTGATGTTTTGAAGAAGAATCAGTTATTTCTTAAAATGTCAAAGTGTGACTTTGGAAAGACTTCTTTGGTTTATTTAGGACACATAGTAGGAGGAGGTGCTTTGAGAATTGTTCCTGCTAAGATTGAGGCTATTGTGAAGTGGCCTACTCCCAAATCCATAACAGAGGTAAGAAGTTTTTTGGGTGCAGCTCAATATTGGAGGAAGTTTATCTCTAACTTCTCTTCTATAGCAGCTCCTATGTATGCGGTGACAAGTGTGAAGCATGCTTTCCAATGGGGAGGCAAGCAACAAAAAGCTTTCGAATCTTTGAAAGAGAAGATTAGTTCAGCTCCAGTCCATTACCAGATTTGAGACAACCATTTGAGATACAAACTGATGCTAGTGATTATGCTATGGGTGCAGTTCTTCTACAACATGGTAAGCCTATTGCTTTTCATTCTGAAACTTTTAATGGTGCTATTGTAAATTATCCTACATATGATAAGGAGTTGTATGCGTTGGTACAAAGCGTCAAAAAGTGGAAACACTACTTGATGGGCAAAGAAACTGTTATACATACCGACCATCAGCCCTTATAGTACTTGCAATCACAAAGCAAGTTACAACAGTCACGACACTTCAGATGGATGGGATTCTTGCAACAGTTCCATTTGGTAATAAGGTATAAGAAAGGTACTTTGAATAAGGTTACTGATATGCTTTCAAGGCCTATTATTGGTGTTGTTACTTTACTTAAGAATGATTCCATTGTACATGATAGTTACATAGAACAATATGCATCTGATGATGACTTTAAAGATGTGTATGCTAACTTGAGTAAAGGAAATCATGTAGAGGAAAATGACTATCACATGCATAAAAATTTGCTGTTTTATTTGGGCAAGTTGTGTATACCACAGGGGGAGAGGATAAATGTCATAAGAGAAGCTCATTCTTCTCTTATTGCTGGCCATTTTGGTGTGAGAAAAACAGTTGCACATCTACAGAGGTATTGCTATTGGCCTCGCATGGTAGATTCTGTTTCAAGGTTCATAAGAGGTTGTTCATTATGTGCTACAAGCAAGCCTAGCAACAGGAAGCTTGGTTTGTATACTCCTTTGCCGATACCTTCTAGACCATGGGAGAGCATCTCTATGGATTTTGTAGGAGGTTTTCCAAAATATCGAAAGCAGCATGATTATTTATATGTAGTAGTTGATCGTTTCAGCAAAATGTGTATACTTATGCCTTGCAAGAAAACTATAACTGCTGAACAAACTGCTGAATTATTTTTTCATCATGTATGGATTCACTTTGGTTTGCCTACTTCCATTATTAGTGACAGGGATTCCAGATTTGTGGGGAATTTTTGGTCCAACCTATGGGAGATGATGGACACAAAGTTGAAGAAAAGTATTGCTTTCCATCCGCAAACAGATGGACAAACCGAAGTTGTGAACAGAACCATTGTGCACCTCTTGAGAGGTTATTGCAGCAAGCATCCCAAGCTTTGGGATGAACATTTGCACTACATACATCATGCTTACAATCGTGCCAAGCACTCTTCCACAAACACCTCACCGTTTGAAGTTTGTTTTGGTTACTTGCCAAAATCACCTCTTGATTTCATTCTTGAGAAAGATGTTGCCATTGAGGGACATAGTGACATTGACAAAGCTCGTTAATTCATTGAAAGAATTCATCAAATACATCAGCAAATTAAAGAACAGCTTGAGAAGAGTCAAGGCAAGTACAAGGAAAGACACGACAAGCATAGAGTCGATCACAAGTTTCAAGAAGGAGATGAGGTATGGCTGTACATTAGTAAGGAAAGGATGCAAGGAGAAGGTAAAAAGCTGAAGCTTATTCGTTATGGTCCATTCAAAATCCTCAAGAAGGTTGGAAATAATGCTTTTCAATTAGATTTGCCTTCCTACATGCAAATGTATTCTGTTGTCAATGTGGAGAACTTACGTTTGTATGAACCTCCTTTGATTGCTGATCATGAAAATGTTGTTCAACTGCCATCTATAGAATATTTCTCGCCAGAATTCTTAGATGAGCTGAAAGAAGATACAATCCTTAACAGAAGGACACACACTTCAAGGAGAGGCAGTGTAGATTATGTTCGGGTTGGTTTCAAAGGCAGCAAACCGAACAAGGCAAAGTGGATGGAGGTGGACAGAGTGAGGGAGTTGTACCCTCACCTCTTTAACAGGTAGTTGAAGGCTTTTGGGGTCCAAAAGCTTCCCAATGGGGAGGCGTGATCAGGTGCTCATGTCCTAAGTGTCGTAAAATGCTCAAAATTTAAAGTGTTTAGAACTAGTTCAAAGTTGAATGACTGAAAAGTGCTCTTCTTCCCGATTCCGGTGCCGCAAACAGTTTGAAAAATGGTCGCCGTATGAGGAAGTTATGGCAAAAAGAAGAATTTGTCCATAACATTAGAAATTTTAATTTTTCAAAAAAAAAATAAAAAAGGAATATTCCGTCAGCACGAAATCCGAGGCAAACACCCAATCATTAAATGTAACTGCAGTTAAGTTGGAGGAATTTTGGCAGGAGCGCCAAATTTGGCGGACCCGCCATAATTGGCGGAGCTATCTGGAGTTAACTAAAGTTAGCTGGAGTTTTTCTAGGGGCAAACTGGAGAAACTTTAAATGGCCATAACTTTGGCTAGGAAAGTCAGTTTTGGACGAATTTTTTTTTTATTTTGGGTATTTTCGACCTTTTGAAGCCATTGGTGCAGGTATTAAAACCATCTGAGGTCATTTGCAGAGGTTTTGGAGCCGTGAAAGTTCTAGGAGCCATCAGGGCCCAGTTTTGTGAAGACTGTATAGGGTTGCAGGTATCCATTGGAGGTGATCCAATAGTCAATCCTAAAGGATTCAAGTGTTATGAATCCATTTTTACCATCTATTTCTCCTGTAGATGCTTTTATTCAGCTGTTTTTTCAATTTTAGAATTTAATAAAAACAAGGACAAGCCTGGCTGGGAGCTTTGGACCCAGTAGACGTAGCCCTGGAGGGGGTGAACTGCTTTATCAACTTATTTTGCATTTGTGGTTGATTTATTTTGCAGAACAAATTTTCTTTAATGTATTAAACAGTAAAAGGAAATAACTCTGCTATGCTTAAATGGGTCATGAACAGCTGAAAATTTCATGTGCTTTCTTTCTGCAAGACATGGAAATCTTTTAAACATGTTTAATTCTGAATTGAATACCTTGCAAACAAATTTCAAGTAGTTTCAAATTCAGATCATTTTCCCTAAAATAAAATGGCTACTCCGTTGGGAAACGAATAGTTTGTTTTTTTTGTTTATTGTTCGCTTTATAAAATATAGACAGAGTCTGAAGTTAGCCAGCTAGCCTTCAAAATGCCTTTGCTATGCAATTGCGAAGTAGATGAATGCTTCTTCAGTCAATCTCTGGGTTGGTTTATGAACTGAACATCTGACTTACAAAGCATTCTAAATGCCCTTGTGGTAGCTCAGAACCTCATCAGATCTTACCCCTATGCTCTGTTTTTACTATCCATCATTACTCAGCCTAAATCACTGAAGTTAGCTGCAAATTTTGAGCAAAAACCAAGCTCAGTTTCGCTCCTTGGTCCATCGCGTTGTCTGTAACTGTGCAACCTACATGCATCACACCTCCCATGTGTCACAGGTGAGATGCATCCCTATTTCCCTGTGTTACAGGTGCAATGATTGAGTGATACTGTTTTCTTCTCTGAAAGTTGGTTTTTTCCTCCTTGTTTTCAGCTTTATTCAGTAGTTTTGTTGTACATGATCAGTATCTTCTTGCTGGAACCTTCTTCCTTCACATATTTCAGCCTCCATCAGTTAGGAATTGTAAATATTTTTGTGTATTTGTGAATCATTTACAGTCTTCCCTTGTCGAAATCAGCCTAATCGAACTGTCGTTTTTTGATACAAGTGTCGTAATTGTCATTTTGAATCAAAAGAAGAGTGTTGTAAAGTCTTCCTCTTCTAGATAGTTGATTGTACTTTTTTCATTGTACTTGATTTGAGTTATTAGTATTTGAAGTGTCGAAAAACAGTTTTCAATTCGAAATCAAAAAGTGTCGTCTTAGTCTTCCTTTCATTTTGAAAAGAAATTGTTAGAAATGTCGCTTTGAAAGAAAATAGTTCATATCTGTACTTAGCTTTCCTTTTTGGCATTCACACATTAAGGAAGCGGAAAACAAATACATGCATGTGCATTTGCATTTTGACTGCATGCGAAATTTGATTTAGGAAAGTGCATTTAGTGTGTGCTCTATGCTCTCTGTTGAAAGAAAATCGTAATCTTTTTTCCTTTGTAGCTAGGATTTTCATTGCTAAAAGAACATAAACGATTGTTTATCATTTTAGATTGCATATTTAGGAATTTCACATCTACATCATGCAGTGAACCTTGAAAGACAAACTTCTAAGCAAGATCAACTCTAAAATAAATCTCAATGAACATAAAAACGCTTTGGAACCTAATGCAACACATCTAGAAGTCTAGGCTAGAGACGTGTTCCGGTGTCATAAAACCTGGAAACTATGTTTTCATCGAAGGTTGGGTGATTCCTCCTCTTTGATATGACAAGTGCCAGTACGGACTTGTGCTCCCCGTACCATCGAGTATATATTGGGAGACCACAATAGGCTGATATCCTTTATCCTTAGGAAGCTGTGTCTGTCGCCCTATCGATCACAATGCACTGAACACAGGATTCGGGAAGATTGACTGCCGTACATAAGTCCTTCGTAATTTCTCTATCATTTATCACCAAGGTGTATTTTGCAGTTTTGCAATCGGTTTGGTAATTCCTTTGTCTAGATTTCCAGAGTAGTCACTTTCATTCTTTTTCGACTCCTTAAAAGAAAAGGTCCATCTGAGCACTTGTCACTTCAGGCTCATTAAAAATTGAAGGCGACTAGAGTCACCTTTAGCTTTATCTTGACTCTTAAAAATTGAAAAAGCAAGTTGCGTCAAAGTGTCTTAAAATTTATTTAAATCGGAATAACAACCCTATTCCTTCGTTGATCTGAGGTTGAGATAATGGAATCTACCAATCAAGTAATCCCTCTTGGGGGAATCTTAGTCCTTTCTCCTCTTAGGGAGATATTGGTTCTCCATATATGGCTACATTGTCCCTTCCAGGAATCACAATCGGCCAGCCAGTATGGCGTTTCTCGACCTCTGTCATTCAAAACACCGTAATTCCTCAACAATCTAATCAACAACTAGATGATGAAGTTACCCCTTCACCTTCTACTTCATTTGTTTCTCCTTCCCCTTCTTCCTCTTCGCTTGGTGAGACTAATAGCACTAAAAACCAAGTAGCTAAGAAGAAAAAGAAAGGGAAGGAGAAGAAGAAGAAGCCAACTAAATAAGGGAACAACAATGCATCATCTGGCAAAAATCCGCACATTAAACATTCCAAACCAAAAACTCCATGCGCAATTTGCAAGGGAGACCACTACCATCGAGATTTCCCTTGCATTCTGTAGATCTTGAGAGAATGGTCTCCCCGTTTGCACCATTTGGTGTCATCAACCTTTGCCAGTCAGGTTGACAGTGCACCATCAACTAGTGAAAAAGAAGTCAATAGACAGAAAGGAAAAGTTAGAGTTCCATGTAGGTTATGTGAAGGTGATCATACTCTTCACCATTGTCCTTTTCTGGATGAAGCCAAAAGCTTTTTGGATATCCGTCCTGCTTCACCGCAGCAACTTCCACCTGGATATAGAAAACTCTTACCAAGTCCTTCACCAGTTGAAAACATGATTGACATGACTCAATTATCGATCGAATCACCTATCATTGAAAGTGAACCTTCTGAGTCCACACCGGACCAAAGTCAACTGGTCGAGATGGCAGTCGACCCAGACTTGCCTTCAGAAGGCCCACCTTCAGATGATACAGTTTCCAAATAGAATGAGAACGATACCGTTCAAATTCTTCTTGTCGATACAGAGTCTAATGAACTTGGGGGCAATCCACCCTTTCCTTCACAATAGGAAGAGTGTTACAGGGAAAAGTGTATATATAGAACTGCTCTATCCCACTAAGGTGTGACAACTGCCTTAGAAACAAACAGAGAAAAACTACTCTTGTTTTTCCTTTATGAATTATAGATAGAGAGGAACAGAAAGACCAACCTCTGTCTTGCGCTAATCTCTTGATTCGATCCTTCTCTTCTTTGATAGTCCTCAGCTACCTGCTCCCTTGCACGCCCAGCTTCACAAAGTACCTCTAAGATCACAGAAGCATAGCACTATACAAAGACATGAATCTATAATCATAAACAATCTAGGATCAGATGTAAATTGACCATACAAATGTAACAAGCATCAATGATACAAAAGCATGGAGGAAAACTCAAATAGCTTTTATTGATAAACAAGAAAAGAGCCAAGAGGAGTTACAACCGGTTGTTCTGACCCAGCATCAACCTCCCAGCAAAGAAGCCCCTCTTCACCTCAAACAAAGCTTATATCACCCAACAATCTGATGTTTGTCTCTAGAAACCAACAACAATTCCTTACAATATGCAAAATTCCAGCCTCTGGATCTTTGGGATGAGGGATCCATATATAGATATCTGTAAGGGGGATGAGTCAGCTTGTGATTTGATTAATGTCTTCTCTCTGATAGTTCTTGCTTCCACTTGGAGACTGATGGCCTCTTACTCATCCTTGGTCGAATCCAGTGAGGCAAGTGTCACAGGAGAAGATTCTGGAAGCTTCCATTGCCTCTCCACCTCGTGGAATGACACTGCCATTTGTCATTTCTCGCCCATCGCACCCCACAGAAGGGACTTTTGAAATGCAATGCACCCTCACAGTGTATTTAGGTGAGATGCAATGCACTTAGCCAGTGGAGCAGCTGCAATGATCCTGTTTTGACCAATTCTGAGCAGTTTCTCATGGAGAACTTCTGGGAGAAGCTGTAATATGTTGACCTTGTTCCTTTAGGGGTTAGAACAACACTTTTAGGGACTTAGGAGCCCTTGGTTTATGGACATTTCATGCTTGGGGTTGTAGGGCCCAAAAATGTCTATAACAGTTGCCCCCTAAAGTATGAGGCCATTAATCTTTTGGTGTCAGGTGAAATGCTTTATTATGAGGATCCAAAGTTCTTTCAATGCTGGGAGGAGACCTGTAATAAGATACAATACAATACATTATCTTCATGCTATTCTCATGATCTAGCTGAGGCGGGCATTCCCATGCTCAACTTTGTAAATTCATTTTCATGTACATAGGACAGACAATCGTCTGAGTGTAGACTGATGATTCTGATAGAGCCATCATCCTTTTGAGTGGATGATTATCTGTGCAGCAATGATGTACATTTAATGTCTTTATTTCCATGAATATATATCGCAGCCCGGATGGATGAAACTAGATCTGGGGTCTTCAATCTCGTCCGATCTTCACTCGAAGTACAAGTCGATCCATGTGAGAAATGTTCTGAAGTCGAACATGGAAAGACATCGCTTGATTACCAGTCAATGATGTAAACTGTTAACAAGTGCGAGAGGAATCACCAATAATGATAATGACCCTCAAGGTACTGCAGTACAATTCACGTGGTGTGAATAAAGGACTTGACATCGAACACCACGCAAAATCTTTCGGTCGAAGGCCATTGATGTAAACCTGTCGCCGGAAGTGAGAAACTTGCCATTGAGGCATGCAAGCTTCAAAGTACTGAATGGGGTGTTCCTAGATCAACTTCTTGGATAATGAGCTGATGTCGACAAGAAGTGATCTGTCACAGGAGGGCCTTAATGAATCCCACATCAATGACATGGAACGGAGCAAATGATTTTAATGGAGGTGAAAACGATCTGGTGATATAAGGTTCAGGGTGGCAATCATGAAAGAATGGAGTATAATGTATGGTAGTGGGTGAGACACAGGTGAATTCTCTGAATGACTTCTCTTGAACATATCGGCGACACTGATGTGATGGATTGGTAGAATTAACCCCAAATGTGGATGGCATGGCATGACCATGGTGATGTGACCGGTGAATGAAACAACCCAACCTGACTCGGACACAGAGTGGAAGTGTCATGTTCAAGAGCGACTTGCTATCAACAAAGTTTCTTTAAGTTTTCTTCCCAATTTTCCCCAGTCATTGCTGACCAGTACCTCTTTATTTTTGTCAAGCTTGAGGAGGATAACATATGCTTGTTCTATAATTTGCCCTTCGGGAAAACCCATCGCTATGTTTTAACAAGCCTAGCGATAGTGAAACTCGTTCTCGTCTATAGACAAGTTTGTCACTATTAATCTTTTTTAACGAGTTTAACGACAAAGATAACTCGGTCCTTTTCAATTTTAGAGAGTCTGAAAAGGAACGTAAAGGTAACTCCAAAATTCCTTTTTTGTCATATAATCCCTTAAGTCCGAAAAAGTATAAAACAATACAGAAGGGATGAATTTTCGATACTTTTAACGAGCCGAACAAAACAAGCGCTCAATATTTTTGTGTAATAATCCCTCAGGTCCAAAAAGATTAAAATCTAGAGGAGGGATAGCACTTCCTATCCCTTTAACGAGCTGGAGAGGCCAATGGCTCGGCAATCTTTTCATATTTTACGAGTCAGTTGAAAAGAGCTTAAAGGAGACTCGACTTTTGAGGAACGAGTGATAAAAAGGGTAGCAGCTGATTCCAGGTAAGGTTTGGAATTTTCCAATCACGGCAGTGTCACAAGGATGGCTAGTGAAATCACTCTTCTCAGCTGTTCCTCAAAATGGGTAAACAATCAAATGGAGGTGAATGATCGGCCAATGAAAAAGTGGAGATGACGGTGCAAACACGACCAAGGCTTTAACTGCTGAAGTACTACATTCACGATGGTTATTTACTGGGGAATAGTTCATTTTTTAACGAGCTTAAATGCGGGGGGAAACATTTTCTCATGTCTTATGTTTATTTTTTAACGAGCTTGAACTATGTGCTAAAACTGCTCGATTGAATGGTCCCATTTTGATTTTACCATAAATAGCTTTGTTCTTTCAAAGATTGTACTGTATTTTCAAATGCTTCATCAAATTAGTCAGAAATGAACAATATATGTTTGAAAACGAGTTAGAACACCAATATTTTACTTTGAACTATGTAAAAAGTAATTAAAAAGTGTTTTTACCTCTCATTTTACCATTTCATTTGAACTTCGGTTTGTTGGAGCTTTGGAGGTGCTTTCCCCCTTTGATTTTCATCAACTAAATTTGGGAGATTCTGTGGATGATTCTCGGCGCCGTCTGGACCAGGTAGGAGCTAAACTTGAGCTCTTTCATTTCATGGTTTCCATTTTGCATTTTGAGCTTGATTCCTAGTTTTTCTAAGCCCCTGGGGTTTGAAAAACTCGTTCTGCCTTCAGCGCACCCTCTGTGTATCGAAAGGTGCATTGAATGTTGGCCAGTGAAGGGCATCTGACATGCAACGCACCTAGAGCACTGCTATAGGTGCGATGGGCGCAGAGAAGGAATTTTGTGCACAATTTTTGATGGAAATTTTGCCTGTTTCTTACCAAAATCAGGATCTAACTCTTCTCTTGTTTGTTTTCCAGAGATCTTTGGAGTAAGATGACCATTACATGGTGAGAACGTGAGCATGAAGAAGAGGAAATGCTTCCCCTACATGATCCAGTTACAGTAAACGCACTGCGGAACTATGGCTTGCTGAAGTTTTTCCGCATTTCTAGCATGAGACAACAGATCAACTTACTGCAGTATTTGCTCGATGCTTGGGATCCTACCAACCAGGTTTTCCATATCATGGGAAAATCTATCCCCTTAACTGTAGTAGACATCTATTTCTTGACTGGCTTGTCGAGTCGGGGTGCCCCCATCTCTTTATCAGGTTCGGCCCGAGGAGGCGACTCTGTGAGAGATTATGTTCGCCGGTATTGCAGAGAAGGATCTCAGCCGAGTAAAGATGGAAAGATCATCATCCGTGATGTCATTGACAGGTCCCTTAGGACTATTCTGTTTACTTTTGGTAGGATGGCCGGTGGTGCGGCTCTTCATGTAGCCAACCGATCTTATATGCAGTATGCCTTGGAATGCCTCCAACCGAAGGTGTTCAACTGGTGCGACGCAATACTTCTTGTGATGAAAGTACAGTTGACCAAGATAAAGAGCGGGAGGTTGAAGAACTTTGGGTATGGTTCTATTTTGACCGCCTTTGCCTTGGAGAAGATACCACTGATGCAGCCGCAATATATTGCACTCGATTTTCCTTCTCCTACTGAACCACGTATGCAGATATGGGTTGACCATATGTCTAGGCATGCCGGTCAGTCTCAGATTTCATTTTCTGATACCGTCTTCAGGTGGTTTGATCGTCAGGAGATGGTTTATTCCGAGTATCCATATGCTGGTATGGACTTCCGGGGTGATCCAGATTTAGTACTGCTGGATGGCGAACAGTGGGGTGCCATTGGTAAAATCTTTGACCATATTCTTGTTTATCGTTTTTCATTTATAATGTTCTTGTGCTTTATTCTATCAAGACTTTAATCAAACTCATGTGTACATGCAGATGTTGGTCCTGTTCGTCCAGTAGTTCGCCTGAGAGTTCCAGCTGCCGCCCCAGCAGGAGAGTCTCTCGGAAGGGCTATCCTTCGTGACCTTGATGTGGCCGAGACTCTCACAGTGTTACAGGAGCAGGTTGAGGGCCTCACTCTTGGTATTCCAGATGTGAGGACTGACGAGCTACCTTTGAGGCTACAGCGGCATACTACTGGTGTGCCAAGACGATGGACTCGTCTCTTACGCATGATCGCGCAGGCTGTGACTTGCTATCACGAGCATCATTAGACTAGGGTGCCCCCTAGCGTTTTGAGTTTTTGGGTCACTTGACCGATTTTTGTCTTGGTTACAGAACATTATGTGTAAACCATAAACAGTTATATATATATTTTGATTTTCGGAGTTTTATTTTGGTTAAGTTACATGATCCAAATGTAAACATTGATGGTATGTTTCTTTTTATAAATGTTGCAAATGTCTATCTAACACATAATTCGCTAATGAGTCAGTTAATGTGTTTAAGTTTCTGGAAATATGTTGATATTGAATAAAATCAAATTGTCTTTCCAAAATCTTAACCCTTAGGAACATGCGATAAATAGCTAGGTTTCAGACGGAATATATACCTGTGAGTTGTAGTATTACGAGTTGTGAGTCTAGCCTGACAATTAGTCGGCGTATACCATGTGTGATGGCATCAGAGAGAAGTTCTATCAACGCGCTATATTCAGCGATGTTATTTGTTGATACCCCTCCAAAACTTACTAACTCGCCTCTTGGATCAAAAATAGCCCAGGCTGCAGAAGATAGGTTCCGCGAACTACGACTCGCTCCGTCGGCATATCCAACACATGACTCCAATAGGTTTGACATCTGCAACAAATGTAAAAAGTGGATTACTTGACCAAAATAAACACTTTAGCGAAAACAAAACATAACAAAAGCATACTGGTTACTATTACGCATAGTAACGCTTGAGGTACAACCCATTACGAGGTTGCGCCAGTGGAATTCCGTCATAATCCATTAACTCATAGGCTCCTTTTGCTAACACTCGTTTAACAATATAGGGGCCCATCCATAAAGACTTAAATTTACCTACTCCCAATTTATCGGATTCTTGGTCGTAAAGCAAGACCAAGTCACCTTCTGAGAAGACACGGGGTTTGACATTTTTGTCGAACTGCGCCTTGACTCATTTCTTATGGGCTTCGTTAGCCAAAGCGACATCACGACGGGTTTCATCCAATTGGATTAATTCCAAGAAACGAGCTTCTTCTTCTGAAGTTCCGAGGAGGAGATCAATTGCGAGTTTGAGAGACGAGATTTCGCACTGGATTGGTAAGACTGCTTCCAGGCCATATACCAGTTGGAAAGGTGTAAACCCCGTTGCATTCCTTACCGATGTTCGGTAAGCACACAAAGCTGAATACAGGCTTAGGTGCCATCTTCTTTTGTGAACTCCAATCATCCTTTGCAGCATGCGCTTTAGGACCTTGTTGATTGCTTCAACTTGTCCGTTGGCTTGGATAATATGGAGTAGAGCTGTCGTGAGACAACCCTAGTTTGGCAGCTAATTCGACCATCATGTGATTGCGAAAATGCGATCCATGATCTGTGACTATAGCCTGTGGTACGCCGAATCTGGCGACTACATGATTGAAAAAAAAGAGGGCAGCTGTTTCACCAGTATTATCTAATGTAGGCATCGCCTCGACCCATTTGGTAAAATAGTCAACTGCGACTATGATATACCCATGCCCCCCGGTCGAGGTGGGGTTACATGTCATGAAATCAATGCCCAATTTGGCGAATGGCCCAACAGCCACTATTGGCTGTAGAGGTGAGGGTGGTCTTCTGGTTTTGCTATCGAAAATTTGACAAGCATGGCAACTTCTGACTGCGGTTATGCAATCTTTGAACATTGTTGGCCAGAAGTATCTTGTTCGTAAGATTTTTTGCGCTGTAGCATATCCAGATTGATGCCCCCCACACGCACCTGAATGACAATCATTCAAGACTTTTTCGGCCTCCTCATGGGTGAGGCACCTTCTCAGAACTGTGTCGATACCACGACGGTACAGTGTATCACCGACGATCATGTAGTCTTTTGCTTGGTATCAAATACGTTTTTGTTCGGAGTGGGAGGTGTTTGGCCTGTACTTTTGGGTTTGGAGATAAATTATTATATCCCCATACCACTCATTGCTTGAAGATATCAGAAACAAACTTTCGTCCACGATGGTTTCCTCGGATGTTTCATCGTTGGACGACGATGGGAGATCGCACAATAATTCCGCGAAAACTAGAGCTTTCTTCGACTTGGATTTTACAAATTCCAGATCAAACTCTTGTAGGATTGCTATCCATTTTGAATATTTGCCCCCCAGAAACTGTCGCGACAATATATAAGTCACGGGGTTGCAATCTGACAGAATGGTAGTTTTCCGAAAGAGGACATAGTGTCGAAATCTCTATATCGCTTGAACAGCTGCGAGTGCTAGCTTTTCTAGGTAAGAATATTTTCTTTCTGTATCATTTAAGTTTTTACTTAAATAATATATAGGATGTTCAATTCCATCGACTTCTTGAACTAAAACCATTGCGATGGTCATATCCGCTGCAGCCAGATACAGGTTAAAATCTTTTTGATAATTAGGAGCGTACATTAATGATGCTTTCATTAGTGATTCTTTTAAAGCATCAAAGGAAGCTTGCGCAACCTGATCCCAAACAAAGGGCACTTCCTTTTTCAAAAGACGTGTATAACCTTTAGCAAGTTCGGCGTAATTTGGAATGAACCTCCTTAGAAAGTTCGCTTTCCCTTGGAGGTTCTGAATCTGAAGCAAATTCGAAGGTGGAGGCAAATTTATGATTGCCTGGACCTTACATGGATCGAGACGAATCCCGTCCTTTGAGACTACAAAGCCAAGTAAATGACCATAACTGACAAAAAATACACATTTGTGTGGATTGAGTCGTATCTTGTAGTGTCGGCAACGTAGAAATATTGCTCTTAAATGCTGCGGGTGATCAGTCCGCTTTCGCGAATGAGTCGGAAGGTCGTCGAGGTATGGTTGAACGATGTTTTTGATGTCATGGAAGGCATAATTCATTGCCCTCTGAAACGTCGCCCCTGCGTTCTTTAAACCAAAGGGTAATTTTCGATATGCGAATGTACCCCACGGACAAATAAATGCAGTCTTTGCCTGGTCTTGTGGGCGGATATTTATTTGATTATACCTGGAGAATCCATCCATGAATGAAAAGATTTCGCATCTGGCGCATTCATCAATTATCTGGTCGATGAAGGGTGTAGGGTAGTTGTCTTTTGGACAAGCTTGATTTACATCCCTATAATCGACGCACACTCTAATTGTTCCTTGTTTTTTCATAACAGGGACAATATTCGATACCAATCGGTTAGAGGAACTAGGTAGATGAAACCAGCGTGGAGAAGTTTTTCAACTTCTGCCTTAATGGCAACGGCTTTCTTGGGGTGCACCTGCCGTAGCCGTTGTCGTACTGGTTTAACAGCTGGATACATCTTAATTTCATGTTCAATGATACTCGAGTCGATGCCTGGAATTTCACTATATGACCAAGCAAAGACATCTCTGAATTCGCGAAAAAGAGCGTTATATATTTCAAGTTCTGAAGGAGAACAACATTTGCGAACATAAATATTCTCTACAACATCTGTTTTGGTCGAGATATTTATGGCGATAGTCTCTTCAATATTGGACAAGTTTCGCTCGGAATCCACCGTGTTTAAAGTATTTGATAGGAAATCAAAGCCTGAAGGATGATAAAGGTCATCTTGAGTATCTTCTCCACAATCTGGAAGAAGGGAACGATGGTGGGAATCATTCCATGGTGCTCCTTCAATTACCATTGATTGGACAATTCCTTCGTCAGTGACATGCACTTGCGACCAAGGATCTGAAGGGGTACCATATTCTTTAGACCTATCTATCCAAACGCTTGATGAGCGCTGATTTGGGTTTGCCTCCCATGCTAGGAACATTGATTGCTACAATATTTCCGTTGGGCTTGGGGGTAAAACCATTGCATGATCCATGTCGATATCATTTTCTGAGATCTTTTTAGAAGATATCATATTGCAGGTTCCTACCGACGCTACTTCTGCCAGGTTGATTGGAGGTGGAAGGGCGAAAGTTCCCATTAGTGTAGGATCTTTTAGTAGGCCTACTCCGATATTTTGAAGCGAATGGGGGCTTCCATGGATCATGGGAATGCTTCCTGTAACTTGAGAACCATTGGGGAGGAAGTTTTGTTGATCGACGATTGTAATCCCTCCTTGAAAGGGAAATGCAATCTTCCTAAAATAGGTCGACACAACAACCGCCATAGCATATATCCATGGTCTTCCTAGTAGGATGTTGTAATCAAGATTTCCATCGATGACTTCAACGTCTATTTCTACCTTTTTCTCTCCTAGTTCAACTTTCAAGTTACTTAGAATACCATATGGGGTATATGTCCTTCCGTCGAATGCTTTTAATGTCGTCAAAGATCACGACAAGGTTGGAGATCCTAAAGTTTTCCAGCAACTCATCGACATAATGCATGTAGATGCTCCCTCATCAATAAATGTTCGATGAACAGTTTTGTTGAGGGCTTTCACTTGAACCAGGAAAGCTAGTTGAGCTGGTAATTAAGGATCGTATCCTTTATGATCAAAGGATACAAGATTGGAATCCTTTGGGTCTATCCCACCAATGGCTGATAATAAATCCTACCTTTGGGATGGGCAATTTTGCAGTACTTCAAGAGTCGACATAACGGATGGCGATTGGGCCAAATCTTCCACTATATTATAATGCTGTGCCGCTCTAGCGTGGGGATTAAACGTCGACTTGTGTACTACTCCTTTTGGCAGTTTTATTGTCAATTTAGGAATGATGGGTGGCGCAACTCCTGTCGAAGTTGTTGTCGAACTACTAGGTTGATCTTTATCCTTGTTGTTCGACAGCTGAGGATTCCCATAATCTTTGTTCCTTGTCGATATCAAAGCATCATTTTGTTGTTTTGAAACCGACAACATTAGCACTTGAGACGGGGAAGCATTTCCACTTTCAACCAGATTTGTTCCTGGATTTGGAAACAGATCAGTTAACACTGCGAAGGTTTTCGAATTCTTGAAGAATTTTTTAACCTCAGCTCTGTGTGGACAACTTGCGGTCCAATGATCCTCATCGCATATGAGGCACAGATTTGTTGGTTTCCTATATCCAAGAGGGTTTGAAGAAGATTTTTCAGGTGATGATTCCTCCTGTTTCTTCTTCTTCCCTTTGCCTTTCTTCTTGCTCCCTGGTTGTTTGGTTTCTTTGCCTTTATCTGTTGATACGGCATTTACTTCCGAAGCAAGAAGTTCATCTTTTTCATTTTGACTTGAAATCTTACGGGCCTTTTTGGATGTAGCCTTTGTCGATTTCGTGTCTGTTGTGCCAATCACGCCATCGCCGGCATGAGAGTCATTGTTTGATTTAGGAGGAGGAGGAATTGAGAATTCCGGTCTAGGGGCGTCAAGTATTTTATCGTAGAGTGTGCCGGACTGAGTGTAAATCAAGTCCAGATATTGCGCACGAGCGATAACTTGCTCTTCTGTTACGACTCCCCCCTTTGCCACATCTTCTGTGATGGAAGGCAGTAATGACTTGATAAACCATTCAACTAAGAGCTAATCGGGGACATACGTTTTTACCATTCTACAACGACGTTGCTACTCATGTATATGATCAGATATGTGAGTGGCCGTTGTCTGTTTGAAGTTGGTAAGAAGTTCTGTTCCCGTTTCGTACCTTATTGGTAACTAAAAATGGGTTAAAAAGGTTGTGGCTAAGGTACTGAAGTTGTCGAACGAAGCTATAGGCAATTGGATGTACCATTTTGCCGCCGGACCCGTTAACGTCCTCTGAAAGAGGCGAAGTCTTATCGAATCATCATTTAGGGTGTTTGATGAGCACCATAGATGAAAGGTCATCACATGATTCGATGGATCTTCACCCGAATTTCCATTAAATTTAGGAATATCTGACGGAAGTTTATGCGGAATCGTCGGACACCAAGGGGCGTAAGCGATTGGATCGTTTGTTAACTGATTTAAATCAGGTAACTCTAAAGTTGCCACAAAGGGTAACTACTGATTCAGGTTAGGTGAAGCATACCCAGGATAAGATGCGATTGCCTGAGCAGTTGGTCTTTGCATACCGGCATAATGCATTTGATGCTGGTATGTTTGGTAAGGTTGGTGGGCATAACCATTGTAAAATGGTTGATTTTGACCGTTTTGAATGTACGGTTGTCCACTATTAACAAAGATTTGTTGCTCAGAACCTTGGTATACTTGTTGGAATTGCGGTTGTTGGTATTGTACTAGCCATGGTTGTGAAGCCATGGGCTGTTGACCGATACTAACAGTTTGACCAAGATGAGGGGTAATTGTACCCGTCTGAACCTGTGTCATTCCACCAGTCGGCGATTGTGGTTGAGTCGCAGGGTCAAGGGGCTGTTGCATTACAACCTGAGAAACCTGAAGTTTGCATACAACAGGCAGCGCTTGAACTTGCGACACCGTCACAATAGCTGGCGTAGTTGGTATATTTGACATAGGTAAGCATTGTTGCATCGAATATACAACTCTTGGTTGTTGAGGTAGTATTGGTACCCAACCGCTTGAGGTAATTCCAGTATAACCCGAATGTTGTTGTGAACTCCTGTATGGATATCCTCCCGGAGGGGATAGTGAAAGGGTATACTGCCCCCCATACAGTGGTAATCCAGAACTCAAGGGAATGGTTTGCCCTTGGGGGCCGGACTGCCCAAATTGACCTCCAAATGGATCAATTTGTTGAGACTCAACATAAGAGTTTCCGGATATTATTCCGGATGAACAAACAGGAACAGACCATACTGTCGAAATGGCCCCTGAGTGGGCTCCTTCTAGCGGTTGAGAGCTAGTCGGGACAGATGGTATACCGACGAACATTGTCGAAGTGATAGCAGGGAGTTCTGTCGTCACTGTGTCAGACGAAACAGTCCTAGATGTTGACGGTTGTTCAGACATTTGTAGTCTATCCAAAAGATTACCTAGCGATTCTACAAGAGCTTCCACTGGTGGTAGACTAACTTCTGATGAAGAAGGATATAGAGTGATCCCGACTCCAAATTGCGATGGAGTACTTGTTGGAGGATCTTCTACAATTTCTTCTATGGCAATCAGACCAGGTGGAAGGGGAAGATCGTCAGGTCCATAGAACATTTCTGGTGCCGAAGAAGGTATGGAATTGGCAGCGACAGATGTTTGAAGAGCAAGACTCTCCGAACCGGTTGTAGATGGAACTGGTTCGGTAACACAAGTGTTTACTCTCAGGCTAGGATCAATATCACTGTCCTTCTGTGGCTGTTTAACTTCTTCTGTAGAGGCAGGGATTCCAAAAATGTTTGGAGTAACCGGAGTCTCTGATGTCGTTGGAACACTTGTTCTAACTTTAATAGGAGATTTGGAACTGGTTAAACGAGTTCGCTTTGTCCATACTGGCTTTGATTCTGGAGACAAAGACGGTTGACTCGTAAGCCTCCACGAACGATGGGGTTTCAATTGACTTTCTTCCACGATTGCAGATTACTCGATCAACTAAAATAAAGGGCAAGTATGTTTCCGAATTAAATGAATTTTAGACGCTTTGACACAACTTGTTTTTTCAATTTTTAAGAGTCAAGAAAAAACAAAAGATGACTCTAGTCGCCTTCGATTTTTAATGAGCCTGAAGTGACAAGTGCTCAGATGGACCTTTTCCGTTAAGGAGTCTGAAAAGGAACGAAAGGGACTGCTCTGGAAATCTAGGTAGAGGGAGTACCAAACCAATCGCAAAACTGCAGAATACTTTTTACGGTATGGCAGTCAATCTTCCCGAATGTTGTGTTCAGTGCATTGTGATCGATAGGGCGGCAGACATGGCTTCCTATGGATAAAGGATTAAGCCTATTGGGGTCTCCCAAAATATACTCGCCGGTACGTGGGAGCACAAGTCCGTACTGGCACTTATCGTCTCAAAGTGGAGGAATCACCCAACCATCAGTGAGAACAACAGTTACCAGGCTTTACGACGTCGAAATACGTCTCTAGCCTAGACTTCTAAATGTTGTGCGTTAAGTTCCAAAGCGTTGTTAGATTCATTGAATTTATTTTAAGTTGATCTTGTTTATGAAGTTTGCCTTTCGGGTTCACCACGAGATGTAGATGTAATTCCTAAAATGCAATCTAAGATGATAAACAAAATTTTTATCTCTTTTATACAATGAAAATCCTAGCTACTAGGGAAAAGAAAGACAGAGTCTTTTCACGAAGAGCAAAGAGCACACTCTAAATGCACTTTCCTAAATCAAGCCAATCAAACTGTCTATATGCAAATGCACATGCATGTATTTGTTTTTCAACTTTCTTAGTATATGAATGCTAAAAAGAAAGTTGATGCACAAATCTGAATTTCTTTTCAAGCGACAAATATCAACAAGTTTTTTTTCGAAATAAAAAAATATGGAGACGATTACAAAACCTTACGATTTTGAAATGAATACTTGTTCTTGACACTGGAAAATTACAAATTTAGACCAAAAGCAATAGTAACAGGATAATCAACCATCAACAGTAATCAAACTTTTTCCTACGATTGAAATTGACACTTGCGACAGTTTCAAATCAAAGGGTGACAATACGATTACGCTACTTTTGCAAAGGAGAACTGTAAATGACTCAACAAACACACAAAAACATCTACAGTTCTTTTGTACAAAGGAGGCAGAATAACAGCAAGGAAAAGGGGTTTCAAACAGACATATTCTGATCACAGGCAACAAAATTCAGGAATAGAACTGGAAATAATGAATCACAGGAGCCACAACTGCACAAAGCTAGCTGATCAGCGCACTTGTAACACAGAGAATCTGAAATGCAGCGCAGGTTTTCCACTCGGGAAGTGCGCTGAAATTCAGAATCTCTGAACAATACCTGCGCTGGGCCAGAAACGAGACTCTGTTCGGGTTCCGGGTCACAGTTTGCAGTTCGGTTCTTGGGTTTTGGCCGAGCAAAAAGGAATCAGTAATGCAACAATCAGGGGTAGATCTAAGGAGGATCTAAGAGCTATCACAAGGGCAATCAGATAGTTTGTGAATCAGTTGTTTAAATCATAAACAGATCCAGTAGATGGACTGAAGTAGTAGTTGTCTACTTTGCATTTGTTATGGCAAATGCAGTTCGAATGCTACTTGTAAGTTTATGAAACAAACAACAAAGAATGATAAACAAACAAACTAATTAGTTCCCCAGCGGAGTCGCCATTTCGTTACAGGGAAAAGTGTCTATATAGAACTGCTCTATCCCACTAAGGTGTGACATCTGCCTTAGAAACAAACAAAGAAAAACTACTTTTGTTTTTCCTTTATGAATTATAGATAGAGAGGAACAGAAAGACCAACCTCTATCTTGCGCTAATCTCTTGATTCGATCCTTCTCTTCTTTGATAGTCCTCAACTACCTGCTCCCTTGCACGCCCAGCTTCACAAAGTACCTGTAAGATCACAGAAGCATAGCACTATACAAAGACATGGATCTATAATCATAAACAATCTAGGATCAGATGTAAATTGACCATACAAATGTAACAAGAATCAATGATACAAAAGCATGGAGGAAAACTCAAATAGCTTTTATTGATAAACAAGAAAAGAGCCAGGAGGAGTTACAACCAGTTGTTCCGACCCAGCATCAACCTCCCAGCAAAGAAGCCCCTCTTCACCTCAAACAAAGCTTAGATCACCCAACAATCTGATGTTTGTCTCTAGAAACCAACAACAATTCCTTACAATATGCAAAATTCCAGCCTCTGGATCTCTGGGATGAGGGATCCATATATAGATATCTGTAAGGGGGATGAGTCAGCTTGTGATTTGATTAGTGTCTTCTCTCTGATAGTTCTTGCTTCCACTTGGAGACTGATGGCCTCTTACTCATCCTTGGTCGAATCCAGTGAGGCAAGTGTCACAGGAGAAGATTCTAGAAGCTTCCATTGCCTCTCCACCTCGCGGAATGACACTGCCATTTGTCATTTTTCGCCCATCGCACCCCACAGAAGGGACTTTTGAAATGCAACACACCCTCATAGTGTATTTAGGTGAGATGCAACGCACTTAGCCAGTGGAGCAGCTACAATGATCCTGTTTTGACCAATTTTGAGCAGTTTCTCATGGAGAACTTCTGGGAGAAGCTGTAATCTGTTGACCTTGTTCCTTTAGGGGTTAGAACAACACTTTTAGGGACTTAGGAGCCCTTGGTTTATGGACATTTCATGCTTGGGGTTGTAGGGCCCAAAAATGTCTATAACAAAGAGACCGCCCCAGTTCATGAGACTTATCCAGCCATTTATCCGGTACCTCCTTCGAGCAGTCTAGTCATTTTCTTTGATTGGAATCAACTAGCAAAACCCCGCCTTCCATCTAATGTACCATTTTGAATCATAGTAAAAGTCTATCATGTCTGGCTCTATCATAGATGAAGGGGCTTCAGTGAGTATCCTTTCCTCAACTGCTTGGAAAGCGCTTGGTTCGCCATCACTTTTGCCTGAAAAACAAAATTTTTCGGGCTTCAACAAAGGAACGAGTCGACCGTTAGGGATCATTCCAAAGTTACTGATAACTTTGAGAAAGAAAACCATTCATTTGAACGTGAT
The DNA here is from genome assembly GCA_031772625.1 of Pinus tabuliformis. Lineage (NCBI taxonomy): Eukaryota > Viridiplantae > Streptophyta > Pinopsida > Pinales > Pinaceae > Pinus > Pinus tabuliformis. The sequence continues at coordinate 1,215,408,715 of CM062816.1, forward strand.
GGTAGTCCAAGGTCCACTAGATTATAATATACTCCTTGGATGTGACTATATATATAGCATGGAAGCTATTGTTTCCACATTCTTTCGAGTGATGTGTTTTCCACATGAAGGCAAACTGGTGCAACTTGTTGACCAGCTTTCATTTCCTGGTTCAAACACAGCTATGAATCAACCATCATCCCTAAATGGTCTCTTCACATCAACAATGTCTCTTCAACCTTCATTCCATCCACCTAATTACCGTGGGTAGTTCGGTGAATATTATGAGGTTTAGGGGGCATGCACCCTAATCTGCTTCGGCAGGCGAACCCAGAGGAAAAGAGAGATTTTCTTGAAAGGTCTTAATGATTGGATTGAAGAAAACATTCCTGTCTAGGTTATGTGATCAGTCTGAAAAACTTATTTCCTTATATGATTGTGGTTGGAAGCTCACACCATTCACCTTCGTATGTTATGTGATTGGAAGCTCACAACAATCACCTTCGTCTATTTCGATGGACAAAGCAAAGGAAGAGTTTTTCTTTGCCGATAGAAACAATCCTACCTAACCGCAAGGACTTCCATTTGGTAACCTGGAAACTCTCCTTTTACTGAAACACCTCGGGGTATGCAAACCTCTGTATGCAAATGAAAAGCAACCTTTGATTTTCTTAGTTTGTAGGTTCTCAACCCTTTAACCTCGTAGCTCGGTCGTTTCTAGCCTGCATAAAAAGGTCATGAGCACATGTTATAGTAGTGTTCAAGCTCATTAAAAAATAAATCTACCAAGAGACATTATCAAAAGACTGGTAAGAGCAATGTTCCCGCAAGGTTCAAGCTCATTAAAAAATCAACCTGCACTGAGCACATGTTGGCACAAGGTTCAAGCTCATTAAAAAATAAACCCGCCTTTGGTAAATAACCTTTGTGATCGCCATGTTATCAACCCTTTTGAACCTTGGTTGTGTTCCTACCGTCACCTCCATTCATTTGGCCGACCATACGGTTCCACTTGATTGTTTACCCTTTTGAGGAACAGTTGCGACGAGCGATTCTGATTGCCACCCTCTTCACACTGCCAAGTTTTGAGAAGTTCCAAACTTACCTGGAACCAGTTGCTACCTAGAAATACCACTCGTTCCTAAAAAATGAGTCCCTTTTAAACTCTTTTTAGACTCGTTAAATATAAAAAGATTGTCGAGCTATTGGCCTTTCCAGCTCGTTAAAGTAAAGGGAATGCCATCCCTCTCATATATTTTAATCTTTTTGGAACTGAGGGATTATTAAACAAAAAGATCAAGCGCTTGTTTTTGTTGGTTCGTTAAAGCTATCGAAAATTCATCCCTTTCGTATTATTTTATACTTTTTCGGACTTAAGGGATTACACGAAAAAGGACTATTGGAGTCTCCCTTTCGTCCCTTTTCAAACTCTCTAAACATGAAAAGGACTGAGTTATCTTTGTCGTTAAACTCATTAAAACAATAGCGACAAACTTGTCCACCCAGATAAGAACGAGCCTCACTGACGCTAGGCTTGCTAAACACAAAACGACAGGTTTTCCCGAAGGGAAAATTATAGACCAAGCATATGTTATCCTCCTCAAGCTTGACAAAAATAAAGAGGTACTCGTTAAAAATGACTGGGGAAAAATGGGAAGAAAACTTGGAGAACTTTATTAGTAGCATGTCGCTCTTGAACATGACACTTTCACTCCATCACCGTGATTGAGTTGGGTTGGGTTTCTCCATTCACCATCACCATTGGTTCTCTGTACCATCCATGGGGTTAACACTACCAAGTCCATATCAGTGTCGCCAATATGTTCAAGAGAAGTCATTCAGAGAATTCACCATCCAGCAAACGCCTCATCCACTGCAATACTTCCACCCTTCATTTTTCATGGCCACCATTCCTGAACCTTATATCATCAGATCGTTTTCACCTCCACAAAAATCATTTGCTCCATTTCACGTCGTAGATGTGGGATACATCAAGGCCCTCCTACAACAGGTCACTTCTTAGATATCATTTTGGGATTCAACTGCGTTAAGTAAGTCATTCACGTATGATAATTTCCATGAGAGGTAGTCGTAACTGACTAATTTCTCATGATTTTTGAATAGTTCACTTAGCACTCATTGCATCGGGTGATGCTCACAGGGGTGAAGAAGTGGGATTGAAACTAGTGAAATGAATCACATAGCATCAATCATCACTTCCGGGGCTTGCACCCGGTAACCAGGACTTCCCAAGAGGTCACCCATCCCAGAACTCCTCTGGCTCAAGCGCGCTTAACTGTGGAGTTTTCCCCACAATCAAGCCCACTTAGCTTGCTACCCCATTTGCAAAACCTTAGCAAGTATTGTGCCTCATGAACCATTCAAGTAGAGATCCCTTGACTCTTTTTGAATTTAAGTATGGGGGTTTACGCAGTGCATTATATTAGATATCATTTTGGGATTCAACTGCGTTAAGTAAGTCATTCACGTATGACCATTTCCATGAGAGGTAGTCGTAACTGACTAATTTCTCATGATTTTTGAATAGTTCACTTAGCACTCATTGCATCGGGTGATGCTCACAGGGGTAAAGAAGTGGGATTGAAACTAGTGAAATGAATCACATAGCATCAATCATCACTTCCGGGGCTTGCACCCGGTAACCAGGACTTCCCAGGAGGTCACCCATCCCAGAACTCCTCTGGCTCAAGCGTGCTTAACTGTGGAGTTTTCCCACAATCAAGCCCACTTAGCTTGCTACCCCATTTGCAAAACCTTAGCAAGTATTGTGCCTCATGAACCATTCAAGTAGAGATCCCTTAACTCTTTTTGAATTTAAGTATGGGGGTTTACGCAGTGCATTATATTAGATATCATTTTGGGATTCAACTGCGTTAAGTAAGTCATTCGCGTATGACCATTTCCATGAGAGGTAGTCGTAACTGACTAATTTCTCATGATTTTTGAATAGTTCACTTAGCACTCATTGCATCGGGTGATGCTCACGGGGGTGAAGAAGTGGGATTGAAACTAGTGAAATGAATCACATAGCATCAATCATCACTTCCGAGGCTTGCACCCGGTAACCAGGACTTCCCAGGAGGTCACCCATCCCAGAACTCCTCTGGCTCAAGCGCGCTTAACTGTGGAGTTTTCCCCACAATCAAGCCCACTTAGCTTGCTACCCCATTTGCAAAACCTTAGCAAGTATTGTGCCTCATGAACCATTCAAGTAGAGATCCCTTGACTCTTTTTGAATTTAAGTATGGGGGTTTACGCAGTGCATTATATTAGATATCATTTTGGGATTCAACTGCGTTAAGTAAGTCATTCACATATGACCATTTCCATGAGAGGTAGTCGTAACTGACTAATTTCTCATGATTTTTGAATAGTTCACTTAGCACTCATTGCATCGGGTGATGCTCACAGGGGTGAAGAAGTGGGATTGAAACTAGTGAAATGAATCACATATCATCAATCATCACTTCCGGGGCTTGCACCCAGTAACCAGGACTTCCCAGGAGGTCACCCATCCCAGAACTCCTCTGGCTCAAGCGCGCTTAACTGTGGATTTTTCCCCACAATCAAGCCCACTTAGCTTGCTATCCCATTTGCAAAACCTTAGCAAGTATTGTGCCTCATAAACCATTCAAGTAGAGATCCCTTGACTCTTTTTGAATTTAAGTATGGGGGTTTACGCAGTGCATTATATTAGATATCATTTTGGGATTCAACTGCGTTAAGTAAGTCATTCACGTATGACCATTTCCATGAGAGGTAGTCGTAACTGACTAATTTCTCATGATTTTTGAATAGTTCACTTAGCACTCATTGCATCGGGTGATGCTCACAGGGGTGAAGAAGTGGGATTGAAACTAGTGAAATGAATCACATAGCATCAATCATCACTTCCGGGGCTTGCACCCTGTAACCAGGACTTCCCAGGAGGTCACCCATCCCAGAACTCCTCTGGCTCAAGCGCGCTTAACTGTGGAGTTTTCCCCACAATCAAGCCCACTTAGCTTGCTACCCCATTTGCAAAACCTTAGCAAGTATTGTGCCACATGAACCATTCAAGTAGAGATCCCTTGACTCTTTTTGAATTTAAGTATGGGGGTTTACGCAGTGCATTATATTAGATATCATTTTGGGATTCAACTGCGTTAAGTAAGTCATTCACGTATGACCATTTCCATGAGAGGTAGTCGTAACTGACTAATTTCTCATGATTTTTGAATAGTTCACTTAGCACTCATTGCATCGGGTGATGCTCACAGGGGTGAAGAAGTGGGATTGAAACTAGTGAAATGAATCACATAGCATCAATCATCACTTCCGGGGCTTGCACCCGGTAACCAGGACTTCCCAGGAGGTCACCCATCCCAGAACTCCTCTGGCTCAAGCGCGCTTAACTGTGGAGTTTTCCCCACAATCAAGCCCACTTAGCTTGCTACCCCATTTGCAAAACCTTAGCAAGTATTGTGCCTCATGAACCATTCCAGTAGAGATCCCTTGACTCTTTTTGAATTTAAGTATGGGGGTTTACGCAGTGCATTATATTAGATATCATTTTGGGATTCAACTGTGTTAAGTAAGTCATTCACGTATGACCATTTCCATGAGAGGTAGTCGTAACTGACTAATTTCTCATGATTTTTGAATAGTTCACTTAGCACTCATTGCATCGGGTGATGCTCACAGGGGTGAAGAAGTGGGATTGAAACTAGTGAAATGAATCACATATCATCAATCATCACTTCCGGGGCTTGAACCCGGGTAACCAGGACTTCCAAGGAGGTCACCCATCCCAGAACTCCTCTGGCTCAAGCGTGCTTAACTGTGGAGTTTTCCCCACAATCAAGCCCACTTAGCTTGCTACCCCATTTGCAAAACCTTAGCAAGTATTGTGCCTCATGAACCATTCAAGTAGATATCCCTTGACTCTTTTTGAATTTAAGTATGGGGGTTTACGCAGTGCATTATATTAGATATCATTTTGGGATTCAATTGCGTTAAGTAAGTCATTCACGTATGACCATTTCCATGAGAGGTATTCGTAACTGACTAATTTCTCATGATTTTTGAATAGTTAACTTAGCACTCATTGCATCGGGTGATGCTCACAGGGGTGAAGAAGTGGGATTGAAACTAGTGAAATGAATCACATAGCATCAATCATCACTTCCGGGGCTTGCACCCGGTAACCAGGACTTCCCAGGAGGTCACCCATCCCAGAACTCCTCTGGCTCAAGCGCGCTTAACTGTGGAGTTTTCCCCACAATCAAGCTCACTTAGCTTGCTACCCCATTTGCAAAACCTTAGCAAGTATTGTGCCTCATGAACCATTCAAGTAGAGACCCCTTGACTCTTTTTGAATTTAAGTATGGGGGTTTACGCAGTGCATTATATTAGATATCATTTTGGGATTCAACTGCGTTAAGTAAGTCATTCACGTATGACCATTTCCATGAGAGGTAGTCGTAACTGACTAATTTCTCATGATTTTTGAATAGTTCACTTAGCACTCATTGCATCGGGTGATGCTCACAGGGTGAAGAAGTGGGATTGAAACTAGTGAAATGAATCACATAGCATCAATCATCACTTCCGGGGCTTGCACCCGGTAACCAGGACTTCCCAAGAGGTCACCCATCCCAGAACTCCTCTGGCTCAAGCGCGCTTAACTATGGAGTTTTCCCCACAATCAAGCCCACTTAGCTTGCTACGCCATTTGCAAAACCTTAGCAAGTATTGTGCCTCATGAACCATTCAAGTAGAGATCCCTTAACTCTTTTTGAATTTAAGTATGGGGGTTTACGCAGTGCATTATATTAGATATCATTTTGGGATTCAACTGCGTTAAGTAAGTCATTCACGTATGACCATTTCCATGAGAGGTAGTCATAACTGACTAATTTCTCATGATTTTTGAATAGTTCACTTAGCACTCATTGCATCGGGTGATGCTCACAGGGGTGAAGAAGTGGGATTGAAGCTAGTGAAATGAATCACATAGCATCAATCATCACTTCCGGGGCTTGCACCCGGTAACCAGGACTTCCCAGGAGGTCACCCATCCCAGAACTCCTATGGCTCAAGCGCGCTTAACTGTGGAGTTTTCCCCACAATCAAGCCCACTTAGCTTGCTACCCCATTTGCAAAGCCTTAGCAAGTATTGTGCCTCATGAACCATTCAAGAAGAGATCCCTTGACTCTTTTTGAATTTAAGTATGGGGGTTTACGCAGTGCATTATATTAGATATCATTTTGGGATTCAACTGCGTTAAGTAAGTCATACGTGAATGACTTACTTAACACAGTTGAATCCCAAAATGATATCTAATATAATGCACTGCGTAAACCCCCATACTTAAGGTCACTTCTTGTCGACATCATCTCATTATCCAAGAAATTGACTTAGAAACAACCCTTTCAATACTTTGAAGCTTGCATGCCTCAATGACAAGTTTCTCACTTTCAGCGACAGGTTTACATCAATGACCTTCGACCGAAAGATTTTGCGTGGTGTTCGACATCGACTCATATATTCACACCACGTGAACTGCACTGTAGTACCTTGAGGATCATCATCATTATCGGTGACTTCTCTTGCGTCTGTTAACAACTCACATCATTGGCTGGTAATCAGGCAATCTCTTTCCATGTTCGACTTCATAACTTCTTTTCACATGGATCGACTTGTACATCGTTGAAGATTGGACGAGTTTTTAAGACTCCGGATCTATTTTCATCCATCCGGGCTGCAATATATTCAAGAAAATAAAGACATCAATTGTACACAGAAGCTGCACAGATAGTCATCTAAGCCAGGGAAGATGACTCTTCATGTGAAGAATCATCAGTCTACAATAGCAGACGATTGTCTGTCCTATGTACATGAAAATGAATTTATAGAGTTGAGCATGGGAATACCCGCCTCAGCTAGATCATGAAATAATATGATGATGATGTATTTTATTGTATCTTATATAGGTCACCTTCCAGTACGAATAACTCGGATGCTCATGATAAAGAATTTCACCCGAAATTAGAAGATTTACGACCTCATGCTTTAGGGGGAAGTTGTTATAGAAATATTTGCACATTGCAACCCCAAACTCATATGTCCATAAAATAAGGGCTCCTTAAGTCCCTAAAAGTGTTGTTTCATACCCTAAAGGATCATGGTCAACTGATTACATCATTTCCCAAAAGTTCAACTTGAAAAACTACTCGGAACTGGCCAAAACTGGACCATATAGACTGCTCCATGGGCAAGGTACGATGCATACTGGTTGCCAAACTAGCTAGGTGCGATGCATACTAAAATTGCCTTATGTGGGGTGCGATGGGAGAGAATAGACAAATGGCAGAGACAGTTTGCTAAGTGGATGATCATGGAATCTTCCAGAAACTTCCCCTGTACACTTGTCTCTCTGAATTCGCCTAGGGATGGGTAAGAGATCAATGAAATCTCCAAGTGGAACCAAGAACTATTAATGGAATGGAACTAATCAAAAACCCAGAGCTGATTCACACCCTTGCAAGACATCTATAAATGGATCCCTCATCTGAGAGATCTAGAGGGTGGAATTTTGTAATTTGTAAGGAATTGTTGTTGGTTTGTTGGTGAGAAGAGACATTGCATTGTTGGGTGATTTGCCTTTTCATGAGGTGAAGAGGGCTTCTACACTGGGAGGATGATGCTGGATCAGACAACTGGGTTGTAATCCTCTCTTACACTACTATTAATAAAGTTCTTTGGGTTTTCCTCCATATAATCGTGTGTTTATGAATGCAATTGTATGGTCAATGTGTTTTTGATTCTGCATTGTTTATGATGTTTTAGATGGAGATGCTTTGATAGTTTGCTGTTACTTTGACTCTACAGGTACTCTTTGAAGTGGGACAAGTAGGAGAGGAGTGGAAAATTCTATCGAGGAAAGGATAAATCAAGCTAGAATCAAAGTGGAAGATCCAGGTTTATCCTCTTTTCTTCCCTCTCATCTATCACACTTAAAGGAACTCTTGAAAAGCTTTCGTTGTTTGTTTCTAAGATAGCTACCCATCTTAGTGGGACTAGCAGTTCGAATTGACACTATTTTTCGCTGAAACAATATATGACCAAATATGAATGGCTAGCTACATGCAGCAAAGAAGCTTGCAAATATAATTCATCAACGCATAGATAAGATGACAGTTATCTGACATTAGACACAAAAGAAACATGAACAACTTGTTCAACTGCAAGCTTAGAGCGGAAGAGAAAATGGACATTGAACATATAACAACAAAAGAAGCTTTTATTACTAATGAATGAAGATGAGAAGCTTAAGTAGCAAAGTCTCATTATCCTCCAAAAGTTGAACCCTTGTTACATGTAGTTTTCAGCTTTTTATAGGCCTTTTACAATGCTCCTAAGCTCTCAAAGGCTCGGAGTCTTAATCTATCTGATCTGCCTTGTTAACTAATTGATTCCACGAATAGGCACGCATGGCTCGAAGGTTTTCTACTTCTAACAGAAGAGTAACCGCTTTCAGATATTTTGGGTAGTTTGTTGCACTGTCTGGGAGTTCTCCCGTGCCAGAGATGCCCCATAATGTTTGTTTTGATGAGCTGCATTGGGCTGTTGATGCTCCATGATCATTTGTTGTTGTGGCTGTGTTGTGCTATGCTGCTCCATGACTGCTTTGTCAGTTTGGGGTGAGCTGTGCATGCTATGGCCCTTTCTATTCCCTTTCCAGCCTCTGTCCCTGTCTCCCGGCCTTTGTTAGGTAATGAAAAGGGTCTTCAGGCCTGTGTAATCCCTTAAACATTTATAAATATTGTTTTCATGTTTTTTACACAGAAAATGTTGCATGCAGCAAAAGCCCGCCCATCTCTGCTTTTCTGAACTTTAAAAAATCCTTAAACATGGCTTTCTGTTCTATCGGGTCTGCCCTTCTCGCCATCGCAAGTCGCAAAAAACATTATCTTGTGTATTTTCTTTGTATTATGAAACACGTGAAAAACACTGAAAAATTCATGAAAATGGCCTTTGGCAGACTTGAAAATATATGTATTTCTATTTCAAAACCCATCGGGTCCATCCTTGTCGCCATTGCAAGTTGCATTTGGCCCGTTCCCTTTGTATTTCGTTAAACACGAAAATACATGAAATTCATTGAAAATGGGCTTTGGCAGACCTAAGATATTATGAAATATCATATATATGATTTTCGAGTCCAGCTATTAGGTCACCCATATGTATATGCAAAGGCCCCGCCCCATGGTTTCCGCCGATAGCGATTCGACGATGTAACATGGGCTGTCGATTTGCACACGTGATCAACGGTCCATTTTTAATCGTTGATCGCAATCGCTCATTCCCCCTGGTCTGTGCTAATAACCGCCGACTCGCCTTCACCGATTGTGACCCGCTAATCCGATCATCGGCAATCGCTAATCGGCAGTGTCTTGCGCTGATTTCCACTGCCTGTCTGTGTCGATCAAATCTGTCGATGCGATTTGCCGCTTAGATCTGGGCTGTTGATTAGCCAGATCTAACGACTACTGTGCCTTCTCAGTTTTAAGCCTGCGATAATGGTTTTTTGACCGTTTTAATGTGTTTTAGCCTCCCGATAGTGCATTTCTAACCTTCAAATAGCTCTCCTCCCTCGCTTGTTTGGATCTTTAGGTGATCTTAAGCACTTTTGAAGACTTAGGGAGTGCTTTGGAGAATATTTGGATCCATTTGCATGATTTTAAGCAAACTTTGGAGACTTAGGGAGTGTTTTGGGTCCATTTATGGGCCAAACGCCTCCAAGGCTAACACTGGCTCCTTCTGGGGATGAAATCCTCCCTATGAGGTTTCAAGAACTACAGAACAATGCCTTTCCTGTAAAAAAGAAGATCAAATCTTCCTCCTAGTGTTGCATTGGGATGGAGTCTATTTAGCATGAAATAAAAACTTGAAAACAACATATTTACAATACCAAGGCTTGAAAGCCTTAACTGAAATAAAGTTCAAAGAACAGCCCATTGAATGGGCCATCAAAAACATATCCTTCCTTTGATTTATCGCTTTTGAGAAAATAGTCACCAAACTGAAAATTGACCCTTTTTACCTATCTATCAAAGGTTTCTTTCTCTTGGTCAATGTGCATATCAATAAATTCATCAAAGACTTGCAAAATCCTATTAATTTGATCATCTACTTCAAAAAAATTCCAGCATTTGACATTATCATGCAGAGATGGTCTATATTTCACCTCATCTCTGTATGCTTTCAGCCTTGGATGTTTTGCTTGGAAGGTTTTGTACACCTGTTGAATGATAAGGTCTGCTTCATACTCTATTGTGTCATTTGTGACCTGAAAAGTTAATATAAAATATGAATCAATGCATTCTTGTGTGGGGGACACAAGGACTTCACCTGTTCCTACAACGTCTTTAGAGCAAGCACCATCAAAGAACATGTCCCAACCCTGTGGGCCTTCTTCCTCTATGATCTAGAAAACTTGTTTTTTAAGATGCGTAGAGGCCAACTGATAAGGTTTGGTAATGTCAAGGCCGAGCTTATCCATAACAACCTTGGGCATTGGATTATGGCTGTCTCCAGTGTCTAGAAGGAAATTATGAAGGATTTTATCATGAATAGTCAGAGAGACGTAGAATGATGAGGAGTTGTCTTCACAATTTTCAATCATTCTGCTGAGAATAATAGTTGGTTGGTCATCTTGTAGATTTACATAGTCAGTGGAAGCTTGGATGACATTAGGCTCAAGAGCCTCAAGGATAGATTTCTTGAAGGACTCATTCTTCACTGGTTCAATTAAAGGCATAGGTATTCTTGGCTTCTGAATTTATGATTGAAAACTGAAAGAATAAGGGGACTTGTCAAGGCCTCTTACCTCTATGGATGGAGCTTTGAGGATGATAGAATCAATTGATGGTTGCTTCTTCTTATTAGCTTGCCGTTCTGCAGGCACAACAACTTTATGAGCAGGAGTTTCCTTGACATTATTCATCTTTGACTTCAGATTATATCTTTGTTGATCTTTAGTTTGTAGAACAGCTTCACCATCCCATTCTTGGCTGATCTGGTCATTGAATAATGACTTCTCATAGGCAGCTTTGGTTAAAAAAGTGGCGTTTCCTTTGTCTTCCATACAATGGATCTCATCATCTTCCTCAAACTACTCTTCTTCCATGACTGCATTCTAAAAAGGGACCTTCACCCTTTGGTCTTCATTGGCATCTTTGTTTCTTCGCAGGATCTGCAACTGGTCATTAGGTCTTCTATATGGATTTGGATTTGGAGGAGCAAAGGTGTTAGGAACTCTTCCTTTCTCAGAATGCTGCTCAACCTTTAATTTGGAAAATTCAGAGGCTAATGACTCTATCATCTTGGCCATTTTATCGATCTTGGGATCTGAAGATGATGAAGGCTCACCCCTCCGTCTCCTTCTATCAGCATTACCTTTGCACTTTTTTGCAGCCATGATGTTTGATTCTACTTCCAGGGCTGCATCTTACATATCAGCTAAAGAAGCACATTGCCTCTCCATCAACAATAAACAAAAGTCAGAATCAAAGACACTTGCATAGATGAGTCTAGTAGAGGTAGTGATGGGTTTCACTTCAGCTGGTATCTTGTTGTACATGCGGTTAAATCTCTTATTAAAATCATATAGCAGCTCACCATTTTCCCTCTTTAAGTTCCCAAACCCAGTGTGGTAGTAAAGGAGATCCTTCTTATCCCCCCAATGCTTTAGGAATGCATCTTCTAAGGCCTCAATATCTGCTATAGATCTTGGGGTCAATTCTCTGAACCATTTTCTAAGCTCTCCATCTAGGCTTTGGACAAAGACTCTCATCCACACATCATCTTCACTAATGTCCAGATTATCAGCATAGCTATAGAATGACTGAAGATGTTCTTCACCAATAACACCTTCAATCCCAGTGAACTTAGGCCTATATTTATGATATTCTCCAGTAGGCATAACATTCAAAGGAGTGGACAGTATTAGAGGTCCATACCTAGCAGCTATGATTCTTTCCATTTTGGTAGGTTTTTGTGGGCCTGCCATAGCTGTGGTGGCTAAAAGAGTACTGGTAGTCTGAATGATAGAGGGATGAGGAGTGACTGATGAGACTAAAGAAGTATGATGGATAGGAGGTAAGGTTTCCTTTGGGCAAACAACAAAAGGAAAACCTAAAGAATAAGCTTTTTTATGAATCTTTAAGAGTTTTTCTTCCCTGCTAGTATTAGAAGCTATACTCTCAACATATTTTTGTTTTATTACAGGCCTTTCTTGAAGAGATATAGGAGATTGTTTAGGTTTACCTGAACCTGATGCTCCTTTCTGCAATACCTCTCTCTTTGATGATTTTTGCAGGGTTAGGTACTAGGTCAGCTTGTAGCTTCTGATTATTTCTCCGAGTATGCCTCACAAACTGAGCCAGAACTATGATGTGGAGTCGCCAAGAGGTTCGACCTCCAGTAGAGTCGCCAGATAGATGATTACAACCAAAAAAGTGCTCAGAATTTGTCTATCACCAAAGCTGGATCTATGCAATTTCCCAGGGAAGCTGAGCTTCAGTTTCCTCTCCCCGACAGTGGCACCAATTATGCTAGCACTCCAAGAAACTCTCCTAGGTTGCAGCTCGGAGATGCCTGGTAACATATAATCTTCAATATAGTTCTCTGAACTATTGGAATAAATGATGGTTTGGATCAAGCCAGATAACCATTTCAACTATGTTTTTACTCAAGACATGCATGAACACCCTCAGCTTACAAGGCTTTAGACCACTAATGCTCAATAGTTTGGAGATTCAATGTAAGGATGGAGAATACGGACCATACCGGCAGATGCATACATAAAAATAAATAAATGGCTAGCTATAGGCAACAAAAGATAATACTGATTGTACCGACAGATGGATATATGACCACATATGAATGGATAGCTACAGGCAGCAAAGAATCTTTCAAATCTAATTCATCAACGCAGAGATAAGATGACAGTTATCTGGCATTAGACACAAAAGAAACATGAACAACCTGTTCAAGTGCAAGCTTAGAGAAAAAGAGAAAATGGACATTGAACATATAACAACAAAAGAAGTTTCTATTACTAATGAATGAAGATGAGAAGCTTGAGTAGCAAAGTCTCATTAGTCTCTGTTGTGGGGAAAAGTATCCGATGCGGATGACCCTATCCCTACTCTAAAGGTGACAGTCTTTAGCAACAACTGAAAGTAAAGTCTTGATGATTTCCTTTATGAAAGTACAGAGAGAATGAAGAAAGATTAACCAACCTGGTGTCTTTCGCTTAGTCGATCCTTATCCTCTCTCTTTGTCTCTTGTTCCCAGCTCCTTGCTCTCTTTGCCGGTCCAGCTACACACAGATCCTGCACAAACAAGAGAGCAAACTACAAGATACATGTACTCATAACTGAAGCATGGATTAGGATGAATCAAATATACATGTAAATACAATACATCAATGCAATACAAGTATATAGGAGAACATGCAAAACTTTATTGATAGAAGTAACAGGGTTCTGAGAAGGTTACAACCAATGATGGCTCCAATCCAGCAGCACCTCCCCAGCAGCAAGAACTCTCCTCTTCACCTCTAGTAAAACAATCACCCAATAGCTCTAACTGTAAACCAACATCACCTCCTTGCTTTACACAAAATTCCAGCCTCCTTAGACCTCATAGAAGAGCTCTATATATAGGATAGAAGAAGAAAGGATGAGTCAGCTTGAGACTGACATGAAGCTGCCTTGTGTCCTCTCCCTCTTCAGTTAATCTTCAGTTCTTGAGTCCACTTGGAGATCCTTGCTTACACATGGTGATCAAGTACCTCTTACTCATCACAGGGCGAATCTCATGAACCAAGTGTCAGTTTGGAAGCTTCCTGGGCAGTTGACACCTTGCAGAATGACTGTGCCACTTGGCCAATCTCGCCCAGCGCAGGTAGCCTTCATTAATCTTGACTTCCAGCGCAGGTACAAGGAGGGACAGTTGCATTCCAGCGCAGAAGCTCAGTGGAGCAGCTGACATGATCCAAAATAAGCCTGTTTTGAAGTGTTTTCAGGTGGAGAACTGATTGGAAGTGCTGTTGTTTGATGACCTTGTTCTTTTAGGGGTAAGAACAACATGTTTAGGGACTGAGGATCCCTGTGATTATTGACATTTCATGCTCCATGAGGCGAGGCACAAAAATGTCTATAACAGTCTCCAAAAGTTGAACCCTTGTTACATCTAGTTTTCATCCTTTTATAGGCCTTTTACAATGCTCCTGAGCTCTCAAAGGCTCAGAGTCTTATCTATCTGATCTGCCTTGTTTACTGATTGATTCCCTGAATAGGCAAGCATGGCTCGAAGGTTTTCTACTTCTGACAGAAGAGTAACCGCTTTTAGATATTTTGGGTAGTTTGTTGCACTGTATGGGAGTTCTCTCATGCTAGAGATGCCCCATAATGTTTTTTTTTATGAGCTGCGTTGGGTTGTTGATGCTCCATGACCATTTGTTACTGTGGTTGTGTTGTGTTGTGCTGCTCCATGACTGCTTTGTTGGTTTAGGGTGAGTTTTGTATGTTGTGGCCCTTTATATTCCCTTTCCAGCCTATGTCCCTATCTCCCGGCCTCTGTTAGGTAATGAAAAGGGTCTTCTGGCCTGTGTAATCCCTTAAACGTTTATAAATATTGTTTTCCTATTTTTTACACAGAAAACGCTACACACAGCAAAAGCCCGCCCATCTCTTCTTTTCTTGACTTTAAAAAGTCCTTAAACATGGCTTTCTATTCTATTGGGTCTGCCCTTGTCGCCATCGCAAGTCGCAAAAAGCCTTCTCCTTCGTATTTTCTTTGTATTATGAAATATGCGAAAAACACTGAAAATGGGCTTTGGCAGACTTGAAAATATATGTATTTCTATTTTTAAACCCATCGGTTCTGTCCTTGTCACCATTGCAAGTTGCATTTGGCCCGTTCCCTTTGTATTTTGTTAAACACGAAAATACACGAAATTCATTGAAAATGGGCTTTGGCAAACTTGAGATATTATGAAATATCATATATATGATCGTCGGGTCCAGCTATCGGGTCACCCATATGTATATGCAAAGGCCCTGCCCCATGGTTTCCATCGATAGCGATCTGGCGATGTAACATGGACCGTCAATCTACGCGCGTGATCAAGGGTCCACGTTTAATCACCGATCGCAATCGCTCATTCCCCCTAGTCTGTGCTGATAACTGCCAACTCGCCTCTGCCGATTGCGACCCGCTGATCCGATCATCAACGATCACTGATCGGAGGTGTCTTGCGCCAATTGCCACTTCCTGCCTGTGCCAATAAGATCCACCGATGCAATTTTCCACTTCAATCTGGGCCATTGATCGGCCAGATCTAACGGCTTTTGTGCCTTCTTAGTTTAAGCCTGCGATAATGGTTTTTTGACTGTTTTAATGTGTTTTAGCCTCTCGATAGTGCATTTCTGCCTTTCCAAGGGCTCTCCTCCCTCGCTTGTTTGGATCTTTAGATGATATTAAGCACTTTTGAAGACTTAGGGAGTGCTTTGGAGCATATTTGGATCCATTTGCATGATTTTAAGCAAGCTTTGGAGACTTTGGGAGTGTTTTGGGTCCATTTTTGGGCCAAACGCCTCCAAGGCTAACATGAACCACCACCAGATGGAATCCTCAACATAGATAGTAGCATAAGGGAAGTGTTAGCCTCCTGTTGCAACAGGGTTTCATCTTTCATGATTGACGTTTTTACATGCCAAATATGTCGTACTTTGCAGGCTGCAGTGTTCCATATTTCCACAAGATGCCATGAAGTGTGCTAGTCCACATGCCACTGCTGTATTCCAATTTTGATGAGTCATTCCATTTTGAAGAGTTCATTTCAGTTAAGGGAAGGCTAAACAGTTTAATCTTGGCCTCCCTAGGTTTCAATTTCCTGTTTTAGAATATAGAGAATGTATCTGTCCAAACAGCTTAATCTTGGCAGATTTGTAGATAGGTAGAGAATCAAAGGGACCCAACTGCTTAATCTAGGCCCTTGGCAGAAATAAGTGTAGATCTAGATATGAAACTTTCAAAAGAAAAATTGTAAATCTGGGTCTGCAAATCTAAGTGCACCCAAATCAAAAGAAGAAAAAATGTTAGGTAAGTAGGCTGGGTAGGTAGCTGTGAGGTTGCAGAATGATGATTTATGATCAATTTTGTGTTACAAAGTGTTTTTGTCTTTTCAGATCACAGTTATCAGGTAGGTTTTTATCTGGAGGAGCTCGAGCTAGACATAACTAACTTCCCTTTCTTCTCATTTCCCAAGTCACTTACTAACTTCCCCAAAGAGGTCAAGATCTGCTTGATTCCTCTTAGTTCCATCATTCTCCATATCAGCTGCCTTGGTGAAGGTCTGCGTCGCTCAAGGATTTCATTTCTTTACAAGTTCTTTCCCAAAAATTAGCCTAAGGACCCTTAACTTAGAACTTTCTGGTCATCTCCATATTAACTGTTGACTGTATTATCTAAATCCCTAATCTATATCCCCTTCCCTTGCTAAAACTATGTATATAAATCCCAAAAATATTAAATATCCCCTCCCTGGCACTATAGCCATATTTCTTCTAAGTCAGGGAAAAAATGGTCCATCAGGGGCTGTTTTTAGCCCATCTGTGTCATAACAGGAGTTAGATGACACCTGGTCATGCTAACAACCTCTCCCCTAGCCCTAAAACACTTAAAAAACCCACTTTTGGCCCCCTTACCCTAAGTTTTGTTCATAAAAACATTTATCCGCTCTCATTAAACCCATACAACCCTCAAACTCCGCCATTCCCTAAGTTTTAACCCACCGCCGCACATTATTAAAATCAGAATATTCTGTGTATATTCCCACCCCTTATCCCTCCGCCGCCTCACCTTCGCTGCCAGCCGTCAGATCACCCACCCCACAGATCTACAGTGGGCGGGCCTTCCCATCTCCAAGCTGCCCGAAGGTTAGCGTCCGGGAGATGGGCAGTATTCTCGCTGTACTCCCGCCACGCGTCGCCTTATGGGCTGTGGCGGAGCCCCCTCCCCCAAAACCACCTCTGTCCAAAGGCAGTGCAGCCCAAAACTAGAAACCGCCTCCTGCCCAGTGACGTCACCCGCTTGCGTCACCCCCTGCCCAGTCACCATGACACGTCATCCGCCTACATGGCCTCCTGCCACTGTACCGCCAAGTCACCCTGCCACCGTGTCCCCTGTCGTACTGCCACGTCACCTCCGTACGTGATGACGTCCTCATGCTAACATCATCCTGCCACGTCATCCGCCGTACAAGGTCCCACCATGCTGACGTCATCAGCAATTTTGGCGCGAAGGGCGAAAATCGCACTCTGGAGCCCCAGAATCAGTTTCTAAGGCAGTTTTTGATGTGCGATTTGCAGCCAGAATGTGGAATCTTTTCATCACGCAACCCCCAGCAAGCCCGAAAGGCGCCGAATGACCCGTTTTTCTTCGCGAAGCACTCAGAAAGGAGCAGAAGACAGTTTTGAAGGAAACTGAGGGCCGAACAGTGGCCATTAAATGTTGATTTAATGCACATCACATCAGAGCAGCAGCCTAGTTTATTGTCAAAGAGTATCAGAGGAAGAAGAAGAGCCAAAGAGTATCAGCCAAGATTTTTTAGGGGCTCAAAGCACCTGAGCATTAATGAGTTCCCAGAAAGTCAAGTCAAGAGGCGTAAGCCCATCCTTGCCCTCAAATCACAATTAAAGCATTCAAAGCCACCGGACAGCAAAGAAGCAGAGACCCATGCTCATTTATTTCAGAAAACACTACACCAAGCCACCGAGGACAACATAATTTACTCAGTTTTGATACAGCTGCCCTCAGCACAGCCTGAGATATTTTCACACATTTATTTCTGATAGGATTAGGTTAAAGTAATCATCTTTCTTTCAGACCTGTTTAGGTCAAACTGTAAATAAGCAGTTTTGAAGAGTTTTTTTTCTATATATACGACCCACTGTATTGTTTCAAGAGTTGGTCGATTGATAACTCTCACTAGAGACTCGCACTGTATACCTGAGATTTTTTCTATAATCAAAGACTGTTGAAGAGTTGGAGTATGACGGTGTGATGTGTTGTTAAAGATTTCTGGAGACTAAATGCGGAATTCTTGTGCTGCAACCTGGAACAATAAGTGCATCTTACCTCTGTTTTATTGTTAACCACTATCTGAATAGTAGAAAGAAAGATTAGCTTAGAATTTGTTTACAACACTCTATGCTCAATTTCTTCTGTTTCTATATGTTTTCATATGAATGAATTGGTAATGAATATGAATTCCTTCTGGCTCATATTTACCCTAATTCCCCTATATTGGCCAATTATCTAGGGATTCTTTATTGCCCCTAGGTAAAGCTCTGTTACTTCCCTCTGTTAAGCTGAAAGAGAGATTCTTGATTGCCTCTCATTCCTTAGCATTTATTCCATCCTTTAAACTTGAAACATTGTTTCATGTGTAGCTACCTTGCTCCACATATCTCTCCTGTGACCAAGAAAACGCACCACCGATCTTTCCTCCTCGACTCCATGCCCAATGGTTTGAAACTTATCAGACTATGCTTAGCCTCTCTACTTGAAGACATCAATCTTCCCACCAAAACAAAAACAAAAACCCCTCAAACCAAATACCTAGCCTAAAATCATTTTCAACAAATCTAAATCAGAAAGAGAGAGCCCTCTCTGATTACAGGTTGGCTAGAACCTGTAGTCCAAAGTTGGTCTGTGGTTACCTTGGCCGTATCCCTTTTTACAACCTGGGGGACAACCTGAGTGATAACAGGAAGAAATAAGATCATGTATTGCACATATAATGCACAACATCTCACACGTTTTTATAGCCATACGTTGACAATTATAGTAGAGAGTTGAAGAGAGGTAACACTCTTTCTATATTTAATAATGAATCCCATCACTTTTTAACACCATTATCAGGGAGGTGCTAAAATTTCACAATTTTTTCTTCGTTAGTAAAAAGAGAATAAAATTTTACTTCCATTTCATTTTCCATGGACACTAAAATAAAAAATAAGAGAAAAATTTAGATAATAGCATTTCTAGCTTTCTTCAACAACATGCGTACCTAAACATACATATAAGTCAAGGAATTTTTTACCTACAATGACTACCTCTGAACCAAGAACTAGAAATCGACAACAACAATTTGGTTGTGATCCCACCTCTACAAAAGAAATAGAATATCTTATAGATTTTATGGAGAGGAAAGCCACAAAATTTGAGAACCTCTTAGAAGAAGAAGGGGATCCATCTCACTGTACCATGTCTGAAGATGGGGAATAATAAGAGGTTTTTGAATTTCATATCAAGGAGATTAATGGGGAAGCAAAGATGAAAAACATAAACCCCATTTCACTCCTTCAATTTTATGGATTACCCACTAAAGGCCCTTATACCCTCTTGTTTGAGTTTTTTATTGTGTGAAGGGCTTATAACCACACAATTGATGAATAAAAACTGAAAAAAATTCCCTCCACATTGAAATATTTTCTCTAAGATGGATCATGAGGTTAAAAGAAAGTAACATCTATATCTAGGATCAAATGAAAAAAATATTCTATAACAAATACAAGGATTATTGTAGAGCTAGAGATACTAGAGACGAGATCTTCAAAATGACCCAAGGGAAAATGAATCCCTATAGGATTATGAAGAAACATTTCAACTCAACTACAAGAGGGCACACAATTGTACTTTGGATGAAGTCTCACCCAAACTCATCTTTTGAAGGAGATTTAAGGAAGGACCCATGGAAACATTAAATATCCTATTAAATGGGGATATCGTCCCACTAGAGTATAATGAAATTAAGAAAATTTTCAAAACCACTATAAAGGAAAGTAAGAAAATTGGTAGGGATGGTAAGAATTTGGTAAATTCCTCATCTACTTCTAGCACAAAAAATGAGATAGGAGGAATGTTAGAAGATGTGAAAGCATAAATTTTACACTCATTATCTTCATAGATGGATACTTTATAGGAAAAAAAGAAGAAGGAAGAAGCAAAAGGGGAATTAGCCATATTTTTTTCTAAATGCATAAGAAGGAATGGTAACAGTGAATTCCCGGAACTTAACATTGTAGAAATATGTGCTCTTTGTGAGGAACCTCACTCATCTCACAAGTGTGACCAGGTCTAATAAATATGTACCAAGGAGAAGAATGAATTATAGAATTGGTATGCTTCATTAGTCAAAAGATACCAATAACACCAAGGTCATTCCAAAAATTTATGAACTATAACTCTCCATGGTATTTTATTTCCATGCCAACCTTGGTATCAAACTAATTCATCTCTTTGTGTTATGCCTAAATAATGGAAATACATAAGCTAGCTTACTATTCCTCCTTGCCTACCATTTCAAAATCAAAACCCTCAATGGAACAATACTAAGGTGGAGGCCCCATTGAATTGACCGCCAGCTTTGATGCCTCCTCCTCCTCAACAAATCAATATACCTCCAAAACAACCTCAACTTATTACCCAAACTATGCCTAATTCTAACAATAAATACATAAAACCTATTTACAATAATGAGGCTAACTATCAAACCTACTTTGTGGATGTTGATGAGATCAATGTGGAAACAAGAAAGGTGTTACAATGTCATCTTACCCCGACAACTATAGAATATCTATAAGAATAAAGAGAAGAAACTGTTCTTCAACAACATGATATTCCACAAGTTCCATCTTATCCTAAAAGGTTAACTACCAAGAAAAAATATATATTGGAAGAAAATAAACTCCTAGTATAAATTAAGAACTTATGTCTAAAAATTCCCTTATTACATGCCATCTAAGAGGAGAAAGTAAGAATCTATGTGTCAAAATTCCTTAGAGAAGGAAGACAGATACTCACATCATAAATGCTGTACGACAAATAGCATGACTTAATCTTGGGAGGTTGATTATTCCTAAGTATTAGGATCTGGGAAGCCTTATAGTAAATTTCCACATCAACCAAATCTCAATCCAGAATACCTTGATTGATTTAGGTACTACAATAATTTCCATGATTAAAGAAATAATCTTGAAATTGAACCTTTCATATTCATAAAGAAAACCACTAAAATACTTCAACTTGTTTATAGATCAATAGTGGATCCTAAAGGGATGTTGGAATATGCCATGGTCCCCATTGGTTCCTTGAAGTATCCCACTAACTTTCGGGTGCTCCAATTGAACTCCAAGTTCTATAAGAATCCACTCATTTTGGGATTTGGCAAGAAAAATGACTATCACTAATAGCTAACCCCTAAAGCAACTTGTATTTTACCCCCATGTTCAACCATTAATTGAAACAAAATTTCCAATATGGGTGGAGGTAAGAAGATCCTATTTACACTTCCATCTATCCCATTTGCACAATTAACAAGGCTTTAACCAACATGAAGGATGAGAAAGGCACATTCATTTCTAATTTTTTACAAAATTATTTCCTTATTATTATGCAATTAAGTGACTTGAATTGTCTATTGATAAGGGAAATGATTTGAGGGAATAATTGTTCATAATAGAATCTGAGAAACCTAATACCAAAACCATAGAAATATTCCCCTCTAAAACTCTAAAAATCAATGCAAACCTTATTGTTGATCAAGAGCATAAATTGTTAGTTTTTTTGAAAATTCGTGTTACCATGGGACTATAAGGAAATGAAAAGCATTCATCCCTCCATCTATACCCACTGCTTTTACATCAAAGAATATTGCAAACCTATCAAGCAACCTCAATAAAGGATGAACCATGCAATAATAGATATTGTCAAAGAGGAATTATAAAACTCTTATATGTTAGCTTCATCTACCCAATCCCCTTAGTTATTATCTCTAAGAATAATGGTAGATGGATAATTGTCAGGCGGAAAGAGTTGATTGTGCGGACACAACCAACCTCCCTAGGAGCCTAAGACTCTCTAGTGACAAACAAGACAAACAAGAGCAATCCTTCTCTAAACATGCATTTACTATATAAGAAATCAAGTGTTTAGATCCTACCTGTAGTCCAACGTTGTTGTATCAGTCCAGCTTCTCTGATCCGGATGAGCTCCTCCTTCACTTTGAAACCTGCATTCACTAACAATCAAACGATTAAATAGCACTTGATAATCTCATAAAATAAAACATATTTAACACATAGACCAAGGAGTACATGAAACAACTCATAAATAACAAGTTATTGAGAAGAATGGACTCATTTGCATTAATAGGTAACAAAAGGAACAAATACAACCTGAGCCTTGGTGTTGTGCAAGTCCCTCCCAGGGTCCATCAAGAGTTCTCCTTTACTTTGACAAAGCTCACCCACTTCCAAATAGAACAAGCAAAGATGGCAATCTCTCCTCACAAGCTTCTAAATGGGAGTCCTAATTCCTGCAACATCTACCCTTAGAAATGTTTAGCTTCCAACCTCTTCTCCTTCTGGCCCAATGCCTGTATTTATAGTGCTCAAGAGGAAGTTAATCAGGTCCACCATCAATGGGATAATCCCCTCTTTGGATGGGATAGCTCCCTTATTGATGGGATAAGTTCCTCTTTGGTAGGGGTGCATGAACCATCTGGAGGCGCTCAATACACGTCGAACAACCTTCTAGAATGCTCTAGAAATGACCACAAGTAACTTTTTAAAGATGAAACTTGCGCATTTTGACCTTTACAGGGGGACGCACCTGCCCCTTTACATACAGAGCGTCCAAAGACGCAGCTTTTGTGAACATTGGGTGCGTACCCGCAGGTAAGGTTGAGAGAACCTGCGTACCCAGAGATAAATACATTTATAAAGACTTTCTCTCTTTTTGGAGTTTGACATGGAGAGCAGAGGCATAAGACTTGCCTAAGAGGATAGCATGACTGTTGATAGAGCCATACTAACTGTAAATAGTCATGGTGACATTTTTTAGTGTAACAGATTGCCCCCTAAAGTGCGAAGCCTGTAATAGATTAGGGTTTTGTATTATCTAGGAAGGGTGAAGCGCTTTATCATTTCAAGGATTATCTCGTGGAGAACCTGGTCAGAACCTGCAATTTTCAACACAAAATACATGTATAAGATTATATCATCACTGAGGTAGGCATTCCCATACTCAGATCAAAACTTTAACTAACAGACTAACTACTCTGATACAGGAATGATCTTGCAGTACATCATAATCATAGACTTTTGTAGACACAGTATGGGCGCAGCCATCTGTTTATGATTAGTCTACTTAGATAATGAATACAAAACTCCTTGCAGCCTGGATGGTGGAAACTAGATCCAGGGTCTTCATCTCTACTTCCCGAATTGGTACGATTCTAGCCATGCGAATAAATGAGTTGATGTCGAACATGGTAGAAACCACTTGATTACCAGTCGATGATGAAAACTGTTAACAAGTGTGAGAGAGACCACCAGTAATGTCAATGGTTCTCAAAGTACCCAGTACAATCCATGAGATGTGAATGAATGAGTTGATGTCGAACATTTCACGGAATCCTTCGATCGAAAGTCAATGATGCAAACTGACGTCAAAGGCGAGAAACCTGCCATTGATGCATGCAGACTTCAAGGTACTGACGATTTCTAAGTCATCTCTCTAGATAATGTGCTGATGTCGATAGAAAGCGACCCGTTGCAGGCAAGCCCACAACACGAAATCATTGTTCAAGTTGAAGAAATGTTGCTGTAAGGACTGACTCAGGGATGGTCAAATGGATGACAAGTATTTTGCAGATGAAAGTTTTGCTTGCAGACCTCTTGAACACATAACGACACGACAGATGGTTTGGTGATGAATAACTCAAAGTTAATCCCCGGAACCCGGCTGAAGACTTTCAAAGTGGTTTGATCAACTGTGAGGTAAAGGATTTCCCAACCCAGGTGAATGAAAAGTGTCGTGTCCAAGAGTGGTAATAAAGTTTCTTCTGAGACAAAAGGTAACAAATAGACTCATTCTTCTCTCTTTTCCCCCACCATTTCTGGCAAGTACCTCTTTATTTTTAACAAGCTTGAGGAGGATAACATATGCTTGATTATAAGCTCATCCTTCGGATGAGTCCAACCTAGTTTTGAATCGAACCCTAGGAAGGAGTGGTTCGTTCCTGTTTGTAATTGAACAGGTCCTTTACTGTGAAATGTTTAACGAGTCCAGTATAGGAGAAACTCGGCGTTTTTCAATTTTAGAGAGTCTGAAAAACTTAAGAAGACTCCAAGTTGAACTTTTTCGTAGATTTGTGTCCCTCAAGCCCGAAAAAGTATAAAATAATACCTGGGGGAACCGCTTGATCTTGCGACCAAGGAGTACTTTCATAATTAGTGTCACTGACCTGAAAAGTAAAAAGCGATCAAAGACACGTCGTTTTATTTCCGTATCGAGTTTGAAACGACAAAAACCCGGCAATCTTTTCCTGATTTTACGGTCAGAAAAGAGCTATAAGGGGACCGTCTTTTAATTCCGTTTTAACGAGTGTAAAAGAAACGCTCGGCAATCTTTTCATATTTTAGGAGTCAGAAAAGGGCTTAAAAGATGACTCTGATATTTTGGTTCGTGAAAAATGTCAATTTTCCCTCTAAATCCCTTTGTCCTGCACAAAAACGACACATTACTCATACCTGTTTAAGATAGGCAAAAATACATTGAAAAATATCCTTTCATGGTGAAAAATGAACAAACCTAGCATTCATTCATCCAAAAAACCTATAAAAAGACTTTTTACCATGTCATTTTTACCATTTTACTGTTGAGGTTGAAAAAAGGGCTTTTGGCAAGAAACTTCCCGTGGTCGCTGCGGAGAATCCGACCGTCAGAATCGAACGCCGTCTCTTCCAGGTATTTCACAACATCCTCCTCTTCAATTTCATCCGATTAAAAGTTTGTTTTAGGTTTTAGTTTTTATTTTTGGGGGGTTTTGGGTTTCAAAAATCGCTCTGCGGGGTACGCAGGTGCCCTTAGGGTGACCTGCGTCCCCCGACTTTTTCCTATACAGGAAAAAGGTCGGGGGACGCAGCCCACCTTTAGGCAAGCTGCGTCCCGACGCTCTGTGTCCTAAACGCGGGGTGCGTCCCTCGCGAAAGGCGGAATTTGAAACCCCAAACTCCACAAACAACCATTTAAATTTTCCCAAATCAATTCTAATCATTGTTTCTTGGTGTGTAGGGCACTCACCATGTTGGATTGGAGAGAAAGAGAGCACGAGGACGTTGATTTAGCCGCAATTAATCATCAACCTTCCATTGATGCCCTAAAAGCATGCGGACTATATAAATACTGGGCCATACCTGGCATGAGGGCTCAGGTGAGATTCTTGGAGTGGCTGGTTGAGAGATGGAACATTCATGAGCAATGCTTTTACATCGGAGGGCACCAGCTCGAGATAGAGCCCTCTGACATATACTTTCTCACAGGCTTGCCAAATAGGGGCGAGCAACTCAATCTAGCCGGGACTAGGCCGGGTGGCCAATCCCTTGCTAGTCTCCGGGCAGATTGGTGCACACCCAATGCACACCATGCGAAAGGCGTAGAAATCAAACACATCTCTCTGCGTGAACTTAAGGTTATAGCTTTCACGGTTACCAGAATTTGCGGCGCAGCCGCTTTACATATTGCCACCGGGTCCCAAATGCGGATGGCGATTGACTGTTTCCAAGGCACCATTTTCAACTAGTGTGATGCTGTGTCGGCCAATATGAAGGGCCAACTGACTAGGGCAAAGAACGGACAACTGAAGACCTTTGGATATGGGCCTCTAGTTGTGAGCTTTGCCTTAGAGAGAGTTCCGATGCTGATCCCTCAGCAACTCACTGTTGAAGTCTTGGGTCCTCGGGAGCCAAACCTGATACGATGGGTTACGGTGATGGCCCGGCATCCTGACGAGGGCACGACGGTTGTTCGATTCCCTGATAGTTATTTTCACTGGTTAGAGGACCAGGTTTTTTCGATCCAGGACTTTCCGTATGCCGGAGTAGATTTTCGAGGTGATCCGGACATGGTTCTTCCACAGGGAGAACAATGGGATGACAGAGGTACTTTATTTTTCACACGTTTTCGAATTATATATATATATATATATTTTTTTATATATATCATCTCAAAACTGACAGTAAAAATTTTCAAAATGCAAATGTTGGTCCACGGCGCCCAGCCAACCTCCGGCCTTTTGAGAGGAGACATCCAGTTGCACCGGTACCGGCTCCACAGGACGCGGCTGCAGAGTCACTAGCTGAGTTGGAGCAGGATCTAGAGCGTCTGACGGTGGATATACCTGAGACTACCATAGATGATATTCCTATCAGACTTCAGCGCTATGTAGTCGCAGTCCCTGGGCCGTTTAGGAGATTTTTGTGTAAGGTAGCCCGTGCAGTGGTGTCGTATAGGGAGCACCACCAGTGATTGGCTAGCCACTTTTGTAGACACATATGACATTTTTGGCTTTTTGTACTTATCATTTTGCCGATCATAAGGTGTTTTTCAACCTATGATCGAAGACGATGTATATT
Organism: Pinus tabuliformis; assembly: GCA_031772625.1. NCBI lineage: Eukaryota > Viridiplantae > Streptophyta > Pinopsida > Pinales > Pinaceae > Pinus > Pinus tabuliformis. Next base: position 1,215,435,256 of record CM062816.1, read on the forward strand.
TTTGACACACTCCTATCTATATATATATCACTATTACCGGCTTATCTTGTTTAACATATGTGATGAAATGTTTTTAAATTTACTTGCATGATTATCGTAAATGTCTGTCCAACATTCGAGAAGCAATTGCATCTGCTAATGTATTTAAAGACCTCGGAATATGCTGATATTCAATGTAATCAAATTCACGTTCCAAGAGACGCACTCTCAAAAACAACCTTAATAACACAGGATTTCTAATGGCATATACTCTATTAAGCTGTAATACAACAAGTTCAGAATCTAACCTCACTATCAAACGTCGAATTCCAAATGAAATAGATTCGGATAATAATTCAACCACTGCACTGTATTCTGCAATGTTGTTCGTTGTTTGACCGAGGCTTACCCCATGCATAGAAACTAACTCGTCAGAGGGCGAATAGATAACGCAAGCTGCGGAAGAGATATTCCGTGTACTACGACAAGCACCATCAGCAAATCCGATGTATGTTTGGAGAGGCGTCGACATCTGCAATATCAAGAGTAAAACCAAGATAAGCCAGAATAACGACAAAAAACACACTCTCTAAGCTAAGTACACTAACCAAACTAACAAACACACTAGCTAGAAAGAAAACCTAACCTAACTAAAAATTCTCCATACCCACCATTTAAGCATAATACCTCTTTAGGTAAAGTCCATTTCTGGGTTTACCCAAAGAGTCCCCATCAAAATCTACCAGCTCATAAGCCCCTTTTGCTAGCTTTCACTTTACAATGTAGGGTCCATGCCACATAGGAACGAATTTTCCAGCACCTAGCTTATCGTTAGCTTGATCATATAATAGCACTAGGTCTCCCTCTGAAAAACTTCGAGGGGTCACATTTCTATCATACTGAGCTTTCATTCGCTTCGCGTGAGTCTCGATTGCCAATGCAGCGTCACGTCGAGTCTCATCTAATTTAGCTAAGTATAATAAACGTTTCTCCTCTTCGGAAGTAGCTGGAAGTAATTCGACAGCCATTTGAAGTGATGGGATTTCGCATTCAATGGGTAACACAGCTTCCAAGCCATAAACTAGCTGGAAAGGAGTGAACCCTGTTGAAGTTTTCACTGAGGTTCGGTATGCCCATAGCGCTGAAAATAACATGTTGTGCCAATTCGACCGATGAATACCAATGGTTCGTCGGATCATGATAACCAAAACTTTGTTGATAGACTCAACCAAACCGTTGGCTTGCGGATAATAAGGAGTAGAGCTATCGTGGCGCAAACCAAGCTGGCTTGTAAGCTCAGTCATCATGATGTTTCGAAAATGGCTCCCATGGTCAGTAATGATTGCTTGTGGGACACCAAACCTAGTTATAATATGATTGAATACGAAAACTGCAGCTGTTTTGCCGCTTGCGTCGAATGTAGGCATCGCCTCGGCCCATTTAGTAAAATAATCAACCGCGAGGATGATATACGCATGCCCCCCGGCCGAGTGAGGGTTACAAGTAATAAAATCGATACCCCATTTGGCGAATGGACCAACGGCAATTATAGGGTGGAGAGGAGCAGGTGGTGCGCGCATCTTGCGATCAAACACTTGACAGTTGTGGCACTTCCGGACTGCAATGATACAATCTTTAAACATAGATGGCCAGAAGTAGCCAGCGCGCAACACCTTCTGAGCTGTGGCATACCCAGACATATGACTGCCACATGCTCCAGAGTGACAATCATTCAAAACCCTCTCAGCCTCTTCGTGAGTTAAACAACGTCGAAAAACTAAGTCTGCCCCCCGGCGATAAAGTGTATCTCCAATAATTTTGTATTGCTGGGATTGAAACCGAATTTTTCGACGTTCCGCCTTTGAAGCTTCAGGCCGAAAGGTTTGGGTTTGGAGATAGATGATTATATCCCCGTACCACGGATCTAAAGTACTGATAAGAAACAAAGATTCGTCCGCAATGGACTCCTCTGCCACAGTCTCTGTGTCAGCACAAGGGAAATCACACATCAATTCCGCAAAAACCAAGGATTTCTTAGACTTGGACTTCTCGAACTCCAAGTCGAACTCTTGCAGGATAACGATCCATTTAGAGTACTTGCCCCCTAGCAGTTGTTTTGTCAAAATGTAAATCATAGGGTTGCAATCCGAAATGACTGTAGTTTTACGGAGAAGAATGTAGTGACGAAAACGCTGGACAGCTTGAACGGCTGCCAGGGCCAATTTCTCCACATGCGAATATTTTAACTCAGTGGGATTTAAGGTCCTACTAAGGTAATATATCACATGTTCCGCTCCGAATTCATCTTCTTGAACTAACACCATTCCAATGGTGGAATGCGAAGCTGCGAGGTATAAGAAGTAGTCCTGGTTGTAGTTGGGAGGATGCAACAACGGTGCATGGGTCAATGCGTGTTTAAGTGCATCAAAAGATTGTTGGGCAATCTCGTCCCAAAAGAATTGAGCGTTCTGTTTCAACAACCGTGTAAAACCTTTAGTGACCTCGGCATAGTTGGGAATGAATCGGCGTAAAAAGTTCGCTTTCCCTTTCAAACTTTGGAGTTGGCGCAAACTCGAAGGAGGAGGCAATTTGATGATAGCTTCAACCTTCGAGGGATCGACGCGAATGCCGGCTTTTGAAACAACAAATCCCAGCAATCGACCCGTCTCTATACAGAAAACACACTTGTGGGGATTCAACCGAATTCGATAATGCCTACACCTCATAAAGATTGCTCGTAAGTGGACAAGGTGATCAGCTCGGTGTAAAGAATGAGCAGGCAAATCATCGAGATACGGTTGCACAATGTGCTTGATGTCATGAAATGCATAAGACATCACCCGTTGAAAAGTGGCCCCGGCATTCTTAAGCCCAAAAGGTAATTTACAATAAGCAAACGTCCCCCATGGACAAATGAATGCCGTTTTTGGTTGGTCGGCAGGTAGAATATTGATTTGATTATAGCCCGAAAAACCATCCATAAAGGAAAACATTTCACTTCCGGCACAATCATCAATAATTTGATCGATATAAGGCGTAGGATAGTTGTCTTTTGGACAAGCTCGATTTATATCCCTATAGTCGATACAGATTCTTATTGTTCCTTGTTTCTTGTTGACCGGAACAATATTCGATACCCAATCCGTTAACGGGATCGGATAAATGAAACCTGCTTTCAACAGCTTTTCGACTTCTGCTTTAATCGCAGCCGCTTTCCGAGGGTGAATCTGACGCAACCATTGCCGGACGGGTTTAGCGTCCGGGTAGGTCTTTATTTCATGAACAACAATGGCAGGATCGATTCTTGGCATTTCCTCGTAAGACCAGGCAGACACATCGCGGAATTCTTGGAATAGGGCTTTGTAAGTTTGGATTTCATCTTCTGTACATGAGGCACCTATATGAATGTTCTCCTCAATTCCGGGCTTCACTGAAATATCAATGGGAATAGTACGAGAAATATTCCCTAAATTCAACTCGAATCAGAATGTTTCGTTGGATTCTGAGCGTCTTTGACATATTCAGCGGTAAAGATAGATGAAAAATCATTTTCAAAAGCATCATCCTTAGGTAAAAACGAAGATTTGTGATGGAGATCTTCCCATGGTAGATCGTCTACACTTAGGATTTCACGAAGTTGCTCGTCAGATGACACGACTTCGGGAAACGCTAGCCGTTCTAAGGTTGATGTGAAAAGTGATTCTTCACTGACCACATTCATTTGGTCGATTTTGGTTGAACGCGAGTCGGTAAAAGACATGACAGCTTCATAAGCAATTTCATATGGACTCAAAGGCATAGCATCACCGAATGAGTCTATCTCAGATTCAGATGGGACGATCCAAGGATCATCATAAATTATGTTTTCTGATGTAATCATATGAATTGATGCAAATGAAGGGTCTGCGTTGATTGGAGGGAAAGGAAAAGTTCCCAGTAAACCAGAATCTTTAACTAAACCTACGCCAACGTCCCTATAAGGGATTGTCGTCTTACCGACATGCTGGATACTCTCTGAAGAGGCTGGGTCGGATGAAAAGTATGACAGCTGATCAATGGTCACGATCTTACCGTTATATGGAAACTTTATTACTCTGAAGACCGATGAAACGACTGCTGTCATAGCATATGACCAACTTCGACCCAAAAGAAGGTTGTAGTCTAGAGGGGCATCAACCACCTCCACATCCAGACTAACGGTTTTGCCTTCTACCCCTATAGGTAATTCATGTAGAATACCAAACGGACGGAACCCATGGCCATCAAAGGCCTTAAGGATGGTCGGGGATTAGTTCAACGAAGGAGAACCAAGCGATCTCCAACATTGAATCGACATAATACACGTAGAAGCTCCCTCATCAATCACAGTCCGATGAATAGGCCTGTTTTTGACTATCACTGGAATTTGGAAAGCCATTTGATGGGGTAGACGCGGTGTACTATTTTCTAGATCGAAGATTATCAGGTTCGGGTCCTAAACATCAACAGCTCCGATAGCCGACAAAAGTAATTTTCGTTGTGCTGGGCATGATTGCAGCACTTCTAAAGCCGACATTGCTGAGGGTGAAACAGCTAAGTCCTCAACAATGTTGTAATTCTGGGCCGCTCTCGCATGTGGATTGAAAGCAGACCTTCGAAGTACACCCTTGGCGGGCGGTTTAATTACTAGGTCCGGGTTAGGTTTCTCGATCTGTAGTGGATCGGAACCAGGAGCTGAGGTTGATGGGTTAGAGTGAGAAGATTCTGCTTCCTTACCATCAACAGGAGCCTTACTACCATAATCTTGCGATCGAGTCGCAATCCTCACATGAGACATCATCAAAATGGGTTCTTCACTGGCAGTCGAGGAAGAACCTATCATCTTACTTTCCTGCTTTGGAAATGGATCTTTTAACACAGCAGGAGTGGGAGAACCTTTGACTATTTTCACAACCTCGGCCCGATGAGGGCAATCTCTCGTAAAATGATCCTCTTCACAAATAAGACAAGGATATCGAGGTTTGCGCTTTTCGTCATTGGTTTCCGACTTTTCCGTTTTCTCCTTCGGAGCCTTGTCTTCTTTAGCCTTCTTCTTTCCTTTCTTCTTTCCACCGTTTTTTGATTTGGCCGTAGATGACTCTACAGCATGAATATCGGCGGAAAGTTTGGGAGAAGACTCTCCTGTCGGGGAATCAGGCAAAGTGATAATAGGAGTAGTTGAAGCCTTGGAAGACTTCTTCTTGCTCTTTGTATTCACGATACCAATCATACCATCAGCGGCATGAGATCCCGAAGGAGCAGCAGCGATTTGATTAGACTTTGGAAGATCTGGAATTTTCTCGTGTAACGTACCCGACTGAGTGTAAACCAAGTCAAGGTACTGCGCCTGAGCAATGACTTGCTCCTCAGTAACTACTCCGGCCTTAGCTACATCTTCAGTAATCTTCGGTAATAATGATTTAACAAACCATTCAGTTAAGATTTGGTCCGGGATAAAAACTTTCACTAACCTTCTTCGACGTCTCCACTCATGAATGTGATCAGAAATATACGTGGACGTCGATTGTTTTAGTGAAGTTAATAACTCCGTGCCGTTATCGTATCTGACCGGCAACTGAAAGTGAGTTAAGAACGAGGTAGCTAACTGGCTAAAATTGTAAAAAGAGGCCCGTGGTAACTCAATGTACCACTTGGCCGCGAGACCAATGAGTGTACGCTGGAAAAGATGTAAGCGGATCGAATCATCCGAGATAGAATTTGAAGCACACCAGAGGTGGTAAGTCATCACATGATTGGACGGATCCTCTCCAGACTTACCTTCGAACTTGGGTATATCACTGGGCAACTTATTTGGCATTGGCGGCCAGAACGGAAGATATTGAATTGGATCGTTCGTTAGGCGCGTCAAGTCTGGTAAATCCAAAGTTGCGATAAACGGTAACTACCGGTTAGGATCTCTAAAACTCTGGGTCACAAGACCAGTCCCAGGAGGAGGATATCCAGGATAACTAGGAACAGGAGTCGCATTTGGGATATTATATCCTCCTGGAAAACCAGGATTAACCGGACCGTACTGGGGTTGTTGAGGTTGTTGATAAGTGTACCCAGGATACGGTTGATACTGGTAAACCGGTTGTTGGACAGCTTGCCCAGGTTGGTACTGTCCCTGGTACGGTTGTTGAACAAATTGAGGTTGAGTAGTGACAACCGTACTTATACCAGGCTGACCTGTAGGCATCTGGACCGTGGTTTGAATCGTAGATCCGGACAACGGTAAAGATGTCTGAGGAGTGGTTGCAGAGACAGTAGAAACCAGAGCTGTCGATACTCCAGAAGTAAGTGCGGCAGATGTAGCGGTAGTTGCAGCAGCCGTTTGAGATGGAGTACTAGGTGCAATGGGCGGCTGAGTAACTACCGAAGTTACAGAAGTTTGAACATTTGACTGGACAGGTTGCGGTTGCTGGGGTGGACCAGAAACTACGGGTTGTCCAGCTTGAGGTACCAACTGTAAACTTGGCTGCAACACCTGTTGACCTTGTGATGGATCCCACACTAACATTCCGGGGTATTGACCCGTAACAGGTTGAGGATACTGAGATCCATAACCGGATTGAGGATAGGATTGATAATTGTAAGGTACAGTTCCCATACCTTGAACATATGATTGACCTTGAGGTGGTTGATAACCTTGACTTGAGTATTGACCTTGAGGTTGATAACCTTGAGGTAAATACGGATACTGGGGTTGACCTTGACCTTGAGGTTGATAGCCTTGAGGTTGATACCCTTGGGGTTGATACCCTTGGGGTTGCCATCCTTGAGGTTGCCATCCTTGAGGTTGATATTGATACTGAGGTTGACCCTGGGGTACATATTGAGGCTGGGGTTGACCTTGAGGCATGTATTGCACCATAGGTACATACTGACCTTGAGGTTGCCCCCCAGACACGATTTGTGTACTTTGAGGTTGCCCCCCAGGCGTTAACTGAGGTTGCCCCCCCAGGCGGTAATTGGCCACCTTGAGGTTGGGAAACAGGAACTGAACCTGACATCATATAAATGTCTCCTACACCCAATGGTATATTACCATTGTTTCCAGCTAATAACCCATGATCAACGGGTTGAGGAGATGCCCCCGCAAAGGTACCAGAAAGTGATTGATACCCGGTGGGAACAGAAGGACCGCCGTGTAAGAAAGATTCAGGACTTTGAGTAAACACGGACGACTGACCAGACATATTTACAGGAGTATAAATACCTCCAGGTGGAAAAGGAGTACGAGGTGTAGAAAAACCTACCCCTGAGTTGTCTAAATAATTGGTTAACGAAAGGTACCAAGTAGTACTTCTAGGAGGACTGTAAAAGATAGATTCACGCTTCCTTAGATCAATGGTAAGTTGATCTTCAAGGTTAGAGACGCCTATTTCTTCCTCTGGAGCAAGTTCTTCAATAGCAATCAGACCAGTAGGAAGATTTTCGGTGATAACTCGTTCTACTCTAGGTGAATCTGGAACACTAGAAGTCGGAGTAACAGGTTCAGATATTTCAGGTTCTTCGCCTGTATCACTAGCAGACGAAAAACTACCAACAAGTTCAGAAACTGTAACAGCTTCGGGATTATAACCTGTCTCTAAGCCTTGGTAATCTGAATGGACTACCAAGGAAGATTCTCCTTCTTCAGGTGAACCTACTCTACTGCCACTAGGAGGAGTTACAAGGACCTTTAAACCTTCTAGATTACCGGGGTCGTCTCGAGGAGGTGATCCCCTAAGTCTACGGGATCTTCTCAACAATTCGGCCACAGAAACAACTTCAGGAGACTGGCCCCGAAGTCTACGGGACTGTCTCGGTAATTCCGCCACAGCTAAAAACTTTTAACTACTACACACGAAAACAAAGTAAAATTTTAAATCAAACCACCTAAAGTCTCTAAAGAACCAAACAAATTTGAATCACACGCCTAAAGAATCTAGGGCGTCAAACCAAGCACAAACAGTAGCCTTCCAGACCGAAAACGCTAGTTGGTGATGAAGCCCAACATCGCCGGATTCAGTACAGAAGTGGCGGGTGGAACAATTACCCCGGCAACCTGCTTAATGAATAGACCGGCACAAGTTCCTCCACTTTAACCGTCTCGAGTGAAGTGAACCCCCGGAAAATCCAAGTGAGTCTAGCCGACGTCTGCTCCAGGTACAGTGGGATCTTCCCTCCACCGTCACCTCGGTAGAATCCTAAAGATAATGGTCACTAAGGTTACCAACCGCAACAAATGCACCTGGGGGAACAGTCTACACTCCGACAGCACGCAAGGGCAGAGTATCAAGCTCAATCCCCTTGCCGGCTCCTTGACAATAATCCAAGGTTTACCGACAAGTGACCCCTGGCTCCTCGACAATGGTTAATCCGAGGTTTACCGTTTGTAATACGTGCGTGTCTGGCGTCGTTCCCAACGAGGGGGGATTGATCCCCTCACTGGTTCGGACACGAGCTCGTGCTTCTCCTTTAAGAGGAGCTTTCCCAGAGTACAAATGAGACAATTGGATTTATTCTATCACAAGATAAGCTACTTGTTTGGTTTTGTTGTCTTGGAGAGTTAATTACTCACCTACTCCAAGACACTAGCCTGATCTAAATTGGTGTTTCAGAGCCCTAGTAAATAAAAGTTACTACGTCGATTTTACTTTAAGCGTTAATTTTATGGTTTTTCTTAAAGACAAAAGGTAGCGGAAGTGAAACCAATGGTGTGTAGACTCGACTCAAACCACTACAAAGATGCACTTAAGATGATTTACGCTACTTTCCTTTTTTCAATGAAATTCTTAACTAAGAGAGTTGAGAGATGCAAATTTTATAGAAAACAACTTTCTTAGTAAAGACAATCAAAGAAACAATTCTCTCTATCTTTCCAAGCATACAAACATGACCACTCTTTACGTGCACAAAAAAAACTCTTTTCCTTTCAAAACTCTTCAAAGCTACTTGAAACAAAACTTTTCAAAGGAGATGTTTTTGTATTTTCTCTTTTTTAATAAAGCATATAAATCTATCTTAACGAAAATCAATCTTCAAAGCTATAAAATCTATGAAAACTTGACTCACAAGCAAATCAAAAATAAATTTACACTAAGTAAACCTAACGAGGCAAAAGCCTACAAAGATGATTCTAGGTTGTTTTACTTGACCAAAATCAAGTCAAGGACCAGCTAATGCAGAATCAAAAGACTAGTCAAAACAAAACTCAAATCTTTTTGTTCTTTTTGTAAAATGGAATTCAATACTCAATCAACAAGCACTTCGAAATTTGCCAAAGAGACAACTCAATGGTAAGTTGCTCTCACAGGTAGACTTTATGACAGGTCTGACTTCTAAGAATGCTGACAAAACCAGAGAGATCTAAGGCTTGACAACTTCTACCGCCAAAGTCACTACAAGACCTACTCAAAAATCAAACCCTAGGGCTTAAACTTCTATGAAATCCACTAAAACACTTAATGCTATCGAAACAAGTTCAGGTGAAGATCTTTGACAAGAGACTAATGGATATGGGCAGTAAAAACTAAGAAAAAACAAAATCTAAGAGAAAAAATGCAAAAAATGGAATTTTCTTAAATTTTAGCAGGGGACGCAGGCAACCCGTTAAGACAGGTGCGGGCCCGCTCTGTGCACACAGCGACAGTGCGTCCAGGGACGCACTGTGCAATACTCAGAGGGTGCGTCCTACTGGAAAATTCAAGAAAAACTAAATTGAAACTAACCCTAAGCTAACCCACCCAAAAACAAAGTCACAGAGCCAAAAACCAGAAAATAAATGACTTTTCTCAGAGCAAAGTTGCATACAAAGGAAAAGACTTTCACATCAATGGAGTCCCCAGTGGAGTCGCCAATTTGTCAGGCGGAAAGAGTCGATTGTGCGGACACAACCAACCTCCCTAGGAGCCTAAGACTCTCTAGTGACAAACAAGACAAACAAGAGCAATCCTTCTCTAAACATGCATTTACTATATAAGAAATCAAGTGTTTAGATCCTACCTATAGTCCAACGCTGTTGTAGCAGTCCAGCTTCGCTGATCCGGATGAGCTCCTCCTTCACTTTGAAACCTGCATTCACTAACAATCAAACGATTAAATAGCACTTGATAATCTCATAAAATAAAACATATTTAACACATAGACCAAGGAGTACATGAAACAACTCATAAATAACAAGTTATTGAGAAGAATGGACTCATTTGCATTAATAGGTAACAAAAGGAACAAATACAACCTGAGCCTTGGTGTTGTGCAAGTCCCTCCCAGGGTCCATCAAGAGTTCTCCTTTACTTTGACAAAGCTCACCCACTTCCAAATAGAACAAGCAAAGATGGCAATCTCTCCTCACAAGCTTCTAAATGGGAGTCCTAATTCCTGCAGCATCTACCCTTAGAAATGTTTAGCTTCCAACCTCTTCTCCTTCTGGCCCAATGCCTGTATTTATAGTGCTCAAGAGGAAGTTAATCAGGTCCACCATCAATGGGATAATCCCCTCTTTGGATGGGATAGCTCCCTTATTGATGGGATAAGTTCCTCTTTGGTAGGGGTGCATGAACCATCTGGAGGCGCTCAATACACGTCGAACAACCTTCTAGAATGCTCTAGAAATGACCACAAGTAACTTTTTAAAGATGAAACTTGCGCATTTTGACCTTTACAGGGGGACGCACCTGCCCCTTTACATACAGAGCGTCCAAAGACGCAGCTTTTGTGAACATTGGGTGCGTACCCGCAGGTAAGGTTGAGAGAACCTGCGTACCCAGAGATAAATACATTTATAAAGACTTTCTCTTTTTTGGAGTTTGACATGGAGAGCAGAGGCATAAGACTTGCCTAAGAGGATAGCATGACTGTTGATAGAGCCATACTAACTGTAAATAGTCATGGTGACATTTTTTAGTGTAACAATAATATATGTATACTATAGGGAGCTTGACAAATCCATTAGTAAAGACCATTTTCCCTTGCCATTTATTGACCAAGTCCTAGATTTCTTACAAGGAAAGGAACACTTCTAATTTTTGGATGGATTTAGTGGATATAATTAGATACAAATCTATCTAAAAGACTAAGATAAAAATACCTCTTATCCTTGGGTAACCTTTTCCTATAAGATTCTGCCCTTTGGTCTATATAATGCTCTTACCACTTTCCAAAGAGTTGTACATAGTATATTTTTAGATCTCATCCATGACGTTTTCGAAATATATCTGGATGCATTTACGCCTTAAAGAAACTCATCGTAGGAAGCCTTGGCCAATATTGATACAATTCTTGAAATGTGTGAAGAAATAAACCTCTCATCCTATCTTGAGGTGCATTTTTGTAGCATATTAGACAATAACAATTTTCATTTTCTTGCAGTGACTTATCTTTATAAAGGTTGGTTGTATAGTGATAGTTAGAATAGGATTTCATTTTCAATCATTCCTTTCATTTTCTACAATCAATACCTTAGTTAATTTCCAGTTTTAATATTAATAGTTGTTTATATTTAATAGTTTTATCCTCTGCTAAGCATGAAAATTAAGACCTTGGGTGTCATGTGAACCACCACCAAATGGAGTCTTAAGCATAGATAGTAGAATAAGGGAAAAATAATAGTTTTCTTACATATATAGTGCACAACATCTCACACGTTGTATGACCATGGGTTAACAATCAAAGAAGATAGATAAAGAGAGGTAACACTCTTGTTACATTTATGAAGCCCATTAGTATACCATTAAAATTTATTAAATTCTTTAACAATTTGAATATTTACAATATGATTCCCATATACTCTAAATTCCTTTTTTATTTTTCACATACTACATTTCTATCAAACCCAAGAAACCCACCATATTCCTATGTGTTCAAATTCAAGATGATTTATTTCAAGTTTACATATTTCCATAAGAGGCTTTGTTTCCTCCACATGTATATACTTGTAAGTATTGTTGTTAGATTAGTTAATATTGCAGTTTTAGCTAACAAAGCAATACCTTAAGCATGTGTGAAAGTGACATATGGTGCATTTGGCCCAAATACATTATTGTCAAGCTCTTCTTTTGGGATTCAAACAAATGGAGTGGTTGAGCAGTAATTTGTTGTTACTGAGAACATGAACAATGCCTATTTAGACCAAGACCAAGAGAGATTTACTAACCTATTATCAGTAAAAAGGTACAATACCATATCTAGTAAATCTAGTTCCAAACATAAAAATAGAGCTTCCTATAATAATAATTCTAATTCCAAGTCCCACAACATAAACTAAATTTCCACCAACCATAACTAATAAAATGTGATGTTAAACAATTGAACCTAATTCATAATAACATACATATCCCTAATATGTATCACTTATCATGCTACAACATAACATAATTAGCATAACATAATTACCTTTCATAGGTTTACTTAAGTCTATAAAACATATCATGACATGCATTCGCCACCCCCTCCCCCAAAAAATAGCTTTCTAAACCCCTCTGTTTACCTATATTGTCACCCAACCTTACCCTTTTATCATCTCTGTGTATTCCCACCCATCATTCTGCATCTCCCCCTCAGGGTGTTCTTGATTCCACCTATCTCTGTTCAATTTCCTTAAATCAATTAGCCATGTGCTCTCAAGAAGAATACACGATCATTTCAATTTTAATTCTAATGAAAGCCCAACAAATATTCTACCGTGCATTTTAATTCGAACCTAGACAATGTTCTACAATGGATATGAAAAAGGAAGTATTAACTTTATTATTAAAAACATTATTAATTTTACTATCAATTGGTTTATTTATTTTTTAATTATGGTGAATATGTAATTTATTAGAAGAGACATTTATAATTTTACAAAGGAGTATTATCTTAGAGATGACTTACTCCTTAAGCCTTATCACAAAGAACTCACATATCCCTTATAAAAATTAAAATCAAGAGGAAAGAACAAATCATTATCCTAACCACTCAATTTAAATCAAATAAATTATTAAAGTAATGCATTTAATTGAATAAAATGGTTGGTAGGCATCAATCCATGATTAGTATAAAAAAAAGATAGGCATCAATCCATGATTAGTATCAAAACCCTTAGTTCATGATACATCTCAACCATTGAGATTCACCCCACTTTCTCATAGAGATTCTTAATCTACAAATAAGCTTTGTTACAAGATCATGAGTAAATATCATGGCTTATCAATACCACATGCCTAAAAAACCATAACTCATTTCATATGACACTTGTTTATATGATTTTTTTTTTTTTTCTAATCAATTTAATTAAAAGAGTAGAGAACATAACTACTTTGAAGATAAATTTCAACCTTTGATTTGTGTATATTATTGAAAATATTCTAAAATATTATTTAAAAGCTAAATCTCTACTATCCACTTAATAATTAATTAAATTAAATTAAAATTTTAAAAATTCTATTTCAAAATAAACCCATTTATTAATTTAAAAAACATTTACACTACTTAAATAAAAATAAATTATCCTCATTTATCATTTATATAAATTCTAAATATACATTATTCATTTATCATTTATATAAATTCTAAATATACATTATTCTATATGAATTGCCTTACTTTCTATGATGTGGTTCAAAATAAACCCATTTATTAATTTAAAAAAAACATTTACACTACTTAAATAAAAATAAGTTATCCTCATTTATCATTTATATAAATTCTAAATATACATTATTCTATATGAATTGCCTTACTTTCTATGATGGGGTTGAATTTTGAGAGTTTTGCACTTTCTTGATTTAAATGGATAGCAATATTTATCATTATATAAAAGTTATAATATTATTTGGATTCATGGAATTTGCAATTTTATCAAATTCGTGAGCATTGGTAGAAAATGACTCCGAGTAATCTTCAATTGTGTGATTATCAATCCTCGCAACTGTTACTAATCTTCTAATTTTAGTTGGGAAAGAGAGGCTTATTTGTGTGGGAAGATCCTTAGAGGATTGGAGTACAACCAATCTATTTTCCAGTAGTAGTTAGTTTTTGTTTTAGGAGTTCTGAAATAGAGTATGATGGTGCATTATTTGGCATATTTTTTAAATTTTGTTGTTTTGTTTTATTTTATTAATGTATAATATTAAAAATGTATTTCAAGTTTAGTATAAATAAATCCTATATAGTAACTAGTACTTATCGCTTACTTTAAATATAGTTAAATTGAAGTAAAAAATGGTGGTCTAGCATAAGCCACCATTAACCATATAAAATTTAAAAAATGAAACAAATTCTTGAGTATGTTCCAATAATTCTCACATGTTGAAGAACCTCAATTGACTACACAACGTGAATGTACTATTTGTTAAAATGTGCTTTGTTCTCTAATTTGTTGTATGATATATAATAATGTGTAAATATAAGATTTCAAATTGAGTACCACTCAAATTTAATTGTCAATTTATTTGGACCAAAATTAAATAAAAACAAATATTCTTTTATCCAAATATCAACTAAACTAATATGAAAAAAATAAGATAATTTTAAAATCTTCTTAAATAAAATAGATATTGATTATCTGCTTCAATTTAAACTTTCAAAAAAGTGATGAACGGTCTCAAATTGGTTAAATCGTAGACTGGAGTTTCTCATTGGTAGGCAATTTGTTAAAAACTTTAATGAGCTTTTAAATAAAAGCTCACACTTTGTATGATAATATGAAAGATTAAACTCTTTGAAATCAATAATATTTGATAGATTTTATTCTTTGTATATGGCAAAAGGAAATTGAAATATGAATTAAACAATTTAATGATATTTCTACGTCTAATATTTTCAAATAAAACATTTTCTCAAATTTCTTTCAAAAAATTGTTCGAGGGACATGTTTATAAAATTGAAAGTCTAAAGATTGAAAAAATTGACATGATATATGAATTTTAAGAACTTAAATAATAGAAAAAATTGACATGATATATGAACTTTGAGAACCTAAATAGTTGAAAAAATTGACATAATATATGAACTTTTAGAACCTAAATAATAGAAAAAATTGACATGATATATGAAATTTAAGAACCTAAACAATGACTAGTGAAACAAAACACTAAATTTGTAATAGATGACAAGTATAATAATATAACTAGAAAACAAGACCAACATAAAGAATTTAAACACCAATTTCTGAAAACTTAAGTTACAAAACACAAACTTTTACTCTGAAATGAAGTTTTTTATTACAAGAACTTAGTACATTGGTTTCTTAAATATTTAAAAATAAATGTATATTCTTAACAACTATGTGTGAGTGCACTTAATTATTTTCTAAACAAATAAAATAAAATTAACTTTTACAAAACTACATTATTGATTAAAACGTGTAACTAGAAAACAAGAACAAGTTTAAGCACCAACATAGGAGAACTTCAGTTACAAAACACTTACTTTTAAAGGAAGTTTCTTATTACAAGAACTCTTAACAAAGGCTAAATTATAAATTCTAGGTACTTTTAAAATGTCCTTGGTTTCTCTCAATACATTATAATCCCAAAAAAAAATTACATATGAATTGTGATTGAACTTAACAAAATCTATATGCGGATCAAAACAAAAATAGAGGCACTGGGAATGCCCACACATGGAGAATCAAAACAAAAATAGAGGCACTGGGAATGCCCACACATGGAGAATATAGAAGTTGTGGCAGCCATTTTTTCTCGCTCATGCACAACGTTGGAATAATCCTATTATCCAAGTAGTACTTATTGAAAAAACAAAATGAAATCTCAAAAAAATGGCTTCAAGCCTTCGGCCAATGAAATCTAAAAAAATGGTTTCTAAGCCTTCGGCCTTTCCAATTTACCGACAACTTTTTATTTATTTATAGAATCACCTAATTTTTTAACCAAGTGGCATTGTTGAAATCTTAGGACACGGGCTTTAAGAAACTCTCTTATAAAAAATGGAAAAAAATGCTTGAATTAACATAACTTCAATATCTTACATATAGAAGAGCACACAAAATGTGGGGCTTGACAATGACAATTGGTTTTAGTTACAGAGCAAGCTTTTCAAGCTCCCTAACC
This sequence comes from Pinus tabuliformis, assembly GCA_031772625.1. Taxonomy (NCBI): domain Eukaryota; kingdom Viridiplantae; phylum Streptophyta; class Pinopsida; order Pinales; family Pinaceae; genus Pinus; species Pinus tabuliformis. The sequence continues at coordinate 1,215,451,290 of CM062816.1, forward strand.
TTGACATTCATGGGTTGTGCCCTTCCCTATGACTTAATTCTCAAAGAAGTTGGGTGTGATAAAAGTCTCCATGCAGCATGAGACTTTACTGAATAAATCATGTGGCAAAATCACTTTTGTCCAAGATTTTGGCCAAAAAATTCAAGAAGAATAATTTTACACTGAAAATTTGAAGAGAAGGGAAACTTTTCTAAAAGCTGTAAATGAACAAAATCACTTTTGTCTCACTATGGCCAAAGAAATTCAAGAATAATATCTTAACAAGATTTTGGCAAAAAAAAATCAAGAATAATAATTTTAGAGTGAAAATGGGAAGAGAAGGAAAAATTTCTCTTCTGTAGAGGATTAATGATAGAAAAACAATAGAAAAAGAAGAAAAAAAAATAAAAAAGAAAAAAAATAATAATAATTAATCGAAATTGAAATTAATAAACAAGAAGTCAACCAATTACCTTACAAATAAATAAAATAAAATAATAATAATATTATACAAATGTGTTGTTTATATATAGATAAAATTAAATTTATTAAAATATATTTTTAATATAATAATAAATTATCTTAAATACTAAAAAATAAAATTATAAGTAATTTAAATAGAAATAATAGAAAAAAATAAAATAAAATAAAAATAGAAAAGTTAAATAAATAAAAAATATAACTTAAAACAAAATATTATAAAGTAATAGAAATGAAAGTTACCAAACAAGTCATAATAATACCTCAATCAATTACCCTACAAATAAATAATTTTAAATAATCATTAAAAATAACAAAAATTAAAATTTCAATATTAACTCAAGTCATTATAATTTCAAGTATGAATATTTCACCACACCTACCAAAGATTACCAAGGGCAGACCTAGCAGAGTTACTCTACAAGGCCTTTATGAGTATATAGAGTCTTTAGAGAAACGTAGAGAAGAAAGAGAAGCCAAACTACAAAAAGAGTTAGAAGCCATGCTGGAAAATAAATTTGCATCTCTTGAAGACACGATCCAAAAATAAATAGAAAATAAAATAGAACTACTGGACAATAAAATGGAGGCAATGGAGACTAGATTGCAGGTTATAGAAAAACAAAACCAAGATACTAACCAACCATCCCAGCAAGGAGACACTGATACTTTAGAGAGTCTTAAAATGAAAGACATGATTAAAGAATTAGAAGAAAAAGTTAATAGCTGCCTCACCCTAAATAATGTGGTAGATAAGTTAGATATTAAACCAATTAAAGATGAAATGAAAAAATTAATAGAATTAGACCACGAACGTAACAAAAGGGCCTTGAACCTTATAATCTTCGGTTTAAAAGAGGAAGTAGATGAGGATACTTTAGCCTTAGTCCAAACAGAATTACATAATCGATTACAAATTGAAACAGTGTGTCTCACAGAAGCAACAAGGTTGGGGAAATTAACCGAGAATAAAGGAAGACTAATCCGCATAAAGGTGAGCTCCACTGATCATAAGCACGACATACTTAGTAAAACCGTAAGTCTAAAAGGAACGGGAATATTCATAAATGAAGATCTCATTCCAGAAGATCAAGTGGAATTAAGAAAGGAGGTTCAAAAGGTAAAAGAAGCTAGAAAGGAAGGAAAATGGGCAATAATCAGAAATAGAAAAGCCTTTATTCGAGATAGAAACCAAAAAGATAGTAATCAATAGCAATTAAACATGTTTCGGATCCTTTCTTGGAACTGCCGAGGCTTCCCATGGAACAAAGGCCCCAAGCTAAGTTGGATTTCAAATGATGTTGATATTATTTTGCTTGTTGAAACTTGGGAGCACGAAGAATCTAAGGTCACTAACATAGATGGCTTTACGCTATGGTCTACATGGAACAAGCGATCCTCCCGTAGAGGCATTGGGGGAATAGCTTGTTACATTAAGAAGAACATCTCCCCCCATGTTAGGATTTATAAAAACGACCCTTACAACCAATATAGTTGGATAGAGATCAAAGACATTAATAATAAAAAGTCCTACATAGCAATATGTTATTTTCCCCCCATCAATTCTAACTTCTATAAGAAGAAGAATCTAGATAAAACTAACCCTTACAATGGTTTAGAAAATGATATTTTTAGCCTAAGGAATGACAGTAATATCCTTTTAATAGGTGACTTTAATGCTCAAACTTCAAACAACCAAGCTATTATTCTAAGCAATCATTCCAACCCTAATCCTCTTTGGTTAGACGAAGACCCTACTCTGGCTAGTAGGTATAAAAGGAGCTCTGAAGACTTCGGGGAAAATTTGTTTGGGTTGGAGCTAGTCAAGCTCTGTAGTGCTCAAGATCTCATAATTTGCAACGGTCTAAAGAAGTGGCCCAATTCCAGCAAGATGACCTGCATCCATGGACTTGGTAGCAGCGTGGTAGACTACGTTATTTCCGATCTCCCATTATACAACGAAATGGTAAATTTTGACATCTTAAACGACCACAAACCTGACTCTGATCATAGACCTTTACTTATAACTCTCAATTTTGTCATGCATAGAGTTCCCATAGAAAATAATACTTACAGCCAAAACAACTTAATATTTGATAGAAATAAAAATGATCTCTTTCTAAATGAATTAAAAACTAATTTGCTTCTTTTATCTAGTATAGACAACATAGAAGACCTCTATCATAATTTTACTACAACCCTCTCATATTCTATTAACAAGTTCTCAATTGAAGTTTCAAATAATAAAAGAAATAACAAAACCAATTCATGGTATGACAAAGATTGTAAAAGTGCGTGGAGAGAAATTAAGGAAACTGCTGATGATTCTCTTAAAATGGACAAGATAAAAATATACAAAGCCCTACCTAAAAGGAAAAAGAGGCAATACATTCGTAAAAAACAAGAGAATCTCTTACACCTCTCTAAGGTAGCTCCTAAGAAGTTCTGGAGGCAGATTTTGACTAGGAAGAATAAGGATAATAATAAAATTGCTCTTCACAACTGGAATTCTTATCTTAAAAGCTTTATGAATCTCCAAATGTCATGGATAGTTTGGAAACCCTGCTCATAACGAAAGAAGTTTTCTCGTTAGAAGACATTAAGTTTGAGGTTAATCGCCTCGCTAATGGGAAAGCTAAGGACATTGAAGGTTACCAAGCAGAAATCTTAAAAATTGGAGGTCCTGTCCTCATCCCCCACATCCACAAGCTTTTCAATCAAGCAGTCAAGCAATGGTTCCCTAAAACTTGGACTGAGAGCCTCATTATCCCTATTTTTAAAAGTGGGGATACAAATAACCCCTCTAATTATCGGACAATTATGATCAGTCCTCTCTTAGCCAAGTTATATGGTAGTATTCTGGAAAAGAAGTTAAGCATATGGCTTGAAAGTGAAGGTAAGCGGGCTAAAGGCCAAGCAAGTTTCAGAAGGCATCACTCAACAACAGACCATCTTGTTACGCTTAGGATCATTGCGGAGGAATGTCGTAATGATAAATCCAATTTATTCTGTTGCTTTGTGGAATTTAGAAAGGCTTTCGATACAGTTCCTAGATACAACCTTTGGAATAGGTTAGCAGAGCTAAAGGTTCCTCTTGAGTTGAGAGCTGCTGCTATAAGGTTATACGAGAATGTAATTGCCAAGCTAAAGAGCAATGAGGGCTGGTTGAAAGATATTAAGTGTAACATCGGAGTTAAACAACGCTGTCCCCTCTCCCCGACCCTATTTGGCATTTACATCGATAAGCTCGAAGGCTATTTAGAGGAAGCAGGATGTGATGGCACGATCTTAGCTGGGATAGTCATTATCCTTCTTCTCTATGCTGATGATATTGTTCTATTGGCAAGGTGCCCATCTGATCTTGATAAGCAACTCAAGCTTCTTAAGGATTTTTGCTCTAACATGGGTATGACTGTTAACACTGACAAAACAAAAGTTATGATTATCAAATCCAAGAAGGACACTTACGCTAATTTTATGTATGACAATAATAACTTGGAGGAAGTGTATTCTTACAAGTACCTAGGAATTGATATCCATCACAAGCTCAACTGGAGCCATAGCATTGAGAAAAGGATTAATGGGGGGTGGAAAGATTATTTTGGTCTTGAAAATAATTGTAAAACAGCAAACCTTGTAATGTGGGTTAAAAAGAAGTTCCTCTTTGAAACTTTAGTCGCTCCTGTTATCTTATATGGCTGTGAGGTTTGGGGTTGCAGCATCTCCAGAGAATCATGGAGAAAGATTGAGCAAATCCAGAAGCGTTTTATAACTTATAACTTGAAAATTAAAGGTAATACGCCCTATCCTATTCTTCTTATAGAAGCAGGTCTTTCCCCTATTGAGAGCCTAGCTATGCTTAGGTTTTTGTTGTACAAGCACAAACTCAATAACATAGACGATCATAAACTTCCTAAGCTAGCTTTAAATTCCAGCCAAAACCACCTAAGGCTCAATCGAGGGTGGCATAAAGACACAAGGGCCTGGTTAAACTACTGGGAGATTAACGAGAATATTGCATTGCAAAACATAAATAACATTAAAGATATTGTTACTTCTAAGTTCAAAGAAAGATTGTGGTGTGAGAAAGATTTAGCGACTAAAAGAAAATTAAGTTATTATAACAAAGTCATCAACCCCACCCTAGAAGATCAAAAGTATCTCTCTATTTTAACTAGCTCAAAGAAGAAAATTAATATAGCAAAGATTAGAACGAATTCTCATGAGCTCCATAGTGAAACAGGTCGTTGGGCAGTTCCTAAAACGCCATGGATCGAAAGGATTTGCCATATATGTGAGAATAAGAGCATCGATGATGAAAACCACTTCCTCTTAGAGTGCCCTGCGTACAACCACATTAGATCCACATTAGATCTCAGTTTCACAATCTTTATTACAATACTGACCTTCCTAGCCTTTTACAATGTCAAAATTATAGTGAGCTCGGGAGGCTTCTCTCCAAGCTTTTTGAGCATAGGAATAAAATCTTAAATCAAAATAAATAATATGTTTGTTTAGGTCCAGTAGATCATTGTTTGGTCTCAACGGACGTTAACCACCATCATCATCAATATCTCAATCAATCACTATACAAATAAATAATTTTAAATAATCATTAAAAATAACAAAAATTAAAATCTCAATATTAATTTTGAAATTGTTTTAATCAAATCCAAAAAAATATATAAAAATATAGCTCAATGAGCGAAAGCTCCTGTCATAATGAACCCTGCAGTCCATGCGTACGGCAGCTATAATAAAATAAGCGATTGGGAACTCCTGTCATAATGAACCCTGCAGTCCATGGGTACGGCAGCTATAATAAAATAAGCGATTGGGCTAGGGCAGCTATAATAAAAGAAGCGATTGGAAAAAAATGGACCAGCTATCACGTTGGCCGGTGGCCGCTCTCACTTTGCTTTCTTGTGTGGATTATACAAAATATTAAAGTTGAGGGATTTGGTTTAGCGCTCTTTCTTTTTTTCCACGAGGTAAAAACGCGTATAAAAGTTGGAGTAGCGCTTATCATAATAAGATAAGCGTGGCGCGTATTGTAAACGAGTTTCAGGATTTGCGTGCATGTTTTAAATGCACAGGAGGATCTCCATTCATATTATGTGCATGTTTTATGTTAAGAGCATGAGGCAGGCAGGAGGAGACGCAACCTTTTCCCGCGGAGGGAACATCAACCAAATAAAAATGAAAATGGTCTAGCAGGTCTCCCGTCCAAATGTGGCAACATAATCTCTCTTTTCCCCAAAAGAAGTGGCAAAATAATCTCTCTTTTCCCGAAAGATGTTAATTTTACTGTTTTATGATTTTGCTCTACCATTCAATATAATTTTTTTTCGTCATATCAATAATGTGTAAAATATATTTTTTTAAGGTATAAATGGATTTATAATTATAAAAAAGATTTTAGGGCATTTAACCATTTAAATTGTTATTTCAACCAATTCTAATTAGATTTTTAATAAAATTCATTAAGGAATAGGCTCATAAAAATAAAAAAAACTCAAAACATTTTGACGACTATGTTTTAATTTTATAATTCGCTAAAGACGATAGCATATTTTTATTATCTCTTCTACATTAATAAATGGGATTTTGAACTTTTACTTTCTAACATTTATAAATATATCATTAATAAATATATCATTAATAATAAGTTGATTATTTCACATTTATTTAATGGAATTATCATAAATTCCACTAAAATTATTTGTTACTCACATTCAACTAGAAATAATTTTAACATTTAATGTAAATTCCAATTTTTATATATCTCCATTTTTAGGGAATTGGAGGCTTCCCTCCAAGTTTTTTGAGCATAAGAATAAAATCTTAAATCAAAATAAATTATTTGTTTCTTTAAGTCTGATAGACCAATGTTTGGTCTCATCATCATCATCACAATTTTCATTATTATTTCAATGTTCACTCCCCAACACATGTATGGTAAAACTTCCACTATAGAACAAACTCAAACATCAAGCTTTTATTCTAATCTATTGATTTTTTGTTAGAATTAGTGGATCCAATTTTTTTTTTAATTGAGTTTCTATAAAGCTTTTGAATTAGTAGAAATGGGTTATTAAGGATATAAATTAGTGCGGTTTTGCATGTTTTTATTTCCGTTTTATGCTTTTTATCCATTTTGTTTTTGATTCACTGATTTATAGCAAGATCTATGGATGCCAACTTGAATTTAAGTTTGTATATTTAAAGACAGGGGATAATTTCATGATGGATTGTTTCTTTCTGTAAGTTGAGAATTTTGATTTCTAAAATGAATTTTCAAAAATAAAATAAAATTAGTAATTAAAATAATGAAATAAAAGATATAAATTTTTAAATGAAAAGAAATAAAAGAAAATAATAAAATAATAATTAAAATAATGAAATAAGAGCTATAAATTTTTAAATGAAAAGAAATAAAATTAATTTTTTTGATTGTATTTTCAATTTATTGTAGGAATTTACAGGGTAAGTTCCTCAGAAAGAACACCAAAAGGACACCGCTCACAACCAGATCTCAAATCAATACACCAGTATTTTTGACGTGGTTAAAACCCTCAAAGTGCAAGGAGGGAAACAGTCCACGGCCTGTCCCAACGTGGGTACTACAGGCAATTTATTAATCAAAGAATGAAAATTTACATAAGCTTCTCTCATGCACGGATTACCCGAACAATGACCCTCCATGCGCTTTAAATAGAACTCATGGACCAATCGGGTGTCAAGCCACGGATCAAGTGTCGGTAATACCGAGGTGAGAGTGAACCGTCGGATCACTACATATCGTGACCGTCGGATTGTAAGTTACAAAATGTACAACGGTAAAGAAACACACTTTACCTAACTCTAACCTAACTCTATACTAGACCAAGTTGAACTTAACTATATCCTATGTGTCGGAATATCCTAACATCCCCCCTTAAGAACAACTTGGGATAGGATTGAAGGATTTACAAATATGACACAATAGGAGAAGGAAGGAGGCACTAGAGCCTATCCCCCCTTAGTGACAACTTCCTGAACTCCAAGCATATATCGAAGTTTAGTGAACTTCGCCTCTGTGAGAGCCTTTGTGAAGATGTCTGCAACCTGATCATCTGTTGGACAATATTGCACTTCAAGAACATGGTCATGAATGAGCTTTCTGATGAAGTGCATGTGTAGTTCAATGTGTTTGCTGCGCTGATGCTGGACTGGATCTTTGCATAGCTGAATGGCACTTTGATTATCACACCAAAGTGTGGTTGGATGCTGCTGCTCAAAGCCAAACTCTGATAGGATCTGACGAAGCCACAAGGCTTCCTTACTAGCTTCCACGGCACCACAATACTCTGCTTCTGCTGACGAAAGAGAAATGGCAGCCTGTTTCTTACAAGCCCATGTAATAGGTCCTGAACCAAGAGTGAAGACATAACCGGCAGTAGACTTCCGATCATCAGGGTCACCAGCCCAATCAGAATCAGTGAAACCAACTAACAGAGGAGCTGCTTTGGCACTGTAATGAATCCCAAACTGTACTGTACCTCGAACATAACGAAGTATTCTTTTAGCTGCTTTCCAATGACTTTCACGGGGGTTTTGCATAAAACAAGCAACAAGGCCAACAACAAAGGAAAGATCAGGACGAGTATGGGTTAAATACAAGAGTTTTCCGACAAGTTGACGGTATAAGGTAGCATCAACTTCAGGAGAAGTACAAGAGACTGAAAGTTTGACTCCAGACTGAAAGGGAGAAGGGGCTGGCTTACAGTCTTCCATGTGAAAACGACGAAGAATATCACAAGCATACTTGGACTGGGAAAGGAAAATACCCTCTTGGGATTGCAAGACTTGAAGACCGAGAAAATAGTGTAAGTGTCCTAAGTCTGTCATTTCAAATTTCTTTTTAAGGCTGGACTTCACATGGTTTATAAGGTTGGGATCACTACCAGTAAGAATAAGATCATCAACATAAAGAACAAGGATGATAAGAGAGTTGCCCACTTTCTTGGTGTAGACAGTATTGTCAGAATGACACCTAGAAAAGCCAGATTCTAAAAGAAAGCTATCCATTTTGGCATACCAAGCCCGAGGAGCTTGCTTGAGGCCATAAAGGGATTTCTTAAGTCGACAAACAAGGCTGGAGTCTGTTTGTATGAAGCCAATGGGTTGTTCCATATAGATTTCTTCCTGCAAGTCCCCATGCAAGAAGGCAGATTTAACATCCATCTGATGGACTTCCCATTTTAAAGAGGCAGCAAGGGAAAGAACAAGGCGGATAGAGTTCATTTTGGCAACAGGGGAGAAGGTTTCAGTGTAGTCAATGCCTTCAACCTGTGAAAAGCCCTTAGCAACGAGACGAGCTTTATGTTTATCAACTTTCCCATCTGGTCCATACTTGGTTCTGTAAACCCATTTACATCTAACAAGTTTGCGTCCCTTTGGTAGAGGAACAAGATCCCATGTATCATTTGTCATCAATGAATGATATTCTTCATTCATAGCTGCTTCCCAATGTGGATGGCCTGAAGCTTCTGCAAAAGTGTCAGGATCATGATTTACTGGAGCTTGAGCCAGTAAAGAAGAGGCTCTTTCAAACTGAGAACGTGTACGTCGCTGATCTGTAGGATCACCGGCAAGATCACCTGCTGCATCCCGAGTAGCACGGACCCATCGTGGAAGTTGAGGATCCTGAGAAGGTGGGGGAGGATTATCATCCTCGCTTTCATCATCTGAAGAAGAAATGTTTTCAAAAGTAGAAGAGATAGGAAGAGGTGGCACATCCGCCGGACTAGGCTCGCAGGCCGATTTATTTTCATCAAACTTTACATCTCTTCTAATGATAACATTTTTGGACTTAAATGGAATAAGTCTATAACCTTTTACATCTTCAGAATATCCAACAAAAGTACATTTCTCACTCTTAGGTTCTAAAGCTTTATGCTTTTCATCTGGAATATGGGCCCATGCTTCACTTCCAAACACACGAAAGTGACTTACATCTGGTTTAATGGAACTCCAAGCTTCTTCTGGAGTGATATTCTCTAGAACCTTAGTAGGAGTGCGATTGATTATATAATTTGCACAATTAATTGCTTCGGCCCAAAAACTAAGACTGAGTCCTTTAGATTGCAGCATACAATTAGCCATTTCCTTTAAGGTGCGATTTTTCCTTTCAGCTACACCATTTTGTTGTGGAGTGTATGGAACAGTATGTTGCATTTGAATTCCATTTTCGGTGCAAAAGTTGATGAATGTGTTTTTAACATATTCTCCACCATTATCAGTTCTTAGCTTAAGAATTTGATGTCCAGATTGTTTTTCAACAAAGGCTTTGAAGGCCAAAAAGGTGTTAAATACTTCGCTCTTGAGTTTTAAGAAGTATACCCAAGTGCGTCTGGAGAAATCATCAATGAAAGTTAAGAAGTACTTGCAGCCAGAGAATGAAGCAACAGGAAGAGGACCACATAAATCACTGTGCACAAGCTGTAAAGGGGCTGAGGCGTGCCAAGAGGCACGTTTGTCAAAACTGTCCCGATGATGTTTTCCGAGTACACATCCGGAACAAACACCATCTCTGCAAGATACCATAGGAAGACTTGTCACCATATTTTCTTTACATAGATGCTGAAGGGAGCGATAGTTTAAGTGACCAAATCGCTCATGCCAAAGTTTTCTCACTTCATCATTATGAGCAATAAATACTGAGGGAAGATTTGATGACCCAAAGTTGTGAAACTTATACAACCTTTTGGAATCATCAGCAAGACCAGTGGCTAGAATCTGTTTAGGATCTTTTAGATCCTTGATTACAACATCATGAGGTGAAAATTCAACAATTTTACCTTCACCTGAATGAGTTATCTGATAGACAGATAGAAGGTTACAGGATAAGGTTGGAACACATAATACATCATTAAACTGACCATTGTCTAGATGAACAGTTCCAGTCCCTACAACATTAAGAGATCTATCATCACCAACATATATATTTTTGGTGTTACAATCATTTAAAGAAGAAAACATGGCTTGGTTTTTGGCCATGTGACAAGAGGCTCCAGAATCAATGAGCCACTCATGAGAATGAGAAGAAGAAGAAGATACATTTAATGCATAACCAGACTGAGATGATTGACAATGACATGCAGAAAGTGCCATTCCGGAAGTTGAAGTTGAAGTAGGCTCCACATGGATGTTATGTTTCTTCATTGCGGCTTCCAAGGCTTCCATCTTCTTAAAGCATTTAGATTCTAAGTGGCCATCTCGATTACAAAAGTTACAATGTCTATCAGTCTTCTTCCATTTGTTTTTATTGGTCTTATCATTTTGCTGAAATGATCTTTCATTTTGAGGCTGAGATGGTTTAGGACCATTCTTTTGAGGATATGACTTCTTAGGATTCTTTGAATTTGGTTGCTTCTGGGCGGCTAACGCTTTCGTGGAAGAGTTTCCAAGATTAAGAAGACCAAGGTGTAAGAGTTTTTCTTGTTCTCTTATTAAGGAATCACAAAAGGAGTCAAAGGAAGGGGCCTTGTAGTCTTTTCCTTGACAAATGAAAGCTTCCCTTGTAGAATGGAAAGTGGAAACAAATACAGAGTAGGCTGGTCCCAACTTAGTAAGGATGGAATAAATAAGGTTACCATCTTCTTTCTTAACTTTAACACCTTCCAAGAGATATCTAAGGGTCTTGAATTTGGACAAGAAATCTTCAATGCAAGAAAAATTATTAGGATCCAAAGTAAGCAGCTCATTTTCAAGTTGATGGGCTCTAATTTCATTTTTAATCCCAAAAACTTTAGCGAGTTTTTCTAATGCTTCATGAGGAGTCTCAAGTTCTGCAATGTGGAATCTAAGATCAGGAGAAATAGACATCCCTATCAAACCACGTGCTTGATCTTGTCTATTTTCCCATTTTGCAGCCTTGTCTTCATCTTTTGGTTTCTTCTCTTGGTCTGTGGCTATTCTGAAGAGACCTTTACTTCTAAGTAAATCTTCCATGTAGGCTACCCATTGGAAGTAGTTAGTGCTGTCAAGAATGACTTGGCATGGACTTTCCATTTTAAAAAAAAACTGAAGCTGAAGATGCTGAAAGTAAGTGTTCCAATGGATAGATCTCGAAAAAATAGGCGGTTTTAAAAAAAACGGCTCTGAAAAAGGCTTCCGGATGAAGAAGTTATGGCTTTTTGAAAAAAAATTGTTGATGTTGCCGGCAAAGTGCACGAATGTGCGGGAATGAAAAAAATCCGCCCCCACAAAATGGAGACTTGAACCCAAGACCTCTACTCTCTTAAAATAGCTTTGAACCAATTGATCTATACAAAAAATTTGAGAGAGAGAGAGAGAGAGAGAGAGGGGGGGGGGGCCTTGGTTTGCGTGCTTGCCTTGAGAAATCTCTTTTTCCCTACAAAACACAAAACGCAAAACCCAACACGAATATGCAAAGAAAAACGAACCTTGCGGCTCGAAATTATTTTTAGCCAAAAAACTAGAAATTTTTAAAAAAATCTCAAAGTTAGCTTTAGCCGAAAAACTAAATATTTTTCTCAATGTTTCTGATTTTCCGAGATCACACTAAGGTGCAGGGAAAAGAGCATACGCATGAGAAAAATCCTTCCTTTCTGTTTCTGATTTGCCCAGATCGCACAGAGTCGCAGGGCAAAGAGCATACGCAGAAATGAAAGGTATAGATCCGGTTAAAAAAAAAGGCTAAATAAACTAAGACCGAAATAAGCAGAGAGAAAATAACAGTAAACTGCAAAAAACACTGTATACCTCCCGATCTGAAAAATGACGCAGCTAGGGCTACCGGAAACCTTTTCGCGTGAAACGAAAGGGGTTCCTCACTGGAACAGATGCTCCGAACGCAACAGAGCAGTCCTCTCGGCTCGAAAGCAGTCAGAAACAGCAGATCTAGGAAACGACAGCCGCATGCAGTTCTACCGGCTTCAGATTTGGATCACCAACGAACGCGGCCCTCAAATAGCTCCGATACCATGTAGGAATTTACAGGGTAAGTTCCTCAGAAAGAACACCAAAAGGACACCGCTCACAACCAGATCTCAAATCAATACACTAGTATTTTTGACGTGGTTAAAACCCTCAAAGTGCAAGGAGGGAAACAGTCCACGGCCTGTCCCAACGTGGGTACTACAGGCAATTTATTAATCAAAGAATGAAAATTTACATAAGCTTCTCTCATGCACGGATTACCCGAACAATGACCCTCCATGCGCTTTAAATAGAACTCATGGACCAATCGGGTGTCAAGCCACGGATCAAGTGTCAGTAATACCGAGGTGAGAGTGAACCGTCGGATCACTACATATCGTGACTGTCGGATTGTAAGTTACAAAATGTACAACGGTAAAGAAACACACTTTACCTAACTCTAACCTAACTCTATACTAGACCAAGTTGAACTTAACTATATCCTATGTGTCGGAATATCCTAACATTTATTTCCCTATAAATTTATTCAAAGTCCAAAAAAAATAATAATAAAATAGTAATTAAAATAATGAGATAAGAGTTATAAATTTTTAAATGAAAAGAAATAAAATTATTATTTTTTTAATTGTATTTTCAACCTATCTCCTTATAAATTTACTCAAATGTCAATTGTATGCACTTTTTGTATGTATGATTAAATTTTTCACCCAATGAATATATACTTTACATACTTTTGAGTAGATCTATATCAAGAGAAATTGAAAATATTATTGTGCTTCTTTTATTATGTTTTACATAATACACCCACAATCATAATATGAGGGAGGGAGTGAAAAGGTGATATTACACAAAACATAATATTATAATACTCAACATAATATTATAATACTCTCCTTGCCTCCACCTTCATCATAATATGAGGGTAATATTAGGGTGGAGGTGACAATGGATATTATGTAAAACATAATACTATATTTTGCATAATATATCCCCCACCTTGCCCTTATTATAATATGAGGGTGAGGGTGGCAATGAATATTATGCAAAAACATATTATTATGTTTTGCATAATATACCTCTCCAACCATAGCATGGAGGATATATCATTCAAAACATAATATTACGTATTGCATGATATCCCCAACCACTCTTGCGGGTGTTATATGGCACAAAACATAATATTATGTACCATGTCAATTGAATTGATTGCAAGTGAAAAATAAGTGAATCTTATAGAGAATGTTGTGAAGGGCATCAAGATTAAATGCATGACTGGAAATGTTATTTAAGAAGAAGTCCACACCTCCAATTCTAATTTTGTTTGGTATATTGTTCTGCTTAATATATCACAGGTTCATTTTTAATATATCCTAAGTTTCAATCATTTCATTTTGTAACATTCAATATCACGTGGAGATCATTACATATGTTTTATTTGGTATTTGGATCTCAAAGTCGACATACAAAGAAATGAGTTTGCTTAATGCCACCCCAAAACTAGATGAAGTCAGCAAGTATATTTTCAACAATTTGGATCTTTTATTTGGAATTATCATTGGCCAATTGTTTGATTTTCTTGTGAAAATTCAAGTTTAGGATGTGCCACGAACATGGATTTTAACAATTAAACTTGTTTATTTATTTTTTCACTTTTTTCATATATTTTTCCTTATTTTTTTAATTTTTCATTAGAAAAGTAAATTTCCAAATTTAAGAGGGGTGGAAGTATTGATTTCAATACCCACAAGATGCATCTCATATTATTGAAATATTAAGTAAATAAAATCATATCAGTTGACAAGTTTATTGTAGAGCTTCAATATATAGCTATTAACCACAAATAAGATTCCTTCCTAATCAATCATATTTATCTTGAGTGATCCATTGTCGAATACTTCTTCTACTTCGTAGGGTCCTACCCAACGAGTGGTAAATTTTCCCTTGAAATATTTGAATTTTGAATCAAAGAGAAAATACAAATCACCAACTTTGAACTCATTTTTATTAATGAATTTCTCAAACCATTTTGACCTTGATTGTTGGACGATGACATATGTTGAGGTGCTTCTTGTATGTTTTGATCAAGCCAGTTTATTTGCATAAATATTTCATTTTGAGCTTTAAATATGTCTAACCCTAATTATGCAACTAAATTGAATGTTTGGACTTGGAATTAAATTGGAAGAACAATTTTGTTACCAAATATTAGTTCATAAGAAGTAAATCTAGTAGCATTTTTCCAAGTAGTTCTATATTCCCATAGAGCTTATTGAAGCCTATCTACGCAATCCTTCTTATGTAGTTGGACTGTCTTGGTCATGATTACTTTTGGAATCTTATTAGTTGATACAACTTGTCCATTGGCTTATGGGTGATAAGGAGTGGTATTTTTGTCTTGGATCTTGTATTTCTCCACTACTTCCTAAACTAACTTAGAGGTAAATTGTGCCCCTTGTTCATTGACAATCTCTCAGGGAATTTCAAATCTGATAAAATATCTTCAAAGAGAATTGACTACTGGTTGTTCAAAATCTTTGGCTAATACCTGAGCTTCTGGCTAACATAGTCAATATATACTATGATGTAACTCTTTCCTTTCGAGTTAGGGTTAATTAGTCCAATAAAATCTAGATTCTATTTTTCAAATGGCTCTAAAATAACTTTCCTCTGTAAGGGAATTCAACAACTATTGTTTGTTGGCTCATCCTTTGACAACTATCACAACTTTTAACAGATTGTATTATGTATTTGAACAAGGATGTCCAATAATAGCCTTGATTACGGATCTTGTAGGATACTCTTTTGTATGCGAAATTCACACCACAAGGTCCATCATGACAAGCTTTAAGAATATCAAACATTCCATCTTCTCTAATAATCTAATTAAAAAATTAGATCTCGTGTAGAAAATATTTCCATTAATCCATCTATATCTTGCACTTTGCTTGATTATTTTCATTTTCTCCTTTGAAGTAAGATTAGGTGGCAATTTTCTTGAATACAAATAATTTTCCACATCAAAAAACCATAATGTTTTAATTGACATAAGAAATAAGCATTCATCTATAAATTCATCAAATAGTGGAATAGTCTCACTAAGGTTGTTTAGGTGGTATAGAAAGTATGCGACCTGATTTTCCATTCTAGGATGATCAATAACAGTGATATTGAATTCTTTCAATAGTAACAACCATCATGTAATTTTTCCATTAGAAATAGATTTATTTATCAAATGCTTAATACCAAAATTATTGTTGTGGATAAACACTTTGTAACCTATGACATAGTTCCAGAATTTATTTATTGATGCACAAATACTAACATTTCCTTTTTAATGACAATTTAGTTTAGCTTAGTAGGGGTTAAGTTTTTACTAATAAAGTGTAGAAATTCTAACTGTATATTAACTTGATAATGCAATATAACTAAAACAAAATACTTTAATATACTTCTACAATCAATTAGCGGAAGCTTAAAATATTTGAGCAAGATCAAGCGGAACACATATAACTAGAGAAGAATCAAAGCACATGAAAACACAAAAGAATACTCAGGGGAAAGCCTCAGCTAAAAACCCCACTATCTCTATTATCATACAAGGTGGAAATATCTTAGAATTACACAAAGCTTTAGCTCTCACAACTGTCTAGCTCTCAGTACAATCCTCCTGGATGCTCACAGGAAAACAAGGCTTTTCACAAACCTTCTCCTCTACCCTCCAAGCCTCCTATTTCCTTGCGTAGTTTCTCCTGAGTGATCCTCCTATTACCAAGTGTAACACTGATCACTCATACTGATCTCACACCTTGTAAAACTGCACATTCCTCCTGTGCATTAATCCTTCTACATGCACCCTGTAAAATTGCACAATCCTCCTGTGCATTAATCCTTCTACATGCATGAGTTTCTTTTATAGGAAAACACATGCAACTGATAGTACATTGTCCCTGTCTTTAATCTCAATTGGGTCTTTCTCAGAATAGACATGCATGAATTACTGATGAGAGAATCTTCAGTTATCTGGAGTACACTAGTTGGATGCATGCATGCATTAACTGACTGAACTCCCCATTAGTTCCTGAAACAGTTTGGAACTAATTTAATTGGACTTAACTCGGTAAACTGAGCTAACTAATTTCAACTTAAATACAACTCAATATTTATCTCCTTAATTAAGGGATAATCTCCTTAATTTAAGAGATAACTATTGCATGACTTCACAAAGACTTCTAACTTAGATTTCTCCAACTAATTAACTCAAGATGAATTAATTAATTATTTTTCAAGCAACTAGTGAGACTAAATTCAAATTTTAATTCTCAATTTTAATTCAAGGACAAATTAAAATTGGAATATTCTTGTTGCCACATTTCAACATAAAGTAAATAGAATAGGTATTAAGATCTTCTTTTTTACCTAACGATTCCCCTATTGCAGTATTAGATGCATCAGTGGAAACATAAAATGGTAAGGACCAATTAGGTCCTCTCAAAACTGGTGTAGTAAATTTTTTTTCATTAATAGCTTCAAAAGTAGTTTGAAAATTCACATTCCAATAAAATTTACGTCTTCGGAAAGTATTTTAAACATAGGCAAGGCTAGTTTACTAAAATTTTGAATGAATATATGATAATACCCTACACAACCCATAAAACTTCAAACTTCTCATTGGTTTGATGTGTAAAAATTCTACAAATTCTCTACAAATCTACCTCGGAGATCTATGTAGAAAATCTGACAGTAGATTAACTCAATAATGCAATATACCAAAGAAAAATACTACAATCTACTTATACTATCAATTTTCCTTGCAGAACCTTAAAGATCTAGTTGAATCAGAGCTAAACACATATAACCATAAGAAGAAGAATCCATACACATGAAACACAGAAAATACTCAGGGGAAAGCCTCAGCTAAAAACCCCATTATCTGTATTATCATACAAGGTGGAAATACTTCAGAATTATACAAAGCCTTAGCTCCCACAGCTAGCCAGATCTCAGTACAATCCTCCTAGATGCTCATAGGCAATCAAAGCTTCTCACAAGCCTTCTCCTTTGCCCTCCAAGCCTCCTATTTCCTTGCGCTGTTTCTCCTGGGTGATCCTACTGTTACCAAGTGTAACACTGATCACTCACACTGATCTCACACCCTGTAAAACTATGAAATCCTCAAGGAACCTTATTCCTTTTGCATGGATGAGTTTCCTTTATAGAAAAACTCATGCAACTGATAGTACAATGTCCCTGTCTTTAATCTCAACTTTGTCTTTCTCTGAATAGACATGCATGAGTTATTTATGAGAGAATCTTTAGTTATCTGGAGTACACTAGTGTGATGCATGCATGCATTAACTGACTGATCTCACAATTAGTTCCTCAAACTGTTTGGAACTAATTTAACTAGACATAACTCAGTTAACTGAGCTAACTAATTACAACTCAAATACAACTCATTCTTATCTCCTTAATTAAAGGACAATCTCCTTAATTTAAGGGATAACTGTTGCATGACTTCACAAAGACTTCTAGCTTGAATTTCTCCAACTAATTAACTCAAGATGAATTAATTAATTAATTTTCAAGCAGCTGATGAGACTAAATTCGAATTTTAATTCACAATTTTAATTCAAGGACAAATTAAAATTGGAATATACTGAATGCTATTTTTAGCATTTCCTGTTGCTATTCTCAACACTCCCTCTCAACAAGAAAGGAATTCAACTCGATCCCGATCCTAAACCTTTGGAATGTTCTACATGCAACACGTCTCTCTAGTGTTGTTGCTCTAGCAACTCCAGAAACAAAAACTATCCAACCTGAACCAGTATGATGCCTCTGTCATCAAAGTCTCAGACTGTCATTCCCTTTGTCGATTGAAAACTCTGCGCTTCTGCTGACTCAGTCTTTTTGCAATGTTGTTAATCCATCTCTGTGATCTTTAGTATCTGACTGCTCTAACCTCTGTCACTTTGATCTCTGATTGCATCAATCCCACTGATTCCTGCCGCTACTATGTACTTTGAGCTCCCATAGCAAGGTACAATCCATGAGATAAAACCTCTCAATGGACCTTGCCCAATTTTAGCCTTCTTGGGACTATCACTTCACATTGCCCCACCTCACACCTGGAGGTATGGATGCATGTGATCCCTATTCCCACTTGGATCGAAATTCCCCCCTAATGGAGGTATCTGCAAGAGTGGATCTCTTCACTTGGTCTCCTCTCCGCTTCTCCAATTGTGGCTCCTCCACAATTGTCTGAGACTTCTTCTAGGACTGCATGTTGAGAGGTAATTTACTCTCCCTCTCAACTGCCAAGTATCTAACCTTTGCCTTGCTCCTCAAGGCTTTGCATGCATCTTGTACATCAAGTGCATACACGTTCTTGGCTTCCACACCAATCTGTTTCATCTTTCCCACCATCACAAAATTTTCTAGAAAAAGAGATGATTTTAAATCAGCGATATCTCCCTCATCTGAACTCCGATTCAGCTGATTTATTTATTTATTTTTTTAATTATTTATTTTTTATAATTTGGGTATTTTTTGCAAGGAATCTAGATCTACTATTTGTTTCTGAAAGTTTTGCACAAAAAAATTCAGATTTGCTCTACAAACTCGCGACTTTTTTTTTTTGCTTCGAATTCTCTTCTTCGTATACTGTTCACTACTCCGATAAAATTTTCTCCAATAAACTTGGCTCTGATGCCATGTATAAATTCTGCAAATTCTCTACATGTCTACCTCTGAGATCTATGTAGAAAATCTGACTGTATATTAACTCGATAATGCAATATACCAAAGCAAAATACTACAATCTACTTATACTATCAATTTGCTTTGCAGAAGCTTAAAGATCTAGCTGAATCAGACCTGAACACATATAACCATAAGAAAACTCAATACACATGAAACAAAGAAAAGCCTCAGCTAAAAACCCCATTATCTGTATTATCATACAAGGTGGAAATACATCAGAATTATACAAAGCCTTAGCTCTCAAAGCTAGCCAGCTCTCAGTACAATCCTCCTGGATGCTCACAGGCAATCAAAGCTTCTCACAAGCCTTCTCCTCTGCCCTCCAAGCCTCCTATTTCCTTGCGCTGTTTCTCCTGGGTGATCCTACTATTACCAAGTGTAACACTGATCACTCACATCGATCTCACACCCTGTAAAACTGCGCAATCCTCAAGGAACCTTATTCCTTCTGCATACATGAGTTTCCTTTATAGGAAAACTCATGCAACTGATAGTACAATTTCCCTGTCTTTAATCTCAATTGGGTATTTCTCTGAATAGACATGCATGAGTTATTTACGAGAGAATCTTCAGTTATCTGGAGTACACTAGTTTGATGCATGTATGCATTAACTGACTGAACTGATAATTAGTTCCTCAAACTGTTTGGAACTAATTTAACTGGATATAACTTAGTTAATTGAGCTAACTAATTACAACTCAAATACAACTCATCCTTATCTCCTTAATTAAGGGATAATCTCCTTAATTTAAGGGATAACTGTTCCATGATTTCACAAAGACTTCTAGCTTGAATTTCTCCAACTAATTAACTCAAGATGAATTAATTAATTAATTTTCAAGCAACTTTTCTATTTTTAGCATTTCTTATTGCTATTCTCAACATGATGGACTAGGACAATTAACAATAATTACAATTTTGGATGGGTTTACAGTCATTCTTGCATTAGAAACATGATGTCCCAAAACAATTCCCTCTATTAGTAATATAAAACATTTTTCATTGCTTATGGCCAAATTAGTTTCTATACATCTTTTTAAACATTTTCAATATTGATTAAAGAAATTTCAAAAGTATCACCATGTATGGAGAAATAATCCATATAAATTTAAAAATACTCATGAATTAGATCAACAAATATGTCCAGAACTTCTCTTCTGAATGTGGCTAGTGTGTTACATAGGCCAAAGGGTAATACTTTATAGGTATATGATCCTGTGATGTCCTTTTTCGAGGAGGTCCAGTTAATTATTCATTATCTCTTTGGAAATAAAGAAAAATTATAAAGTGTACTAACAAATAATTAAAAAATTAGATTAATTATTAAAAAAAATCATGGGATTGTATTAGATAATCCATGGTATGATCACAGGCCATAACTTTAAAAGGAGATGGGATTTGCTATTTAGGCATGCATTTGAATTATTATTTTGTTATTGAATTAAGCTATTGGAGTTTTTTTGGGTGATATGTTCTATGAAATAGGGTCACTTCGGTGGTAAGTGATCCACC
This sequence comes from Pinus tabuliformis, assembly GCA_031772625.1. Lineage (NCBI taxonomy): Eukaryota > Viridiplantae > Streptophyta > Pinopsida > Pinales > Pinaceae > Pinus > Pinus tabuliformis. Next base: position 1,215,471,970 of record CM062816.1, read on the forward strand.
CTAGTTGATCCAATCAAGGGGCTTCACTATTGAAACTATATACCCTAGCGACTCGAAAAAGGAGGGATCGAATAAAATACACTCACTAACATGGTGATCACAAGGAGAGATAAATCAAATCTCATAGTTGCATAACACTTGGAGAAGCAAGTTTTAGGAGGCCAAATTCTATGTTGTTGCATTCATATTTCGAGGCCACAACATCAAATTATTATCTAGACAATCATGCCATGTAGAAAGAGTTATTTACATATTGGTTCCACGTTCTGCAACTAAAGCATTAACATGTTCTATCATATTGCATTTTAATAAAAATAAAGCAAAGCTTTTGCCATTATTTCACATGTTTATTTTTTAGTGGGGTTTAATATGTAATTGCAAGAAAATTGTTTGATGGAATTACCCTATAGTTGAACTTCTCATTATCACACAAATAAATAGATGAATACACATTTCCTGTCGACTGTTCATTTTAGAAAATTATTGGCATATCTTAAAACAAGAAATTACAATGGTATTAGAATTGTGCATCCTATCAGCCTGAGGGGTTTAGCAATGAGAGAGTTGATCATATTTATAGGGGAAAATTATAGAAATTTTGATAGTTATGCAAAATGGTGCTTCCCTTTAGCAACAAAAACATTAATGACAATTGATTAATATATTAAGATGGGAACCTAGTGGAAGGATCAAATTAATATAGATCGTAGTGGTGACATCAGTACTATCTTAGCGCTAGATCATATGAATAAAGTTGATATGGTTTAAGGATGAGACTAGGGTAGTTTGGAGGCCAAAATAATTTTGTGTCGTCATTCCTTTACAACCAAGTTCTATTGCCATGTTTGGTAGTTAGGAGTCCATTCGTCACTAAGATTGTAATTTTGGGGACGGTTTAAGGTTTGAGTATATGATTTTTGGTGGAGTGTTGAAGCATGAATTCTTGAGGGATGAGAATTAGAAATTGAAAATATATCTGCAAGGGCCAAAATATGTGACATTATGATTCATTGGCATAATTCAACAAGTTCGATGTCGCCCTAAAGGTTGTGATGCATGAGAATCTTACCTCAAGTCAAAACATCCTTTGACTAGATCCAGGAGTGTTCAGTTGGTTCCGCAATTAATTATTTAATGTATTTTTCTATGTTTCTTTAGAGAATGTGATAAATCTTGAAAATCTCAAGAATATTTGGGAAGTTAGAGAAATCATAGGGTTGGTTAGAATTCTTGAGGGAAAAGTGGTTTAGGAGATATAGTGGTTAGATGTAGAGAGAAATTGGTGGATCTGAACAAAATTTAGTTAAAAATCCTCTGTATAAGTTTGTAAGGCTATGATATAGGAAAGTGTGAGTTAAAGATGGAAAGATAGAAAAGAAGGCCAGGGAAGATATGCCTATATATGTATGAATAAGGTCATGTAAAATTTAAATTTAAATAAATTTAATTTAAAGAGTATTATATATGAATATGTGGTTTTATTTTGTTCGTGTTTATATGAATTGTTTGCATAGTACATTTTTTATTAATTAACAATTGATTTTGATGGTGAGGCCCAAGTGGATTTAGTGCGCTCAAGTCAAAGAAAATGTTTCGAATTTCCAAATCGAATGAGAGCCATATCTTCCATCAAGTGAAGGTAGATTGTTGGATTGAAGGGAGAACCTATCTCTAGCCGAATGTTGAATGAAATTTCAAGTGTTGCAGAGATTTGAGTTCATGGAATCTACGTGGAGGATTTAAACGTGCCAGCTACTGAAGGTGAATTGCTAGGGTCTGTTTGATTCCTTTTAAAAGGGAAAGATCAAATTTCAGGTTGTTAAGTCCTCCTGAAAGTGTAAAATGCCCTAGTAGCACCAGGACTGTTGACTCAATGTTGAGTTGAGCTAATAGATTCCGTATCCAGTTTCCAATTCGCCCAACTATTTAATGTAGTTTTGTGTGTTTGAATACTAATTGGTTTGTGGGTGGTTCAAGATTGGTTGTGCATGAAAGGGATATTGGTGCCAATCTAAATTTGGTGCGAACAATTGAAATTTTTTTCTGTTAAGCACCATAAACATCATAGAGACCATGAGAAAGTATGTGACCTTGGGTGGACATGACCATTTGCCATATTTAGATGTGAATTGCACTGAAGATTCAATGGATTGCATGACTAGTCACCATATGCATTCGAGGATGAAATAGTCTATTACTATGAATGTTGTGGACATATCTAGATCTAAGTGGAACCACAATCATGGTTATGACCATAAAAAATAGTGAATCCCAACCATTGCAATAAGCTAATGGATATTATGATGGAGAAATGACTCGATCAACCTTTTCATAATGATTTAGGTAGTGCATGTGATGAGCACGATGGACTAGGAAACTGTGTAATGGATGACAGATTGAGACAAAAGGAAATAGCGATAGCAGTAAAGGGATGACCCAATATCATCACATAATCTATTGTATTTTATGCAAATAATGGAAAAGAGCAAGTTGGAGAAAACAACTATGGTATACAAAGGTAAGGACAAAGGCCTAATTGATTTATTCTATAGTTTGTAGTAAGGGAGACACCACCAATTTTGGTGAAGTTCTAAGAGAGTGAAAACATAGAAAATCTATGGAAAAGGATAGAGCTAGCTGGGAGAAAAGACAAATGAGGATTGTCAAAAGCATCAGCATCAAGTGGTTTTAGAGCGGGAAATATTTTACCTACTCAATTAAACTTAGAAAAGGAAATTATTTTTTCAATAATGATGCAAAACTAAATTTTTTTATTGAATATGGATTATAGAAGAAGAATTAAATATGGATTTGATTCAACCAACTGCAGTGGAGTACAGGTCAAGTTTGTAGTAACTAAGAAGACTGAAGTTCATAGTAATGAGTGGAGAATTTGGATGATAAGTAATGAATTTGTTTTCAATTGATTTAAAATAGTTGAAGCAGGTAGTCGTAGAAACAAAGAACATAGTGGCAACAATTACAACGAGGAAGTTGTGACAAAGAAGGAAGAGAGAAAAGTAAAACCTGTGGCAGGAAAATGATAGTAAGGAATTCTATAAGAAGACTCCAGTGGTGAGTGGAATAAAGAGAACAATGAAAGTTCTATAAGGAAGAATAATGTGATCGTGAATAGAATGCATGAAGCTAAAAAAGAGCAAGGAGTGTTTAGAAGGTTTTAGGATAATGATCCGTAATACAAAGAGAGTGAGCTCATAAGAATCTTGGTGAGGTATTGGTAGAAAGTATTGAGATTTTCGAAGAGAGAAGGATTGGTTGTAGCTCACAGTGAGCATAGAGGAGCTCAAAGGAAAGTAGATGAAGATGACTGCAAATAGTCAAATAAAGAGTTCAGAAGGAAGCTACAACAAAAAGGGAAACGATTCCAAAATAGAGGGAATTCAAAAGAGGATTAGTGATGAAGAATATGACAAAGAGATGGATGAGATAAAGTCAGGACTTACAAACATAAAGAATCGAATACAGGAGAGAACAAGAAGGATGAGAGAAGAGTTGAAGAAAGGAGTTTATGTGGGGAAAAATGTTAAGTGGTAGGTCAAGGAATTATTTGATGAAAATCTAATGTAGAGAGTGGAGAAAGAAGAAGCACTCAGAGAAGCTAAGTACGAGATGGAAGAATATGTTTGTGAGCTAGAGAATGGACCGATTATTGGAGAAGAAGACGATGATGATAGAATGATGCTAGAAGCATATTCAAATACTAAAACATCTAATAGTTTTACTTTTAATTATTTGTGTGAAAGTGTATTTGCAAGTACCAAAGGAAATGGAACTAAGTAGACATCAGAAATAAGGGAAGAGGGTGAAATTCCACAAAGACAATGTTATGCTTGTGGAGAACAATAGGGGTTAGTAGAGCATAAATATGAATAGAGAGTTAGTATTGGAGAAGTTCAAGTAAGATTTCAATATGGGACTCTCTAGATTTGTAAGAGAAAACTCAGTAGTATATTTTTTTGGTTTTATTTTTTTCTGCTAACCATGTATTTGATTATTTTTGAAGGAGTTTTGTTAAGCCTTGAAAACATTTGGAGATTGGGAAGAAAGGAGGAAACCTATGTTTTGCAGAATTGTAAATTGAAACAATGCAAAGACAACAGAGGAGGAACTAGTCAAGAGAACCCAATGCAAGGTATTCCAAAGACTTTAGAGAGCCAAAGACAAGAAGATAATCTATAACTTGCTAGAGTAAATGAGGAAGAAATAGTCCAGAAAGGCATATGGATAATCTGGGAGGACAATAGAACAAACAAAACTAGTGATAGAGGTAATAAAGAACACGAAATTACTATATGGAACAATATTGATGTCATTAAATATAGTAAAGAAATTGCAGGAGATGAAGGGAAAATTCACTGCATAGTTGTTGACAATGACCAGAATGGAAAGTTGGGTGCATTAGAAACAAATAAACTACAAACTAAAGGAAAAAGACAATATTCAGAAGCAACGATTGAGGACTTCAGTAACAGACCAGAACTACTGGAGAAATTACTACGACAACTTAAAGGAAATAATGAGATGGTGGACTTATTTGTAGGATACGAATCTATATTAATTAAAGATAGATAAAATATTTCTTTTAAAGGCTGTAGTAAGAATCAAAGGGAAGATCCTTTCCAAATAAATAAAAATGAATATGAATCTTGGAAGTTGATTTAGTTTGAAGAAACAAACATCCAATGTGAGGACTTCTTTTCCATCTAGTAAGTGGATTTTTGCAATAAAATTTACAAAATCCAAAGAAAGAAACATAACAAAGGAATTGAAGATAGTTAGAAGGAACCTAGAATAATTGAGGATATAAGGGAGAATATTTGGTTTGGAAATAACTCAATTTGCAGAATTTTGAGAAGGTTAATATCCAATGCAACATGGAAAAAGGAGATGATGATGGAAGAACCTGATAATTTAATTATATCATGTGCATATGAACAATAGAATTTGAAAGAAGGAATGAAGGAAAAATGTAATTTGTTCATAAAATTTCCATTTTTAGATATTAGATAGACTTTGAAAAATATGTTTGGAGGAATTTTTCTTTGTGCATACAAGGAAGAGTACAACGACCTTGGAAATGAGAACAACTATTTATCCTTGTTGAATGAAGGAAATGAAGCTTGGAATGATGGGATGAAAATTAATACATCCTTCATAGTTGATGTTGCTGAACCAGAGGAATCCACATGCAATTAAGGTGGAGAGGGTGAAATAATAAAAGAATTCATTGACTGCAGATCAAATTCGTAAGACTTTAAATTTACGTGAAACAAATTGTATGTTTTAAAACTGAAAGAATTCCAATTGAAATAGTAGAAATAGAGGGATTGTGTATTACAACAAATCAACAAAATTCAAACATATGAATTAGTGTACCCGGGGACCAAAAGGAAATAAGTTGGAACCAACAAATGATAATAATAGAAGATAAAGAAAATATGGAGCAAGGTTTGGAATACTATTTATGGAAACCCCAATTGTTTTGTAAAAGATAATAGGTTCAATCTAAGGAAGAAACAATCAACAACGGAATCAAGAACAAGGTTTTTCAAATAGATGTGCAACAACAACTACTATAGTTATGGACAAATGATCAATGGTGACATCTGGAATAATGAGGTTGCGTAGAAGCGAAACAAATTTTGGGTTCGATGATGATGACAGACAACTACAGGACCACAACATGTCAATTTAGAAAGTGGCAAGTTACAACATAAAATTTGGTATCTAGGACTTTTATCAGTATAGTACATGGTCGGGATACAATGAAATTTTTTGGCCTTGGGAGTATGATGTAGGAGCATCTTACCTCAAGTCAAAACATCATTTGACTGGATCTAGGAGTGTTAATTTAATAAGGGATTTGGTTCCCTAATTAATTATTTAATTTATTTTTCTATGTTTCTTTAGAGGAAGTTATCAATTCCCTTGAGATCAATTGTGTGGTGGACAAGTCTTTCATTATTTCTTGTCTGGTCTCTTGGTCCTCTAGCCTTTTAGAGAAATGTCGTTGTACATTATATGGGGAATTTGGAGGTGTAGGAACACCTTCATTTTTTAGAAAATTTCTTCAGATGTGAGGATTGTGAGCTTGTGAATTATTACCTATTTTAATGAGACTGGTCCTTGGAATCCAAAATCCTACCAGCATAGCATAATATTTAAGGATATTAGAGTCTCCTCTCCCATTGGATTTTTTGACGAGGCTTCCTATGGTGAACTTTGTGGGTGTGGGGTTTATATCATAATTGATTATTCTCAGGCCTTTTAATTTTATTACTCTATAGGCCCCAGTTCTAATATTAGGGCATAGTTGGTTGCACTCTATGGGGCTCTTCAGTGTGCATCCTAGCTCACTATTGAGAATATTTTGATTATTGGTGACTCCAAATTGATCTTTAATTGTGTATAGGGAAGGAACTCTCTAGAGGTGCCTTCCTTATATCATTGGATGCATAATATTAGGCTTATGGTTCCCTACTTCCATGATATTTCCTTCCAGCACATGTATCCGAAAAAAAAAGGGACACTTATGTTGATTCCATTCCCAAGCGTGACATCTCCCTCTAGTCAGGTTTGATATATTTTGATTTTTTGGTCAATGGAGTTGTCTAGGGATTGGGGTATTCTGAGCTCCAGTTCTATTAGGACTCTTGGTTTCCCTCTACTTTCACCTTATAATATATTTTGTTGATATTCCTTAGGTTGTAGGTGGTTGTTTTGAATAGGGGATCTTCTCTTTGATCACTCGTAGATGTATTTTTGATGGGGTTTTGGTTTTTTTTGGTGTCTCGGTCTCTGGACTTTTTTTTTTTAATCTATTCACTTTATTTTATTACTCCTTTTTGTATTTTGAACTATGTTTTTTCAGGTTATTCTTATTTATGCTTCTATATGGGCCTTTTGATTTCAAATAGGATCTATGTATTGAACTATGTAAACTCTTTTTTAATGAAATATGTTTAGTTGTTTTTTGTTGAAAAAAAACTTGAAAGTCTTGAAAATATTTGAGAAGTTAGAGAAATCATATGGTTGGTTAGAATGCTTGAGGGAAAAGTGGTTTAGGATATATAGTGGTTAGATCTAGAGAGAAAATGGTGGATCTGAACAAAATATAGCTCATAATCCTTTGTACCGGTTTGTAAGGCTAGGATATAGGGAAGTGTGAGATAGAGATGGAAAGATAGAAAAGAAGGCCAAGGTAGATATGCATATATACATTGAATCAAGCCATGGAAGATTAGAAAATAATTAAATTTATTTTAAAGAGTATTATATATGCATCTGTGGTTTTATTTTGTCTATGTTTTATGAATTGTTTGCATAGTACGATATTGATTTATTAATAGTCGATTTTGATGGTGAGGCCAAGATGGCTAGAGTGCACCCAAGTCAAAGAAAAAGTCTCAAATTTCCAAATCGAATGACAACCATATCTTCCATTAAGGGTGAAGTTCCAAGATCTATTCAATTCCTTTTACAAGGGAAAGATCAAATTTCATGTTGTGAATCCCTTATGAAGGTGTAAAATGCCCCAGCAACACCAAAGCTATTGACTCTTCATTGAGTTGAGATAATGGATTTCATATCCAGTTTCCAATTCTCCCAACTATTGATGTAGTTTTGGTTTTTTAAATATTGATTGGTTTGTGGGTGGTTCGATATTGGTTGTGCATGAAAGAGGTATCGGTGCCCATATGAATTTGGTGTGACCAATCAGTATTTTTTCTGTTAAGCATCTGGAACATTGCAGAGGCCATGAGAAAGTATCTGACCCTTGGTGGACTGGACCATTCACAATATTTATATGTGAATTGTGCTCAAGAGTTAATGCATTGCATGGCTAGTTGCTATATGCATTCAAGGATGTAGTAGTCTATTTCTCTAAAGGTTAAGGAAATAATAACATCTACGTGGAATCATAATTGTGGATATGACTGTGAACAACAATCCCAACCATCACAATAATGGAGACAAGACTCAATCAACTTTTTCACAATGATCTGGGTAGTACATGCGATGAGCGCAATGGACCAAGAAACTGTGCAATGCAATGGATAATGGATTGAGATAGAGTAAATAGCGATAGCGATGAAGGGATGACCCAATCTCGTCACATAATCTATGGGATTATTTATGAAGAATGCAAAAGGTAAATTTGGACAAAATAGCTACGGTATACAAAGGGAAGGCCAAAGGCATAATATATTTATTGTATAGTTTGTAGCAAGGGAGAGACCACCATTTTTGGAAAAGTTCTAAGAGAATGAAGATAGAGGAAATCCATGAAAAAGGATAGAGATAGATGGTAGAAAAGGTAGAGGATGAATGTTGACAACTTCGACATCAAGTTGAATTAGATCAAAGTGTTGATCAAGGTGATAGGGTTTAATTGTGGGATAGATAGGGACACTAGGAGATAGGCCACATCATTTGCTGGTGAAACCAAAATTATATTGGGAGGGTTACATTAGAGTTAAAATAAGTGAAGATTTAATCATTTGCTACAGATAGAGAATTCTCACTAGATGAGTTTAAGGTTGTATAACTAAGAAGGAATTACACTTAGTCTCAGAACCAAACTAAAGCAAGGTAAGCCAAATTATAAAGGAGTCAAAAATTGAATGGACGAATTGAATTTTCATTTGGGGCCTATATTTTTAGGCACAACCTTCATATTTATCATCATAGCCTTTACTTGTGTGATCATTAGTTATTTGGCCCTAATGTTTTTTGGTGGGCTCCAGTATTGCAGCAATAATGCTGCAACTCCTGGGACTCCCTTCTTTACTTTTATCAACCCGGTAGTTCGTAACAAACTTGGAAGCGACGGTGTTGTATGCACAAGTACTAGCTCTTGCCGCAGTTGTCACTTGGTCATCTAGCACAAGTCCGCTAGGGGCTTAAGCCAACTTCTATGAGCTCTTAGAAGAAGCTTTTTAACTGATGGATGGAAGCTAACTCAAAGGAAGCTGATCTACTTGCAGAAAGAAACTGAAAGCCAAAAAGTAACACAAACCCTAGCAAACCCTAATTCTACCAGCTAGTCCTACTCATGCAAAGGAGAGCATGCAAACTATTAGAAGAGATGCCATTACTTCTATGAAGGTAAAATGAATGTGCCTAGGCTACCCCTATCTGAAGAAAACATCTTTTTGTATTTTTGAATAAGTTATCAGAATTATCATGCATGTGTTTTTAACTGGCTTTTTACTGTGCAGGGGTGGATCAAGGGAGAGAAATGATTGGAAAAGGTTGGAAATGTTCAGAGAGGGTCTAAGGGGTCCCTAACACTCTTCCAAAGAGTTTCACAAAGTTTGGCTATCCAGCAACCTCATTTGTGAGCTTCTACAGGAAGTCTGCAGGGGTTCTACAGGATGTTTCAGGGATTTCTACAGGATGTTCAGAAATTTCTACAAGATGTTTAAAATTGGATTTTGGAGAATGGGTGAGTGAGGGAAGATGCATGAATGGATAGGGAGGTAAGGTAGGGGCCTGAAATGACCCAAGGACTGATGGATGGAGTGATGAGAGGGTGTGGAAAGCTGACTTGGCTTAAAGAAGGCTAAGACAATGGAGGAGCAAGAAGGTAGGGTTACATGGGTAGAAGAATGGTTGTGAGACGAGGAACCTAACTAGGATATGGAGCCGTTGGCCTGGATGAAGCTTGGGTGGATGAGAGAGAGGTGGAGATGCCCTGCACGGTGTACACTTAACCGAATCAACCAAGTCCTGCACACAATCGAAATTTTAGCTAATCTATTCTAATTGTAAATGAACAACAGTTTTATTTATAAAGAGAACCATGTACAACACTGAAGCAAAGAAACATTTCAAAGGTCTGAACGCATAACTAACTTCTACAAATGAAAACATTACACAAAAGATTGTGTGGTCAAGCAAACTAGTGTTTTTGTTGGGCAGCACTGTTTTTGCAATTCTAGCCCCTGATCCAATAAGGGAGAGGTGAAACTGAGAGTGTTGTCAACCCTTTTTCTTGGAGCTTTATCTGTTATTATCCTACCAATCTACTCTACACATCTGAAGCAATTCTATTTATCAACAGTGACCTATTTAACCAACACAGCTAAATCTTGCTCAACAGAAACACGTTTCAAATGCATAAAAGGAAAATAACGATGCATAAAGAAAAGATAACAATACAAAGAAGGAGGCCCTAGGCTCTCAGGTTGGGCCCAACCCCGAGAGCTATGACTCCTATAGAAAACTTAGAGCTGATATCAAATCGGACTGCTTCTCATTATCAAAAAATAATCATAAGTCAAGAGTTATGCCAACAATGGCTACAAGAGAACAAAATGAAGCTAGTAGCACTGTAGTGCAAAGTATGAAAGAGTTTCCAAAAAATCCCTCATGAAGGCTGAGGCCTTAACATTTATACACCACGAGGCCCTAGCTGGCCTCCTAAATCTATGGGACTTGGCTGCCCAAACTGTGAGTGAATAGCTCCTTCCAAAAATCTGTTTGGATGCCTTCTAGATCCGGTTTTGTTGGCCTTTGGAGCTCAGAGTTGGGGGTGAAGATCTCGAGGGAGGCTATTTAATGCCATAGACAACCCCCCTACGAATCCTCAACCCAATCTTGGCTGTCACTTAGCCCATGACTGCTCGATTTTTCTCCAACATATGTCAAAAAATCTGAAATGAGCACGTGTTAGCCATCTAGGAAGAGTGACTACCCTTATTCGTACAAATAACATAAACATACTAAAAAATAATGCATAAGTTATGAAAAATGAAGGATTGAACAAGGATAATTAGGCCAAATGAGCCCAAAATGTTCCCAAATTTGGGGCTCATCATCACCCCTCTGCTAAAATGATTGCTCATCCCTGAGAAACTAGTTCAGCTCCTCATCTTTCATTGCTTTAATCTCCACTCTCACATCCCAGGCTTTTGAAGTAGTATCCTCCTCATTGTCATGGAACTCGGCCTTCCTTTCCACCTCTTCCCATTGCTTATGCTCTTCTTTTTCTGTTCTTCCTTCTACCAATCCCAAAAGCAAAGGTGGGCTTAGCTTGAGGCCGATCCAGCTGGCCTGGAGGTTCTGCATGGACTTCTTGTAGAGAGGCACCCATGCCAGGGCCTCCCTCATTCTAGTTGGAGTGTGATATTCCCTGATTTTGAGGCTGTGGGACAATGTGTTCCACCTACGGGTGCAAGCATGAACACAATTGTCCCCTAATAATCGCTCCATATCCTCGAAGTGTGCTATAGCCTGAGCCTGCTGATCCATGTATTTTAATAAATCCTGAGAGTTGGTTGCTAGGTGCTGGTGGGCTGATATCAATGCGGTGGGGTCCCCTGGCTCTGCTCTAATCAACAGTGGTTCATGTAACTCTCGGTTCATAACATATTTGACCTCTGCCACTCTCTTTTCTTCATGGTACATGAGGCTAGTGCCATCAGCTGCATATCTCCCACGACTGTGTTGGGGTCCCTTGAAGTTACATTTGGAAGGGCAAAATTATGGAGGTAGAACTCTGATAGCTTGGCCTTGTCCTCTGTTGAGCTGCTGTTGCATAAATCTGTGAACTGCTGGGGGTTTTGGATTTCGGAGATACCCCTCTGTGCCAATGAATTAATTTGGAATTGCAGCCACTGGTCCTGTAGGTATAGGCCATAAGATTTGGCTGGCTGCCTACATTGCAGAGCATCCATAGCCCAATTGGCCATGCAGGCCAGTTGTGCCTCCTTTTCTTGCACCTGCTGTTTTAGAGCTTGTATCTCTATGTTTTCCTACAATTCTCTTTCCTGTAGTTGCTGGTTTAGTTCCTCAAGATCAGCTTTTCCTTGCCTTGAGGTCCTGCTATGGTGTCCTCTGATGTTGTGCCCCTTTCTTTCCTCTGTCCTTGTAGCTGTAGTTTGAGCTTCTCATTCTCTTCCTGTAGAAATACTCGCTGGCAGTTTCCCACATGTTTTGCCATAGCCAATTCTCTTCTTGCCTCCTTGAGTTGTTCCTCCAAGGGGCCTATATCTACTACTCCTTTAGACCTAGCTATTCTCATCCATGTGTGGGTCCTCACTCTTTCTTCCTCCAGTGCAAAGAAAAGCGGCACTGTGAATTTATGTGGAATGATTTTCCTGACCTCCAAAAAGTTATAATAAGAGCCCAAGCTGGGCTGGGGGCTAGGTTCCATAATGTGCTCTACCTCTTCTTCCCTTTGTGGTGATTTGGCTGCCTCCCCCTCCATTCTTTTGGTCTCCTTGAGCCTGGCCAATGTTTCTTGTAGAACGGCTTCAACATCCTGTAGAGGGGTTTTGGAAGCTAATCTTTCCATTCTCTCCCTCCAGGTAGATGTCTTCGGGCTCCCCCGCTCATAAGTGACTGATACTTTTGAGGGGGACTTATCCTTTGGCGAGGTAGGGGTGTATTTAATGGTAATTGGGTCTTTGGATGGAGGTTGGGGCCTGCCGGTTTTAATTCTTACACTCCTTCTTGCTTTGAAGTACAGAGGAGTCTCCCTCTTTCGTTTTTCCTTTGGCTTGGGAGAGGTACTTAGGGTGGCCAGCACAACTGTTGCCTCCCCAGCAAGAATTTCGGCCGTTTTCTCCTTCTATTTTCCTTTTTCAGGACTTCCTGTAGAAATCCCTGTAGTGGTTGATTTCTGGCTTCCTGTAGAAGCCGTTTTTAACCTTCCTATAGAAACAGACGACACCATTTTAGCCTGCTTGGCTGAGGGTGCTTTTTCTTTTAACTTCGCTGAGGCTTCCTTAGAGGTGCCCTCACTGACGTGGACTTTTTCAGTCCTTTCCACCTTGCTCTGTAGTCTTTTCTCCCTGGGTGTTGGTGTGGTTTTGTCACCCCCTGTTTTGGCAGCTTGGTTTTTCTCATGTTTTCCCTTTTGTTCTTTCTTTGTTGTTTTGCCCGGGGTTTCTTGGCCTTTACATTTCTTCTCTGCTTAAGTGTGTTCCTTCTCCTCGCTGCTGGAGGAGGTGAGCTCCTCAACCAAAATTCAGATGTCATCATCCTTAGTCATATTCCGAAACGTTTCCCAGGAGAGAGGGACAGTGTACGTGTGGAGTGCATCTTCCATGAGGAGCTTGATGAGCCCATGATGGGCTATCTGGTCTGGCGTTCCCTCTCTCAGGTTGGTGGAACACTCAGTCATGGATTGCAGGAGGAAGTAAGGAATGCTCAACTTTTGCTCTGAGGGTAGGTCCATTTGGTGCCTGAGTTCTGTGAGCAACCGGAAATGATAGCCATACACGATGCTAAATTTCCCTTCACACGTAATATACTTCATAATCTGGAGGCTGACCTCACTCCAGAACGGCTGTAGGCTGGTCCTTCGAACTCCGTTCTTGTCCTCTGAGAATTGCTCCTCTGGCAAGAAGAACTCCTTCTTAGCTTTCTGACCCAGTTTTCTCTCCTCCTTATCCCAAGGTACCCCCATCGGTAGATCAATTACTCTGCTAATGAACTGTGGGGTGAGTCTGAGGGTCAATCCTCTGAAGTTGAAAACGACCAATGTCTTTGACTTTGGCTTCAAGGATCGTAGGAATTCTTCTGCAACCTCGTCATCGTGACCTTGAAGCTTGTCACAGAATGACATCCATTGTGCACAGGAATACAAGTCCACCACCTCAGGGGTTTCCCGTAACTTCTTTGAGTCTGTAGGCTCTTTTCTAATGAACCCTCCTAGCATGGTAAAAACTTGCTTTGTTGTCTTGAGCTTGCCTGCTCGTATACAGAAGTGGATCTTCGGGATTTTCTTAGACAGAGTGCAGAGCTATGTCTCTGTTATGCACACAGTTTTATAAAATTCCCAACTTTCACGAGTGAGCCTTGACAATGGCTCAATTATAAATCAAACTCCCAGAGAAAATCCCGCATACATACTACGGCGAAAATTCTCATGCAACAATAAGAAAACGGCTTGTAAATTCATGAAAAGACTTTAATTCACGGTTTCCTACCCCTTCAACACGTCGAATTCACCACCTTTTGAATCAATTGCATGGGAGAACTATGTTCAGGCTTACCTTATTCTAGAATTGCCACTTTCGACGTGAACAATCCAAATTTCTCTGTAATGTTGGGCTTCCTGTAGCGCAGCTTCTTGTAGGAGTCGTGCACGGATTCTGGGGAGCGCTTCAGTGGTTCTGGACCTTCTGTGCAGCAACAGGACGTTGGAACAGGCCGAGAACTTGGGTTAACAGCCTTCAGAGAATTTAGGATGCGTACTCGGCTGCAAAACGGTTGTGAATAAATGACTGCAGTGCGCCATAAGTGATTCAGCCGGCTGATTTGAATTGTTGCGGAATTCGTGGCGCGGGGGTGAGCTGTCCCCGTCGGCTCGTTGGTCGACGTCACCGCTATCATTCCGCTGCATGCATACCCGACCGACGAATCCTTCCCTGTATATCTACCACCGCCATTCCTGTTAGATCGCCGCTTCTCTCCAACTGGATGCTTCCCACGTGTCCATTTCCTGTCTTTTCGACATAATCAAAGCCTTTCGTATCCGACGAGGCTGTCGGACTGGTTGTGGTGGCCAATTGAATGGCTACCCGACTTGTTCAATCCATTCATTTCCATAGTTACACACATTTTAGAGTATAGCCTATGTAATTTGACGAAACAGGGTGAGGTACTTACCTGTGCGGCCGTGGACGTGATTTTTCTCAGGCTTCAGGACGAGGGATGATGGATCCGCTTGATGCTGCTTCATGCATAGGCACGGGAGCTCCTCTTCATTGACCATTTCTGGTTACGATACTAGTTTCCTGGCTGTGAATGTTGCATGCGCCGACTTCATGAGCTGCAGATTCCTCCATGGTATGTGCTCTAGCCGGATCAACTGCTACAGGATTCTTGTAGGACATCCTGTAGCCGTTTCTCCTTCTGGGGTGCATACCAAAATAATTGAGTCGCATTCGTAGGTGCAGGGTCCTTAGATTTCCTTAACAGGTAAAGTGTTGAGCCTCTGCATGCTTTATTTCCCACTTAAAAATATTTTTTCTGAGAAACCAACATTCTGGTATGACTGTGCAGGTATGTCGATCATGTGGCAGCAATGGTGGTGAAAGGGGGCGACAAAAGTGGAGGATGGAGAAAAAAAAAGTGGTTGCATGTCTCCTCATCAGACTTCGAGCTTCAAATTCTTCTTCATAGTCGGTCCTGGCCTATCCAAAGGCTCTACATGATGTTTCCTGTAGAAATACAGAACTTCCTGTAGAAAGTCCTGTAGGTTCCTGTAGAAGGCTAAAATATGACCAGATTGTGCTCAAACCTTGGAAGAGATAAATGTTTATGGAGGGAGTGCTTGTGAGGTCGCCTGGTAGCATGGTAGGGACCCTTGTCCTTGAGTTGAGAGGCCTCCTTTTTGCATGGAATACCTGCAACCTGCATCAATTTCCAAAGATTAAGCCTATTTTCCTGTTTCTGCCTCCTTCTCTTTTTTTCTTTTCCTTTTTTCTTCTTCTTTTTTTTTTTTTAAGAGATAGCAGGGGTGCCTAAATGAGGTTTTCACCCCTACTATCTGCCTTGGGCGCCTCAGAGAGGTTTTCACCCAAGGGCATTTTTATTCCAATTCTTTTTCAGAGAGACAGCAGGGGCGCCTCAATGAGGTTTTCACCCCTACCATCTGCCTTGGGTGCCTCAGAAAGGTTTTCACCCAAGGATCTTTTTATTATTATTATTATTATTATTATTTTTTATTTTTTTATTTTTTTATTTTGATGATGCTCAGGGTATGCCCAAAACAGAGGCAGAACCCTTCTCTATGACCAGCACTTATTTTTCCATAGTTTTGATGAACTCTTGCCTCGAAAGAGGTTTCCTGTAGATCTTTAGTCAATGCCCATTAACGAGCATGGGGATGACTTCCTCATCAATGGTCTGAAAAAGGACAAAACCATTGTCATTACACTTCTCCACTGCATATGGTCCTAGCCATCTTGTCCTCAGCTTCCCCTTGAAATCCTTATGTCTGGAATCATGCAGCAGTGCCCAATCTCCCGGCTGGAATTGTTTGTCATTGAGGTGCCGGTCATGCCATATCTTCCTCTGAAGTTGAACCACTTCTGAGTGGAGAAGGGCCTGCATTCGGTGTTCATCTAGCCCATTCAGCTACAATAACCTTTCTTGTTGGGCATGGCTGAGATCTAGGTCTAGCTGAGCTGCCATCCTCAATGTGTTGTACTCGAACTCAATTGACAACAAAGCTCTCTTCCCATAGACCAACTCATAAGGTGTGAAGCCGGTTGTGGTCTTCCAAGTGGTGTTTTAAGCCCAAGTGGCCTCAACCAGGCGATCTGCCCAATCGTTTTTGCTGCTGCTCACCACCTTAGTCAAAATCCCTTCTAATGCTCTATTGGTGACTTCCACCTGCCCATTTTCTTGAGGATGATAGGGGGTGGAAGTCTTATGCTTGATCTTGTGATGAGCGAGCAAGTCTTCAATTAAGTTGGAGGTGAACTGGCTTCCTTGATCGGTGACTAACTCTCTTGGGTAGCCAAATTTGTAGAAGATGTTTTCTCTTAAAAAATCAGCCACCTTTTCTTCTGTCGCTGCTTTGATTGCCTTGGTTTCTGCCCACTTTGTTAGATAGTCTGTGCACACAATGATGTAAGACCTTTGCCTTGAAGGAGGATTGATAGGACCCACAAAATCCATACCCCACTTCTCAAATGGTTCAAGAGTCACTTGAGGTTGGGGAGGCATTTCGTCCCTTGGAGTCGGCTTCCCCATCCTTTGGCATCGGTCACATCGGCTGATATATCTTTTGACATTTTGATGAAGCGTGGGCCAATAGTAGCCTGCCTGTAGAATTTTGAAGGCAGTCCTCTTGGCTGCAAAATGTCCTCCACAAGGCCCATCATGACAGGTTAGGAGGATGTCAAAGACTTCCTCCTCCCTTACACAACGCCTTAAGATCTGATCGGGGCCAAGTTTGAACAGGTTGCCCCCGATCCAAGTGAATGAGGCACTTTTCCTCACAATTCTGCTCTTCTATTTTGAGGATAGATGCGGAGGGAACTGTGCTGAGACCAGGTAGTTTGCTATATCAGCAAACCATGGAGAGAGTAATGAGATAGCAAACAGATGTTCATCTAGCATCTGGTCATCCTCTGTTCCATCTTCACCTGCAGGTAAATCCAACCTAGACAAGAAGTCAACGTCAACATTTTCTTTACCTAGTTTGTCAACGATAGTCAAATCAAACTGCTGCAACAAAAGTAACCATCTAATAATACAAGCATTCACATCCGGTTTATTCATTAAATATCTAATTACAGCATGATGAGTATGTACAAATGTTTGATAGCCAGTGATGTAGTGTCGGAACTTGTTTAGGGCATGGACCACGGCCAAGAATTCTTTCTCAGTTACAGTATAATTCATTTATTCCTTGGTTAAGTTTTTTCTGACAAAGTATATGGCATATGGGAGTTTTTGTTCAACCTGTCCTAAGGCTGCCCCTATGGCTTTGTTCAAGGCATCAGTGTGGATGTGGAAAGGTAGGGCCCAGTTTGGACCTCTCAAGATCGGGGCGGACACCAACTTATCCTTTAATTCATTCAGAGCCCTTTGACAGTCATCTGTCCATTTGAACTCAACATCTTTTGCTAAGAGGCCAAACAGTGGCGAGGCTAGCTTGCTGACGTCCTTAATGAATCTTCTATAATATCCTGCTAAGCCTAAGAAACTCCGAACATCTCTTACCTTCTGAGGAGGTGGAACCTTTTTGATGAGGGCAATTTTATTAGGATCTACCTGAAATCCTTGGCGGGAAAAGGTATGTCCTAGCACAGTTCCTTCAGTCATCAGGAATTCACATTTTTCATGACTAAGGGATAGGTTCATATCAATGAACTTGGTTAGAACTTTTCCCAGATTGGACAATGCTTCTTGGAAGTTGAACCCATAAGGAGTGAAGTCATCCATATAGATTTCCACCGAATCATGGACCAGCTCAGAAAAGATGCTCAATACTGCTCTTTGGAAAGTGGCAGGAGCATTGCATAACCCAAAGGGAAGGACTCGGTAAGCAAAGGTACCCCAAGGACAAGTGAAGGTGGTCTTATCTTGGTCCTCCGGGCTGATTTGGATCTGGTTATACCCACTGAACCCATCTAGGAAAGAGAAAAACTTCTTTCCCGCCAGCCCATCCAACACTTGATCTATGAAAGGCAGAGGGAAGTGGTCTTTCTTGGTGGCTTTGTTCAGTTCTCGATAGTCCACACAGATTCTCCACTTTCCATTTTTCTTGGGTACCAACACCAGAGGGGACACCCACTCGCTATCCGAGATGAGGTAGATGAATCCTACATCCAACAATTTTTGCAATTCTTCTTTGACAATGTCCTTAAGGGCTGGATTCATTCTCCTCTGAGGTTTCCTGACCGGTTTACAATCTTCTTTAATGTAGATGTGATGGGTACAAACCGAAGGATGGAATCCTTTCATCTCCTTATAGCTCCAAGCAAAAGCATCTAGGTGACTAGCCAGCAGACTATACAACTCCTTTTCCTGGGAAGGAGATAGGGAGGAGTTGATCTTTAACATTTTCTCGGGGCCAAACTCCACATTTTTAACTCTGGGAGAGGTTGGATCAGTCACACAAAGGTCCACTAAGGTGCTGGCTTGAGTATCCTCCACCAATTTCTCTAAGGACAATGCACTGGGAGGCGGATTTTGAATCAAGGTCTCAATCAAATCATATTCAGTTTGAGGACCTCCCCTAGTGGTTTCTAAGGTGCACAAGGGTGCAGAGTACACCTCATCCTCTTCTCCTTCTTCCAACCAAAGTGTTAAGTCATGCTCTAATAGAGGTTGGGCAGGAGGGTATAGGACTAGCTGCTTGGACATAGGACTATTTTTGATGGTCATGTTTCCTGCTCGGCAGCTTATGTAAGCATCCGCAGTGGCTAACCAAGGCCTTCCCAAAATAAGGGGGTATCCAGTAAGCTTTGCCTTTGGTTGAAGAACCAAGAAGTCCGCAGGATACTCCCAAGAGTCAACAGAGACCAAGACATCCTCCACAATCCCTTCGGGAGTCACGGTGGAGCGATCTGCCAACTGCAGGACTGTCGAGGTCTTCCTTAAGGAACCCTGAAGGTTGAGTTTGAGCATGGTATCCCTGGTCATCACATTAATGGCAGCCCCTAAATCAATCAAAGTGTGGGGTATGATGGTGCCATTGATGTGGACATCAACTACAGGACTCCCAGGATCCAAATACTTTGGACAGATTACTTGCCCCAACATAAGATCAGACAGTTGTCCTATGACATTGATAGTTGAGGCATCTCTTTTTCGCCTGCCTGGGTGCCTGAAACACTTTTCCTTAACCAATTTGTTGTATATCTGTACATCTTTGATGGCTTGGAGAAGTGGTATTTTCACACACAACTATTTGAGTTCCCCCAGAAGCTCATTCTCTTCTGGGTCGGGTTGTGTGGTTACTATTAGTCTCTCAAGAAAGGGTGGAATGGCCTTGGGTTCACTTTCTTGTTTATCTTCCTCGTCCTTTGGGGGAGGAGGTTGGCGATCCGGAAGAGTCTTCTCGGATCGCAGGTTGATCTCCTGGATCTCCACAACATAGGTAGGGCATGTTGTTTCCCCAGTATATACCTGCTGGGCCTGTCGGTTGTTGGGGTTCGGGTTTGGTTGAGTAGGCATTTGGGGTTGTCTAGGAGGAGCAGGAGGTAATGGTTGTGGTTGAGCTGGTGGTGGAGGAAAAATGGATGGAGGAGTGTTGTACTGGGGCCTCCACCCCAGGTGAGGTGCATTCCACTGAGGCTGTGGCTGGACATGTGAGTGAAACGAATGAGTAGTGGGCTGAGTATGGTATTGAGGTGGGTAAGACCATGGAGGAGGCACAGACCAGGAAGGATGAGCAGGGGGACCCCAAGAAGGCATAGGAGCAGTTTGGTTGGGGCTATAATAAGCTTGGGATGTCCCTTGCATCCCCTGCTGGTAAGGTCTAGATCCATGCGTCCTCCTTTGGTTGAGGAAGTAGAGAGGTTCGGTGGGTGCCTCAGTTCCTTGGTATATGGCCTTAAATCCAGGTAAGGTTGGGCATTGGTTTGTGGGGTGGTCCTCGTCACAAACGAAACATACCTCTACCGAGTGTAATGGACACTCGTTCTTAGGATGCTTCCTTGTACACCTAGGACAGAAGATGGCCAAAGCCCTCTCAGCTTCCTCTTTCTTTTGATGGATTCGAAATGTATCAAGTTGCATGGCAATGGTCTGTCTCACCTCACTTTTGAGGTCCTCCAGCTGATTAACAAACTCATGCTTGGAGAAAGTAGTATTAGCTGAAAGTGGGTTTCCCCTGCCTCTTTTTTGGGCTGCCCTAGAGTGGTTTCTAAACACAGTCTTTATATCCTCATAAGGTAGTTGGTAAATATCTCCTCCAGCTAGCATGTGAAGGGTATCTAGAAGGTCTTCAGGGACTCCTCGGAGCAGGACCAACTTGAGAGATTCAGGGTCAAGTGTGCACCTGGCCCGTTTATAGCTAAGTTGGAACCTTTCCTCATAATCTTCTAAAGACTCATCATTTCCCATGGTCATCCGAAAGATTTCCCCCTTGGCTTTCTTGGACCTACAGTAGTCCCGGTATTTGATATTGAAAGCTTGCTGCATCTGAGCCCAAGTGGTGATACTGTTTCCAGGTAAGCCCATGAACCAGCGTAATGCTGCATCCTTGAGGGTAGAGGGAAAGAGTTTCAATTTTTGCTCATCTTCTGTATAGTCATAGGTTTGACAAAGGACAAAAAACTCAAACAGGAAGGTATCAGGGTCTTCAGTAGTCAATCCATGGAAGTGAGGTAAAGCGGAGGGGCTTAGGTTTTTCATTTTCATGTCTCCATTGGTCTCTCAGATGGGAAAGGCACCTTCTATTCTCTCATCTTCTCTTCTACCGTTTTGGTTTTCAGCCATGGCTTCAGATGGAGTGTTCTCTAACTCTTCTTCTGTTATAGGATCTTCGTATATCTCAGGAGGCTCACCTATAGGTTCTTCTCGATCACTGTCACCAAAGAAGAGAGAAGGGTGACTCAGTGAAGTGGTGGGGGTGTTGGGTAAGAATTTGCCGGTTTTATCTTTGTTCCTACGAGGCATGAAATGGAAAGACTTTTGATTGGTTTTTTTTTTTTTTCTAATTGCACCTACAAACACTAAAAGAGATTGAACCGCAACTAACTATCTTGCTGAAATGAGAATGTTTTATTGAAATGAAAGCAAGAAAGGACTAATATATGTTGCTCAAATGAAATTGCAGGAATGAAATGCTAGTCTACGCTTACAGAATTGAAATGCTAATCTACGCTTGCAGAATTGAAATTGCGGAATTGAAATGCTAATCTACGCTTGTAGAATTGAAATTGCGAAATTGAAATGCTAATCTACGAAAGCAGGAAATATCTACTTTACTTTTGCGGAAATGAAATTGCAGAATGGAAATGAAATAAACTACTTAGCAGAAGGCGAGTGAAGGAAAATAGAAGAAAAGCAAAAATCACCAATACTCTGACGCTTCCCTGGCAACGGTGCCAAAAAGATGGTGGGCTCTAGTATTGCAACAATAATGCTGCAACTCCTGGGACTCCCTTCTTTACTTTATCAACCCGGTAGTTCGTAACAAACTTGGAAGCGACGGTGCTGTATGCACAAGTACTAGCTCTTGCCGCAGCTGTCACTTGGTCAGCTGGCACAAGTCCGCTAGGGGCTTAAGCCAACTTCTATGAGCTCTTAGAAGAAGCTTTTTAACTGATGGATGGAAGCTAACTCAAAGGAAGCTGATCTACTTGCAGAAAGAAACTGAAAGCCAAAAAGTAACACAAACCCTAACAAACCCTAATTCTACCAGCTAGTCCTACTGATGCAAAGGAGAGAATGAAAACTATTAGAAGAGATGCCATTACTTCTATGAAGGTAAAATGAATGTGCCTAGGCTACCCCTATCTGAAGAAAACATCTTTTTGTCTTTTTGAATAAGTTATCAAAATTATCATGCATGTGTTTTTAACTGGCTTTTTACTGTGCAGGGGTGGATCAAGGGAGAGAAATGCTTGGAAACGGTTGGAAATGTTCAGAGAGGGTCTAATGGGTCCCTAACACTCTTCTGGAGAGTTTCAAAAGTTTGGCTATCCAGCAACCTCATTTGTGAGCTTCTACAGGAAGTCTGCAGGGTTCTACAGGATGTTTCAGGGATTTCTACAGGATGTTCAGAAATTTCTACAGGATGTTTTAAAATTGGATTTTGGTGGATGGTTGAACGAGGGAAGATGCATGAATGGATAGGGAGGTAAGGTAGGGGCTTGAAATGACCCAGGGACTGATGGATGGAGTGATGAGAGGGTGTGGAAAGTTGACTTGGCTTAAAGAAGGCTAAGACAATGGAGGAGCAAGAAGGTAAGGTTACGTGGGTAGAAGAATGGTTGTGAGACGAGGAACCTAACTAGGAGATGGAGCAGCTGGCCTGGATGAAGCTTGGGTGGATGAGAGAGAGGTGGAGATGCCCTACATGGTGTACACTTAACCGAATCAACCAAGTCTTGCACACAATCGAAATTTTAGCTAATCTATTCTAACTGTAAATGAACAACAGTTTTATTTATAAAGAGAACCATGTACAACACTGAAGCAAAGAAACATTTCAAAGGTTTGAACACATAACTAACTTCTACAAATGAAAACATTACACCAAAGATTGCATGTTCAAGCAAACTAATGTTTTTGTTGGGCAGCACTGTTTCTGCAATTCCAGCCCCTGATCCAATAAGGGAGAGGTGAAACTGAGAGTGTTGTCAACCCTTTTTCTTGGAGCTTTATCTGTTATTATCCTACCAATCTAATCTACACATCTGAAGCAATTCTATTTATCAACAGTGACCTATTTAACCAACACAACTAAATCTTGCTCAACAGAAACACGTTTCAAATGCATAAAAGGAAAATCACGATGCATAAAGAAAAGATAACAATAAAAAGAAGGAGGCCCTAGGCTCTTAGGTTGGGCCCAACCCCGAGAGCTATGGCTCCTACAAAAAACTCAGAGCTGATATCAAATCGGACTGCTTCTCATTATCAAAAAATAATCATAAGTCAAGAGTTATGCCAACAATGGCTACAAGAGAACAAAATGAAGCTAGCAGCATTGTAGTGCAAAGTATGCAAGAGTTTCAAAAAATCCCTCATGAAGGCTGAGGCCTTAACATTTATACACCACGAGGCCCTAGCTGGCCTCCTAAATCTATGGGACTTGGCTGCCCGAACTATGTGTGAACAACTCCTTCCAAAAATCTGTTTGGCTGCCTTCTAGATCCGGTTTTGGTGGCCTTTGGAGCTCGGAGTTGGGGGTGAAGATCTCGAGGGAGGCTATTTAATGCCATAGACAACCCCCCTATGAATCCTCAACCCAAGCTTGGCTATCTCCTAGCCCATGACTGCTCGGTTTTGCTCCAACATATGTCAAAAAACTTGAAATGAGCACGTGTTAGCCACCTAGGAAGAGTGACTACCCTTACTCGTACAAATGACATAAACATACTAAAAAATAATGCATACGTTATGAAAAATGAAGGATTGAACAAGGATAATTAGGCCAAATGAGCCCAAAATGTTACCAAATTTGGGGCTCATCATTTTTCACAACCCAAAAGGATCGATGGTGATTTTGTAAAAAGTGGCATTCATGCTATTGGGCTAAATGAACCAAATTACAGACATGGCCTTTGAGGTTCAAGAAGTATAGAGGATAAGTCATTTATGTTCATGGATTTGAGTAATAAGAGAAAAGTATCTAGGAACACTATGAATCTATGTATTCAGAGAAAGGGATCAAAGCTCAAGGATCAGGACATGCATTTAGCCACTTAAGATCAAGGGTTTAAGAGTTATGTTGTTGGTTTTACATATTTTTATCTCCAATTTTTAGTTGAGGACATGGACTACAAGGCTTCCTATGGTCAAAATTTTAAGAGCATGGAAAAGAAACATATCAATATTGAACATTTGAGTTTCTTGTATTTCAATAAATTCTAGAAATTCCAGTTGTCAAGGTGGAAGAAAAATTTGTATTTTGGTTCTCCATTTTTCTTAAATGAGTGGAATTTTAGAAGGAAGATAGAGGTGCATAACAAAATTATTTTTAGAAATGTCTAAGGAAATTCTTATGCATTTTCCTTTAACTTCAAATCAATCAAACCCATATTTCCAATAAAACTTGAAAAAGTGGAAACTCAAATGGTGAGCAAGGCAACTTCTACACCAACACATTCTAGCTAGAAAAGTTCTCTTATGAAGGAAGGGGTGACATAGGAGGTTGCAGGTCCTTTTAGTTCCTCCACAAATTCTGATAATGATATTGGTTGAGAATTTTCAATGAAACCAAACCCACAAAAGTGACAACAATACATTGATGAAGATAATAAGTTCATCTTTAATCAATCAGAGGTCTTGGATCTTTAATTTGGAAATTGGGAAGAATCAAGCAAGAAGAATACTAGTTGTGGTAGAGGGCATGATATTGTAAATAAAGGATGTGGCTTGAAGGTGAATGAGCAAAGAAGAGCATTGATTTGTCCTTCTAGAGTGGCATTGCTAATAGGCATAACAAGAGAACTTCACACATGGTGGAAAGATTTGGATCAAAACTTCCAATGCAACAAGGAACAAATTTATCAATATACCAACAACTATTAGAGGACATTGTAGCCTAAAAGTGCCAATGAAACTTTCATGTAATTTCCACGTCATAATATGTAAACCAATGAAAATCCTTTAAATTTAAAATGAGGTACATGTAAATATTTTGGAGGGAAATGAAGAAAACTATTTTTTTAATTGTATTTTTGGCTTATCTCTTGTAGGTTTACTAAAATTTCAAGTGTAGACATTTGTTGGATGTAAACTTAAATTCCACATCCAACAAGTACCCATTATGCATAATTTTGAGAACATCAACAATGATAAAAAATTGAATATACATTAAAAAAGCATGTTGAACATGTTCTTTTAATGTATCTTCAATTTTTATCAATGTGAGTCTTCTTAAAAGTATCCATAATGGGTACTCATTGGATCCGTAATGTAATTATGCATCCAAAGAGTGTATACACTTGAAATTTGAGTAAAATTAGAAGGAGATAAGACAAAAACACAATTAAAAAAAGTATTTTTTTCTTTTCCCTTTAAAATTCATAAATATGATTTCATTGTTTTAACTATTATTTTATTATTTTTCCTTAGGAGGCCACTTTTAGGCTAAAATTTCCTCTAATGCAAAGGTTTTCCAAAAGACTATTTTGAGAAGGATGAATGAACTTGCTCACATTGGGAGATAAAATCTCCCAAGACAAAGACTACTTTGTTGGAAGAGGCTCATAAATCACGAAAAAACTTGTAGATTGTTAGAAAATGACACTAACAACTATAAAAGGAGTGTAAAGAAGTAAAATATAAATAACAATAGAAACAAAAAAAGTGAATGAATTCATTGTCATATCTATTGATATTTGTTTTTAAAGAGGAATAACATGATGCAAGGGAAAAGGTTCTCTAGGATTATCTAAGGCATGGTAATGTTGTAGTGATTAGGGCTTGAACAATGATATCTGAGACATGGGATGATGGTCAAGTACTCAAAGACATTCAAGTTCACTTGAGGTCCTTACTAGAACAAAAGGAGGCTATTGAAAGACAGTGGAAATGCCTTACAAGGTGACAAAGTGGTTGGTTCGTTGACAATAATATTTTCAAGGAGAAAAGAAAAGAAGAAGAAAAAACCTTCTTAAAGGGATTCCATGCTACTCTTTAGCACAATCAACCAATAAATTGACAAAAAGAAGAGGAAGAGGGAAATTGGATGTTCGTACTTGGATCAAATTTGAAGTTGAGGAGTTAGACTCATATTTTTTAAACATAGGCTAATCTAATTGTAAAATTTTAAGTTGGGCTTTGAAGTTATCAATGCTTGCCTTCATCCAACACAGGTTTATGGAACAACCCTATAAATAGGTAATACTTGTAATTTCTTCTTTCCTCAATGATATTGTAATGATAACTACTCTTGTTCCCCCTACAATAATGACATTTTAAGAAAAAATATATAAATAATTATAAAGATATTGCATGGATTGCATGATATCAAGGGCCCTATATTTGGTAAGAGGCTCAAGGTCTTATAAATTGTGGAAAGAACTAGATCATGTGTCATTATGTTCAATATAGACTGTGACTATTTGTTTTTTCAAATCTTCCAATGCTTCTTCACCAACATCAAAGAACATTGTTCAAACACTACTAAAACAAACATGAGAAATTTTTTTCCTTAATTTTAGGAGAAGATGATGCCATTTGTTCGCATCTTTGTTGGGTGCAAGAATTTTTCTTGAGAAACTCCTCAACACTTAATTGTCAACCTAAGGGTTTCATAAACTTAGACACAAAGCACAGGCAATGCCAGAAATGGTATGAAATTTTCCTATTTCTAATCCTACTCCTTAAAGGAAATGATTTGTAGAATCAGACAGAAAACAATCGGAAACATAATTGACACCAAATCAACTCTAGTGCTAGAATGTAAAAGATAATTTGCATGTAAATCAAGTAAATAAATTCCCCACAACGGAAAAAATATTATATGCTATAATGAAATGCTATGTTCATCTTCATATGGATGGCTAATAGTCTGACAAGTGGGTCCTTGCAGAATTCTATCTTCCTTCTGATCTTCCTTCCTCACAAACAACCTGTCCTTGCATTGTTACAATCGGCTTGCACTAGTGCAGGTATAGTATCTCTGTGAAAAAATATATGTGACCTTCCTTACTGAAGACTTATGTCTTAGTGAAGGTGCTCTAAGCCTAATGGCTTAAAGCACTCTGTTTCTATGACAAGGGACCATCTCTTGCACCAAAGCAGAGATTCCTTCACCTAGTTTCCAAATTACTTTCGAAAATACTAAAAGATGTGCTAGAAAAGAATTGCAAATGTAATTGAAATTCTGAAGTAAATTATCTGTGAAAAAGGAAATGATTCAATTCATTAAACCTTGCAAAGGAAATAAACTTCATGAAATAAAAACACTTCAAAAGAATCAAACAGTATTCTAAGTTTTTTGCATGTGTTATCTAACTTTAGTAATCCATTCAAAGATGCTTATGTTCTTTGCAAGTATAATATGTTTATGATGATTTTATGTAACTTCTTCCATATCCTCTTAATATGTACTTTTAATACTGAAAACAGTTACTAAATTAATGATTCATTCACTTGCATCATAATTGGAAATAATATGCAGAGAAGTGATTCACTATTCACTGCAAAAGAATGATTAAACCAAAGTGCAGGCAACAACATGCACTGGTGCAGGAAAGAGTTCTTTTCATGATCCAATAAAAAACGAGTTAAAATAGAGATTGAGAAGAAAAGAAATGCAAGAAAGATATCTCATAAACAAAGTAAACATAGCTAACTCTCAAACCATGGATTTGTTTCCAACGTTAGCTACAAAAGATAAGTTAAATCAGAACTTCAAAGATAAAGATTAAAACTATAACATCACATAGCTGGAAATGAAATATCCACACCTTCTTTATGAATAACGAAAGCGAGAGGCGTAAACAAGCTAGGTTGGCTGAGCCCTAGCCAACCAACTCGTTCCCCTTCTAAGTAACGAAAAGGCTCATCATTTCAAAAGATACATCAAAGATAAACTAGACGATGTGTATGAAAATCATGGCAATTCTCTTGTATTATTTGATTCAGAAAATATACATGATAGAGCAGTCCAGCCCCAGAGTTGAGGTAGTAACCGGATTACATAAACAAAATTACAATCGATGGTTCCATACTCTTACTGACTAGCCTCCTCCTACCTATATCTATATTTTATATATCCTTTCGGCTCTAGCTGTTTTCACTAATTACAGACATTTCTTGTTCAGGCCTTTCGGCCGAACAGACTTAGAAATCAAAATCACAAACTTGGCCAGCAATTATAATACACACGAATCTTGCTTGGACGTAACCTAAATTTGGAAAATATTCTTTGATTTCGCGCCACCTGTTATCGTGCTTCAGTTTGTCAACAACTAAAATCAGAGGGAAGAATCGAGACCCGTCCTCGTGGAAGATTTGGCTTCTTGGAAATCTCAGACAATCTTCGTGGTGGTGCAAGAATCTACCTGCACTAGTCATACTCATTCAAAATTAATACTAAGTTCCATGGTTACTCTAGAAAATTAATATGATTTACAAGCTATATGTAAATAGGCATGAAATCCATATAAAATGATTAATAAAGTACTGAAATAAATCTTAATATAAAATATGAGCATGTGCAGAATGGGTAACTATCTTGTACTAGTACAGGAAAGAAGGGTATTTTATTGAGATAAAACAGAGGTTATTTTTGATGGGAATGGGGTAGAGAATTGGGCAATTTAGGATACCAACATCCTCGCATCCATAAGTTGTTGTGTGTCCTCACACAACATTTTACCTATGCAAAAAACCTTCAAAAATGAATGGCCAACTTGTCAGTCTTGAACTTCAATGTTTATTCTTGCTATTACTATCTTTGGCTTCATGTCTTGTGCTTTTCGTAGTTGCTTAGTCACCTTCTTGAGCCCTCTATAGCATTTGGAAGCTCGATACTTCCATACCTTTACTTGCTGCTTTTGCCTCTTTACTTCTACAAGTAACTCCACCTCGCTCTGTTTCTGCCAACTCTGCTCTTTCATGACCTGGTTCAAAGCTTCCAGGTCATGAACTGGTTGCTCCAGATCTACTGTTATGCTATTAAGGAAAAGAGTGGAGGGTGTTGTGCTAAGATCTTCGGGTGTGAATGCCTTTTCTGCCATGGACTCGAGACAAGTCCCATCATCATCAAGGTCAAGGTTGTCGTAAGCCTGCTTTATGACATTACTGAGGGTTTCTATACTCGGGGTTTTCTCATTACTGAGGGTTTTGATGCCCTCACCAATCTCCGTACCTTATGCACTCTATTCCCTGAGGCTCTTAACACCTTCTTCTCCCAACTTCTCAGGGGATTCTGCACCCTGTCTTTCCAAATCAGTAGGGGTCTCAGTTCCTCACTCTTCTACAACTACAGGGACTTCAGTACCCTATCCTTCAAACATTGCAGGGTCTTCAATACCCTGACCTTCAAAAGCCATAGGGTCTTCAGTACCCTGACCTTCTAAAATCGTATGGATTTCAGTACCCTGACCCTTGAAATCATTAAGGGTTTCTACGTTTGGTTCGCTGAAATTATCAAGAGCCTCTACATGCTGTTCCTTTTCGTTCTCTTCTGCTTGCACTTCACCAGTATGCAGTTTTGACATCGTCTTTCTGCTCCTTAGCCTGCCAACAAATGTTGACAACATGACGTCGTCTTATGCATTCTCCTCATCTTCCACAGTGTGTGCCACTACGTCTGTAAGAACCAAGAGATTATGAACTATGGGGGAAATTTGGGGTGTTTCATCGATTACGATTGGAAAAGCTGACTGGTTCATCCCTTGGGTGACAGTTTTCATCCTCATCGAGGTTCTAGTCTTCCTCTTCTTTGCCATGGGTGGAGTGTTCTCAACAGCCCTCTTCTCTACTTGCATTGGTGAAATTTTACCTTGCCGCTTGGTATGAGACAATGTCCTCGCCTTTCTCTTCTTACCTGTATTGGTGCTAGTAGACTATTTTTCACCCCTTGCTCGGAATTCTTTCAGAAATGCTCCCCACATCATCCCATTTTCTTCTAACTTTTTCTTGAACAGGATTGTAATAAGCCCGTGATGGCAGAGCTTGTTTGCAACCTGGCTGGCACTGCTACTCTACACATTTTTCGCTATCTTCTCAAGGATTATGAGCAAGAAGTGAGGAAAATTAATCAATTTTCCTGCCTCGAAGTGCAACAACAATCAGAGGTGGTATACAAATGCCAAGGTATAGCATCTTTCTCTAGTTACAAACTTCTGCAATATAAATAGTAAATCTCACCACTTTCCTACCATGGCAGTCTTTGGAGGTCCCTTTCTCCAATCGACCTTAATTTTCTTATCGACCACAAACTGGTGCCAATGCTTCTTCGCGAGCCGCTTTTTTATAAACCAATTCTCCCCTCTAAGTGGCAAGCTTATGGCTTGTGCGATTAACTCATCTGTAATTTTGAATTTTAAGGACCCGACCCTAACTCAAATTTCTTTGAACGCCCTTGCAAACTCTAATGCCACTGCCATGTTGAACCCGTCAAACTTTTGTGGAAATGGCAGGAACCTAGATTCTTGCAATAGTGCAGGACTATTCCTGTACGTGGTGTTTTGTTCAATTTCCTGTAAAGACAATGGTTCATTCCTCACAGGTGCCATTTTGAACTACACTCCTCTTCACTCTGTTCACACCCACGAAGGAATTTCTGAGTGACTCCAATGTTCACCGAGAGTTTTATGCCAGAGGTTCATCACCCTCCATCTTTTCAGACCCACTCACCCAGCTATGATGGAATAGCCCCCCCACATTACGTATTGATTCGTGTTAGCCTGCTATGGGTGAATCATGATGATTGGATGCAATGGTGGTATAGGCAGCGGTGGCGCAACAGATACAATGATCGGTTTACAGGTAGGCTAATAATGGTCAGGAAGTGAGAAATCATTTCAAGGAGGGTGTGTAGGTTATCGGACAGTAGTACCATCCCACAATCAACGTCATAATTCAATCAGATATACTTCAACATTTATTAAAAATATTATATTACAAACCTTACACACCTTGCACTTTAAAGATGTGTTCCTAGATTAGTAAATAATGAAACAAAGCATTAATTAAAACATTCCCTGATAAGCCACTCCAGGGCTGTGTAAATTTCTTTCACAGTCAACTGTGTTTCTGCACCAAACCTGCTTGCACTGCACTATGCTTACACTAGAGACTTTTACCAAATAAACAATCTGATAGGACATACTTCTATAACTGGACATAAAAAATTTGTCTCATTATAAAAGAAAAATGTATTCACAATCCTTTGGTGTTTCTTGAACATGCCTTCTGGATTGACTGCATCAAATTCTGCAATCAATTTATGAGGAAATAAAGAAGTGGGAAAGGGGTAAAAAAATTTAGAATGGGAAGGAATATTACAACAGGGATTTCAGAAACAATATCACTGAGAGGGATAAATGAAACGGGATGTGGCAAAAATTCAAGGGAAAAGAGGGATTTTACGAAGTCAGGTAAGGGTAATTTCTTAGAAGAAAGAGGAAGGTAGTTCATTAGGGAATTTAGAAAAGAAAATAGTGGGAAATTTCGAAATAGGAAATAGAAGAAAAACAATCTTTTTACCTTGTGCAGGCAAAATAACTGCAGCGGGAAGCAAGCATTTACTTGGATAAAAATGTCCATGCTAGTTACTCCAAACTTGGGTAAGTGCTCGGTTTCGTAAACCTGCTTCTTCTTGGTGGTAGCCAGCATATCCAAAAATCAAGGAACATTCCCTTTTTATTAAAATTCCGATCTTCCTACCAGCATGCTAGTTTTCAGGTTGATCCTTCTGCAATCATGTCAGTCAATTGACTTTCATAATTACAGGATTTTTTTCTTTTTATACTTTTTATTTTTGTCATTTTTCTTTTATTGTCTCTGATTTTTTATTGTATTTTTTTTAATAAGGACAATAAGGAATCAATTCTTCAATAGGTTGGTGTTACCACCTACCAACTCCTTTTCAAATGGTTGTTGAACTTGCTGCATAAAATCTCCTTTATTAAGGGGCTGAAAATATACATTTAGTTTATGCTCTTTTACCAAGAACACAAAATTCCGTCCATCAATAGTTTTCATTTATACCACTCCATTTTCAAACACTTTGACCACCTCATAGGGTCCCATCTAGCGTGTACGGAATTTTCCTTTAAAATGTTTGAATCTTGAATCGTAAAGGAGTACCCAATCACCTAGTTGGAACTTCTTCTTCTAAATGGACTTGTCATGCCACTTCTTGCGTTGTTGTTGAACCAAGATGTTCTACTGAACATACCTTCGGATTTCATCTAACTCGTTTAATTGTAGAAGGTGTTGTTGTTGTGCTTCAGAGAGGTCTAGTCCCAATTAGACTGTAGTCCTGAAAGTCTTGATATGGAATTCTATCGGGAAAAGCCCTTGCTTCTCGTACACCAGATCATATGGTGTGTGTCCTATGTTGTTTCTCCAAGTGGTTCGATAGGCCCATAATGCTTCCGATAGGTTTTTAGCTCAATCCTTTTTGTGCATGTTTACCGTCTTTGTGAGGATGGACTCAATCACCTTATTTGTGGACTCCACCTGACCATTTTCTTGCGGGTGATACAGTGTAGATTTCCTATGCCGTATTTTGTACTGCTCCATCACACCCTGTACCATATTAGAAATAAAATGCGATCCATTGTCAGAAACAATTTCTCTAGGCACACCAAATCTAGTAAAGATTTTAGTAAAAAGAAAATCAACAACAACTCTTTCGGTAGCAAAAGAAACAACTTTAGCTTCTACCCATTTTGTAACAAAATCTGTACAAACCAAAATATGCTTTTTATTTGATGATGCAGGATTTATTGGTCCTATGAAATCAATGGCCCATTTTTCAAAAGGCTCAATCATAACCTGAGGACATAAAGGCATTTCATTGGTTTGATTAGGCTGGCCAATTCATTGACAGCTATCACACCGCTTCACATACTGTTTTGCATCCTTGAGCAAGGAAGGCCAAAAATAGCCAACTCGTAATACTTTGTATGCAGTCCGCTTATTGGTGAAGTGACCTCCACAAGGTTCATCATGGGTAGATTTTAAGATATCAAATACCTCTTCCTCTCTTACACATCTATGGATAACGAGATCTCCTCTGGTGTAAAAGAGGTCTCCTTGGATCTAGGAATATGCAACAATTTTCTGAATGATATTTTGCTTTTCACGAGCGGATAAGTGAAGTGGTAATTTTCCGATGACTAAATAGTTAGCTATGTCAGCAAACCATGGAGATTTTGTTGACACAGAAAAAATATGTTTGTCAGGAAAATCATCATCAACAGGAATTGCTTCACCAGGATTATTTAATCTTGAAAGATAATGTACAACTACATTTGACTTTCCTAGTCTATCAACAATGGTAATATTAAATTCCCGTAATAATAGAAACCACCTAGTCACTCTATTGCTAGTTAATGGTTTATTCATCAAATATCTTATAGCAGAATGGTAAGTATGTACAAAATCTTCATATCCTGTAATATAACGTCTGAATTTATTAATGGAAAAAATTACAGCTAAAAAATATTTCTCAGTAACCGTATAACTGAGTTTAGTGGGTGACAAGTTTTTACTAATGAAATAGATAGCATAGATTGTTTGTATTCTTCTTGTCCTAAAGCTACACCTATAGAAGTATCTAAGGCATCAGAGGAAATATGAAATGGCAAGGATGAGTTTGGTTCTCTCAATACTCGTGCCTGAACTAATTTTTCCTTCAATGTCTCAAAATACTGTTGGCAAGTTGTGGACCAAGAAAAATCACTATCTTTAGACAAAAGTCGGGGGGTGGTGTTGGGCATGGAATCCCCCCACAACATGTTTTGGGGTTCAAAACCCAAGTTTTGGTCAAATATTTTGTAGGACTCTTAGAATTGCAGGCGCAGAGCGTGAAGTATAGGTTAAGTCATAGGGCTGTCTGCCCTAAAGTAATGTAATGTAATGTAAAGTCATGTCGGCCTACACATGGTCCACAGACCATGGGATTGTATAAATGAGAGTGAGGCTCTAAGTGTAAAGATAGCTAAGGAATAAGAGAAAAGAGTACGAATGGTTCGAGCTTAGAGTAGGATTCTAAGTGTGTTGGGTTGTAATTGTAGGAAGAGGCTCTGCAGCTGAGTGCGTAGAGGCATAGTAGAGTCTGCAGCTGAGTGTGCGGACCCTTGCAGCTGAGTGTGTAGGGCGGTGTTGAGTCTGTAATCCAGATTGAATATTAATAAAGAGAAGTTGATTCCTATTTCTGTGTATCTGTTGTGCATTTCCTTCTTTACGTTTATACTATTTTATTTATCACGCGCACTGATATGATTACTGAATATGCTGTAATAATCATTAGTCTTACATAAACAAGTTAGGTAATCAGATAATAATAGATTAAATAGCAAGGGAGTTGGGTATTATATGGGTTGCTCCCTAGTAGGGCTACACGGAACCAACATCACAGGTTGCGAAGGGACAACAAGTGCACGTAGCGACGGGTCAGGCCGCTGACCTCCAAAAGCTCATCAGACATCCCTAGGGTGTAGAAACTTGGTTCTAGCACCCTCCCATACTACTTTGGGTGAGACCTCAGTCCACGCTCTATAGACTGTTGCCGAAAGGGCCAGTAATACCGGGATTTTCTTGGCTAAAACACCTCTGAACCTAGGTCAGGCCCATACAAGCCAACAAACCCAGGTTTAGAGGTGTTTTATCCACTGGTACTACTGGCCCTTTTGACAACCATTCGCAGAGCACGGATTGAGGTCTCACCTGAAGTAGTATGGGAGGGTGCTAGAACCAGGTTTCTACACCCTAGGGATGTCTTATGAGCTTCTGGAGGTCCGCGGTCTGACCCGTCGCTACGCGCACTTGCTATCCCTTCGCAACATGCAATGCTGCTTCCACACAGCCTTACTTGGGGCGCAACCCGTATAATACCCAAGTTCCTTGCTATTTAATCTGTTATTATCTGATTACCTAACTTGTTTATGTAAGGCTAATGATTATTACAACATATTCAACAATCATATCAGTGCATGCGATAAATAAAACAATATAAACTTAAAGAAGGTAATGCACATTAGATACATAGAAATAGGAATTAACTTCTCTTTATTAATCTTCAATCTAGATTGCAGACTCGACATCGCCCTGCACACTCAGCTGCAGGGGTCCGCGCACTCAGCGACGGACTCTACTTAGCCCTCTACATACTCAGCTGTAGAGCCTCTTCCTACTACTACAACCAAACACACTTAGAATCCTACTCTAAGCTCGAACCATTCATACTCTTTTCTCTTATTCATTAGCTATATTTACACTTAGAGCCTCGCTCTTGTTTATACAATCCCATGGCCTGCAGACCATGGGTAGGTCGACATGAATTTACATTACATTACATTACTTTAGGGTGGACAACCCTATGACTTAACCTATACTTCATGCTCCGTGCCCACAATTTGCTGAGTCCTACAAAACCTTTGACCAAAACTTAGGTTTTAAGCCCCAAAACATGCTGTGGGGGGATTCCATGCCCAATAGGCCCCCAACACAATCATCGTGACTCGTCTCGAGTCACTCTACTGGTGCAGCGACCATGGTGCAGAGCCCTCCAACTGGTTGTGTACTGCTCGAAGTTTCGTGGCACAATGTTTTATGGTTTGTTGGACCTGTTGCATTCTTTCTTCTGAATCATCTGCATATGAATCGTGTCCTTTCTTGGGTACCGCTTCCGGTGCTTGTGTTTATAGTCCCACACCCTTGTCCGGTTCCTCGGGTCACGAAGACTGTGCTTCGGCCAGTTAAACAGAGAGCCGCCCCACCTATGTAAGGTTTCAAGCAATTACCATTTACTTTTCCTGGGAAGGGTTCTCCATTTAGTTTGACTAGCTGGACCGCACCTCCATCTGTGACCTCCTTTACCACATATGGTCCCAGCCAGTGCATTCAGAACTTTCTTGGAAAATTTTCAAACTTAATGTCATATAGTAGTACTAAGTCATTTACCTTGAAGGTGTGCAACTTGATATGGCGGTCGTGCCAGGCATTTTCACGCTGTTTTTGTACCTGTTGATGAAATCCAGCTAGAAACCGTTCTTCCTCGAGTTCTTCTAATTGCACGAGCCTTCCTTACAGAGCTTTGTGGTCTATCATGCCTGTGAGCATTACTATTCGCAGACTAAGTACGATATATTCCATCGGCATGAAATCTTCTGTACCATAGAACAACCAGAAGGGTGTTTGTCCCATCAATTTCTTGCACATTCTCCAATATGCCCACAACACAACAGGTACATTTAGATCCCAGTCGTTTCGTTGTGCATTACATACTTTGGTCAGTACATTCTCCAGTATTTTATTGAATGCCTCGAATGTCCCATTGGCTTGTGGGTGGTACAGTGTAATTTTTTAATTATACACCTGGAACTCTTCTGTGAGCACACTGATGGTTCCATTCAGGAAATGTGTTCCATGATCACTCATTAATATTTTCGGACAACCAAATTGTGTCAACACGTTTTTGAACAAAAGCTTTGTAGCTGTAGCGCAGTCCTTGACCGGCTGTGCTTCCACCCATCGTGTCAGGTACACCGTCGTGGTGATGATTTAGCACACACCCATCTTTCCCTGATGTTTGATTGGGTCCGAAAAGTCGATTGCCCATTTCTCAAACAGCTGCACTGTCATTTGCGGATTTAGTGGCATCTCATCCCTTTGTGATGATTTTACCATCCTTTGACATATATCGCAGGCCTTACAGTGCACTTTCGAATCCTGGTGTAGGGTCAGCCACCATAACCCTGTGCACAGAATCTTCTGTGACGTCGTGAATCCTACATAGTGACCTCCTGTAGCGCTCCCATGTGCTTCTGAAAGAATTTACCTTGTTGAAATTCAGGTACGTATCTTTGCAATATGTCATCGTTGTCCATCTTGTAGAGGTGCCCCGCAATGACAGAAAAATCCGCCGAATGCACCACCAATTCCTTCTTTTGCTGGATTGAGTATTCCTTCGACGTAGTCTTTATTGTTAGAAAATGGATTACATCTTCAATGTGTTCGTCCGTGATGCGCACTACAAAGAGCTATGTATCAGGTAGTCCCTCCTCCAAATTTTTTGGTTCCTCGCCTATCTCAATTCGTGACAAGTGGTCTGGTCTTGCGTTTAAGCATCCTGGCTTGACTATGACCTCAAAATCATATTCTTGAAACAGTAGAAGCCATCTGCATATTTTCCTCCCCAACACAGGCTTGTTCACCAGGTATTTCAATGCGAAATGGTCGGTATACATCTTGAAATGTCCTCCAAGTAAATAGTGTCGGTATTTTTGGAGCACGTACACCATTTCCAACCCCTCACACTCGGTGGTAGAGTAGTTCTTTTATGCTTTGGACAATCTTCGACTCACAAATGTGATTGGGTGATCCACACCCTTCGTGCCCTCCTGTGTGAGTACGGCTCCCAATGTAATACACGATGCATCCACATGTACATGAAATTCCACATCCCATTTTGGGAAGACCAAGATTGGAGCGGAGGCCAGTTTCCCCTTCAGGACATCCAAACTCTTCATGCAATCATCATTCCATCAATATATAACATCTTTTTTCAATAGCTTTTCCATCGGCACGGTTATTTGGGCATAAATTTTGATGAACTTCATGTAGTATCCAGTGTGTCCCAAGGTAGCGCGCAATTATTTAACACTTCGCAGTGCTTCCAAATTTAGGATAACGACAACCTTCGCAGGGTCCACTATCAAACCTTGTTTGTAGACCACATGTCCCAATAGGTTTCCAAAAGGAACAAGGATTGTGCACTTCTTCAAGTTCAATGCAATCTGGTGTCAGCGACAATTATCCAACATCAAGTGTAAGATCATTACATGGTGCTTAACTAATCTAAAGGCAGTCCAATCATCCAGATAAACCTCCAAAAACTTGTGGATGTATTCTTTGAAAGTGGCTACTATGATGCGCAAATATATAGCTAGCACGTTCTTCAGTCAAAACAGCATAACGATGTATTGAAAGTAGCCCCATTCTATTGCAAAGGTCGTTTTGCTCCTATGTTCTGGTGCAATCTTGATCTAATGGTATCTTGAGAACCCATCCGTGAACGAGTATGCTTCCTGACCGCCAACATTTTCTAGTACTTCATCTGTGAATGGTGTTGGGAATGGGTCGTGTACATAGGCGTCGTTCAACTTCCTGAGTTCTACGCATCTTCTTATTTTACCCTTCTGTTTTTTCTCCTGTACTACCATAGGACTCACCCAATTAGATTCTTCCACTGGTTCAATAATTCTGGCTATGAGCATTTTGTCTAATTTGTCGCAGACCTTTTCTTTGTACTTTGGATTTAAGCGGTATGGCCGCTGCTTAACTGGCTTCACGTCGGGTTTCAGGTGATCTTCATCATCCCTAAATCACCAACAATCCCTTTTAAGTCCATAATTTTAGTCGGGAACAAGTCTTGGTATCCGCAGAGTAACTTAGCAACTTTATTGACGGTGGCATCGTCCCAATAGTCCCCAAGCATTGCATACTTCACTCTGCCTCCATTCCAATGTTGACCTTCTTCATTTTTAGTGGTGCAGTGACGTTGGGGTCTTCAAGTAATGATCTACAGATCTCATGATAGCCTTTTGTTTCTGAAATGTTAATGTTTCGTGGGTCCTCATCATCCTCCTCAACATTCACGTTATAATACTCTAGTGTGCTGCTTAACTATGTTGCCCATTCTGGCTGAAGTACTCCCACTAGCTCCTATGGTATTTTGAAGATAGTGGCTTTTACTACTTGTAGCGCATCGTCAACAGTATCCAACCAATGATCCTTGAACATGAAAATTAATAAAAATCCCTCGCATAAGACATCCCATTCACCCATACCATGGCGGAGCTTTGTCTAGTAATACCAATTCATGGGTATGACATCCAAGGTATGGTAGAATAAATGTACCCATTCAGGATGTGTCTCTTCCCTGTAGACCTTGGTCCATTTCGCAAGGTGCGTGCGCGGATAATATCGTCTTTCATATCTGTCTACTAGCCGCATTTGTGGTTTCCCAAATTGTAGGTGCATCATTCTTCTACAGCTGCTCCAGTCCTCAAAATTTCCTTGATGTGTACCCCACCATCGTGCAGGTGTTGCACGCAGTGCCCACTTTAGCGCATTGAACAGCTACTATTCTGGAACTTCGCTTTCAAATCTGCTAAGAAATTCATCCACTATTGACAATCCATCATATGTTGGTAGCTCCCTCACCTTTGTTGTCATGCAACGCAATGATCTAATCATCATGTTGCAATTCAGTGTTGTTACTTCATGCAGCTGATTCTGCCATCGCTCTACTTCCTCATCTAAATCTAGAGTGTAGGAGCTTTCGCACTCCCACAAATTCTTCCATTTGTAGTCAAATTCACCCAATCCTGTTCTCGCGTAGTTATCTTGTAAATACAATCAATATCGTCATCACTATCATTGTCACGCATCGGTTCATTGTATCGCACTCCTTCGGCTGGATCTAGCGGTAATACTACGCGTAGTGACTTTTTCTCAAAGATCATTTTGCACTTCTGAAGATTTATGACTCCGTTCATATCGGTAGCCTAGTCTATTCCCAGTAGCGTTGGATAGGGATTGCTATCATCGACAATCTCTATCACTTAAAAATCCGCCTGCGTGCTTGCACCTTCAATATCGACTATTACCCCTTACAATCTTCCCATGGGAAAAATCTTATGTTGGTTCACCATTCGTAACTGAATAGGGGAACATTGTAATGTGGGTCTGCCCATGCATTCCCATGTTTACTTCGGTAGTACATTTGCGTTCGAACCTAGATCTAGGATTACCTAATCCATTTAATACTCGCTGATTTGCGCAGTCAACCTCATTTCCCTTCCTGTGCGCAATGCATGCTTTCCAAGTTTCCGAACCACGTGCGGTTCTAGTGACCCCGTGCACCTAGTGATAAGTTCCTGTAGTCCTTTGGCTAACTTTCTGTCGCGCAATAGTTTCATGCATGTCTCCAGAAAAGTAGTGAGCATTGAGGGATCCATCCCTGGTTCCAGTTGATCCTTACTACCTGAAGTGGAGGCCTTCGTGAATCTCTTCTTAGCTTCCATGAATGTCTCCTTCACGCGTTCTAAATCAAATTCTAGTTCCTTTGTAGGAGCCTTGCGAACCCACACACTTTCTTCTTGCTGCTTCCCTTTATCATCTCCCGTGGTCATACTACTCCTAAGTATCATGTTTACATTCAGGTCTTCTTTGCGCAGCTCAGACCTCATCATCTGTAAATTCTGAGTTAGAGGGGGCTGGAGTACCCCTTTTTCGTGCATCCTCGCTATCAACGAAGGGCAGTCTTCTACCTCATCATAAAACTAAGTTCAGTACCAACATGATGTTCTTTTCAGGTTTGTACAATCGTGAGCATAGTGCCTTGGCCCTCTGCAATTGTAGCAAATTAGTTGTTCACGACCCCTTCCTAGTCCCATTCCACCTCGACCTTGACCTTGCCCCTGAAATCTAGTGTGTGCCATCCCTGCATTTGGGTCAAGGGCTCACGTTTCGGTTTGCACCCTGTAGGCAGGGGTCCGATCCATCATTAGTTAATAGGTTTGGCAGGTGCGTTCATCATGACCTATTGACCTACAGAACTTACAAAACAATTGCTAGGACATCTGCATATACTTCTGCAACAGATGAAATTATTCATAGTGTGTTTTCCTCCTATCTCACAGATCGTGCACCATAGTGCAGACACCGCACTTGGCCCTGCTTGTGCCTCTAGTCTTAATAGCATCGGCCCTCCTCCTGCCAAGTAGTTCGTGAACACTGGACAATGGTCCTTATCGTGCCCTTGGCCTTTTCATTTTATGCACCATACTTCCTCGCGCACCTCCGGCTGAGGTGTCTTGTCCAGTTTCAAACTTTACATTTCCAGAGACAGATTTTGTAGTTGTGCCTGGATTTGTTGGACTCCCATCCCAGGGTCTTTTATATGGGTCTCGTGTAATCTCATTGCCATTTCCAACGCTTCGGCCTAGGTGGAAAGTTTTTGTTGTGACACCGCGTCCTCAAGTGTGGCGTAAGTGAGGCCAAAAACCATGCACGATGATGTGCATCTGTTAACTTCATATTAGCTTCACGGATCATACTCTTTAGCCATTGGTCCAGATGCCAAGGGTTCTCTCCTAGGACCATCACGATCTCCTTAAACCCAATGATTGATTGCGTTTATGATTTTGGCCTGTTAAATTCCCTGTTCAGCGCGGCTTGGATCTTTGTGATTCCTATGTTCGGGTCGTCATTAGAATGCTTGATATACCATGTTAATGCGTGATCCTGCAATACGCTTACCAGCGTAGCCTTTTTAATATTATCATCCACGATGCCCTGTGCTTCCCATACTTCTCTTACCACAAACCAAAATTGGTTCAGATCTTCATTTCCCACTACTATGAATACCGGTAGCTTGATTGCACTCGCGATACTGAACTGTGGTGGTGGCATAGGTGGGGTTGGTGGAGATGGAGGTGAGGAGGGTGAGACAGGTGGCAGTGTGGGTGGAGGTGGTAAATGTGGAATATGTTGTCTTATCAGATTGACCACGCTTCTCAGAGAAACTTTCGCGAGCTCTTCCTTGCTTTCTTGCGAGGGTGAAATTAAGGGACTATTTTCCAACTCTTCACTACTTCCGCTTCTGTATATCTTCCCGCTTCGCATAGTCCCAAACATCAATTTATTCACAGAACCCAATTTTCACACAACAACATCTTAATCCAAGTGTTCAAAGATTTAATATACTTACCTCGCAGTCCCTTGAGAAATGACACTCTGCCTCACTGTAGCTACCGGTCGTGTCTATCGCAAACTCAGTGATAAATCCTCCTATTATTCGGTTGAGCCAATGGTCCATAGCTCGTGTTATCTTATCTCCTGACGCTTCTAGTCTGCGCACTAATTCCGGAGTCCACACTATTGGTTTTTCGAGCCTACACATTCCCTGACTATCTGCTAACTTCGCGATCCACTCGTACAACTCAGAAGGAAAGGATGCAAATAAAATTTCGTGGATTTCCATATACAATTAGCGCTCCAACCACTATTCCTTAGATAGTCATGGATTTTTATTGAACTTGTGAATATTCTTGTCCAACCACTCTTTAATTTCTTTCTTTGTTGGATTCTAGTGGCACGACATTAGAAATCCTTTATGTAGATCCCAGTCTCGGCAATGGAAGCATTTGTTGGCTTGTATGGGCCTGACCCAGTTTCAGAGGTGTTT
The DNA here is from genome assembly GCA_031772625.1 of Pinus tabuliformis. Classification (NCBI taxonomy): domain Eukaryota; kingdom Viridiplantae; phylum Streptophyta; class Pinopsida; order Pinales; family Pinaceae; genus Pinus; species Pinus tabuliformis. The sequence goes on from CM062816.1 coordinate 1,215,514,031, forward strand.
TAGCCAAGCAAATACCGATACTACTGGCCCTTTCAACAACAGTCCATGGAGCGCAGACTGAGTTCTCACCCAAAGTAGTATGGGAGGGTGCTAGAACTAGGTTTCCGCACCTTGGGGATGTCTGATGAACTTCTGGAGGTCTGCGGTCTGACCCGTCACTACGTGCACATGTTGTCACAACCTACGATGTTGCTTCTGCGCAGCCCTACTCGGGGTTTAACCCATATAATACTAAGTCCCTTGCTATTTAATCTGTTATTATGCGATTACCTAAATTTTTATGTAAGACTAATGATTATCACAACATATTCAACAATCATATAAGTGCGTGTGATATATAAAATAGTATAAACATAAAGAAGGCAATGCACAACAGATACACAGAAATAGGAATCAAATTCTCTTTATTAATCTTCAATCCGGATTACAGACTAGACACCTCCCTATGCACTCAGCTGCGGACTCTACTAGGTCTCTACGCACTCAGCTACAGAGCCTCTTCCTACTACTATGACCCGACACACTTAGAATCCTACTCTAAGCTCAAACCATTCATACTCTTTTCTCTTATTCCTTAGCTATCTTTACACTTAGAGCCTCACTCTTATTTATACAATCCCATGGTCCGCGGACCATGGGTAGGCCGACATGAATTTACATTACATTACATTACATTACATTACTATAGGGCAAACAACCCTATGACTTAACTTATACTTCACGCTCCGCACCTGCAATTCGCAGAGTCCTACAAAACCTTTGACCAAAACTTGGGTGTTAAGCTCCAAAACATGCTGTGGGGGGATTCCATGCCCAAAAGAGCTATCCTTGAAAAATTCTCAATGAATCTCCTATAGTAGTCCACATGTCCTAGAAATCCTCTCACTACCCTTTGAGTTTTGGGTATACGAAGACTCGAAATGACTTCTATTTTTGCAGGGTCAACCTGGATACCTTTGTTGGAAATAAGATGGCCAGGAACCACTCCCGCTTTGCACATTGATCTTCGTTTCTTGTCACTCAAGGTGAGATGAGATTCTTGGCAATGAAGAAGAACTTTTTCTAGATTCTTAAGGGCTTCCTGAAATGAATCACCAACATAGAGAAATCATCCATATAGATTTCTACAAATTCAAGGTCAGCAAAAATAGCCAAGACTGCCCTTTGAAAGGTAGCCAGGGCATTACATAGCCCAAAAGGAAGTACTCGATAAGAAAATGTACCCCATGGACATGTAAAAGTGGTTTTATCTTGATCCTCGGGTGCTATCTATATCTAGTTATATTTGCTAAAGCCGTCTATAAAAGAAAAGTACTTCTTACCAACAAGGGTATCGAGTACCTGATCGATGAAAGGAAGGGGGAAATAATATTTGACAGTGGATTTATTCAATTCTCTGTAGTCAATACAAATGCACCATATCCCATCTTTCTTTGGGACTAATACTAATGGAGAGAACCACTGGCTGTCAGAAATGGGATAGATAAAATCGACATCTAAGGGTTTTTGCAATTCTTCTTTTACAATGTCTCTCAGAGCTGGGTTCATTCGCCTTTGGGGTTGTTGGATAGGCCGGTCTCCATCCTGAATATAGATATGGTGTGTACAAGTTTCAGGAGGGATGCCTTCATATCTTCATAACCCCATGCAAAGGCATGAAGATGGTTTTGCAACAAATTCACAAGCTGCTCTGACTGAGAAGGATCCAAGTCAGAACTGATATACAAGGATTTATCTAGACTAATCTCAACAAGAGTAGTACCAATCTCAAGAGTACACAAGGGTGTCGCTAGAGATGGTGATGATGGTGGTAGAGAGTCATATTCTTCATGAAAATCTAGACTAAAAATCTGACTCAATGACTCAAAATTAGGCATGGTGTCTAGATTGTTTAGGAAGTCTTGCATCTCTCCCTCCTATGAGGACTCAACATTCTGATGTATCAAGGAAATAGGTTGAGTCTCTTGATCACTACTGTAGTCTAACCATAAAGTGTCTCAGAGCTCCTGAATAGATCTAGCGGGTGGATATAGAGTGAGTTTCTTTCTGGAATCTCCATTTTGAAAATGGAAACAAGAAATGCTAAAAATAGAAGTGCTAAAAATAGCACTACTAAAAATAGAAGTTTGGGTACCAGTGCTAGATTGGGCAACATGGAATGAAAAATGGAAGTGCTAAAAATAGAATTCTATTTTTAGCAGTTCATGATGGATTCCTTTTTTTAGTCAGTCCCTGGACTAAAATAGGAAGTAAAATTCGAATTTGATATTAACAACAGTTTGTAAATTAATTAATTAATTCATCTTGAGTTAATTAGTTAAGGAAAAACACACTTGAATTCTATGTGAGGACATGCAACAGTTTATCTATTAATTGAGGAATTTATCCATCAATTAAAGAGATAAGGATGAGTTGTAATTAGTTGGCTCAGTTAACTGAGTCAAGTCCAGTTAGATTAATTTAACAACTTGTTAAATTAATGAGATTTCAGTTAGTTAATGCTTGCATGCATGTAACTACTGTATTTCAGATAATTGAGTATTCACTCATGGATAACTCATGCATATTAGTTCATATAGAGACCCAGTTGAGATCAGAGAAGGGACAGTGTACTATCACTTGGATGAATGTTTTTCCTATAAAGGAAGCTCATACATGATGAGGATTTATCTCCTTCAGGATTGCGTAGTTGGATAAGAGGTTAGTGAGTGTGTGAAGAGGCCAATTCACACAAGTGGCTGCATTAGACCCCAATCAAAATTGCACAAAGAAATAGGAGGCTTGGAGGGCAGACTAGAGGTTAGATAGAGGCCTTTGACTGTCTATGAGCAGCAGAGGTATTGCAGAGAGAGCACGATAGCTTTTGAGCTGATTCCTTTTGTAATACTAGCTATATTTCCACTTGTATGATAATACAGAGTTGGGGTTTTAGGCTGAGGCTTTCCCCTAGTTATATCTTCTATGTTATGTGTGATTGATTTCTCCATATCAGTTATACGTGTTCTTATTGATGTTGCTCATGTTCGAATAAGCTTTCACTAAATTGGTTGTAGAAGTAGATCAAGTATTTTGCTTTAGTATATTGCATTATTAGGTGATCTACAGGTGGGAATTTCTACATGGTATCAGAACGAGGTTTTGTAGAAAAATTTCTACATGGTATCAGAGCACAAGTGATCAAGGAAGAACAATATACAAGAAGGGAGAAGTTGATGTTTGCGATTCTTGAATATAGAAATCGAGTTCTTATCACATCTCTATTTCACCTATGACATTCTATGGTTTGAGACTCGAATATGCCCTTGATGGCAGTTCGAATTATATAGCCTGGAAGGATCACAAGGAAGCAGTACTAGAGGATAACATTCTAAAGGACTTCATTGATCAAGAAGTCCTCAAGTCGACTGGTGCTGCTGAGTTGGCTGAATCGAAGAAATGTGTGGCTAGAGCAAGGAGAATCCTTTTGGAGGGAGTTTGAGATCACATAGTCTCGAGTCTCCATGGGTAGGAGACACCATTTTCAGTGTGGAAAACATTTAAATATCTATATCAGAATAGCAGTGATTAGAGGAAGTTGGAACTGAAGGACAAACTTCGAAAGATCAAGTGTGAAAAGGGTGACATGATCTCTATGTATTTGAACAAGCTCACCACATGTAGTTATGAGCTTGGAAGTGTAGGGATTGTGATAGCTGATGATGACATGGTGAGTCTTGCACTCCTCAATCTTCCTAAGAGCTAGCATAGCTACCAAGACTTGGTTAATGGAAGAGAGAAACTACTAGATTGGGAATGACTTTGGTTGGATTTGATGCAGGAGGAGATAAGAAGAAACACTAGAGATGGTTCTTCATCCATGGAGGATGAAGAAAATTGTGCCTTAACGAGTAAGGCGAAGAAGGGGAAGGAGAAGGTTTCTCTTTCTGAATCCAGTTCTTCCCATGGTGGGAAGAAGTTTGACAAATTGAAAGTGCTATGCTTTTTTTGTCATGAGGTGGACCATTTTGCTACAAATTATCCACAGAGCAAATCCAAGAAGGGATCCAGGGAAGGATCTGAAGGTGAGGCACTTGCTTCACAGTTTGAGTTGGATTTCACACTCTTCGCATGCATGGTTTCATCCATGGTGGGAAGTGGTTGGTTTCTTGATAGTGGAGCTTCTTTGACATGATTGACGACAAGAGTTTGTTTAGTACTTTTGCGGATGAATATTTTCAGATACTCATAGTGATGGGTAATGATGAAAAGTATAGTGTCTCAGGTGTAGGCACGATTATTTTTCAGAGAGAGCATGGAGCTCGCATTACCTTGATCGATGTCAAGTATGTACGAGCACTGAAGAGAAACTTGGTGTCGATCATGATGCTGGAAGACAGAGGCTATGATGTAGTCTTTAGTAAGGGAAAGGTTTTCCTAGATGCATCATCACTAGATAGGTGAAGCAGCTCAGTTCACGGGTCAAGAACTTGTATTCTCTTGAGGTTCAAGATGCATGCAAAGCCTTGAGTAGCAAGGCAACTGATGGAGACTTGTTGGTTGAGAGGGAGAGTAAATTACCTCTCAACATGCAGTGCCAGAAGAAGTCTCAAATGATTGTGGAGGAGCCACGATTGGTGCAGCAACTTCAGGAGGTTGTGGAGCAACCACAACAGAGGAAGCTAAGAGGAGATCGAGTAGAGACATATACTCATGCAGAGACCTCCAGTAGGGGGAAAATTTGAGCTAGGTGGGTAGAGGGATCACATGCAACCAAACCTCTAGGTAGGAGGTGGGGCGATGTGGAGTGATCGTACCCAACATCTTTGATTCGACTTTGCTACGGGAGCCCTGATGAGGAGTAGTAGGACTGGATGATTGGGTAGAGACATATGCAGATGGAGTGGCGAAGAGAGCTACAGTGCAAGAATCCCAAGACAGTGCAGATCTAGCAGGCTACAACTATGCTAGAGGCACAAGTGTGTTGCACTAGTGCAGGATGGCACAAGGAGGTGTGCAACGGTGCGAGATGCATGGAGATGTTGTAGTAGTACAGAGGTCAAAGAGGGAGCACTTGTCAGCAGCAGGTAGAGCTTCAGCATAAGAGTATGTTTCTAGCCCAAAAGGGAGGTCAGTGGGGAGTTTTTTTTGTTTCTAGAGTTGCTAGAGCAACCACACTTGGTAGAAGTGTTGCATGCAAAACATTCCAGAGTTACAGGATCGGGTTCAAGTTGAAGTCTTTCTTGTTGAGAGGGAGTGTTGAAAATGGCAACAAGAAATGCTAAAAATAGAAGTGCTAAAAATAGCAGTTTGGGTACCCGTTCTGGATTGGGAAATAGGGAATGAAAAATGGAAGTGCTAAAAATAACATTCTATTTTTAGCAGTTCATGATGGATTCCTATTTTTAGTCAGTACCTGGACTAAAATAGGAAGTAAAATTCGAATTTGATATTAACAACAGTTTGTAAATTAATTAATTAATTCATCTTGAGTTAATTATTTAAGGAAAAACAAACTTGAAGTCTATGTGAGGACATGCAACAATTTATCTATTAATTGAGGAATTTATCCATCAGTTAAAGAGATAAGGATGAGTTGTAATTAGTTGGCTCAGTTAACTGAGTCAATTCCAGTTAGATTAATTTAACAGTTTGTTAAATTAATGAGATTTCAGTTAGTTAATGCTTGCATGCATGTAACTACTCTATTTTAGATAACTGAGTATTCACTCATGGATAACTCATGCATGTAAGTTCAGACAAAGACCCAACTGAGATCAAAGAAGGGACAATGTATTATCAGTTGGATGAATGTTTGTCCTATAAAGGAAGCTCATCCATGATGAAGATTTATCTCCTTTTGTACTGCGTAGTTGGATTAGAGGTTAGTGAGTGTGTGAAGAGGCCAATTCACACAAGTGGCTGCATTGGACCCCAATCAGAATTGCACAAAGAAATATGAGTCTTGGAGGGCAGACCAGAGGTTATATAGAGGCCTTTGACTGTCTATGAGCATCAAAGGTATTACAGAGAGAGAAGGATAGCTTTTGAGTTGATTCTTTTTGTAATACTGGCTATATTTCCACTTGTATGATAATACAGAATTGGGTTTTAGGCTAAGGCTTTCCCCTAGTTATATCTTCTGTGTTATGTGTGATTGATTTCTCCATATCAGTTATACATGTTCTTATTGATTTTGCTCATGTTCTATTAAGCTTCCGCTAAATTGGTTGTAGAAGTAGATCAAGTATTTTGCTTTAGTATATTGCATTATCAGGTGATCTACAGTTGGGAATGTCTACACTCCATGGGAAATATACATATCACCAGAATGACATTCGATATAAGCATCGGTCGTAGCAAGCCATGGTCATCCCAAGATCAAGGGATGCCCTCCCACAGGGTTCTTTGGTTGAAGCACAATGAAATCTACGGGATATTCCCAAGAATCTAAGGAAACGAGCACAACATCCAATACTCCTTCCAACTTGATTTTAGATCTATCTGCCAATTCAACCACAATGGGAGTAGGACGAATATGGACCAGTCCAAGTTGATCCTTGGTTTGCTTGGTCATAACATTAATGGTTGGCCCTAGGTCTATAAGTACGTTGGAGACAAGAACATCACCTATCTGAACAAAGACAACAAGATTTCTGCGGTCGGTATATTTTTCCATGTGCATACATCCCGTCATTAACTTTGTTGCTCTACCAACAAATTGAATGGTTTGGGGTTCCAATCTTCTCCTTCCTGGCTTCTTAAGATAGAGTTCCTTAATGATTTTTGTACAAATGGGTATCTCTTTGATAGCTTGGAGCAAAGGTACCCTTATGAAAAGGTTCCTAAGCTTAGAAGCCAGGCTAGACTCAGGAATGGGGTCTTTCTTCTGCACAACTAACCTCTCTGGATAGGGAGATCAGTTGGAAGAAGATGACAAGGGCTCTGAATATACAGGGATAGGTTGAATGGTGTCATATTTTCTGGAATGGTTAGGAGTTTCCTCCTCTCCTTTCTCATCGATAATCACCATGGGCTACTTTTGATTCTCTGAGGTTACTACCTTCCCTGATCTAAATTGGAGATCATTGACTCCAACTGGCATAGTCTGACATCTCGATAAAGAAAGCAGGGTCATAGAATGTATCATTTTATTGCTTTATTATTATGGTTGGGTAAAGGTTGAGCAGGCAGCTGAGAAGGTCGAAACGGTGGAGGTAACAGTAATGGTGGCATAGGATGACTCAGATGAGGTAATGATGGTTTAGGCATTGGGTAAGGTGCATATGTAGGAGGGTATGATTGCATATGTGCATGATAGGAATTATGTGAATGATATGAATGGTTTTGCCCTCTCCATCCTTGTTGCCAAGATTGGGAGGGTTGTCCATATTGATATTGATTCCCATGCTGCCAATGTTGAGAGTGACCAGTGTTAGGATAAGAATATGAATGTGCATTATAACCAAAAAAATGTGGTGGATATTCAGGAACCAAACCTACACTTACCTGAGGCCAATTTATTCTTGGTCCCATAGCATGCAATGACTCAGCTTTAGGTTGTCCCCCCTCCAATACAGCTTTCAGCCCAGGTATAGAGGGACATTTATCCGTATCATGGTTGTCTGCACAAAATGACCATTTATTAGTTTCTTTAATATCTAGAGGACATTCTCTTAAAGGATGCTTTCTTCTACATTTAGGACAGAAAATAGACAATATCTCTTGCTCTTCTACAAGTTTTTTTCTAAAACTTCAAAGAGTCTATTTATTTACTAACATTATTCATTATTTCAATTTTCATATTTTTCATTTTGATTTTTAATCCAATAATCATAGCATCAGTAGGTTCGGTTTTTCTATTTCTATTTTGAATTCCTTTATGGGATATATATTGATTCCTTGAGAATTTCCTGCACAAGTCACAGATCTGATCAAACGACTTTTGAGCAATATCCCCTTGTCCTAACAGATTTAAATTATTTCTAGCATCATCAGTGAGCCCACGTAAGAAAAATGTTATAATGGTACTTGGATCAAATTTGTGCATTAGCTTTTGAAGGATATCCAGGAATCTATCCAAGTAGTCCTCTAAAGTCTCATCATCATTTTGAAAAATAGTCAAGATTTCATCTTGAATATCTCTAGTCTTACAATATTCCTGATATTTTGACAAGAGCACTCTCTTCATTTTCTCCCAAGAAGATATAGTTTTTCCTCCTGGTCACATGAACCAAGAGAGTGCTGCGTCCTTGAGGGTTGCAGGAAACAACTTTAAGTTTTGGGCATCAGATGAATAATCATAACTTCTACACAAAATATCAAACTAAAATAAGAAAGAGTATGGGTCTTCATGTACCTTACCATAAAAATGAGGAAGAGCTGATGGTGAAATGTTTTTCATTTGTACTTGTGTATCAGGATCCACAATCGGATATCCGAAAGTGGATTGTTCCTCATTTACGTGATTTTCACGACTTCCTTCTGCATGGTCTTCCATATCTTCCATTGTTGTTCTTTCACCCAAACAACTCTTAACAGGCTTAGAATGCTGACTATGGATTCCAACAGTCCCCTTCTTCCCCTTTATTGGTTGTGTCACACCTAAACCACTGTACTAGGGCCTAGGTGGATTGTTCTTGCATGATGAGTCTAAGTTTGTTTGGACATTCTGCCTACAAATGAAGGCCTAATGTGAGTATTGGTTTCATATTTTTCAGTGTTTCTTTGGCCCCTAGTGGGTTTCAGACCCTACCTCTTTTAGGCATTCATTTCAAAAAATGACAAAACAAAATTCAAATAAAAACTGCAAGTTTCAAAAAATAATTCGACGCCTATAAATTCCTTCAAAAAATAGAAGCACACTGCAGAAAAAATAATAGCAAACTTACTCCTATTGCAAAAAAATGGAAAATTCCAATCAATTCAAATTGCCTCCCCGAAACGGCACCAAAATGTTGGGTGCAGGAATTGTGCTTGAGCAACTCCTCAACTCTTAATTGTCAACCCGAGGGTTTCATAAACTTAGAGATGAAGCACAGGCAATGCCAGAAATTGTATGAACTTTTCCTATTTCTAATCCTACTTCTTAAAGGAAATGCTTTGCAGAATTAGACAGAAAACAACAAGAAAGGTAATTGACACCAAAGCAACTCTAGTGCTGGAATGTAAAAGACAATTTGCATCTAAATCAAGTAAATAAATTCCACACAATGGAAAAAATCTTAAATGTTGTAATGAATTTTTATTTTCATCTTCAAATGGATGGCTAATAGTTTGACAAGTGGGCCCTTGTAGAATTTTGTCTTCCTTCTAATCTTCCTTCCACACAAACAACCTGTCCTTGCACTGTTACAATCTACTTGCACTAGTGTAGGTACAATATCTCTATGAGAAAGTATATGTGACCTTCCTTACTAAAGACTTGTGTCTTAGTGAAGGTTCTCTAAGCCTAAAGGCTTAGGGCATTTTGTTTATGTGACAAGAGACCAGCTCTTGCACTGAAGTTGAGCTTCCTTCACCTAGTTTCCAAATTACTTTTGAAAAGAATTAAATATGTGCTAGAAAATAATTGCAATTGTAAATGAAATTTTGACAAATTATCTATGAAAAAGGAAATGCTTCAATTCATTAAACCTTGCAAAGGAAATAAACTTCATGAAATAAAAGCACTTCAAAAGAATCAAACAGTAGTCTAAGTGTTTTGCATGTGTTATCTAACTTTAGTAATCCATTCAAAGATGCTTATGTTCTTTGCAAGTATAATATGTTTATGATGATTTTATGCAACTGCTTCCAGATCCTCTTAAAGATGTACTTTTAATACTGAAGACAGTTACTAAATTAATGATTCATTCACTTGCGTAATAACTGGAAATAATATGCAGAGAAGTGATTCACTATTCGCTACAAAATAATTATTAAACCAAAGTGCAGGAAACAACATGCACTGGTGCATTAAAGGGTTCTCTGCACGATCCGATAAAAAATAAGTTAAAAAAAATATTGAGAATAAAAGAAATGCAAGGAAGATATCTCATAAACAAAGTAAACAAAGTTGATTCTCAAACCATGGATCTGTTTCACATGTTAACTACAAAAGATATTTTAAATCAGAACTTGAAAGATAAAAATAAAAATTATAACATCACACAACTGCAAATGAAATATCCACACCTTCTTTCTGAATAACAAAAGTGAGAGGCTTAAACGAGCTGGGTTGGTTGGGCCCTAGCCAACCAGCTTATTCCACTTCTAAGGAATGAAAAAGATCAACACTTCAAAAGATACATCAAAGATAAACTAGACATTGTGTATGCAAATCATGGCAATTCTCTTGTATTACTTGATTCAAGAAATATACATGACAAAGGAGTCCAACCCCAGAGCTGAGGCGATAATTGGGTTACATAAAAAAAATTACAATCGATGGTTCCTTACTCATACTGACTAGCCTCCTCCTACCTATATCTATATTTTATATATCCTTTTGGCTCGAGCCATTTTCACTAATTACAAACATTTCTTGTTTAGGCCTTTTGGTCAAACAGACTTAGAAACTGAAATTATAAACTTGGCCAACAATTATAATACACATGAATCTCACTTGGTTGTAACCTAACTTTGGAAAATATTCCCTGATTGCGCACCACCTGTTATCCTGCTTTAGTTCATCAACAACTAAACTCGGAGTCAAGGATTGAGACCCATCCTCGTGGAAGATTTGGCTTCTCGGAAATCTCAGACAGTCTTCATGGTAGTGCAGGAATCTACCTACACTAGACATACTCATTGATAATCAATACTACGTTCCATAGTTACTCTAGGAAATTAATATGAGGTACACAGATATTTAAATAGGAATGAAATACATATAAAATGATTAATAAAGTGATGAAATAAATCTTCATATAAAATATGAGCATGTGCAGGAATGGTTAACTATCTTGTACTAGTGCAGGAAAGAAGGGTCTTTTATTGAGATAAAATAGTGGTTGATTTTGATGGAAATGGGGTAGAAAATAAGGCAATTCAGGATACCAACAAGCTTCAATCAAAGGTGTTGGATATTTGGAGGAAGGAATTAGATTGTTTCACCTACTAATCATGCATTCTTAAGAATATTAGTTGACCAGAATATGAGAAGTTTTAAAAGAAAGTTAACTGAAAAATAAATAACTACAATGGGTTTATAGGTTAGAAGATACTTAAACAATATTAAGAACCAAATTAGGAAGAAAAAAATTTGTTCAACCTATCAAGAATTTTGGACACCTAGTCATTTTGTGGAGCTAGTAAGGATCTATTGCAACCAAATGATGATGAGGATAAAGAAGCAGTTGAGACTATGAAGCTTGGGAACAATTCCTTACCTCAAGTAGAGGGTGTGAAATTTGATGAAATGCATCAGGACTACATAAAAAAATCCTTAGCCATGCAGTCAAATCAACCCACTAAGGATTATGAGGCCTATTATGACACCCTTAAAAATAATGAACAATTATGTGAATATTTTGGAATCAATTCCGTTATGCATCCATATTTTTTGATGGTTGAACATGGTCATTGTGATGAGGAAATAAATGAAATCCTTAGCGATCAACAGATTGTCCAAATTTGTGAAGTATTCTAAGAAGATGGCATTCAAGGGATCGGGATGAAGGACACTTTACAAAAGGTATTGCAAGAGGATGAACTAGAGACATTTCTCATGATTTATGGAGTGCAAGAGGAATAATGTAAAAATAAGGAAGGAAATAATAATAAATATCAATAACAGAAAGGAAAAGAAATAGATGGGATCATTATGTAGGTAGATGAACAGGACAAAGGAGAAATCAAAGTGAGAAAAGGTCAACATGGGGGAGTCATTCCTTGTGTGTGTGTGTGTGTGTGTTTCTCTCTCTCTATATATAGATACACACACATAAGGTATTTTTTCAGGGTTGCTAAACATTCCTTGGGGTTTATGGACTCTAAAGGAGACATTGTTGTTGATACTTCCTATTTCAACAATCTATTTTAGTTGGATTGGATAGAGAGGTTATGATTTAGTATCCTATTGAGTAGGTAGATTTTAATAAGACACTTCTCACTAGGGGAATAACACAACAAAGACCCTTAAATAGTTGGTATGATAGATTCCCAATTTGGCAATGGGATGCAGGTGGAAAATTTCATCATGCGGCAGGGCTTGACAAAATAGTAGAGAAACCCATGGATGGAGAAGAAGGCATTATGGTATAGACACTTTACAAAGGGAGTATGACTATGGAATTTATAGCAAGTCTACAAGAGGTGTAGGGTAGAAATCTCAATTATGGAGTGGTTGATTAGTTGACTGAGCTTGCCAATCCCTTAACAATGGAATACAATGTAGCATGAGTGATGGGGTTATTTTAAATAGGATAATTCAGACTCCATGAGTCATCGAAGGACTTTGAATTCAAAAGGTTAGGTAAGTATACTAAGATTTGGGGTCTTGAAATTCTTTGGATGTGTGGATGGCCTCACCATATGCTAAAGTTTGATGGAGTGGTTGATAATTTCCTAATGTTACAACAATAGTATAGTGGAGCTTTCTTCAGATCTATTTTGGGTCTAGGAATTGACCTTGGAATACACGTTTCTGAATATAGACAACATGGATTCTTTAGGCTCATATCATGATCCTGGGATACAAATTTAGATTTCTTGGGGGAAAGAAATCTCGAGAAGGGGGGACTGAAATGCCCCTCTTCTAGGAGGTCCAATTAATTATTCATTATCACTTAGGAAATAAAGAGAAACTATAAAGTGTAATGAATAATTAAAAATTAGATTAATTATTAAAAATAATGGGATGGTATTAGATAACCCATTAAACACCCATGGTATTTTGGCAGCCCCTAACTTTAAAAGGAGATGATATCTCACTCTTTAGGAATTCAATTCGATTACCTTTTTGTTATTGAGTTGAGCTCTTGGATCTTGTCTAGGTGAGCGCCCATATGAAAGAGGGTTAGTTTCGATGGTAAGTAATCCACCATAGTTGTTCTAGTCAAGGAGCTTCGGTATTGAGACCATATACCATAGCCACTCAAAAAATGAGGGATCAAATAAAATCGACTCACTCAAGATTAATGTGGAGATCACAAGGAGAGGTCAATCAAATATCTCACAAGTTCATAATGCTTGGAGAAGTAGGGTTTATGGGGCCTAATTATGTGTTTTTTCATTCATATTTAGAGGCCACAACATCATCTTATTATGCATCCAAGAATTCCATGAAGTAGGGGTCATTTATGATGTTTTTCTAGGTTTTGAAGCTAAAGCATTGACATGTAACCTCATATTCCATTTTATTAAAAATTAGGCTATGTTTTTGTTATTATTTTTCATGTTTATTTTTTAGTTGATCCGGATTTAAACAGGAGCACAAAAAATTACAGAGATAACCATAAACACAGTGATGCAACGGAAATAATACTTCATTTCATTAATGTAAAATATTGAAATATGCTTACAAACAGAAATGGAAATAAACCAGCTAGGGCGATAGTAGCTTATCTCTGAGAAGAGATGTGGTGGATACATGCCTTTGAACAGCCTTACAATGAGGCCCAAGGGCATTTTTATTATTGAACAATAAGAGCAAACCCTAAACAAGCAAAACACTAACCCAAGGAGATGTAAAACCAAGAGTTTATGGGCCCCGTTGGGGTGAGTTGGACAACCAACTTCTCGGGGTCACGACTTGGTCATATTATCTCCATTTGATGCACATGATAGCCCATTGGAAATATATCTTTGAGGACTACGACGGAAAATATGATTTTATACAGAAAATCGCTAGCGACAGATTTCCAAAAAAACGTTGTTTAGGGCCTCAAAATGGCTCCAGAAGTTTAGGATCTGAAATGCTGCTAAAAGTAGTAAACTGTGTTACAATTAAGGAAACTGAAAAACTGAAAGAAGCAATGGTGGGGATCCAAGTGGAATTGGTGGGTGGCCAACAATATCCACCTAGATCATTAGTGGCTTTTAATATGAAATTGTAAAAAAATTGTTTGATGGAATGTGCTCGTAGTAAAACTCGTTATTTTGCAAATAAAATATTTGAATACATATATCCTTCCCAATGTTCATTTTAGAAAATTATTGGCATATCTTAAGAAAAAGATATTACAGTTCCCCAAGGACATATGACAATTGTTTTTTCCTAGTCCTCTACAACTATGTTTATTTCATTATAGCCACTAAATCCAAATAGAAAAGAAAATTATTTATTTCTAGCTAGGGTCTTGTTGAGGGTGCCGACAATCTGTCGATCAAGGGTTCTCCCTGATGTGAAGTCCCAATTAATCCTCACTTTTTTTGGAGTAGGACACCCATTCAAAATATGGCCTAGTTGTCAATTATCTTAAATATATGCCTTGTCTCTAACTATCAGCAAGAGAGAGAAATGAAAATGTGCCTTCGAAAAGAAAGGGGGGTGTTCTTGGTGAGTGTTCGATCGTATGTGTGTCAAAGTTATTTCAATACAGAGGGGAGGAAAAGTGAACCCCTGAGAGAGAGGCAGTAGAACCACCCTAGTAGAGACACACATAAACGAGAAGGATTCATACAACATCAAGCAGGATAAGTCCACAAAGATGCAATAAGTGGTACAACCAATGTAATGAAGAAGATTTGTCTAATAACTAGTGGAATAGTACACGAGGATGTGAAAATAGTAATATAAATTACAACACATCCTCAATATGATAAGTACCAAAATAACCAAAATAGTTCAACTACTTTAGCACAAATGAAAAAAAACATGAATTACAAACATTCACATAATAGCCTTGCAAATATCCATAATCCATGCATGAAGAACGTGCTGGACCATAGGGCTTGTTATATTAAGTAAAATTTCCAAGACACATGTATACAATGAGCACCACTAGCTCCAATATTGGAGTGTTGGAGCCACTCCTTTCTCCTCGAAAGAACTAACTTATCTCTCTAATGCCTTGCGGGAGGATCAAAGGTGAAAATTCCTTTGCTCATACAATGAGGGTGTATAAATAACCAAGAGTTGTTGCTTCACCTTCCTTGTAACTCTTTGATTACCCTCATGATTGTTTGACTTCCTATCAATTTTTGACCTTACATGATTCTTCATATTATGAATGTGTCCTTTAGAATTCAACTTTATAATACATTTCGAATAGGTAATTACATAATCCACAATAATGATGTGGAATATGATGACTTGTGAGAGGACATGACATGCCACTGATGACATGAACTGCATGATGATGTGACAATGCGAAGATGTCCTTATTTTTACTTCTTTCTTTGTGTCTTCCTGAAAATATGGAACATGTTCTTCTTCTTCCTCCTCCTTATGCCTTGAAGATAAGGAGTTTTCCATGTGATATTGATCTTCATCATTTGTTAGAGTTTGGTCTTCCTTCATCTTCACACCTAATGATCATCTTATTTCTTCAGCTCCATATGTGTCTTTCAACATGTCCCCCTTCTCCATCTCCTTCATCATCATCTTTACATAGCATGGTAGAGTACATGTGTCTGCAATCCACTCATGACAAGGAAATATTAGTCCCATAAAACCCTAATATAATATGGTGTATATTAATCCACTGACTGAGCTGGAATTAGATGACAGGCTGGGAAAAAGGCTCAGTAGCTGCATAATTTCACAACTCAGGAAGTTATTGGTGAGATGGAGCCATGAGACTGTCCATCAACACTCATTTCATGGGTGGAATAGGGATCCTGACTTATTAAGAGTAGGAGAAGTTGTCCCTTCAAAGAAGAATATATAAGACCTTTGATATTGGTTTGATCGTTTATATTTTCTCCTTGTCCTTCTACACTTAATTTTATCAGCTTGAAACACCAAAACATAAGAACCCTAGTGAAGGCATGAGGTTTCAAGAATAGAAATGGAGGTCATGGTTTGACACAAGGTTTTCTTGATGCAAGGATCATATTTTTTATTAGAACACCATTGACTAAATGGTTGAACCAAGACAAGGAAGAAGGATAGAGAGTTAGCCAAATGTTATAGAGTTACAAAGTCCTTTTCTATTTTCCCATATTCCCTTTTGGGCCAAGAAAGCATCTCCATGCATGGTATTATTGATGGAACAAAAAGAAAAGACACATTACAAAAGGAAAGCAAAATCGAAGCACAAGAGAAAGAGGTTAAACCAAAACATAATGCAAGACATAAGTATGAAGACAAGAGACATTGAAGAGAACAAGCACAAGATGAGTGCAAGAGACGGAAAACTAGGATGAAGCTAATCCTACTCCTAACCTAACAGCTAGAAGTTTAGGATCACATATAATGGAATTTCCAATGTTTCCACTGTAATTATTCCCGTGCTGCAATCATAAAGATGTGATTGATTAAAAAAAATATAAAAAAAATTCCAATTGAAAATATAAGAACTTGAATAGCTTGCACAAAAATTTGAAGGTCTTTCCTATTAGCAAAAAGATAGGTCATAGCTACTACTTCTAACTATTTGGGATTCTTATATTTTTTATGAAAACCATCATTAAATAAACCTCATAAGATTCTTGTGAATGTGTCTTCAACTACACCAAACTCCTTATCAAGTGCATGAAAAGATCAAATCTTTTTATTTGTGGCAGATCCTGCCAAGTAAGATTTCTCCAACCATTCAACGATTGGATCATAAAAATCGTGACAGTCCTCTTAAAAATCCTGAAATCTTTGAAAAGACGAATTTTCAATTAAAGGCATGGGATTACGATGAGAATATTGTGAGGAGAAATATATATGATCATATTCTGTAGGCATGTCAAGGTAGGGATGACTTGACATAACCATCTGTGAGTGTGGAAGTGCCTCAACTACTTGATAAGTACCTGTATAGTGAGATGTTAAATAATAAAAATAAAAGGATGTAAAATTGCTCTCATTGGATGTGTTGATGTAAAAATAGTAAGTTAAATGATAGTCATTAGAAACATAATCATGATCAAATGGGATGATTAAATCATGAGATTCCTAATTCGTAATTACCAAAGATAAATCAAATTGAACAGTTCCATAAATTCTCTGCATAATAGAATCATATTCCTCACTTGACGAGTGTAAAAAACTATTTTCGTGTGACTTGTTACACACTGCACTAGCATCATAATTGTCGAACAAAGTAAAAAGGAATATTATTATAACAAACACATGAAACCAGCCAGGGCAAAACAAGTGAAGAATAATTTGACTCATAAAATAATCCATGCATTCATGGGTGCTCAAGAGGATTTAACGTGTGAAGAAGAAAAATATTAACATCATAATATTCACAAGAAGGATTAGAAGCTAATTGATTTCGAGAGAGTGTGATAGGTATGACTCCTTTGGCCAAAGATAGTCTCTAGAATAATCAAATTTGCAATTCCATGATTTTATGAGAGATCTACATTCCAAACCTGATTTTGATATAGGATAATTGCATGAATATGAATCATCTTGAATGTGATTAGAAATCGAATCTTGGAAGTTTGAAAAATCATATTCGCAATTCCAAATATATTTAAATAAATAATTTAAATCATGTGAAACCATGCATAAAGAATATTTTTTTGAAGAAAACCATACCTAACACAGTTTGGGGGTCTTACCATAGTTATGAGATCCTAACATAACCATCAACGAAAGTTGAAGTTCCTCGACTCCCTGGAACATCCCAAAACTTTCAAGGATTGTAAAATCACATTCCGAATATTGAACGATTTCATGCATGGTGTGAAGATAACTTCTTACACTAATGGTGTGACGATAACGATAACTCGATGGCAACCATATTTGTCACTAAGTTTCTTAGGTTTTACAATTTTGATAACCATATTACTCAAATCGAAAGATTCTATTGATCGCAAAAATGAAGATGTATAAATTGGAAATTTTCACGAGTAAGATGTTTTGGAGATTTGTCTTCATCTAAGAGAAGATATGATGAGGAATGGAAATAGTACTCAATGATTTGATTATTTCGATTGTCATCATGGATAATATCACCACCTTGTGTCAATTGAGAAGTTAAATCATCAGATAAAGAACTCGAAGAGCATGGAGTATCTCAATCATGAGTAAATGCATTGCAAATGGTAGAGAACAAGGGATAGTGAGAGGAAGAGGAAGTTTGGATAAGGACATCTTATTTGACCAAATTAGGTTCTAGATCTAAATTAAAGTCTTCATGAGAAACTAGAATATTAGATGATAAACTTGGGCATTCGTCATTCCTTACATTAAAAACATTATCACCACCAAAATTATTGTTTCCCAATGCTACTGATTGATCAAAAGAATTGATTAAATTTGATTCACTATTGAGATTAGCATATCGAAATTCATCCAAGAATGTAAGTGCATCATTTTCAGATGGAGGGTTTTGGAAAGTAGCAGAAATATTGAGAGCATATTCACCTCTCTGCTCCTTTGCCTGCGTTATACCTAATTGCAATTTGATCCAGCAACTCGAAAATAGAGACAGCATGAAAAGCTAGCTGGTGAAATAGATTGATCGGGTGGATCATAGTACAAAGAGTAATGGAATGTATATGATAGAGGATAACAGAAATCTAGATCAGATTGGAGGCTAGAGTTATGAATTATAACATCATGTTGTGGAATGGGGAAGTTAGTCTTCACCATGGGCTTCATGAGCCATTCTGGGATTTTCTCCATTGAATTTGAGTCATGAGAAATAGAAGAAGAACGAGAAGATGGATTAGGAATTTTTTCTGCAAATTTTCCAACTTTATTACCATCGCATAGAGGCACCCTTATCATAACTGGAAAAGGAGGAGGACAAAGAAAAATAGGACTAGTAAAATCCTTCTTTGAAATTAAAGGTGCCTCATGATTCACAAGAGTTGGCGAAGTAGGAAAATCAGGGGGTTTAGGTTCACTGTGTAAAGAGATAAGAACCAAGTGCTCAAACTCTTATTTTAAGAAATCACGATTCATATCTTCTTCAGGAAATTCATAACAAAGGTAAAGGAATCGATCATAAAAATACTCAACACATTCATTAGGCTTAATTATTAAGTGATTGTTTTTTTTACAAACATCTTGGTAGTTATACCTATCAAAGGCTTGATAAATGTCCTTGAGGAAATGATGGAAAGAATGGATGTAGGTGGATAGTAAGGTATGGAACCATTGATTAACACGACCTTCAAGGGTGAGGAAGAAAAGCACAAAAGAAAATTTTTCATCATTGATTTCGGAAGATTCACAAATTTTCAGAAAATCAGAAATGTGCGCAGTTATGGATGTTCCATCCTCACCATCAAACTTTAATTGAGACAAGTGACAGAGAGGCTCATCAAGGATTGAAAATTAGTAAATGGATAAATTAGAGAAACACTTCGGAAGTAATATTTGAGGACGATCCATTTGAGATAAGAGGTTCAAAACAAGCACAACGGGCATAACTTGTCATTTGGCCCTTCTTCTAGCACCAGTTGTTCATGGTGCTAAAAATATGTCAACCAAGGGGTAATTCCAATGAAAAGTCCCAATTTGACCTAACACTATTTAGAGTAGGATCCCCATCTAAAATATGGCCCAGTTGTTGGTTATCTTAAATATATGCCTTGGCTCTAGCTATCAACAAGGGAGAGGAATGAAAATGTGCCTTCGAAAAGCAAGGGGGGTGTGCCTGGTGAGTGTTTGATCGTATGTGTGTCAAAGTTATTTCACTACGGAGGGGAGGAAAAGTGATCCCATAAGAGAGAGGTAGTAGTACCACCCTAGTAGAGACACACATAAACGAGAAGGATTTGTATAAAATCAAGAGGAATAGTCCACAAATATGAAATATTCGATGCAACCAATGTAACAAGGAGGATCTATCCAATATCCATTGGAAAAGTCCACCAGGATGCGACAACAGTAATAGAAATTACAACACATTCTCAATATGATAAGTACCAAAATAACCGAAATAGTTCAACTACTTTAGCGTAGATGAAAGAAAACATGAATTACAAACATTCACAGAATAGTCTTAAAAATATCCATAATCCATGCATGAAGAACGTGTTGGTCCATAGGGCTTCTTATTTTAAGTAAATGTTCCAAGACACATTCATACAATGAACACCACTAGCTCCAATAGTGGAGGATTGGAGGCACTCCTTGCCCCTCAAAAGAACTAGCTTATCTCTCTAATGCCTTGCGGGAGGAGCCAAGGTGAAAATTCCTTTGATCATACAATGAGGTATAACCAAGAGGTGATGCTTCACCTTCCTTGTGACTCTTTGAATACCCTCATGATTATTTTAATTCCTATGAATTTTTGACCTGACATGACTCTTCGTATTCTCAATGTTTCCTTTGGATTTCCACTTAACAATACATTTCAAATAGGTAATTATATAATCCACAATAATGATGTGGTATATGATAACTTGTGATAGGACATGACATGAAATTGATGACATGAACTGTATGATGATGTGATAGTGCCAAGTTGTCCTTCTTGATGCTTCTTTCTTTGTGTCTTCTTGAAAATATGGTACATGTTCTTCTTCTTCCTCCTCCTTATGACTTGAAGATAAGGAGTCTTCCATGTGATCTTGATCTTCATCTTTTGTTAGAGTTTGGTGTTCCTTTGACTTCACGCCTGATAATCATGTTATTTCTTCAGCTCCATATGTATCTTCTAACATGCCCTCCTTCTCCATCTCCTTCTTCATCACCTTTCCATAGCATGATAGAGTACCTACGTCTGCAATCCACTCATGAGAAGATGATATCAGTTTGGTAAACCCCTAATATAAGGTGGTGCATACTGATCCATTGACTGAGATGGAACCGAATGACAGGTTGGGAAAGAAGATAAGTAACTATGAAATAGTGCAATTTAGGTAGTTAGTGGTGAGCTTGATCCCTGAGATTGCACAGTGGGCAGTTCAGGCAGGAATGGGGAGATAAAATGCACATTTTCTGGACTCACTGAGCTTAGTTGTGGGTTTTTTCACTACTTGGAAGAATTGTGGAGTTCTTGGAGGTAGAGGAGTTTGCACTATTGCATGTTTTCACAGTTTAGGAGCTCATGGATGAGCTTGAGGCTAAATACTTGTGCAGTTAATGCTAGGCTAGGAGGATGAATATAAAATATTCATGGAGGAAAGGTCTTGCTTGACCATTGGAACTGCACAATACAATAGTATTAGGAATCAGGAACTACACATTATGCAGTGTCAAGGGACAAGGATGTAGCTTGAGGGTTGGAACTACACAGTGCACAGTTGAGGAAGGTCGGATGGGGCTAAGTTGTTGGGGAATTTCTAAAAATTGGTTAAGTGTGGGATAAAATAGACTGATGTGAACAGTGATATGACTTGATTGTGATCACACACTTGAAACACTTTGATGATACAAAAACATAAATCATCCAGAACATGTTAGAAAAATATTTCTTGCATTGCAACAACCTTGTGATGACTTTACGATGAGTGCAACACTAAAGGTACACTTTGCAATGACTATGACAACACTTGTATGACATTGCTAAAAACTTTGGGAATGAGTGAGACTAGTGTTTGCATGGTTGGATAAACTCATTCACACAAATACAACTCCTTGAAACCAACAGAACAAGCATAAATACATTGTGTGACAACTAACATGCAAAAAGACGCCAATTTCTAAAGTGTGAACGATTCTTCTGATACGTGGATGATAGTGAAAGTAACCCATGCCTAAGAAAAGATAACATGAGAATGAAACTAGTTAGAGTGAAGGAAAGTGAAAGTGACAACCGAAAATATGAAAATGACACTCATGTAAAAAAAGGTGCGCGAAAGAGATAATTTGTAAAACTCACCGAAATGGAGGTACGCACATAGCTATAATGTGAGAAACTGTCATTGTCAGTTTTTGGGCGTGGAATCCCCCCCAAGGCATGTTTTGGGGCTTAAAGCCCAAGTTTTGACCATGTCCATTGTAAACACTTTGCGATTTGTGGGCACAGAGCGCGAAGTCATAATAGAGTCACAAGGTTGTCTGCCCTTGTTTTTTGTAATGTAATGTCAGCTTGAAAGATCCACCCATGGTCCACGGACCATGGGATTGTATAAATAGAGCAAGGCTCTAAGTGTAGAAGATAGGGAATCAATGAATAGAATAGAAGCATGATGAGTCTAAGAGATTGAGTTGAAGTGTAAAGTGTGTCTTTGGGTCGTAGAGTAGGAGAACGCTCTGTAGCTGAGTGCGTAGAGGCCTAGTAATTCGTAGCTGAGTGCACGAACCCATGCAACTGAGTGCTCAGGGAAGGTCGAGTCTGTAACTGTTGGAAGCATTAATAAAGAGAAGTTTTATCATATTTCTGTGTATCTTTTCCCGTTTAATGTATTATTGGGTATAAATTGCAAGTGTACTATTTATTTGCTGTCGAACTCATATGAATGTGTTGTATAAATAAATATAACGTAAGACATCCATTTACGCGAAGATAACTAACTGGTGTAGGAAGATAAGTAATATCTCAGGTGTGACTTAGGGAAATAGCGTAGAGCTTTGCTCCAACAGTGCGGAAGCCCCAAAGCCCCTGGTTAGGGCTGCGCGAAGGCAAGTATATCAGGGTGCAAGGGACAAGGAAGTGCGCAAAGTAGCCTACGTGAAGTGATTAATAGTTGGACAAAATAAACTCCTCAGACATCTCGAGGGTGTGGAAACCTGGTTCCAGCAACCCCCCATACTACTTCGGTTGAGACCTCAATCTGCGCTTTGCGGATTGTTGCCAAAAGGGCTAGTAGTATAGGGATTTGTTTGGCCAATTAACTCTGAACCTGGGTCAGGCCCGAACAAGCCAACAAATGGTTCTGTTGCCAGGAACGGGATCTGCATAGAGATGTCTAATGTCATATCACTGGAATCCAACAAAGAATGGAATTGAAGATTGGTTGGATAGGAGGATTCACGACTTCGCAGTGCAGGAGAACAAGAATCCGCGACTATGAAAAGAAGAGTGGTTAGACTGCTACGTATACATAGAGATCCACAAAATTTTCTTCGCATCTTTCCCTACTGCGCTATATGAGTGGATCACGAACCTAGAAGACATCCAAGGAAGGTGCAAGCTTCATAGACCTATCGTGTGGACTCCAAAGTTGGTGCACATATTGGAAGCATCAGAGGATAAGATAGCACACATTGTTGATCACTAAATCGATCGAATTATAAGAGGATTCATCATCGAGTTCGCGGTATATACTTTAGTAAGCTATAGCGAGGAAGAACGACGCTTCCTCAAAGGACCACGAGGTAAGTACGTTAAGTTTTTGAACACTTGGATTAAAATGCTATTGTGTGAAAAGCGGGTTATGCAAATAAATTGATGTTTGGGGCTATGCGAAGTGGGAAAATCTACAGAAATGAAGGTAGTGTGGAACTAGAAGCTAGCCCCTTGATTTCACCTCCATGAGGGGACGAGGAAGATCTCGCGAAAGGTCTCACCAAGAAGTGCGATCAATTTGATAAGGCAGAGGATTTCGTGCATACCACCCCCACCCACACCACTTCCAATTTCACCGTCTTCACCCCCATCTTCGCCCATACCACCTATGCCACCACTGCAAGTCAATATGGCGAGCGCGATAAAGTTGTCAGTATTCAAGGGAGTAGGAAATGAAGATTCGGACCAGCTTTGGTTCGTAATCAAACCTGTATGGGAAGCACAGGGAGTTACAGATGACAATAAAAAAAGCAATGTTGGTCAGCGCTCTGCAGGATCACGCACTGACCTGGTACATTAAGCATTCCAATGACAATCCGAATGCGGGGATCGT
This sequence comes from Pinus tabuliformis, assembly GCA_031772625.1. Taxonomy (NCBI): domain Eukaryota; kingdom Viridiplantae; phylum Streptophyta; class Pinopsida; order Pinales; family Pinaceae; genus Pinus; species Pinus tabuliformis. The sequence continues at coordinate 1,215,537,839 of CM062816.1, forward strand.
GGATATCCAAACTATGCTAAACAAAGAATTTAGGAGGCCGAAGTTAGAGGCACAATCGATCATTAGGTTCAAGGAAATCACAATGTTACCAGGCAAGACCCATTGGGAGTTGGATCAGAGGCTTGTTGTGCCAGACAACAACACCCCTGCCCGCCCGCGCCCCCCTGCGCCCCCCCCCACCCAATTTTTATTATGTATGATACAAATAGGGTCCCTTTTAAATTAAAATTTTCCCCTCGTTGTGAATAAAATGCCAACTTTTAGAAAATTTTAACTTTTCAAAAACCCTTTTAGAACATATTTAAAGTCTTCATCCCGAACCACAAATCACATGATTCATTAGTAGCAAAGTTAAGGACATTCAAAAAACACCAATATGCAACTTGCAATTGAACTTTGTATGCGACATCTCGATCGCATATCGCACATCGGAGGATATTATGTCAGCAGCTTAAATGTTACCTATCAAAACCCCGATATTGAGATATCCGATATTGCGATCTTGCGATTTTGCAATATCGCATATCGCAGATCGCAAGATCCATCAAACAAAGTTTCATTCGCACCATAGCTTAAATATCTGATGCGATAGATTTGACAGATTTTTAATAAGTGTTTTTGAGTCTGACACGAGTCGGTTCAGAATGAGTTAATTCAGTTTTCATCCCTATGCATGTAATAATGGTACTCGTTATGGTTGATTAATGCTAAACTCGTTCCCGGATCTTTTCTCACAAAGTTCAGTCATTTCATAAAATCTTTTATTTTACGCAACAATTAATTGATGTTGATTTTAATAAGAACTCCACTGAAACGATGTCCATTCGAAAGGTGATGCAGAAGCATACCAAGCAGTCTATCGCAGAAACTGAAAGCACACAGATGTCGTTCGTCTTTACAAATATAGTATGTGCTGCAGATGGGGGTGCCACTACATGGAAGACTATCTATACTATGCTAGAGAATGAAAACCCTGAAGTAATAGACATTCGACCAACTACTGACAACACAGAACAGTCAGGAGTGCAACTCAGAGATGCTGCGTGCTCTTTCCTTAACCGAATAGCAGCAAGGGCTAGACTCTTTCCATACACAGATATGATAAG